>JAPDVU010000004.1:91264918-92464918 GCA_026230045.1 Corynorhinus townsendii
CAGTGGGTGTCAGCATGGTTTCAATGCCCCCCAGGTTATTCTAACATGCAGCCAAGGTTGGCAAGCACTGTACTAACACGGTTTGGGAAAACCTCCTGGAGGGCCTGTCAACACACAGGAGGCTGGGCGTGGCCCAGAGATTCTGACCAGTGGGGCTTGAGGGGAGGATGGGGGCCTGAATATCTGCATTTCCCCAAGTTCAGGTGATACTCATACTGCTGGGTCAAGGGCTTCAGTTTGAGAACCACTGTTGCAAGGCACTTAGAGAGTTAAAGGCAGGAGGTCAACTATACTGCAATGTCTCATGGGGACTGAAGTTGCTTCCTAACTTCTGACATTGATGTGCCTGGTCTTTGTTATACTGCCATGATAATGAGGTGGGGTCCTCCTTTTCATTTAGGCTTTTGCAGTCCTTGTCCTCAGTGTTCAAATTCCACTTTTATGTAATGATATCCTCTAAGAAGAGTAGAGGGAAGGGGAGATGCCTTCCTTTACCCATCTAGCTTCCTTCCCTCCTGCCTGGAGTGTCCATATTTTTAGCTCTCTTATGCCATTTTTATGTCTTCTGCTCTAGCTTGGAAGACATTAGAATGCACATTTGTAGGGTCCTGAATTTCCTAACATTTTGTCTGAGGTTGTGGACAAAGCTCTAAGTTTTGTTAACCAAAGAGCTGCAGCACCTCAGGGATCTGCCTTAGGGATCAGAGAAGGCTTCACGGAGGAGGTGGTTTCATGCTGAGTCTCAGGGATGAGTAAGAGTGTGAAAGGGAACCAAGGAAGCAGGGGCAGAGAGAACTGCAGCCTGGTGTTTTCATGGTTACTGGCCTGTCAAGGGGGGTGGGTTGGGGTTACAGGGGGAGGGTGGAGGGATAAGTAAGACATGAGGGCTGAACAGACAGGCATTGTGAAGGGTGGGCCTTGTGTGCCATGCAAGGGGAGAGTTAGTTGAGTAGCAGAGTACCCTATGAAACCTGCGTGGTAGGAAGATTATCCTGGCAGCTGTGTGGAGGATGGACTGGGCCATGCCCAGAAGCAGGAATTGACGAGTTGGGAGGCTATTTGAGCAACAGTGATGCATGAGGACCTGGGTTGGGGTAGTCAAGGCAGGGATGGGAAGAGAGGACGATAAGAGGTAGATACGTTTGCATGCTGACATGTGTGTAGGTTTGTATTTGTCATCTGCCTTGTCTCAACAGGATTTAAGGCAGTTTCGATAAATGCATAAAACAAACTAAAAGAAAACCTTAAATCAATGTAGGCAGGGCAAATAGAAAAACGAAGCAGGAAAGATAAGATGAGGCCATGAAAGGAGTTCATGTTGGAGCATTGAGGTTCTTATGTTTGCTGGAGGTGGGTCATGAATTTCGCTGGCTTTACAAAAATCAATACGAAGGGAAGGGAGGCTCCATCCATCACTTGATTCACAGAGCCCATAAGATAAAAGCACTCCAGCTGCCTGGGAGGAACACCGAGAGTGTTGGTTCTGAAAATAGAGCAATTTCTCCCAGGGAGCCTCAGAAAGAGCAGAAGAATTGATGTGCCAAACAAAAGCCTCAATGTTACAGAGTGAGAGGATCTTGTTTTTCCGAGAAATGCTTCCTCTGAGGGAAGAATGAAGAATTCAGACTGGGTCATATGGCCCCAGCAACCCCTCTTCTGAGTTATCTACTTTCCAAATTTGAAAATACTTATTTGCAAAGATATATGCACACCTACATTCATCGTATGATTGTTCACAGTGACCAAGACATGGAAACAGCCAAAGTGACCTTTGATAGGTGATTGGATAAAGAAGACGTGGTACATATATACAATGCATATGCCATGCCGTATATACATGCCATATATACAATGCATATGCCAGCCATAAGAAAATGAAATATCACCCAGCTGGTATGGCTGTGTGGTTGAGCATTGACCTATGAACCAGGAGGTCAGGGTCCGATTCTTGGTCAGGGCACATGCCTGGGTTGTGGGCTTGATCTCCAGTAGAGGCATGCAGGAGGCAGCTGACCAATGATTTTCTCTCATCATTGATGTTTCTTTTCCCCTCCCTTCCTCTCTGAAATAAAAAGTATATTAAAAAAAAAAGAAAGAAAATATGAAATACTGCCATTTGTGACAACCTGGATGGATTCTGAGAATATCATGCTAAGTGAAATAAGTCAGACATAAGAACCATATGATTTCATTCATATGTGGGATATAAAACTGAGAGCAACAAATGAACAAAGAAGAAAACCAAACAAAAACTCAGACACAGACAAAAGCATGGTGGTTACCAGAGGGATGGTTGTGGGGGTAGTAAAGGGTAAAGGGGGTCAAATATATGGTGATTTGGGGTGGTGGGCATACAATGCAATATACACATGATATATTATGGAAATGTACTCTGGAAACCGATATAATCTTATTAACCAATGTCACCCTAATAATAATTTTAACAAAACAAAACTTCTCAGACTGAACAATGAGGCTTGGTCACAATCTTTCCCCTAAGTGAGGGGCCTGGTGGGCCAGCTACCAGACCAGATTGTCTCGTTGGCAAATACCTGTCTTGTCAAGGAAGTAGTAGATGCCAATGTATAAACAAACAAAACAATGACAATAAACAGCAGGATGCTCTGGTGGAGGACAAAAGGTAGCCAGGTAGACATGGAAGACGGTGAGATCTCCCAGGCATGCTCAAAGATAAAGGGTTGAAAAGAGGACTTGGCGCCTCATGATTGGAGGGAAGGAAGGATTGCTCAGGTACTGGCTTGGGCCAACTGGTTGGCTGGGCATGCAAAAGGAAATGAAGCAGGAGAAGCAGCAGCAGCTTTGGGGTTGGGTGATGGTGAGGAAAATTGTGAGTTCTCTTTGGGGCCACATTAAGTAAATGTGACGTGCCTGAAAACATCCCACTGGCAATGTAATCATGTCTTGTGTGTGGTTTAGTTTTGGTTTTCACGTGCAATTGGTACCTCCCAGGTTCTCTTGGCCTACCCGGGAGGCCACCTGTACCAGCTGCCTGGCTCCCTGCACCAGGGTATCCTTGATGGAGTTGGGCAAGTCAGAAGTGTTAGGAGTTGGTGTCCCAGAGCAACCTTCAACCAATAATGGACAGAAGTTGGTGGGCAAACAGCAAACTTCTTGCCCCTCCAAAGGGGCATTTGAGAGACATTTCTTAGGTGTGTCTCTCAAGTTTCTCAGAGAAGCCCAGCAGGATTGGGCGCCTGTTGCCCACAGGGGTGAGCTCCTAATTGGCTTTCTCCTTCCCTGCATCCCTTCCCATACTTTCCTGTACTTCTTAGGATCACTTTCCAATAAATAACCCACTTGCACCCATATCCTTCTCTGAGGGCTGCCCCACCAGGTCAGCTTTTTATGGTGTCCATACACATTAGTCCTTCCTCAGCTGGGCTCCTGAACAACTGAGCCTGAGATGCAGGCTCTTGTTCTTGATTTCTTGGGGGAGGGCTCTCAGGAGAAGAGGAAAAGGGGAGCAGTGAAGCAGGAGACGGCAGGGGGTAAAAAGCTAAGCAAAGATATGGTCTCAGGTATCAACTCACATCAGCCTGACCCCACAAGGAGCAGACTTGAGGCCAGTAAGCCAGCCTTTTGTGTCCTCAGTGTTCCCTGGTCATTGGCTAAGGTCTGGGAGGTGGGTAGGGGGTGCCACCTCCTCTGCCAAGGCCCTCCCTCTTAGTCACTCTCCAGGTCAGTGCCCTAGTGGAGGCTCCCTTTGGCCTTGGGCAATTCTCCTGAATTGGCAAACACCAGCAGCCTCCAGCAGGTAGAGGGACACAAGCAGTGCCCTCTGCAGGCTTTCTAGAGTATCACAAGCTAGGTACACTCATTTTCTGCAATCATTTTTCTCTTGATCACTTCGGTGGACTCTACCAGGTACTGTAAAGAGAAGGAGCTAGATGAGGTCTGATCCCCGTACTCAAGGGGCTGACAGTCTAGAGAGAGGACCAGGCTGGAAAACAATTGTAGAGGGAACAATACACTCACACTGCATAGACGTGAAAGCTACCTTCCGTGGGATCTTAACTACGAGATGGAATTTCCAGCTGAGAAATGATAACCTGTAGGCTTCCTGGTGACAACCCTAAGGAAGCAGCACTCCATGGTACTGAGCATCATCTCGAAGGGCCTTACTGATGCTAAACACCCCTCAGTCTCTCAGGGGCTCAGACTTGCTACTCGAGCTCCATCACCAGAAAGGAGTGCTGCCCTCCCCCAACCCTGCACTCACACCACACTCTTGCTCCTAATGTTGGAAAATTGGGCATTTGGCTAGGGTAGCATTTTTTTTTTTTAAATTTGGTCTAATTTAATTATTATCTTGTTAAAATATTAGGTCTTCATCTTATGCTTTTGAGGTTGCTGTTGGTGTACTATCCTTAGTCATTGTCCTATGCTAGGGTCCCCCTTCATAGCTGGACCAGTTCATCTCTCTCTCAGTGCCTAAAATTATACCTGCTGTATCCTCCAGGCCCCCACAACCTGGCCAAGAATCGCCTCCATTTCTTTGATAAAAGGGGAAACCATGAATAGTTCCCCCCCAAGCCCTCTTCCTGCCTCTGCCCTGTGTGGTCTGAAATGGTAGCACTCCCCAAGCAGGAAAGTCATCCACTTCCCACATCACTGTTCAGTTCCCATTTCCTGTCTGGCCATGAGCACCTGGTCCAGTCTTAATAAGGCCCATATTTTAGATTGGACTTAAAGGCTGTGCTGAGGGGTGGGAGGGGGGGGGCTTCCGGCAGTTTGGGGATCTAATGAAAGAAATGGAGCTCTCCTGTCATTTTCCCTGTTGAGCCTGGGCCCCTGACCCTCCCCACCCCTGTGCCTCTGCAGAGGGTGAAAACTCTGCGAGCGGGAGAGGGGGCAGTGGGCTGGGAAGGCACAGAGATGCTGGATTCTCGAGGCAGGAGACGAAGATTCAATCTGGAAGCTCCTCTCTGTTTATTTATTTAATCTCTTAAGGTTTCAATCAACCAGCTCTTACCAAACATGCCTACAGACCAGAGAAAAATCCTATTTCCTCTTGAGTGAGTCATTCATTTTTCACAGCCCAGCTGCTACCCAGGGCCTTTGGCAAAGATGGGACAGTTCTGAAGTCCTCCCACTTCTCCCAGCCTTCCTCCCAGGACACCCCCTTCTTCTCGTGCCTCCCTTCTGGACCACCCACGCTGAGGGCCCACCTCTGTGCTATGCCTCCCAGCAAGGGGCTAGGAAGTTTGAGAGAAAGAAAGTACCCAGTCCACAGGCTTCCTCTTCAGGAATCTGCCGGGGGGGGGGGGGGGTGACATTTAGGGGGAGGGGGCTGTTCTCTCCTTAAGAAGCATTAGGAGGAGGAGCGATGGCTCCCCGATCCTACTCCCTGGACCGCATCCCTGCTATCTCCCCAAAGGACAGAAGCAAAGCAGGAGGTGAGCAAGCTTGGATTTTCCACAGGACCAGGAATCTTATACATGTTAGGTAATTTAATCTTCTGTTATTATTCTCATTTCTCCAGCAAGAAAACAGGAGTGTCCAGGGCCACACAGCTAGTGAGTGCTGGCACAGGATTAAAGACAGCACATGCCTGAATCCAAAGCCTGCGGATTTGCCATTTCACCGCACTGATCAAGTGGATTATGCAAATAGTGTAGGACCTCATCCCAGGTTACGTGGGTCTGGGATGCCCAGGACAAGAAGGGGTGGCACCCTCTTCAACACTTCCAGAGACCCAATCCCAAAATGTGTCCTTCCGTTGCCAGGGTGGGGGCCCTGCTGGCTTAGAGACACAAATACCACGGGAGAGATGTCGCACCAAGGGAACACATGATGCCAGGGAGAAGCAGGGGCCTCCCTCCCGAGGTCCCCACACCGGAGCTGCACACGCAGGCCAGCTGCAGACAAAGGATTTCTACTTCATATCTCAAAGTGCATGCGTGTGTAATACAGAGGGTAACGCTCACAGCGCCTGTATCAGCCGTGCAGGCAGGTGGCGTGCTTCCCTTCACCAGTGTGGTGGTGATTAGCCCCTGGTCTCCTTCAGGAAGGACCTTCTGTTTCCCCGCCTGCCAGACCCTCCAGCTTGGCCTTCAATGAAGGGAGCTCCTGCCCACGGTCATGCCCTCCGGAGCAGCCACAGCCAGGGACCCTTGAGGCAGGGACAGGCCAAGCAGACCGATACTGCCTCCATCCGCCTTCACGGGGCTGGCAGAGGCTTCCATGGAGACTGTGCCACAGCCCTGCCTCCCTCTGCCCACTTCTGATTCCCCCTCTCTTCCCCAGGTGTTGACCCCTGATAAACCTGCTCACCTCAGAGTCTGCTCCCCAGGAACGCAACCCCTAAGGCCTGGGAGGTCCAGGAAGTGAGTGTGAGGTCACAGAGGGAGGGCCAGGTCTTCTGGTTCCTGTTTTGCTATCAACAGGCTGTGTGCCTTGGAGAAGCAGTGGCCTGTCTAGACCTCAGTTTTTCCATCTGTACCAGGAAAAGGGTTTGGACTGGACCATCTCAACCATTGAGTTCTAAGATCACGTGGCCTTAAGGAACACATATAAGATTGAAACCTAAAACTTGCACACTTTCGAGGATCTTCCCACTGGCCCTGACTGTGTAGCAGGACGTGGACATGGCCCCGAGAGCTTAGGACATTATTCTCTAAGGTCTGCTCCTACCAACCTCCTCCCAGAGCGCTGCCCCCCTCCAGACTGGCATTTCATTCACTGAGAGGGTTGTATCTGCAGCCACTGCCTCGCCTTACCCCCAAGTCGGTGTCATCCTTTGCCGTGATCAGATGGAGTGGGTGCCAGGGAGAGGCAGGGTGCTGCTCTCGTCACGTGTGGATGTATTTACACCTGAGAAGGCTGGTAGAGGCATGGATGCATGTGGTGGTGGGACTCCAAATGCCAGCCAGTGAGCCCTCTGCCCTCCCCCTGCCCTTCTCCAGGTGCCTCTACTCAGCTACCAAACTGCTCCTGCCAACAGGTGTTTCCAGCCTGCAGACCGGGGCCACCTTGCTTCTGGCACCTGCCCAACCTGTACCCCTCCCATGCAATGTGGTCCTTACCTCCCTGCTATATTAAAAAGCCTATGACTTCTCTCCCCTCCCCTCTCCCATCAGGGCCAGCTGAGCACCTGACCTTTAGTCCTCGGCTTATTTTTTCCAACTTGAACATGACAACTCGATTAGAGAATTAGACATGGTTGGCAACACCCCAAAAGCCCATATTGCAAACTGACCGCGCAAAATGATTGCCCCTGAGCAGACCATCTGTGAGAGGTGCAGGCAGACAGGCAGTGGGCCTTGGTGGGACTCCTGAGAACGGAGCCCTCCCCTGCCACCCCACAATGCTGAGTGAGGACCTGGGCACAATGAGGCCCTGTCTCTGCACTTGGCCTCCAGAGTGAAGGCAGCGAGCTCCCTACAGAATTGTGCTGAGTCTCATCTCCCTCACGGACAGGGGTGCTCAAGAGCAGGTCACCCTCTCACACTGGGGGCTGGGTGTGGGGGATCCTGCAGTGAGACCAGACAGGCAGGACTCCCTGGGGACACGGTCTAGCTGAGGAGACAGACTGTGCACATACACGCATGCTCAGTGTTATGAAAGGGGAGTATGGGTCTCATGTGTTGTGTGACAAGGGGACCTAAACACCTGGCTGGCGTGGGGACAGTTAAGTCGACATTTTGTCTCCAATATAATGACCAAGCTTCTCCACAGAACTTGAAATCTGTTGACTCAGCTGAAAACGGAGCCACTGAGTTCTGGGTCAGACACAGCCCTAACCCCAGCACATGTCCACAGTCCCCTCGAACTCCAGGGGCCGGTGCCTAGGATCGTGTTTCTCAGTTTGGTCCCCACTACCAGGCAGGCCAAAGCCTGGGAACCCCCAGAATATGCCCGTCCTTTCCAGTCTGCTTCCTGCATCTCTTATCTGGGACTCAGAGGTTTTCTTCCAAAGGCCCTGGGTCTTCCTCCTTCAGGGCCCTAGTGTGTGGCCTCTGCACAGTGAGCTGTGGGGCCATCAGAGCGCATGTCCTCAGCCAAGGGAGCTGGCAGGATGCACCTCAGCTACAAAGAAGCTGCAGGAGGAGGTGCACCCCTAAATCTAGCTTCATTCAGTATTCAGGCTTTGGAGACACTGTCTCACCCCTAGATCCAGGCCCTCCTCCTCCCAGGTCAAAGCCAGCACCTTCTCTCCTCTCCCCTGGCTCCTGAGGAAGCAGATTCCCTGGGATTCTAGGTCCTGCCCGCAGGTTCCTCAGACCTCACTCCTGACACCTGGGGCATGCCCACCTGCTGCTGCCTCAGAAGCATCCTACACTCACTCCACCCGGCAGCATCTTGCTCCAGCTCCTTAAGGCACACTCTCATTAACCTTCACTAAACACGTTCATTGTTTCCTCGTCTCTCCTACAAGGTTTATGAAAGTTCAGGTCCCCCGGTGTTAATGGACAGGAAAGTCGAATGGGGAGACTAATGAAGGGGTACTTACAAAGGTGTGGGTGGGGTGAGGTGCCTGTAGCTTGGGTGTTAGCAACAGCAGGATGTTGTAGCTCCCTGGGTCTGATGAGCCACAGACAGCAGCTGTAGGGAAAGAGAGATAGACTCCAGCCATCAACCAGTGAGCTGGTGAGGAGGAATCCAGGCAACAAATATCTCAGCTCACATTGCACTTTTCTCCGATCTGCTGCCGGTACTTCCCACTAACAAAATCAGATGCCAGGACAAGGCACCCACTGACGCAGTCCAGACAGGGCAGCCTCTCTGGGGCAGAGCACAGTGAAGGGGTGCAGAGAGGGGCCGGGCAGATAAAGGGAGAGATCAGGGCAGGCTTATTTTCCCTCATCCTTTCTTGCCACTGGGATGTAGGTGCTCTCTCTGGACAGTTCATTAAATACATTCTTGTTGGTACGCAACTGTGGCAGAGCCTCATTCTGGCCTACCAGGCCCCATGGTAGCCCTCAGCACAGAGAGAGGGAACCAGCCTGCTCCCTGGGAGCCCAGAGCTAGCTTCCTCCCCGCGCAGACTCCAGCAGCAGGTGTGCTAAGTGAGGGGTAGGAGGGAAACTTAACTTACAAACTCAAACCTGCTAATCATAACAAGCCAACCCAGATCAGCACTTGGCTACATGCTTTTCTACATTCATTTCATCTACTCATCCCAATGACCTCATACTCACCATCTCCACCATCCTGCCGATGAAGAGGACACGCTCAGGGAGGCTCCGTGATGTGCTCACGATTGCACAGCTAATAAGCAGCAGACTCTGCAGAGCCAAAGAAGGCTCTGCCTCTGTGCTGCCCCACCCTCACCCCTGCCATCTGCGGAGCCCGCCTCACATTCCACTTTGCACCATGGTGATTCATACTCATGCTTTACCTCTCAATCCATAGGCAGCAGGACCAATGTGCTCTGTCTGCCCACCGTGCCCAGCACGGAGCCCATCAGCACATGGGAACTGAAAGAAGGTGTCAGAAACGGGGCCCCAAATGCCTCCGAGCCCTTTCGAGATAGCTCGGTGAAAACCAGGCTTGAACTTGACCCAGGAAGTCAGAACTCCATGGTTCTGGTTGGCAATTGGACTTGACAAGGATCATATTTGATTATGTAGCAGGGGTGGGGAACCTTGGTACTGCCCAGGGTCATTGAGATGGTTATAACACCATTGTTGGGCCATACAAAATCATCAACCTAGAAGTCAGCCTGCTCTATTTAGTCAAACATTTAATTAACTCACCCCTAATGCCTTGGCAGGGCCAGTCCAGATGACATTCCCCACCCCTGATATACAGGCTAATGGAAACTGAATGGGTAGGTCCTGAGCTTGGTGGTTTTCAGTTTTCAACATGCCTGGAGATTTTTGCGGGCTCATTTTACAGATGAGGAAAGAAGGTTCCAGAGATTAAGCAAGTAGCTTGAGGCCTGGCATCTAGGAAGTGGCAGACCCAGGATCTGAAACCCTCATTTGTGTCCATGGTACCTGGACTCCCCCTGGTGGTAGCAGGACTCTTCCAGGGGAATGAGGAAGGGTTCCCATTATAATTATGTATTCATCTCCCCCACCCTCTCACCCATCCTGTTACCAGATGGGGACTGGGCCAGAGGTCTGCCTCGGGCCCACCAGCAGTGTGTGGTGATTGAGAGTTTTTTAAAGCTGGTGACAGTGAAACAGAGGAAGGCCTTAAGGTAGAAGAAGCAACAGGTGAGAGAAAATCAGAGAAAACGGGGGCCTTGGAGGCAGGTTCAGGGGGTAAGCCTGGGACAAGCTGCTGCTGCCTGCTGCTCCCCTGGTTGTACGTCTCCTGGAGACCCTTAGAGTTTAGAGAAAGAGCAGAGATACAAGATGTGGTTGTGCTCTAGCGAGAGGACAACTGTGGGTCCTTTGCCCTGAGGCTTTTTATCTTTCTTTGGCCGGCAGGAATCCTAGGGGAAGGTCTTAATAGAATATGCATTAGCTTTTCAGGTGTGTCCTTCAATATGTTGATTCATCAAAATGTGCATATAGAAAGTTCAGGGTTATTTTCTGGCTAGTTTTATTTTTAAAGAACGTCATTGAAGGACAGGGATCAAGGTCAGTCTATCTGGGGATGGTCTGGAATGTGTAAACCATTTGTTCCTAAGTGTCCTTGGCTAGGGAAGATGCAACCTTATGATCCATTAGCTGGCTGTAAATTGATCAAGTCATTTGACCTCGTTTAATTGTTTTGTCTTACTCTCCCTTATTCCACTTGCCAAGGAATTTCCCTAGCTTCTTGCTATCCTGCCATAATCCCACCCCACCCCACCAGGGTATTCCTGTCTGAGTAGACACACCAGTGGGTTGCATCTTATTGAAGTCACAGAAAAGTGCGGGTTGGAAAAGCCAGGGAGTACGCCACAGATTCCCAGGACATGGAGCACTTGCTGTCCGCCCTTCCTTTGTGCCGGATTTTCTGAAACACACAAGTTCTCATAGCCCGTGTTCCAGGGAGCAGACCTCAGGCTGCACACACAGCTGGCTTTTCAGAGGCACCATCGTCCGTGCCCTGTGGGCAAATAAAAACATAATGTTGCTGCTAAAAACAAGTGCATTTCACATGTCATTTTACTTGAGAAAATGGGATTGCCAAGGAGCTGCACAGAGTTCAGGTTCCCCTGGCATTTTGCACTGACTCGGCTACTGGAACCGATCAACTCCCTGGTCCCCTGAGGACAACTCTCCAGTCACAGATTTCTCTTCCTAGGCCTGGTCTGAACCACTCAGAAGCACATGCCCACACATACCTACACACTATCTCTATTTAGCCACATGCCAAGTCTCCATAATACAATAGACAAGCAGAGGCGACTTGCTAACTCCTGGTACTTTGGCCCAGCCTCTAGATACCCATTTCTGATCAGATCCTCAAACCTTGAATGAGGCACAGCCATAAAATGAGAAGGGGAGCCATTTATTTATGGTGTACAGAGTTTGAGCTTTTCTGAGGTTTCCACACAATCATCTTTTATGAGCTATAGTAAAATCACATGTTTATACAGTCTCCCTCCCTAAATCCCAAACATTTTAGCAACATTATCTTATGTAACACCTGGGCTTTGAGAAACGGGCTGAGAAGCCAGTGCATCGCTTATGCAAATAGTTTCATATTTTCCAGATGTATCCATTTCTTTTCCAGTTAGCAAAAAGCTTATTTGGGAGATATCGCCTCTCCCCATGCTCACCACCCCCAATGCTTTGCCTTCCCCACCTGCAGGTAATTTTTGTTTCTAAAAAGAATCTCTGCTTTGTAGTAACATGGAAGCATTTTTTTCTGATTTGTTTTGCAATCCCTGATGAATATCTTTATCTACATATCTCTTATAGAGCAGCAGGGCGCTGCCTAAAATTAAATCACAGAGCCACCCCTTTTCTCCCTCCTCCCCATGCTCTGATCTGGGATCCACTGTTAACTCTTTGTCCACATCATCTCCTGCATGAGTTTAGCTTCCAAGTCTCCATAACACAATAGACAAGCAGAGGTGACTTGCTAACTCCTGGTACTTCGGCCTAGCCTCTAGACACGCATTTCTGATCAGATCCTCAAACCTTGAACAAGGCACAGCCATAAAATGAGTTCCTTCATGCCCTGTACAACGTGGTTTTTGCATCTCTTTTCATTTCCTGTTGCTGCCATGCTACTGAGACTTGTAAGTTCATAGTTAGGCTATTTCACCCAGCTCCCAACAAGTCTCTTGTTTCTGTCTCTCTGGCACAGTCTAGCTGGAGCATGTCAAACTCATGCCCGCGGGCCACATGCCTCGTTTATGTCTAGCCTCATAAATGTTCTTTGCTGCTCTCCAAGGAACACTGCTGGGGGCACCTGTCCTCTGTGACGGACACACAGCCTCTTGACACGTCACAGGCGATTTCCACTGGAACACAGCCACGGCCACGCATTATACACTGTCTGTGGCTGCTTTTGTAACACCATCCGGTCCTTTACAGACAAAGCTTTGGGGGCCCTGGTGTACGGAATAAAGTCAGGGTTCCCTGGCACAGCCAGCAGTACTGTATGACCTGGACTACACCCATCTTCCCTGCCTTGTCTTGTTGTACGTCCTCTGTAGCCCCCT
The DNA here is from genome assembly GCA_026230045.1 of Corynorhinus townsendii. NCBI lineage: Eukaryota > Metazoa > Chordata > Mammalia > Chiroptera > Vespertilionidae > Corynorhinus > Corynorhinus townsendii. The sequence goes on from JAPDVU010000004.1 coordinate 91,277,493, forward strand.
AAAGAGATGGTCCCCTTGACCAGCCCATGCCATGACTCTCCATTGCTGCTCTTACCTGGAGCTCTCTTCTGAGCTCCCCAGCTCCCAACTAACACCAACTAGTCATCCAAAAGGTTGCACTGAAAGGTTACCGGTTCGATACCTGCTCAGGGTGCGTGTGGGAGGCAACTGATTGATGTTTCTCACATCGATGGTTCTCTCTCTCTCCCTTCCACACTCTCTGAAAAACAAATTAATAAGAACATATTTTTTTAAATTCAGCTCAAGACAGGACTCTTCAGTGATGCCATCTCTGCACCTCACCCGCCCTCCTGAAGTTCCCTCCCCGTAAGCTTGAGGCATCTGTTTTTGCCCCTCCTGAGCTCTTGCAAACATTTCCCACAACTTCTGCTGGTGTCTGCTTCTCTGCCTCCAGACTACAAATCCCTGGAGAGCAAATGTTGTGTCTTAATCACTTTTCTATTCCCAGAGCTTGTTTTTTTGTTTTTTGTTTTTTTTACCTGGAATACAGTAGATATTTAATATATACTGAATGAATGAATAAATAAGTGAATGAATGCAGAACCAGCTCCTAACTTCCCATATTTTCCCTGCTCTCCATATGCACTCATGGTCTGGCCTCATGGCCAAATCCCTGAGCCTGTCTTGTCCTGGCCATGCCCTTCCAGGCTCCAGACCTTCTCCTCCAGAGGCAGCCCCTGCTGCTCCTGCCCACACTCATGTCCTTCACATGCAGGTCAGTGTGGCTGCCAGCGACCCCTCGTCCTGCACTGTTGCATGACGGACTGAGTCCTGTGGGCACCTCTTGCCTGATAGGAGTTTGCAGGTGTCACAGCTGAGTCCTGTGCCGGAATCAGGGCGCCGTCATTTTCTATGTCTGTCACCCTGGGCCCTGGGGAACTCAGCTCCTGTACTCTGGTTTTCTCATCCCTAAAATGGAAGTGATTAAATGTGCTTCACCAGCTGATATGATGATGAGATAATATGTAAAAACACCCGGCATCAACCCAGGACGTAGATGCGCATTTGTTCATTGAAACATTTATTTACTGATTGTTCATTAGATGCCAGGGAGTGAACAAGAGACAAACCTGACACCAAGTTCCTGCCCTCCTGGGGCTGACTTTCTTGTCAAGGAGAGAGGTGATAACAAGAGATGTATAAAGCTTAGATGGTGCGAGGAGCTTGGAGACTGAGAAAGCAGGGAAGGGGTAGAGATTGCACTGGTATTAGACAGTAATTTTTTAAAAGGTTTTTCTGTCTGAAAGTCCCTTTCTTACAAATCTTAGTAGTCCCCATGTGATGCTTATAATGTTAGCCAGTGGAGTAAGCATTTGATAAAAATACTAGTTGGTTGAATGAAGGAGAGAATGAGAGGAAGAGGAAGTGTGCCCCTCATCATTCCTCAGCAAATACTTTCTAAACATTTCTAACACCAGTCAGGAGGGCCTTCCTTGCTCAGGGACAAAGCTGCAGGTGGTAGGAGTAGTTATGTGAGAGGGATCAGCGAGAAGAATCTGAATTTGGAGAAAACAAGTCAGACGTTTCACCCAAACATCTGGGCTGATCCAGGTATTCAGCTGTGGGACCCAGAGAAGGACTCAATGAGATGGCATTTCATGGGAAAATTTGGAGACTAAACCCGACGTCCTTCAGAGAGGAGATGGGGCCTTTTCTCATCCTCACTCCACACCTGAGTCACAGGGAGAATTCTGGATAAGGAGGTGGTGAGAAGTGATGGTGGAAGGAGAGATGAGGAGGGACCTAGGTTGGGCTTCTAGACATTTCTCCTCTCCATTTATTCTTTATATCTTCACACACAAGCCCTTCTCCACAGCACTTCTGACTCTGCTTAGCTCATTCCTTACCTGTCAGTCAAGCATGTGAATTGCAGGGCCCAGAACTGTCTGACCCTTCCTTCACCTTCATTTGCTCACAAAGCAATTACTCCCAAGAGAGGCCCAGGCCTCCCAGGACTCACAAATGGCAGGAGAGAAAAGGCACAGACAAGAGTCAGTAGGACATGACATGCTGAGGCAGCTCCACCAAATGGAAAGAAACAAATAGATGCAAGGTCAAGCCCCAACTCGGAGAGCAGCTCTATTGTTAGGGTCGCCAAAGGAGGAACGCAGGAGGCCAAAAGGGGTAGAGAATTATAAGTTTATTGTGACATCTGCTAGCAGAAGGGCTGAGACCTAAATGGCATCAGTGGAGCAGAGTAGGGGGAGCAGGATATTTATGTCTCTTGTAAGGGTCAGAGTAACCGGTGGGACCAGATGCAGGTGGGGCCAGGTGGAGGCGGTTTGCTGGAAACTGGGTGAGGCAGTTTACTGGAAGCCAAAGGCTGTTAATCATGAGACCTATAATCAGAATAACAGGACAATCGAGGGAGGGGCAAGAGCCCCAAGCAGAGCATAATGAAGCGCCAGAATGTGCCTAACATCTATGACCTTGGGTAAGGCTTCTCTCAATTTTCTAATAGGTATTATTAAAGGATAACTTTTTTAAGTTAAGCTAATGACTCATATGAACTTAAAATAGTATGTATTAAAGATTTTACTTAAGCCATTAATGAATGAGGGAACCATAAGATATGACAACCAATTGAGAAGAGAATTCAAAGAACACACATCTGTAGATGATCAGGAATTCTGAAATAAAATTACAAATATCTGCAAAGCCGGTCAATCACCATTGGGAAAAACCAGAGGCACCTCCACCACACCCACTTCATTTTTGCCCATCTCATTTCTGAGGATTAGAATCTATCAGTTTCCTAGGACTAAGAGTTGGCCCGCACACAATCATATAACCTGGAGGGCCGCACAAGAAAACATCCAACAGCTCCGTTTCTGTTGTAGCTGTGTCCCCTCCCCCATTTCAAAGCCTTCCACAAAATTTCCTACCAGAAATAGGGGAAATTGTCTGAAGTAATATATTTAGGATACCCAGCAGAGTTCTTGGCACAGACGGGCACTCACTATCTGGAAATGTCCTTCCCTGTCTTTCAGTCAGATCAAAGCACAGGGAGAGATGTTCATTAATGCAAACACTGCAGAGAAATGCGTAACAGGGGCCCCAGGGGCCAGAGGGGAAAATCCTCACATTTGTCTGGGAAAGTCCAAATTCTTTCCCCAGCAGCACCTGTTCCGGAGGAAGTCACGGAGCGCCATCCCCACACCACCTTTCTCTGTCATCACAGCATGTACACTATGGACATGTCTGTGTCAAGCACGTTACAACTCATCGAGGTGGACTGTTCTGCGCTGCACTCATTCCCTTTTCACACCAGAGGACAGTGGCTCAGATGTTAAATCACGTGACGAAAGTCATGTGGCTAGTAAGTGGTGGAGCCAGTATTGAACAGACTCATGTTTCAGGAGACTTTGAGGAAAGGTTTACATCGAAGACCCTCCCAGTCCTCAAGGCTGAGTGAATTGCTCCTTCTGTGCTTCTGGAAGCCTGTGAGTCAAACACACTTTCCTTGGACAGACAGGCCTGAGTCAGTAATACCTTTCATATTGCAGATTATTAATCTCTTACAGTGACTTCATCAGCCTGTGAAATAACTTTCCATATGATGTAAATGTAACAGCTCCCTCTCCAAACCAAACCCACCAGCATTTTGTGAAGGCTGGGCCAGAATTACACGGGAGCAGTTCTAGGGGACTTTGGGGGAGCTGTTTGCTGGATGCTGGAGGAAAAGACTTCTGCCCTTCAGACAGAACCCGTCCCAGGCAAAGGGCAAGGCTGGAGGGACAGTTGCCTACAGTGACTGAGCCCCAAGCCCTGCTCCAAGCCCTCTCCCCACACCCCATGCCAGACTCTCAGAGTCCTCCTCCTCCAGGCCCCTGGCTGTGACCTCCTGTCTCCCCCATTAGAGCAGAGCATCTAGATTCAGAATTCTCCCCAACTATCACCTCCTCACCTGCATCTCTGCTTCACCTCTCTCCTCCCTTCAGTCACAGCCTCTAACATGTGAGTCAGATGATGTTTCTCAGCTCAGAAACATCCAGTGGCTTTCTGTTGCAGATGGCCTTTCTGGAACAGATTGCACAAGGCAATTTAGTGTTTGGGATGTGCACCAGAAAGTGCATTTCAGGGGACTGACATCTGTGGGGAAGGAAGGAAGCAAGATTGAATGGAAAGAGAAGTTAAACTGCAATTCAGGTTCCACCTTCAGCTTCAGTCACCCCTGGAGGATTCTGGTCAACTCCATTCAGGGAGGCTCACATTTCTGCCTCCAGCCACCTCATCTCCACAATTACAGGAAAGGAAGGCACAGACACAGGGTTTCCCTCCCCTGCCCCCTTCCTTCTCATTATCCCAGGGACAGGTCACACTGAAGACAGGGCAATGTGGCTGCTGTCTCATTAATTCTCTGATTTCATGTCGATTAAATGTTACCGTATTCCTATCCCTGGGCTTGAGGAGTAATATTAGCTTAATGTATTAAGAGGAAAGTAACTCAATGTTTGTTCTGGGGTAATTGTAGATAATTGCATGACAATTGAGCTGGTGATGTAATTAGTGGATCTTAATTGGAGGTCCCTTTATGATCAATGTTTAATTTACTAACAACTGTTTGGCTTAAGGGCAAATAAAATGCTTGACATTGGCCTTGCACACCCTTTACTTGCTGAACCAGCTCCCTTCCTGGCCCCCACACAATCATATAACCTGGAGGGCCGCACAAGAAAACATCCAACAGTGAAATGGTTTCTACTGTTTGCAGGCACTGTGATCTCTAGGATGTTTTGTATCCTCCTGGAACTCAGTTTTATTGTCTGTAAAATGGGAGCATTGAAAAGAATAGTACTGACAGCTAACATTTGAGTATCTACTATGAGAGGGATACTCAACTCATAAGCACGCGTGATTAACTCATTGTAGGTGACTAATTCATTATGTGTTCTAAGCAAATGGGGGTAACTTATATGTTTAGCCCCAACAACAACAACCCTAAAGTTAGGTGTTGATTTTATTATCTCTGTTTGTGGAAGAGGAAACTGAAACACAGAGGAATAGAGGGAAAGAGATTTGGTTCCAGAGCCATCCTGTCATCAGGTAAGGCCTACACTGTCTCATTATAATCCTTAGCTTCTCTTCTGGCTCAAAGGGGCACCCAAAGCCACATCACCGGGTCTGTCAATAGGTGGGGGATATATCTTTTTCCCACTGTGAGGGACAGGAAACACTCTGAACAGTAACAGACTCTACCACACATCCCTCCACTTTGTATCCTGGCTTTCTGCCTTGAGCTACGTCATCATCACCGTGTCCCTGGACTCCAGAGCACTGCTCCTGGCCATAAGATTCCTTCCTTCTTGTTGGAATGCTCTCTGGAAGGGCATGGGGAATAGCCCCTTATAAACACCCAAAGTCTAAAAACAGAGCAACATGTTTCCTTACAGTGCCCAGTGCGGGGGAAGGAAAACATTTTCCCTCTTTCCCTCAATGTTCTTTTGGCTGGTCTAGTAATCAAATTGGCATGTGGCAGATTAACAGGAGGAAATGGACAAGCTTAATTACATATGTACATCCAGGGGGTTCTTTAGACTATGGGAGTCCAGGACATTGGCTTATATGCCAACTTGAGCTAAGGAGAAAGCAGGGTAGTGGTTTGGGACTTCAAAAGGCAGGAGATGGAGAAGCAAATGTTTGCTTAACAAACATTAATAAACATTTGCAGGGCCATCTTTTTTTTTGTAATCCTCACCAGAGAATATTTTCCCTTTTTTTTTTTTTGAGAGAGAGAAAGAGATCAGTGTGAGAGGGATACCCTGATTGGTTTGCTTCCTGCACACGCCCCAGTGGGGGTCATGCTCTAACCACTTAGTACATCAGCCAGGGCTGCAGGGCCATCTTTTTCAATGGGACACAGAGAGGACTTTGGTCTAATGGGTCTTGATGGTTCCTCCCTGTCTGTAACCATTACAGTTACCTATGCAGGTAGCTCCCTTCCTGGAGCAGGTCCTCTGTCTCAATTCCTTTGGGCAATTAGGGGGAAAGTCAAAGGTTCTTTCTTTTTGTTTCTTAAAAAATAATGAGTTTGAAATAATCAGTTCTCCTAAAAAGCATATTTGGGGGTGGCAAAATCTGCCACCCTCACCCGCAGCTTCCTACATGATACGTCACTATCCTTTGCTCCTGGACTGCTTCCTTTTATGTCTCTTCCCTGCCCCCAAATTGCTGGCCACATGTTTCCTGGGCCCTGCATAATTGAAGCTGGGTAATCCCATCAGTTCTTTCTTCCTCTCGTAAGAGTCACAGTGGTTTTCACAGTCCCCTCGGGAGCAGAGATTTGAGAGGGGATCACCTGTCAGAATAATAAACCTCTCCCTTGATGATAATGATGATCTCTCACAGTGTAATAAGCTTGATGGACAGCAATGGATGCCTCACCTCCACCTCCCTTCCTGCCAACCACAGTAAAGGTGGGAAGGAATAAGCCATAAAGATGATAAAGGGGTTAGAGACCCCCACCAGCTGTTTTCAGCTCTTCCCCCAATCCTAACCCCAGTCAGAAATTGTCCTATTCCTTCCCTCTTCTTAGCTTCTTTCTCTCCCATTCAATGTGGCTCTTTCTTCCTATTACCTACATTTTGACCTCTTGATATTCAACCCTCATTCCCCCTGTTTCCTTTGTCCCATTCCCTGTAATTCCCTTTAATCTCAATTTTTAATCTTTTTCATCTCTTGGTGCCCCATCCCTATGATTCTGGGGTGGCTGTGCCTCCACAGAGGGCCCTGTCAAACCAGGGACATTATCCAAATTTAGGATAAAGAATAGCTTCACGAGCAAAAGCTACATCAGCAAGGAAGGCTTCTTGGGTAAAGGAAAAATCATTCCTGGATAAATCTTCCAGAATGATGTGTGGAGACACATATGGGTAGTGGCAAAGGGGAAAATAGAGAGGAAATGAATCTAGGCTCTCAGAGTTATACACTAAAATCTATTTTAAAAATGAATAATTTAAGATCAGCTGTCTTAGAAGAAGTTCTGACTTACTATAAACAACTTTATCAAACTAATAATTTGTAATTGCAGAGGTTGTTTCAAATTCCCAAAAACCCCCTTGAAATGTTGATCTTTAGAACAACCTGGTGAAATTGCTAGAAAACAAAAATGTAATAGTTATTATTTAAGAAGTGACACAGAAAATAAATGACTTGCTCAAATCACGTAGTCATAGGTAGGAGGTCTTGAAACCAGAATGCTGGTTTTCTAACTCCCAACCATGTGTTTTCTTTTTTAAAAATATGTTTTTATTGATTTTTAGAGAGAGAGAACTAGAAACATCAATGATAAATTGATCAGCTGCCTCCTGCATGCCCCCTACTGGGGATCGAGCCCACAACCCGGGCATGTGCCTTGATCTGAAATTGAATAATGACCTTTTGGTGCATGGGGTCGACAACTGAGCCACACCAGTCAGGCATAAACAAGACATTTAAGAGCTTGATACGCATGGATCATCTTATTAAATATTATAATTTAACACAAGGAAGCAGGTGTATCAGTTATCCATTGCTTAATACTATGTAACAAATAACCCCAAAAACTTAGTGGCATGTAACAATAAGCATTTATTGCTTGTGTAATAAATAGGTTCACTGTTTTGTTTAGATGTCTAGGATTCAGCTAAAGGTCAACTTGTCCAGCTAAGCTCAGCTGATTCAGTTTTGCTTTATTCCGTGTCTCTCATTCTCCTCCAAGAACCAGCAGGCTAATTGGGCATGTTCTTTAGGCATAAGAACATATGTGGAAAAACACAACACTTCCTGGGGCCTAGGCTTGGAGTTGGCACACCATCACTTCTGCTTCATTCTCTTAGTAAAAGAAAGTCATGTGGTTAATCCCAGAGTTAAGGGGTGGGTCAGGTTAACCTTCTCATGGAGGAAGGTCAGTCCAAAATTACATGGCAAAGGATGAGGACTCAGTTACTATCACAATCAACCACAGAAGTCAATTCCAGTGTAATCTGAGTTCATAGGTGACTCTAAGCTATTGCTGAGATTTAGCATCTCTGCAGGTGTGCTCTGCAGGAGGTGTGCACCCATCGAGATAGAAAAGGGACAGAAAACTTGAGTGTGGGTGTAGCCGTTAGGACCGAATTCAGCTGAAAGTAATCAATCCTAAATAATTGGCTTAAACAAGATGGAATCTTAGTCATCCGTCATGTAAGTTTGGAAGTGAGCACCATAGGGATGGTCTGGTGCAGTGGTCGGCAAACTCATTAGTCAACAGAGCCACAGTTTGCCGACCACTGGCCTAGCCACTTTTCCATGACTAGTCATACGTGGCTGGGGGCTATCTGGACCTCACAGATAGAGCTGTGATCATAATTAGGGCCAAGCATTTGCCAAGAATTAATTCACCAGTGCTGTGTTCTTCCATCAAGAGGCATAAACGGTGTGGTTTTCTCTCTTTTTGTGACACTAGCAGCCACTGATGATCATTGTTCTAAAGCAGTGGTCAGCAAACTCATTAGTCAACAGAACAGCAAACCGAAGCTTGCGAGCTGCATGTGGCTCACGAGCCGCAGTTTGCCGACCACTGGTCTGGTGGCTCTGCTTCATAAAGTTTTTAGACGTCTTCAGCTCTCTGCCCCACTATCCCTAGGGAGAGAACTACTGCCACAAAATTAGTCAAATCTCCATGAACTTGCTTGCCACTTGAAACAGTCAAAGCAGCAAGAAAATGCTTCTGTGTCATTGGAGCACCTTTGAAATTTCACAAAAGTGCATCTAGGGCCATGTGTGTGGAGCGGGGAGGAGAGAGGGGGAGTAATTTGCATGCAGAATCATAGCTGCAAGGAAACCCGGGAAAAGTAGTTTTAAGCTTTTAAGCCTTCCCAGTAAAGGAAAATACTAGAGGTTGAGAATGAATTCTGAGGACTAATTATCTGAGGACTAAAACTATGAACCATAGTTTGTAAAAGAGGAGGAGACATTCCAAAAGGTATTTTCAAAGGATGGGCTTACAAGAGGGTATCATAGACTGGATGTTCGTGCCCCCTCCCTCCCCCCCAATTTATACGTTAAAATCTAACCCCCAATGTGATGGTATTTGGAGGTGAGGCCTTTGGGAGGTGGGGCCTTTGGTGGATCACTCATGAATGGGATTAGTGCCCTCATAAAAGAAACCCTAGAGACCCCCCATCATCCCTTCCACCATAGAAGGCTACAGCAAGAAGACGGCTGACAAAAAAGTGGAGTCTCACCAGACACCAGTCTTGGACTTCCTAACCTCCAGAACACTAAGAGATAAGTGTTTGTTGTTTATAAGCCACCCAGTCTATGATATTTTTGTTATTGTAATTCTGAGGGATTAAGACACATAGGTTTGAAGAATCATGGCTCCTTGACAAGACTAAAATATGGGCTCAGGCAACTGCTGCTTTCTCTGCCTCTCTTCCCTCCTCCCCTCTCTCTTTGGAAACATTGAGGTTAGACCTAGTCCCAGTGGGAAGTGGGGGGACGGGGAGGGTATGGATTTCTTACAAACAGGACACTTATTACTCCTAACTGGGAGGGAGGAGGGCAGGGAAGAGCTGATAGGACTAGGGAAATGGAGAACAAGTTGTGCAGTAAGCCACTGTGAGCTTCCTAACCCACCCACGTGGGCTCTCTGAACCTCAGAGAGAAACAAATAAATACGAGGCACATACATTATTGAGTGTAATTACATTGTTACTTATAGGTTCAATTAAACACTCTGGGCATTTTTATAATGTAATTTGAGGTGTGATGTGTGCAGCAACAGCATTAACCTTGAATCATAGTTCTCCCCCTTCAGAATGCAGTAATGACCCTATTAATTAGTAATGAAATAATTAAATAGGAATAGAAGCCATCAGATCATGATTCCTCTCACTGGTCTCTCTCCCTAAATTTAAATGTGGCCTTTTGACCTTTCTCCCCCCAAAAAATCACATCTCAAGTAGTGGGTTTGTGTCTGAGGAGATGTTGAATTTTCTGCAGCCTCTTCTCTCCCTGAGGTGTAGGGTACAAACATGGATTGGATGAGCATTGGGCATAGGCAGTGTTCAGTCTTGGGATGTTTATTTGCTCATTTGATTATTGATACTTGTCCCTTCTGAGTCTAGATTTGGGAATGTAGGGTGATATGAATTATGTAATACTTGCTGAAATCAGCTCAGCCTTGACCATTTCCTTCTACTCATTGCCTGCTCGCCCCTCCCAAGGCCTCCTGGAATCCCAATGGGCCTTTAGAGAGTCCATTTGCCACTCATTCCCTGAGATGTCTGAGGCCCACACACCATGCTTTCAAACCATCCAATCACCCACGCACATTCCTCCATCTGGTTTTACCAGCTCCCACCATGTGTCAGGAATCATGGGAAACACTGAGGGGATGAAGTCAAAGATCACTGACTGCTCTTGGGGATCCCTATAAAATTCGGTCATAAACTGTGTTGCAGTGATTGCCATCCTATCATTGTGGTAGGATTAATAATAACTACAACAGAGAGAAGAACGTGGTCTAGGGGACACTCTGAGGATGGTGTCACAGAGGGAATCCTGGAGAATATGACACCCAAGCTGGTTTTTTTTTTTTTAATATATTTTATTGATTTTTTACAAAGAGGAAGGGAGAGGGATAGAGAGTTAGAAACGTCAATGAGAAAGAAACATCGATCAGCTGCCTCCTGCACACCCCCTACTGGGGGTGTGCCTGCAACCAAGGTACATGCCCTTGACTGGAATCTAACTTGGGACCCTTCAGTCCGCAGGCCAACGCTCTATCCACTGAGCCAAACTAGTTAGGGCCCATGCTGGTTCTTTTAGGATAAGTGAAGCTGGGAAATGAAAAACCAGGCAGGGGGCAAGTATTCCAAGCATAGAACGCATCATGAGCAAGAACACAGAGGCGTAAACAGTTCCTACTTGCCCTCTGTATCTTTAATCCAGTAGCATACCCCATCTACAACCCTATGTCACGTAGATCACCTGTGTCATGGAAATGATCCCAGATTCTGCTTGCTTGGCCCCATCTCAGTCTCTGACTCTTGGGTCTGGCTTTGATTTAGGATCTCGCTCTGGCCCTGTGGACTCAGTGCCTGTCTCAGGCTCTGTGGTCAGGAACTAGTGGTTACCTTCAGTGTCTCCTCTGGGCATCCTACACCAGCTTTCTGCCTTGGCTTCTTCTGAGGCACACCTTCAGTTCCTCTCCACCCAAGCTCCATCGTCAACTTGAGCCCACAAGTTCGTGATCAGCTCTGTCCAATTTGAAGAGTCAATAGGACCATTCCATAGTGTGTCTAAACACACACATACTCTGTGCTCTGAGCCTATCCAACCCCCACCCTATGCCAATTATCAATCCTTGGCACAACATATCTCTGGCATATCCTTCCCTTGCTCTCCTTCAGAAGTGATCAGACTTACAGAGTGGTTCTGGTTTTGATAAAATCCAAGTTTAGCTGCTTTAACTGAGAGACAGTAACATTGGCTTAAAAAGAATAAAATTTCTTTGTCTCTCACATTGAAGTCTCAGGGAGGGGTCTGGTACTGGCAAGTGGCTCTGTGGTCCTTAGGAACCAGACTCCTTTTATCTCATGGCCCATGGTGGCTGCCCCAGCTCCTGCCCTCCCAGGAACACAGCCCATTCCTTTAAGGACAGAATGTGTCATTTGCCCATATCACTTCTGCTCACAGACATCAGCCCTTAGTCATAAGGTGAACAGGAGATGAGGAAATGTATGTATTTCTGGTGGCCATGTGTGCCCAACTATACATTCTATGTAAGAGGAAAGAATGGTCTGGGAGACAAGTAGTAGACTCTGGTATAATCCTTGTGAATCTGTAAATGTGACCCCAACCAGATTTCTCAGGATGCCAGGAGGCCTATATCTCTGTCTCTCTCCCCCACTTCAGTGTTTCACTCTTTCAAAATATATTGAGCAGCTACTTAGTGGTAGGCCCCGGGGCTCTGGAGAACGATTAACTTACTCATTGTTGAGAGACAAGTTATGGACATAACTAACCACAATACTTGTTTGAAAATGAGACGCTCCATTAAAATGCAGATAAAGAGCTACAGAAGTTCAGAGCATGGGCTGTCCATTCTGGAAGGACGATGAGATTTCCTGAAGGAAGTGGTGCTGGAGCCGAGGCTGGGAGGTCGAGGATGATTTGAAGTATAATAATTGGGTTGGGCGATGCTTCACTTTTCATAATAGAGTTTTAGGAAGGCTGCCAGGAGCATAGGTCTTACCTGTGGTTGGGGTGTGGTATAGTTGTTACCGGTGATTGGACCTCAGTTCAGCACCATCGGTACTTGAGTTCTTGCTAAGAAAGGATTCAGATCCAAGACTCAAACTGTAAGTCTTAAGACTCAAACTAATAGTATAAGAGAAAGTTTATTTAGACAGTCATAGAGGTAGAAGAAGTGAGCCGTAGGATAAATGCACTCAGGAACCAATTATAGAGGGGAAAAAAAAGGGGGGGGGGGGGGCTTGGAGCTCAGGAGAAAGAGAGAGGCAAGAAGCATGTGCCTGGGGTGGAGGAGTGGGGGAGGCACAGGCTGCTCAGTAGGCAGAGCTGTACTGGGTCCTGGCTTGAGGGTATTTTATCTGGAGGTCTGAAGGGAGGATCCCAATAGAATATTCATCAGCTTTCCACGTGTGTTCTTTCAGGGTCCCGGTTTCTACTGATGGTCGACACGTGAGCAAAGGGGTCATTGTTCAATGCAGCTGACCCTGATGTCAGCCATGCCATCACTTGTCTGGTTTTGCTGCTTTTCTGGGCCTGGAGCTGAAACACAACTGAGGCCTTGATGCTATCCCTGCAGGTTAATGCTTAGGGCGTGGTCATGCAAGGGCTTGTATGGGAGTCCTATAAGGCTATTCTCTGGCCCTTTGTTCCTCCTCTAAGAGGGTCTACCACGTGGTTAGTAACATGCCAGAGAGGAAAGGTCCAGGGAGGGTCTGACTGCATGACCAGCAATACGCTAAGAGAGGAAAGGTTACCCTGGGGGTGAGGCCCTTGTTTTCCTAGTTTTGCCCATTGCTAGGTACCTGGAGCATTTTGCCCTGGTGGCCTTCTGTACCTGGCCCATCTCCTTGCTCTGCTCATGCCTGTCTGCCTGCCTACCACAGCTGGAAGAGGGCTTGGCTCAGTATCTTCCTGGGCATGTCTCCTCACCCTGGCATTCTATGCTGGTTGAATGCCGTTTTTAGAAACCCTCACCTGTCCTTCCAATGAGACTAGCTCCTGTATGCTCTACAACAGTGGTCCTCACACCTGAGCAGACGCCAACTCTCCTGGAGGGCTTGTTTAAATAGAGCTGCTGCCTGAGGTGGGGCTTGGGAATCTGCATTCCTAAAAGGCTCCCTGGGGATGAAGATGCTGTTGGATACAAAAGCTGTGACCTTGTCATTCAAAGTTACGTTCCCAGGACCAGCATGACAATCGCCTGGAAACATTTGGAAATACAGAACCTCAGACTCCAACCTGAACCTACTGAATTAGAATCTACATTTTAACAAGGTCCCAGGGGATGTGTGTGCACAGGGACATGTGAAATGTACTAGTTTAGAGACATGCTCTTGAGCTCCCTTGTGAGCTCAGAGTTTGGAGCAGGTGGAGAGGAATGACTGTCCCCATCCTGCCAGGGACATGGACGGAAAACTAGTGTCTTTAAAACAGCCTCTACCCCTCCCTGCTCATACACCCACACCCCCTACCACCAATGAGAATTATCTAATCGTCCATCTCTGCCATGCCCCAGCCTGGGGAAGGGTATTTTCCAGGGAATTTTGCTGGGTGAGAAAACTCCACCCACTTACTCTTAGCAACTCTCTCCCCCAACAGATATTCACCTGCCAGGGCTGCCCCAGTCCCATAGCTGCTTGTCAGTCCCTTCTCTGGGACAGAGGCAATTGGCCATATTATGCCCCTTGTGTTCCCAGACTCTTCCAGAAACTAATTAGAGACCAATAAGGTATTTTGCCTTATTGTCATTATACAAGGACAGCCCTCATGATGCAAAGTCATTGTGCATCACAGAAAAAGCAATCATTTATAATTCACGTTATTTCTCTGCAAAGAAATGGCTGGCCATCTTCTCTGATAAGAACGTGGATGCATCAGGCAGTTCCTTTCCCTGCGCCACACAGGTCCCCGGGTTCAGGACTCTGACTCTAACAGGAGCGCATGGATTAAGTGGGGAAAGGCATGGGGTAGACTAAGGGGTTAGGAGCTATTACCAACAACCTTGAACTTCCCAGCAATTTGCGATATGCCTCTTTGCCTCGGTTTTTTCTAGGTCTGTGTTGACTTTACTTTTTTTTTTTTTAATTAGAGCAAGCTAACCCTTGTTGTGCTGTATATTATTATATTGCAGATGTTGATAATAATAAATAATTACTATGTGCCAGTCAGTATTCCAAGTGCTTTCTATGTATTCGCTCATTTAAAACTCACAATAATCTTGGCAGGTGAGTACTATCATAATCATAAGCATCCCCATATCACCTGTAAAGAAACTGGAGCCTAGGGAGATTACATAACTTGTACAAAGTCACATAAGGTCATGTGACTAGTAAGACACCGAGCCAGGATATGAACCCCGAATCTGCTGCACTATACCACACCCCAAGTTCCCAGAGCTAACTCATAGCTGTGTCAGGTGGGACTTAAGCTCATAACCTTGTGGATAAGAGGCCTAGTTTTTGCCCTGGAGTATCTTCACTCTACCTCTCTGGTAACATTTGCTCTTCCTGATCTTGCAGGCCAGCTTTATGCACTTGGAGCTGTTTCTAGAGCCAAGGGAAGTCCAGAACTTCCTCTCATGTCACCCCTCAGACCCAATTCTAAGGCCACAGAAAACCCTGAAGGTGTTTGATTTCCTTGCAGCCATCTCTTTTTTCCTTCTCTCATGTGTACCCATTCAAAGAAACATGTTACATTTATCACATTTGGGCGCAGAGTTGAAGAAGCCATAATGCTGTCCCCCCAGATGCTTACAATGTAGCCACATATACAAGCCGCAGAGAGCAGCCGAGCACAAGTGATACTGTGATGGAGTAAAGCAAACTGCAATGTACTAATTGGGGTGTGAGGTTCTCTAGAGAGAAGACAGACCTTGGCCATCTCCATTCCTTCACCACAACGTCAGAAAGGACTTGGCAAACACTTGGTGAGCAGGTGGGACCAATCTGGGAGATCAGAGGAGAATCCACAAAGACCCAGCATCTCAGTTGGGTAAAAAAAAAAATGGAGAAAATACTGATGTGTGGCAGAAACTGAAGAAAAGGCTGGGGGAACAGCAGGAGTAAAGACAGGCAGTCCGGGGGGAAATGAAGAAGCTGTTGAGAGAAGGAGGATATTGACAGTTATTTTGATTAGGAAACATTTAACAAAAGCAACGTTCAAATGCGCTGCAAGAAAAAGAATTAAACACTGAGATTAAGACGTTTCCTTTCTTGGAGTTTTTCTGATCCCAGAGTGGGTGTCTGATGTCAAGTTATGTCGTATGTCAAGCATGGTGTGCAGAAAGCCACCTTCTTGCCCAGAGACTCCTGTATGCCTGCTTCTGCTGGCTGCCAGGCCTTCCCCTGAAACTTCCTCATGCCACTGGGCAGTACCTCTGGTGAAAGGGCGCCTGTCCTGCCTGTCTCCTTACTCAGGTCTAGAGGGGACCTGCAGCTGGGCTCACAGCCTGATTCAGGAGAATTGGCGTATAAAGGATGCCTCCCACCTGTGGCTCCTTTTTGAGGGGATCGGGAGGGCTGGGGCAGTGAAAATCAGGACCGGGCAGTGCCCTCTGAAACTGCTTTTTGCTTTCTTTCCTAGAAACAATGCTGATTTGGAGGAGCTGCTGGAGAAACTCACATCCAAAGGAGTAACTCCAGGCAAATCGGCATGACCATACTGGTCTGTTAGTATTAGGCCAACTTCCCTAAGACACGGGTCCTGGGGACCCTTACGGAAACCACAGACTCGAAGGCTCCAGACCTTCCGAATGATCACCTCCAGGGAAGAGTCTGGATAACCTGTGGGTGTGTAATCACTGCAGGTGATTCTTCACAAGAAGATGAGCGAACACGGGGCAAAATTACATATTCTGCCTCCGCAGCAGCTGGCCCTCCTTTTCGAATCCAGGGTGCTGCTGGGGGTTGGAGGGGAGGCACCTTCATTGCAGGGCTTGGGCGCTGCCTACCATGGAAACCTCCCTTCCTTACCCTGCTATTGGTGACTTACAGATCAGGAAATGAGTGAAGGGGCAGGTGCTAGCTACTGATGGAGAGGGAGGGAGCCAGTGAGAAAAGAGGACCAGCTGCCCACCCAGAGTGCTTTGGGGCAGGGGTGTGGCTCAGTCTGCACAGCCTATAAAAGCCCAGGGTGGGCAGGCGTGCTGCTCAGCCTAGTGTGTGTGACTGAGAAAATCTGGGTGGGCGGTAGTGGCTCGGAGGCTCCTCTGAGCAGCAGTGGGGCAAGCAGAAGAGCCCAGGAGGATGGGGGAAGCATCTCTTTCTTTCAAAAGGGAAAGTGTCCTGGGAGGAGATGCGGGGCTCTCAGTCTCCAAAAGCCGGTCTGTCGCTTTCTCCAAGAGCCGGGGTCTGGCTCGCTCTCCCTCAGAAAGCCGGGCTCTGGCGCGCTCTTTCTTGAAAAGTTGAGGTCTCACTCTCCCTCAAAAAGCCGGGGTCTGTCTCTCTCTCCCTCGAAGACCCGAAAAGCCGGTCTCTCTTGGCAGCCTTCTGTGGGGTCTTCCTCCTGTCCTCTTCACAGGAGTCCTGGAGTCATAGAATACAGGCTCTCCGAGAGACGTTTCCTCCTGCTTTCTTCCGAAAACCTGTCCGTTTCCCTCAACTGGAGAAAAAGCCTTGGAAAACTCTCAGGGCAGCTGGTCTCTTCCTTGTGTGGGAAGCCCACCCTTTCTCCCAGGAACGCCCTTTCCCCGGGAGCGGCTGCTTCTGGAACTGCTAGCCTTGTGGGTGGGGATGGGCGTGCAGGCAGGTGAGCTGAAGGCCACAGCTGCCCACAGCTGACAGAGATTGGCCCCGGGGCCTGCACTGAATGTGGCCCGAAGGAGGGTCTGCATGCACTGGCCACTGGGAATTACCCACCTCCTTTGCAAATGTCAGGTCAGTGCGTGTGGAGGGAGCTTTCCCACCTGAGCCCACCTTTATTGAGGGCTTAGCTGATGTCTCCCACTCCTAAAGACCAAAACCCGAGGGTTCTGGCAGGCAGCCACCTCTCCTTGGCCTTGCCTCTGGCAGGTGATAAACTTGACTTTCCTGCATTTACTGGTCAAAGTCCCTCTGCCCCATGCCATGGCCTGGCATCTGGGCCCGGCCTTGGAGATGGCAGTCCTATTGGCTTATCTTTCTCCTGTGTCAAACTTGGAAAGCCCCCCTCTGGGAAGAAGTGCCAGAGTAGGTGTGCGTTGCAAAAGCCAGAACAGGCAGATGAACTCAAATCTGGCAAAACCTCAAATGAGCCTGGAGACCCACGTGTTTTCTCCTCAGCTGGAAAGAGGAAATCTCAATGTGGGTTGACCTGGGCCAGCAGGTGGTAGTTAATGGCATCAGCCCTTGAAGGTGAGGGCTTTCTCCTGTGGGTGGTTCCACTCAAATCCTTCTCAAGACTTCTGCCAGGTGGTATCCAAGTAGGAACTGGACTGACTGGAGTTTCTCTGACGGAATTCCCTAATAAATGCTAGGTTCTCTGATTCAACCTCTAGCTAAACAGCGCCTGGGCCTTCCCTGCTGACCTAGGCCTAAGATGCCACACCCTCCAGTACTTTACCAGAGAAAGGGTGTGGCTTGTGGAACCCATCTCATAACTAGGCTATTGATTGCACCTACAGCATCGTGGCCGTAAGCCTGGCCTGGTCCCATTGCTTGCATCATCCTCCACCTCAGAGCTATAAGTCCTCGACCTCCTGGCAGCTCCCAGGAACAGTTTCTGGGTGCAGGTTCAACGCAGTGGGGTGCAGGCCAAATTCAGTAGAGGCCAGACTGCATGCTTAGTCTGGAGGGGCCCAGTATTAAACTCTTAAGAGGCTAAAGAGAAGCAAACGTTAAGCCTAAGTGTACACAGGGGAACTAGAAGGTGTGGAAAGGCAGCTGACCACATGATGTGGAGGCCTCTGTAGCAGGAGAACCTGAGGCTTGGAGGTGGCTCAACCTGTGGAACTGGGAACCGAGTGGGAAATGCCGACCTCACTCAAAAATGGGGCAAGGCCAGTGGGTGTGAAGTTTGCCCACCTGAGCCCACCCTGATTGAGGGCTTAACTACAGGTTCCTGAGATAGCTCCTCTGAAAAGCCACTTTACTAATGTTTTGTGACATTATTACAGATGTTCCCTATTGATTTTGTTTAAACTGGAGGTGGGAGCGATGGGGTCTGGTTGCAGGAGCATTTATTCCAATAATGCCAGCAGTCCAGGAGAGCAGTCGGTCACCCTGGAAATCTTGCTCTGAGCCCCCTCGCCAGTTGGCTGATTATATATGGACTAGTGGTCCGGTGCATGGATTTGTGCACATTGAAAGGAAGTTAAATTTGCAGCAATTCCTGTAGATGCTGTGGGTAAAACAATACCACCATGACCTCTAATATGTATTAAAACGTTATAAAGATATGTTTTTCCACTACCGTCTGGGCCATCCAAGAAAAAGCATTTGGGGTGTACAGTTTGATCTTTGATGGCTGAAGTTATAGTCTGAAAGGCTGCCAACTGCTCACCATTCAGAGAATTGATCAACGTTTATTTTTAAATTGCCAGTGTGCGTCCTATGTGCAGGTTGGTCAGTCAGGTGGTTGGACGGATGTACAGTCGGTCACTTAGCCTCTTAGAGATATAGAGATAGATGACGGAGAATGTTACACTTGCAGCTTGCAGCTGCATGTGGCTATGGAAAAGGAAGGTGCCGTTTGGCCTTCAGGGGCTCAAAGTCCCATAACAAGGTGGCTAAATTTCTATGATGTTACAACAGCTCAGATGGTTCCTGGAACTGGAGAATGGTCAGAGTTCCTGAGAAACTCCCCGAGGGAGTCAGGGTCCAGGCACAGCTACCGGTCAAAGCGTATTCCTTTCTGAATAATAGTCCTACTGAGACATCTTGTCTTCTTACAGCCTTGTTTTATCCTCCAGTTTCCCCAGGTCTGTGGGGGGAAAAAAACCAAACACCTTAGTTAGCAAGGTGAATAATTGTTAGACAACTGTGGCTCTCTTCTCATTACGCCCCTTCCCCACGATCAGCAAGAGCTGATCTGTTTAAAGTTGAGGTGGGAGTGCCACTCTTGACCAGAGTCACAATCTCTGATCCTTTATGTGGAAATCCTTTGTGTGGTATGTGACAGTGAGGAAATGGGCTTGAAATCACCTGAGGTGTGTCCCTGGCTCTGTCACTTACTAGCTTTGAGATCTTGGACAAGTACCTGATCCTGGAAACTTGTCTTCAACTCTATGACGTTTTGTGGCTAGATGACACTGTGTAAACCAGTGCCCGTCACAGTATCTGCCCAGTAAGCATTAGCTTCTGACAGGTGGAGGACCCCCATCCAGTGCAGAGCACGTGTGGTCCTGTGTCAATGGATTTTTAAAAAATTTTTGGCACTTGCACAGCAGCTGTTCCATGCTGCAGAAAAGTGTATCAGTCATACTTGCCACTTGAACGTAAGTGCCTTAATAACCGCACTATAGCCTGGCAAGCTCTATGAACCCAGCTTGGTACCTCAGACTTGCCCAGCTCCCTCACCTACCCAAGAAGACTCTGCAATTAGGATTGCATGAGCCTGTCCTGAGCAATGACGTCAATGACATGGTTTGTAAGGCATGGATAAAGTTGCCTTTTAATTGCTCGGTTCAAAGTATGGTTGGTGACAATGGATTTTACAAGGTCAGAGCGAGGCCTGTAGTCTTGCATTAGCTGCCTTAATGAAAGACTAAAACTAGGAGGGTTGAGGGATGTTTGTCCGTTCTGTACTGTATTCTACAGGTGTCACTTGTTGCAACCTCTGAGTTCTTGACCTCAGTCTTTGTAGCGCCAGCTGCAACTTATCCATTTAAGGGCTGAAGATATCCAGAAACTCACACGGATGTTTACCTTCATCACTAAGCTTAGCCCTCTTCTCCCTTCCCCCAGGGACTTGCTGAGTTGTGGGAATGTGGCTTAAGCCCAAGTCCAGCATGTGCCTCAGTCCAAAAGAGCCCAGGAACTTCCAGTCAGAACCAACTTGCGACATTAGACTCTGCTCCAAGTCACAAGTCTGAAGTTAATGTGAAGGTGACAGGGCATTCTAGCCTTGAAGGGGGTACCAGCCTACTCAGCTGGTGGTCAGGTAGGAGCTAACTGATTTGCAGCCCTTAGTTGGCTCCCATTTGCTGAGAATGGGCTGGGAAATCCAGTTGTCTTGGTTTCCCATATTTTTTTTGTCCTTAAAGTCGCATGTTGTTAAACTTTTGAATATAACAGCATCAGAGTCCAGGGCAAGGAACAGAATTGACATGAAAGGAAACCAGTATGGCCAGGGTATTCTCACAGTGAACCACTCCCCAAAGCCACACCACTGAGCTTTCTCAGCACAACCTTCTCCTAATTTCCCTTCAGTTTTTAGAGCATTTTTCCTGGATCCTGGCTCTCTGCCTCCCTGGCCAACCCTTCTGCCCTCAAAGCCACAGCAAGTCTCTTTTAATTGTTCAAGGTATTATATATGTCTCCCTTTTCCCTGATTGACACCCCCACTCCTGTCCCCCAGGACAAGCCCCCACCACACACTGTCAATGTCCATTGCTTATGCTAATATGCCTGCATAGAAGTCCTTTGGTTGATCTCTTACCCTTTCCCCACTGTCTTCTAAGATTCACGGTCTGTTCAGTGTTTCTTAGTCTCTGAATGTATTTTTGTTCATCAGTTTATGTTGTTCATTGCATCCCACATAAGAGTGAGATCATGTGACATTTATCTTTGTGCGACTGGCTTATTTCACTTAGCATAATTCTCTCCAGGTCTATCCATGCTTTTGTAAATGGTAAAAATTTCTTCCATTACAGCAGCATAATATTCCCTTGTTGTAGATGTACCACTCATCTGCTGATGGGCACTTAGGCTGTTTCCAAAACTTAGCTATTGTAAATGGTGGTGCTATGAACATAGGGGTGCATATATCCTTTCTGATTCGTGTTTCTGGTTCTTTGGGATGTATTCCTAGAAGTGGGATTACTGGTCAAATGGGAGTTTCATTTTTAACTTTTTGAGGAAACTCCCTACTGTTTCCACAGTGGTTGCACCAGTCTGCATTCCCACCAACAGTGAAGAAGGGTTCCTTTTTCTCTGCATCCTCCCCAGCACTTGTCCTTTGTTGATAGCCATTCTGACAGA
Organism: Corynorhinus townsendii; assembly: GCA_026230045.1. Lineage (NCBI taxonomy): Eukaryota > Metazoa > Chordata > Mammalia > Chiroptera > Vespertilionidae > Corynorhinus > Corynorhinus townsendii. Next base: position 91,298,852 of record JAPDVU010000004.1, read on the forward strand.
TGTGAGCTGATACCTCATTGTTTTCATTTGCATCTCTCAGATTAGTGACTTTGAGCGTGTTTTCATATCTCTTGGCCTTCTGTATGTCCTCTTTTGAAAAGTATCTATTTAGGTCCTTTGCCCATTTTTTGATTGGATTGATAATTTTCCTTTAAGTTGTATGAGCTCCCTGTAAACTTTGGAGATTAAACACTTATGTGAGATACCATTAGCAAATATGTTCTCCCATGCAGTGGGCTTTCTTATTGCAGTCTCTTTTTTTTAACTCTGAATCTTTCTATCTCCAAGGGTAACTGCTTGCCTGCAGAGAAGCTGTGGCTCAGAGACTTGCTCTTGGGATCATCTCTGCCTAATTTAAAAATGGTGCTGTGGTGGGCTGGGGGCTGGTGTGTAGAGACCCAGGACCAGCACAGCCCAGGATCAGGATGGCCCAGGGGTTCACCGACACTTCCCGATGCAATTAGTTTCATGGTAATTGTGACATAGAAAGTACTTAACTTCTCCTTCAGATCTACAGGCCTAGAGACCCTGCAGTGCCCTGTAAGCACAGATTTGCTGGGGCCTCCCCCTGCTACCTGCCCCTGAGCACATTGTCAGGAAGGGAAGTTGTCTTTCTGACTGAACTCTTGAAAATGCAGCTGGTCAGCCTCCTAGGAAGTTGAGACTTGCACGATGTCTCCGCTTGGTCTTGCATAAAATGAGTTGTCTCTTCTTGGCATCCTCTTTCTCTGGAGCTTTCCCAGAAAACTCTGGTTTGTATGCTAGATCAGTTCAGGTTCCCCCATGGCTGCCGAGCTGTCTTGCTGACCCACTCCTGAGATGCAGACAGCCTGTGGCTTGCTGGAAGCTGCCTGCCGTATTCTTTACTCACACCAGGAGAACAAGGCCTAAGTGGGGAGGACGGGGCCATAATGAGGCAGAATCTGTACTGTAGACTTGCTACGAGGAAGCTGCTTATGACAAAGGTTGGCTCCCAGCTCTCCCTAATAAGGCCTTCAATGGCAAAGAAATGTGGACCATGGAACCAAAAGGTTAGTCACAGGCTTTAGGACCCGATAATAGCTTCAGCCTGAATCCTGCCACTTCTCATGTCTCTGGGGAGTTGGCTTAAGCTGTGAGTGTTTAACCTGATAAAACAAGTAAACTGAAGGCTACTGAGCTATGAGGCCTCTGTGGTGGTCATAGGAGCTTGGCTTACTGCCCGCCCTATAACCAGGAACTACTGATTAACAGCTGTGAACATGCTCCCCTGCCTAGCTCACCTGGTCTGGTGTTAAAGAGAAGTGCCTATCTGCACAGCTCCCTCCCCTGGATGTCTGCTACCCTCAAGCCTTACCTGGGCAGCTTCTCTCTCTTCAGACTGCTTCCTGCTGTCCCCTCTTCATCACTAAGTGGCATAGCCTTTGGGTAACCGAGACTTGGATGAGAGATAAATGGGGAAGGGGGGGTTCATGTAGCTGGGTCCTAAGTGAAGGCTTGCTGGCAGGAAGAACAGAAGCCACTCCCTAAGGAATAAGGGGGAGCTCCCTTCTAGTGCCCTGGGCAGGAAGACCCTCTGGAGACCAGCTGTAGGTATGGGGCTCCCACCCCTCAGCCTAACCCCTTGTTACAACCCAGGGGCGCCTACAGACACGGCCTAGTCTCTGACCATTGACTCCTTTCCAGCCCATCAGGCTCCCTTCTTGGGCCTAGGGTACATTTGGACCAGCTCATAGCATGTCAGGTAGTTCTGTTTATTTTCTTACGGTATTACATACATGTCCTTGTCAGGTCATTTTTTTGTCAAAAATGCTTGAGGGGACTTGAGATAGGTGGGGATTTGCATGCATGCCTCAGGCTAAGGGAGAACGATTTGTAGGGCTGGGGTAGGAAATGACCTCTTCTGCCTTCAAGAAGTTCTTTCTTCAGGAGGTCTAAGGTGAGGCAAACTCTGACCCTGGAGCTCTTGTTTGAGACTCTGTTCTTGGTTCTGCTTCCCCTTCTGAGATTCCCCAGAATGATCCTGCTTTGTGGCAGCTCTGCAGGGTCAAGGCAAGATGTTTGCCTATTTCACCTACTTCCCAGAGACCAAGTCCTAACCACTCTTAGGAGCTGGCTTTCCCCAGCTGTCCAAGCTCCAGACAATTATTATCTTACTTTGTGTTCCCTTTTAAGGAAAACGCCCAGCTGTAACTCATTAAGGACTGACGACATCCAGGAACTCCTACAGATGTTCCACTTGAGTGCTTAGCTTAGCAAGTCCCTGGGAGAAGGGAAAAGGGCTGAGGTGTGGGCACCTGGTTTATACCCAAGTCCAGCATGTGCCTCAGCCCAAAAGAGCCCAGGAACTTCCAGTCAGAACCAACTTTACTTGGGACATCAGACTCGTGACTTGGAGCAGAGCCTAAAGTTCACATGAAGTTCATGGGGCATTCTAGTCCTGAAAGGGTCCCAGCCTACTCAGCTGGTGGTCAGGGAGAAGCTTAAGTGATGGGAGCTAACCGAGGGCTGCCCATTTGCTGAAAATGGGCTGGTAAACCCAATTGCTTGACTTGGTTTTACACATTCTTTTTTTTTTTTTTTTTTTGTCCTTCAAAAGTTTAACATGAAATTTTAATACAACAAAGCAACAGAGTCCAGGGCAAGGAACAAAATTGACATGAAAGGGAATGAGGATGGCCAGGGTCGTTCTTACGGTGAAACCACTCCCCAAAGCCATACCACTGAGCCTTCTTAACACAACCTCCTCCTAATTTCCCTTCAGTTTTTACAGCATTCTTCTTGGCTCCTGGCTCTGTTCCTCCCTGGCCAACCTGTCTGCCCTCAAAGCCACAGCCAGTCTCTTCTTTTATTATTGAAAGTATTACATGTCTTTTTCCCCCGATTCACCCCCCCCCCCCATTCCCATCCTCCAGGACAAGCCCCCATCGCCTACTGTCAATGTCCATTGCTTATGCTAATATGCCTGCATAGAAGTCCTTTGGTTGATCTCTTACTCCTCACCCCCCCCCCCCCGCCCCGTCTTCTCTCTAAGATTCACGGTCTGTTCAGTGTTTCTTAGTCTCTGAATATATTTTTGTTCATCAGTTTGTTTGTATCCCACATGAGTGAGATCATGTGATATTTATCTTTGTCCGACTGGCTTATTTTGCTTAGCATAATGCTTTCCTAGATCCATCCATGTTGTTGCAAATGGTAAAAGTTCTTCTACAGCAGTGTAGTATTACATTGTGTAGATGTACCACTCATCTGCTGATGGGCACTTAAGCTGTTTCTAAATCTTAGCTATTGTGAATTGTGCTGCTATGAACATGGGGATGCATATGTCCTTTCTGATGGGTATTTCTACTTTCTTGGGATATATTCCCAGAAGTGGGATTATTGGGTTGAGTCGGGCTTCCATTTTGAATTTCTTGAGGAAACGCCATACTGTTGTCCAGTGGCTGCACCAATCTGCATTCTCACCAGCAGTGCTCAAGGTTCCTTTTTCTCCACATCCTCTCCAGCATTTGTCCTTGGTTGATTTGTTGATAGCCATTTTGACAGGTATGAGCTGGTACCTCATTGTTTTGATTTGCATCTATTGTATGATTAGAGACTTTGAGCATGTTTTCATATCTCTCAGCCTTCTGTTTGTCCTCTTTCGAAAAAGTGTCTATTTAGGTCCTTTGCCCACTTTCTGATTGGGTTATCTTTTGGTAAGTTGTATGAGCTCCCTGTAAACTTTGGAGATTAAACCCTTATGTGAGATAGCATTAGCAAATATGTTCTTCCATGCAGTGGGCTTTCTTGTTGCAGTCTTTTTCTTTTTTCACTCTGAATCTGTCTTTATCTCCCTGGGTAATCGGTTGCCTGTAGAGAAGCTGTGGCTCAGAGACCTGCTCTTGGGATCATCTCTGCCCAATTTAAAAATGGTGCTGTGGTGCCGGGAACCAATTCCAGCATGTAATAATTACAAGAGTTCCATCAAAAGGTTGATGGGACTTCGGGGGCTCAACAAGGGTGAGCCACATAGTTTACCTGTTGGAAATGGCTAAATGGCACTTCCCCCAAACCTGAATTAGGATTAACTGCCAGACAGCTCAGGGCAGTGGTCAGCAAACTCATTAGTCAACAGAGCGGCAAACCACGGCTGGAGAGCCTGGAGAGCCGCAGTTTGCTAACCACTGGCTCGGGGCATTTTATTGCCCCCTGTTTGCCAAACATCTGAACAGCTTTAGACTAGTCCCCAAACTGACAATGCTTCTGTAAACCCTTTGAAACCTTACCCTTTGAAGTGTATTATCTCCACCTTGCCTTAAGACAGATTGTGTTTATAAAGAGCACAGGGTCCTTAGACAAGAGGAGTCGTCAGTTCCTTTAGCTGAAGATCCTCTGACCCCCAATGCCTTTCAAAATTATCTTTCGTCTATGGACTCCTTCTTAATCATCTACACGTAGCCCTTTTCTCCAGAATGCTGAACCCTCTGTAAGGCTGGGAAAAGAACCCTGGCACTGTGCTGGGCTGGGGGCTGGTGTGTAGGGACCCAGGACCAGCATAACCCACACTTCCCAATGCAATTAGTTTCATGGTGTTTTTAACATGGAAAGTATTTAAGTTCTCCTTCAGGGCTACAAGCCTAGAGACCCTTCAGTCTCCTGTACACACAGATTTGCTGGGGCTTCTCCCAGGTTCCTCCCCCCGCAGCCCCCCCCCCCCCCCCCCCCGGCTGCCTCTGAGCACATTGCCAGGAAGGGAAGTTGTCTTTCTCACTGGACTCTGAAAATGCAGCTGGTCAGCCTCCTAGGAAGTTGAGACTTGCACGATGTCTCCGCTTGGTCTTGCATAAAATGAGTTGTCTCTTCTTGGCATCCTATTTCTCTGGAGCTTTCTCAGAAAACTCTGGTTTGTATGCTAGATCAGTTCAGGTTCCCCCATGGCTGCCGAGCTGTCTTGCTGACCCACTCCTGAGATGCAGACAGCCTGCGGCTTGCTGGAAGCTGCCTGCCGTATTCTTTACTCACACCAGGAGAACAAGGCCTAAGTGGGGAGGACGGGGCCATAATGAGGCAGAATCTGTACTATAGACTTTCTACAAGGAAGCTGCTCATGACAAAGGTTGGCTCCCAGCTCTCCCTAATAATAAGGCCTTCAATGGCAAAGAAATGTGGACCATGGAACCAAAAGGTTAGTCACAGGCTTTAGGGCCCGATAATAGCTTCAGCCTGAATCCTGCCACTTCACAGTCTCTGGTGAGTTGCTTAAGCTGTGAGTGTTTAACCGGGAAAAACAGGTAAACTGAAGGCCACTGAGCTATGAGGCCTCTGTGGTGGTCATAGGAGCTTGGCTTACTACAGCCCTGTAACCAGGAACTGATTGACAGCTGTGAACCTGCTTCCCTGCAGAGCTCACCTGGTCTGGTGTTGAAGAGAAGCTCCTACTCCTGTACAGCTCCCTCCCCTGAGTGTCCACTACCCTCAAGATTTGCCTGGGCAGCTTCTCTCTTCAGGCTGTTTTCTACTATCTCCTCTTCATCACTAAGTGGCATAACCTTTGGGTAACTGAGACTTAGATGTAGATGAGAGATCGATGAGATGTAGTGAAGGAGGTTCATGTAGCTGGGTCCTAAGTGGAGGCTTGCTGGCAGGAAGAACAGAAGCCACTCCTGGGCAGGAAGGCCCTCTGGGGACAGCTCTAGGTATCAGGGCTCCCACCCCTCCAGCCTAACCCCTTGTTACAGCGCAGGGGCACCTACAGAGATGGCCTAGTCTGTGACCACTGACTCCTACTTTCCAGCCCATCAGGCTCCCTTCCTGGGCCTGGGGTACATTTGGACCAGCTCTTCACATGTCAGGTCATTTTTTTGTTAATTTTTTTCTTAAGGTATTACCATGTGTCCTTGTCAGGTTGTTTTTGTCAGAAATGCTTGAGGTGACTTGCCATAGATGGGGATTTGCATGCAAGCCTCTGGCTAAGGGAGGACCATTTGTGGGGCTGGGGTAGGAAATGACCTCTTCTGCCTTCAAGAAGTTCTTCAGGAAATTTAAGGTGAGGCAAACTCTGACCCTGGAGCTCTTGTTTCAGACTCTGTTCTTGGTTCTGTCTCCTCCTCTCAGATCCCCAAGAATGACCTTGCTTTGTGGCAGCTCTGTAGGGTCAAGGCAAGATGTTTGCTTATTTTAACTACTGCCCAGAAACCAAGACCTAATCACTCCTAGGAGCTGGCTTTCCCCACGTTTCCACTATTTCATGTACATTTTAACCTGACAATCATTATCTTAATTTGGTGTTCCCATGAGGAAAATACCCAGCTGTAACTTATCCAATTAAGGACTGAAGATATCCAAGAAGTCACAGATGTTCAGCTTGAGCACTCAATCCAGTCCCTGGGGGAAGGGAAAAGAGGGCTGAGGTGTGGGCACATGACTTAAACCCAAGTCCAGCATGTGCCTCAGCCCAAAAGAGCCCAGGAACTGGCAGTCAGAACCACCTTGACTTGGAACATTAGGCTCTGCTCCAAGTCACAAGTCTGAAGTTCACGTGAAGTTCACAGGGCATTCTAGTCCTGAAGGGGTCCCAGCCTACTCAGCTGGTGGTCAGGTAGGAGCTAAGTGATTGGCTGTCCTTAGTTGGCTCCCATTTGCTGAGAATGGGCTGGGAAATCCAATTGCTTGTCTTGGTTTTCCATATGTTTTTTGTCTTTAAAGTTGCATGTTGTTAAACTTCTGAATATAACAGCATCAGAGTCCAGGGCAAGAAACAGAATTGACATGAAAGGAAACCAGTATGGCCAGGGTATTCTCACAGTGAACCACTGTCCCAAAGCCACACCACTGAGCTTTTTCTGCACAACTTCTAATTATCCTTCAGGTTTTACAACATTCTTCCTGGGTCCTGGCTCTCTCTGCCTCCCTGGCTAACCTGTCTGCTCTCAAAGCTACAGCCGATCTCTCTCTTGCTTTTTCCACTCTGAGTCTATCTCTCGATATCTCCCCGGGTAACTGCCGGCAGAGAAGCTGTGGCCCACAGAGACCTGCTCCTAGGATCATCTCTGCCTAATTTAAAATTGTGCTGTGGTGGCCTGGGGGCTAGTGTGTAGAAACCCAGGACCAGTATGGCCCAGGGGTTCACCCACACTTCTGGATGCAATTAGTTTCATGGTATTTGTGACATGGAAAGTACTTAAGTTCTTCAGGGCTACAGGCCTGGAGACCCTGCAGTCTCCTGTATGTACAGATTTGCTGGGACTTCTCCCAGGTCTACCTCTGCTGCCTGCTGCTGAGCACGTTATCCGGATGGGACATTGTCTTTGTGACTGGACTCTTGAAAATGCAGCTGGTCAGCTTCCTAGGAAGTTGAGACTTTTCACGATGTCTTCGCTTGGTCTTGGATAAAATGAGTTGTCTCTCGGCTGAAGTTGTGGCATATTTCTTTCGAGCTTTCCCAGAAAAGGCTGGTTTGTATTCTAGATGGATACAGGTTCCCCCATGGCTGTAGAGTTGTTTTGCTTACCAACTGCTGAGATACAGACAGCCTGTGGCTTTCTGAAAACTGCCTTCCCTAGTCTTTACTCAAACCAGGAGAATGATTCCTGTCTTAAGTGGGGAGGCAAACTCTGACCCTGGAGCTCCTGTTTGAGACTCTGTTCTTGGTCTGTCTCCTCCTGAGTTTCCCCAGAATGACCTTGCTTTGTGGCAGCTCTGCAGGGTCAAGGGAATATGTTTGCTTCAACTACTTTCCACAGACCAAGGCTTAACCACTAGATAAACTCCTAGGAGTTGGCTTTTCCCACATTTACATGATTTCATGTACATTTTATCCTGACAATCATCTTAATTTTGTGTTCCTTTTAAGGAAAACCATAATTATCAGAGGAGGAAAACACCATTGAACAAGTGGTTCCTGGTCTTAACTTCTCAACTCAAGATGAGCATCCAAGAAGTTTGAAATGCTGCAATCTGTTAGTCCATGTTTATAATCTCAGGACAAACTAATTGTTTTATCTTAATTTTAATGTCAAAAAAATATCTCTCCCAGTGTTTGGAGAGAAAGCCTTTGTATTAGGGAGGCTGCAGATTTTCGGTCGAGTTGGCCAACCTCATAAATAGTTTAATATCTAGTCTGGCAATAATTTTCTTGGCTTCTAGAATTTCTCCTAGAAAGGATTCTTGCCTCAATAACAAGATTGAGCATTTGACAACTAAGGCTTTTACCCCTTTAAATATAAAAGACAGCTAACTTGTTCTAAACTATTATAGAACTAGAGGCCCAGTGCCCAAAATCTGTGCACTGATCAGGTCCCTAGAGGTTGCCTGCTGACAGTCAGGTATTCTCTCCATTCCCCAGGTAGCCTGCCACCACTGCTGGTGGCAGCCAGGACCTCTCTTCCTTCCCCTGGACAGCCCCGCCCCCTGGCTGAAGTTCTGGATGAACTTCCAGTTGAGGGGACCATTTGCATACTACACTTTTATTATATAGGATGTTTCAAGGACTTATTGGACTGTCAGCCTTTCCATGACTGAATTGACATGCTTTCATTCTAAATTATCCTTACTGGACTTCAACTTTCTGCCCCAACATGTAAGGACCTTGGAAGTCAGCTTTCTTCCTGTAGGGACAGGAGTGATAATTGAATCCACAACTTATATCAACAACTTGTTCACAGGACAAACTTCTGGCCTGAAAATTGGATACAGAATCGCAGCCTGCCAGGGGCAGAAGCCACAGCTGAACCAGCAGTCAACCAGTAGGAAAACTTAAGGGATAATTGACAAATTGCTGGAGGCTCGCTGTGAGGTATGCTTGAGAGTGCACTCTAGGGGACCCAGTTTTAGGGAATCCCCTCATTTCCATGAATTTCCCTTCCTGGGTAGAGAACTGGACATGGAGAAAAGGGTTCAGGGTCTTCAAGAGAAGTAACTAGCCCAATAGAACCACCTCCTGAAGAGTTCTACCTTGGCAGGCTAGGAAGACACCCAAGCATTGCTTTCAAGCTAATGTCAGCTTGATCTGAGGGTCCTTCCCAGCCTAGTTCTAGGTCAGCATTGCACATTAGTGGGATGGGGGAATAGGATCTGTGAGGGGAACTGTAGAGACTGGTTCTCAAAGCTCTCAACATGCCTGCACTTCTAGCAACAGGGCTCTACCCTTCTTGTGCTTTGTCAGGTAGTCAATACTATTTCTAATCTCCAACCAGTGGGTTTCCATGCTCTATCCCGTCTTGCTATGTGTAGAAAACAGAACTTAAGCTTCTGATCTTCACAAGTAGCTTGTGTTGCTAGAGTGATCTCAGATGCCTACTCTCAGTTGCTAGCATATTGGATAGACAGTAAGTTGGGTGCTCATGCTTGGAGTCTAACTGGAGCAGAAGCTGGGAACTTTGACTTATGCCCCTCATGACAGGTCCCCTGGACCTTTAACTTTTCTTTTATGGACTTCATTGACTTAATTCCCCTCATCCAAAGAAGATGTCTTCTTGGTCAGTATATAGTGGTTGTGGCCCTTAGTTCACAGCACACTTGGTTCATGCCAGGCCTCTGCATAGTTACTTTACCTCTGTTTTCTCGCCATCAGCTAATACTTAACTTGTATATTCTCATGTAAAATCTGTAATGTTGAATGCATGGTCAGTTAAAAAGTGGAAATGTGTTAACAGGCCTTATTTGGTTGGTTATTGCATATCTCCCTATTTATGCTCCCATGGTGATAGACACCTAGGTTGGCTTCCTGACCCAGGTAATGCTATAAAGAACTTAAATGGAGAGACTCTTTCTCAAGCAATTACAACATCCTTATGGAGAGGCCTAGCTTTTCTCACTACTTCCCCTGGAGAGAGCTCAACTCCAGACTTCAGTCTCATGAGCATCACTGTTGCTTAAGGACCTCTTCTTCACACACTTAGAAGGGTGAGATCTACTTATCCTCATTCATCAGGCATTATACAGAAGATTGGACATGAGAGTTTTGTGATTATTTCTGAGAACTACCTTGGAATATCCCTCAGACAGGAGATGGGAATTCCTGTTCTGTGCTGTATGTTATACTCGGCTGAAAAAAATTGTGACAAATGGCAGAAGTATGACAAACCCACCTGCTGGGGTAACTGCTTAAGTGGGCAGATTGCCAGCATTACATGTGACAGGTAACCTCCTGGTACTTTGGGACCAGTGCCAGCCAATGCCCCTCCTTGAGGGCAACATGTGAGTAGAATCTGCCCTGACTTATCAAAGGAGTGGGGGACAGTTGCTGGAGACTCAGCTCACTTTTTCAAGGGTTGTTGGTAGAGCCTGACAGCACAGTGGGGAGAAGAAACAGTGTCTTCATCACAATTGCTAAACTCAAAGAATTGTGATGCTTGGCATTGGTCATTGTTAGAATTGCCCAGCTTCAACTTTATAAGTAACTAGGCACCACCTTCCATTTTGGACAAGCAGAGACCGGGATTACAGGGACAACCTAAATTGTCCTAGTTGAAGCAATGCCCTCTAAAGAATGGTATCAGGCACTAGTGGCAAAGGCAAGGCAAAGCTGTGAGTGAATCACACAGAAACCAAGGAGCCGAACAGATCAAGAGCAGAATGTGGTTGAGAGACTAGGATAAATGCGTCAATGTATGTTAACAATCCAGGGCCTCTGAGGCACCCCTGCAGAGGCACTGGCTGTGCGGTGGGAAGATGGGTTAAAAATATTCTACTTGAAAATGTAGGAATGTACTAGCGGGGAACCTATAAATAAAACATTTTGTTAGAAATGCTCTTTTTCTTTAATTTGAACAGAAATATTTATTACTCTAAAGAGCCTCCCTTTGTACTTTATTGCTTGAAATTTTTTTAACTTTGTGACACAGATGTCCCATTGAGGCCCAGACCTGTCTTTTTAAGGAAACCAGGGGCCTTCCCTGTACCTACTCTGCCAGGCTGGGCTGCTGAGGAGTTAAGTTTGGGCAAGGAAGTGAGCCAGGCTCCTACCACCCATTCTGGTTTGTGAACTGTCCCTACTAACTTTGAGTCTTGACTAATTCTGCCCAGCATTTTTGGTCTTCTCTCTGACCATTTTGGTTAGTTTTCATCTGTTCAGATTCACTAATTAAACTCTGAAATTCCAAGGTTAGAAAGGTGACTATCAGGAGATAAATGTGGTCACATTACAGTAACATTATTTGAGAATGTATGAGCTTTCTGAGAAACAGATTCCATGAAACTAGCTGTATCTGGATGGATGCCTTTCCTAAGAGCTTCCTCAAATTGTACGTTCAGTAGTCTCTCCTTATCCATAGTTTCTCTCTCCAGTTCCAGTGACTTGAGATCAACCAGTCTGAAGTTACTAAACGGAGAAAAGTTTTGAGTTGCATGCCATTCTGAGTAGTTGGCCCTGAACTGCTCCACCTGCCTGGGGTGTGACTCTCCCCTTTGTCCAACCTCCCACCCACAGCATGCGGGCCACCTGTCCACTAGTCACTTAGTAGCTATCTAGATTAGCACCTTATCATGCCACATTCACATACCTCTTATTACAGTACATTATGTTAATCTCTTACTGCGCCTGACATAAATTAAATTCTTATCACAGGTATGTACAGGAAACATGTAAAGGCTTCAGAAATGGTTTCAGGCATCCATTGTGGGGTCTTGAACATGATTCCTGTGAATAAGAGGATTACTATACCATGGACTTAGTTGTTAGCAGGTTTTCTTAAAGTGTTTGAAACCCCAAGAAGTTTACCCCCCTGAGAACCCTTCTAGAAACTTCTTTATTCTGACATCACCTTAAGGACAGGGTGTTCTACCAAAAGAGGTACTCATGCATGCCTAATGGGCTCTCACAGCCTCTGGCTTCAAGACCATTACGTAGGAATCTAACAGACCTAGTTTACATTTATGATGCTCTGAATCTTGTTATTGAAGCTGTGTCTTTACATATGAAGTTCACTTTCAGAGGAAGAAATGAACATTGCCACGGGTGTTCATTGCATAGTAGCTGGGTAACTTCAGGCTCTAAACACTCATGCTTACAAGCAATTCTCTGCACAGAACTACGTAAAGGGAAAGATCAGGTCATGTCAAGGTGAACTTGTTTGACATGTACACTATACCTTTCTCCTGAGCCTTCCTCCCTGAAAAGTGCCTAAGTAGACCAGCTTAGTTCATCTTTTCTTGCACCCCGACCATCTGCTTCAAAACACACCTCTGAAGTTTGGAGTATGCATTTATCAAATGTTTATTTTCTGAAAAGGGATTAGAATCCTTTCTTCCCATGCATCTCATACCTGCTATATTACAAGTAGGACGCCTAAATGGCCCTTTAAGAGAGGGTATAAGGTCTCCAAGACAAAATGTGGGAAGCTACTCTGTGCCCAGTAACCAAGTAGCAAAGAACATGGAAGAAGCTAGAGGGTTGGGCAGCTTGGTGCCCATGTGGAGGGAGTAGCGCTGGAATTAACTCTTCATTTCTGTGTCCTGACCCTTGGGCAGCTTTCAGCTTGGGCACGTCCTCCTAGAACCCCTCTATTGCTCTACCACGGTGCCTGAGCAGCAGTAGGTAGGAGGGGAAAAGCAGAATGCTTTGGGGGAAATGAACTTGAAGTGGAGATCAAGTGACTTTATTGCCTGAACCAAACACTTAGATTGAGAAAGTTCTAATTTTAACTCCATAGTTCACTTGGTTGTAAACCATACTCAACTGGCTCATGCTGAGCAAGGGGCTCATGCCACACCTGGCTAGGTATGAATGAAACCGGACACAATGGGTCTGAGGCTGCCTCTCACTATTTGAGCCAAATTCAGAGACAGGGTGGAATCACATATGAGTGTTTATTCCAATAATGCCAGCATTATGGGGAGAGCAGTCAGTCACCCTGGAATTCTGCTCTAAGCCCCCTTGCCCATTGGCTGATTATATACCCATGAGGAAGAAGATAGCTACTTGCAGCTGCAAGCTGTAACATGAAAAGAGGGCAGGGTCTGCAGACTGGCCTTCAGGACCTCATAGTGCCATAACAAGGTGGCTAATCTTCTATGATATTACAACAGATCTGACCAACCCTGGTACCAGAGAATGGTCAGCGTTCCTGAAACAAAACTCCCAGAGGGAGTCAGGGTCTGGGCACAGCTACTGAATCAAAGCGTTTCCTATCCTTGGTCTGTTCCCAAAATGTGTTTTTTTCCCAATGGATGCATGGAGGCATCTTGTCTTTTTACAGCCTTGTTTCACCCTCCAGTTTCTCAGGGTTTGTAAGAAAACTTACCTGTAGTTAGTAAGGTGAACAGTTATTAAACGACTGTGGCTCTACTAGTATTATATGCCCTTCCCCACTATCCTAAAGGCATCCTGTCTTAGCCTGGATTCCGGTGAAAGCCTGGACTCTGGTGAAAGCAGCTTGATATACAGGCGTGTATGGGAAACTTATTTGGAGTGTGACCTAAGGAAGTAGAAAGGAAACAGGTGTCAGTGGCCCTGCTGTGTCAGGGGCTTAATTCTGGGGAGACCTCCCAGATCCATTTAAAACAATGCCAGAAATTATTTGCTTTAGAAGGTGAAGCCATCAGCTTTTGTGCTATCTTCCCCAGGTTGTGTCTCACAGAATCCAAGAGGGAGATTCAAAAGGGTTATCCCTGGGGTTGTGCCTCCCTCCCCCAAAGCATTCTGCTCTTCCCCTCCTATCTGCTAAAGGTGCTTTTTTGTCTATCTGTGCCACTCTCTGATTGGTTCCTGGCCTTTTTGCAAAGTTCTTTCACTTCCAAGAAAAAAAAAAAAAAATCCCGTTTCCTGCAAAACATTCTTTGTTTCAGCTAGCTCCAAGATTCCTTCTTCTTCCACCCCTCACCCTAACGACCTAATTCTACTTTAACTCCTTTCAGGATGAGCTTCTTTAACGTTTAGTGAGCTCCTGCTTGCATCTGCAAAACTGGGGAGCTCCAAAGCGGAAAGGAAATGCATGAGGGGCTCACTGTGGGCAAAGTGCTGTCAGCCTGAAGTGAGCAGAAGCCTGCATGTTGCTGCCTGAGATCTGAAGGCTCCAGACTCAGTCTATGGCTAGAACCAAGTAAGTCTGAGCTGAGTTGGGGCACCAGGTAGGTCAGCTACAGCTCCAAAGAAGGCATGTTCATTTTAATGTGGAATAACGAGGTCAGGAAACTGGGGCTGGACAGGACAGATGTTGAAAGCCCCTCAGGGGATTTCTTTGTCATTGTGTGAAATTTTCTCTGAAATGGTTCATTGTGGTATGTAGTTGACATTTTTAAAAGTTGAAATTGTAATATAAAGGCAACGTGCAATGCTCTCTTCGCATCTTTCCTCTGTAGTTGCCAGTCACCTTCCTGACACTGGCTAAAATGATACTTGTGTGGCATGGACCCTGTTCAAACAGCACACGGAGCAATGCTGAGCTAAAAGCAAATGAGACACAGGTGTACTACCTTGTTTCATGCTCGTTAAGTAGAGACCAATCCCCAGACCGTCCTCCCTTAAGCCCCACACCTCAGCTTTCCCAAACTGAGCCCCAGCACCTCCTCCCACTAGAGGATAATTCTTCTCTAATTAGGATTGATTTATCACCTAGTCTAACTCCATTAGGAAATGGAGATAGCTGACCTCCCTGGTAATAGGACTAAGGAAATGAGATTAATCTTGTTTAGGAGCAAGAGTGTGTGTGTTGGAGCCGCACTGAGCCTGAATGCCACGTGCGAAAAATATCCACAGACTTAAGGCTGGTGCTGGCAAATTCCTCTGCCAGAGGCTCTCCACCTCTGCTAGTCTAGCCTATGGAAGTAGTACCAGATTTGGGGATGAACAAAATATTGCTGCTCTTGGCTCCAAAATGAGCCTGCAATGAATCCCAGACTAGTGGGAGGTCCTCTGGGCTCCAGCACTGGCTCACTCCAGCCTGTGTGGTCCTGACATGGGGCCCTGTGTGAAGACGGGCTGCAGAGCCTTGTACTCTGTCCTCTCCCTAAGTGTCATATGGCGACTCCCTTCCGATGGCCTCCCCTCCCCATTGGTCTCCAAGTGAGCTGGCTGTTCTTCCTTGCTCAGCACCAATGCACCCTCCACTCTGCTCTGTGTCCCCAGAGGGTAGCAACCTATGGGCCATATTGCTTAATCTCCCTTGAAAGCTGAAGGCCAGGTGGATCTGGCCACTGGGAAGATAATGGCTAGAAGATGAGAAGTTTGGGTTCCTGACTGCCCCTCTGTCTTACAGCCACATCTCAGACAGCAGGTCTGTCCCTCCAGGCCCACTGCTCCTGCCAGGTGGGACTCTCTCCACAGGTGTAGCTCTCTCTGGGCTCAGGTACCTCCTTCCTTGTGGGCCTGTGGTTGCAGTAGCTTCCTGCCATCGCTGGCCCCTGGTCCTCCTCCTCCCTCATTCCTGACTCCTTCCGTCCACTAAGGCTTTCTTTCATTAAAGTCTTCACTCAAACCATTTGAATTGGATTCAGTTTTATCTTGGTGAAACCAGACACAGTGGGTCCAAGGCTGCCTGTCGCTACTTGAACCAAATTAAGCAGATACAGGGTTGAATCATATATGAACTTTTATTCTAATAACGCCAGCAGTATGGGGAGAGCATTTGGTCACCCTGGAAATTCTGCTTTAACCCCCTTCCCCCGCTTGCCAGTTGGCTGATTATATATGGATGAGGGAAAAGACAGCTATGTGCAACTGCAAGAGTAACCTGAAAAGCAGGAGGGTCTGCAGTCCTGCCTTCAGGAGCTCAAAGTCCCATAACAAGGTGGCTAATCTCTGATGCTACAACAGCTCAGACAGTTCCTAGGACAGGAGAATGGTCAGCCTTCATGAGAAAAACTCCCTGAGGGGGCCAGGATCCAGGCACAGCTACCAAATCAAAGCGTTTCCTATCTTGGTCTGTTCTCAAAATGTATTTCTTTCCTGAGTAATGGGCGCATGGAGGCATCTTATCTTTTTACAGCCTTGTTTCAGCCTCCAGTTTCCCAGGGTCTGTGAGAAAACTTCTCTATAGTTAGTGAGGTGAGTAATTGTTAGACAACTGTGGCTCTGTATGTGCCCTTCCCCACTATCATTGGGGCCCTGACTTGATACATAGAGAATGTCCTCTTTAGCTTGGAGGGCAGCAGGGTCCCCTAACATCTTGTTCTGTATCCTGGGGGAGAAGCAGGGTTCCTTTTTCCTTATCTAGTGTATACGAAGTCTTTTCTTGGTACTCAGGATAGTCACCAGGCAGCCTCTGAATGGGAGAAAGGGCGGGGCGGGGGAGGGGGGTCCCTATCTAGTATTTCTACTACTTCTAATTCAATATAAGACCCCAAGCCACAACGTGGTAAGTGGAGAAGGGATTGGACTAGGGTCACATAAACTGGCTGATGCAGCATCTGAATGTTGGTGTGCACAGATGTGTGTCTACCTTTTGAACATCAAACTCACCTTTGAAGCTGCAAGCCTTCGGGTCACACTTGTTTCTGGAAAGGGCACACCCTACTAAGTTAGCTACTGATAGACTTGTGGTTGAGCTTCAGCTCCCAATGCCCAACCTGGCTATCTGGTTCACTATCTTCAAACATCTATGCACTGCTCCAGAGGGACCCCAGGGGTCAAGCACAAGGTTAATGGCCTTTGCTAAGGTTCTGAGCTATGGATGTATGAAAGAATGAGTTCTGCGCACATTGCCACCACCATAGACTTATCCATATTCTTTCTCCCCAGTCTCCTTGTCTCACTTCGCAATCTGTCCCTTCCAAACCATTAGTTACTACCCAGGAGTCTGTAGCCTTTACCCTTCTCTACTCCCTCCTCACCAAGCAGATGACCAGATGTAGTGCTTGAGTCTCGGCCCCCTGGGAGGACTTCTCTGACCTCTGCTTTCAGGGCCACAAGTGAGACTGCACCTCCTCAAGGCTCTAGCTGACCATCTTGAACCAGACCTGAGTCCCTACCTTCCTCCAATCTCAAGGAATCCTCAAAGTTTCTATACGAGTTGGAGAGACATGGGACTCTGATCCCCTGTGAATTGTACCCTCTATACCCTTTGTTGTGCAATGAGTATTATGAGCTCAGACTTAGTCTAAAGTTCTGGGCAGAAAATGGCAGCTCTAGCTCAGTCACTTGCTGTCTTTAGTCAAACACCCTGCCCCTCTTGGAGCCAGGAGCTGCTTTCATGAACAGCGCACATTTGTGCTGTGGGATGATCCTGTTGTTCCTGAACCCTATGTGGTGTGTTTACCATGTGTATCTTTGGCACCACTAGCACGCAGGGTCATGGGGGCGACACTGCAGGAAACACTTTGAATTCTGGACCTGCTACGGAGCCCTCTCACTCTAGGCCCTACTCAAAATAAACTATTATTCCCAAGCATGTGACTATCTGTTCCTCAACTCCAAAGAGGCCTACCATGGGCTAGGAGCTGTAAGGTGCTATGGGATAACTAATAGAATAACTAGTCTTTACCTGAGAGTGAATGCCTTGGAGGGGATACTGCCAAATCACTGATTCTCCCCCACCCACAAGTCAAATATAGCAGGTCTCTGAATATCTGAAGGGTTTATCTCCACCATTTGGCATGCATATGTCCCAGTAATGGCATCACCACTTCTGCTCATCAGGTTGAACACTTGCCATTATAGAGTGGACCGGTGTGGTCTTCAGAATCTCAAGACTATAAAAGCCACTTGAGACTATTGTAGCAGAGCAGGGAAAACCTGCAGATCCCTGGGGTAAGGCAGTAGACTGCTACCCCAGAGGACACCCTCCACACCCCCGGGCTGCTTCTATGTCAGTGCCCTCACTAGTGCATTCTCTGTCCTTCTGGTGAAGGCCAGATTTTTCTAGGGAATATGGTCAGGTGGTGGGTTCTCTGGTCATATCCCTGTCCCCCCACACTGTCCGTGCATCCAGTGGCATGTTGGCCCTGGTTGTAGGCATTCTTGCTCAGATGTTAAATGCTGACTCAAGTAGATACTCCTTATTGATGCTTTTGTTGCTAAGCCAGGGCTCACGGCCCAACACACCTAGCAGCCAATATTGCAGCACTGGCTTTTTGAGAAAAAAAACTTTTGCTAAGTTGACTGCAAGGAGAGAGAAGGCAAGGCTCAAACCTATTTCCCTGAGTCAGAGTTTGGGCTTTAAAGGAAGAAGTGGGGAAAGCTATGCATATCCTGTGGAGTTGCATTGTGACATGATAACTTAGTGCTGGGGAACCACAGCTTTTCATGTGTTGCATGTTCTAATTCAGGGTGGAGGGTAGTATGTAGTCCACATTAGATTTTTGACCTAGTGATGCATGTCTGACTGATTCATGATTTGCAGCCTTTTTATTTTCTCTGAAAAACAACTTGTATCTTCTTAGAAAGGACAAGGCCAGTTTTTTAAATCTTTGTTGTTGAAAGTATTTCAGATGTCTCCTTTTGTTCCCCATTGACTTCTTCTAGCCTGTCTCTGCCCTCCAGGCCTTCACCACACTATTGTCTGTGTCCATGGGTTATGCTTACATGCATACAAGTTCTTTGGTTAATCCCCACCTTCCCTCTGAGATTCCACAGTCTGTTCCATGCTTCTATGTCACTGGATCTATTTTGTTCATCAGTTTATTTTATTCAGACAAGGCCAGTTTAAGCTGGTTCTGCCCTTATATTCTGCCTTTCTTAGAAATGTAAAAATTCTTATGTGTTAGCAAGATCCTATAGTTCTTCCAGGGACTATCCCACTTTTTCCATTGCAGAGACATTTCATGTTGAACCTAATCTGATTAACTGGAACCTCCACCTGACTTTAGTTAATCCTGAGTCTTTAGATAGCACAGGGTAGTGAATTCTGGTTAGCTGCCTGAGCTGGCATGTCTTCTAGACATTCAAGACCTGAACTTACAGAAACTATTTCCATCATTCATTTCATCATGAGCCTTCAGGGACATGCATTCCTTGCATAACCATATGAGCTTCTCTAGCATGGTCCATGAAAGTTATTTTCTCAATGGAACTTCTTACCTGCACCTACCTTTGGCAGCTATTTAGTTGCCAATGTTCACGTTTAGGTACTTATCTGTGATGGAGGTCAAATAACTTGATAAAGTTATTTGAACACGAAGTGAGGATGCAGAGTTCATCCTATGCATTTGTTGACTTAAACAATTGAAAGCTGAGTTAAGGAGTGGAGGAGATCTAATACCATGAATTTTCTATAGTAGAGCAGAGAACCCTCCAACCTATTACTGAACTAGAGGAGTCTTAGTTCAACTATGGGACAAGTCAGGAACTGTTCAAAATAAAGCCCAATCATAGGGGCAGATGTCTTGAGGTAGCCACTGAAATTGGGTCTAGGCTCAAGGGAATGGCCAACCATGGAGTGTTGAGACAGGTTCCAGAGTCAGAATGAAATAATACTAAGGGTTGGTAGTTGGGAACAGCAAAAGATGAAGAGATATGCCACCCAACTTCTCTTGGTTACTTCCAGTGTCCTTTTCTTCCACCCCGGCCAGGATATAGAATGTAAGTACGGAGTTAACAGGGCCATAAAACATTGAAGTCAGGATATTAGATACAAGTTAGACCTTCCAGCTTCCAAGCCCATATCATACCAAGGCCTTATAACTAGGACTCTGCTTGGATGACCCAGAATACGAGCTTCATATCCCTTTTAGGTAAGGAATTAAAACTCTTGGCTCCCCCAGACCTCAGATAAAACCTGTCTTAAATGTTGAATGGAAGGCAACCTTGTAGATCTAGTGGACTTGGTTAGTAGGCCAAGGGTCTCAATCAAGGGATCCCTGAGTCCTGTTTTTGGCTTGGCATATATGCAGGAAAAGTAAAACCATGGACTAAGAATTTCATGTGAAAGTAGGGAAACATGAGCATATAGAGCCCTAAGTGGGTCACATGCATGCTGTCATTTTAGAATATCCTCACAATAGGATGTCTTGGAACAGAGCCTACTGACAGTGGCTGTCAGCAGAACTTGAGCATCACTCTTGTCATACTGCATGAACCAGTGCGACATGACACCTTAATTGCTATCCAGCATTGATGTAAACTCACCATGCTTTATCTATCCTTCTATTGATAAATTCCAATTGTTTGCTGTATTGAACACCATCGATGAATCCTAGTGGCCCCTCTCTTAGGCCAGGTACTCATTCATCACATTTTCTTGGATGGAAATGTTTAACTTGATGAGCTCGGGTAGATTTAATGTGATACTTATGTCACATTTAGCCTGCTTGACTAACTGGCTCATTTTTTAAATGATTTTTTCCCCTTTCAGGTAGAGTTTGGGATCTTTCAGACTAGAGATATCAGACTTGAACTCATGTCTTCAGTGTTGAAGAAACATAAGCATATCTTAGATGAAAGTTCTCCTTTTATGCCAGATTCGGGGCAATCTATCTAGTAGGCTGTAGGTTTCTCTAGCTGAATTCAGGTAGAACTTCCTAAAATATTCTGGTGTCAGTTCTGATCTTTGTAACTGATAGGGCAAGGGGAATTTGTAAGACTAGTCTTCTGATGAACATGGAATTGATATACTGATGTAGTTTTCTTAAGAGCCCACAGATCCAGCTGGACATTGAATAGGACAATTTCTCCAGAAATAGTCCCTGAATGGCTTATTGTAGGATCACTTCTCTAATCCAGGTGCTTGATAATGCCCACCCATTCCATAGTGTTGGGAAAGGCATCAAGATGTGACCCCCTGTTTGGCCCATGAGTTGGACCTAGGCAATTGGAGAGCTTCACCTCCCAATTCCCTCTTCTGTACTTGGAATGTACACTCAGCTTGCCTTCCCTGTGCTAGAAGCTGCCCAAGGACACATCTTTATGATAGTCCCATCACCACCTTACTCTCTGGACTGGGTACATGGTTAAATCCAGTTAAGACCCTCTGTGCGTGTGACTGACTCCTTTAAGGCCCATACATGAACTTCTAAGATTTGGTGGTTGGGTACAGGAAATGGCTTGTTTTGTAGCCACTCAACACAAGCCTTGTATGTAAGTTTCCTTATTAAGCTTGCCACCTACTTATCTGGAATGGTCTACCTTTTTCTTCAGAGTATCTACCCTCTGCATATGGGGCCAGTTTTATTTTGAGTTCATTCTTGTTCTAATTTGTGTTTTTGTTTTTGTTTTTTTCCTCTGGGTTGCTTTGGCTATTCAGGGTCTTTTTTTGGTTCTATACAAATCATAGGACTTCTAAGGTCTATTTCTGTTTAAAATATCATTGGCATTTTGGTAGGAACTGGAATAATTAACATTGTTAAAACTTATTCATATTACCTAAAGCAAACTACAGGTTCAATGTGAGATTGTTCTTGGCTTACACCCAGGAAGCTCCTGGCCAGGTTTAGGAAAGGCATGGGAATTGGGTCCTGAGACCTCTGGGTTCATGCAGTTCCTGGGGCCTCTGGGAATACATAAGCCTAGAAGCTAGGGATAGCTGTGCCCAAAAGGTGGTTTTAAGGAGTAGCAGTCTGTAGGACTTCAAGAAAGGAGCTTTCCCTGAGGGCATGAGAAGTCGCATTCTTGATAGGCTGTCTCAAAGATTCTCGTGAGGGTACAGTACAAAATACTGTCATACAATACATTATCCCAGATGCAAACTGGAGCATCCATGTTAGAAACAAGAGCTGGATCATCCAACCCAGCCCAAACTTAAAGGCAGAGTTTAGCCATAAATCCAAGATCAATAATTAGGTGTCAGATTGGAAGAAGCCAGAATGGTATGTGATGTGTAGAAGAGAAACTGAGAAGACATCTGACTTTTAAGACCCTATCAGCTCTACAGCCTTGGTAGCCAGCTGACCAGCTCAGGCTATCTCGTATCTCTTGAAGGATAAATACTTAAACAGGAGACGATTGACTATGTGAACTTGACCTATTGCTCCTACTAGAATAGTAAATCAGACCATTGATACTTGTGTGGCAAGTCTACTTGTGCACTCACTTAATATCTGTTCTATGGATCTACTTCTTACTCTAAGACATGAGACCAGAAACTATCTGTATGTAAACAACTCTATCGTGAAGGGAGCATTGGTATCAAACGGGTAAAGGATTGGTGATACAACAGATTGTTTAGCAGTGTACAAAGCAGTTTTCATATTTGCCTCCTAGTATACAGTCTGATGATTTAAAGAAAAATGTAGTCTTGGACCAGAATACTTCACAAAGACTTGGATATATGGTACCCTTTTCACTTCTATATATTTGGTTAGGTAGCAAAATCTCAAAACACTAAATTTTGTACACTGCAGACACTTTTTTTCTAAATTTCTCAGGATGGATCTAGGTGACCCATACAGGTAGGCATAATCCAGGGCCTTTCAGTCAAGAGTAGTGACAAACTCGCCGGGGGGAGCTGGTGGTTTCCTGGGGAACTGCTGGAGCTCAACAGTAAGGACTTGAGGCAAATACGTTAAGCAAGTAAAGCGGGTGCCATTAATCTTATGCTAAATGAAAGATGTATGCAGGTCATCTGTGCATAGAATCCCAACATCAATAGTGGTGTGTTACCAAATTACTCTTTGGAAGCTGTGGTAACCATAAACACACAATCCTTGGTCCACCTTACTCTCTCCTAAATGGAAGTGGTGGGGCTGGGAAAAGGTAAAACTGCTTTGTGTGCACTGTGACATTAGTTTGGCCTGACTGAACAAACCATGGCATTTATTGGACTTCCCTAAAACACAGAATAAACTCCTCAGTGATGATGGGAACACACACATGCTTGATGGTGGTGGGGGAGCCAAATGAAATGTCAGAATACTGACAATTACCCTGGACTTGGAATTACTAGACCCATTTCTTGAAATTCTATGATAAGTTCTTAATAACAAAGTAAAATTAAGGAATCTAACTTTAGGACTTGGACTGACTTTACTAGTAGGCTGGCTGACAATGGGATGGGCCAGTAAGCCAGGATAAGTAGAATTAGGGAAATGGAGACAGATAGGTAAACAAACTGGCTGAGCTGAACAAACTGGCTGAGCAATTTGCAGCCAGTTAATATCTAGGTTTCAGTTTATTTTGGCTCCAGACCCAGAAAAGCAGAAAAATCAGGTGGGGAATGCCAGGACCAGCTACAATAACTAATGATCTGCTGCCCTGGCCAATCTTTGGAGCCCATGACCCTGCGAAGATACACCTGGAAAAATGGCATATTTTGAGATCCTTCCCTAACACCTGACCTAAACTCCCAACCTTTAAAACCCCTCAAAACCAAGGTCCCAGGGCTCACTCACAGGCATGCATCTCCTAAACTCTAAGGGACCTCATGAGACTTGCAACCAGGGGGACAATGGGCAATGGCAGCTCATCCCAGGTTAAACCCTTGAATGTGTCTCCAAGGCCCCCTTTTCTGACTTCTAGTGACCTTAAGCAGCCCCACCTAGGGCTCTCCTGTTGCTTCTTCTATGCTAATTTGTTCCTTATTTCACTGTCCCCAGCATTACTAAATGTGCTCTCAGGATTACCCATACTCCTGTTGTGAAATCTTTCCTGCATGAAGTCAAAAACCCACACTACTGCTGGCCCTTGGCAGACCTGTTCAGGCCACATCTCCTTTCTGGTAACAGTACTATCATCTAAACTGGCACGAATGCCCTGAGAATTAGTCTGTTTAGGAACACCACTGCCTGCTTTGGGGTAGTTAAGATGGATTCTATTGCCAGAACAAACCACTAACAGTCACCAATCTATTTTCCAGGCTCCTTGTCAGCTCCTTTGGGTTTCAGTCACATCCTTCCTTGTGTTGGCCTGGATGTCTAATGCTCCTGGTATGCCTATAACTGGAAATGTAGGTCCAGATTGAGTTAGTCATCTTTATAGGACAGTTAAGGTCTTGAGAATCCCTGAACCAGGCTCCTGAGTGAGGTGAGGTCCTATGCTTGACCTCTCAAAACATGCTCTGCTCACAGGTTCTGTGACTAGGTGTGTACTTACTTCTCTTTGCCTGGAGGGTCATTTTGAGGGAATCTGGATTATAACTCCATTACAATAGTCCAGCATAGAAGTCTCCCAGGGTAGGTGCCTAGAACAGCATTTGGGTGTACTTATCTCCTTGGCAAAAGCACACTGAAAAGTGGTATGCACCCTTAGAAACATAGGGGTGTCGTGCTTCTATTTGTTTCTAGTATGTACTTTGGTTGGACTATGGAGAAAATAACAAACAGATACAACTATTATGACTAATATCATTGACAGGCAAAGACAAGCAATTGTTTTCTGAGTTTAACATAAATCTGTATGTATACAGGCCTTATTGATATTTTGGAGTAGCTGTCTGTTTCTGTCAGTGGCTTCTCATCCTTAAGGAGTCTTTGGTGTCTGCTTTAGCAGAAGAGACAAGTGTAAGCGATAGATGTCTCTTCATGGTTAGGTGCTGTCAGAGCACCCTGCATGAGCTCTGGTGCTCTTGAGTGGCTGTGAGTCCATGTATTCTTCTAAATTCTCCCATTCAACTACACCAAGGGAGGTTTCTCCTCGAACCCTGCCCACTGTACCAACTGTTGGGACTTAGTCCAAGTTCTTTTATTTTCTGCTCACTAGACACAGGTCAATTCTCAGTGGCAGGGCAGACGGAGAAGTCATGAGAAGTTGTGGGTGTATACGAATGAGTCTTTATTGCAGAAGCCAGTGGCCATATAGCCATCAGACAAGAACAATCCTTACAGCAAAGTCCTATGGCAGACAGCCAGACATCAGCTGGTGAATACATAGCTTTCTCACAAAAGCAGTAGCAGTCTCTGTACTCACAGTTAGTATCTGAGCAGCCACACGCTGCCTCTGAACTCACTGCCTTACATCGTAGTGGTACCTGAGTTCTCTGGCTCAGCAGTTTTTCCTGTCTCTCCTATCCAGCTGCTCTCTCTAGCAGACTTCTTCACATGCTTCAGCTGACTAGCTGGTCAGTAGCCTACTTTTGCACTAAGACAAAGAAGGCTTCATGCAAACAGTTACATCAATCATATTTGCTACAAAGGGGCACAGTGTACTGTGTGTCCTTGCACCTGCTCATGGTATCTTGGCCCGATTATGATTACCAGGCTCAGAGCAGCCTTGACCAGCTGGTGCATTCTAAACAGTGTCCCCACAGGGGCCTTTTTTATTTTTAAATGTTTACATTCAGTATTAGTTTCAGCTGTCCAACACAGTTGTCAGATAGTCATACATATCAGTGTTCCCCTGATATTTCCAGTACCCACCTGGCTCCATGCAAAGTTATTACAATACTAGTAGCCCTGTGCATGAAACCGCACGCCAGTAGGTTGCTGCTGCCCTCCTGTAGCTCTCCGCCCACTGCCCCGCCCTCCTGTAGCTCTCCACCCACTACCCCGCCCTCCTGTAGCTCCTCCTAACCGCCCCTCATAGCTTGCTGCCCTGCCCCCTCCTGTAGCTCTCCCCCTCCTACTTGCTTGCTGCCCTACCCTGCCCTGTAGCTCTCCATTGCCAGCTTGTAGTTCGCTGCCCCACCCTCCTGATCCATGATCCAGTCGTTACGTGGTCAGTCATTACACCTCACAGCGTAATGGATAACTAGCATATTCCTCTCATTATATGGGATCATTGACGATATTCCCTATGCTGTACTTTATATCCCCATGACTATTTTATAACTGCCAATTTGTGCTTCTTAATCTCTTTATCTGTTTCACTCAGTCCCCCTCACCCCCCCCCCCCCCCCCCCCCCCGCCCCCTGCCAACCTTCTTTCCCTCTGGCAACCATTTGTCTGTTCTCTGTATCTATGAGTTTGTTCCTATTTTGTGTTTTAGATTCCACATATAAGTGAAACCATATGGTATTTTTCTGACTATTTCACTTAGCATAATACCCAATAGGCCATCCATGTTGTCACAAATGGTAAGATTTCATTCTTTTTATGGCCAACTAATATTCCATTGTATATGTGCGCCACAACTTTTTACTGGTTTATTGATGGGCAGGCACTTGGGTTGCTTCCATATCTTGGCTATTATAAATAATGTTGCAATGAACATGGGGGTGCATAGATTTCCAAGTATTTTGTGGTGTTGGTTTTTTTTTTTTTGTATATATAACGAGAAATGGAATCACTGGATTATAAAGCAATTCCATTTTTAACTTTTTAAGGACCCTCCATACTTCTTTCCATAGTTGGCTGTAAGGTGCCATTTTTAGATGAGAAATGTGAATCCATAAGTTAATCTCTTAAGTTTGGCTGCACATGGATTAATCGGTGATACCTGAGAAGATCCTTTCCAGCAAGGTTGGGGAGAGGCTTTTATTTGCTACTAGAGGTCTGGTGCATGAAATCCATGCACAGGTGGGGTCCCTAGGCCTGGCTGGCAATCAGGGCTAATTAGGGTTAGGCCGATCAGGGCCAGGCCAGAGAGGAAGCTACAGTCCTGGGCGGGGCGTGGAAGGAACAGATGCCTGACACCAACACTGCCATTGTTGGTGCCCTGCCACTGCACAGTTCCCCACCTCCCCTTCCCTTGCTGCCACACAGCCCCCATGACAGGTGGGTGGCAGGCTGATTGGGGTCTGCTGACCAGGGGAAGGGAGGTTGGCCACTGTCCCGAGGAGGGAGCCAGCCCTTGGCCCCCCTGGGAATAGCGCCACATCTGCCGCCACCCAACCTGGGTTTCCCATCCCAGCCCAGGTGCTGGGGAGAGGGACCATAGGAAGTTGGCTGGCCAGGGAAGAGGGACTGTGGGAGGTTGGCCAGCCAGGGGAGGTTGGCTGTGGCAGCACACTGACCACCAGGGGGCAGCTTCTGTGAGTGTCTGTGCCCTGGTGGTCAGTGTGCATCATAGCTACCAGTTGTTCCAGTCTCTTAGGCTTTTATATATATAGATTCTCTTCTCATAGACAAAATCTGGTTGTAGGCCATGATCTTTGAAGTCTTCATCTCCGGAGCACACTATGAAATGAATCCATTACTGACTTATCAGTTTCTTTAATAAGCTGGTTAATAAGTCCTTGACGATAATGGGGAGTCTCTCCTTTTAGTAAGGTTGGTTCATATGCCCCTTCATTCATAGGGCAACCAGTAACTATTTCATAAAAGAGAAAAGCTATGTTTTCCTAAAGGGGCAAATCTTAGGCTGAGGCACACTATAGCGAGAGCTTTTGGCCCAGGGAAATTAAAAGCTTCTGAAAACTTAGCTAGTTGAGTTTTACTTGTATCATTGGTACATTGGCACATTCCAATCCAAAAAAACTGGGAGTGATAAGCACAATGAAATGCTGTAGAATAGGCCAAATGTTACACAATGGATCACATTATTTGCCCAGTGAATGAATCACTTAGTCACTATGTGACTCACAGGGAACTCCCCAACGGGGCATGATTTTTCCCCCAATAAAATTTTACCTACCATTAAGGCTGTTGCTCTCCTGCAAGGGAATACCTCCATCCAATGATACACACAAGTCATAACTAATACACTCATATTCTTGAGACAGTGGCATTCAGATAGAATCCAATTGTCATACCTCAAAGGGGCCTAAAGGGAGTGAAAAATGTCCCTGGGATCTATGGAGTGGTGTTCCAGGGCTATATTTTACAGAACATCTGCTAATATACTTTATGATTTACAGTGAGAGAAGGCTTCTGGTAATGTGTACTCCATGAAATCACTTTTTTAGAACCCCAATGTGTTCATGTTGAAGTATCGGTAATTGAGCCCCTATGGGTAATATAGATCTCCCTCTGGGTCCAAGCCATATTTGTATGTCTGGGTCAGAGGTTTACCATTTTTGTTGCCATATATTTTCTTCTATAGCTGCTGTGGAACTACTAAGTCTTTTATTCATTAGCAGAAACAAAATTCTCAGGATGAATAATTTGATTGCCTAGTGCTGCTTATTTAGCTGTAGCATCACCTAAATGATTTCTTTTTGCTTTGAGGGTGGTAGCTTTAGAGTGTCCTGGAATCTTGGTAATTGCCAATCGTCTTGGTTGCTGTACAGCATCTAATTCTGCAACCTGTTTTTCATTCTTTATAGACCACCCTGAGGAAGTTAAGAAGTGAAGCCTCGTTGCTTCCATAACATTCCAAAGTCATAAGCTATACCAGTGGCATAGGACTATCAGTATAATGCTGGCTATTTGATCTTTGGCCAATTGACAAGCTTGAATTAGAGAAATTAAAATCTGCCCAACAAGCCAGATTATTTCAGGTAAATAAGAACTTTCTGTTAAATTGACCATGAAGTCATTGCATGCCCAGCTAAGTAATCTCTCTCTCATCTCATTTTTGAGATAAGATCTGCAAACCAAATTAAGTTGCCATTGTTAATAGGAATTTCCTGTATAATTATTCCAGGAGCAATAGGATATCAAGTAAAGTATAACCTTGTGTGCCTTCTTCCTGTAAAGAAGGTAACAGGGTTTCTGGGTTAAGACTGTTACATTGGACTCACCCAATATTAGGCACAGAGAGCAGGAGTACTTTGTAAGAAACCAGGTGGCTGCCTGAGAAATGCTGAGTGTACAGTAAGAGTTCAGTAAAGATTCCACAAAATGAACGTAAGTGGTTAAAGGAGAGCCCATAACTGTTCTGTTTGCCTAACATGGCCGTAGCAGGGAGGGAACACTTTTGCTACTGAATCTAATTGTTGCCTACGATATCCTATAGTTCTAGGATGAGCTCCGTGTTTGAGTTAAAACACTTAAAGCATTTCCTTTATTTTCGTGCATAAAAAGAGAGGACGTTTATAATTAGGATATCCCCAAGGGCAGCTTTCAGATCATTCTTTTAGAGCTTCTCTGGCTTGTTTCCCTTTGAGGTTCCATTGCATTGGATCAGGTATGACTTTAATATGGAATATAGAGGTTAAGCCATTAATGAAAAGTTTGGAATTTGGTTGCAACAGTATCCTGCCAGCCCTTAAAATCTCATATGCCGTTTCTTGGTTCATGGAAAAAGAAAGGATAGTATGCTTAGGCTCTCAGGGTTAATTAGTAGCCCATCTTTAGGTATTTTACTTGGGGCAAACAGAATTGCCTTGTGTGAACTTCTATCCTTTCATAGCTGGAGTTATGCTCAGATTGTGGGATGGAATAGAGAAGTAGTGGGTATTGTACTCAAGCTGTGTTCACTTCATCTAGAAAAATGAACATAAGGGTGCTTACAAAGCCTTCTTCCCAAAGTCAGTAGGTAAAGGTCCAGCAGACATATCTCTGAACTGGTTTCATGTGGCCTCCACCTTAATGAATTCTACCACCATGAGAACTGGTCTCATTATAGAGGTGAGGTGAACTCAACAAAGCAGAGTTCTCCTTCCGAGGTCACTGGGGGTGGTCTAGGTGATTATCCCATGGTTCTTCCCTTGAATTAAGGTCTCCCCACCTTCTACACTCCACTGTTTGTATAGAACAGTGGTCGGCAAACTGCGACTCGCGAGACACATGCGGCTCTTTGGCCCCTTGGGTGTGGCTCTTCCACAAAATACCATGGCCTGGGCAAGTCTATTTTGAAGAAGTGGCGTTAGAAGAAGTTTGTTTAAAAAATTTGGCTCTCAAAAGAAATTTCAATCGTTGTACTGTTGATATTTGGCTCTGTTGACTAATGAGTTCTAAGAACGTCATAACCTCATCCTTGTGGAGGAAGGAGAATCTGGGTTTTGGAGGCTGTAGCTGTTAATGGGGAGCAAGCAGTAGTGAGCTAGGATAGCATTCAGCCCACTGCTTCTAAAACAGATTACTTGGGGAGTGTGAGGTAATGACTTATGTCTGAAGCTACAAGTCTCACTCATCCAGTGTCAGAAGCCCCTATTGCCTCCACGGCTAAGCACCCTATTTTGGGGAAGTCGGATAATGTCAAAGTGAATTAAAACTCAAAAGGCCCCCAAGCTCTATCAGGCTCTAACAGCCGTGTTGGGAGCAGAGACATAATCACCAAAGCTGGGCACATGCTTGGGCCTGTTGAGGAAGCAGTGGGTACAGTAATGCTGTCCAAAGCAAGGCTGGCATCTAAGGGCAAAACCAATGTTGGCTATGAGGTTT
Organism: Corynorhinus townsendii; assembly: GCA_026230045.1. Taxonomy (NCBI): domain Eukaryota; kingdom Metazoa; phylum Chordata; class Mammalia; order Chiroptera; family Vespertilionidae; genus Corynorhinus; species Corynorhinus townsendii. Next base: position 91,328,759 of record JAPDVU010000004.1, read on the forward strand.
AAAATGAAGGGTTGCAGGCCTCGTACAGGCAGAAGCAAAGATGAAAATCCTGAAGAAGAGGATAATGACAGTGCCACTGGACTTAACTCCAGTGGCCTCCCTTCTGGCAAAGGGGTATTCTGAGGCTCACATTCAAGAGCTGTGTCAACATTAATGTGACACAAGTGTATTTTTTTGTTTAAAGTATTACATATGTCTCCTTTTTCCTCCGAATCACCTCCCCGCCACGCATTCCCCCCCGCCCCCAGGACAATCCCCCATCACCCCAGTGTCCGTGTCCATTGGTTATGCTAATATGCATGCATACTACAAGTCCTTTGGTTGATCTCTTACCAGCCCGCAAACCACCCCCCCCCCCCGCACCCCACCTTCTCTGTGTCTTTTCTATATAGAAGTTCTATGTATCTACTGCATTGAGCTAGTGAGTCATCCTTTCAGCCTCTATCTTGGGCTCCTCTTTCAAGGAAGTTAAGTTTTGGGGAATTTTCACTTAAATTTAAACAGACATAGTCCAGTAAGATACATTTTTTAAAGTCATTATGTACCATTCTGTCACAGCTTCACGCTTTTGCTCTTATTTGCTTTATTCATTTCTTTTACTACTTTATTAGTACTTGGCATGTTTGGGCTGCTCCTGTTACTTCCAATTTTTTGTTACTACCAGGCATATTTATTTCAAATAAAAAAGTGAAATCCAGATGAAATATGTGACATAAAAAATATTGTCATTCTCATTTGACTTACATCTTCAATTTTTACCATAATCTTTTCTTTCCTTTGTATTTTTTTTAATTTTCAATTACAGCTTATATTCAATATTTTATATTAGTTTCAGGTGTACAGCATAGTGGTGAGCCAAGTCATACTGGTATACCTTACGTACAAAGTGTTCCCCCTGATATTTCCAGGAAAATGTGAAGGGATTGAGAAATACAAATTGGTAGTTAAAAAATACTCATGGAGTCCTGACCAGTGTGGCTCAGCTGGTTGGAGCATCATCCCATGCACTGAAAGGTTGCTCCTTCGATTCCAGGTCAGGGCACATGCCCAGATTGTGGGTTTGATCCCCTGTAGGGGGCATGTAGGAGGTAGCCAATTGATGTTACACTCTCAAATTCCCCTCCCTCTCTCTAAAAATCAAACTATTCTTTAAAAAATAATAGTCATTGAGATATAAATACAACAGAGAAAATATCATCAATAAGGTTGTAATCTCTTTCTTAATGCTGGCTGGTGCACTGATTCCTCCTGTGTGCTGTGTCAGGTCCCTTCTGCCTCATCTCTTTATTTCAAATGTGGCTGCTGGTGTAACCTGACAACTCCTCAACTCAATCTCATACCAGATACCTCCCAATTTCCTCCCGAGGGCTTCTCTCTAAGTCGGAGGTATGGGATGCTCTTGGGAACCCACTAGGCATTTATACCAAACAACCTGTTAGTATGAGGTGGTTAGTATATGGGGCAAACTTGACCAATGGATATAGGCATCCCTTCATCTTCCCTGGATCCTGAGATGAATTTCATGAGGCTTCTTGTGTACCTCTGCTACAGGAGCAACCAGTGGCTGTAAATAGTGCAGCCTTCTATGGACCTCCCTCTGTCTCTGTCCTTCAGTCGTCCCTGAGTTCATGTCCCCAAGTAAACAGCTGGCACATAAGCTTTTCCCAGTTTCCCTGAAGAGCAGAATTGAGACAGTGGCTCGATCAAATTTCTCTCCACTCCTCTTCTCCTGCTTGTCAACTTGAATCATTTACTTTATTATTAATAGTCCTGTGAACAAATCTGTGCGCCAGTAGCTCTCTGCCACCCTCCTGTAGCTCCCCCGCTCCCCTCCCCCATAGCTTGCTGCCCTGCTCCCTCCTGTAGCTCTCCACCTCCTGCAGCCCTCTGCTGCCTGCTTGTAGTTCACTGCCCCACCCTCCTGCAGATCCCTGATCTGGTCATTATGCAGTCAGTCATTATGCCTCACAGCATAACGAATAATTAGCACATTCCTCTCTTATTATATAGGATTCTAGGGTTACTTTTCCATTCTTCATGGCCATATCTAATGCTGTATCTACCTTAAGAGCCAGCAGGTAGATCTTCCATTTTCAACTACAGGATGTGGTTAGGAAAGTAGAGGGAGAGTGAAGCATGTTCATGGGACAATCCTGAGACTGGGATGGGGGGGTTGGGTGGGTGGATCTCAATCACAAGACTAGCTGTTGCTTAACAGTATCAGGCTGAAGGGCCATTATGGAGCTAGCATGTCATATTGGGCTTTTCAATAAGTTTAATATACAACCCTACCAAACCAGGAGGGAAGAAAAAGGGAAAAGGAAGACAAAACATACCTTCAAGGAATTACCCTAAACTTGTATAAACCTCCTCAATCTTATTAACTAGTGTCTAGTCATGTGTCCGTAGCTAGCTGCAAGGAAGGCTGGGGAAAGTAGGCTCTAGCGGTGTCCCTGTGCCTGGAACAAACCTATTGTAAAAGGGAAGGATATTGAAATAATGAGCAGTTTCTGTCATAGTGTGAACCTGACTTCAAAAGTGTCTTGTCTTTCCAGAAAGGGTGGAGTCCTAATCTCAAATTCATCTAATGAATGTATGACTCAGCCTGAGATGCAAGGTGTGGAAACAGGGGTAGTCAAGACCAGTGCAACATTCACGCAGGTGTCGATAACCTGTCACTGACCTGGGTTTGAAGCCGAGAGCAAGGTCTAAATAATTTTGTCCTGAGTTCCTTAAAATGCTTTTCAGCGAGACAAGGATGACAAATGTAGCAACATCGTCTCACTTGCTGGCTCTACTTGTGAGTTTGTGTCTCTGAGTGGCCTATTTGTCTATTAGGTTCTTAGTACCTGCCAAGTTTTATGACTTCTGCAGGCATGGGGGAAAGGTCAAATTGCTAGTGACTAGTCGCTAATAACAGATTCATGCTGATGACACTGTAAATCTTAACTTCGTGATCTAAGACATGAAAGGGCCAAAGAGATGACACTGTGATAAGAACTATGACACTGCATCTTTTGAGCAAACAATTGCACATCTAGAAACCCATCTTAAGGAAAAATGGGAAAGTCTTGCATAAAGAACACAAAGCTCAAATAGCAGTATCCTCCCCCAATAAAGGAAAACCTACTGCAATCATGATGCCATGGTAGCCTCTCTAGAGAGAATGCCACAGCTCACAACATATAGAACCTGATTGAAAAATCAGATCACAAAACTATACCCTTTTTGCATTTTTTCCTCATTCTTATCTTTATATAGTAACTTGTAACCCAAAAAAAAATAGGATTCTGTGATTATAATGTTACAGAAAACCGAAGAACAAAGCAATACTTAGAGATGGAGTTACTTTTATTATGCCGGGTCCAGAGGAAAATGTCTCTCAAATTCTGGGCTCCCAACATGCAGGAATTTTCCCTATTTATATGTTTTTACCTTCTTTGTCTCCAAAATATGGGGTGTTTCCAGCCCCTTTTGCAAGTTCTTAAAGAGCCTGTATGTGCTGGGGCCTTGAGACCTCAACCAGAGGCCTGGCCTGGTGCCAGCACTGATAACCTTGTCTGGGGAAGGTTTAATGGCCTCTCTGAAGTGGGAGTAGTCTTAGCAAGCAAGAATTTACAGAAGCCAAATAGCAGGGTTAAAATTTCAAACAGCAGTATTTATATAAGATGGATGCTTCAGTATGACTTATTTCTTAACATTTTTTGAAAGTTAGCCACAGTGTTCATGAAATTAAACCCATGGGCTTTAAATTTGCTTCTGATGTTACTATGATGCCTTTTATTTCTGAGATTAGACTGTCTGCCTTATCACTCACATTCCTGAGTCTGATATACTAAGAGAAAAAGATACTTCTAATAAATTCAAAATATTACTATAAGAGGGTTAGTGGAATGCCTACAATTCTTGCAGGAGTTTGTCCTGAGGTGATAATTGATACTCCCTCCTCTAGCACCCATTCTGCATCCCTTCATCTTCCTGCCTGTACTTGTGCTGTTCTGAGTTGCTTGCCTATTCAGATAATCCAAGACCATTGTTCCAAGGGGAATGAGGGCCTAGTTAAGTCCTTGTCATGAAATCACCAAGAAGCATCCCAGGTGTTCCAGACACATTTATCCCCCTTATGTAGCAGCAAACTCAGTCTCGACATACTAGTGGCCCACTGCTCCCGCCAGTAAACTTCTCCTTTGCTTGCTGGTCTACCATGAGTTAAGATTTAGTAGACCCTTTACTGTGTCTGCTGGTAGAGGCATTTGTTTTCCACTTCCTCTGATACCCAGAACCTCAAGTCCAACAATTCTTAAAGGCATGTGGAAAAGAAGCATCAATGCCTCAAGTAGATCTAAGATGTTAGAAGCATCAGGTATTCCTTCCACCCCTTGCCTCAAGGACCCATGTTCTCTAACTCTTGGGAAGAAGACACCATATAATAGCTATTGGTTTAAAGCATATACCTCATTCTTAAAGACTGTGCCCAAGTACAAAAGGATTGTGTTCTGGTTGATTACTTGATGCCTTAGCTTTACCTTTAAGAGGCTATTCTCACATCCTATTGGGCTTGCAGGTTCCAACTGATCTGATAGAACCAATAACTTTCTTGGCCATGTTCCAATTGTATATTTACTATAGGATGGATTCCTTAGTCTGAGACAAGTTACATAAGTGATATCTGGTGAGCCTTTGGGTAGTGCTGCTGGCTGAGCACTGTGAGCAGGAAAGGCAAGCCCATACTCAGAGTACATATTTCCTATGAGGCTGATCACTGTTCCTTCCAGGATAGAAAGGGATCCAATATTCAACTTATCCCCAAGTGTCTGGTCAATCTCCTTGAGGGGGTGGTACTGTATAGGGAAGGTCACTATCAAGATATAAACCTATTCTGTTACAGGTTAGATCAGCAATGGCAGCAGTGAGATAGTTCTTTGTGAGAGGAAGCTCATACTGCCGGGCCCATGAAATAGCCGCCATTCAAACCACCATGAATTCTTCATTCATGGGTCATTTGAGAAAGCTCTAAAGTGGCCAAGAACAGAGGCTGGTTGCTGTCAAATAGACAAGTCAATTTGTTTGTCTTGTTCAGTCTTAGCATTGATGTAAAACACACAGATCATTGGATGTTTTAGCATTGATGTAAGACCCACAAATCATTCTCCATGACCCCTGTTATAGATTCAATAACACTCTTTCCCCTGAATTTTGTATTCTTATATTTCTCATTTCTTCCAGGCACTCACCAAACATCAGGGCCATTTGCTTACAAGTTCTTGCTCATGTCACTCATGTCACTTTTTTCAATACATAACTTTAAGGACTATACATAATAATTCTTTCCAGTAAGAGGCTTTCTGCTGTGCCCTCCAGACCTTAGACTTTACCTGACTGTACTATGTCCATTTTTAAAATACTTTTTATTGTGCTCACCTGACCTTATGATTTAGTCTGTCTATACTAAGACATGATGGCCAGCTCCAGTAGTGTAGTCATTTGATATCCCCAGGCTAGACCCTCAGTTTCTAAGAGGGCCCAGCAGTATGTCAACAGCTGTGTTATGACTGAATAGTTCTATGCTGCAGTTAACATGGCCTTGTTCCAGAAACTTTAGGGCTCCCAAATCATGGCTTTCTAGATGACATTCCTTATTGCCTTCTTTTGCACCAAAAACATCTCTGCTATCATTGGAATTGGTTGGACCAACTGGCAGAACAGCTGGCACAATAGCCTGAATCTCTCCTACAAAGCTGCCTTCCTTTGGGCTCCATTTTGAAATTAGAAGCCTTCGGAATAACCTGGCAAATGTGTTGGAGCAAGGTTCCCAACTGTGTTATATGCTGACTCTATCCCAAAACCACCAAATTTGTGGGAAGTTCTGGTAGTCGGGGGTACAAGGTACTTTACCTTAGAGATGTCCTGGTATATATAGGGTCACTAGAATTTAAAATCCTACCAACTCTGGGAGCACTCAATCTCAGTAGGGTTTCTCTCACTACCTATCATATCTGTCTTTCTAGGGCAGAAAGAAAACTTGATATGCCTTTTCACCAGGTTTAATTAGTATGACATCAGTGTAGAGGATTAACATGGTATTTTTTGGTATGTCAAAGTGACCAAGATCTTGCAATCTATATAGCAAAAGGGAGAGTTAACAGACTTGCAAGGCTGTGAAGTTGTACTGTTGTCTTTCCCATGTAAGTATAAATTGATTCAGACCCTCTCAGTGGGGATTGAGAAGAACCTGTTTGCCATATTTTGCTTTATGCACTTAATATTTTTGATATCAAGTGCATGTTGTGTTGGTATTATCATTACCACATCCAGCAAAGCAGCTGCAATGGGAGATCACATAGAGAACTATGTAATCTTTATCAACATTTGCCATAATGCAGTCATGTTTGTATAGTAGCCATAAATGTGAGAGGATGTGGTGCTAGTGGCCCCCCACCTTGAGTCTTTGGTGTTATTTCTCAGCAATTTCATCCCAGGATTCAGTATTCCTAGCATATTAGTTCAAGGGCCAAGTTCTTGCAATTTTCTCCCTCTGCTCTAACCCCCAGGCCAAGGAATCAATGGAAAGTTCTCTCAGATTCAAGTCTATTCATCCTAAGTATGCACTTGAGGACTCAGGAAATAATACTTCACTGGGTGGAAGATATACTTTTGGACCCATTGGACTTGCTGAGACTGCCTTGAGCTACAATTCTTATCTGACCCCTACTCTGAGGGACCATATGGCATTTTAAATCTCTTGATATGTGTTTCAGCTCAGACCTTCAGTAGCCTCTTGTGACTCCCCCATGCACAACTATATGATAAATGGCTTAGGCAACGGATTGTAAGAATAGTTATGGTGTATACTCGTAGTGGCATTCCAGAGTCATCCTTTAAAGGGATCCAGTTTATTATCTTCAAGCAATGGGGTCTGTATCTGAGTACTGCTTCAGATCTGAAAACTGGGTAAAGGGTTATGATTTCACATTGCTGTGGTTACAGCATGTTTCCCAGCTCTGGGATCTCTTATCTACCCCTACCCTAGTCTACAAGATAGTTACTCATCTCCCTCACCCCCTAGGAACCTTATTGTATGTTAGCCATGGTCAAGAGATGCCTTCAGGTCAAGATACCATGGCGATGCCAGACTCGCTGCCTATTATAATCACATTCACTTTGCCTCTAAAGACTGAGGGTCTAGCCTGTAAAGGCTAAGTGCCAATCCTGGTTGCTATCATTCTTATCTATACTAGGGAGCTCTGTTTCAGGGCAGCATCTCCCATTGTCATCCTGGTCTACCAAGGACAGACATCCCATACTGAGCTTAGATTTTTCTCTCGTCAAATACATTCTGTATTGGCTGAGTGAAAGGAATTCCTCTGAGCTTACTAGCAGGATGTCGCTGGCTGGTGGGTTTTGTGTAAAAATGTGTCTATTGGGTTAAGACTATTCTCAGCCTGCAGAGCATTGAGCCTTACTGCTATATTCTGCTGATAGTTCTGAAACTTCTACCTCACTTGCTAAAAGTCACTATGATGTCCAAGTTTCAAAGGAAAACTCCCATAAGTATGAAAGACCAGTTTTAGGCATCATCTCCAGAATGTTAAATCCTAATCATGGGATGGTATCATCCTGTCCAGCCTTCTGTTCAAACTATTCCCTTTAACACCCTCAAGATCCATTTCCCAATTCATGTTATTACATGTCAGGTCCTGCTAATACTACTTCAGCAACTGTATACTTCTTCCTGAAGCAAGCATTATATTTCCCTCTTCATGTTATGCTCAGAACTGACTCTAGTTATTTATACTTTGATGCAGTGAGAAAGGGGAGGAATGATTTTCATAAGCATTACCTTGTAAGACATCTACCTCAGGTGAGATTTTAGCATGGTCCTCAGGCAATGGGCAGTGCTCTCCACTTGCAGATAGTAGGAGCCTGCTTTTGTCACCCTGTAAGTTTCAAAGGAATCTGGCCCAATATCGGGCTCATCAACTATAGGATAATTCTGCCCCAGGTCTTAGAGGCCTACTCCTTCTTTATAGGATCCATGGTTTTGAATGAGAGACCTGCTAGTAATAATGCATTTTGGCTTTTGCACCTCTACCACTTTTTAAGCCCAGAATTACAGCGCTTCAGCTGTAGGACATTATGGTCTCTCAAAGTTTTCATGGAAGCCTTCTGGCTATCAATCACATGCCTTGAGTTGGTTAGTTGGCTGCTCTGAGTCTGTCAGCCTTTTCTTTCCAAGTCTTCTAAGCAGCCAGTGCCAGCCAATTCCACAACTTATAATCACCATTATACCTACATTAGTGGCCTGGTGCACGAAATTCGTGCACATTAAAAGGGGGACTCAGCCCAGCTCAGATCGGGACCCAGGTAACAGACAAGAGACTTGGCCAACAGCAGTTGCCCTATATCTAAATTCAGCCGAGCATCTGGAATGCTCAGGGCCCACTCAAGAATGCAAATAATCCTTCCCACTAATATTTACAGGGTAAACTAAGATTGTTGGTAGAGTATTAAATTTGACAGTAAAATAGTAATCGAGTTTTCAGATTAATTTAAATAGGCTAATTGAAATAAGTGAATATTCAAGTAAAGTTAATTGTACTGGACAAAAAGCTGTTCTTAAAGTAATAACTCAAATTTCTATTGGTAGTTCATCTCATGGTAAAATTCCTGAATATGCAATGAACCTAAAGCAGTCATATGTGTGGGAAAAAAATTTTTTTAATGTAAAGTTATCAAGACTGCATTATAAAATTTACAAAAACCTCCATTAATAAAAAAAAGGGGGGGGGATAGTAGGGCAATATCATGTAAGGAAAAATATCCTATAAGTAAATTACATCTAGAAAATTTTTACTTTACCAAATTAAGTTTCATTTGCAATGCTAACAGCAAGACGGCCATTAAAAACACACATGGTGTCTAAATAAGACAAAGGAAAATCATTTGAACAAAAATAAAAAGGATCCCAAATCAATTATATAGAAAAGATTTCTTTATTAACTTGTGGTCGAGAATACATTTGTATATTTTCAGAAAACAACCCCAAGACCAGATGGATTCCTGCAACAGAGAGGAATTGACAGGAGTGCTCCAACCACGAAGACAAGAGGAAAAAACAGTCCAGAGATGGAAGCCGCTGACAACGCCTTGCCATGCGAGCAGTCAGCAGCTGTGCACCGCTGCAGGTTACCTAGGACCAAACCAGAGAGGGTTGGACCTGCATTGCCACCATGTGCCCACCATCCAGATATCACTGCTGACATGTACACATAAGGAACTGTTGGACATTGAAATTGGGACTCAAACATTTTTTTGTTTTGTCTTGTTTTGTTGTTATATGTTTATTTCCAGTCTGCAAAGGCAAAACTTTTTAAAGGAAAGAAATGGTGGGAAAAAGATACAGAGGCAAAGAAGCATTGAACAGACTATCAAACTACATTGGGAAGACAGGGGAGGTTGGGCGAGGGGGGCTGTAAGAGACCAACCGAAGGACTTGTACGCATGCATATAAGCACAACCAATGGATATAAGACATTGGGGCGGGGGGAGGGCGGGCAGGTGAAGGCATGTCCTGGGGGGTAGGGGAGGTTGGGGGGAGATCAATGGGGGGAAAAAAAGGAGACATATGTACTACTATTTGTAATACTTAAAACAATAACAAATAAATAATAATAATAATAAATAAAAAATAATAAAAGGGGGACCCAGGGTCAAGTCCCCACCCACATGTGCCTCAAAATCGCCTGAGACCTAGACCTGGCAGCACCGCCCCCTCCCCCCCCCCCATTGGCTAGATCCAGACCTGGCCAGTCCCACCCTTGTCAAGCCCTGCTGGGCAGGGGGCATAGCCTCAGGTCCCCTGGCCCAGCACCAGAATGGGGGGCATGGCCTGAGGTCCCCCAGCCCAGACTGGGGTAGGAGGTGTGCCTTGAGGTCCTCCATCAAGGCCCATCAGATGGGGGACACAGCCTGAGATCCCTTTTCAAGCCCTGCTGGATGGGGGACATGGCCTGAGGTCTGCTGTCAAGCCTTTCCAGGTGGGAGGGTGCAGCCTCAGGTACCCCGGCCCAGCACTGGGAGAGGGGGTGCAGCCTCAGGTCCCCTGTCAAGCCCCACTGGGTGGGGGGCACAGCCTGAGGTCCCTTGTCAAGCCCCGCCAGGCGGGAGGTGCGGTCTGAGGTCCCCCAGCCTGGCGCTGGGGTCGGGGGAGCAGCCTGAAGTCCCCTAGCTCAGCACCAGGATGGGAAGTATACCTTGAGGTCCTCTGTCAAGCCCTGCTGGGCAGAGGGCGTGGCCTCAGATCCCCTGGTCTGGCACTGGGGCGGGGGGGGGGGGGGGAAGGGGGGTGCAGCCTGAGGTCTCCCAGCCTAATGCCAGGGTGGGGGGTCATAGCCTGAGGTCCCCCAGCCTGGCGCCAGGGCAGGGGGTGAGGCCTGAGGTCCCCTGTCCAGCCCTGCCAGGTGGGGGACTCAGTCTGAGATCACCTGTCAAGTCCGGGGGGGGGGGGGGGGGGGCGGGGGGGGGAGGGAGGCAGGGGAGGGCATAGCCTCAGGTCCCTGCTCATTGCTGGGTTCTTGAATAAGAAAATGTTTTCTCAACCATTAACAATATGTAAGCCAGTCACAAGAATTCAATGAGTTTGCTATGAGAGTGCTGTAAACATTACAATGAGAAGTATTTAAAGCCAAAGACTTCATTTCTAGTGTTAATGTGGAGTCATAAGTCTTCACCAACATTAATCTAGGAGGCAGAGCAGCTTAAGTCTTCACCAACATTAATCTAGGAGGCAGAGCAGCTTATTAAAGAGTGACTAATAAAGTCAGCACCATTAGTATATATGAAACGATGCCTTAAATACATAGAAACTAGACAGCTCACCTTGTATGTACCAGGTGTGAAGGGAACCTACTATAAACTAAGACATTGGTCCACAGAGTCCTTCATTCCCTAAGGTGGAAGATTCCTTTTTTAAAGAATGGGGTATATTACATATTGACAATTAGGGAGGTTAGTTGTTTAGCTCCACAGAAACTTACAAAAGAAGAAGAGAGGCTGTGAGCCTCAAGGTTTCTCTTGGTGGCCACATCTAAATGATGTATTTGGTGTAGTGTTGCAATAGGAAGGTTCCTTGCCATTTAGGGAAATTAAAAGTAGCTAAGGTCCCTCGGATCTCAGTGTGGCCCTTTCCAGAGCCCCTGCTCAGTGTCCAGAGAAGATGGTAGGGAAGATAGGTGTGAAGAAGGTTCTGGAACTGAAGCATAGTAACCTCCATCTTGTATAAAACTGCTGTTTGAATTCTCTGCTATTGTTAAGTAGTCCCTTGTCCTGTAAACTCTGTCACTTTAAGACAGTCTCTTATTCTATAAAATGACTGTTTTTGGTTTGAATAATAGAAAAAGATAAAAACTTAACTGTCTGACCTTGCAAGCTAGCCATCTAAAGTAATGGACTAATACTGATAATTCCCATATTCTTATGCCAAATGTTTGTTCTTTATGTATCCGAGATTAAAAACTGTAACAATAACTCACACAGAGCTCTTTGAAATATCTGCAAAGAAGCTCAAAGTATAAATACAGGAAACTTCCTGTATATGTTGCTCAGAGATTTGGAAGAGACACCTCCCTCTGGGCCATGCGCAGTAAACGACTCCTAATTAATTGGCTCATTAAGGCGCCTTGTATCTTGCTTGCTGATTTAAGATACAACAGAACCAGAGCAAAAGTCCCCTGCTTTGCTTCCCTGGTCCCCCAGGATGTGAGTGAGGCTGACCCAATGGGGGGTGGGACAACAGGGTGAGGAGGCTAAAACTGAGAGAAAGATCCCCTGGCTCTCATTTAATCACCAATTTCTCCTCCAAGTTCTGCCTATCTGTTTTGAGGCTTGCTCACAAGCAAGGTAGCTAGGATCTCAGTGGAATGGCTGCCCTGGAATAAGTATTCCTATTCAAGCAGCCCATGCTTACCTGGGCCACACTTCTTCCCTCAGCACTTGCTTCATCTGTCAGGTACGGAAAGTATTCCTGGGAGCTTCTGGAAAGCTCTGTAATTGAGGCACCCCTGTGCTCAGACTCTGGGGTGGGGTACATTGAAGGACCTTGGGGACATCCAACTGCATTTCTTTCTCTTAGTCCACTGGAGCAGAGGCTGTGGGTGCTAGAACTCAAGTCTGCAGCTTACCTGTTGTCTGCCTGCCTGCTCACTTCCATGGAGTAAATAAAATACTTATAGCCATTAGTGGCTATAAGAAATAAACTTATTTCTTGTACTGGCTCTGACCTCTAACATGGTGTTGGAGAGAAGTATGTAGGTATTGTTGCCTTCTAATCTTAGGGAAGAAAACACTTAATATTTTATAATACAGGATTATGTAAACTATAGGATTTTTATGAATGTCCTTTTAGGTTGAGAAAGTTGCCTTCTATTTCTAGTTTGCTGAATTTTTGCAGTAACGGAGTATTACATTTTAAAATGCTTTCCCTGCATCTTCTGAGATTTCTTTCATGTTAATTACTGGTTTTCTTTTTTGTTAATCTGACATTCCTGGAATAAATTTCATTGTCATGATCTACTTTTATGTTTGCTGGATTTGATTTGCTAAGTTTAAGGATCTTGGCAATATTTATGTTTATAAGGCATATAGGGCCTCTGCCATTCTGCTGGGGATTTATCTGAGCTGGAGCCACTTTTATGGATTGGTATGTTCTGAGCTAGCCACCTCTTTAGTCAGTAGGTTAGATTTTAAAATTGTTTAGGTGGCTAAAATTGGGAAGTGGCTCAGGCACTCTAACTTTGAGGCAACTATCCTTAGCCTACTGCTCATGCATTATTGCTCTCTTGCATAAATTAAACATCTTTTTTGGGATCTGCCAATTCTCTTTTGCCTAGGAGTGCCATATTCAGTTAATCATCTCTATGGCTCCCTGTGGGACAAGCTCCCTTGGCTACCCTTCCAGCCCTTCTAGTTGATGTAGTCATTGTAGCACCCTGGCTTCAGGTGGTTCAGTGCTACCTGGCACTGATAGCTTTGAGGCTCTACCAATTTGAAGGCTACCAATGAACCCTGATTTGCCTCTCCTATGTACCCCCTCCTATTGCAGGAGATATGGGCCTCTTGTAAGCCTCTTGGCCTGCAGAAGAGTCACCAATGAACTTAGTGATGTGGAGCTCCTTTCACTGTAGATTGATGATAACCTCGATTAATGGTGTATGTCCTCTCATGGAACATGATATCTGGTGAATTTTCTGCCCTTAATACAACTCATCCATAATCACATGCCTACCTCCCTGAGACAGCTAATGTCTTCTTCTTTGTCATACTAACTCAGAGGCTAGAGAAAGAGATGGTCCATTCTAAGCAAAACTAAAATGCCCAAGAGTCACCTAAGAACAGTGAATTTAGCCCATCCCTTGGGGTCCTTGCCATGCTTTAAATATTGTATCCTGAGAGAGTGCTCTTAAGTTTTACATGGTGGCCCTTTGAACAAGTATCCCCCAAATCCAGTCCTAGAGGTGTTCCCCAGGCTCCTGATGGTACTTGCTAGCTAGTTCTTGCATCTTGTTGGGGGTGTAATCACTTTCCTCCTTTATTCAGGCCCAACACATCCTGAGCTCAGTTATGCTAAGGTGTGCTGGGATGTAACTTAGTTGTCAGCCTGGCATCTAGGAAAGGATGCCTCCTCAGGGGGAATCTGATACTGTATGGGGTAGAAGAAGCCTTTGCAGTGTCGTCCTGCATGGGGGAAGGCTTGCTCCTAATAAAGAGGGGCATGTCTCCTCTACTAGCTATGGGAGTGTTGGTTCAGGGCTGTCTACAGAATCAGCCTGCAGGAGCATCTACCCAGATGTCCTCACCTTGTGTTTCACAGTCCCCAGGTCTGTCCAGCTGGAGTTCTGACATTGTGGGAGGCCTGCCTTTGACAGAGTATTCAACTGTATTTTAACCCTGTTGATGATCATATCCTGAATTTGCTCCACCATTATGCCCTGAATAGCAGGGTGGGGAGAGGGTGGGGAGATAAGGACCTCTTGTAAGCTAGCTACCAAAGAGACCCTCTGGTTCTCTCACTTGGCCTTAACAATGAAAACTCCCAGTTTCATATTCTTCTGCAGTAGGGCATCACAACAATGTAGTAGTTAACCAATTCTATTTCCCCTGTACTTAAAGGCCTGAATCATGGCACTGACCAGAGAATCCCCCTCAACCGGAACATTCCCTGGAGTCCCTATTAGTGGAGCTTTTAGTAATTGATTTTCCACCTTGTATCAGGAATCACTCAAGTCACGTGTCATTTTGGATCAGGTCCTCCTTGGCTATCTGGGGGACAGTGAGGTGATTCAGTTCCCAAACTGCTTGATATCTCATATTACTCTCATCAGCTACAGTGGGTCCTCTGGAAAGTCAATGCCAAGCAGAGTTGGAAGTGTGATTTATTTGGAATAACACCTAATAAAGGGGAGAAGGTGCAGGTATAGGCAAGGCAAGTCTTCAGATGATAATGCTGATCTGATGCCTGTGAAAGAAGAAGGAAAGGCTGGGAGATTAGGAACAACTCACAACTGCAGTGCAGCCCTGAGAGAGCCCTGGCGTTGTCAGCGGCAATCCAAAAAGGAAGCTCTGGTGCAAAAACACTTGCAGAGGAGTCCTTGGCAATGTCCTAGTCCCCCTGCTGTGCTCTATCCTCAAAAGTGTGGCATTAGCTCAAATGCTGTGTTGGGTCCCACAGGTACTGCAGATGGAAGCTGTTGGCTACTTCACTCTTTGCAGCTCAACAGCAAGTTCTTTCCTTACAATCTGGCAGCATTTCTCTGTGCCTGAATATTGGTCTAGTCAGGTGAGGTCCATTGGAACATGGTCGTGTGCTCTTAAGGAGGAAATGGATGAGTCAAACTTGCTGTTTTTGGTAAATAAGTTATATAAAGGAAATAGAATGAAACACCATTTGGCAGGAATTGTGAAGGTAGTGATAAAGTGGTCAGAAATATTTGAGATGAGATTAACACTTGCTCCATTTTTCTTAATCTTACATTTTAGACCTGTAAGGGCCCTAACAGAAATCATTTGATTGGAGGGCATGGCAAATAGAAGCCCTCAGGCAGAAGCACCTTGGTATGCTTTGAAAGACTGAAAGGAAGCAGTGTCGCTAATATTTAATGAGTGAAGGGCAGAGAACTACATCATGAAGGCTGAACTCTATGGTAGGGAAGGGAAGTTTGCTTCTATAGCTATGATAAACCTCTAGGCAGTAGAGCAATATGAGTTTCCCTTTTAAATCTTAAATAGCTCTGCCTTCATGATTGACCCTTGTAATCTGCTCATAGAGAAGCAGAAGTCTTGCTGGTACGAAGATGAGGCCATAGAAATGGAAAAGTTGGATAGATTCAGAATATATTTTAGAAATAAATTGAACAATTCTTTCTGATGGATTAGGCCTGGGAATGAAAGGTAAGGAGGAATCTAGGAATATTCCTGGCTTTGACCTGATGGGTAGTTTTTGGTAACACCAACAAGATGGATTTGCCCAAAACGCTATCCTAGTCCCAAGTTTTGTTTTTTATCTAAACCAAACCTGAGATGCCTTTTTTTGGCACCCACATGAAAATGTGATGTAAATGCTTGGACATGAGTTAGGAGCTCAGGGTAGTGTTTAGAGCAAGAATAAACAGGGAAAGTCATGTTTAATGTCCTTCATGGCCATGTGGGGGAGCTGTCTTAGAGCTGCAGATTGACTCCAAATCTTCCAGAAATTGGCCCAGTGGTAGTTCTTGAAAATAGCAGGTGGCAATTATGTGGTTACAACCAATTTTATGTGGGGGAGCAGAAATTTTCACTTCGCTCATTAGCCAAATATCTTGGATCGCTTTATGAACCTGAGGGAATGGCAGGGAAGTCCTCCCAGAGAGGCAAAAGGGGAATGCTCAGGGTTGAAGGAGCACACATTCCCCCAAAGAGAACATGAGTGTCAAGATACAAAATGAGTTCCCTAGCTCCCACTGGACCTTCTACACGTGGTGCTTGATTTGGGGTGTTAGAACCAAGAGACTGGTGATTCCAGTAAAGTAAAATCTAGTTGGGTCATCAACTGTTTTCTTCATGTTGGTTAAGATATAGACTTCAGGGCTTGAACAAGCCCAGTGTGAAGTTCCTTATTGGTTTAAAAAAATGAGTCCCACAGGTGCCCATATATGGATAGCCCACGAACATTCCTCCAAGGAAGAACTATCCTGAGAGTGACAGGTAGAAAAACAAATGGTCCACAGAGCCTGACTGGGACAAGGTGCTATGATTTGTAAGAAATAACAAGTCAGATTTTCCTTGTGTGCCTCTCCTTCTTCCCTATGAAAATGGCCATGTTGAAGACCCACCTACACAATGAAACCCTTTCTACTTGTATAGCAAGTATTATGGCTACGTATGATTTGGAGCTTGTGTTAAAGACAATAAAAGAGGCTGTGTCCTCAAAGGTAATCATCAGTGTCTCAAACACTTTTATTTCTGGTCTATAGCAAAGTCAACTACCAGAGCATCCTAGTAAATCCCAAGGCTACAATTCTTGACTTCCCTGTCCACAATATGGACACAGGTGCAGGGTACAGTTGAATTAGCCAGTAGTAAGGTTGGTGGAATGGGTAAACTAGAGGCTCTGAATTCAGGATAACAGTTAATGGCATGATAATCAGAGTGATATGTGACAAATACTTAACCTGAGTTCTTGGAGAGGCAGTTTGAATAGATGTGGTGTTTATAAAAGGATGCCTTAGCCTTCCTTTCTTGGAGGCCTGCTAGCTGTCACTCTCAGGATGGTTCTTTCTGGAAGAAAGGTTCCCGAGCCTTCCATGTGTATGCACCTGTGCCTACTTGGTTCCACCTGCTGATTAGATATTAGTAGACTTCAGGGCTTGAATTAAATTAGAGCCTGAACTCCTGGAGGGTGCTCTGAGGATCAATCTAGTATATTCACATCTTGACAATTAAAAAAGCGTTGTCCCTAATATAGGTATTAAGCAGGTATTCAGTATTTTTGAAAGGTTGTTAGAGGTTACCATTATCTGTTAAAATGTAAAGACCCTATGCTTCTGCAAGCTGACTTGGGCCTGTAGGGATACTTCTGTGCTACGAGTGCCTTGTTAGGGGATAAACTTCTATGGTTTGGCATATCTAATAGTTAAAGATCAATTTGCTCCTAGTTTGCTCTTAGATATATTACTTGTTATTTATGATTAATGGCTTAAGCATTAAGGTGCCTCTAAATAGCCCATGCCCTAAACACTAACCCATGCCAACTGAAAGAGATGGCAACTCAGTGGCTTATTCTTAGTCTGGGTTCACTCAGGAAGGCAGAGCCAAAGTTAAGTAGTTGAATGGGGGAAATTTAATGAGGGCAGCAAGCTGGAAAGTTATTTTAAGAGCTGGAAGCCAAACAGGAAATGAAAACATCCAGACTAACAGCAAGAAGCTACTCCTACCTTTAGGTTTGAAGCATCAAAGGGAAGAAGTGGTGTTATAATTACAGTAGCAGAGACTGCACAAAGAGTCTAGTGCCACAGCAGGGAACACTTGAAGGAAACTGGAAGAAGAGAGGAGCTGACTCTTAGAACACTGGAGGTGAAATAGAGCCTGCTGGAGGTTCTGCTGGGGTTTGCATTTTCATCCCTCCTTCACTGCCATTGTCATAAGAGCCTGCTAGAGAGGAGACCATGTGGAAAAAGGTTCTGTTGTCCCAACTAAGGCCATTCTAGACCAACCATAGGTGAGCTAACCTCCAAATATGGAAGTTGAGCCAGGGTCAGCAGAGTAGCCTACTGACCCATGTACAAAAGTATGCAAAAAGAAAGATGATTCACTGCAAAGGGTTGTTTAGAGAGACAGAGGATCCCCTTCAAGATCCTGTTAATGACTTGATAATTCAATCACTAGGCCTCAAGATACCTGATCACTTCCTGCTGCTGTTCATCCCCAAACAGGATAACAACAGGGATAAGGTATGCATGTGTTTGGGGGTGGGGGAGGTGGCTACCATTATAAAATGAATGTGTCTGAGACCCAAAAGTATTTAAACACAAGGCAAGCTCCCATTGTTTAAAATGCCCGCCCCCCGCCCCCCCCCCGGCCATGTTTGTTAGGCAGGGATTCCAGGTCTAAGGGCCAAAGGAGAATCACAAATATAGAATGTGTCCAAATGCTGGAGAAGGTATGCTAGTGGTTGCTTCAGGACATGTCTCCTTAGCCCTCAGCAAATTATAGCTCCCGGATGCTTTCCTCTCTCTCTCTCTCTCTCTCTCTCTCTCTCTCTCTCTCTCTCTCTCTCTCTATATATATATATATATATATATATATATATATATATATATATATGGCTAATATGCTAAATCTGCCCATCCAACCGGTCGCTATGATGCGCACTGACCACTAGGGGGCAGATGCTCAACACAGGAGCTCCCGTGACGTACACTGGCCATTTACAGAGAAATGGCACCACGGACCTGGTGCCCACAAAGCAACACTCGGCTTCCCCCAAGTGGGACACAGGCCCTGTCACCACCCCGGAGCAATAGCCCACCAAATCACATCCAACACTGCCCCACAGCCCAGCCTGGAAATGGTTGCTGTGGGCACTGGGTAATGATGTCACATAGCAATGCCCGGCTTGCTCTCCCTAGCAACTAGCCTCCTTGGAATTTCTTCAGCCCGGGAACATGACTTGCTTTATAACCAGGTGCAGATATCTTACACTTTAACCAAATGTTTGTGAAGCATTTTCCCATGCCTCGTCTCATTTGATCCTCACAGAAGTCCTGGAATAGGTAGATAGGAGACTCAGTGGAATCCTATTTTCTCATTTAGCCAGAAAACGGAGATTTAGAAAGTTTAGAAATGACCCAGCTGAAAAGAAGTAAGAAATGTTGGAACTTGAAAATGACTTCAGGTTTTCTCATTGTGCAGAATATAGTCTAACACTGCTGCAGTTAAATATTTTACCCTTTGTTCTCCCTGTGTGATCTACAATAATAATCTGCTTTGTGTTGATATTTACTGCTGTGTTGCTGACAAATACCTGAAAGAAGTTGGGGTGTTTCACTGGGCTGGAAAAAGTTTAGCTAAATCAGAAAGCAGGTCTAATTAAGCAAGTTTCTTTATATATATATATATATATATATATATATATATATATATATATATATATATATATAAAGAAACTTGCTTAATATATATATATATATATATTATATATTAATATATATGGTGTTTCAATCTGTCATTGTCTATGGTGAATTTGGTTGACACTTCTATTACAGAGAAAGGATGAATAGTGATATTAACATATTTCCTCTAATTAATTTCAGTGTGCACAAATTTATGCACTGTGCCACTAATCCTATCTAATAAAGAGGGAATATGCTAATTGACCCTCACGCTGTAGCAAAGATGGCAGTGCCCACAGCCAATAAGGAGGAAATATGCTAATTACTGCTATGCCCACAAAGATGGCGGTGCCCACAGCCACAAAATGGTGGCGCCCAGTCCCCTCAGTCCCCCAGCCACCCAGGGCCGGCCCGAGGCTCAGGCAAGCCTAGGATGGTGGCTGCCCAGCCAATGCCCAAGGAACAGGCAAGCTGGGATGGCAGCTGCCCAGCCGCCCAGGGCGGGCCCGAGATGCAGGCAAGCCTTGGATGGTGGCTGCCCAGCTGCCCAGGGCTGCCCGCAGCTCAGGTAACCATGGCCAGCTGAGGCTTGTGCTGCCCGCAGTGGCAGCAGCAGAGGTGTGATGGGGGCTTCACCTTCCCTGATTACCGAGTCGCCTCCTGCCTCTGAGGGCTCCCAAACTGGGAGAGGGTGCAGGCCGGTCTGAGGGACCACCCCCGCTCCAGTGCATGAATTTTCATGTACCAGGCCTCTAGTTTTATTAACAAAAGCATTCCTAATGGAAAGTTGGTTTGAACTACACAGACATACTGTTACATGAAAGGAATGTAGTATATAGTGTCTTGCCACTTGGCCATCCTTCTCCCAGAAATCCCAGCATTCCAGGATATTCACTGGTGAGGGAATCTGTGACTTCAAACCACATTATTAGACATATACCTCCCAGAGCATGAGTAGGTACTGCAGCTGGTCTCCCACCATCCCTGTTCTCCCCTATGATGTCTGTCATCATGGTGTTGCATAAGAATTGGGAAATGGTGTAATGATTCTAAAGCATAATGGATTCAGCTAATATATCTTTAACTTGACCCATATGATGTGTGTATTTTTCATTTAGGGTGTTGGTAAGCCAGTTCCACTGCAGGTACTACCCCTGGTTGTCAGGGTCCCTAAATGCCAAGCAGACTCCTTCCAAGGAAGTTACTTTAGGTGTTGCTGTGGATGGTATTTCAGAATTCAATGTTCTTGAATTGGCTCAGTGGTCTCATAAGAATACCCTGTCTACACCAAAGTGAAGGGTCAACTTTCCCTGACTAGTGGTGGTAAATAAAGAATGCTAGAATTATAGCAGATGTATTTTTGTCCCTGTCAAATTTCTTGTAAGCTACTGAAATAGTAGGCAGGATTAGTATTGGAATAAGCTCAGAAACTCAAGCCTAGCCTTTGGAAGAGCCCTATTTCCTAGTTAATGAAGCGGCATGTTCTCTCTATAGACTGGTAAGGAGAGTTCCATGTTACAATAGTTTTGGCAGATGAGCCTAGCAATCTGGAATCCTATTACATTTTGGTGGATGCTATCAGCCTGCTAGGATCAGGGAGAGTTATTGGGTCAGTTAAGCTGAAGAGTTTCTTCTTTCTTTAAAGGAAGTTTTTAGATGGCAAGTAGCATGCTTTATGGAATAGTGAGTTCTGAAATCAGATTTAACTCCCATTTCAGCTTCTTACCATGTGACCTTTCAGTTTCTTAATCCTGAGTCTCATCTCCAACACCTTTGTAGATAATGTGTTCATTCTGAGTTGAACCTTACTTTAGCTTCTAAAGGTATTAAAATACCTAAACTCTCAGAAAGACTACTGATGAATATAAAAATCTCACTGGAATTTTATGAATTAATTTAAAACTAAAGGTAATTAACTATGTTGAAAAGGAATTGAAGGAACAAACCTTATCCTGGTAACCACTATTATAGAGGTTTTAGCCACACAATTAAAAAAAAAAAATAGAACAGAGAATGCCAAGATCACACTTGTGATTTAAATTAATTATTGATGTCAGACACCACAAATCAATGGGCAATGCAAGGATTATTCAATTAGTAACACAGTTACAATGGTGAATAATGTGGAAAATGGGTTTAGCAGCTCTTGTCCCATATTATAAAACTATTGAGTAGAATGATGTGAAAAAAGCAGACTATAGAGAATCTAGAATTAACAGGAATGCCTATTATATCCCTGAAGCTTAACAAAGACAACTTAAGGTAATAGAATACTGACCTTAATTTATATATATTGAAATCAGCAGGAAATTTGTAACACAAATACACTGTGGTGTGGTAGACCAGAACATGATTTTGTTGCAAATATTCCCCAAATATTAGTGGCTTAACACGAAGGTTTTGCTTGCTCAGCTTGGAGTACTAAGGGTTGAGTGACTCATCTTGAATCAATGACTTAGGAATTTATATGCTTACATCTCAGATACTCCATTTGGAATAGGTCTCCAAGGTCCCCATGGAAGTGGAAGAATTATCTCTGGAGGGTTTATGTGTAGGTAACCAAAATGCAGGCCAGACTGTCTGCTGCAATGAAAGCCAAACTTGTGAGACATGTGCTAGTGCAAAAGGAAAGAGGTTTACAGGTCATGACCTGGGAGAATGGTTGGACTCCTGTCTCAAAACCATCCCCCCCTTCCTGCTCAAGCCCATGGTTCTTATAGGGATAGGGAGGGGAGGACATTTATTTTATATCCAATTATCTTTCTAGCCTTGGGAGTGCTTGGGCCCTGTCTGTTCATCTTTCTAGCTTTTGGCCCACTCAGTGTAAGAATCTCCCCCTTGCACCATCTTGGCCAATAGGGAGACTCCCTGAATATCTACAGTATCGGGGTCAGTGGAGAGTGGTGCTGCAGGACTTGCTGTCAGGAAACCTGGAGATGTCACAGCCCTCAGCCCACCTCCCAATGCTGGACATGATGCCTTCACATCCAGGGGAGCCAGCTGCAGTCTTCCAGGCACCCCTGGATCCTGGTGTCCTACCCTCTGCACAGCCCCTGCACGCCAACCCTTCCAAAGGGGCCAGCTGGGCCTGCACTCACCCAGCCACCATCTTCCCATGTCCCAACTGATTGTCTATGGTAACAATTCTATACTTCAAAATTCTGGATCCTTGTCATCTTACAAGGGTAAATGGATGGAGAGCTCATCTTCTGTAGTTTCTTCCTGCTATCAAAGGGTATAATCTTACCAGTCTCTGGGTCCAGAGGTTCTTTAGCTTCAAAAGGTATTAAAGGAAGAAGAGGGTCAAGAATGGAGAGAGGCTTTTATGCAAGGGAGAAGGTTTGCTGTCTTCGCAAGGAGGCATACATGGTATCTAGCAGATGGCACTGCTGAACAAGTGAAGCTGATAGACTGCTTCATATTTCAAGAGGCGATGTTATAGATGGGCTTCCCAAAGTGAGACCTATTGCGTAGTCAAGCAACACAGTATTTAGTGAGGGGTATGCCTAGTAGTGCAGGGGGGATTGTAGTGAAATTAGAAACTGGAGAGACTAAAGGACCCCTATGATCTAATCCTGAGCAGGGCTTTGGATGGCACACTGCCTGGGAAATGCATATAAAGGTGGTATCAGTCCAAACATGGGCATAAAGTATAACAATTGTCAAAAAATAAAAATAAAAAGTAACGTTGTCACTTAGCTTTGGGAGATGCTGTCCATTTCCAAAGGGGGAATTTTAAATTTCTTTCAGGAGTGTGGGTCCAGCTTTCCTTTGCAGTATCAACAGCAGCAGCAAAATCCAAGTCTTCCTCAGGGAGCGCCCGCTTTATCCATGTGCAGTGGACACAAGGCTTGATTCCCATGAACTTTAGGGAAAAGTGTTGTCAGCAGGACGTCATAGGGACCAATCCACTGCTTGGCTAACCGCTGTTCAGAACCTTAAGCCTTTGAAGTCTTTAGTAAGACTCAGTCTCCCTGTGTAAGGACTTGTCAGACAGGTAGATAATTCTGTGATGAGCAAACTTACGTGAAGTTCTTAGTGTTTGCCCTAAATGTTACAGATCTTGTTTGATCTTTTTATTCGTGTTTTGAATCTTATGGGGGTCGTTCTAAAACAAACTTTGAAGGTCTCCCATATATTATTTCAAAAGGTCTTACTTTAAGCCTGCTTCAGATGCTGCTCTAATCCAGGGCAAGGCAATAACAGGTAGTGCCTGGTCCCATTTCAAATGTGTTTCCTGGAATTTTCACCAGGGTCTTCTTTATTGTGGGGCTCATTTTCTCAGTCTTCCCCATAGGCGGGGGTATTAAAAATGCATGTAGTTTCCATTGAATCTGAGTGCCTGTCCTATCTTCTGAGAGATGTTTGACGTGAACGATGGTCCATTGCTACTTTGAATACCATAAGGAACTCCACACGTATGAACTCTTTCCTTGAGCAGAAGTGTTGCATACTCTCATTTCTACTGGAGTATGCCTCTCCCCACCCAGAAAAGATGTCTAACAAAACCAATAAGAAATTAAAGTTTCCTATGGTTTTAGGTACCTATCCCTTTATATTGTACTCCCTTCCCTGTTGAGCCATGTTCTGTCTTAGGATTGTTTTTGGTGCATATCTGACAGGTTTGGTAATCTTCTGAATAGTCCTTGTAAATGAGGGCCCTTCATTTAAGTGTTTGAGGATGGGATATGGAGCTTCAGGGAGTAAATTATACCATGAGTGCTGTTATCTTCCATATCACCATTCACAAGCCCATTCCTCATCCTGTTCTGTGTGATGCGGTTTAAATTCTGACAAATCCAAGTGGGGAATTAAAGCCCTGAGATATGGCTGCCCTCGGGGGCTTGTCTTGCTGCTTTATTGGCAGTGTGATTTCCCAGGCTTGTTTGGGAACTGTCCTTTTGGTGTCCTGGGCAGGGCATTATGGCAATCTGGTTCAGTAGAGTCACTGCCTCTAGCAATTATAAAACCTCCTTTGCATGTTTGATGTCCTTATTCCCTGAGGTTAAGAGTCCTCTTTCCTTCCATATTGCCTCAATGGGCATGGACTATCATGAAGGCGGGTTTACCATGAATGTAGATGTTAAATTCTTTCCTTGAGATAATTCTAAAGCTCTGGTGAGACTATCAGTTCAGCCTTTTGTGCTGAGGTTCCCTTCACAGATGTATAATTCCAAAGGTTTCTGAAAATTGGGCAATCCTAGTGTAGAGTTCAAAACTAGTTTTTCCTTCAAGGTGTCAAATGCTGTCTGACAGTCTCTTGTCCATTCAAGGGGTCCAAAGAATTATACAATGGTTTTGCTATAAGGCCAAAGTTGGGCATCCAAATTCAGTCAAACCTGTAATCGCTAAGAATCCACAAAGCTGCCTCCGGTTCTCTGGGATTTTTATTGTGATGGCTTGTTTTCGGTCAGCCATCAAGCTCCTAGTGCCCTGTTTCAGTTGGAATCCCAGGTATGCCACCTCCTGTTTGCAAATCTGGGCCTTATGAGTCGATACTTTATGTCTCCTTTTAGCCAAATGATTCAGGACTGTGGTAGTGTTGAGCAAACAGTCTTTGTCAGTATTGCTAGCTACTAGTATTAGTAAGTTGTCTACATATTGTAGAAGAAGCCCCAATTTCAATTTAATATCCCTTAAATCTTTTGCTAATATTTCCCCAGATGTGGTCAGGGAATTCTTAAATCCCTCTGGCAACACAGTCCAACAGTATAGGAGCTTGACTTCAGTTTCTGAGTCCTGCCATTCAAAGGCAAATGATAGTTGAACCTGTTCATCTATTGGGATGCAGGAAAAAAGCATCCTTCAAGTCTAGGACTGAAAACTATTTGCTATCCCTGGGCATCGTGGTAAACAAAGTATAAGGGTTGAGCACCATAGGATCAATGTCCTGGACAGTGTCATTAATGGCCCAGGTAAGGTACTGGACAAATTGGTATGCATCAGAGTGAGTCTTTTTGACTGGCATGGCAGAATTAATGATTTTAAGAATTTCTGTAGTACTGGTTGAATTTCATCTAAAGCTTCCCTTTTAAGAGGGCATTTCTTCCATGAGATCTGTACCCCTTTTTCTAGGTTAACTTTTATGGCTTGGATGTTAACCACCCTACCTTGGGTTCTGTTAGCCCAAATAGTTTGATTGACCTGCTCATAGATCTTGGGTGGGAAGAATTTACGTCCGGGACCTTCTGGGCAAGTCAGGAGCAGCTGAGCTGGAGAGCATGTTTGGGCAGGACTCCTAAACAGTTTGCTTGTACTTCTTTGCATTTGTTCAAGTCTGAGTCCCAGGTAGAAGTCCAAGTAGGTGGCAAATAGTCTTGTCACACATGCCTTTGAATCGGACTGTGCTGTATTACAAGGTGGTCAATGGGGGATTTAGGCTCTGGCACCACCACCTTTAAAGGTGGCTATCAATACCATAACTTATTTTTAAAATTTTTAACATTTATCTTTATTATAGGGAGTATTACAGATGCCTCCCTCCTATTCCCCTCATTGCGCCCTCTACCCAGCTCTCACCCTACTCCAGGCCTTCAGCACACTATTGTCTGTGTCCATGGGCAATTCATATATGTGTGGGGCGTAGCTACAGTGTTTGGACAGGTTCAAGCCTTGGACTGACAAGAGGGCACAATCCTCTCGTGGCCACGTGCAAGTCCCAGCTTAGAGGGCAGACCTCTCCCAGCACAATTATAGCCAATAGCTGTAGCTGTGAGCTTGAACCTATGGTCTGAACACGTGGCCCCACATGACTAAGTGATATAGGCTGCAAGTAAACAAAGCTTGATCAGCTGCATGTAATTGAGTGGGACTGAAACCCACGAGAATCTTGTAAACATCTTGACCACGCCCTTACTTTGCCTCGTGGCATCTGCTGTAAAATACACAGCTTGTAGTCTGTGGCGCTGCTGGGTCCCCATCAGGGAAGCAGTGTCCCACCGAGTCCCAGCTTTCCTTCTCTTGTCTATCTTTTCTCAATCCTTCATCGCCCCCACTCGGGTTCACCCTTGGTTCTGCTGGCGCAGCATAAGTGGCACCCCGAACAGGGCATGATTTCAGGGGAACTACAATTGTTAGGTGAAAGGAGGCCCCAAGGCATGCGCACGCATAAAGTAAGGTAGGGAGCCGAAGGAAGTGCGGTAACAGCTTGGTGTAAAACATGGGACAATGCTTATGAAAGCATTTTTAACTTTCTTAAGGAGAAAATAAGTAAAAGCATTTTTAAATTTCTTAAGGACAAAATAAGTAGAAAATAGAAAATAAGAAAGATACAGATAAAGTGGAAAACTAGAAGATAGTACAGGTAAAATTTTGGTAATTTGTTTGCTCATAGGCACTGGACCTCGTGGGGTTTTGCGGGTTCAGTTAAGGTGTGGAATTTGAGTGTCGCAATCCAAGGAGGTTTGGGCAGGGGCAGCCAAGCCTACCTATATTTCACAGGTAGAAAGTAAGTGGTAGAAAATAAGTGGTAGAAATAGAGAAATAAGCAGTAGAAAGTAAGCGGTAGAAATTGGAGGTAGAAAAAGGGATAGAAAAAAAGGTAGAAATCTTAGGTCTTGTTAAGCTCCTGTACAGCAAAAAATGGCTGTGGTTGATATTGTTTGAGAAAGAAACTTCTTTGACCTAGATTGTAAGCTCTTGTAGCTGTTGCATTGTTTCTGGGCTTTGGTTATTTCTTGTGCGACCTGATAGCTCCCTGGGACTTTGGGTCTGGTGAGGAGGGACTAGACTTCCACCAGTGTGGACAGAGCCAACTGTCCAAGCAGCCTGATCCAGGGGACCAGCCTTGCATCGACAACATCTTTGCATCGGTGGCATCTTACCATGCAAGGGACCAAGGTATCAACATGGTCACCTTACAAGACTTGTCTGCATGTTCCTTATTATCTTCCTACCATTTATCACTGTAGGATAGAATCTCACCTGAGTTAACTACTGAATAAAAACTCTGAAGTGGTAATAAGCCCTGGTAGCTTTAGAGATGGGAGGACTATGTCCCAGTGAGGCAAGTGATCTTGACCAAAGACACACAGGTACTCCAGGTTACCAAATATTTCTCAGAGCCTGCCTCTTTGGAAATTAACTGGATATTTTTATTATATTTACTGATATTTTAAAACTCAGTTTAAACCACAGAAATTAAACCTAGTTGAGAGCCATGTTGTAGGGCAGCAGACACCTCTAGTCTTCCCTGCACTTCTAACCTTGCTGAGAAGGAAGGAATGATCACATGCCTCCTAGACCTGCTGGATCTTCTCTCAAATGACCGATTTCCACCATAAGGTGGGATGCTGCTGCACCCACCCAACATCATGACGTGGATATAACCAGGGTCTTGGCTGGAGCTCCACTCAGGCTCCTGTTATCCCATGGTTGGTGCTTGGGCTCTGAGAGGACCCAGTGGCAGCCCAGGAGCTGCTTTTCTGTTGTGGGTGACATCATCTTGCTTAGACTCCAGGGATCTATGTTGAAACTGTTATTGGAACTTGCTGAAGGCTACACAGAGCGTGCTTAACTGTCCCTGGGATCTCCAACACCATTGAGACTGCTTGTTAATATGGTTCAACTTTGCACCATAGCCTTGGTCCCAAGAAATATGTTAAAACAACATTTTCCAAGGGTGTGATATATACAATTCTGCCCTCACAGGAATGCGGCAAAAGCCAAGAATGTCTGCTGTCTCCCAAATCCAAGTGCTGTGCTTCTTTCTTAGTAGAGCTTGGTCAAATGTAAAACTTGCCTTTTTCCTTAGAGGGGATGATGTGCCATGCCCCCAAAACTACTGTACTCCTGAAGACTCGGTGATATGATAATGTCCTAAATCTTCATAGGGTATTGCCTACCCTCTGGCATGTATGTGTTTTACTTGGACATTCTGAAAACTTGCTACTCCTGTTCCCTGGGTCAAATTAGCATAATGTCCTCAAGATAGAGGACCAAAGTCATGTTCTGGAGAAAGTCCAAGATCATTTCTGTCCCTTCAGACTATAACAGCAGAAGATGTTGCCTTGTGATAAGATAAAAAAGTTTTAGTCACTTTTATTGACAGAATTCTGAAAAAAAAAAAGGGGGGGGGGTATTTTCCAGACCAGTGTCAGAGCTCTGCTGATGCCTTCCAGTAAAGAAACTACATCTGGCACAGCAGAGATTAGGGATACCACACAGTTAAGACTAGGATGGTCCATTTTTATCAGCCACATCTATCTGGTTTTTACAAGGAACAGACAAGTGAATTGATGGGGTGATGACAGATACCGTTACCGCTGCATCCTTTAGGTATTTGGTACTAATCCCAGTAGTTCCTCCAGGGAAGCTATATTGTTCTTAGAGGTTGAAATGTATTAGGATGGTGATACAGTTTCAGGAGATTCTACTAGGCCTTCCCTACCTTAATATCTTCTATTCCACCAGTTGATGGGCCAGTGTGAGTTAACACACTGCTAAGTATAACTATCCAAATTCTTTACTCAAGGGACTGGGAAGCACAGGGTGGATCCACTGAACCCCTGGTCCCACTGTGGCATGAAATTGAACTAGGACTTCATGGATCATCTGATCTCCATAAGTCTGATGCTAACATGAGGTTCATATTGTGTTTTAGGTTCCTTGGTATGGTTGTCACTTCATACACTCTTATCCAAGGACCTTGAAAATCTGGGTGTTCTTTACATAGTGTACAGTTATTCTGAAATCACTGTTTTTCTGAAGAAGTGGGGAAATACTACTTTAGGTGAGATTATAGGCCTTTCCTCAGGGAGACCCATTCTCCTTCGATAAGGCAACTGTCTCAAACCTGGCGACTTCATAGAGATTGATTTTTTTTCTATTGCAATAGCTGACATCAGACTTCTGTGTACTGGCTCTTGGGTTTCTTTCTAGTTGTAAAAATGAAGACATCCTTATTAGTTGCCCATCTATCTCACCCCTAGAACACTGAGGTGAAGGATTAGCTAATGGCACAGATCTCTACAGGCCAAGTACCCTAATGACCACTCAGATCTTGCCTGTTAGTTACTACCAAAAAAATAAGGTAAAATGCTACCTGCCTGGCCTCTATGTAGAATCCTACCATCCCCACTAATGCCGGAGCCTAGTTCTATGGCAGCATTTCCTGTCAAACCTTAACTATGAAGGGTAGTTTATCAATGATATTGCTACCCTGATGCATTCTTTGCTGCCTTTGTCCTTTAGAAGGATCCAGAAGACACCACCTTCTTAATTAGGTGGTGGATTTTCTGATCTTAAAAAAATCCATTATATCAACCTCCCTGCATCTTATGACCCCTTTCTCAATACTCTGCTGAACATCTCCATCTCAATTACTATAGGCATCATTTCCAAGCTTCAAACGGGCCATCTCGGCAGCATCTGATTAGGACAGCTCCCGGTGTCCCAGCCAGGACATTAGGTTCTGAGTCCTGGGGAAATTCTCACATCACACGCTCCCTTATACAGATAGATGCTTCTCAGCCCCGCCATCCACACCCTCCAGTCAGAACTCCATGTATATTCTCACGGGAGCCACAGCACATGCTGATCAGGCCCCACAGCGCTTTCGGTGAAGAAGCTTCTCCCTGGGACAGAGACCAAATTCCTGGCTTGGGGAACCTGACCCAAGATGAGAAGGAGGGAGGAGTGGCTTAGTAGGAGGATATATAAGAACTTTCACAGTATGTGCCTCAGATGTGATCTTCTCATGACCCCCAGGCAAAACTGAGCTGCTTCTCTTTAGCCTAGTGGAGCCTGGGGATTTAACCAATACCTGAGAGTTCAAGAGTCTCGGGGGTATCCACCCAAATGAACCCACCCTAAGTCTCAGGGGCCCGTTCTTTCCCAGCAAGGCCACGAATCTAGCAAAGGTGACTTGTCAGGTTATCACATTCAATGTCCCTTGTGTCTCTGGCATCTTCATGGTCAAATCCTTAGTGCGAATTTGCAGTAAGGTCTGTGATATGGCTGGAAGAGATACAGATCTCTTTAAATCAACTCACTGAAATGTTCTGGTCTTTATGGCATGTCCTGAATTAGTAGCAGGCTGATCTGAGCCTATCATTCTTTCTTCAAGGTTTCTAAATCTGTTTTTAAAAGCCAAGCTCTTCTGCAGTCCTTATAGTTTCCATTACCCAATCCTGTCCAGGTACTAGTCACTCTACTACCCAGTGATTCCCTTCTACCTGCATCTCAACCCAGGAAAGGGGAGTCTTAAAGAGGGATGCATAGGGTCTTCTGCTGACACATGAGAAACAAAAGGACATCTTCCAAAATCTGCATGAAGGATGGGCACCTGGGGCATTGATTCAACATGTCCCCTCCCATCAGTGGAGATCCGCCCTGAAGGCGTTAACACTCCCTCACTTTCAGCCTGTGCTTGCTGAGCTGACTTCAGAAGCTTCAAAGGCTGACTTCAGAACCCTGAGGCAGAAGCAGAAAGACACATAGCTCACTTGAGGCCAGACACTGTCAGCATGAGTTCAAGTTCATTTAGAAGTGTCCAAAATGTCTGCAGCTGAAATTACAGGTGAGCCAGGAGGGATGTGACTTGAAACAAAAGAGCCTGTTACACTCAGGGAAAGAGGGAGAAGTTGGTGCAACTGACTTCTCAATATTGTCAGACCCTCCTCAGGGGCTCTGCCTAATCCGTGTTCCTGACAGTTCATTCAGGGAGAGCAGGGAGAGAATTGATCTGCCAATTCCCCTCTCCCATGAGTCAGAAGCTGCCTCATGACCTTCCCTATACATCCCATTTGCACATGCATGGGCACTGAGTGGGGATCTGGGGCACCCTATGCCTCCATCTGAACAGGGCAGGAGTTGAGGTGTCAGCATGAATGCAATGCAGTGAACTGCTAGATTATGTTAATATGAACATATAATCAACTGCTGGAACAAGGGACAGGTGGGACTTAAAGATCTGTAGTGATAACAGGTGTCCCATCCAGTCTATGTAACAAAGAGGGAATATGCAAATTGACCATCACACCATAACAAGATGGCTGCGCCCTCAGCGGAGGCAGGAATTCCATAATACAAGATGGCTGCACCCACAGCAGAAGCTAAGTTCCCATAATGAGCCTTAACGAACAATGAGCAGGGACCTGAGGCTGCGCCCCCTGCCTGGTGGGCCATGAAAGGGGACCTCAGGCCGCGCCCCCCACCCCAGGACCAGGCCGGGGGAACTCAGGCCGTGGCCCCTGCCCTGGCACTGGGCTGGGGGACCTCAGGCTGTGCACCTCACCCAGGCACCTGGCCAGGGAACCTGAGGCCATGCCCCATGCCCTAGCACTGGGCTGTGGGACTTGAGGTTGCGAACCCCCGCCCGGCGGGGCTTGACAGGGGACCTCAGGCCATGCCCCCTGCCCTGGTGCCTGGCCGGAGGACCTGAGGCTGCGGCCCTTGCCCTGGCACCAGAATGGGGGACCTGATGCCACGCCCCCCACCATGTAAGGCTTGACAGGGGACCTCAGGCTGCGCCCCCCATCCATGGGGCTTGACAGGGGACCTCAAGGCATGCACCCTGCCGCAGCCTGGGCCAGGGGACCTGAGACTGCACCTGCCATCCGGTTAGGCTTGACAGGGTTGGGGCTGGCCAGGTCTGGATCTAGCCCAATGGGGGTGGGGTCAGTCAGTTCTGGGTCTCACGTGATTTCAAGGCGCATGTAGGTGGGGACTTGACTCTGGTTCCCATGTCGCAACCCCAGACTCTGACAGGAGGAGGATTTTCATATAAATTTTACTAATTTTATTTCATCTCTGATACTTCTATTATAGAGAAAGGGAAAATAGCAATTTTAAAATATTTCCTCTAATTCCCTTTTAATGTGCACAAATTTTGTGCACCAGGTCACTAGTACAGTATATATGATGTGTCAAATAGGTAACAATAGGAATGTTGAAGATTGAACCAAAACACATTTAAATGACATGACATAAGGCACATACACACACACACACACACACATCTGAGCCAAATAATTTAGACTATATTCAGTTTCAGGTACACTTAAAGTGCTTGTAAAATGACCAGATACTAGGCCACAAAGCAAATTTCAGCAAACTTTAAGACCTCTCTATCATCCTGTTTTGTTCCGATTTCCCCAGAAATTAGGACCTGAGAAAACCAGTCAGGGCAGGTGATTTATTTGGGAGGTGATCCCTGGGAGCAAGAGAAGAATATGGAGAGTGATAAGAAAAGGCAGTAAAATAGTATTTAGTGAGTTTCTGCTGTGGGCAGACCCCAGTGGGGAACTCTGAGGAGCCCTGGAGAATGTGCTGCAGGTGTGCCTCTGTGGGATGGAAGCCAAAGTGTGTATCCATTACCTCTCCCTGCTGATGGAGGATTGCCCCCAGGAGTATCAACTCCCCCACTTCTGAGCTATATGCATGCAAAAAGAGAAAGCCCAGAGGAAGAAAGTGGAGAGGGGTGGCAAACCCTTGGGATAGGACATGGTTAGCATGCTCAGACTGTGCTTCACCTGAAATCAGGAGTGCTAAGGAGGTGGAGTAGCACCACCATATCTGCTGTACATAGATCACCTTCTCTGACCAAAATACAATTCTACCTTCTTTGTTGATTTCAGTTTAACACCCA
This sequence comes from Corynorhinus townsendii, assembly GCA_026230045.1. Classification (NCBI taxonomy): domain Eukaryota; kingdom Metazoa; phylum Chordata; class Mammalia; order Chiroptera; family Vespertilionidae; genus Corynorhinus; species Corynorhinus townsendii. The sequence continues at coordinate 91,361,489 of JAPDVU010000004.1, forward strand.
CATGTTTGGAATTTAGGAAACACTGATAATGGTTTGTTCTTAGACCAATAATTTATGTAAGTTCGATAACTAAGAATGAATGATAATAAATGCCATAAATCAAAACATGTGGGGGACAAAAAGTAGAATGTAAAGAGGAAATTTAAACAATTTTAGCACTTTCTATGTGTTGGTGAGCAAATGTCAAAACATTGATTATTTGAAAGACAAGGAGATAGCAAGTCTGGAAGACTGATATGGTGGCTCTCTTGACAGAAGGGTCTTAACAACTCAGTAGACAGTGTCATGTCTCTGCATGAGGGCTTTCCCCAAAGCCACAGAAGACCCCTTTTCTATGCATAGGGCAGGTCCTATGTGCTGGGGAGTTACTCAATGACTGATTGGAGCTAACATGTAAATGCCTCCTTGGGCTTGCCCCTTTGAGATACCTTCAGAATGTCCCCTTGTGATTAGGCTCCAGTCATTCTCAGTGATAAGAGGCTTAATAACACATCATATATTTATTTGGCTCCCTGACTTCCCCACTCTACTTGTTTCCCAAATAATTTACTTGCACTTATATGCTTAAGTTTGTTTTCACAAAAGCAGACCCTAATATAATTGGCCAAAAGGCAAGATGCCCCAAGTATACAGCATTTGGACTTATGAAAAAGAATGTAACTATAGATATAGAATAAGAATATTGTAAACCACATTAGCCAATAACTTTGAAAACCTGGATGACATGAATGCATTTCTAGAAAAACAGAATTACCATAAAAATGACTCACCTAAATAGCTCTATATTACATTGAGAGAAATAAAATCAGGCCAAGACTAGTTCATAAATAAGCTTTCTCAAACGGGTAACACCAATCTTAAAAAGTCTTCCAGAGAAAGAGGGCATTTTTCAACTCATTTCAAAGCCCAACCAACCTTATTTGTGAAACTAAATAAGGTGAGCACAGGAAAATGTTGGAGCTGGTATTCATGAACAATCTTAAGCAAAAGACTAGCTGATCTGATTTAGCAAAATATACATATATAAAAATGCTAAAATTGGCTTTTTTCTAGGAATGCAAGTTTGGCATTATCAGTCTGGGTCCAATCAGGAAAACGATCTTTTTGCTTCAAACATCAGAGTAGTTTCTAATACAACTGATTTTTACACAGATGATGGAAGACTGGAGAAGCTAAACGGGGAAAGTGAAGCAACCCTGAGATTAACAACAAAGACACACATCTTATAACTTTTTGTATGGAGTTTTGAGTCTCATGCTCTACCGACTGAGCTAGCTGGGCCCTGTATGGAGTTTTAGAACCCTCAAAATGAATCTGAGAGAAATCAGATGAGTTGTTTCCTGGGTAAAACAAAAAAAAATTTCTGGGGTGATAGAAATGTTCTAATATTCTATATCTTTCCCCATGGTTGGGTAAGTTTACATGTCAAAACTCATTAATTTTTACACTTAATATATGCATTTTAGTGTGTATACCTTGTATATAAATGAAGACTTTAAAAAACACACAAATCTTTAGTTGAAGAATGAAATAAAACAAAAAATCTGTCACAACGGACCCACCAATTCGTTTCATTGCTATTCTAATACCCACTTCCTGGTAACCTGTTTGGAATTGCTCATCAATTCCTTGTTATATCTTTGAACAATATATTATTAAGCACCCAGGTATTTGTGAGAGCTTTTCAGGTTTTTATATAAATGAACTACTATAATCCTTCCAAATTTATTCATTGTTTGTGAAATTTATTTGTTCATATACTATGCATGTTTCTATAATTCTCACATTTTTCTTTACCAAATTATTTCAGTAGATAACTTGATAGCTTCAGACATTTTCCTGTTGGTGGGATTTTTGGCTTCAGACACTTGCCTTTATGACCAATGTTTTTTTGAACATTCTTGGAAACTTCTTGTACAGGTATACAATACTAGTATTTTTCTAGGTTATATACTTGGGATTGGTTTTAACTTACGTGAATATTTTTCTGCTGTTGCAGCACCAAACTGTTTTCTTACCAACAGAATAAAAAGATTTCCCTCTGCTCCACATCCTTGCCAACTCTTGGTACTGGCAAAAAAAAATAATAATAATAATAAAAATTAAATGCAACAGAAGTACAATGATATACTACTGCAAACATAATTTTCATTGCTTTGGTTATATACATGAAAATGTGTTCAACTTCATTTGAATTTTTTCTGTCGAGGTTTTGGTCATTGTATCTTTTTAAAAAAATACATTTTATATTGATTTTAGACAGAGGAAGGGAGAAGAGAGAGAAAAAGGGAAACATTCATGAGAGAGAGAAACATTGACTGGCCGCCTCCTCATACCCCCTACTGAGGATCGAGCCTGAAACCCAGACATGTGCCCTGGGACAACACTCAACAAACTGAGCCTCAGATATATTGTATGTAGTTAATATTGTGAATATGTCCTTTTCTGTCAGAATCTTAAGTGGCTCACATATACATGGAATTGACATCATAAACTCTGTTTTGCCCCAGAGCAATGTAAACTCTTCAGCCTGAGAACAGGACCATCTGAATGTACTGAAGGACATCACATTGGTCCTCTCTATTGATGGCCTGCCCATGAGATTGAATGAACAGGAAGGGGTAACACACTGGAGGTACTGGTAAAGCAATATGCTTTGTGGGGTAGGAAACAAACCACTTAAAGATTCAAGGGCCTGCCATATCAGCAAAATTCCTACAAGTTCAATGGTCAAGGGTGTGTTGGAATAGTCCATGTGAAGTAAAAGATGAATCATTGCATCTTCCACCATGAAGAAGAAAGTGTAGCACCTGGTGGATATCTCTAGATTTAAAAGCAGCATATTTCAGCCTGGGATTACTGCTCTGACCAATATACTGAGTAGCAAAAAGTCCCTCAAACTCCAAGTGGGGCCCAGCGAAACAGGCTCTTCAGTAGTCCAGCCTATGGTAATGGAGACAGATAACCTAGCACACCTCATAGCATGGGTGAGCAAAACTCTTCTAAAAAGCAAAGGTACTAAGGCTTTGCAGGCCGTATGGTTTCTAAAAATATTCAACTCTGCCACTCCAGAAGGGAAAATTAATAGTCAATAACAGTCTTATAAAAGTTCAGTAGTTCCCTGGCTGGTGTAGCTCAATTGGTTGAGTGTCATCCGTGCACCGAGAGGTCACCGGTTTGATTCCCAGTCAGGGCACATGCCCAGATTGTGGGCTCTATCCCCAGTCGGAGATGTGCAGGAGGCATCCAACTGCTGCTTTCTTTCTGCCTCCCCCTTTCTCTCTAAAGTCAATAAAAATATATATACATACATACACACACACACACATATATATATGTACACACAGATATATATACACATATATATACACAGATATATATGTATGTATGTGTGTATATATATATATATATATATATATATATATATATGTTCAAAGTTAGCCTTTATGTATAGATTGAGGTATAACTTGCAGAATATATGGTTAACTTTTCCATATGAATATCTACTTGTTTTTGTAATGTTTACTATAAAAGTATATTCTCTCTCCATTGAATTGTCAGTGCCTTGTTAAAGATTGAACTCATATGTGGGGCCTATTTCTGCGCTCCATTTTCTACTGATGTACTCAGGAGGGGACTCAATGCTTGCACACAACGAGTGTGGTTATCTGACACCCTCCAAGCATTAGTTCTTCAGGGTCAGTTTTTCAGAGTTGCCCCTAATCCTGACTGTACCACCACCTCGGTCAATGATCCAGCTATTTTTGTCCATTTTGGCCTCCCCTCTGAAGCAAACTTTCTTCACTGCAGGGACTTTGTCCTGTCTACATTGCAAAATGATAGATTCCCCTGCCCTAACTTCCCTCCCTATTCCTGTCACAGGTATTATAGTCCCTCAAAAGCTTTGCATTCCCAACTCTTTCTCAGCATCTGCTTCCCAGAAAACCTAACCTGACAAATCATCTACATGTCAATACCACACGGCCTTGATTATTGTTGCCTTATTAAGTCTTGAAATCAGATATTAAAAGATTAACTTTGTTCTTCCATATTAAAATTGCTTTGGCTGTTCTATTTCCATTTCGATATGAATTTTAGGATGTCAATTATAGAAAAATGCTGCTGGTATTTTGTTTGGTATTGTGTTGATAATATAAATCAATGGGGCAGAATGGGCACCTTAACAATGTGAATTATCCCACCCATAATTATCCCACCCATAAATGACATATTACTCCGCTTAGATTCCTTGTATCTCAACAATATTTTAGATCTATACTTTTATGATACTTTATTAAGAAATTGAGAACAAATCCATTGAAGATGGTCTTAGACTACAGCAGCGGTTCTCAACAACTTGTCACGACCCACAGGTTGAAAACAGCTGCTGTAGAGCCTAAGACCATCGGAAAACACAGATATTTACATTACAATTCATAACAGTAGCAAAATTACAGTTATGAAGTAGCAACGAAAATAATGTTATGGGTGGGGGTCACCACAACATGAGGAACTGTATTAAAGGGTCACGGCATTAGGAAGGTTGAGAACCACTGGTTTAAGGCCCCAATTTCTAGAGGTTTCCCTAACATCTTTGCCATTTGGGTTCCCCCAACAGAGATGCCTGCTTCATTAAAGCCTAAAGGGAAATTACTACCTTCATCTTGTGTAAGATAAGCATGGACATGGGAGGGTGCTAGGCAGTGATCAGGGATCCTGAGGGCTGTCTTGGAGATGGTCCTTCACAGCAGGGCCGGGAAAGTGTAGGTTGCAGGGAAAGGAGAAGGCAAAAGGTTTGAGAACAAAACAGCTGACTTGCATGAGCCTGATTGTTTAAGTATCAAACGTTAAATGATATAAACTGGGACTATTGTAGCCTATTCTATTTCATTTTCTCTCCTTATCCTTGATTCTTTACTCCCATCCCAACTTCTCCATTAGATAATCCCTCTGTATCAAATGTCTGAAAATATGCATTTATACTTGGGTAGTATAAAATGTTATATGTATTTTTCATTTACATAAAGGACATTATGCTATAGATCTTTCATTTTTTACTTAACACTCCAAGATTGGTGGTGGTTATTATGCCACATGTAGTTTATGGTTTCCAACTTCAGTAATTTTACTTTTCATTTCCTGTAATGAACATCTAGGTTCTTTGCCAACTTTTCTCAACACCAAAATGAATATTCTGGAATATTTATGAATCTGTGAGAAGACTCTGGGATATATCCAGGAATGTGACTGTTGGCTTACATTTCTTCATTGCCTCTATGATTTTCTTAGAGTAGAGGAGCTCTGTGTTAAATTGATAATTATACATTGAACTTTATACCCTATTAACAGAGTATACATTTTCTAAGCAGCCATAAAAGACTAATAAAAAAAGATTGTATGTCAGGCCAGAGAACCTTAAATTTCAAAGAGCAGAAATTACATTGTCACAAGAGAATATAGCTTACACAACGGAAATGGAAAACAATTTCCCCTGCCCTTGCAATTAAGTGCTCTGCTTCATAGCTACTGAATCAAAGAATAAATCAAATATCAGAGGTAAACTTGAAGCCTTAGATAATATTTTTAAACATGTTTTTTAAAATGTTATATAAGACATTTAAGTATAACTATAGCTTTAGCCAATTCCATAAATATTTTTGAGATCAATGAAGAATAAGAAAAGTAATAAAAACAGAAATTAATACATTACAACACAGTGCTGATAAAGAACTGGCCCTTCTAGGTACTGGGCTGTGCCAGGAAATAGACTTCCACTGGCTTTTTTCTTGGTTATGGGGTATACATGTGTGAATAATAAATGATGGGATTCAGACCAGGAGACCTGGCCATTAACTAGCCATTTAGCTTTGGACAAACTGTTTTTAATCTCACTTTAATCTCACCATCTCTAAGCTAAAATGAAACTTGGTGATGGGGGCACATGGGAGGGGTAGGTTTTACTACATAAAGTTAAGTAAATACTAACACTCATTTTGACTTTGAAACTAATGAGCCCTGTGTCTGAGCTTATGGATGTCAAGAGGACTAAGCAACTAAGTCTATCTTGTTTGATGCAGGTCCCTCCTAACTCCCCATCTTTAAGCCTGAAACACAGAGTTATCTCTGTACCTGTCCCCAGGGGGAGGCAGAAAGGGGGTGTTAATGGCAGGGCTGTCACCCACCACAACTATGGTTCTGGTGTCAGGGGTCCCTTATAGAGCAGTGTCTTGAGTCTAACCCCTTTTAATCTCCTCATTTTAAGCATGGCATGCTGCAGTTTCTGAATTCTCTCTCATTCTAAAACATTGACATCCTAATATATAAAAGAGCTAGGTGCCATCATGACTGAACAAACGACCGTTCCCCTCCCACCCCCAAACTGCTCACCATGATGGGGGAGTGCTGGTGGGCGGGACTAGAGACTGTTGAGTGGCAGCAGTGGTGGCAGCAGAGGCGGGCTGCTTCTCAGGGCAGCCGCGAACTTAGCGGAGCAGTCACCGGGTGGCAGCAAGTTTCGTGGAGCAGTTGCGGGGTGCAGGTGTTTCATGAAGAAGTCACCAGGCAGCAGCAGTCATGGGGTGGGGAGAGCCTAGAGGAGCAGTGGCGGGGCGGGGGGGGGGGGGGGTAGTTTCGCAGAGCAGTGGTGGGGTGGGAGGAATTTCGTGGAACATGGCAGGACGGGAGGAGCCTCACGGAGCAGTCAAGGGGCCACTAGCATCGCAGAGCGTCCCAGGGCAGGGAGCTTCATGGAGTATTGCAGGGTGACAGAGGCCCGTGACAGAGGCCAGCAACGGAGGCTAGCCTAGGCCTAACCATGCACAATTTCATGTGCACTGGGCCTCTGGTATAAGATAAAAATAATAAGGGTGTTTTAGCATGTACTCAGTTTACACCACCTTGAACTTGAAATATGATTATAGCTACAAGTATTTTTTCCTGTTCTAATGTTAACATTATTCTTAATTTGCTGGAACAATATTATGATGATGAAAAGTGGTGGTAATAACAGTAATGCCATTTTTTTCTAACTAAATTAGATGCTTCTAATAGCTCTTTATTAAATGTGATGTTTGCTCTAAGCCTTTGGAGGATTCCCTGTATCACATTACAGATGTTTCCTTTTATCCCTAGCTTGACAAAAATCACCCATTTACAAAAGTTTGCAAATGCTTTTTAAAAATGAGATAATGTGTGTTTTCCCCCCTCCTTTAACATGTTAATGCAGTGAGCTATTGATACCTCACCCCAAATATTGATCTATCCTTGCATTTCTGAGACAAATCCTACTTAATCCCTATACATTATTCTTTTAATACATTGCCATATTTGATTGCTCAATATTCTTAGACTCCTTGCATCTCTGTTAAGGTTGACATAAAGCTTGCCTTTTCCATTCTCCATGGTATCAACCAAGGTACCTTGGTAAACCTATCAGTCCTCTTTATTTGGACATTTTCTTTGTTTCCGGGCTCTTCTGTTAGCTCCTCAAACTCTCTTTTCTCTGCTCCCAGAGGCGGAGCTGAAAGGCCTTCACCTCTCAGTCACCCAGGCCCTCCGGTCTCCTGCTTGGTACCATCATGGGAAACATTGGCAAGAAATTAGAAGAAAGGTCCACCAGGATGCAGGTCACAGCTTCTCCCCTGGTTAGCACACTCCCCAGTGTGCTTCCCCGACATACGGCCAGCACCATGTGCAAACTCCTTGGCAGAAAAACCCTCCTCACACTCTAAACTGAGTGAGCCATTTGCCTCCTGTAGGACTTGGGCTGATGTAATCCGGCATGCTTTAGCGTTTTCATCGGTGCCAGTCGGTGCTTCTGTAATCTGGTGTTTAACTTCCATCCCCTGGTCAGTAGTGTCGTTGACCATCTTCATGATGACTAGTTATTTCTGTTTATGTGAAATCTGTGTACCACTTGCTATTGAGGTTTTTTCCTTTCTTACTGTTTTATAGGAATTTATCATATAACCTAAATACTAGTCTCTTTTTTTGTTTTGTTTTGTTTATATGGTACAAATATTTTCTCCTAATTTACAATGTATTTTCCATCTGTGATGCCTCCTTAGTTCTTTAATATAGCAAAAATTAATCAATACTTTTTTAATGTGTACTTTTTACATACCAAAGAATTTCTTTTATGCTACCTCAAAGCCATAAAACAATTTTAGAAGAAAACATAGAATAAGCTGGCTTGACATCTATATTTTAATATATCTGGAATTGAAATACTTTTTGCACATGGTGAGCAGTGGTGTACAAACTCAAGTTTTTCCCCCATATAAATAATTTTCTGCCCTCAACTCATTTTTTGAGGCAGTCATTCCTATCCCACCCCTTCTTGCTCTGAGGGAGCAGCTGTGTCATTTCAGACTTCTGCATACTTGAGTCTATTCCAGGTTCTTTGTTCTAGTCCATCCATTAGCCTTCATTCCGATATAAACCTTCAGAGACTGTGCCTGTACCCTGGTTTTGTTTTTTTTTTGTTTTTTTTTCCAGCAGTGATTTAGCTATTCTTGTCCCCTTGGCTTTCCCATCTAAATTTAAAACTTAACTTGTTAATTACTATGGAAAACAATACTTTTGGAGTTTAATATAATCATGTTAAATGAGATTATGGAGATATGCTGGCATTCTGCTTCTGTTCTTGGAACTTCCAGAATCTGTGTATTTCTGTTATTTTTTTTTTTAAGTTTTTAGTACCGTTTCCCCTCCTGCTCTTTAATATAGACGTTAAGAACAGTTTTAGGTTCATTGCAAAATTGAATAGAAATTGGAGTGTTCACATTATACCTCCTGCTTCCACCTGTCCATCTTTAAATATTCTCTGTCCTTTTTATTCTCTTCTCTCTGTGGCCCTTCCATAATGTTGAGCTGTGAGATACTGTTCACAATTCTTAGATTCTGTTTTTCTTTGTGTTTCAGCTGGATCGTTGCTATTGAACTGTCTTCAAGGTCACTGGTTCCTTCTTCTGCTGAGTCCAGTATTTTGATTTTTCTGTTGAGACATTTGAAGGCTGTCTTTCTGAAACCACAGGTTTTTTGTTTGTTTATTTGTTTGTTTGCTTTTCCTTTTATTAACTTTTATAGTTTCCATCTTTTCTGCTGAAATCCTCCATCTATTTATGAACATTGTCTATTCTTTCCACTAAGTCTTTTATCATCTAAACAGTTATTTAAAGTCTCTGTCTGACATTCTAGTATTGGAGGCATCCCTAGTGATTCTGTTGACTATTTTATTCCTTTATAAGAAGTTATCATTTTCACATTCTCAAAATGTGTGCCAGCTGTTTGTGAACAAACCTAGATAAATAAAATTACACCTCAAAATGGGAGATTAGGCTATTAGTTGTATGTGTGGAGAGGTGAGGTAGTGAGTCAATCTAATCAGATGTTAAGTTGAATTTGGGGTTTAGCGAGTTCTTTTATTTCCATTGCCTCTAATTTTTCCATTAGAGTTTGCTTTTCTCTCTGTATATGGTGCCAGAGGTTTTTTTGCTGTGTTCCTGCCCATCCTCAGCTTTCAGCTGTTTTTCCATGTCTGTGCCATAGAAAGGGACTCTCTCCATGATTTTGCACTTCCTATCAGTAGACTGTTGGGCTTGTTATCGGTTCTAGGTTTATAGTGGGGCCAGAAGTGCCCTCCATTCTTGACTACCCTTAGTCTCTGGCTAGCTCTCTATGCCTGGGCCTCTGGGGTGGTGGTTTCCAAGCAACTCTTCCCCATCCCCATGGCAACCACATTTCCCCCTAGTCTTCTAGGAAAGCACACCCTGTGCTTCCCCCAGCAGCAGCAGACCTGTTTGTATTGGTGTAGGACTAGGAGCAGCCTATGGAGCCCCCTGCTTCTCCTCTCCCAGAAGCCATGGCTCCTTCCTTTGGTCCTAGTAACAGAAGAGAGAATGCCTTCCCTCCTACACAGGCACATGGCCTTTGCTTCGCTTCCTAATCCAAAAGTTTTACTAGTAGGTCTTTGCCAGGCTCCGGGAGGAAGATAATTTTTCACCCATCCCCCAGGGCATAAGAGCCTTCTGAGAGAAGGTCCCTGGAATGAAAAGGTGCTTGTACCTGGCCTCAGCCACAGCCAACCCTGTCCTGCCTGTGTGCACCACCAAGCAGGGCTTTCTGATCTCTTTCCCAGGCTTTCTCATGAGCAGCTGGAGGGAGGCCCTTGCAAAGAGCTTGTGCATCAGTGTAAACTTCTCTTGTGTTTTGGGGCCTGGCTATTGGAAACTGGAGCCCACACTAGACCTTTAACAAGTCCTTAACATTCTTCTAACCCACCTGTAGGGACACTCCATCCCTTCATTTTATGCTCTGGCGGATGTGAGATGGGCATGTCCTGCCTCTCCCCCCAGGGTATTGGTACTCTGGAACTTAATTCACAGGCTTACCTTGTAAGCTCAAAAAAGGTTACATTTTTTATATTTCTTTTTTTCTTAAGTGAAGAGGCTTCCCTTTTGAGGCTTTCTACATTCTAAATAAATGGGGATGGGGGACAGGAGAAAGAGAGAGATCAATTAATTGTTTCACTTATTTATGCATTCATTGGTTGATTCTTGTATGAGCCCTGACCAGAGATTATATCCACACCTTGGTATATTGGGACAACACTCCAACCAACTGAGCTACTGGGCCATGGCTACAAGTGAGACTGTTACTTTCCAAATACAGGATAATTTTCCAGTCATTTTTCTTACTGATTTCTAGTCTGTTTGCATTTAATCAAAGCTCACTCCGTATAATTTGCCCTTTAAAATTTTATTTGCCTTTTTTTGCCAAAGTTATTCATGTGCTTGAATGCATTCTGCATTTATTGGGTGTGGTTCCATATACGTGCTCCAGCTTACTTATTGTAGTGGTCAAATCGTTACTGATTCATCTACTTTATATCAATACTAATGGAAGTATATTAATAATCCAGTGTCCAGTGTGTTTATGGGATTGTCTTTCACATTGATGGAACTACAAATTTTGGTTGATATATTTTGAGATAGTCACTTGAAAAGGATATTGTCCAGTTTGTGTACACATAATAACTTCTCAGACAAAACAGACTTTGAGATCATGTTAATATGGCTTTTGGTATCTAATTGGTACCTTCCTACATCTTACCTTCAACTTTTCTGCATCTTGTGAAACACATTTCAGCATTTGGAACTAAAAATCAGGCCCATTATATCATCAGGACAAAGAGTAGAATTATAAGGGATGTTAAATTCTAACCTCTGGCAAATCTTGTAAATTCAGGTCGGCCCTTAATAAAGGAATAGGATGCTTATGAAGAGATACCTAGGCAGATACACTCAGACCTTGAGTCACCCAGTTTCCCTGAATCCTTGGGGCCTCTCCCCTTGCTTAAGGGTGAAGCAGAGGTCTCACTTCTGAGGTACATCTATCAAAGGTATTTGCTGCTTGTAATACATGCCCCATCTCTCTTACACAGCTCTGAGGCCAATTATTAGTGTCAAGTTCAGCATGGCCCAAGTGGGGGCATTCTGTCCTCACAAGAAAGAAGGGATCATTTGCCAAGGGATCAATAGAAGCTGCCTACTCTGTGTCAATAGGAGCTGAGGGAACAGACTTAGGAATGGATCTTAAAGGTGCTGGAACAGGGTGCAGAATATAAGGCTGGATAATGGAGAGCTTGTGGATACAGGGACACTCATAGGACTGACTAATGTCCTGGCAAAGACATATAGAACCAGTCTCAGTATGCTGCTGGGATAACGATCAGAGGCTTTGGGAAAGGGAGGGGGTGTAGAAAGATGGCCCATAACAGCAATCCACAAATATTGCTGTGCACTGAAGCCATGTGGGGAGATATTTTTTTTAAATATTGACCCTTAAACTTCTCAATATTTTGCAAATAACTCAGAATCTCAGGATATAAGGCCAAACATCAGTATTTTTATAACTCCCCAGGTGATTTTAACTGCAGCCAAGCATGAGTGCTCCTGACATACAACAAATGAGGAAGGAGATGGCCGAGTTACCTCAGCAAAGTTTTGAGAAAGGTCTCAGGTGGACCCACTAAACAAGCTTTATTATATGTAACCAAAGGAACCAGAATGTTCCCAATTGTATGGGATGCCCCAGAGGTCAGTCCTTCCCCTAAAACAAGGAAAGCACTAGTGATGGGAGATACCAACCTCACTGAGAGGCAGGGATGGTGGCCATCCATCAGCCAGGGTTGATGGTAGTAGATGTTCCTATTGAACTGGTATCTACGTGGCTGGTAGGATTCAGAAATAGCAGAGGCAGGCAATAGCACTTAATCACATCCATGATGCTCTGAAGCCAGAATAACAAGCATAAGGCCTTGGTTCACAAGGCAATCAGATCATGATTCATTTGGTGCTGTTAAAGATTGGTGGTTGCAAAGTATTGCTTAGCCTGTATAACAAAAGAGATCCAGAGTGGGTGAGAAGACTTACACCAACTGCCCCACTGGAAGCCACTCCCCCTTCCTCATTTCTCACATTGAGCCAATTCTAGCTAAATCCCCTTGAGGGGAAAAAGCCCTAATACTATAAGAAGTACAGTATTTCCCCCAAGTTCATCCCAAAAGTAATGTATGGTCACTTATCTAAAGAACTAGATACTGGGGAAAAGAGATAGTAAGATCATTAGGTGTTGTTGGGTAAAGGTTAAACTTGTTAGTGATATGAAGGATAGAAAAAATGCTCATGAATTTCCAGTTAGACTAATTAATAAAGTCCTCAAACAAGGAGGATTCTTCATTAGTCCAAGTAGCCTCTGGTTCCACTGTTTATTTCCCTAGTCCTTGACACCTAAATGTGAGCATACATGGAAAACCATCATGATTTTTCAAATTCTGGGGTTTAAGTTGTAAAGCATATGAAGTAGATGGCCAGGATGGCTTGAATATTTGGCCAGAGCAGCCACACACTTTGTTCTCCAGGAGGCACCAGTGCTCACTCCTTTTTCTGGAACTAAAGGAGAGCACTAGTGAGAAGACACAGCCTGTGTAAGGAGCTGGTGGGGGAAGGTTGGTGGGAGGGGATACATGAAGCTGGGCTCCCTGATGTCTATGGGGATGGTAGAATTTGGACAAGCAGGGGCCTGGCACCAGAATTTAATTGCATCCACATTGCCCTGAGGGTTGCCATAAAGAACCACAAGCCAGAGTGGCAAGCATGGGGCTACTAGACCATGACCCATGAAGTGATGACAAAGATGGATGGCTAACCATCTTGAAAGTGCAGGAACAGGAGGTGCAGAATATAAAGCTGGATAATGGTGAAAGGTATCACTTGGCTTACCAAACTGAAAGGGATAGAGGAGATGAGCAGAAGTTTGAGACAGCTGCCCCACTGGAGTTATTATCCCTTGTTCAATTATCACACCTGATCACTTATCTGAGAAACTCCATCCTGTGACAAGGGAACTCCTCAGATCATGCAGGATCTGTTGACTACAGAATCAGATGCAAAGGACCCAAAACACTCATGGCCTTCCTATTAGAGTAAGGGGTAGTTGATAAAGTTCCCTCCCAAGTTAGTCTTGCTGGGTTCACTGAGTCTCTGAATACACCCTGTGCTCATTTCTGATTGCATTTGAAGGCTTGAGTGGGTCGGACCTACTTGCCATTGGTAAAGCCCTCATGTTGCTTCCTGGTATGTGGAATCTATCTATCCATATATATATAAAAGTCTTAAGCAACCGTTATGGCAGAATGACTGGAATGACCGATCACTATGCTATGCACTGACCACCAGGGAGCAGATGCTCAATGCAGGAGCACTGGGGGAGCACTGCTCAGCCAGAAACCAGGCTTATGACTGGCCAGTGCAGCGGCAGTGGCGGGACCCTCTCCCACCTCTGCAGCAGCACTAAGGAGCAGCAAGCCAAGCGGTAAGGAGTGAGCAGGCGGGCGGTTAGGAGTGAGGGGTCCCGGATTGAGAGAGGGCACAGGCCTCTAGTATATATATATATATATATATATATATATATATATATATATATATACACATATATATAAGCCTAAGCAACTGTTACAACTGGACAACTGGATGACGGGCAGGTAGCTATGATGCGCACTGACCACCATAGGGCAGATGCTCAACACAGGAGGTGGACAGTGTGTTCCCACAGCCAACCTCCCCCAGCCGGCCAACCTCCTGCAGTCCCTCCTCCTGGCCAGCCAACCTCCTGGCCCCGATCAGCTGGATTGGCATTGGGCAAGATGGGCCCTGATCAGCCCCAATCGACAGTCAGGCAGAGGGACCCTACCTGTGCATGAATTTGTACACTGGGTCTCTAGTCAATTATAAAGGTGGGAAAACCCTGCCTTTCAAGGGACAAGTCCATAAAACTACACCCTGTATAAGAAAACAGAATTAATACCAGATGTGGGAGGGATGGTAGATAACTATTGTTTCCTGAATGTCTTAGAGGAGATGGGAATTGTGACCCCTGTCAATCATATTCCTGTTCAATGACCATGTATGACATCTGCAATAATCAGATGGACTCATGGTGGATAATGACTGAGCCTAATCACAGGCACTGAAGGAACCAATTACTGTAGTATACCATAGAGCCTAAAGGCTACCAGCTAGACATTCCTGAGTGTAACCTCTTGTCCAGAGCTGGTACATCAGCTTCGTTACCTTTGGCACCTCACTGAACAATGCCTGCACACTTTAAACCAACAGCCACTACTGAAGGCAACCAATAGGTAATACCTGAGAGTACCCTATACATGAAGGGAAAGGTAGAAGTGGCCACTCATATCATCCCTTTAGGGATTCACTTAGAGACTTAAGCTTCCCCTTGACATAATCTTAGAAGTATTGGTTTCTAACAGAGGGAAGGATAGTGGATAATGTTCCCACCAATGGACACACAATCTCCACCAAAGTATAAACACTGCCAGATCCTATAGGATCAACAGGCAAAGAAGGTAGTAAAAGGTGATGGACTCCAGCTGTGGTGAGGAGTCAGGGCTGCTGCTGCATAATGAGAGTGTGAAGGAGCATGTGTTGGATTCACCAGGCACCTTTGCTTCTTCCATGACCTGGCAAGTGACTGAGGGACTCAGATTACCTAGGCATGAAAGTAAGCCAGGACTCGGACTACCTAGGAATGAAAGTCTGAGTTTACCTTTCTGGGCAAATAATTTAGACCATACAGGTGAGGTCTAAGAGTGAGAGAAATCTGCTATCTTGAAAATGTTGTACCAACTTGGTGGCATCAAGTAGCCAATTGAAAGCTCTTGCCTTCTACCTATCACCAAGGGGTAGATATGAGTGGCCACTCTTATATTCCCTACTCAGAACCCACCTGGGGAACTTGTGCTCATCTTTGCTACACCTTTGTGCTCTATTGGGCGGGGGTTTCTGATATTTTCCTAAAGACAGAAAGAGAAAACTTCTCACCAAAGATACACAAGAAGGAAATTACTATATACATTTCTTTGTCTATGATGAAGTGCTATAGCTGATGTTACATAATGAGGGGAGGCAGGAGTATGTTTGGGGATCACTGGACCTCTTGGTGCTTCGAAGACTGGGGAAAAACATGATTTTCAGTAACCAAGAGCTTTGTGGCCAGGACTGGACACCTTAGGAACAAAAACCTGGTTACCTCTCTCTATAAGATCCTAGATCATGCAAATGAGATATGAGGGTAAAAAAAAAAAATCTGGAATGGGGAGAAATATAATATAGATGGCATCTGTGAAAGGAACAGAAGGATGCAGATTGGGCAGATGGAAAAGACAAACACTAAGGCATGCCAGAGAAAGCTTCAACCAAACTGACGAGGTGCTCTGTGTGAGAGTTACCCATCTGTGTACCATACTGCACCTTACATGGCCATGAATCTAGTTCCCTTCTTCACCAGTCAGTGTGTGCTGGGTCATAACTTCACATTAAGCAGGGCGAGGCTCTAGGACTGGCTCAGACCCCAGAGGAACTGGTGAACTTGCAGGCTCCAATTCCAGGTTGGGTGACACTTGGAAACAGTTATGTCAGCCAGGCTAAGTCATCATATTAAGTCATTCAGGCAGAGGGGAGGTGAAGTTCTGTGGAAAAGCTGACATGGATGCAGATCACATCAGCAGACTTGACCATGTGCTTATACTTCCTTATTGCCTACCTTCCCACTGACAGTGTGGCCTGCTCTCCCCTAAGTTATTGAAGCTGTCCACTTATTGCTGCCTCTTATTTATGGCCTGATAAATATGAGGCTGCCATCGGCCTCTCCCTGAAGTCAGCGTATTTGTTCCCATTTATCTAGGGCATCCTGTTCTCCTTACTTGGTAGTGGTTCTATTCCTACCACAGAATGGGTTCACTCCAGGGCTCAGTGTTAGCAGAATTCCTTAGCCTAACTACAAGAGACCATCCTGATCAGTGGGGTGAGGTGAGCTGGTAGGTAGCTAGATAGCTTCTAATAGTAGGGACTAGGATACCCAGCTTCCTGCTAAGAACATCCAAAGTTGAGGAACAGCTATCAACCCAGGCACCTGATGTCTGGGAAGACTGAAATAAACACTGAAAATAGCCAACAACACGAATAACCCTTACAATTAAGGATTTACCAAAATTTTGTACCACAAATAAGATGATGGTTCTAGAAAATAATCTTTAATGTCTTCTCTTATCAAAAAAGGAGACACAGCCCTGACCGGTTTGGCTCAGTGGATAGAGCATCGGCCTGCAGACTGAAGGGTCCCAGGTTTGATTCCAGTCAAGGGCATGTACCTTGGTTGCAGGCACATCCCCAGTAGGGAGTGTGCAGGAGGAAGCTGAATCGATGTTTCCCTCTCATCGATGTTTCTAGCTCCCTGTCCCTCTCCTTTCCTCTCTGTAAAAAATCAATAAAATAAAAATTAAAAAGTTTAAAAAAAAAAAAAGGAGACACAACCAGATACTGTGTGCCTCCTGATTGAAGTGCACAGCAGTTCTGAACTCAAACATGCAACATTATAGACTCATTCACCTGCTCTGAGTCTGACTCCAGGGGCTCTAACACTGGTTGGTACTTTTCCTGCCATCTGGGAAGAGAGGTTGCTGCTGCTTCAGCAATTGCCATATAACGAGGGATTTGTAAGGGCTGTATCATGAGTCTTCAGGTTGCTCCTGGCCTTGCTTTATGGTGCCTCCCTCTGGGAATGTAGACCATGGAAGACTCTCTGAATTCACATCAGATGTGTTGGGGGAGTTAACAGTCTCTGGGCGGCTTTGCCAGTGACAGAAAGGAACTGGTGGATAAATTATTCTCTTCCTCACTCAAAGGGATTTGGGGGAAATAACTTTGTTGGCCTCTATAAAGACTTTTGGGCAAACTGAGACAACAGCCACCGGTAGTTAGGAAGCTACAGTCAGCTCAGAAACATACTTCGTCATATTTGCAATCTCTCCTTTCCTGGTTTTTCCCTTCCTGTTTTTCTTGAGATGGTACTTTCTTACACTGAAGTATCAGCAAATATTTTTGCCTCAGGCTCCATTCCCAGAATACCTGGCCTAAAATAGTCCTCTGTTAACTGTTCTTGCCAAAATACAGATTTGATTTGAAGTGTCTAGATCTAATGTTCAATGTATAGAAAATGGAAGGGGCAGAACATGATAAATGACACCCTGCAAAACCTAGATTCTGGAACCATTTATGGAGTAGGTTATCTAGTTTCAAGGAGCTATTTGTTAAAAGAAGCACAATGGGTTTGGATTTGAATCCTGATGGAAATTAAAGGTTTCAAAGGTATTGGGAAAACTATTTTATATACATGAATTGGTTATACACATAGGAATTTACTAATCTTTAAAGTTATCTCTTATATTGAATTTCATAGAACAAAATATTTAGAGCAGGTTAAAAATATAGGGGTGGGAGAGAATCCAAGATGGTGGCGTAGGTAAACACCTAAACTGCTGCCTCGCACAACAATTTCAAAACTACAACTAAAAGACAAAACATCTATCACCCAGAACCACAGGAAAGCTGGCTGAGTGGAAGTTCTACAACTAGAAGGAAAGAGAGAAGAGCATTGAGACGTGCACAAGTGCTGAAAGGTGAGGTACAGAGGCAAGTGATCCAGGCTGGTGGCAGGTGTTGCTTTTTTCAACCCAAAGGGAGACAAGCCCCCGATTACTCTGAAATACAGTTTCTGGGGAGACACAGGTGACCCAAACTCCTACGGGGAGAAGCTGGACTGTCTGCCATCGGGTTGGAAAGTGAGGGGGGCTTGCTTGACTGCATGCAAGAATAACTGTTTACTGCGCTGGGGCACGGGACACAGTCGGAGACACAGAACCGGCTAACTGGCAGCCATCGCTGTTTGCCACGCCCTAGCCTAGTGACGTCCTGAGACCCCGCCCCACACAACCTACAACACCACCCAAGCTCCAAGCAGCAGCTTTAGCATAAGAAAGGCCTGCCCTATCGCAGCTTAACCTAGCAAACTTGCAGCCTGGGTCAGACAGCTCCAAAACCTCCAAACCCCAAGCAAAGAGGAGAAAACTGTAGCTCTTGCTGTAGCTCCTGCTGGGTAGACTCAGACAATAGCTGACCTGCACCCCATTGGAGATCCAGAAGCCAGTATACCTAGTGGTCAGTGTGAGAAACCAGATTTCAACTCCTCACATCCATAAGTGACACATTCAAGAGGCAGACTCAGCAAGCACCAAAGCCCCACTGAAACAAGTCCTGCACCATAAGCGTGTCTCCAGCACAGCAGTTCTTCCATTATAGACACAGTGAGTCCTCACAGCCGATTGGCCTGGAGGTCAATTCCTCCCAGCGTACCAACAGCAATTAAGGCTTAACTACACCAAGACTTTGCACTCAGCCCACAAAAGGGGGTACCAAGAGCGTCCACATCAGGTGATTGGGGAGGCTGAGCTACTGCCCCCTATAGGTCACCTACCACACAAAGCCACTCCATCAACACAGGGAAGCAGCCAAAATGTGGAGACAAAGAAACATGTCACGAATGAAAGAAACGGAGGAAAGCAAACTACTGGACAACATAGAGTTCAGAACCACATTTATAAGGTTACTCAAGAATCTCCTAAAAACCGCCGAGAAACTTGATAACACTTCTGAGGAGCTTAGTGAGACCTTCAAGGACCTTAATGAGAATGACAAAAAAATGGAAAAGGACCAGTCAGAAATGAAGCATACACTGTCTAAAATAAAGAATATACAGAAACTCAACTGTAGATCAACGTGCCCCAAGAATCAAACCAAAGATCTGAAATATGAGGAAACAAAAAACACCCAACCAGAAAAACAAAAAGAAAAAAGAATCCAAAAATATGAAGATAGTGTAAGGAGCCTCTGGGACAACTTCAAGTGTACCAACATCCGAATTTTTGGGGTGCCAGAAGAAGAGAGCAAAATACTGAAAACCTATTAGAAGAAATAATGACAGAAAACTTTCCCTACCTGGTGAAATAAATAGACTTACAAGTCCAGGAAGTGCACAGAACCCCATACAAGAGGAATCCAAAGAGGACCACACCAAGACACACATCATAATTAAAATGCCAAGGGCAAAAGACAAAGAGAGAATCTTGAAAGCAGCAAGAGGAAAACGGTTAGTTACCTACAAGGGAGTACCCATACGACTGTCAGCTGATTTCTCAGCAGAAACTATGCAGGCCAGAAGGGAGTGGCAAGAAATATTCAAAGTGATGAATAGCAAGAACCTACAACCAAGATTACTCTACCCAGCAAAGCTATCATTCAGAGTTGAAGGTCAGATAAAGAGCTTCACAGACAAGAAAAAGCTAAAGGAGTTCATTGCCACCAAACCAGGATTACATGAAGTGCTGAAGGGTATTCTTTAAGAAGAGGAAGAAGAAGAAAAAGGTAAAGATAAAAATTATGAACAACAAAATGACATCAAATACATACCTACCAACAAGTGAATCTAAAAATCAAGTAAAAAAAAAATCTGAAGAACAGAATGGACTGGTGAATATAATAGAATCAGGGACATAGAAAGGGAGTGGACTGACAATTCTCAGGGGGAAGCGGGTGTGAGTGGTATGGGAAGAGATTGGACAAAAATCTTACTCCTATGGATGAAGACAGTGGCAGGGGGTAAAGGCATGGGGTAGGGTGGGGTGGGGAATCAGGTGGAGGGAAGCTATAGGGGGAAAACAAAAAGAGGAACACCTGTAATCTGAACAATAAAGATTTATTTTAAAAAAATTAAAAAATATATATATATATGGGTGAAAAATCAGAGATCTGATGGCAATTGAGTGTTTAGTTAGGAGGAGGATTCTAAGGTTTCAGTGTTTGGAGAAATATACAGAACTGGTAAGATGTGCAACATTCAGAAATGTGTCCTGTTCAAGATTCGAGGAAATGAAGATCTTAAAAATGACTCCAAGTTCCTCAGAAGTGATCAACTCAGATGATGTGTGAATTATGTACCTTCTAGCCAGCTCCAACTCCTTGGCAACCCCATGAATGAGTGATGTCCACGTGTCCTGTCCTCAATAGGCCTGCTCAGCTGCTGGAGACTCAAGTCCAAGGCTGTCTTTATAGTCAATTTATCTCATATTGTTCTTCCTCCTTCCCTGCTGCCTTTTATTTTTTCCAATATTATTATCTTTTCCAAAGAACTCTTCAGGATATGCCCATAGTAGTAGAGCTTTGGTTTTGTCATTTCTTTCCTCCTGTGATGTTTCAGGCTTAATGTGCTCTAGGACCCACTTGTCCATCTTTTTTGGGGGTTGGGGGTATCTATAAAGCTCTCCAACACCATCTTTCAAACGAATCCATTTTTCCCCCTATCAGCCTTCTTCACTGCCCAACTTTCACATCTGTACATAGTGATACGTGGGGTTTGGCGAACAGACTCTCCTTCTGGGTTCTTGTCCTATGAAGTTTGAAGAATAAATTCATATACTAAAATATTTTAAATAAAAATGTAGAAGTTTACTGGAAGCATATACGAACTCCCCCTAGGGGAGGAATCCCCAAAAGGGAATTCCTTGGGGAGAGGTCCTCAAAATGAGAAAAACCCGGGGGCCCTCTCTCTCTCTCTCTCTCTCTCTCTCTCTCTAAAATGGGAAAACATCTAAAATCCTCTTGAGTCTCTTTGTCTTCTGGTTTATAAAGGCTGTAGCTATTTGTCTCTTCATGACCCTTTCTAGTTGTATCCTTCCTTAATTTATGATCCCCATGCTTTCCTAATGGGTCATTCTTCTGCAGAGTATCAGTTTCAAAGGTCAAAGCCCACCTGGTGCCCCCTTCTTTTGCTGCTCCTCATCTTTGTAACATTCCTCTATCCTCTGTGAAAGTATGTTTTCCTTTTGTAACATGTCTCTATCCCCTATGAATGTATGCCTCCCTCTTGTAACATTTCTCTGTCCTCTAAAAATAAGATAAGGATTCTGGCATCTTGAAGCTATCTCTGCTCTTCACATATGCATTCCTCTCCCATGGACTGCCCTTCTTCCCTAAAAATGTCTGTCCTGTCTCTAAAATTCCTTTCAATAATAATTGGGAATATGAGGGTGTGGATGATCTTAGCCTTGGTGTCTAATGACACACATTTGTCCTTAAAGATCGTTCCTAATTCTTGCCTTGCCCTTCTGTGTGTCAGCCTTCTCTTGAATTGATGCAGTCTCCATTTTAATTGATGACTGAACCAATTGATGAGCAAAACCTTTAACAATTTCCGTGTTTCCTTTGTCTATGCTAAAGTTGTGTATTTCTTCTGTGGTCATAAGTTTTGTCTTCTTAATACTCAAATGAAGTAATGCTTTGGCACTTTCTGTTTTCACTTTCATCAGAAGTCATTTCAAATCATCAAGTAAGAAGGTGTCATCTGCATATCTTAAGTTATTGATATTTCTTCCATCAATTTTTACTTTTTCTTCCTTTGAGTATAACTTGATTTTTTTGTATGATATGTTCTGTGTACACATTAAGCAAATAGGGAGATAAAATGCACCTTTGTCTGACACTTTTGCCTGTAGAAAACCATTCTGTCTCTCCATATTCTATCCTGACCATGGCTTCTGTGCACAATACAGGTTACACTTCAGGATAATTGAGTGCTGGGACACTCCCATTAATTTTAGCAACCCAGAGCTTTTTAAGACTCATGCAGTCGAAGGCTTTACTGTGGTCTGTAATACATAGACTAACCTTCTCCTGAAATTCCCTGGAGCTCATCCATATTCAACAAATGTTCACAATGAGATCTCAAGTGCCTCTTCCTTTTCAGAATCCAGTTTGAACATCTGATATTTCTTGCTCCATGTGAGGTAGAGAGGCCTTTGTCATAT
The DNA here is from genome assembly GCA_026230045.1 of Corynorhinus townsendii. Lineage (NCBI taxonomy): Eukaryota > Metazoa > Chordata > Mammalia > Chiroptera > Vespertilionidae > Corynorhinus > Corynorhinus townsendii. Next base: position 91,383,765 of record JAPDVU010000004.1, read on the forward strand.
CACCTGAAGCATCACTTTACTTGCTTGGGAAATTAGAGCAGCAGTCCTATGGTTACTGCACTCCTTGGCATCTTCTTTCTTGAAAATTGGGATGTATATAATTTTTAGTCTGTAGGTAACTGCTTTATTTTTCATATCTGTTGACATATTCTTGTTAGGATGTTGACAGAGTCAATCTCTGTGGCTGATGATGGTACCTCTTGCTAATAATAAGGGTCAAGTTGAGAGAAAGAAGTTTCATTCTGTTGGAGCCTGAGATTCCTGCAGCTCATTCAGGTAGAAATGGGCTTTGGCAATGAGAGAGCCTGGACAGAGGCTTCGGTGGAGAAGAGGACCTGCCGATGAGAAAGTACAAGGTTGTTAGCCACTGACCATACAGGATGGCTTTATTTCAGACCCTGCTTTGCGGGGAACCCAAGCTAAGGTTGATGTGCTAGTAGTTTATTGGGAATACAGCAGGAGCTAGATGTAGTGGGAAATGAGACAATACATGGATGCATCACTGAGTTGGTCACTACTACAGGTGACTGATGGTGCTATCCCATGGGAACTTCAGGAAAGGCCTCAGAACTATCTTCCAGGGAAAGAAAGGCTCCGTTGCCTTGGATTTCTGGGTTATATTTGCATAAGCACTGAGCAAATTCCCACAGGCATCTATCTAGGTGACAGTGTCCGAAGCTCCAGGACAGGATGCTGGTGGGGTGAGAAGATTTTGGATTTCTCTTAGATGAAAAAGTTCCCTGTCACAATGTCTTCAAGGAGAAGCAAGGTCAAAGAGTTTGAAGTAGTGCACAAACATTTCCAGTCCGCTCCAGGGGAATTTATAGAGGAGTAAATACAGTTGAGCCCCTGGGCAACATCAACTTCTAAGGGACAGGTAAACAAGAAGCCTCGAGGAAGACTTCAAGGATTAATAGTAAAGAGGAAAGCTTACCACAAAACCCAAGAAAGAAGAGGAATTAGAAAAGTGGTATCAAATTTAGAAAAAATCAAGCAAGGCAGATTGTGACCAGTAAATTTGGTGGGAAGTCATTAGCTAAAGTCTACCTCCTGAGATGAAAAAAATAAAAGCAAGACTGCAACATACTGAGCAGTAAATGGATTGTGATCTGGGTAGTCCGGTGCCATTGTATACATCTATCATATGTATACACTACTGTATTAATGCAATATGTTTCTAAATATTCTCCAAAAAATAGTCACAATACAAAAATGTTAATTTGTGGCTAAAAGTGCTCTATTTTCTAAAGTTTTTTTTAAACACTATATGATACTTTGAAGATCTAAGTTTAGTTTGTTTTGATGCTTGATTTTAAGGATTGTTATAGCTGAGAAAGGTATTTTACAAAGGTTGGTAGCTCCAAATGAAGGAACTACACTGTTTGCTGTTATTGAATTGTGAATTTCACAATTAGTTCCAACTACCAATTATGTAAAACTCTTTGTTTTCTAGACACTTAGGGAAAATTCCCATCTTCTCTGATGCCAATCACTTCTAAACTAATTGGAAGGTGTTACATTTCTACATTTTTAACCAATTAGCCCAAACCTGCTGAAATTGTTTGAAAACATAATCTTCTAATCTGTTTAAAGCTCTCTCAAGTTTTAGTATGCAGACAAGACACCTTTTTTCCAGAACAAAATATCAACATTGGAAGCATGTCAAAATGTGCTTTTATAACACTCTTTCCATAGCATGAATTTTTCCAAGGCAGCCTGTCCCTTTCTCATCGCCAACACTTTACTTTTACCTCCCCAAGAGAGCATCCAACTCTCCAAGGCAACAAATGTGGAGCATTTGAAGTTTTAAGACATGCATGACTCATCTTTCCTTTTCTCTCTTGAGGGAGGGAGTGATCAATTATTTCATACCACGGAGACATGTGGTTCTTGTATCATAAAGAGTTGACTGTGGTTTTAAGGTCTTGTTTTTAGGAAATTAGTCCCATCAATTAACTCTTTTGGCGTTACATACTCTGTTTTCATCTTCCTCCTGGCAACTCCTGTTTGTGAAAGATGAGATAGATGAATTGCATATGCTGTGTGATATCTATAAACTTACTCTGTAACAACAGTGGTCACACTTATATTTTCCATGAAGGGGTCATTTAATGTTAAATGTGGCTCACAAAAGTAATTTTCGGTGTATATCATTTTTTAAATAGAATCTGGCAGATACTGCAGCCTGAGACATGTTCAAAATATTTATACTTTCAGCCAACTGTATAGCAAACTCCCACCCTATGTAATTTGTTCTAAGCCTTGTATCTCCACATCTTCAGTATTTTCTGTGCATCTGCTGATAATGTTTGGCGATAAATACATTTGGTTTGTTCTATTGTTTCCAGTGCATTCTGGAAATTTCTATTATGGTAGAAAGAACCAAGTGTTTCCCCAGGGGTAAATGAAATTTTATCTTTCACTCCTAATCATTTATTGCTAAATTTAGTGAAATGTTGTGGAGTATTCAAATAGAATTGCATAACTCTACAGAGCATGGACAGAATTGTAGACTTTATCTTATATGTTCTGCATGCTTCAGTATTAGAAAGACTTCAAAAATAACATTAACGTGCCGAAGTATATCATGTATATACTTTGGAAAAGTTTTTTTCTTCCTCTATGAATAACAAACATTACCCTAAAAGTCTTGATCATTTCAATTTAACAATCCTCTGACAGATTTCTTGAACTGATTGTTGTATCTCATAACATGGCTAGGAGTAGAAACCATCAGCTTTTCAAGTCTTATTCTCATCGTCTGTATTAGGTCCTTCAATCTGTAGTTTCACTGTCACAGTCTTAATTCACAGGCTCCCCAAGGTATGACGAAGTAAAACCCATCATTCCATTTAGGGCAGCACATTGTGGAGTGAAGGCACAGCCATGTCTGAGGAACCTTGGTCAGTATCTCCAGGCTGGAGAGCTCCCTCTCTGTCCATGTCTCATGTACCAGGTGCCCCTGACCATCCAATGCACAGATGAGCAGAGGTCTACCTGTGTGTCCAGGGTCCTTCTCAGAATTTACCAACATTAACTGAGTTTTTATTGGGGTTGATTGTGGGTACACCTATCTCAATATGGAGTCTGCTAATACAATAAACAAATAACTTTAAGGAGCTGATCTGTAAGGAAATCAGTAATATTAGAAAAAAGAAATTTAGGGAAGTTTTTGTTTGTTTTTAATTAGATGGGGACAGGAGTTTTGGGTTAAGAGGAAGAAACTACTGGAAACAACGTTGAAAGTACAGGAGAAAAAATAATTGATAGAGTATGTCACAGAGAAAGAAGGGAAATCCTGGGACTGGGAAAACAGGAGGAAGAATTAAACTTCTACCTCAAATGACACCATGTCCTGCTAAGTAAAAAGAAGTGTAGAGCCTAAGTAACTCTAGGGATGAAGGTGGGGAGCTGGAGGAGTCACACTTCAGATATTTTCTCAGCAGCTTGAGGCAGGGACATGTGTTCAAAGAGCAAAGAAGGTTTCATTCCATTGTGATAAGACATTATGCATGATTTCAATCCCAAAAAATGTATTAAGACTTGTTTTGCAAGTCTTAATGTGGTCTACCATGAAGAGACCTTCATGTGAACTTGAGAAAAAAATGGGAGTTCTTTTGTTGGGTGGAGTGCTCTGTATAGGTCAGGAAAAAGTGGTCTTCAGTGTTCAAGTCCTCTGTTTCCTTATTGGTCCTCTTTCTTTATTATTCTACTAGAGTCCCGTTGCATGAAGATTCGTGCAATAGACCTTCCTTCCACTGGCTGCCGGCACTGGTTTTCCTCCGGCACCCAGATCCAGGCCTTCACTCTGGCCACCACTTTCCGTCTTTGCTCCAGCCGGAGCACCACTCCTGTAGCTCCCTCTGTTCCCGCCCCCCCCCCACCCCCTGCCTTCCCCCTCATAGTAGATGTCCCGCCTCACCCAGCCACTCTTCACCTGCATGCATGCTGCCCAGAGGCCTGGAGCTGCTGGGGGGCGGGGCCTCTGCCGCTGCCAACTTTGCCAGATTAATTTGCATACTCACTCCTGATTGGCTGGTGGGCGTGTGAAGTGATGGTTAATTTGCATATTTCTCTTTTATTAGTTTAGATCTTCTCTTATGGTAGAACCATCTATTTCTCCCTTCAAATCTGTCAATATTTACTTCATATATTTAGGAACTCTGATGTTTGGTACATATGTTTATAATCATTATAATTTCTTAGTGAATTAACCCTTTTATCATTGTATAATGTCCTTTTTTGTTTCCTGTAACAGTTCCTGACTTATACTAACTTGCCTGATACTACTATAGCCATCTCTACTCTTTTGTTACTACTTGCATGACATCTTTTTTCCATCCTTTTATTTTCAACCTACGCATGCCCACGATCTAAAGTGAGTCTCAGGCTCCATGTGTTAGGATTTTAGAAGTCACTACTTCATCCTGACAAGTGAAAAGCTAAATACTGAAAAGATTAACAACTTTTTTTGGATCAATAAGAGAGGGGAGGACACAGGGAAAACTGCTGTCCCCAGGATTTGTGAGACAAGAGAATACAGGTAGTCATGGCTTACCAGGGTCAAGACTCCCAAGCAGAAACTTGGGGAACCAGTGCTGGGCAGGAAAATCAGTACCCTGTCTAGGGGACATGCTACATGGTATTGTGAGATTTATCTCTAGGAACTCCACAGGTTCCCACCGTATATGTTGGAGAAAAACTCCTCAGGCTTCCCACAGAGGGAGGAGAAAAGGGATCATTTTGAAATGTGCCAGAGCACTCCGTTCTTCTTCACAAGGCCTGCCCTCAGGGGAAGCTGTTAACCAGAGCCTGGCCTGCTCAGCGTTGTCAGAGCATAAGGGACCTGGGGAAGGAATCCCTTACTCCAGTCCACTTAGCCTAACAGCCCCTCCTAAGGGTGGGAAAACTCTGACATTTGTGAAATCTAATCGGAGACTCCCTAAAAGACCTAATCATAGCACTATAGAACACACTCCTGCCTCACCCCTCCCCGACCCAAACCCCCACCCCACAACCAAGTGACTAAAGGCCTACTTATAGTAAGCAGTTCCTTTTACCTGGTACAGCATGTCTCACTATAAAGTTATGTTGTGATCATTTCACAATATATACAAGTGTCAAATGGTACTGTACACCTGAAGCTAATATAATGTCATGTCAAGTATACCTCAATTTAAAAAAAAATTACAAGGAATACCAAAAGCAAAAAACCATACAATTTTAAAAGACAGAGCAAGCATTAGAACCAGACATGGCAGGGATGTTGAAAAATATTAGGCTGGAAATTTAAAACAACTGATTAGTATGTTGAGGATTCTAATGGATAAAGTAGAGAGCATATAAGAACAGATGAGCAATTTAGGTAGAGAAAATCGAAGAAAAATACTAAAGGAAAAACAAAAAGAAATTCTAGATAGGAAAAAGCAGAACACTAACAAAAGTGAAGTATGGCTTTGGACTTAGACTAGACATGGCTAAGGAAATAATCTCTGAGCTGAATGATATGTCAATAGAATCCTCAAATGAAATAGCAAAAACATGGACTTAAAAAAACAACAACCTTGTCCCAGCCAGATGGCTCAATCAGTTGGAGCATCACCCCCTACACCAAAGAGGTTGCGGGTTTGATTCCCGGTCAGGGCACATACCTAGGTTTCAGGTTTGATCCCTGTTTGGGGTGTGTAATGGGGGGCAACCTGCTGATGTTTCTCTTTCATATCAATGTTTCTCTCTTTCTCTCACTGTCTCTCCCTTTCCCTCTAAAATCAATAAAAACATTGATAAGGATGGGTAAGGATTTAAAAAAAAAAAGACAATATCCAAGGACTGTGGGACATTGTAACATTTACATAATGGGAATATCAGAAAGAGAAGAAAAAACACACAGAAATATTTAAAACAATAATGACTGATCATTTCTCCCTAATTAATGTCACACATCAAATCGCAGATCTAGTAATCTCAGAACACCAAGCAGGATAAATACCAAAAACCCCAAACAAACTACACCTGGTGTTATATTGTAAATCAGAAGACGCCTTAATCAATAAGCCAAACTTATTTGGAGTCCTATTGCTAATGCTAGCGGGCCCAGAAGAAAATCTTGCTTCTCAAATTCTGGGGCCCAATATGGTGGAAGTCTTTGCTCTTTATATTTTTCAGCTCTTTGTTTCCCAAATTTGTAATGAGATTTCCAGACCTTCTGAGAAAAAGTCTTGTGTGCTGGGACAGGCCATGAGACCATATCTCAAGGCCTGGCCTGGTGCCAGCACTGACAAATGTGTCTGGGGCATAGTTTATGGCCTTTCTGGAATGGAGAGTGGTCTTATTTTCCCCTATTATTTAAGCAAGCAAATGTTTACAGAAGCCAGCATAGCAGGGTTAAATTTTAAACAGCAGTTTTTACCCAAGATGGAGGTTACTATGCTTCACTAGTGTGGACGAAAGGGGCCACATGCTGACCTGACAAGCTCAGGGGAGGCCTGCATGGCAGACTTGCAAACTCAGAGACCTAAAGTAACCACAAAGGATGGTCTGAAATTAAACTTTAACAAAATGCAGTTATGGTGGGCAGTTACATCCTAGGCCAGTATCTTCATTGACAAGGTCAACCTTTACCTTAACTGAGCCTATCTGTTTTTTTGCATCTGTGATAACATACCCTTGAAATGTCTGGGTAACTTGTAACTTCCCTTTTTCTGGAGCGCCTGGGGCACAACCAAATGTGGTGGGTGCCAGGACAGATACCACAAATTCCTTCATTATCATGTTAATTGTTCCTGCACCCACCTAAGTATGTGTCCATCATTTCACTTTTTATCCAATCCCAGAGGTTTTCCCAGCTTTGCTTTATCCCACCTCCTTAATCTATCAGCAATGAATTTCATGTAACCCACCTATGTCCCTCCTTTGATGGCAATGAATAAATACAAATGTAACCAGACATTCTCTGGAGCATTATCTCAATTCATTGAGGTTTTGCTTCCCGGCATGGCATATGTTGACAGTTTGGCTCAAATAAACTCACAAAAATTCTTTACAGGTTTCAATGGTTTTTTTATGTTAACACTAGGAATATTATTTACAAACTATAGAAAATCAAAGCTAAAGAATAAAATCCAAAAAGAAGCAAAAGGGTAAAAACAACTTACCTGTAGAGGAAAATAAAATTACACCTGGCTTCTCAGAAATTGTACAAAAAAGAAGAGAGTGGAAAGAAATATTAAAAGTGTTGAGAGAAAACCCCACAAACCTAGAATCATGTACCCTGCAAAATATCTTTCAAAAATAAAGGAGAAATAAAAACTCTCAAAGAAATTAAGAAAATCTGGTGCCAGTAGACCTGCTTTGCAAGAAATGTTAAAAAGTTCTTTAGATTCCAAAGTTCCTCAGCTGATTTAATGAACAACTAAAGTCTGGGACTGCTAGTCCAGGGAGTTGGCTGTGATATGGAGAAGTCAGCATTGTTCTGCTGTCATCCCAGAATTTTGTCCAGGAACATACAGGTTCCTCAGACACCTGGATGACACTTGGTGATCCTGAAGGAGTCAGGAAATAGGTGCGTAGGATAGACTCTAAGACCCACTTCAAGAATGGGAAGCCAGGCCAGTGGAGGTGAGGACTGTGCCCACTTCCACCCCAGTGTCAGTGGGATGACATCTGCTGGAGTACCTACCCCTGGGTCTGAGAGGCTGGCCTTGGACAAGGACAGCCAGGAGAGTTGCTGAACTGCTTTCTGTAGAAACAGCAGAGATGGGGGAGGGGAGTCCTTTCCAGAGACATCTAAAAAGACCTCTGTAAGAGAGGAATAAGCCCTAAGAGATTTGGGACCTATTTCTCCTTAACTTTATGAAAGCTATATAGTTCCTAAGGTTTCTTCTCCAACTTTATGGAGGTATAATTGACATATGAAACTAATGTTTTTTAAAGTTCTTTTCACAAAAAAATGATAGGTCAGAAAGTCAGTTTTACATAAAAAGGGAAGAGCATTAAAGAAGAGTCTTTTGTAGACAGCTTTATAGTTAGATCCTGTGTTTTTATTTATTCTACCAATTTGCCTTTGGTCAAGTAGTTTAAGGCATTTGCATTTAAATTACTGATAGGGAAGGACTTAAGGAATTCCATTTTGTTTAGTATTTTCTGTATGTCTTAGTTTTCTTTAACCCCATTTCCTCCTTTACTCTCTGCCTCTGTGTCCAATGATTTCCTTTTTTAGTAGTGATTACCTTCTCATTTTTTGTGTGTGAATAGTCTATAGATGATTTTGTGGCTACCATGGGGGTTACATAAACCATCTTAAAGCATAACAATATGTTTTACACTGATAACACAATTAAACACTAACTACCCTTTTACAGTTTCACTTCCCATATTTGATCTTATATCCCAATGACATCTGTATGTATTATTTACCAAATAACAGATTTAATTTTATGCTTTTGTCTTTTAAGTCTTACAAAAACAATTAAGAGTTATTGAAACAGTAATTTTAGGGGTAAAATAGGACAGGTTTAGGATATTTTAGAAATTTTGGAAATTAAGGGGACCATGGAGGAAAGCACTGGCTGCAGAGCAGCAGAAGGTATATTTCCATAGAATAGGGGAGCTGGGAACAGCAGAAGGTCTATATTTATAAAATAAAGAAAAGTAAGTCCTTCATTCAGAAGGAGAAGAAGAAAGCCCACAGGGAATAGGGAACAATGGGGAAGAAGAGGGGGAGAACCTCATATGTCCCATATGAGGTTCAACCTTTGAGCCCAGGAATTACTATAGTAACCAGTATAAGGGAATAGTGAGCAATCAGAGGGGATATCAAAGCATCAGGATCTGCAGCCTTTATAAGCAGTAGGGAAAAGGAACTCAGTGGGACCCTTTCCCCCTCCCCAGGTGGGAGTCCATTCTGTGGGACTCTTTCCCTCTCCCCTTGTGGTAGTCTGTACTTGTTCTTCAATAAATCTCCACCTTTGCTATACCACTTTCTGTCCATGGATTCATTCTTGGATTCCGGCGGACAAAGAATCTGGGTTTCAGTCCAAAAATTCTGTATCATTATGAACCAAAATTACAATAGTACAGATTTTTATATTTGCACATATACAGGGTGTCCCCAAAAATGTACCAGTATACATAATTTAACAGCTGATAGCTCAATTTTGAAAATGAAATGTATTTTAATAAACACTGCCTTTATAATGATTTAAAGTGTGTAAATACTGAAAGGTTCGAGTCAGTGGTACACAGGCAGACTAAATAACAATCTCAGATGGTGAATAAAGAAAAATTGAATTTACTTAAAGAAAAGGGGTTAGGAAATGGGGATATCCAAAGGGAAGGACTACACAGCACCCAGCCAAGGAGTATTGGGTTGATGAAGGCAGCCCCTAGGAGCTGGAGTCTCATCCTTATACGCAGCCACTGGCAGGAAGCTTTTGTCATCAGTGGGTTGTGTGAGCTTGGGCAGTGGGGTTGGGTCAAGAGGAATGCAGATGTGCAATTGGGTGCTTCTTGGCAGTTTTAGTTCCTTACATGGTTTGATTCCTGATGTCTGGCATTTCCTGTCCTCCAAGTTTTCCTGGTCTCCTGTGGTGGTAAGCTTACAAAATAGCCGTTAAGAATTATATCATCCTGAAGTCCTAACATCTACATTTTGGGGGGACACCCTATATTTACCTTTATCAGAGAACTTTGTTTTCATATGGCTTTGCATTATTGTCTAGCACCCTTTCCTTTCAACTGGAACGACTCCCTCCATTGTTTCTGTAGGGTAAGTCTAGTGGTCATGAACTCCTTCATCTTTTGTTTATCTGAACATGTATCCCTCATTTCTGAGCACAGGTGTGTTAGAGATAGTATTCCCTGATATTTATTTTTCTGTCAGTACTTTGAATAAATCATCCTGTTGCCTTTCGGCCTAGAAGATTTCTGCTAAGAAATTTGTTGATATTCTTATTAAAAGTCAGAGGACAAGTATGGCAGACACAGAGGTACCCCTCTCAAGGGCAGGCTACTGCCCAGGTGCAGAGAGCCTTTCATCCAGGTCAAGCCTGTCCTGAAGCAGCCCACATTCAACAACTGAGGAGGTGGGGCTATAATGACCCAGCTGTATCATCCCCACAGAGGACACTGAGATGCACAGACTTCAGAATTCCTGCCAGGCTGGCCAAAGTGTGTTGGGCCTGTGTTGCAGTTTGATCCTCTCTTAGCCCCACTTCTTCACCTCCCTTTCCCAAGGGTTGATATCTAGCAAGCATCTGTATCCCAAACTCCATGTCAGTGTCTTCTTCTAGAGAAATCAACCAGTGAGAATGAGGGAGACAGAAGCTGCCATTGCACAGGTCAGCTTCTGTGTGCAGAGCAAAACAGAGGTAAACACAGAATCCTATATAATAAAAGCCTAATATGCAAATTGTCCCCTCCACTGGGAGTTCAACCAGATGTTCGACAGAGGGGCTGGCCCTGCCCCCAATCACCTCCCCCCAATTGGGGTGGGCCGGCCGGACCCCACCTGTGCACTAATTTGTGCACCAGGCCTTTAGTAACTAATAAATAACCAATATATCTACATTTAACCTCCACTGGTGTGCATCCCACTCCTCCATTCTTTCTCTTAAAGTACAGAATTCAGTGAACCCGGTATCCTTTCATCTGTGAGGGCCTGCTCAGTTTAGGGACATGTATAGGGCTCTTGGAGCTATAACAAGAAGGTGTACACACTCATGCATGTACATGCTGTCACTGTGTTTCCAGTGGCATGAGTGCATGTCAGCCCTATGTGGAGCTCCTCGCATGCTGTCAAGGGAAACTCCAGGACAATTTTAAATGGTGCTGCTCTGAGTGAGGAGATTAATCAGTTCAGTGACAACATCCTCCTGGGGAGGGGAGGCGGTGTCTGAGAACATGCCTGAATGAGTCAGAAGGTGCTTCCCATGAAGGGAGCAGGTTGACACCCCAAGTTAAGGTGTAGTCAGTTCTCACCTCTGGCTCATTTGAGCAATTCTGCATTTCTTTCCAATCTGCTTGCATTTAAGCAATTTTTTAATTTACTCTGAATCCTATCTCCATCACACAGGGAACTCTCTGTTAAGGATGGGACTGTAACTCCTCTATATGTTATAGGGATCAACACCTAGGAAAGGAAAAAAGGGGCAGGATGGACAGAGAGAGAACTGACACAGACTGGACGATGCCTGAGCATCCGTGCAGAGAGTTGTGCACCCACTGGAGCCACTGGGCTCAATGACCAGGCCCTTATGCCCACACCCCTCTTTCACTGGGCACAATCCCAGGAAGGAATGGTGAGGGGAAAGCCTTATGGGCATCTCGGTGGTGCTTCTCCATGTCTAAGATTTTCCAACATGAGGCTACACTGCCAATTCTGTTCTGGTTCCAGGCTATGGAGGGGTAGGATGACAACTCCTGAATCCCAGAGGCAGGATTGGGTGGGGCCTCTGCTGCTCCCACATGAGACAGTGGGCTCCTGCCATGAATCACAGTAGCTCCTACTAGTCATAGGTTCTGCGTGGTCTGGATCAAGGTGTGACTTAAACTGGTCTTGAAAGGATTGACTGGACCCAAACTCAGTCTCAGCCTGCTCCCTCCTTCCCAAAACAGCCAGACTCAGAGACTAAGACAGCGGGACAGAGGCCAGTGGGAATCCTTCTTATACAGAGGGCTAGCGATCACAGAGCAATGCACACAATAAGGAATGAAGTGTAATTAGATAAACACCAGTACTGCATTGAGAGTGAGCCCAACTTCCACGTTTCTAGGAGGGGAGAATGCTCTCCCTGTCTCGGCTCCTTTCCCCACTGTGATTGTCTGGAAGGGCAGTTCTTCCATCCTGGAGCTGAGTGCCCCATCTGTCCTTCACTCACAAGTAAGCAAAGGTGCAGCTCTTGCCCATCTCCCAGCCCCATGGATCCTGGGGGTTCCTGCTGATGTTTGAGTGTCAAGAGCAGGGGAGCCAGGCTCACCCTGCTGTCTGACCCAGAAGCTGAGGAACAGCCAACTGAGGTCAGAGTAGCTGCTATCACCTCAGGACGCCTACAGACAAACTCTGATGTTACACTTTGGGTGCTTGACTGGCAGCTGGGCTGTGTGGCAGGATGAGACCCGAGGGCGCTTTTGCCTATGTCCCCTACTCGGCGCTAATTGCCGCCACTTGACCACCCTGTCACTTGTCTCCTGGAGATGCTGTCTGGACATGCGAGGCCTGCACTGCCTACTTCTTTAGCCTAGCTCTGGTCAGTAAGACAGCCGGAGGAGTGCCTGGGTGGGTAGACATCTCCAAATGCCCCTTAGGACTGAGCTAAGCCCATGGCCATAAGCACTGACACTCCCCTGAGTCTCAGGATCCCACCTAGATGGGGATGCCAGGACAATGCCCCAAGAGCCACTGTTTCCCAGAAACTGCAGCTGGCCATTCTGATGCCCCCTCTCAGGGTGTGTCCTGAGACTGTCTGGGATGTCTTGCATGGCCTAAAATACTGCTTATTAGAGTAGGGTAATGCAACATCTAGCAGAGGATGGCTGTTCGTTTTACTTTCAGAGGTACCTGTCAGCAGAGTTGTGACCAATTCCCAAATCCCCCTGCAGTGTCAGAGGGGAGCTGCCTGCCAGGTGAAGCTGCTGATGCTGAGGCCAGCAGTGTTTCATGCATCTCACCTCCGAATCTTTGCCGGTGCAGTCCCAATAGGGAACAGGTGGCCTGCTCAAGTTTAGATCAATCAGTGTGGGCTTATGTCCAAAAGAGTTCATTTCAGAGCTGTGGGTGGCTACAAGGGGACCACAGAAGTAGTCAATAACAAGCAACAACGCTGTGACCACCTCTGGGCTGAAGATTGGAAGGGAGGAGAGAGAGACATTACTAAACATGGGGAGTGAGTCCTGAAGAGAAAAAAGCCTTCAGAGGAGCAGTGACCTTTGATCAAGGGGACAGCCAACTGGAGGTGACTCCCTCCCTTACTCTGATATACCACCTGGCCTCCACATGGATTAAACTCAACCCAGAACCAGAGGGCAAGGGGCAAGTCCTTCCATATACTCAGCTTCCCAGAGCAGAGAGAATAGGGAATGGTGAAGAAGGTAGCTCAAGGCAGAAGGGAACACATGTGGGACAGAGTTCTAATTTTCTCCTCATTTGGTATGTGTCCCCATCAAAGCTCAATCCCAAGAGTTGGCTGAAAGGCTGATTCTTATTATGTGCTTAGATTCGTTATCTATTGCTGTGCAACAAATTACCCTAAAAGTTGGCAGCTTAACATTATGCTGTAGTTTCTGTGGGTCAGGAATCTAAGCCAGCTAAATAGGTGGTGCCCGCTCAGACTACCTCGGGAGGATGCAGTCATCTGAAAGCTTGACTGGGGCCGGAGGGTGTGCTCCCAAGGTGGCTGGCATACACTTCTGGCTAGGGTCACCAACTCATTCTGGTTTGCCTGGGACTGTTTATATATTGGCTATAGCTGCCATGGCATTCTACAAAGGAAGAGTTGAATAATTCAGAGACCAGATGGCCCTCAAATCCTAAAATATTTAGAATCTTGCATTTTTACAGAAACATTTGCCAACCCTTGACATAGGCTGATGGTGAAAATCAACTCCAGATGAGACATGAAGTCTTTCAGCTTTCACATTTGTAGCAGATGGTGTGCATGGTTGACTAGTGCCCCCAACGCCCTCAGGACTGAGGTAAGACTACCCCACAGGTACAAGACCCAGACTCTAGGGGTCAAGATGTCACCAGGCTAGGGATTCCAAGGCCGTAAAGCCAGAATATTTTAAAGCCATGCTACAGTGCACTTTAAATAGGTGCTACCAAACTTGACATCATATGTGAGAAACCCGCTTAAGTCACATGGTGGTGGTGGGCTGCCCACACCCCCTGGCTGTTACCCAGCAGCACACTCAAGTTCCCCTTGTAACTGCACCCAGGCTTCTTTGCCTGCAGGGGTTCTCTGGATGCTGAAATCTGGCCCATGGCAGTCTCAAAGGGTCAGGGAATTCATCAGTGAAGGCAGCCTTCAGCCACAGCCCTCAGCCAGTGACTAAGAGGAGTTTAGGTATAAATACATCAGGGAGCTCTAGGGTGCTATAGGGCTCTCCAAACACCCCAGGGAAATGTGTTCCAGATACCCACCATAGTGATGAACTTGACAACATACCACTCATTGACTGCCTTTTCTTCTTTGTGTCATTTCTCCTCCCCTTATCAGTATTTTCCTGGACACATCTCCCAAATACTAAGCAACTTTCTCTCAAATCCTTACCTTGGGGCTCCTTCTATAAGAATGCAACCTAAGACATGGGACATTTCAACTTGAGGTGGCTTAAGCAACCTTGAGAGTTGGCCTAGGCAGCTGTTTCCAATAGCTGACTTTGCCGTTCCATTGCTGCGTGACTTTGGTTTGAAAGCAGAATGATTTTGCCCAGTATCATCTATAAAATGAGAAGGCCACATCCTGAAATCCTGACTAAGACTACTAAGAGACCAGTCAGATATCACCAAGAGTTCTTTTGACATGAATCCCTCAAATCTGGACCCCCAGATGGTTCCTTTGCCTTAGTTCTTGGCTCTGGACATAATAATGGCCAACCGTTTGCCTTCTGCTACTAGAGTTATTATGGTCAAGAGTGCCACCCTGCAGGTGATAAAGTAGAACAAGCAAGAGAGGCCAATGGTGAAGAAATAGCTCCTGAGAGTTTCCTCCTCCCTGAGCCATAGACTTATCTTCCCTCCAATGGGGCATGTAGCTGGGACCAGCTGGTGCATATGGTGTTCCTCTTGAATTCAAGGTACCAGGGGGATCAAGGGAGCTCTTCAGGTGCCCAAGACTGAGGTCAACTCCATCAGCCGAATCTATCATCAGTTTTCCACATGTGGTGATGCCATATCTACTGGTGTCCTCCCTTAGGAAGAGGAACATGGAAGGGAATTCTAGAACACAATGGAGAGATCTGTGAGCCATGATCTGTGAGCTGGGCTTATTTCCCAAAAAAAAGCTCATTTCAGAGCTGTGGGTGGAAGAAGAATCTGGTATGTCTGAAATATAATAGACCTTGACGGAATTATTGTATAGTGGGGATGCCTGGATTTGTATATATTAGATTTAAAGTGACTAGGGGCATCTTAATTTCATTGTGCTAACCATTCACCATATGTACTAATTTAATTTGGCAGATGCTGATCTAACATTGCTCCATGACTTGAAGTCCAATAATGGGTAGAACCACATAATGTCTTCTTGGCATTGAGGTTAACATCCCATCCCAGGTCTAGGGTGAGGGCTATAGGCAGAGGGTTTGGGAGGATAATGGCTTCACATAGTAGGAATGTCAGAGATAATTAGGGAGGCAAATGTGGATGGATAAAGTAAAAGTCCAGATAAAAATTCCATATAGGATACAGTCCAAGGAGGTAAAGGCTCAAATAGAAAGGGATGAGACCTGAGGGAGAAAGGTAGGTTGGCGGAAATAAGAGTATAACCAAAGGGCTTGTGAAGAGTGTAAGAGTCTCAGGAAGACTTCAGAAGATAATATTGGGTGATTCACGTAAGGCATGAGGCTTTCAAGTCAGTCTTGGGTTTGAATCTGTCCCAAACACTTAAAAGCTGGGAAAACTTGGGCAATTTTCATGGTTTCTATTCTAATAATTATTTTTTAAAATATATAAAATGGGAATTTATAACTACCTCCTAAGGATGTAAGAGGATTACAGCAGCCAATGGATGTGGGTAGACTGGCCAGCATGGTGCCTGGCACACAGTAAGTGGTCAAAAAGTGATGGTCACTGCCATTATCACAGCATGTGTGAAGGCCAGTCTATAGAAGAAGGTGACAGTGATTTTGTATGTCCCTGACAGTAAAAGAGGGAGACAGATTTATTTGGTGTTAGAAGGCATTCCCTGGCTCTTCTGCTTGTGTGAATAAGGGGGGGAGGGGACCCTCTAGGAATCGGGGGACCCTCCTCCTTTATTGGAGCAGAAAATGCTGTGGGCTCACTCCTTGGCTGTATGGAGTATTGAGACAGCCTTGGCTGGGTGGTCGGGGACAAATGAGGAGACTCAGAGGCTGCTTCAGGTTCCGTGAGAGATGTGTGTTAATCTTGGTTTTTATCCTTGCTAGACCTCAAGTGGACCCTGTTCCAACCAAAAGTTCTGAAAACAATTTTGTTTCTAAATCTTTTCTGTTTAAACCTTATTGTATCTCATTACCTGACCAGGGATTTTCATTAGAAGAAGTGAGGTAGAAAATAGGTATGAAAAATGTTCTGCAGTCCTTTAAATCTAAGTAAAAATGAAATTACACTCCAGCAAAGTTATTACAAATTGAGATTCTGTGAGTGGCCATGCCCAGCCTGGAAGTGTTCTTGAACCTGCGCAAATTAAATCATCTTCAGTGCGCCAGGAGAGAGCTTGATGTTTAACTCACATCGGAGGATGGTTCTCATGGAACAGGATTTATAATAAGATGGCTGGATTTGTATATATTAGATTTAAAGTGACTAGGGAAAAGCAATTACTTCTTATTACAAAATGAGTGTTGTGTTCCTGTGAGGGGAGTTTTAGGAACATTGGCTAAGAGTGAGAGAGGGAGTTAGGAAAAGACCAACTCATCCAGCATGCAGATCCTGGCTTTTCCAGGGAAGGTCTTACCTGAGATCTCACAGGCTTCATCTTTGGGCATCACCTGGTTATGTACTCTGACTTGTTCCCACCTGAGGCAGAATCTGGGAATCCACCCATTTCCCTTGGAACTTGACAGTATGGGGGCTGACTTTCAACTGTCAGGATCAGCTCTGTGGATGACAGCATTTTTCTGAAATTGCCGGGCAATTGACAGCAGACCCCAAGCACTAAGCAATGCACATTCCCTAAGAGGTGCACTCAACTGGTGATTGACGGGTATAAATACCCCACCCCCCACCCCTACACACCTCAGTGGGATCATTCTGAGGCTTTTGTTTTGTACCATTACTCGGGGTCTCCTGTTGCCTCTGTGGCTTTATTGGCATCCTTCCTTTAACCCTGTCACTTCCCCGAGCTTCTGTAAATTCCTCTGCACCATGTGGACAAATTGCACTGGATTCTTGTCCTCGGGCCTGTTTCTGGGGGAATATAAACTAAGATCTGAGCATTGTGAACTCCTTACCAGCTGATTGGATTGCTGAATCTGAGGCCCATGCGCATGAGCACCCAGGTGCCCTCTGTCTCCATAGTTCCTGGGAGAAGCAGTGCTGCTCTCAAGGCAGAATTGGGAACGTGAGATCAGGCTGGAGTGTCCTGGAAGCTGTGCTCAGGGAAGCAGCCAAGGGTTGGTTTGGCTATTAGCTGAAGGCTCACCTCTAAAACCAGGGCACAGACTGTGGTAGGGGGACAAGTTCCTAATGTCACATTACCCTGGAAACACTTGTTAATCAGCTCCAGTGCATTATCCCAGATTCTTAAGGTGAGTCTTTATCATCTGCGCCCTTGTGTACAGGGGTCAGCTGTGTGGGTATCTGCCACTGCATACTTCGGAAGAATATTTTTCTAGTTTCTAGACAGTCATGCCTCTCCATATACCCACAGAATTTGGGGGAGGGGAAGCTTTTTTTCTGGCTGGTTGAAGGATTAGCAAAGTTATGGCTAGCTTTGAGTGAATTGTTTCTCCCAAGGGAGGTCACAGCCTGTCAGGAAGAGTTGTGGCAAACTTAGGC
The DNA here is from genome assembly GCA_026230045.1 of Corynorhinus townsendii. NCBI lineage: Eukaryota > Metazoa > Chordata > Mammalia > Chiroptera > Vespertilionidae > Corynorhinus > Corynorhinus townsendii. The sequence goes on from JAPDVU010000004.1 coordinate 91,401,460, forward strand.
AGCTGAATCTTTACATGAAAGTCCTTATCAAAATACCTTGCCTACTGACCTCTCTGTCTTTAATATTGGTTCTGCTCATGGTGCTCATCACTGTCAGCAAAGTGAGAAGCCTCTTGGTTCAAACCTGGAAGGCTCATTGGCTGCTCCCATCACAACAGAAGTAAAACTTAGTCTGGAGCCAAGTCACTCTCTTCTGGGGAGGGATGGGATTGGAGTGCAGGCAGAAGAGCCTGGGCAGCTCATTGGGCTCCAGCTGGAACCTTGGCCTGCCTGTGGTTCCACGTGGTGTACATGGATTCTCTCCACTTCCTCGCCCCTCATACTCCCAGCCACGGATGCGCAGCAGATCACCTGGAGGAGGGGGTAGAATTTCATCTTTGAGAAGGAGAAGGTGGTGGTCTCTTAGGTGGTACAGTGGGCCTGTTTTGAAGGCTTCTTCTCCCCATCTGTGTGTGACCACTGGTGTGGGCTCACAGTGGTTTAGTGATGCTGAGCTGGTGGGAAAACGCAGAGGAGAATCAAGGGATCTTCTCAAGGGAAATTCTGAACTGGTCACTTGAAAATGGTTTCCGGGTCTTTACAAGTAAATGCCAATTATAAATCATTTGTTACCAGGGGGTCAAATTATATTCAGTGGTACCAGATGTATCAATCAGTTTCCATTAGTTTTCTGTTTTATACTTTCACTGGGACCGGGAAGTGCTCCTCCAACTTCCTTGCTTGGTACTAGGGGACTTCTAATAGGAGATGGCACTCTAGGTGGCATTATGGAAAGGAAGGAAACAAAGTGAAGATAAAGGGCATAGATGGGATGCTGAGAGTATAATATGATTCTATAAGCTTAGAGTCCTTAGTTTAATTCCTCCAATATCCACACCTGGATAGCCTGGTTCCTGTGACGTGTGTGTGTGTGTGTGTGTGTGTGTGTGTGTGTGTGTGTTAATTTAAAAAAACACACACATCAGAGCATGTGATATTTTGGGTGGAAACATTGTGGGTGGGAAGAAAGGGAAAGATCAGTTTTGCAAAAGGCACACCTCTCGGGACCTAGAAGTGAAATTGTGTAGGTTGACAAGGAGTTTACCATTTGTCACCAGACAAATGAACATGATATATGTGACCAGGGTCACAAGGTGAGTCTTTAGCACCCACGCCCTCATGTGGGGAGGGGGCTATGGTGAAGCTTTGTGGAGCTTAGCCAGGGATGATCAAATCACAAATCGGCACCAGGAAGCTGTGCCAGGCTGCAAACTTCAATGTAAAACTGTAAGCTGCCTCAAGGAAGGCAGGACTGTCCTATCCATCTTTAGTCCTCGTGACAAGCAAGATGTTTTGATAAATGTGATATATGTCTGTGCTCAGAAAAATGCATGTTTGAACAAGTAAAGGAACTCCTGGGGCTGTCCGGGCTGTAGGAGGCAAGCTCAGAGAGCTGGGCTCTGCAAATGTCAGGGTCCTTGGAGGAGAGAAGTAATTATAGTCCTGACATTTGGAACATGAGGCAGAGCCTGCCTCAGTGAACTATTTTGGAAGCTACCAAGTGGAGTGGGCAGCCAAGTTTCATGGGAAAGGGGGATGGTTCCTTCATCTTCTGTTTATGCTCCTTTCCCTCTCAGCCTCCCACCCATAAAGGGTCCACATAGTTTTGGTTCTCATCAGCCCAGACCTGCCCCATTTGTGAAAGGAGCTTTTAGCTCAGAATACCTTTAGGGTCCTGGGGGACCCTGGTTATTAGACTTCATTACTGACATGTCCCTGACCCTGGTGCTCAGTTCCACGTCATTACTTCCCACCCTCTGACATCAGAAACACGATAAAATTATCCTTGTGTTGAGGTCACTGAAGGCCCTGGGTTGGGGGCTCTAGATGCTCATGCCCCACCCACTATCCCAACGTCTGGGAGAATCTCTACCTCGGCTCCTCGGTAACCATTCCAGGCCTTCATTGGAAAGCTTCCCTCCAAGTAGTCTTCACCTTTGGTGGTTCCCACAACATCCCTATTCTCATGGAAAAAAATAGAGGAAAGGCAACTACTCTCCCAGGCCAGACCTTGGAGAGAGAACTTCAGAGCTCATTCATTCAGTGAATGGGTTGGGCATCTTTAGCGAGCTCATGTAGAGATGGGAGAGTAATCGTTGAGGCAGAGGAACAGACTCCTGGCCCTCAGAACAAGTAAACAGGCAGTCACAGTATCATGGGAAAAACCATAAAAGAGGAGCTTGCAATGAGGCTTCCTGGGAGAAAGTCATGGTTATAAAGAAGAAAAATTCCCTCCCTTGAGTTTGTTCTAAACCCCAGACGTCAACAAATTTTTTCTCAAAGGGACAGAAATTGGTCTCTGTCATAAGTTTTCACCCTCACCACTGTAGTCTAAATGCAGTCATAGACAATGCATGAAAGAATGGCTGTGGCCATGTTCTAAAATAACTTTACAAAAACAGGCAGCTCCTTCTCTAAACAACACGAGAATAAATGTTTTAGCAATCACTTTTGATTTAGAAACTTCTAGGAGAAGGATTTCTGGAGAATTTTATCTAATGCAAGATGGAAAAATTAATTTTAAAGTTTCTATAGATCATCTATCTAGTTAAGAGCGAAGATTGTGGCAGAAGGCAGTTTAGGCAAGAACATTAGTATGTTTCTTTAGAAAAGCAAAGTACTCACTCCATAGCATAGTGTGGGGTGAAAGATATAAGTACCCATGACCTTCATCTAGAAAGAGAAGGACAGGAGGAGACTTGCAAGCATTGGTAGCAGATGGGTTGCCAGGGAAAGATGTCCAGTGAGGAACTTCCTAGGACGGTGCTGGCTGAGGATCTCAAGAAGGATCTCAAGAAGGATCTTCATTTTGTTTCCAGATTTGCAAGAGCATAATCCCTCATCATGCATGCTTAACTTGTCAGTAAAAGATAGGTAATAGGTAAGTTAGGGACACCTAGTTTCCACCAAGTACTCCATGTGCTCCCCGGCATCCCCAGCCTCCCTTGCAATTAGGTTAGGGCTATTTCTGCCCAATGGAATATGAGTGGCCATAACGTATCACTTCTAGGGAGAGGTAGTTGATATGCTCTCCCTCCTCCGACCTCTTCTCCTGCCAAGGTAATCTTAAAGGCCAAGAATTTCAGATGGCCTAGCAAGGTTTAGAGATATGACTAAATTTACACTGCACTTTATGTGAGCAACCGTTAAAATTTTAATGTATTAAGTGAAAGATTCCAGGTTTGTCTGAAATGACTGATAAATAGTCTTGGTATTAGTGCTTTCGGGAATAAGAGAAGAACATGCATGGACAATTCAAGGTAAAGACACAGGAATTAAGACACTGAGTTGTTGATACCTACGTAGAATATTTAGAGTCTGATACTATGTATTTGGCAGAATATGCTTGAGTATGCTGTAGTAACAAACATCTCCAAAATCTCAGGTTTTTGAAACAGCAAAAAATTTTTATGTGTGTGTTGGTTTTTTTAACTCATGAAAAATACACTTGGGGGCTCAGTGACTCTCCAGAGTAGCTCCCTTCCATGTGACATTGCATCTCCATATCAATACTCGCTTCCACTACTATGGAGGTGATGAGTCAATCATGGGCACTTAAATGCTTGTACACAGAAGTAATACGTATCACATTTTATGGGCCAAATCATATCACATGGTCACACTTAGCTTTAAGTGGGATTGCAAGTACAATCCCCTTTCACTCTTAAGAATATCGGTGATTAGTGGTATTATCTGCTAAACATTTCCTGCTACAGAAGCTTCCAAAATGTTGGAAGGTATCGGTCTTCTCAGAAGTGTAGAAGACTTAAGACTTAAAGAATGAGTAGCAGTTGGCCAAGGAAAAAAGAGTAGAGGAAGAGGGAAGAGAGTCTCTGTATAAAGGAACATGTAAAGGTCTGCATGAATTCAAGGAATGAGGTATTTAGTGTGGGTACCCACATTTGAACAACTGCACAAGACAATTAAAGGCAAAACTCTCTTCTGATGGTGCTTATACCCAAGGTGAGGGTTTGGGAATAAAGGATACTATGGTCATTTATTTTTTGTGTTTTTTGTTGTTGTTGTTGTTTGTTTTTTGTCCAACCTATCATGTGTGTTCATGTTAGCACATGCTACATCAAAGATAAAGAGCTTAGCCTGAGAAGGTCCAGGGCACTCAAACCCCTGATTTTTCTCTTGGCAAGGGTGAGGAGTTTCCAATATTTTCCTCCAAGATCTTTTAAGTTTAGCGACTAAGTTCCTGAGCTGATTAAATCCCTTTAATGACTTATTTATAACCCTCAACCAAGATCATGGTGAAGATCTCTACCTAGCAACATCCTAAATGAAGGACAGCTAAGTAGAGATCTTCACCATGATCTTGAGGTAGGTAGTGCTGATGGCTATTTTTTTTTTATTATTATTTATTTATTTATTTATTTATTTATTTTTGCCTGAATCAGGTTTACAACAGGAGAGAATGGATTAAAATTGTAGCAGGAGAAAACATAATACTTTAGACCCTAGGTCTCTGATTTAGGTCCAGAAAACAGGGGCCAATGTTTAAATTATTTAAATTCTGGGAGCTAGAATTCCCAATCTTATCATCAAACCTAAACTCCTGATGTCTGATCATACTTAGAGGGGCCCTGAAACACTAGTAATTTGTAGGCAGGACTTCATCTGAAATTAAGGCTGTAGGTAGTCTAGATTCTGTGACTATTCTCCAGACTAAAGAGATGGTGATTCTTTTGACCACCCCTCACTTCTGTTTTTCCTCCTTCAGCCCACAGCACTGATAGAACAGGTGTACCACAAATGCTTTGTTAAAATTCCATTTAGAAATCACAGGGCAAGAAAAGAGTGCTCCCCTTGGATTTTCTAAAATAGCATTTTTATCATCAAAACTTTTTATTGTTGGTAAGTGGGAGTCTTTTGTGTTCTGATCATCTGTTCCAATATGAGGAGGGAGTTCCCCACACCCACAAACAATGCTCCAGACACCAGCTGGTGTCCAAGAATTCAAGTCCATTCTGACACTATCTACTGGAGATAGAATCAAATTCCACAGTTAAAGGGCTCATTTCCACAAGCCCACCCTCCACTTCAGGGCCGAACAAGCCCGTGTTGTGACCTGTGCTTCTGACCAACCAGCTGCATATTGGAAGTTCCAACAACCCCCTCCAACTCAGAATGCCAACCACAAGTCCAGGTTGTCACCTGTATTTCTGACTGGCTATAAATTAGAGGTTCCCATGACCCTTGGATTTGCCTAATTTGCTAGGGCAGCTAACAGAAGTCAAATATTTTACTTACTAGGTCACCAGTTTATTATAAAAGGATGTAACTCAGGAATATTCAGATGGAAGAGAGGCATAGGGCAAGGTATGGGGAAGAAGTTCAGGGCTTCCATGCCCTCGCCAGGTGCACCACTCTCGCTGAATCTCCATGTGTTTGCCAACTGACAAGCTCTCTGAACCCAGTCCTTTTGGGTTTATATGGAGGCTTCATTACAAAGTCACAATTTATTGAATCATTGGCCATTGATTCAACTTCAAGTCTCCTCCCCAGAGGTTGTGTGTGTATTGGGGGGCAGGGTGGAGAGACTGAAAGTTCCAACCCTCTAATCACTGGCATTCAGCCACCGTCATAAGGTGCTTTGCAAATCACCTAAGAAAAGACACCTTTATCATTCCCAGCACTAAGAAAATTCCAAAGGTTTTGGGAACTGTGAGCCAGGAGCCTTGGATGAAGACAAAAGATACAGGAAAAGGAGTCAAATCATACTAATTAGGGCATCACCAAGTCATTTCTTTCTTTCTTTTTTTTAAGCTTTTTATTTTTTTTAATTTCTTTATTGATTAAGGTATTACATATGTGTCCTTATTCCCTCATTACCCCTCACCTCTCATTCATGCCCCCACCCCCCTGTTATCTGTGTCCATTGATTAGGCTTATATGCATGCATATAAGTCCTTTGGTTGATATCTCCCCCTTACCCGCCCCTGTCCCCTACCTTCCCTGAGGTTTGACATTCTGATTGATGTTTCTCTGTCTCTGGATCAATTTTTGTTCATCAGTTTATGTTGTTCATTATATTCCACAAATGAGTGAGATCATGTGATACTTATCTTTCTCTGCCTGGCTTATTTCACTTAATGTAATGCTCTCCATCTCCATCCATGTTGTTGCAAATGGTAAGAACTCCTTCTTTTTTACCACAGCATACTATTCCATTGTGTACATGTACCACAGTTTTTTAATCCACTCATCTGCTGATGGGCACTTAGGCCATTTCCAAATCTTAGCTATAGTGAATTGTGCCGCTATGAACATAGGGGTGCATATATCCTTTCTGATTCGTGTTTCTAGTTTCTTGGGATATATTCCTAGAAGTGGGATCACTGGGTCAAATGGGAGTTCCATTTTTAGTTTTTTGAGGAAACTCTGTACTATTCTCAACAGTGGCTGCACCAGTCTGCATTCTCACCAGCAGTGCACAAGGATTCCTTTTTCTCCGCATCCTCACCAGCACTTGTCATTTATTGACTTGTTGATAATAGCCATTCTGACAGGTGTGAGATGGTACCGCATTGTTGTTTTGATTTGCATCTCTCTGATGATTAGTGACTTAGACCAGGTTTTCATGTCTCTTGGCCTTCCTTCTGTCTTCTTTCGAAAAGTGTCTATTTAGATCAGTTGTCCATTTTTTGATTGGGTTGTTTATCTTCTTTTTGTTAAGCTACATGAGTTCTATGTAAATGTTGGAGATTTAAACCCTTAACGTTGATATCATTGGCAAATATGTTCTCCCATGCAGTGGGTTTCTTGTTTTATTGTTAGTTTCCTTTTCTGTGTAAAAGCTTTTTATTTTGATGTAGTCCCATTTGTTTATTTTCTCTTTAGTTTCCATTGTCCTAGGAGCAGTATCAGTGAAGAAATTGCTTTGGCATATGTCACAGATTTTTCTGCCTATGGATTCCTCTAGTATTTTTATGGTTTCCCATCATATGTTTAAGTCCTTGATCCATTTTGAGTTTATTTTTGTGTATGGTGTAAGTTCATGGTCTAGTTTTACTTTTTTGCATCTATCTGTCCAATTTTCCCAACATCACTTACTGAAGAGACTCTCTTGACTCCATTGAATGTTCATGCCTCCTTTGTCAAATATTAATTGAGCATAATGATTTGGGTCTATTTCTGGGTTCTCTATTCTATTCCATTGACCTATATGTCTGTTCTTGTGCCCATACCAGGCAGTTTTGAGAACAGTGGCTTTGTAATACAGCTTGAAATCTGGTATTGAGATCCCACCTACTTTGTTATTCTTTCTCAGGATTGCTGCAGCTATTCGGGGTCTTTTTTTATTCCAGATGAATTTTTGGAAAGTTCATTCTAGGTCTGTGAAATATGCCATTGGTATTTTAATGGGAAGTGCATTGAATTTATAGATTGCTTTGGGTAGTATGGACATTTTAATGATGTTAATTCTACCAATCCATGAACACGGTATGTTCTTCCATCTGTTTATGTCTTCCTCTATCTCTTTTTTCAGTGTCCTGTACTTTTCCTCATATAGGTCTTTTACCTCCTTAGTTAAGTTTATTCCTAGGTATCTTAATTTTTTGTGTGTGATGGTAAATGGGATTGCTTTTTTAGTTTCTGTTTCTGTAAGTTCATTATTGGTGTATAGACATGCCATAGATTTCTTGGCATTAATTTTGTATCCTGCTACATTGCCAATTTCATTTATTAAGTCTAATAATTTTTGATGGAGTCTTTAGGGTTTTCTATGTACATTATCATGTCGTCTGCAAATAAGGACAGTTTTACTTCTTCTTTTCCAATGTGGATGCCTTTTATTTCTTCTTCATGTCTGATTTCAATGGCTAGTACTTCCAGAACTATGTTGAACAGGAATGGTGAGAGTGGGCATGCCTGTCTTGTTCCTGTTCTTAGGGGAAATGGTTTTAGTTTTTGCCCATTGAGTATGATGTTGGCTGTGGTTTTGTCATATATGGCTTTTATTATGTTGAGGTATGATCCTTCTATTAACACTTTGTTGAGCGTTTTTAATCAAGAAAGGGTGTTGGATTTTGTCAAATGCTCTTTCTGCATCAATTGATATGACTATGTGATTTTTATCTCTCAATTTGTTTATGTCATGTATCACATTTATCGATTTGCGAATATTTACCATCCTTGCATCCCCAGGATAAATCCTACTTGGTCATGGTGTATGATCTTTCTGATGTACTGCTGGATCCGATTTGCTAGAATTTTGTTGAGGATTTTGGCATCTATGTTCATGAGGGATATTGGCCTGTAATTCTCTTTCATTGTATTATCTTTATCTGGTTTTGGTATTAGGGTGATGCTGGCTATTGAAGGAGCTTGGAAGTGTTCCTTCCTCTTGAATTTTCTGGAATAGTCTGAGGAGAATAGGTTTTAGTTCTTCCTTGAATGTTTGGTAAAACTCCCCAGTGAAGCCATGTGGCCCCAGGCTTTTGTTTGCTGGAAGCTTTTTGATGACTGCTTCAATTTCTTCCATAGTTATCAGCCTATTGATATTTTTAGTATCTTCCTGAGTAAGTTTTTGAAGGTTGCATTTTTCTAAGAATGTGTCCATTTCCTCCAGGTTTTCTATTTTCTTATAAAATTGTTGTTCATAGTATTTTTAAATAATCCTTTGTATTTCTGTGGGATCTGTTGTTATTTATCCTCTTTCATTTCTGATTTTGTTTATTTGGGTCCTCTCTCTTTTCTTCTTGGTGAGCCTGGCCAGAGGTTCATCAATCTTGTTTATCCTTTCAAAGAACCAGCTCTTGGTTTTGTTGATCTTTTGTATTGTTTTTTTTTTGGTCTCTATGTCATTCATTTCTGCTCTGATCTTTAATATTTCCTTCCTTCTGCTCACTGTGGGCTTTTCTTGTTGCTCTCTTTCTAATTCTTTGAGTTGTTGAGTTAGATGATTTATTATCATTTTTTCTTGTTTTTTGAGGTAGGCCTATAGAGCTATAAACTTCCCTCTCAGGACTGCTTTCATTGTGTCCCATAGTATTTGCATTGTTGTGTTTTTATTGTCATTAGTCTCCAGAATGTTTTTAATTTCTTCTTTGATCTCATTGATAACCCAATCATTGTTTAATAGCATGCTATTCAGCTTCTAAGTGTTTGAATTTTTTGAAATATTTTTTATTGTAGTTTATTTCTAATATTATGCCATTGTGGTATGAGAAAATGCTTGATATGATTTTAATCTTTTTGAATTTGGGAAGACTTTGTTTGTGATCCAATGTGTGGACTATTTATGAAAATGTGCCATGTGCACTTGAGAAGAACGTATATTCCATGGCTTTGGGGTGGAATGCTCTGAAGATGTCAATTAGGTCCATCTGATCTAGTGAGTCATTTAGAATTGCTGTTTCTTTGCTGATTTTTTGTCCAGAGGATTTATCCAGTGATGTCAGTGGTGTATTAAAGTCCCCTACTATGATGTATTGTTGTCGATCTCTCCCTTGATATCTTCCAGGAGTTTTTTTTATGTATTTGGGTGCTCCTGCATTGGGTGCATATATGTTCATCAGGGTTATATCCTCTTGTTGTATCGATCCCTTTATTATTATGATGTGGCCTTCCTTATCTCTTGTTATGGCCTTTACTTTGAGGTCTGTTTTGTCAGAAATAAGTACTGCTACCCCAGCTTTTTTTTTTCATTTCCATTTGCCTGAAATATGTTTTTCCATTCCTTCACTTTCAGTCTGTATGAGTCCCTTTTTCTGAGGTGGGTTTCTTGTAGACAGCATATATATGGGTCATATTTTTTTATCCATTCAGCCACTTGATGTCTTTTGATTGGAGCATTTAGTCCGTTTACATTTAAAGTTATTATTGAAAGGAACTTATTTGTAGCCATTTTTATTTTTTGTGTCTGTGTTCCTTCTTACCTTTTTATTTCTTCTCTTTACACCAGTCCCTTTATCATATCTTGAACTGCTGGTTTGGTAGTGATAAACTCCCTTAGCATTTTTTTTTTTTTTTTTTTGTCTGGGAAGCTCCTTATTTCCCCTTCAATTTTGAATGATAACCTTGCTGGATAGAATATTCTTGGATTCAGTCCCTTGGTTTGCATCACTTTGTAAATTTCTTCCTTTCTTTTCTGGCGTGATGTGTTTCTGTTGAGAAATCATTTGATAATATAATTGGAGCTCCCTTGTATGTAACTTTCTGTCTCTCTCTTGAAGCCTTTAAGATTCTCTTTTTGTCCTGAATATTTGCCATCGCAATTATGATGTGTCTCGGTGTGGGTCTTTTTGGGTTTATCCTATTTGGGACTCTTTGTGCTTGTGCTTTCTTTGCCACATCAGGGAAGTTTTCTGACATTATTTCTTCAAATAGTTCTTCTAACCCTTGTTCCTCTTTCTGTTGTTCTGGCATCCCTATTATTCGTATGTTGCTTCATTTCATGTTGTCCCATAGCTCCCTTAGGCTCTCCTGTCTTTTATTTTTTTTCTCCAGTTGCAATTCAGTTTGGCTGTGTTTTGCTTCCCTGTCTTCTAGTTCACTAATTCAGTCCTCCACATCTCCTAGTCTACTGTTGAAACTTTCCATGGTGTTTTTTATTGCAGCTGTATCACTCTTCATTTCTTCTTGATTCTTACATAAGGTGTTGATTTTTTTCTTCCACCCGGTTTATGAACTCTATGACCCTTATTCTGAATTCTTTTTCTGACATATTGCATTCCTCTGTTTCACTTAGCTCTCTTTCTGGCGATTCCTCATTTTCTTTCCTTTGGGGGTATCTTTGTCTATCCATTTTTGGTCTCACCAACTGATCTAGATGTTGAGCTGTGCAGGGGCTGCTCCTTGGTTGGCAATGGCTTCTCTGGCTGCAGTTGCTCCTTGGGTGGTTACGGTAGCAGCTGCTTCTCAGTTGGCAGCAGCTCCTCTGATGGGTGCTATTTGCAAGCAGTGGTGCCTCCTCTGGCTGGTGGGGGAGGCTGCTCGTATAGCTGCTGTTCCTTGGATGGGGGAAGGCTGATTATGAGGTTGCTGCTTCTCAGATGAGGATGGGTTGCTTGTGTCCGCTGCTCCTTGGATGGTGCCGGCTGCTCACGTGGCTGCTGCTCCTCGGACCGGGGTGGACTGCTCACATCACTGCTGTTCTTTAGATGGGGACTGGCTGCATGCTCCTGCTGTTCCTCAGATGGGATGGGCTACTCGTGATGCTGCTGATCCTTGGACAGGGGCAGGTTGCTTGCAGGGCTGCTGCTCCTTGTATGGGTTGCTCATGCAGCTGCTTCTCCTTGGACGGGGCGGGGGGGGGGGCGGTCTGCTCATGTGGCTGCTGCTTTTTGTGTGGGAGTGAGCTGCTCATGCTGTTGATGCTCCTCGAACAGGGACGGGCCGCTCACCCGGCTCCTTCTCAAACAGGTGCAGGCTGCGTGTTGGTGCTGCTCCTCGGACCAGTGCAGACTGCACAAGGCTGCTGCTCTTTGGACATGGGTGGTCTGCTTATGTGGCTGCTGCTCCTCAGAAGGGGGTGGGCTGCTCACACAATTGCTGCTCCTCAGATGGGGGCAGGTAGTTCGTGCAGCTTCTGCTCCTTGGAAAGGGATGGTCTACTCACACAGCTGCTACTCCTCGGAAGGGGGTGGGCTGCTTGCACTGTTGCTACTCCTTGGAAGGTGGCTGGCTGCTCATGCGGCATAGCTACTGCTCTTTGGACAGGTGCAGGGTGTGGGCTGTGTGCAGCTGCTGCTCCTCAGAGGGGGACCAGCTGCATGGGGCTGCCACTCTTCAGTAGTGGGGGTGCTGCTCAAGCAGCTGCTGCTCCTTGGATGGGGCAAGCTGCTCACGTGGTTGCTGCTCCTCAGACAGGGGAACTGGCTGCTCACACAGCTGCTGCTCTTTGGACAGGTGCAGGGTGTTGGCTGTGTGCAGCTGCTGCTTCTCAGGGGGAGGGGCAGCTGCATGGGGCTGCCACTCCTCAGTAGTGGGTGGGCTGCTCAAGTGGCTGCTGCTCCTTAGACGGGGGAACTGGCTGCTCACACAGCTGCTGCTCCTTGGACAGGGCAGGCCACATGAAGATGCTGCTCTTAGGCCTGTGGCGGGTTGCTTGCGGGGCTGCTCCTCCTTGGACAGGAGTGGGCTGCTCACGTGTCTGCTGTTCATGTGGTTGCAGTACCCTGGGCTAAAGTGTTGGGCCGGTCAGAGGGGAGACTGCTTCCAAACTCACAGGAGCCTGCGCCCAGGGTGGCTGGAGCCTTGTTGACTGTGGGATCACAGCCTAGGTAGCATGTCCCTGGCAGGGGTGGCTGTAGAGTCCCAGGTGTTATCTGAGGGCACTCTGGGTGTAGTTGAGGCTGGGAACCCAGTTACAGCAGCTCTCCCCTTCAAAAAGGCTGGGCCTCTAAGGACAAGCTGGCCTCCTGGTACTGTTTGCAATGGTAGCAGAAGCTGCCTAGTTAGGCAAGCCTGATTAGCCTGCCCCTGAAGGTCCTGTGGGATCTAACTGTGCTTCTCTCTCTCTTTCTCTCTCTCTCTCTCTCTCTCTCTCTCTCTCTCTCTCTCAAACACACACACACACACCACCTGACCACATGCTCCTCTTTTACTCCCTCACTCACTCATGCTCTTTCCCTCACTGCCGCATTCTTCCTGCCTCTATAGTTGGGTCTGGAGTGTTATTGACCCACTCATGGATGGAGTTTCCTCTCCAGGTGTCTGGTTATGTGGCTTACTCTCAAGACCCTTGACCAGACAGGATAAAATTCACCTCAACAAGACACAACATAGAGGGAACTAAGCACAAATGTACACACAACACCAATAACCCAAATGTAAGTGACCACCTGAGTAAAGAGAGTTAAGGCAGAGAAAAGAGAGCACAAATGCTATCAAAGAGAGAGAAAAAGATAAGAGATAAAAGACAAAGGAATGAAAAGGAGAATATATATATATATATGTGTGTGTGTGGGTAAGACACCACAGAACCAATAGATAAACCAAAAAAAATACAAACACCACACACCCAGCAAAGAAGATTGGGGCAGAATCTGTAGAGGCTGAGCTTATATAGTGAAAATAAGATTAAGAATTGGATGAATATGGGGAGGACCTCAATTTAGTATTGAGGAAGTAGAAAGGGAATAAGTGGATAAGAAGAAAGAGAATGAGAAGAAAAAATAATAAATTTACAAAATAATTTATTTCAAAAATGTTATAAAAAATTAAAAATAGCAAATAAAAAATAGTGATGGAAAATAATGTGAAAAGAAATAGAAAAAAAACACAACAAACAAAAACAGGAAAACAAAGAAGAGAAGAAAAAAAAGAGAAAAAGAAAAAAAGGGATAATAAAAAAAGAATAAAAATAAAAGTGAAAAAAGTGCAGTGCCGTGCCTTTGCCTGACTTATGAATCCAGTTGTCTGTACTGTACTGTTTCTCAGTTTCTGGTTGCTGGGGCTAAAGATTTCTCTTTAGGCCAGTTCCTATCCCAAGTCATTTCTTAAATAGCATGTGACTGCTGACATTTTCTGGTTGTCTGTGTCCATGTGCTCCCTTCTTCGTCTTCACTAGTCCAGCAATTCCCTCTGGGTTCCATGGGCAGGTGATAGGTTAAGGTACAGGTGATCCTTGGAGTGATAGTTTATTAACCAGAACATCCCAGCTACAAAGCTTTAGTTCATAAAAACAACTGTGAAGCCAGGAGTATAATCTGGGGTGTGAATTTGCATGTGGAGGCAGGTGTCAGAGCTTTTTCCCTATGGACTCCTAGCTCCTGGAGGGTTGAAATAGTCAAATTTATCTTTCTATTCCCAGTGCCTGACATAAATATAAGAACTCAAATGATTGAATGAAATCTTGCAATGCTATGATTCCTTGTCAATTGCCTCTGACCATAAATAGAGTTGTTCAAAAAAAATGAATGAACTCAGAGTGCTTTTCCTAACTGAACTTCCCACTTTTCCTTCACCCCACTGCTCTGGGCCACCCTGTGCCAATAGCCCAAATCCCAGGTATCTAGTCTTGTTGACCTCCCTGAGGAGCAAGAGAGGCATTACAGCTGTGACTAAGTCCACCAAAATGCCACAGTCTATTAAAAGCATCAGTTCATCAAATTCCATAATGTTAATTTGCTGGGAAAGAGTCACACTGGATTAGACTTTTAATTGGTATAAAATGCAGCCTAGAATATGGGGGTCTTGGGGAAATTTTTCTCTGGCCTGGCAGTAATTAATGGGCCTCCTCCAGAGTGACTGCCTCCTGGAGTACTGAAGTTGTTAAATTACCAGGCAGAGGAAATTCTATTATCCAGACACTGAGCCCTTGCATATTCTCAGCACTCCCCTCCACTCCCTTCCTTTCTCTGAAGGAAGTTTTCATGAACAATCTCTAACCTAAAGACTTTCAGAGATGCTAGAGGACTGTGTGATCATGAGCAAATCACCATCCTCTCAGGTGTTAGATCATTTCCAGCTTATTTTCAGGGACAATGAACGGTGTGGGAATCCTTTGAACTCTGACAATTCCGGACTTCTACATTTTTCTATAAGTCAGGATTGTGAGGCAGTGGTGTAGTCAAACAGTATGATAAAAATAACTATAAAATCATAGAAGATACTTATATTGATAATATAAAATCAGTAGAAGACAAATGGTGATATTTTTTTACAATGGAATAAAAACAATATATAATACAAATAAATATATGTTAACATAAAATCCTATATAATAAAAGCATAGTATTCAAATTGTCCCCTCACCCGGGAGGTTATCTGGGAGTTTGACCAGGGGGTGAGGTGGGCCAGGGGAAGGGTGGGAGGTCCTTGCTGGCAGCGGCAGCAGCAACAGTGGCAGGTGATCAGGGGAAGGAAAGGAGTCCCCAGTGGTGGCAGCGGGCAGCTGCTAGAGATCCTACCAGTGCACGAATTTTGTGCACTGGGCCTCTAGTATAAAATAAATAAGAATGAACTGTGTATACATGTGACAATATGGATGAATCTGAAAAACATTAAGTTTGGTGAAAGAAGCCAGACACAAAAGAGAAAAGTTATATGGTTTCATATTTAGGAAGTTCAAGGACAGGCAAAACTAATCTATGGTAAAAGAAATCAGAACAGGTCTGCCTATGAAAGGTTGGGATAGGGACTGACTACTTAAAGGGGGCATGAAGGAACTTTCTTAGGTGATGAAAATGATTTCTATTTTGAGCATATGATAGTCAAACCTTTGTCAAATTTTATTGGGTTGGACACTTGAGAGCTGTGTATAAATTTTACCCCAATAAAAGAAAATTAATCAAAAAAAAGAAAATTAGGCTTGAAGGGGGAAAACTTCATATACCTCCTTAGCAAATTTCACTCAGAGAATTTATGTCATTAGACAAGTGTATAAAAGCAGTCATTGCAGTGCTTATAGTAGAAAAACTAGAAATATAATGTAAATGCTTAGCAATGTGATTAAATTATGGTAGCTCTCTACTCTAGAATGTACTAGAGCCATGGAGGAATGTCAAAATGTATTTTGATGTGAAAATACAAAATGTGATGAATTAAAGCATTATAGAGTGCAATCTCATTTTTGTGAACATAAAATATAACAGTGACTTTTTGGCTGGTTTTTTATTGGCAGCATTTATGCTTTTGTGAGTTATATAGCATATGTAGCAGAATATGTGTCTATAATCAGTGTTTATTGCTTTAAAACACATAGCGGTTTTGTTATGGATTTTGAAATAGACTTGGGGTAGCATCCACTACAATGCCCAGTGCCTAAACGGCTGATGCTCATAGCCTGTTCTTTCTCCATTTCTTGTCTTTCCACCCATGCCCTCAATCTGTACTCTCTTTCTCTCTGAACCAAACCCAGAACCTTGTATTACCATCTCATCAACACACGGCCGGCATGTAGTCCAGAAGAGGATGCCTTTGTACTTTCTTTTGGGCAGGTCTAGTCTGTTCCCACCCACAGCTGTGCAGCCCCCAGCCTGCGTATCCCATCTTCCATGAAGGTGTACAGTAACCTACCTGAGATCTACTGACCCTTGAAACCTGTTTTACGGGCCATCTTGTTGGAGCCCTGATATCCCACCTGCAGGACCTGGCCTCTGGATTCATGTGAGGTGCTCACACACTGGTCACATCCAACTTCTTCCCAGCCTCTGATTTTGGTCATATCTGCACACTGGCTCTCCTCCCTCTGGAACTTCCTCGGGGCTCACACTTTTTTTTTCACCTGCCATCTATTCTAGGTTCTCAGATCCTGAGATTCTTTGCTTAAGGTGCCTGTGTGTCTCCATACTTTATGCAAAAGGGGTTGTATAGTAGGTTGAATAGTAGCCCCCCAAAAAATATGTCAAAGTCTACCCCAGAATCTGTGAATGTAAACTTATTTGAAAATGGTCTTTGTAAATGTAATTAAGTTAAGTCTTTAGACGAGATCATCCTGAATTCAGGATGGGCCTGAATTCCAGTGACATGTGTCCTTATGAGAAAAACAATGGGGAGAGATGACACACAGAGAAGCAAGACATGTGAAGGCAGAGCCACAAGCCAACAACACCTGGACTCATCAGGAGATCCAAGAGGCAAGGAAGGACTCTCCCCTAGAGCCTTCAGAGGGAGTGGAGCCCTGGTGATGCCTTGATTTTGGACTTAGAGAATAAATTTGTTTTAAGCCACCAAGTTTGTGGTAAATGTTACAATAGCCTCCGGAAATATGCAGTAGTAATTAACAAACCATCTGTATCTTCCCTTCTCCCACCCCTGCCACCTGGAATCACGATGGTCTTTGCTTGAAAGACAGATGAAAACCTATAACAAGGGCTTTTGAGCAGGCAACTTGGTTTGAGAAGTGATTCGAAGAAATCAAGAGAGAAAGAGATGAAGTGAAACAGGAACGAAGGAGAAGCCAAAACAAGCATGTGCCATCTATCAAGCTGGTCACTGCTGTGGGCAATAGAGGTGTGTTCTCATTGGGAGTCTAGGGAGCTGTAGCAGCCCCCTAATTGGCATCCAAGGAACAGAATAGGGGGACATTTATGTCCTAGCTCCATTCCTCTGTTGAAAAACAGTTGTCCCTTTGGACTCTGCGTGAGGCTCCCATGGTTCCAGCTGTGCCTGCTGGAGTCAGGAGTGGGAGAAACCTCGGGCAGAGCATGGCTACAGGGGCTGGAGTAAGAGGTGAGTCGGGAGGACAAGAGGGTCCCTGCCATAGTCTAGAGAGGAGTGTCAGCAGACTTGGACTGAAGGGCCAGCTCTGAGACTTTGGGGAAATTCTCTCAAAACTGTAAGCTCATTTGAATTATAATCTGACCTCAGAGGTCTGTTGGGGATTCAATAAACATCAAATATATAAGAGCATTTTGTAAACATTTTAAGACTAAAAAGTATCGCTAGTGTTTTTCCAGTTTATACAATCAGCCCCAAAACAAGAGCCCATTTTTCCAAATCTCAGCCTCTGCCCTGCATAGGCAGCACCTTTCTCTACCCCTTCATCTCTAGCACACGGCCCTCCCCTTCTCAAGCCCCTTTCCCATTAGGCCTTGCAGCATGTCCTCAGCCCATCCTCCACGCCAAGGCAGCTGTAGGCCCAGCCTGAGGACTGAAGATGCTGCCCTATGGCGGGAAATGGAGGGGCGAGTGAGTGTACCTGAACACAGAAAGAACCAGATCTCCTCAGAAGTATCTTTTACTGTAAAACCTAATTGCATCTCTCCTGCTGCTCCAGCAAATGAAGTTTAAATATTTTAAAAGGATGTTAGCACCATTTGGGTGGCTGAGGGTCCTCTGCAGATGAGACCTCAGAGGGAAGGAAGACACCTGGCTGGGGCAGCAAAGCCCATGACAGGGTCAGAGCTGACCACTCCTCGCCCCCACACACCCCAGGTGACCGGGCACTTGGAGCCTGAGGCCTCAGCTCCCTTGCCATACAAAGCCTGGCCATGAGTTGGGCCAGACCCCAGCAGGTGCCAGGGCCTCCATCAAGTCCAGATGCTGCGTACAGCTCAGCCTTGAGCTCAGTGGGTGCTGGAGCAAGATGTTCAGACTGCTGCTCACCACCCAAGAAACAGGGCTGCTTGTCCCTTGGGGGGCTTAGCACCCCTAAAGGTCAAATGGTTCTTCATCTTCTGTCTTTAATTTCCCTGCTTAGCCTTCCTGAATGCAGGCCCCCAATACATTATATTTCAGAATATTTTATTAATATAGTAATACAATAGTAAACCAAGTATATTTATAACCATTTATAAATACTCTAGTGGCCTGGTGCACAGATTAGTGCACCAGTGGGGTGCCTCAGCCTGGCCTGTGGGCATCAGTGGACCTGTGCACAGTGGCAGCTCAGCCTTACCCACCAGCTCATTGGGCTCCAGCCCGCTGTCCTTGCCCATCCCACACAGCATGAAGTAGTGCGCCAAGCGGCAGGCAGCCGGGAGGAGCCTGGGCCTGGGCCTGGCGCTGTGCTGATCCCGGTCATCCAGGCCTGCTACTGCTGCCACTCAGTAGGCTTGCTGCCACTCTGCCGTGCTCTCCGCGTGCCCGTCCTAGGGCGATACCTGCATGCCCATGACTGTGCAGCCGCTCATCATCGCAGCCTCACTCCTCACATGGTGCCAGAGAAGCTGCCTCAGGCTCATACCCAGTCTGTCTGGATGCCTGTCCCAAACCCTGTCCAGGTCTGGATCGGGGAGGGGCCCTCAGGGGGAGTGTCCGGGGGAGAGGCTTGCGCAGGGGCAGCTGCGCTCACCAGCCAGCAATGAGCCTGGGGTCTGGCACCCGTCAGCAGTCAGAGCGCATTGGCCACAAGGGGGCAGCTCCTGCATTGAGCATCTGCTTGCTGGTGGTCAGTGTGTGTCATAGCTACCAGCTGGTCATCTGGTCTTCCAGTCGCTTAGGCTTTTATATATATATATATAGATAAGCATGTTTGTAATGACATTATATAAACAATCTATATTTTATACATATATTTTACAAAGTTATGAAAATCAGTCAAGGTTCCATCTGAAATAGGGCTCACTCATATTAGAGTGGGAGGAAGGTTTATTTGTAAGGAGGCTCTTTGCTAAGTGAGGCCTCACAAAGGACAATGTGCTGCGCTGGGTACCACAGGGAGCTGTCACCAACCCTATGCCTGATGGAATGAGGCAAGGAATTTTGCAAAAGAGATGCATCCTACAGGCAATGAAATGTTGTATGCACAAACTTACAAAATTCTACCATGCTAGGTCCTGGGAACAGAGAGGAAGAAGGGATTCTGGCCAGAGTGGCTCAGTGGTTGAGCATTGACCTATGAACCAGGAGGTCACAGTTCGACTCCTGGTCAGGGCAGATGTCCGGGTTGCGAGCTCAATCCCTAGTATGAGGCCTGCAGGAGGCAGGCGATCAATGATTCTTTCTCATCATTGATATCTCTCTCTCTCTTCCTTTATCAAATTAATAAAGTATTTTTTTTTTAAAAAAAGAGAGATTTTTGCTTTCAAGAAACTTCTTAGCAAGGGAGCCCACTACCACGGTGGTGCAGTATGATGGTACTGATATCTTACACTTCATCAACCTCCCTAGTAAATAGCAAACAGGGTGGTCAAATTTCACTCCTAGGAAGGGGGTCAGAGAGAGGTCATCACTGGCCAGCTTCCCAGCTAACAGCTGAGTTGAGTTTAGGAGAAAGGTGCTGCCTGGATGGGGTGGGGAGGGATTTTAGGGAGAGGGAGCAGTGCCAGTGCATGTCCAGTGTGTTTGGCTTCATGGCAGGTTTGGGGAATGGCTGGAGTTTTGACATGGCTGCAAAGGTTTTAAGAAAATAGAGGAGATGCCCCATTCAGTGACACATGCAAAATTGATCTCCCCCCTCTCCCCACTCATGTTAATGAAAAACAGGATATTTGGGGAGGTGAGTAACTGGGAAAGCCATTGAGTGGATACACATCCATGCAGCTGATGGCAAACCCTAAAGTTGGAGTTAACTGCTCCAGGCTGCAGTTCAGATCTCACCAGCCCTCTTCCCACTTCCTTTCCAAGTCAGGAGGATAGTGAGCTATGACAAGACCGCAGGTGTGTGCAAGATAAGAGGGAGCAGCCTTGGGGGACTAGAGGTGGTGGAGATGGGAGACCATGTGCTCTCTAGTTCTTGCCTGTGCTCAGACTTATGAGTTCTCAGCCCTGGTCCCTGCAGGTGTGCTAAAGACCACAGATGCCCTTCCCACTGACCCCAGTTCCTAGGTTGTTTCTTGTGTGCCAGTAATTTATAGCATCTAGGAATAAATCCTAGGCAAAAAGGAAAAGAAGAACGCAATCTCTAAAATATAGCTCTCCAAAGTATCTACTTTTCCTATCTACCTCTAAATATTTTCACCATTCTTAAGTAATTATTAGCATCCTTTGAGAAGATAACACCTGATAAAATACCTGTAGTAAAGGAGAAAGTCATTAACCAACAAGCATCTATTAATCCTAATAGTACAGATGGCTTTTTAAATTATTACGAAGATGGACCCAGGGACTGACAAAATTTGAAAGGGGAGGGAGGAGGAGGTGAAAAAAATATTTGTCTGTAGGATGCTGATTTAGGGAAGGTTTTTCAGCCCGAGGGTCCTGGATAGAAGGGCCACATCATACCATGGAGATCAAAAGGTTTGACATCATCAAATAGTTGCTTGCCTATGTCCTGATTTCATTCTTATCAGGCTGGGCCTGGTACATGCACCTCATTGGAAACCTGCCTGGGGGAGAGTCCCATGATGGTTATCCTGTACTCCTCTTAGCCTCTGTGGGAAGTTTAATTAAAACTGTATAAGAAGAGGCATGATCCTAACAGCCATGGGCATGAAGAGAGTGGCCTAGAATTTGGTTCCCTGCAAAGCCATGTGTTTCCTTACCTTTTTGGAGAGGGTGAGAAGGGAGGTGCTCAAGACCTTTGCAGGTGGAATGTCAGAGAAGACTGGCCCAGCCTAAAATGGTATCGTTTGAGCATGGAGGTCCTCTGGCTTTTGGGCTGGTCACTGGACTCCACGAGCCGTAACTTCCCTATCTGCAGGTGGGTGAGCAATACCTGAGCCTCTCACAGAGGGCTGTGCTGAAGGAAGAGAAGCCACCCCAGCCCACCAAGGTGCTGAACTAGCCAGTAAATGCCACTCCTTCCTCCAAGGTCAAAACTAGCAAGAACTGAAGCAGGAAACCCAAACAAAGAGGAAAGTGAAGAAACCCACCCCACATGGTGGAAGGTAGGACTCTTATAAGATAGAGAGTGGGGGGAGGAGGGGAGCGAGAATGGAGGGGAAATGAGAGTGAGAATGTTATGAGGAAATGGGAGAGTACAGATGGGAAAAAATTTACAATCCTTCCCTTTCTTGCATTTTCCTGCTATTGTCGTGGAGCAAAGAATATCTGCCCCAGGTGAATGTGCATGTCTCCAGGATTCTAACCAGGGCTATAGGAGCTGCGTTGGGAAGAAGCTATGGGAAAACAGGAGATCAACTGGCCTCAGGCACTTGCTTCTGGCAAACCTCACTGTCCTGGGTACCAGGATTGGGGAATTACAGTCGAGTATTCCCTCATTCTCTGCTTTTCTCTGGAGGGCAAGGGTGAAGGCTGACTGGGGTTCTCTGGTGCCTGGAGCTCTCCAGGTGAGAGGCAACCCCTTGAAATCCCTCAGTGCTTTGGGGCAACCTGGACTGGGGTTGTGCCTTTCACATAAGCACTGACTGACATTAGGGATAAAAACCCTGGGGAAAATAAGTTCATAGATGGAAATAAGAAGTTTAGTAAGTCAACTATTAAAACACATATACACAAGGCATTACAAGTTCTATAAAAAAAAAAGCAGAAATATTAGAAAAGGTAAACCAAGAATTTAAAATTATCCTAATAAACATGCTAAAAAATAAGATATTTCACAGTTAGAAACAAGAACAAGAAAATACCAAAAAGAACAAATGATAATATTATTTGTGAAAAATACTAGAGGCCCGGTGCATAGGATTCAAGCACTGATGGGCGGCATGGCCAGTGGGGATAGGCCCGCTGTGGGAGCACCGCTCATGCGGGTCAGCTGAGCAGCTGTAGACCTGCCCTCTGACTGGCTGCAACTTCTGTGGAGCCAGAGCATTTGCCTCTCCAGGGGATCGGGTTGGGGCCAGGCCTAGGGACAGTAGCACTGAGAGGCGGCAGGGTGGGCCTCAGTCCTGGGGCAGCCACGAACCTGCCTCCCAGCCTCTGAGGTCAGCTCTGCGAGCCCAGCGGTGATGCTGTGTGGCCTGCAGGCATCCGGAGGAGGCAGCAGGGAGCAAGGAGGAGGAGCCTGGGGCAAGGAGGCAACAATCGCAGCCCAGGTTCCTGCCTGTCAGCCTGGGGTTCACAGTGGGAGCAGCCACTCATCCCAGTCAGCCAAGTGGTGCTCCCACTGTGGTAGCACACTGACCACCAGGGGGCAGCTCCTGTGTCGAGCGTCTGCCCCCTGGTGGTCTGTGCACGTCATAGTGACTGGTCAACCAGTCATTCTGGTCATTCCACATTCGGTCACTGGGCTTTTATTGTATAGGATAATAAATAATAAACATGTTATATAAGAAACACAGCAGGCTAAATAAAGAGTGTTATGGATAGAGATGAGGAATTATTTAGCAAATTGGAAGATTAGATTAAGGAAACATGAGAAGAAGAAAAATGTTTTAATTATAATATATGAAGGTTAGAAATAGAAGTGAAAACATTGTACAAAGAGAGCTCAATAAAAAGGACTGTGGGGACATATTTGAAAAACTGGTAGAGATCAACTTCTCAGAATTAATCAAATAAGACCTCTCAGATCGGAAGGGCCTATAGAGTGCCAAAGAGAAGGAGAAGAAAAAACTCATACCCAGAAACAGTATAATGAAATCTAAGATTTTAACGACAATAGAAAATTTTACAGCTTATACAAAGAGACTCATTGTCTTCTTGCATTTAATGTCTCTGTTGAAAATTTGATGTCAAAGTATTTATGGAAAATAAGTTACATTCTAGAAATGCATACCCAGTCAAACTAACACATAATTTAAATATTCTCAGGCATTCAAAGGCTGAGAGCTGCCATACAACAGCTCATGTTGAAACAGTTTTGGACAAAGCAAAGAGATTAATCTAGATGTTGCAGAAGAGAAATAGAAGAAAAATGACCACATGACTTGGGCCTTAGCTGTTTTAGCTTTACAAAGAAATAGGAAAAATATTTGGAATAACCCAGAATTAAGAATCTGTATGATATTAAAAGGGAGGTTGTATGGGCAGTGGGAGGAACAAAGTTTGTAAAATCATGCTAAAATTCAACTCATGTTAGAAGAAGAAGACATAACTATTAATTACATAAAAAGGAGATGTGAAGACATACAAATATGTGGAATAAATTAAAAAAAAACAATTTGAGGTGGTATAAATCAGAATTAATGCCAATTAATAAATGTACAGAATTCACCAGCTAAGAGAAAAGTATTGACAAAAGGATTAAACAATAGCAAAATCCAGCTATAAGCTATTTACAAGAGAAACAATGCATAAAGATAAACTTTAAAAGAATAAAGAAATATATTAGGCAAATTTGATGCAAAAGAAAACTGGTATAGCTATATTAAGAGCAGATAAAATAGAATAAGTCAAAATGTATAATTGGGGGATACAAAAGGTAATATTTAACCTTAAAATATTAAGTTCAAGCACATATAGTAATTTTTAATTTTCATAAATTTAAAAAATAGCTTTATAATATAGAAGCAAAAATTAATTAACTACAGCAAGAAGTTGATTAATAAAATACCATGCTAGAAGATTTCAATATGTCCTTCTCAATTATTGAAATAAGTTAAACAAAAAACCCCAATAAGGATATAACTCAGTTAACAATACTGACCTAGTGGCCAAAAATTAGACCAACTTCCAATAACTAGACAATTGTTTTTTTGAACCATACAGGAAAATTTTCAAAGAAGTATGCATTGGGGTATAAAATTTAATGGTTAAAGAATGAATTTTATAAAGATCATGGTCTCCGACTATAAATAATAAATTGAAAATTAATTTTAAATATTCTGGCATATTTGAAGTTGAAAAAGACTCTGTTTAAAAATGTATAGATTGCCTTATCTGGGTAGCTCAGTTCTTTAGAGCATCATTGCAATATGCTTGTGGGTTGTGGGTTTGATTTCTGGTCAAGGTACCTACAAGAAGCAACCAATGAATGCATAAATAAGTGGAACAACAAACCAATTTCACTCTCTTCCTCCCTCCTTCCTTCCTTTTCCCCCCTCCCTTTCCTTCTCTCTCCCTCCCTCCCTCTCTCTACCTCCTTCCCTTAGTGTCTCTCTCTCTAAAATAAATTTTTAAAAAATTATAAAACACAATTCAGGAAGTATTTTAAAAACATAAACTTATAGATTAAATAAGAAATCTTAATAGAAATTTAAAATTACTTAGAACTGAGTGATAAAATTATTTATTAGAACCTATAGAGTAAAGCTAATGTCTTTATGTTTAAAAATGGGAATATTAAAAAGTAATGAGTCAAAAAGTTAGAAAATAAGAGAATAAAGTCAAATTAAAATCCTATATAATAAAATCCCAATATGCAAATTAACTGAATGGCAGAATGACCAGTCACTATGATGAGCACTGACCACCAGGAGGCAGATGCTCAATGCAGGAGCTGCCCCCTGCTGGCCAGTGCACTACCCCTGGGGGAGTGCCACTCAGCCAGAAGCTGGGCTCACAACTGGTGAGCACAGTGGCAGTGGTGGGAGCCTCTCCTGCCTCTGCTGCAGGTGGGTGGTAAGGAGCAAGGGGTCCAGACTGTGAGAGCTCTGGACTGCAAGAGGGATGTCTGCCAACTTAGGCCTGATCTCCGCAGACTGCGAGAGGGTGCAGACTGGGCTGAGGGAGGGACCCCCCCACACACACACCAAGTGCATGAATTTTGTGCACTGGGCCTCAGGTAGATATATAATTTAAATAAGAAGAGAAATGAATAAAATAGAAAACAGATTTTTAATAGAGAGGCCAACAAAGCCAATGTGAGATATGAATGAGAGAGAGAGAGAGGAGGAAACACTCAAATAATGTACATAAAATAGGGACATAGCTATATATAAAGTAGACATTCAAAAGATAGTAAGAAAATACCATCAACTTTACACCAACAATTTTGAAAACTTAGACAAAAGGAGTAAATTCTTAAAAGCAGACAATTGACCAGAGCTGAACTGAGAAGAAATAAAAATTGAAAAGGGGGGTGAGTAAGGGGAAGAGACTAACTGAAGAATTTATATGCACATATGCATACCACATGGATAGACAACAGTGTGGTGAAAGCCTGGAGAGGGGTGGGACCAGAGTGGAGGGGGTCAATAGGAGAAAGGGGAGAATATCTGTAATAGTTTCAACAATAAAGATAAATTTTTAAAAATTGAAACAAACAAACATATAATAGAAATTGAAACAGTAGTTGAAAATATTTTTCCAAAGAAATTAGCAGCCAAGACAGGTTTACAAGATCAGAGTATTCTATTTTAATTAAGGGCAATGGCTACACAGAACAGACTGGCTGGTGTCTGAGAGGAGAGGTGTGGGGGTGACTGTATAAAGAAGGTGAAGGGGTCAGCTAAAATATGCATACTCCATGGATGCAGACAACAGTTTGGTGAAGGCCAAGGGAGGGAGAGGTGGGGTGGGTGGAAATGGGCAAAGGGAGAAAACGGGGGTGGGGGGTGGGGGGGACAGGACACCTGCAATGTCAACATTAAAAAATGTTTAATAAAAAATAATAAAGGCAATAGAAAAAAATGTAGTGCTCCCAAACTCAATCTAAGAGGCCAGCATTTATGCCAAACCTTGAAAACATTATGAAAAAAATAAAATTATAAGCACATTACCTTTGTAAATACAGGTGCAAAAGTACTAAATAAAACATTAGTATATTAAATCCAACAGTGTATTAAAAAATAATATACCATATTCAAGATGGGTATATACAAAGATGCTTTAATATTAGAAAACTCATAGATATAATCCACCACATCAGCAGATTAACAGAAAAAAACACACAAATATTAAGACAATTCTCCATGGATCTTTTATGTTTCTGCACATCTTGTGAGCAGAGTGCCCATGACCTTTGTTCCAGATTAACCTTTCAAAGATCATTGTATAGAGAATAGCCTTGAAATTTATATTGTTTCATTCTGAAGCAGATGGCAGTTTTTTTTATTACCCACTATAATCCTATATAATAAAAGGCTAATATGCAAATCGACCAACCAGCAGAACAACCAGTTGCTATGATGTGCACTGACCACCAGGGGGCAGACACTAATGCAGGAGCTGCCCCATGATGGTCAGTGGGCTCCCACAGGGGGAGCTCTGTTCAGCCAGAAGCCAGGCTCATGGCTAGCGAGTGAAGCAGCAGTGGGTGGAAGAGGTGGTGGCGGGACTCTCTCCTACCGCTGCAGCAGTGCTAAGCCAGCAGTTGGACATCTACCGAGGACTGCCAGACTCTGAGAGGGCACAGGCCGGGCTGAGGAACGCCCCCCACCCCAAGTGCACGAATTTCATGCATGGGGCTTCTAGTAAAAATAATATCTTGCTTCAGGGAAAATTTTAGACAGATTTTCTTGTAGTCTATTTTTAAAGATTTAGATTTTCTCAGCTGTGATGTAAATCCACTATATGTGCAGCATCCACCTGGGCTGCCCTGTGTTGCTTTCATGGGGTTTGAGGGGCAAGGGGAACTGACATGAACATGAAGATCACGCTGCCTGCTGCACCATAAGTAATAGTCCTTTATCTCTTAAACTAAGAGTCCTATGTCTTCTGCCTGCATCTATAAAATAGGCTAACTTACAGCTTGCAAGGAGAGTAAAATCTCAGACTCTTTATGACAACTGAAAATGTCACAATAAAGCATGTAATAATATTCTACAACCATTTTTGATAAAAAAAATTCAAGTGGAAAAACATTAAAAGCATTCATTTTAAAATAAGAAAATAGACAATAATTTTTACTATAATTCTTTGTTTATTCAGTGTTGTATTTGAAGGCCCTAACCAAAGTAATAAGACAAGAAAAATACAGTCATAAAGATTGGAAAGGGGGAAATAAAACTGTCATTGCTTACAAAGAAAACTTGTCTGTAGATTCCTTTGAATTTATTATATGTATGGAGAAGTCTGGGTATAAGAAGAGTCTATCCAACTTAAATGTATGTCTGTATGCCAGCAGCAAGCAAATGGAGAATGCAGTTAAAAAGAAGACACCATTTACAACACTATCAGAGATTATAAAGAATTTAAGAATAAATCTAACAAAAATATGTAAGACCTCTATAAAAAAAAAAAAAGACCTCTCTAAGAAAAAGAGGATGTGGCAGGAAGTCTTCGGTATCAAGTGTACTTACTAAATATGATACTATATTAATTTAAACTGGGTGGTATTGACAGAAAAGACAAATTGACAAATGGAATAGAACAGGGAACCCCAAAAGACCATGACAGTGGGATATGTCATGGGTGAAGAAAGGATTTTTCAACAAATATAACTGGAAAATTTTAACCATATGGAGTAAAGTAAAATTGGACCCTATCCTCACACAAATCTCTCTCTCCCTCTCTCTCATAAAATAACTTCACTTGAATTACAGAATCCACTTATATTTTATATTACAAGTTAAAAGTTTTATTTTTTGAAACTTGGAATTGGGAAAATTTTGTTAAGGAACAAAAAGCATTAAACATAAAAGAAAATTGATAAACCTGACTATATTAATATTAAGAACTTTTGTTTATCCATAAAGAAAGTAAAAGAACAAGTTACAAACTGAGATATTTCTGCAATATATACTAATTATAAGAAATTAATATTTAGAATATAGAAAGAAGTCCTACAAGTAAATAGAAAAACAGAAAATAGGCAAAAGACATAAGTGGGTATATCTCAGAAGGTGACACAAATATAACCAATAAAATATGAAGAGATGCTCTACATTTTGTGATCATAAAATGCAAATCAAGATCCTAATGAGATAACCATTTTGTACACATTCAACTGGCAAAATTTTTTAAAGTCTGACAGTACTAAAAGTTGGAAAATCTATGTATCCACACGATTTTTTATATTTTGCAGGTAAAAGTATAAATTGGTCAATCAGTTTGGAAGGCAACTTTAATAAATACCATAGTGTGCAAAAGTCTTTGCATATATATGTAGGAGGGAGTTACTGGATTATAAGTATTTGGCATTACCTCCAAAAACTGAGTATTCAAACTCTTTTTTCAAATATATCTGTTTCTTCTCTTGTTTTTGAAGATGTACAATCTGGCCCCTTGTGGTTGGTAGTGCCATGGGTCTAGTTTTGGCCAATGAGTTATGAGTGGAAGTGACATGTGTCACCTTCCTGCCAAACAGGATTCAGGATGGTGGACACCTTTGGCAGGAAGAATGGGGACATGGACTGGATGAAAATGTGTTGGTAGATGGAGATTATCAAGATCTTAATATTTTAGGAGGTGGAGACTATTATATAATTATCAAGAGGAGCAAAATAAATGACAGGTTATTCATGGATTGATGACGAATGCTTTATAAACCAAGATTATCACTAATCCATAATCCAATTCTATGCAACAGAGATTTTTTTTAAAAACATGATAATGTAAGTGGTCCTATTATCATTCATTTGTGAAAAGAGTGCTACCTGTGTGGAGGGATTCTCAGTCACCCAGGGCTTGAGTTAAAATGTGGTTGTGCAGCATCCACCCACATTAAACTCCGAAGCCAATAGATATTTTTTGTGTGTGTGTGTTTTTAAATAGAATCCCAATCAGCCTGAGAGTTCATGTCTCATATTCCTTTTCCTATAAGGTCCTTAGTGAAACACCACATTTAAAGGCCAAGCAGAAGGTGGTAATTTCTGCATGAATCAAGAACAATGAACAAATAAAGTAGTTACTGACCTATTGACCAGGCAGGAAATTATGATTTGCTGGGACATGTAGGCAGATTAATGGGTGCCATGAAAGGTGATGTCCCTAATCCAGACTGCCATTGAGAGAAGAGATGACATTCAAGCTGAGACCTAAGGTACAAATAGGATCTATCCAGATAAAGGATTGGGATTTGGGGGGTTGGGGGTGGAAGATAGAGGAGGAAAAGGGTGTGTTTCAGGCAGAAAGTAGTGAGTGTAAACACCAAGTGAAGGGGGTTTTGAGCAACTATGAAGTTCAGTACGGCTAGACTTAAAGGAGCAACAGAGAGAATGACAAGGGGGAAATATGAGAATGAACAGATCATGCAGGGCCTCGTAGGAGCTTGGACTATAGCCTGAGGGCAGTCAGTCACATTGGAGTGTGTTAAGCAGGGGAGCAAGAGCAAGAGCAGACTGGTATTCAGAAAGAGTCACTCTGCTGCTGTGTGCAGATTGGGCTACAGGGACATACTGCAGGGAGCATATTTGGGGCGTGTCAGGGTTCCCACGGGAAACACAGGCATGATCAGAGGGCTTTACTGGAGAAAGTTTAGTGAAGGACTGTTTACAGAATGTTTCCTTTACACAGATTAAGGCAACCCAGAGAGGATGATGCGTCGCTCAGGGACTAGCAAAGGTGGAAGCTTTAGCACACAAGCCCGTAGGGTCAAGGGGCAGAAGCTGGAGCCGTGGGAGAGGGGCCACCTAACAGAAGCTGTAGCTGTGGAGAGTGCAGCCACTGCCCAAACCATGCCCTGTGGGTGGGGAGAGAGGGGGGGAGCCCAGCCTCTATGACCTCAGTCCATGCTTCAGGTTAGCCTTACCTAACCAGACACAGGTGGGATAGGAATCTGGTCTATGTATATTCTATGGAGGGCAGCCTCCTGGGGCACAAAGAAACATGTGGAAGGAAAATTTTTAAAAAGTTTGTGGATGAGGCTCTAGTGATAATCCCAGTATAATGGTGGCCCAAGCCAGGGGCACGGCCCAGGAGATGAAGAGAAATGGAAAGATTTGAAAGAGATTTAATAAATCCATCTAGTTAGTAGACTTGTGATCAGTGGAGGAATGGCCATAGTACAGGCATGAATCATAAAGAAGAGCCCTCCTTTAGCCCTAATGTGGGAGCATGAGGACAAAGGAATGCCCACAACCTCCTCCTCCTCACTGCTCCCTAGGAGAGGGATGGCCGATGCAATAGGTCACAATGGAACATTCACAGGCCATGTCTTACTAGTGGGCAAGGTCACTGTGCCAATGCTCTTAGTGGTATGTTTTTCCTCACTCTTTTATATCCAGTAGCCTCCTAAGTCAGGCTGGCCAGCCTCATCCATGGGTGCAATTGGTCAGCTGAGCCAGGGCCTCTCCTAGAATCAAGTCATATATTCTACCCAGTGATTCTGGGCAGGTGTACCTGCTCTATAGGCCCCCTCTCTCCTCTAGGTGGTAAGGTGTAGACCTGCAGGGCTGTGGGAGGAGGAATCTTAGGAAATCTGATGGGGGTTCAGATTCAAGCCACAGTCTCCAATTCTCCACTACCAGCAATAAAATTTATATGTGGATCTCTGTCAGGTTGTCCCTGCTGTTAACCTTCCCGGTTCTTAGAATTTAGAAAAAGGCTGATGCCCATGAAGCCCAGAGTGTTTGCTGTGGGTTGTCCACATGTGATGTTGTGATATCAATCTCATGGGTTTCTGACTGGATTGCCAGAGGTTCACCATTCAACCAGCAAATGTCCACTAATGTCCTACACAGCAGGGAGGACTTCTAGACAGTGGTCAGTAAGGAAGTCTCTTTTTGGCCAAAAAGGAGAACCACAGTATAGAAACACCATCTCTGTTAGCTGTCACTCACTTCGCAGAGTATATTAAAGGGAAGTAAATTGTGCTCCAAATCACAGGGGTTTGTGGTAGCAAATTATGAGTAACTAGAACTATGAAAACAGCTGATGAAAGCTCTGAGCAATTACATAGTTCATGTATGCAAGTGTGTGTC
Source organism: Corynorhinus townsendii (assembly GCA_026230045.1). Classification (NCBI taxonomy): domain Eukaryota; kingdom Metazoa; phylum Chordata; class Mammalia; order Chiroptera; family Vespertilionidae; genus Corynorhinus; species Corynorhinus townsendii. The sequence continues at coordinate 91,432,422 of JAPDVU010000004.1, forward strand.
AATAATCACTTCTATGAGCAAAGTTCACCTGTGCCTGTCTTTTGCGCTGCAACAGACAGGATTTAACACACATCTATGTGGGATATGGAACAGCATGGGCCCAAAGTAGGATCAGCAAATAATGCAGACCAGGGTGAGAAAGGAGATGACAGGAGATCAGGAGGCAGTCCATTGAGGTTGTCCTCTCACATCAATGTTTCTCTCTCTCCCCCCTTCTTTCCTCTCTCTCTAAAAAATAAAAATCAATTTTTTTAAAAAAGCTTTAGATATGCAGAAGTAGCTGAGTTATAAACATGGGGGATTAGTTACAAGAAGCAGGCAATCCCGATGCCTTTGTCTGGGCATGTATTTGTGGAGGGACCCAAACAAAGAATTGAGTGCAAGTGGTGTATCTCAGATGTGATTCCAGGAAACACTGGTTAGGGGTTGGGGACGTGAGTCAAGGAGGGAAAGCAGCTGATACAGGGTGCTTTACCTGCCATTGTGAGCCTTGAAGCTTTAATTCCATTGAGGAATTCTGGAACCTGTTACAGGAAACCTGCCCCAGAGATATCTCACTCAAAAGGAAAGGGAGCTATGCCAACTCCCATCCATCATTAGTTGAGGACTACATGTGTGTGTGTTTTACTATGTTTGAGGACAGAACAAGAGAGAGTTGCCAGGCAGAGGAGCAGGTAACCCATTATGAGAGATGGAAGTGAGGCCAGCAGGAGTCCGGGCAGGGCACCCACAGCCTCTGCTGCCCCAAGCAGACACCTTTAGTCCTCTCTACCAGCACATTGAGGGCCCTGATGGCATGAGGGTCCTGGACAATAGAGGGCACTGGTGATTGATTATACTGTGCCAGACCTGTGAGGATCCTGTTATGATGAGTCCTTTATCATATCATAATGACTGTGACATTTCTGAGTATTTCACGTATGTTCAAAATTGTGAGAACCCAGAAAAAGTGGATGGTATTTTTTCTTCATGAAAACAACAAAAACTAGCAGGTGGCTCAGACACTCTGGCTCATGGAATGGTCTCCTGTAGCTATGTCTAAACAGTGCAAATCTGAGGCTCTGTTTTCACAGGGATTTGATGTGGTTGGTGGGATTTTTAAACACTCACCCTGTTACTTTAACAGCATCTATAATTTTTCTCAAGTGAATCCCAATCTATAATCATTGTGAGAAATGACTTTTTGTTACAATATTCTTCATCCTCTCCCAATTTACCCAAGTGAGAACCCAAATAAGAAGAGCTGTGACTTAGGGCTGATCCCACTTATCTAAACGATTAGTGAGCATCCAAGAAGTGCCTAAACAGTGTTCCTTCAAAGTGTGGCTCTGAAAACCCCTGCACAAAAGACTGGGGAACTTGTTAAAAGGTAGCTTTCTGGGCTCCATCAAATACTCAGTGAATCTGAATCTCTGAGCCTGAGAGCAGAATATCTGTCCCTTTAGGATCAACTTAGGTCAGTGGTCGGCATACCGCAGCTCACGAGCCATATGCAGCTCGTGAGCCGCAGTTTGCCGCTCTGTTGACTAATGAGTTTGCCGACCACTGACCTAGGTGATTGTAATGCATGACCAAGACCTGTGATTCTCAAATTTTGCTACGCATTAGAGTCACCAAAGGAGCATTTAACCACCACCCCATTCCCCCCGCATCTCTGGCACTCCCAGTGCGTAATCCCCAAGACCAGTGGTCAGCAAACTGCATCTCTGTTGACTAATGAGTTTGCTGACCACTGTCCAAGACCAATTAAATCAGAATCCCGGAGTGAGATCTGGTCATCGAGATGATTTGAAACTCCCCAGGTGATTCCAGTGTGCAGCCCATTTGAGAATGAGAAGACTAAAGGCTAATTCTATAACACTGGGTTCCCTCTAAGGCAGTAGTTCTCAACCTTTCTAATGCCACGACCCTTTAATACAGTTCCTCATGTTGTGGTGACCCCCAACCATAAAATTATTTTTATTGCTACTTCATAACAGTACAGTACAGTTATGAAGTAGCAACGAAAATAATTTTATGGTTGGGGGTCACCACAACATGAGGAACTATATTAAAGGGTTGCAGCATTAGAAAGGTTGAGAACCACTGCTCTAAGGGTACTTTCCTCAAGTGGAACAATGTAACCCAGATGGGAAAATATAACCTATTGCCCCTTTTCCTGAAATCTGGGCTAGCAAGATTTGTTGCCTGTTTACTCACATGTAACAGAGGCCATAAATCATAAAATAATACACAATCCCCAGAGAGAGCTGTCAGTGCTGGTGCCAGACCTTAGTTATGGTCTCACAACCCCCAACCCCACACACAGGCTTTTTGCAAAGCCCCCAAAAGATCCAGAAGTCCCATCCATATTTGGGGGACAAAGTAGCCAAAAGGATATAAAGGAAAAGCTTCTACCAGATTGCTTTGCTCATACTTTGAGAGGCAATGCCTCTGAGTCCACTGGCATAATAAAGCTGTGTAATTCCATTTCTCTAAGTGTTGCTTGGTTTTTCTCCGGTATTCTATAACAAGAACAGTGACCTGACCTACAGCTAATAGAGATGACACTGTTTAAATGGTGGACTGTGAAGCTGGAGTGTCTAATCTTTAATGAGTTTTTTAAAAAACAAGCCCTACTGGCCTTAGAAATTTTATCTATAACTACCAATTTACACAGGAGGAAACTGAATCCTATAAAATAAAAATTGCTACCAAACAATTGATTAAACTGAAGTTTCTTTCTTTTTTTTTTACTCAATACAGCATTCTTGAATTTTCAGCGCCAATACCCAATAAATGTTTAATATAACATCTCTGATAAGGAATCAGATGTGTGTGACCCAAATGTACCGTCACCCCTATAGCCTGACTTGTAGTTTTTATATGACCTTACACTACACTTTTTTTTCTTTAATTCCTAATAACATTTCAATATTTTAATGTCCTAACCAGTCTTGTTATAAACAATCAGAGCAAAATTTATTGGAGGGTAGGGGGGCAAAAATGTAAATAAATAAATACCCAAACAAGAATTAAAATTCTTCCAAACCACATTTTTTAAACCACAGGCTTTTAATAAGTAAAAGAATTAAATATAAAACTTTGTCTCTACACAAATTGTACAAGATTGAAGTACTTTTGACTTACCTCAACATTTGCAAGTTTATGAAAACATTATCATCTGTAATAGGCAGATTTGGGGGCTTGTAAGTATATATATTACCACAACTTTGTACATTTTCCCCCATAAGAATATAAAAAAGTAACTCTAGTTTATTGATTCATTTTATTTTTTGAGATCGTGTGCAATAGAACACTATAGGGCAAGTCTCAGGAACCATTATTTTGTTTGCTTTCAGGATATTTGGTTTTGCAGAAAATTGCTAAAGTAAGTGAAATAGCTTCAGTTATTTCCCTTCACTTCAGTGCACCCCAACTTATCTTCAGATGAAGACAGCCCCACTCCCAGGGAAGGATGAGGCCAATACAAATTTGGTTCTCCAAATGTATGATATAGTCACATGAGAAACCCAATGAAATCACTTTCATGCAATCAAATGTACCGAGGAGCCATAACCAAGTTTTGGTTGGTAATAGAGCTTTCAACTTAAGGTTTTAAAAAGTTAATATGAAGTGGGGGAAAATAAAGCCACCTTTTTAAGGGAAAATCATAGGTTTCCTGGGCTGCTTGCTAAATTGCAAAGGTAATTCAATTGCACTGAAATCAAAGTATGTATGTTTAGTCTGATTTTCCCTGGAGCCAAGAATTGTTTGCTTCCAGTGTTACACTTTCTCATTTTTTCTTTATGCTTTAAAACTCCCCATGAAAATGATTAAATATTCAAGGTAACAGAGTCTGCATTCTTTCTATACCTTAGATTTGGCCTAGTGCGAAGGAAACCATAACCTGGAACATTGCTTGAAACAAACCCCAAGCAGACAGTGCAAAACAATTTTGAATGTGTTCAGTTCTGCCTGAAGTGACTCCTTTCTGAAAATATTTTCCATTTGGGGCTCCCTCTCCTCCATGGGATGAGAGAGCTGATCTGTGGGACATAGGCCTGCAACCTGGTGCAGCCCATTTTGTAGACTCCTGGCAGGGTATGCTCCTGGTGAGATTCAAAAGTTGCTCCAATTCTCTGTCATTTTATTCTATAGTCTTATGTGGTATAATAAAAATATATATACTTGATCTCTGTCTCAGGCCCCTGACACAGAACTTCGCAAACCCTTGGAATTTACTGCCTTTTGTATGCTAATGAGATGCCTTATGGTTGAGGGGTGTCACTAGATAGCTTCAGAATGGGCCTGGTTGTCACACAAACCACAGGCTTTAAACACATAATTAGATTAAAGAATTTAGCTCCACCCCTCAACCTCCAGGGAAAGGGAGGGGCTGAGATTGAGGTTAATCACCAATGGCCAACGATTTCCTCAAAATTGCCTATATAATGAAACCTCTGTAAAAAAAAAAAAAATCTAAATGATTAAATTCAGGATCTTACCAGTGGTGAACACATTGAAGGGTTGGGAGGGGGGCCCTAAACCTGAAGTTCTGGGCCACCCTCATCCCATACCTAGCCCTATACATCTTTCATTTGGCTTTTAGTGTCTGAATTGAATTGAATTGAATTGAATTGAATTGAATTGAATTGTTAGATACCCAGCTGGCATCAGAATTGGTGTGAAAAAATGAAACACCATGTTTATTCTCTCCCTCATCTTCCTTCTCTTCTGATTTCCTAGATGATGGGGCCTGTGTTAGTTAAGGTCCAGTTAAGAAAACAGAAACCTCTCCAACTATTTTAAAGGGGAAATTTAAATCAAGGTGGGTCTCAGCTGCTCTGCTTCTGGTTACTTAATCCAGCCTGATCCCATCTTTGTCTGCAAGGGAAGAGAGGCACATCACCTCCTGGGTACGCATACAGGGCGTGCAGCTGGGTTTTCCATCCTGGAGATAATTGAGTTCCTGGGTTATAGCAGGAAGAGGGAGACAAGCTTCTTCTTCAACTCCAAAGTGTTTCTCCTTGGGCTCAGAGCCTCACTCTGTGTACCACAGTCTCTCTTGAGGAGCAGGTCTAGCCTCTCTCACTCACTATTGGGATAGACAGAACTCAGACCTCTTATTATCCTACTTTACAATGCTTCCTGGGCTTTCCTCTCCAACCAAACAGCTACCCCAGTTACAAAGCAAAGCCTCACATTCTGTATCTATGCACACAAGCAGGTGTATTTGGGAACAAGGAGGTGGAGGCATTGCCTATACAATGAGCCAGGCCCAGTTCAGCCAACAACAAAAAATTACACAGATAATTAACTGAGACGTGTGTGAAAGTGAAAATGAATCTCAAGCCCATTGTCTCCATCATGAATATGTTTCTATACCTATTTCCTCCCTATTCCCTGCCCCTCTGCTCCCTCCAAAAGAAAGCGTTGGTCACTTGGCCCACAGTCCTGGCCCTAAACCCCAGAATGCATACCCTAGAGGCTGAATGCTGTTTCAAGTTCCGGTACAATGCAGGTCACCAGAAATTTGGGGAGGTTCCATGATTCACAGAGCCATTGGCTTTTTATTAATTATCTATTGATATGTAATAAAGTCCTCCATAAGTCTGCATCTTAAAAGAAACATTGCTTCCCATAGTTTTAAGGATCAAGAATTCAGAAGTGGTTTGGTATGGTGATTCTGTCTCTAGGGACTGCAGTCAACCTGTTGTTTTGAGCATCAGGTGTCTGGGGCTAGAAGATCTCCCAAGCTCACTCACCTGGGTGTTGGCAGGCCTTGGTTCCTCCCAGGCTGTTGGAATGAGAGCTTCTGGTCCTCTCCACAGGGGCTCCCTGAGTGTTCAAAACACATGGTTTTCCCCAGCGCCAAGAGATAGATCCCAGAGATCAACGAGGGAGACAGAACCCAAAAGAGCAACTGCTGTGTCTTCTGTAATCTAGTTCCATAAGTGGCATGCCATCACTTCTGCATGGTCACACAGATCAACCCTGATACAAAGTGGGAGGGGACTACACAAGAGTGTGAATACTACGAGGTGGGAATCATTGCGAGCCACACTGGAAGCTGGCAACTCTACCTTCTTAGACTTCCTACCTAGCTTTATCGAAGACTAAATATCAAAAGGAGGTGGTCCCAGCCTAGCTAATCATCAAGCAGTGATTGCTTTCTAATTCGCTCTTGTTCCTGTGCTTCTCTAAGGCACTGTGAACTAGAGGGTGACTGACATTCTGGAGTCCCATGGAAGTACCATCAAATGCTATTAGACTCCTCCCCTTCTACTAATAACACTTGGGTAGTCATGGTAGATTAAGTGAATACATTCACAGAATTTGGGAGCCATGCATTGTAATAGAAGGTTGAGCTCTCTTGTGTATCACTGGTTTGGGATTTTAAAATAAGTTTGGATTTTTTTTCTTGGCCTCCCTTAGTTAGAAATACCTTTCCTTGGACCCGGGGAGACTCACTCTGGGACATTAACATTAGATTGTGGAAGTGGCTGCACATATAAGAAGTCTCAGCTGGGTAACCTCACTCCAAATATTGAGGGCAGGGCTCTCGCCTGGGCAGAGCAAATGCAATTTAAAAAGAAGCCCTTTAATCTTTGAGTAGAAGAGCTTTTGCTATCACAACTCCTCCTCCCTCATCTCAAAGACTCATTCTCAAATGCTGCTCAGGATTTTTTTTTTTTTGCTTCTTCATGGGAACTGAAGCTACAGAAAAACTGGTGGAAGAAAGGGATTTGGGTGCTGCCTTTGGGATAATAAAATCAACTAAGCCCTGGGGAACCTAAAGAACAACATTTTAGAGAGTGAGGCATCCCTAATGCATTTTACTAGGTTTTTGAAGCATAAGTTAGGCACAGGTTTTGTAGTTTAAGTTGGGCTTCTGCAGGGCTTAGGAAGGAAGAAAGTGGTAAAAATCATTGAGTTCATTGGGCTTCTACGATGTTAAAAAATATTTTCTTTTCCATGTTTTGGTGGCTCAAGGATTGTTCTCTCATACTTCATGTTCAGAATAGATTAAAATAAGTGCTCTGCTCATCACAGTCACTCAGGGGCCCTGGCTGGTAAATTGTCCACCATTTGGCAGAAGGAAAGAGGGCTCTGGGGAGTCACATGCCAGTTGTTAAATGTGCACCCACAAATAGACACACATTTCCCGTCATTTCTACTCATGATTCTCTAGCTGAATTATGCAATAAGACCCCACCGAACCACAAGAGAGCAGGAAATAGAGTCCTTTTCTGTACCTGGAATGGATAAGATGGGCATTTGATGGATAGTATTATTGATGATCCCCACTGGCATCCCAGTGAAGTTGAAATGCAGATTTTCTCTTCTCTTTTGCTTTCTTGCCTACCTTACTCCCCCCAGATAGCACTTCCTCTGTGTTAGTGTCTACAGCTGGCAGCAGCAATGTAGGGCTGGAGACTGTAATAGCACTGTGTCTGGAAACATCACTCCTATTTAGAAAATGCTATTGTTGCAACTAAATGGCATGAGTCTGGGATTGGTGCTATGGCTTCCATATGTCCTCCTACCCTTTGGAACTTTGGAAAAGTGGAACAGATGAGACTTGAAGTTGGAATTATTTCAGCAGTGCAGGTGCTGAAATAATTCTATCCACTCTGGTGGAAGACATCCCGATTGCTGCTGTTGGAGAGGGACCACTTTACCCTGGCTGCCTGGTGCCAGGTATTTCAGTGTGAAGTCAAGGTCACAGCAGGAAACAGGATGCAACTCTGATGTTTCAAAGGAAGATGCCTTAATTAAAGGGCTTTCCGAGGTTTGGACAGAATTAAGGGAATCAGCAGGGTTGTTGCACCCATGGCTGGTAACAGCAGAAACCTGATAATACCCTTAACTAATAAGAAGAAAGGAAAAAGTGCTATCTTAGCACAGTGAGAGCTAGAACTGGGGAGAAAGGGCTGCTAGACAAAATCTGTAGTTATTCAAGTACATGGTCACTGCCAGAAGTGTGTCCCAAAGTGGGGAGGAAATGGGAAGAAATATTTTCAACCTGCCAATCTCTGTTAATGGCTCTCATTGGCTGAACAGGACAAGAAACCAATTAGCAAGGGAGCTCCAATAATACAGTTCCCAGGGACCAGCCTCCCAGGGCAGAGAGAAGGGCAAGGAACTGAGAAAGGTGAGGGGGAGAGAAAGGGATGCTCAGGGAAGTAAACACAATCAGCACAGTCAGGCTGTCTCTAGCTAGGATTGGGCAGAATGAGAAAATTACAATGAGACTTCTGATCTCCAATTTCTCTAGGACTTTAATTTCCCCAAGAGAAGAGAGATTTTATTTTCTCCATGATAACAAAGAAAGAGTTTGTACTAAACTTAAAAATCTCTGAGAGAATTTAATAAGGGGAGATTCATATGGTTCAATTTGGGACATTTTTTATATCGTAGGCATTAGGCATATGCTACTCACATGTATACTGCTCTGGTGAACAACATCCTATATAATAAAAGCCTAATATGCTAAGTGTCTGGTCATCTGGTCATCTGGTCAATCAAGCAAAGCATAATCCTATCTAATAAAGAGGGGATATGCTAATTGACCCTCACACTGTCACAAAGATGGCAGCGCCCAGTCCTCTCAGCGCCTCAGCTGCCCAGGGCCGGCCTGAGGCACAGGCAAGCCTTGGATGGCAGCTGCCCAGCCACCCAGGGCCACCCAAGGCTCAGGTAACTAGGGCCAGCTGAGACTTGCACTGCAGCAGTGGCAGCAGCAGAGGTATGAAGGGGGCATCACCTTCCCCTGATCACCGGGTCACCTCCCACCCCTGAGGGCTCCTGGACTGTGAGAGGGGGCAGGCCGGACTGAGGGATCCCCCCTCCAGTGCATGGACCTCTAGTATGCTAATAATATGCTAAGGCCACTCAACCGCTCACTATGACGTGCACTGACCACTGGGGGCAGACACTCCAAATGGTAGGTTAGCTTGCTGCTGGGGTCTGGCGATTGGGACTGAGTGAGATGGGCTGGACACGCCCTGGAGCCTTCCCATAGTTCCTCCCCTGTGGGCCAACCTTCTGCATCCCTTCCCTACCCCGAGCATGCACTGGTGGGGTCCCTCGGCCTAGCCTGTGCCCTTTCACAATTTGGGACCCCTCGGGAGATGTCGGAGAGCTGGTTTCAGCCCAATACCACTCAATGCAGGAGCTGCCCCCTGGTGGTTGGTGTGCTTCCACAGGGGGAGTGCTGCTCAGCCAGAAGCTGGACTCATGGCTGGTGAGCACAGAGGAGGTGATGGGGGCCTCTACTGCCTCAGCAGCACTAAGGATGTCTGACTGCTGGACATTCCCAAGGGCTCCTGGACTTCGAGAGGGCACAGGCTGGGCTGAGGGACTCCTCCTTCCCCCCTCCTCCCCCTCCCCCCCGACTGTACAGATTTCAGGCACTGGGCCTCGAGTTTTTCTATAAAACTAGGAATTATTTGGGTTGAGAAATAAAATAGGAAGTCAATATTTGGTAAGCCTGTGACCTTGAACTAAATGTCTTCTTCTGTCCATTTTAGAAGTTTTTAGAGTCAGAAGTGGAACTGCCCATTTCTCTGGTCCCAAGAATTTATAAAAATTAGTGGAAAATGTTAGGGGGTAGCCTCCGGGGTTTCCCTTGATGATTTATGGTCTCCTTCACTGAAGGGGATTATGTCCTTCCTGGTTGGCCATAAATTTGAGTAAGGACTTTAACCCTTTTTTTTTTTTAATTGTCCTTTATTGAAAGTGTTCAAGCATCATAGCCTGAGGAAGTATTTTCAGTTCAGTTTGTCAAAATACTTCAGTTTTTCAGCTGGATCTGGAATTATTGTTTCACTACCAGGTTTCCAGCCAGCAGGGCAGACTTCTCCATGTTTATCGGTGAACTGGAATGCTTGGACCAAACGCAGTGTCTCATCCACTGATCTACCCACAGGAAGGTCATTCAGAGTCATCTGTCTTAGGATCCCTTTGTCATCAATAATGAAGAGACCTCTAAGACTGTGGCCTGAGTCTTCCAGATATACGCCATAGTCCTTTGAGATCTGATGTGTCAAATCTGAAAGAAGTGGAATCTTTATTGCCCCAAGTCCTCCTTGCCTTCTAGGGGTGTTAATCCAGGCCAAATGGGCAAACTGTGAATCGACAGAGCAGGCCACCACTTCCGCGTTTATGGATCTGAATTCTTCAATTCTATCACCAAAGGCGATAATTTCAGTTGGACACACAAAAGTGAAATCAAGTGGGTAGAAGAAAAAAACCAGGTATTTTCCACGATAATCAGTTAACTTGAGCTCCTTAAAGTCTCCATTTATCACAGCAGTTCCTTCCCAATAAGGTGCTGGCTTGGAAATCATAACGTTGTCTACCAACTCTTCACTTTCCAAGGGCGTGTTGGTAGCAGTCCTCTGACGAGTGAGCTCTCCCTGCTCCCATTCTTCTCCTTCCCTGGCTTCCTGTTCCACATGCAAGGGGAGTGGGGCACTGGGGGTTCGGGTCTGAGTCCCAGGGATTCGGCTCAGGCCTCTGCTGCGAGATCGGCTTCGGTGATCCATGCTGATTGATTGACTGTTGAACAACAGCCACCAAGCCTCGGTGAATTCTAGGCCCTATGCTGGACCTCTAAGTTTGGGAAATGGGAGAGGAAGCTTAGGTAGAGAGATATTTCTTGACACCTCTACTTTGGGCTGAGCTGAAGTGCCTCAGTTGGCAGAAGGGGTTGCCCACCAAGGGGGCCCCAGTGAACTTCCTGCCCACTGGAGGGAGTGGCCAGATAGGCCAGCTCCCAGGCACCAACTATGTGCCCCTCAGTTCTACCAGAACCCCTTGGCAGCTGACATTCTGGGTAGCAGTTTGCTCTGAATCCTCCTGTCCAATGATATTTCCTGAGTGCCTGCCTCTGCAGGCAGGCATTGTGCTGTCACAGTGGCAGTCACAGGAAGCTTGGGCAGAGGCCCTGCCCCCAAGGCACTCACCATCCAGCTCAGGACTATAACCTTGAGCCCGCTGGCCACCACATCACAAAGGGGTAAATGTAAAGGAGAAAGCACTTCCACCAATCAACCGCCCCTTCCTAACTCGTATTCACCGCCCGGAGAGGACCTGCTAGCCAGCCATTGCTGTGATATGGATTCGGTCTCATTTACTAGTTGGGGCAGAGCTAAGCCTCCTGGGGCTTCCTGACTCAGGGTATTGATTCTGTCAGTTAGAATGAGAGAAAGCTTCCCAGTCCATATTGTGTGGGTGACTTCACAAATTTCTTTCTCCTTGCATTTGAAGCTCTGCTCTCTCTTTTCCTAAGCATGTTGGTTACTGATCTGACTTTTGAGTTTGGGAGGTAGGTAGCAACCCAGCATAAGCCTCAGACCCAAGGCTTAACTTAAGTCTTGTGCATAATTAGGAGCTCTGCGATGAGGGCTACATGTCATTAACTTGGTGAGTAATACACACACTTTAGTGTAATTCTGCTTTCATTTCTTGTAAATGTGTCCTTTGTGTTCTTGGGGGGCTGGGAAACGGACATTCAATATTGCTTGCCCAGCACTGTTTTCCTCTCCAACTATCATTTTCCTTTGGTAAGACTACTTTCTTTTTGAAAAATTCTCCTTTCCTACTCCAATCATGCAGTTTGAATGGGTGGCTGTCAGTCATAGGCTATGGTTGCACACGTGACCCAAAAGAGACCAATCAAGGTACCTGATCCCTTGACAACAGTAATGATTGGCCCTGCTTTGGTCATATGTGCATCTTCTGCAAGTGTGATTCCTTATTGTTATGTAATTGAATCTTGATTGTGAAGAACCTATTCCTTTCTGGTAGTGACATTTGCAAGAGATGAGCATAAAGCAGTTAGGCACCATGTCCTCTACCAGCGGGAGAAACTTAGTCTTCCACAGGAGAGAATGAATTTGACACTTAAAGCAATGGAGAAAAGCAGCAAGAATGTTCCAGAGAAATCATGTCATCCTGCTTCCAATTTTCCCCAGCTATACCTACACCCTTCCTGAAATCAGTAACATTCACTTATTGTCTAGGGCCGTGGTCAGCAAACCGGCTTGCGAAACACATGGGGCTCTTTGACCCCTTGAGTGTGGCTCTTCCACAAAATACTATGGCCTGGGCGAGTCTATTTTGAAGAAGTGGCATTAGAAGAAGTTTAAGTTTAAAAAATTTGGCTCTCAAAAGAAATTTCAATCGTTGTACTGTTGATATTTGGCTCTGTTGACTAATGAGTTTGCCAACCACTGCTCTAGGGTATTGGATTTGTGTCGCACAAAGAAAGTCCTGACTGGTTTAAGTAGGGGATTGTTAAGGGGGGATGTGTAGGCATTTTGGGTCCCTGACCGTCATACCACTTCCAACCTACATCTTTAACGTTATAGATTAGTTAAGGTAGTGGCAAAAAGGGTCAAATCCCCCTAAAGAAATTGGGGGATGCTTCCCTCTAAAGCAGATCAGGGCCTGTTGGAGCCATAGGTTTTGGAACACAAAAAGCACCATGCACAGTTTAAAAAGCTTCAAAGAACATAGAACTATAGTGAAATGAAATCCTGCAGCATTGCAGACTATCTTGTAAGCCATGCTATAGCACTTGAACTTTATCCCACAGGCACAGAGAGCCACAGTGCAGCTGCCATCCACAAACCCTGACCTCTAGATTCATATCTGATTTGCTTCAGGCTGGCACTCGTATGTTAGGTGGTAAAGAAGGGAGATTAAAGGTTAAAAATAAGCTCAGCAGTTCTTGAACCAGAACCTGAGGTCATTGTTGGTCCTAGAAGTCTGAGGTGTAGAGAATGGGACAGGGCTAGTCATTGGTGACCTTGGACCACATTGCCCAGCCTTCCTGATCCTCCTCCATCTTCTCATCTGTGAAATGACATTTCCTATTCAGCCCATGCTCTGTTCTCTGAGAAACCTTTACAGGCTCATGTGCTGACCGACACCGCCATCTAGTGAGAGCCTTTGGACATCACCTCACAGGATCGCCCCCAACTGCTTCTGTGCCTCATCAACCTAGGAGGCAGGGACACCCCATCCTCTCTGCCTGGTGCCTCAGGGTTTGTCTCTCTTAAATTCAGGTTGTTTGCCTCTAGTCCTTCCACTGCTATGCATATGAACACAACTCCCTACATGGGAATAAGCTCTGACACGTACAAGCTATGCTCACTTACCAGCCTCATTGGCCCTCTTCATAATCAGCATCCATAAACATAGATGGCAATACTGTCAGCACGTGGCATTCCTCTGGATCCTTCACTCTCTGTTTTAAATGACCTCAGCCCCCTCATATTCTTCCCCAATTATTTTGAGAAATGTCACTTCCAGTTGACAACTTTGGTCATCTCGATGACTATAATGCTTGTTTTTTTCAGGACTATATTTTAGCCTTGGCTGGGTAGCTCAGGTGGTTGGATGTTTTACCATGCACTAAAAGTTGCTAGTTTGATTCCCAGTCAGGGCACATGCCTGGGTTGGGGACTCGATCCCCAGTTGGGAGTGTGCTGGAGGCAGCCAATTGATGTCTCGCTCTTGCTTCTTTGTTTCTCTCTCCCCCTCTTCCTTCCTCTTTTTCTAAAAATCAATTAATTTTTTTAACAATTAAAATCAATTCAAAACCCCTCTCTGTTTTATCTCACTGGGCTGATGTGTCCTTTTTCAGTTTATTCTGAACATCATACTTCTTTATGTTTTATGAGCTACCAATGTCCATGTGAGATATTGGAGACATCTGTATCTGTGCTTAAAGGATACCGATATTCTCATAACTGAGCTACTGGTGCCATTGTCAGGAACATCAACTTTGCCAGAGTTGTTATTACCAGGACAACACTACCCTGTCTCTCTCACCACCACCTTGAGTGCAAGAAATCCACAATTTAGCAGAGAGTGTCATGGCTATGGGGAAATATCTAGAAGATTAATCTGTATGTTTTATGCAAGACTATAGGTACAATGAAGGAGGAAGCTACTCAGTAGTCGAGGGGAGAGGTGGACTGGAATAGCAGAAACTACAAGGGAAAATTCAAAAAGTAGACATCCTGCAGAGGCATTTAAAACTAGCAAGTATGAAAGCTTAGTGTCAGAAATCAGGAAGAATTTGGGGGAACATCTAGTGAAACATACTTATTATGCCAATGAGGTGCCTTGAGTCTTAATTCTGTCATGTTTCTGGACAACATCAGGCAACCTTTTCTACTTCTAATTCAGGTGGCCTGATTTGCATTGCCCCAAGTTTCTTAAGAAGGAGGCAGAAGTCCATGTGCCAATGAATGGAGGAATCATTGATTGTAAGAAATGAACACAGCATAAAAATATGATGTTCTCATTGTACCACTTGAGGAACATAAGGAACCAGAATAAAAGTGTGTACCTGCAGGACCTATGAATTGGGTCTCCTCATACACCCACAGATTGAAAGTCTGGTATGTACTAAACTATACAGAGCACAGAAGATAAAAAGAAGATAAAAAAAAGTAGCTCCTGTTATGACTCATAATTACTAAATGTACTCATGCTTCCTTTTTTTTTTTTCAGAATAATCAACTCCAGAATTTCTTTTTTGACTAGAGCTTTTTTCTTTTTTTTTTTCTTATAAATCTTTATTGTTCAGATTATTACAGGTGTTCCACTTTTTTTCCCCCCCATAGCTCCCCTCCACCTGATTCCCCACCCCACCCCATGCCCTTACCCCCGCCACTGTCTTCATCCATAGGAGTAAGATTTTTGTCCAATCTCTTCCCGCATCCCTCACACTTGCTTCCCCTGAGAATCGTCAGTCCACTCCCTTTCTATGTCCCTGATTCTATTATATTCACCAATCCATTCTGTTCTTCAGATTTTTTATTCACTTGATTTTTAGATTCACTTGTTGGTAGGTATGTATTTGATGTCATTTTGTTGTTCATAATTTTTATCTTTACTTTTTTCTTCTTCTTCCTCTTCTTAAAGAATACCCTTCAGCATTTCATGTAATCCTGGTTTGGTGGCAATGAACTCCTTTAGCTTTTTCTTGTCTGTGAAGCTCTTTATCTGACCTTCAACTCTGAATGATAGCTTTGCTGGGTAGAGTAATCTTGGCTGTAGGTTCTTGCTGTTCATCACTTTGAATATTTCTTGCCACTCCCTTCTGGCCTGCATAGTTTCTGTTGAGAAATCAGCTGACAGTCGTATGGGTACTCCCTTGTAGGTAATTAACTGTTTTTGTCTTGCTGCTTTTAATATTCTCTCTTTGTCTTTTGCCCTTGGCATTTTAATTATGATGTGTCTTGGTGTGGTCCTCTTTGGGTTCCTCTTGTATGGGGTTCTGTGTGCTTCCTGAACTTGTAAGTCTATTTCTTTCACCAGGTAGGGAAAGTTTTCTGTCATTATTTCTTCTAATAGGTTTTCAATATTTTGCTCTCTCCCTTCTTCTGGCACCCCAAAAATTCGGATGTTGGTTCGCTTGAAGTTGTCCCAGAGGCTCCTTACACTATCTTCATATTTTTGGATTCTTTTTTCTTTTTGTTTTTCTGGTTGGGTGTTTTTTGTTTCCACATATTTCAGATCTTTGGTTTGATTCTTGGGGTACGTTGATCTACAGTTGAGTTTCTGTATATTTTTTATTTCAGACAGTGTATGCTTCATTTCTGACTGATTGTTTTCCATTTTTTGGCATTCTCATTAAGGTCCTTGAAGGTCTTACTAAGCTTCTCAGAAGTGTCATCAAGTTTCTCGGTGGTTTTTAGAAGATTCTTGAGTAACCTTATACATGTGGTTCTGAACTCTATGTCATCCAGTAGTTTGCTTTCCTCCGTTTCTTTCATTCGTGACATGTTTCTTTGTTTCTGCATTTTGGCTGCTTCCCTGTGTTGATGGAGTGGCTTTGTGTGGTAGGTGACCTACAGGGGGCAGTAGCTCAGCCTCCCCAATCACCTGATGTGGATGCTCTTGGTACACCCCTTTGTGGGCTGAGTGCAAAGTCTTGGTGTAGTTAAGCCTGAATTGCTGTTGGTACGCTGGGAGGAATTGACCTCCAGGCCAATTAGCTGTGAGCACTCCCTGTGTCTATAATGGAAGAACTTGCTGTGCTGAAGACACGCAGGACTTGTTTCAGTGGGGCTTTGGTGCTCACTGAGTTTGCCTCTTGAATGTGTCACTTATGGATGTGAGGAGTTGAATTCTGGTGTCTCACACTGACCACTAGGTACACTGGCTTCTGGATCTCCAATGGGGTGCAGGTCAGCTACTGTCTGAGGCCACTCAGCAGGAGCTACAGTGAGAGCTGCAGTTTTCTCCTCTTTGCTTGGGGTTTGGAGGTTTTGGAACTGTCTGACCCGGGCTGCAAGTTTGCTAGGTTAAGCTGCGATAGGGCAGGCTTTTCTTATGCTAACTCGGTTGCTTGGAGCTTGGGTGGGTTTGTAGGTTGTGCAGGGCAGGGCCTCAGGGTGTCACTAGGTTAGGGCGTGGCAAACAGCAATGGCTGCTAGTTAGCCGGCTCTGTGTCCCCAAAGGCATCCGCGAGTCCCGTGCCCCAGTGCAGTAAACAATTATTCCTGCGCGCAGCTCTGCAAGCAAGCCACCCTCGCTGGCAGACAGTCCAGCTTCTCCCCGTAGAAGTTTGGGTCCCCCGCGTCTCCCCAGAGACTGGATTTCAGAGTAATCGGGGGCTTGTCTCCGTTCGGGTTGAAAAAAGCAATGCACCCAGTCGCCCGCAGCCAGCCCGGATCACGTGCCTCTGTACCTCAGCTTTTCAGCGCTCGTGCACGTCTCAAAGCTCTTTTCTCTTTCCTTCTAGTTGTAGAACTTCCACTCAGCCAGCTTTCCCGTGGTTCTGGGTGATAGACGTTTTGTCTTTTAGTTGCAGTTTAAATTGTTGTGGGAGGCAGCAGTTTAGGTGTTTACTTACGCCGCCATCTTGGATTCTCTCCGACTAGAGCTTTTTTCTTCCCCTCCTCCCACTGTACCTGATCCCCTGACCACCTCCACCAACCATATCTCAATTTACCTAGTCACCAGACTTCTTTCACATCTATATATGCCTTAGAATCCATGGCCAATATTCCAACTATGTTCTCACCAACTTCTTCAAATCCCCATTGCCCTTGACCTTTGATCTCTCTACTTTGCCAGTTTCCAGTTTTGGTCCAACCCATGTTTTCTTTTATTCTTTGAATAAAGACTCATTAATTACCTACCATGGCCAGACACTTTTCTATATGCTGAGGATACATCAGTGAGGAACAAAATATCTCTCCTGGGACAGATAGACAATTTTCTAGTGGCAGTAGACAATTTTCCTAAAAGAAATAAAAACACATTGTAAAAAGCAAACATGTAACATGGCATATAGTAATGAAGGGCTATCTTACCTAATAATAGACAAACATGTAAATTGACCGTACCTCCACTACACCACCAGCCAATCAGGAGTGATATGCAAATTAACCCAACAAAGATGGCGGTTAATTTGCATACACAGGTGCCCAGTGACTGGGGTGGGATGCAGGCGTTCTGCCCCACTCCCAGTCTCTAAGGGCCTCTGGGCAGTGTGGGAAGGCAGGGCTAGAGCAGAAAAACGCAGCTCCAAAGGGACTGGGCCGGAGTGTAAAGGCGGTGCCAGCCACCAGGGAAAGGAAAGCCCATTCTAGCACGAATCTTCGTGCATCAGGCTCCTAGTAAAAAATTAAAATGGGATAATAGGACTGGTCAGAGAGGGACTCTTTGACCTAAATGAAGTAAAAGAGTAAGTCAGGAGGATATCTTTGGTGAGAACATTTCAGGAAGAAGCCCTGAGGTAGGAAATGTGGTTGGTGTGTTCAAGGAACAGGATGACTAGAGTGGCTGGGCGAGCTGACTGGAGAAAGAGTGGTAGGAAATGGAAGCCAGAGCCTGCTCAGATAGAGCTTTGGGGGCATGTTTGGTTTCTACTCTAAATGTGATACGAAGCCATTTGAAAGGGAATGGTTGAGTAGGAGAATGACAGAATCACTGAAGAAAAACAGCTAGCCTGGTGCTATTGCAGGAATTCTGGGGAGAAGCATTGGTGGCTTTTCCTAGACAGTGGCAGTCATTGGAAATGACAAGAAGTGCTCAGGTGCAGGACAGATCTGTAGGTAGAACTGACAGGATACACTGGGAGATTGGATGTGACTCATAATGGAATGATGATAAGACAGATTTGGGAATGACTCCAAGGCAAAGAGAGTTGACATTTTATGAGATGGGAAATTATGAGAGAAGGACTAGGTTGGTGGACAGTGATGAGGAAATCAAAAGTTGTTCCTTTGATATGCTTGAGAAGTCTATTAGATGTCTAAGTAGATATATTAAGCAGACAGCTTGATAGGCAATATAAATGAGGTCATCAAATTACCAATGATGTTTAGAGCCAAAATGCTGAGAGAGGTCATCTAAGGAGTGGGAGGAAATGGAGAAGAGGTCCAAAGACTGAGCCCTGGGGACACCCTGACATGGAGAGGTCTAGAGGGATGGAAGAATCAACTAGCCTGAAACAAGGTAGAAGGAAACCCAAATGAACAAGACATGCTAGAACATCTTGGTAGAGCCACTAAGATCATATACCAACCCACAGAGCCAGGTCCTAGAGTATTTCTTCCACTTTCCCCATCTTTGACTCCTTCATATCCTGCAGATGGCCTCTTTTTTCATTAGTGAAGAGGAAGATAACCCACTTTCCCTCACTCTTTTCTCTTTTTCCATCAGAAGAGCAGAGTGGTGCTCTCCCCATTGCCTTCTCTGGGCCTTCCCACATTTGCTGCCTTGATTGTCTGTATCCCAGTCTCCCAGTTATCAAAATTCTGGAAATATCACCAACTACCCAGTCCCAGTCTTAGAAACAAATACTGGTTAATGCTTAATATGGACAGTCTCCTGTCTACCTCACTCTAAATTTGCCTTCCACCAGCAGCATCCTTTTAAACCTCAGATCTGCAGGTCATAGTGTTCCCCAGTTCAAAAAGTTTAGAGGCTCCTGAGAAGAAAGCCCACATTTAATGCATTCAACTAAGGCCCTGCTGTGGCCTAGCTCCCTAGTCCTCCATCCCCGCCTTATCTCATGAATGCCCCATTGCATCAGGGCAACATAATCCTCCCCACAACTACCTTGTACTTTCTTGGCCACAGGCTAAGCTAATCCCTATGCTTAGATTCTACCATGAAGACTTCAATATGCCAGCTCAAACATCATCACCTTTGATGCTTCCCCAAGGGGCTCAGGGTCACTAGGTCCTGAGAAGGGGTAGGTACGGTGGCTTTCTAATACAGTGGATTTTCCACATAACACAATTGTATATTCTCATCACTGTAAATTTATAAATAAAGACACTATGTACGGAAACAAATTACCCATAACCACAAAGGGTTTTAGCATGTTTTTAAGCTCACAGTCTTACCTGGTAAGAATACAAAGCCGCACACACTTGGACTGATATTTACTTCCCTGTAGTTCTCTCAGGGCACCCTGCCCAGGAAAATCCTGTTCTAGTTCTACAACCTGCCCTGGGCTTCTCATATTCCAATAACCAACTACGACTAACTAACTAAATAAATAAATACCCAGCTTTTTTTCTAAAACACATAGTTCTCAGGAGTTTAAAAAATGTAGTAGGAGTTTTAATAGAAGCCACAAAAAAACAGAATAGAGAAACTGAGGGTAGGACAAGAAAAAAAGGAAACAATTAAGAAAATAATAGCTAAGAATGTGTCTTTAACTGTAAAGAGGCCATCAACTATTAAACAGAAAAACAATCTGAAATACACTCACTTTAAGTATGTGCTAGTGACATTTCTCTACCTCAAGGATAAAGAGACAATTTCAAAAGCTTTCAAAGTTGAGAAAAAAATCATATATATGTTTATTTTGTTAATATATATATACACATCTATACATATATATTTGTATTCATTTCTTTTTACAAAAAAAACAAGAGTAAAAAAGACATAAGATCTCATCAGCAATTCCAGATATTAAAGGAAAAGAACAGTGGCCTCAAAAATTAGAGAGGAAATGGCTGGGTATAGAATTCTAGATGCAACATATAAAAACAAATGCGAGTTAAAATAAAGATGTCATGCAAGTCGAAGTCATGTGGGACAACATGCCAAGATGGGATTATTTGTGCCAGAAATATATTAAGTTAAACACCTGTGAGAGATAAGGGAGTCAGGGGTGGACCAGGTATCAGACCTCAGTGCTAATCTGACTCCACACAAAGGGCAGAAGAAAGGGTGGGTGAAAGTGCCTTAGACTGCAGTGCAATTTTAAAAGAGTTCAAAAAGGCTTTCAGCAAGTGCTCAAGTCCAAGTGTAGCCTGGGTCTCCCTGCTCATCATTGGCTCAAGCCCCAGTGAACTCACTGATGGATCTCAGGTAGCAGTGGGGGCTGTGGGTCAATGACATGCTCTGCAGCCAGACATCTGAAAGGGACATGCTTGTGGCAGCCACAGATGTGTTCTGATATGTAAGGATTCAGAGTTTGCCACCCACTATCCCAGTATGTCAAACATGAAGGTTGTGCATTAATAAAATGAATCCAAAAAAGAAAACGGAGTGAAATATGAGAAACAGTAGGAGCTGATTACATCCCAGAACCAGCAAAGAAAGCTGAATAGTATGAAAAGGAAGCCCATGTAACCTCGGTTCCTGGCCCAGTCCCTTTCAAATGGCACAGATGACATTTGTAGCTTGGGATTCTGCTACAAATAAAAGCTAAATAATCACAATCTTAAAGGTAAATTGATTTTGTTTCAGTTGTCAAAATCAATCTGAAGAAAGAACACAGAAGAAGTAATTTTAGAACAAAAAATGGTGTAGACTTTGACAAAGTGAAAAGAATAACACAACTGTATCAGAGGGAGGAAGGAGAGAAGGGAGGTGGAAAGAACTGTAAGCTTAGCCCTAGTGCTGGACAATTCAGTTCCTCCCAATATATTTCCGGTTCCTTTTAAACTGCTGCTTCAGTGCTGGGGTTCAGAGGGAGAGTGAGTCTGAGTTAAGTCCATTCATAGGCCCTTTAAGAGGAACTGCCTGGGACTCCATCAACCTTCTGTCTCCTCAGCCTCAATTCCCACTGGTTTTTACAGCCAGAATTTATGGAGTTCTTTTCCTGGCACTGGAACTTGAGATGGAGGGGTTGGTGTGGGATTGGGATCCCTCACTCCCCAGAGGAGCCCTCTATAGCCAAGATATCACTCCCAACTTTTATCTGCCACACATTCTGAGTCACCACCCCTCCTACCAGTCTTGATGTGGCATCTTCTTTAACTCCTTAGTTATAGGACTTCCACTCAGCCAGATTTCAGGCAGTTCTGAATGATGGTTATTCTATAGTTTAGTTATAATTTTGATGTAGTTATGAGAGGAGGCAAGTACTGTGTGTGCTTAGCTGCCATCTTGCCCAGAAGTCTTCAATATTTGTATTGCTTTGTCTGATAGATAGGCACATTACCAAATTATGTGTTTGTCTTCAGTTTTCAGAAATTTGACTGTGGATGTCTTGGATTTATTCTCTTTAGAGTTTGTTCAGATTCTTTAATCTATAGTCTTTTGCCAAATTTGGAAAGTTTTCAGCCATTATTTCTTCCAGTGTGTTTTCAGCCTTACCCTCTTCCTTGTATCCGTTTGGGACACCAATGATATAAATATTAAATCTAGTCTCCCAAGTACCTGAGACTCTGTTAATTATTTTAAGTCTATTTTCTATTGTTCAAACATCATAAATTTTTAATATTCTACCTAAAGTTTACTATTTCCCCCCTCTGTCCTCTCCATTTTGCTGTTGAGCCCATTTCTTGAGTTTTTAAAATTAACTTATTGAATTTTTTAGCTCTACAATTTTCATTTATTTCTTTGTTGAAACTGTTTTCTCATTTGTTTCAATGTTCATAATCACCTTTTTTCCACTTTTTTTCCAATTTCTTCTTATTATAAAATACCTATAGCAAAATTTACCATTTTAACCATTTTAAGTGTATGGCTGAGCAGCACTTAGTACATTTACACTGTGCACCCATCACTATCATTCATCTCCTGAACTCCTTTTATCTTGCAAAACTGAGACTCTATATTCACTAAACAATGTGTCTTCACTCCCCTCTTTCATATGCTCTTGGCAACCACCATTCTACTTTCTGTCTCTATAATTTTGATTACTCTAGATACTTCATATAAGTTAAATTATACAGTATTTGTGTGTATGCATGTGTGCGACTGACTTATCTCATGTAACATAATATCCTCAAGGTTCATCCATGTCATATCATGTGTCGTATCATGTGTCCTTTTTTTAAGACTGAACAATATCCCATTGTTTGTATACACCACATTTTGCTTATCCATTCATCAGTCATTAGGCATTTGGGTTGCTTTTGCCTCCTTGCTGCTTTGAATAATGCTATGAACATGGGTGTACAAATATCTCTTTGAGATCCTACTTTCAATTTTGGGGGTCATATACTCAGAAGTGAAATTGTTAGATGATGTGGTAATTCTATTTTTAATTTTTTGAAGTACCACTATGTTTTCCATAGTGGATATACCATTGTATGTTCTCATCAACAGTGCACCAAGGTTCCAACTTCTCCACATCCTCACTAAGACTAATTACTGTCTGTGTTGTTGTTTTTTTATAGTAGCCATCCTAATGGGTGTGCAGTGGTATCTCATTGTGGCCTTATTTTGTATTTCCCTAATGACTAGTGCCGATGAGCATCTTTTTATGTGCTTATTGGCCATTCATATATCTTCTATAAAAAATATCTATTAACATTTGAATTGGGTTGATTTTTGTGCATTCATCTTTATGATGATTACTTTAAATTATTTATCAGATAATTCTAACATCTTTGTCTATATTTGGTCCTTTGCCCATATTTGAATTGGATTGATTTTTGTGTATTCATTTTTATGATGACTACTTTAAGTTGTTTATCAGATAATTCTGACATCTCTGTCATTGACATTGCAACTGTTGTTTTTTTATTCAGCTTGAGATTTTCTAGGTGCTTAACATGATGAATGGTTTTTCGCTGAAATTTGGACACTGGGTATTACATCACAAGAATCTGAATTTTATTTAAAGCTTCTGATCTAGCTGGCTTCCTTGGACAGTGCTCTAGTAGGGGAGGGGAAGTGCTACCTTGTTACTGTCAGATGGCGGTAAAAGTCCAGGTTTCCCATTCAGCCTCCATTAACGCCTGAATAAAAATGGGGGCTCCTTCTTGCTGCTGGACAGGGGTGGGAGTTCTGGCTCCCCAACAGGCCTCCCTGATTGGGAGGTATGGAAGTGCCTCATGAGTGCTTCCTAAGTGACCTCCACTGACAGCATGAGCCTGGAGGGTGGCCTCATTACCACTGCATGGCCAGGAAAGCCCCAACTCTCTGCTAGATTTCTTCTTATGACACCAGCAAGGGAGTTTGGGGGTGGGGGGGAATGTTGATGCCTCCTCACAACCTGGCCAAGGCTCCCCACAGGGCCTCTGCGGTCATGGGTGGGGTGGAATAGGGTGGGGCCATAGTGTTTCCTGTGGCTAGAGAAGGCTTGGTATTGTTGAGACTTTTTTGTCTGTACCCACTGGCTTGTTGATTTTGAGGATCTTCAGCTTCAAATCTGTGATATGTTAGGCAAAAAGAAAACAGGAAATTCATTACTACCTTGTTGTTCCTTGGATCTTCAGGTTTTAGCTGGTCTTCCTTCTTCTCTCCACCTTTCAGAGTCTTATTATATTTGTTTTACATTTAATGTCCAGATTTTTTAGTTGGACTTTGAGTAAGAAATAGAGAAAAGTGCACTTACTCCATCATCTGCTTCAGCGATTCCATCAGAAGTCAAAATGACTGGTTAATTTTTAAAAAATATATTTTATTGATTTTTTTACAGAGAAGAAGGGAGAGGGATAGAGAGTTAGAAACATCAATGAGAGAGAAACATCGATCAGCTGCCTCCTGCACACCCCCCACTGGGAATGTGCCCGCAACCAAGGTACATGTCCTTGACCAGAATCGAATCTGGGACCCTTCAGTCCACCGGCTGATGCTCTATCCACTGAGCTAAACCAGTTGGGCAACTGGGTTAATTTTTAAAAACAGCTATAAGCCTATTCAGATTTTCCATTTTTATTTTTAGTTGATTTTAATAAATTATGTTTTTCCAGAACATTGTCTACTTTAAGTCTTCATATTTACTGGCATAAAATTATTCACAGCAGTTCTTTCATTTTAAAGTTCTCTGGTATATCTATAGTTTTATCTCCTTTTCTGTTCATCATTTTGTTATTTGCTCCTCTCTCTCTCCCTCTCTCTCTCTCTCTCCCCCCTCCCCTTGGCAATGGATTGTGTATAGTTTTCTTTTCAGAAGATCGTATTTTAGGTTTGGTGATGCTATGCTATAACTATTCTGTTTTATGAGCAGATTACCTATTGCAATAGTAATACTGCATAACAAACTAAAACTCTGCATTTAAACAGCAAGCTTTTGCTTCTTATTAAATGATGTATGAGCCAGCTGCACTCTGCTGGGCTAGGCTGAAAGCCAAGCTTCCGAGTCCAAGTTGCAAGTTGTATTCAAGTCTTACCCTCCTTGAACCAGTAGCTGCCTGTGGCATGTTTTCTCATGGTGAATGAAAGGCATGCAAGAGACCAAACCAAATGGCACAGGCATATTTCAGTCTTCTCTTCCCATCAGAATACTGACATTCCACTGGCTAAAGCAAGTTGATGAGTCCCCTTTTCAGTGGCACAAAGAAATACATTCTGGCCAGTGTGGCCCAGTGGTTGGGCATCAATCCGTGAAGTAGGAGGTCACGGTCAGGACACATGCCGGGGTTTCAGGCTCAATCTCCACTAGGGGGCATGCAGGAGGCAGTCAATTGATGATTCTCTCTCATCATTGATCTTCCTATCTCTCTCTCCCTATCCCTTCTGCTCTCTGAAATCAGTAAAAACATTTTTAAAAGAAGTATATTCTGACAGATAACTTTGCAGTATCTTCCCGTTGTGGGCAGAGTGTGGATGTATAATCCTATTACAGGAGAGGGAAGAACTGAAACCAATAGTCCAATCTGTCCCAATTAATTGCTGATCTTATCTTTATTATCTTCCATGTAATTACTTTGGACTCTGTTCTCTTTATAATTTTTTTAGTAGATGATTAACTCATAAATTTCCAGATTTCTTGAACATATGAGCCTGTAAATTTATAAAATATAATTTTAAAAATGAAAAAATATTGCAAAACCCCATGAGTTTTGACATGTAAATTTTTATTATTGTTTAGTTGAAATATTTCCTGATGTCCCTTATAATATGGCCTTTAACCCAAAAATTACTTTACAGTGTGGTTTTAAAATTTTCAAATATATTTTATATTATCTTTTTGTTATTGCTTTCTAATTTAATGGTAGTTTAGTCAGATAATGTATTCAGTATGATATTGATCTTATAGTACTTGTGGGGAGTTATTTTGTGGCATAATATATGGCTAATTTTCATAAATGTTCTATTTGTATTTGAATAAAATTTATATTTCTTAATTTGGGTAAGTATAGGATTCATGTTACCAACAGCTTTTAAACATTTATTAAATTTTAATTTGCTTGATCTATCAGAAACTAAGTTTTAAAAATCCCCCTCTATTGTAGATTTGACATTTCCCTTGTAGTTCTCTCACATTTCTACTATGTATATTTTGAGTCTGTGTTTTAGATATGTATTATTTAGAAACCATATCTTCCTTATGAATTGAAATTTTATCATTATGGAGTGACCCTCCTTAAAGAAAAAAGCATTTCAAGAGATAAAGCCATTGTCTCATTTCAGATAGCTGTATCAGCTTTGTTCTGATGAGTGTTTGCCTTGTGTTATCTTTTTGTATTCTCTTATGAGTGGACTTGCTATCCTTTCATGTTGTTTTTGTTTGTTTAGCTCTTTCTTGTTTCACATTTTAATGTAATGGAATAGAAACATGTTTTCAACTTTTCATAAACTATAAAGCAAGCAAAAAGAGGTGTACAAAAGGAATTTCCACACAGACATGTAGGCTGAATAAACTATGACACACATTCAGAGCACGTAATAAAAATAAGTTTAAAAATTACTGCCCAGCCAGTGTGGCTCAGTGGTTGAGTGTCAACCTATGAATCAAGAGGTCATGTTCAATTCCTGGTCAGGGCACATGCCCAGGTTGCAGGTTCGATTTCCCAGTGTGGGGCATGTAGAAGGCAGCTGATCAATGATTCCCTCTCATCATTGATGTTTCTATCTCTTTCCCTCTCCCTCTCTGAAATCAATAAAAACATATTTTAAAAAATAAAAATTACTTAGTCATTTAGGAGAAACCTAAATCACTTATAAATGTCGTGGTGTATAGAGTGAATGGTTAACATCTAGTGACAATTTGTTCACATAACTATTTTTAAAATGTCTTCCAGTAAGAGAAAACCAATATCCCTTGTTAGAAACTCGTTTCCATTAACCTTTATTGCTCTGTGATTGAAAATTAAACAAGTTTTGTATTCCCTGGAAGCTAACACTTTGACAAATTTAGTAAAATCTTCAAGAAAATGTAGAACCTTTTTAAAGGGAGAGACCAGATAGCCTGTTTTTACAATGGTTCAAGATTAATCCTGAAATTTAACAGCATCTTTGGATAAGCTATAAGTCTAGCAAAACGATTGCTTTCTTATAAATAGAAAAATAAAAATGAGAACAAAATGCATTATTTTGACCCCTTCAAAGTACCATATCTAAGATATATACATCCTTGCCATTACTCCAAGTTGGGTTTTAAACTATAAACCTCTGGGGCAATTTCAGCTTCTGGTTCAGTGATTAGTCTGTATTTCTTCCCATTCTGCAATAGCTTCTGACAATGCAAAGAGTTGTCGATTTTCGTGAATTACTTAGAAGAGTCCTTTACAGACTTGGAAATATCATTGATGAAGGACTCATTATTGCTTGCTATGTATATTGGAAAAGGCAAAAATAAATTAATGTCTGTAAAGAATCCAAATATATTCTTAGCAGTCTACTGTCTTTGCTATAAAATATGACAGAGCTCACATACCTTTTGACATGGATTGCAGAATCCATAGTAGACTACATAACATGACCCCAAAATTTTTAACATGTAAAACTTTGACTGTCATTTTGGTGTTACAATGACCCAAGCAGAAGGAATGTGGAAACTGAATGGAGGTCAGACAGTCTGGGTCACATGTAACATCAAACAAAGGTCCACTGACAAACCAGGTCTGTGTATTTGCTCCAAAATGCAATACTTGATGTCAACTTTCCTGTTAACCTCAAATATCAGAGAACATACCTGCTTCTGTGCACTGGTCTATTTCCTCGTGTCTGCCTTCAGTAAAAACGGCTCCCAGCAAAGGAGGCTGGGGGTTGCTTTGGATGTTGTGTTTGTTTTCAGCATTACAGGTTCACAGTGGGGTTGGGCTTCATCAAATTCTGAATTAAAATGATCTGTGGGTGATTCTTTGCTCCCATTCTTTAGCTAAGTAGAAGCTTCCTCGGTAGAAGGGTCTCTAGTTCCCCATCAGATTCACTTTCAGAACTGCTATCCTCTCCTGGGCTCGAGTTCTTTGAAGTATCTACATGGGGCTAGAGTGATCTTTTTCTTCTGAGAAGGCATTGTGGTTATTTATCATCAGTTGGATTTTTGTCATTTAACAGATTAGTGGCAGTGGCCATTGGCATTCCAGGGACAAGAAATAACGGTATGACATGGGTGAACTCCTTGCAGTTGACTTTCTTCTTTGCTGCTTAGGTGACATTTAGGGAACATGACACCCAGGCAGGAGGTACCCTGTGGACATGTCTCAGATTTATGAGGCTGTGTGGGCTTTTACATGTTTATTGTGTCACTATCAAGTACATGTAACTTGTCACACATGTGTCATGATGTCTTAATTTAGAAAATAGTACCCAGAAAGTCCTTTGCCATCACTGTCTCCCTCTGGGTTTTAGATGCCAATGTTTTACCTGCATCCTTGTTAGCTTTCTCTCTCTGGCTCACTACATCTTGCTTGCTGTCATACTCTCCTGACCCCCACAACACAACCTTCACTGAACCCACTCCATTGTATCCTAGTCTATCAGCTCTCTTCCAAATTCCTTTCTTAGTCCATTCATCTCTTCAAGCACTCTATTGCCCTCAATTGAATTCTTGCCCAGTTGTCCTTACATATACGTGATAAACCTCCAAGTTTGGATCAGTCCCATCGTTCATTTTCTCCTTCCCACCAACAGCCTCGTCTGGACTGCCACAGGCAATCATAAAACCATGAGGCATGAAGTCACTACAAACTTCTCTGCTCCACACGCATCAGAACCCCTCCCCAGCACAAGCACACCTTCACAAATCTTTCAACAGTGGCTTCTCACATTTTCCTTCCTAAATGGACTATGCTGGACATTGTTGATTGACTCCCCAGCATCTCTTCCCCACTTTCCCTCCCTAAGGCCCTCAGGTTTTCCTTTGAGGAAGTGCCCCTCCCCCATTCTCAAGGATGTAGTTTGGTTGGGTTAGGTCTCATTCTTACCTTCAGGGGCGGGGCCAGATGAGCTCCAGCTAATCAACATTTCTGTTCTTCTAGTCATAATGATTGATTCGTCACAAATAAACACACCATCCAATTTGAACCAATGAGACAATTGTAGGGGCTTCTGGGAAGTTAGATTTCCCTCTTCTGCAAGATCCCCAAAGGAGATCTTCTCCCTCTAGGGGTTGCAGTGTATATATGGTATCTATAGCTGCTGAAGGGGCAGGGTGAACAAGAGAATCACAGGAGCCAGATGAAATCCTGAGCCTCTGGGCCTAACCATGCCCATGTCCAGGTCTGCCGTTAGACTGATTGTCAAGTTACATCAGACAGTAAATGTCCTGGTTGCTTCTTTGAAAGCCAGTTTGTATTGAGCTTTCCATTCTTGCTCATTCCATAACTCATGCTTCATTTCAAAATCTACCTTTTCTCTTAAATCCCTCATTTTACTCCACTCCCAGCAAAGGATCTTGCCCTCTGGTTCAAAGAGGAGATAGAGGTCAACTAATGCCATCAACTTATTTCCCTGGCACCTGTTTCTGAATGGGAACCTATCTCCTTCCTTCCTTCTAGTCTTTCTCCTCCACCTTCTCAGAAACTCAGCTTCCCCTGTATCTTTGTCTTCATTCTTTCCACTAGTCCTTTTCATGCAATTTTCATTTTGGTTCAAGTGCTTTCCAATGTAAAAACATAACCTTTCATAGCTCACCTGCTCATGTTCCTGCCTCTCTTCTATTCTTCTCTGCTACATTTCTTGGGGCTATCACAAAGAATTCAGTTAAGGACATGCTTAATGAGGATCCATGGAACATTCAAGAGGTTCCACCCAGTGGACATGTTTGCATGGAAGTCTGGGAAGGGGTGCTCAACACAGAAGCCTGGGCAGGAGACATAGATTGGGGCATCATTGGAATATGGTAAATGGAAGCCACTGAAATTGGTGGGACCTCCAAGCAAGTGTGAGGAATGAGAATAGAAGAAGGCTAAGATGGAGCTTTGGGGAATGTGGATGCTTATTGGGGGAGTGGAAAAAAGGGGCATGTTTGAAGGAGACTGTGATAGAAAGTGCAGTGATAAGAGGAAAATAGGACAGCGATCCATCCCAGAAGCCAAGAGAGGAGTGTGCTCCCAGGAGGGAATGGTCAGTCAACTGCTATGGAGAGGTCAAGTATGATAGGACAGAATAGCTGGAGTTTCAAAGTGGCAGGGACAGAGGCCAGCTTTCAGTGGGATGGGAGAGTAAGTGAGAGTTAAGTAGGAGGAGGGGAAAGCAACTATAGATGACTTTTTTTTTTTTTTTAACTTTCCAACTATCTTAGTTTTGATTGCTCCAAAAACAGATGCTGGATGAGTACCTGGATGCAGGTAGTCTGTTCAGGAGGTGAACCTTGGAAGTACAAGTAAAGTAGGGTAAGGGGGACAGGAGTAGGGAGAAGTGTAAATGTTATTGTAATGCTCTGCTCTTTGACCCTTAGTGTCAGAAAAAGGGGAGGGAACAGGGTCAACCTCTTGTTAGGTCATCCGACTACATTATTCCTCTCTGTGACTGAGCTCTATACATATTTTATTTTTTTAATCAGACATCTTTTAAAAAATATGTTTTTTATTGATTTCAGAAAGGAAGGGACAGGGAGAGGGAGATAGAAACATCAATGATCAGAGAGAATCATTAATTGGCTGCCATCTGCATGCCACCTACTGGGGATTGAGCCCACATCTCTGACATGTGCCCTTGATCGGCATCAAACCCAGGATCCTTCAGTCCAAAGGCCAACACCATATCCACTGAGCCAAATCGGCTAGGCTATACACTCTATTTTAAATAGAGAACGTGATGACTTGACTTTCTTTTCATGCATGCTCCTGTACCATCATTGTTTCTCAGCATTTACTGATCATGCACTATGTGTTAGAGGCAATGAATCTTAGACCTACCCAAGACATGGCTGGCTGCAGGACTATGACAGAACAGTCTTGAAGCAAATATGGAAGTAAGATGAACTGGCCCTCTCCACTCTCACCTCTTTCTCAAAAGGTCAAGGGAAGAAGAAAATCAGGATGTGATTGGGGAAAGAATAAAGCAGAGAGGGCTGGAAGAAGCTGGCAATGCTGAAAGTTGAGCTAAAGCTTGGCTGAGTTGTGAGTCCCATGATCAATCTCTACATGTACAGTTAGGACTCCCTTCTATGGTATTGTAGAGGCAGAATTGTGAGGGCACATACATGCCTTCTGAATACACATTGAATACATAGAACCAGGTGACTTAGGGTAGACTCCCAGGAAGAGCGATCCCTGTGGTACCCATGGGAAGGGAGCTAAACAACTGGTTGCCTCTAATCTTGGTTCTGCCCTGATGATCTCACCTTTGATATCTTTTCCTGTTCACCACCACCCCTCACACATTTCTGGGGGGTCTTTCTTGGGTCTAAAAAAGAAGAAGGCCACATGAATAGCCACACATGGGAAAGCAGTATGCATGTGTATGACTCTGGAAAAATTTCAAATGCTGGGAAAGGGAAAACAGGAATCAAGCATTTAGGAGGAGTCAATTGTGCACTTGTCTTGGAAATGTAGTGGAAAATTATGACAGGTCTGTGGTTAGAGTTGGAGATAAACATTTTTCTTTTGATCAAACTCTCACACCCATGACTTAGATGGTACCGCTCACTGCTCAAGGGCACACTCCTCTCCTTCTTTAATCCCCCAGCAAAAGCCCTCTTCCTGTTCACCTATGAACTTATTATCCGTATTAGTCTTTAATAAATAAATGGTTTTTAAATGATACTGGTTTCATATTAATTGTCTATTAAATTACTATTTGAAAGTAACATTTAAATTGATTTAACGCTTAGGCACAGATTGTTTCAATTGTTATCACTTTTTAATTGATCTTGGCTTTTGTACCAATCAATATCTTGTCAGAACCCAAAGAGTACACTCAAATTGGGAGAGTCCAATAAAGTGATTTATAAAGATGTGGGCTAGGTGTCAGGAAACCCAGGGGCGGGGGTGGGAGGAAGGAGGGGCCGGTAACTGAACTGCATCCAGCACGGCCAATGGTGAACCTGGGGAGAGGCGGTGAAGAATTAAACGAAACAGACAAGAGAATATAGTTGGGGCCAGGTGGATCACTGCGCCTGGATGAGGACACAGTAACCCCACCTGTAAGCTGAATCTTTATTTTATAGTCAGATCACACAAAGCAAAACAAGGGAGTGGTCAAGATATTTACAATGTTCTTGTGAGTTTCAAATCTACTTCTTTCCTGTTATTGCAATTCTCTGAACTTTATCAAGCTTTGTTTTGGCAGCACTCCCTGTACCTCCCACAGCCCACATCCCTCAGCTACCTAGGACTATAAGGTTGGACTATAAGGTCAAGCTTATATACAACCATAGCCTTTGGCTATAATTGTGCTGGGAGGGCTTTGCCCTCCAAGCTGGGACTTGTACATTGCTTTGCCACAAGAGTACCGTGCCCTCTTGTCAGTCTGAGGCTTGATCCTGTCCAAACACTGTAGCCACTCTCCACAGGTAACCACACCTAGGCTTGAAGGAGCAAGGACAGGGGAACAGATCATAGACACCAGGAAGGAGAGAGCCACTTGGGAAGGAGTGCCTTGACAGAAGCTGTGGCTGTCATTGAAGAACATGACCATCCTGGGGTGGCCACTCAGGAAGGAGCTGAATGAAGGATGAGCACCTGGACATCTCCCCCTCTGATCTCCTGCCAGGGATCCCCACTGGACAAACCCAGTCAGAAGGCAGAAGATGAGGGTTGTCCCTCCATGTCTCCCTTCCAGAAAAGAGGTCTGGAGGTAGAAACAGAAAATATCCCATTTCAGAAAACAAAAACCCTGATTTCTCTCTTAAAGCCAGTGTTTCATAGCATATGGACTGCCCAGTCTACCAAACTTAAGGGAAATAAAAAATCTCTTTCATCTTTACCTGGGGAGGGAATGGAGCTCCAGAACACCATCCTCTTCTCTGAGGAGGTGATCAGAACCAAAAGTGGCGAGTGTGGACTCTTCTCTCTGATGAATGTTTAAGTTTATGTTGATTGCCCTTGGCCCTATTCTGCATGTCCACAATTCTTTATCTGTAACTCCAAATTCCAAAGTACTTCTGAAACTGGATTTCTCCATACTACATTGATCAGCAAAACATGACCTATTGACATGGATGATTTATAACCATTATCTATCCCACTTAGTGTGAATATATTTGTTTTCTTGCAGAAAAATTGCTGATTACCAAAGACTTCCATAGACCCTGCATTATGTAAAATTATATATATATTTTTTCTTTTACATATGGACAAAGCTATAAGTCCATAGCTTTTCCAAATTCCAATACATTTCTAAATTTCAAAATATATTTAGCTCCTGTGTCTTTAGATAAGAGATTTTAGACGTGTGTTCTCATTCACACATCCATAACATTCTTTAGGGAAGAATAGGGTGTGTTTTGTTTTTCATTTGTAATTAATAGGCTTTCTTTACCTAGAATGTGACTTTGATATAAAATATAAAGTTTTTATAAGTCAAAATTACTTTTTTCTTAGTATCTCCCTGCCCCTTCAGAATAGTATGTAAGATTATGAAAGATAATAGATTATAGAACAGAATTAAAGCAGGAAAGGAGAGAACTTAAGGGATACTCAAGAAGCATTTACTGAAAAGATTATTTGAGGGGTGTGGTCAGGGTCAAGGACAATGCTTATAAAAATGGATTTTAGAGCCAGACTTTCTGGGTTCAAATCCCAGTTTCACCACTTACTAGCTATGTGTTCTTCTCTAATTACTTAACTTCTTTGTGCCTTATTTTATATCTTAATAATACAGTAAAATGCTACTTAATTGATTTTTCACAACCACCATTCCCTGAAGTAGCTAAGACAGGCAAGTATCCCTTTGACCTATGAGGAAACCAGAGAAGTTAATATATTTGGATAGGGAATGAACTTGTGGCAAGTGAGGCCTGGCAGTCAGATCCTTCTGCTGCCAAGGTTGGGCTCTTTCCAATTCACTATCTGCCTCATTTAAAGAGGCATGCCCCTCCCTCCCTGACTGCTCCAGGAGGAAGGCAGGTCACATGGTGTTCTTGGCACAGCCAATTCTCAAACAAGCAGGAGGAGCTTCTGGGGTGTTTCCAGAAATGTCAACCTTTGATATTCCTTGTTTCATATCTCCACCCCTGTAACTACCCCGAGTTGATTTAACAAACAACAATCACACTATCCAGACAGTGTAATTTCATTTTGCCTGCAGAGGAATCAAGGATGAATAAGTGGATGTGATTGTCTTAGAAGAATTAGATGCTATTTTCCATTCAAAGAAAGAACTGAAAGTGAGTTGTTGTTTTGGTTTTTTTTTCTGAATGTGTGGGTTTTAACATGCTTCAGTCAACTCTGCAGGTAGCAGTGAATTAAAGTCACATGTCATATCATCTCTTACCTCCTGAGGCCTGGTGGGAAGTAAAGCAGAGCCAGAGGAGTAGATATCCACGCCTTTCTCATCCTGACCACTGCTTCCCTACCATGGAAGTCCAAGGGCAAGGGAGACCATGGAATCAACCTCTCAAAGCACAGAGCAAAGCAAAGACAGGCAGAACTTGATCCCAGGTAAGGGTGGAAAAATGGAGAAAAATCACTCTGGAATCCCACCAATACAGAGAGCAAAGGCTTCTCTTTCCTGTAATGGGGATAGGTAATATCTTTAAATAAATAGCAATTCACAGGAGGAACTCACACACTGCATTAATGTAACCATGCAGAAACTTCCTTTCTTTAATTTGCCTTTTCTCCTTTCTTTCCTTCTGATTCAAATTGGCCTCTGACTTACCTGCTCCTTCTCCCCTACACATTCTACTCCCTTAATCATTAAATCCCTGGGACAATGAGGCCCTGGTCAACATTAAACAAATTTGGGAACAAAGCCTCAGGTCTACTGACCACAGAGACTGAGTTTTCAGTAAACTAAAAAAAACATCCAGGCCTCAGTTGCATTTCAACTCCAGATGCAGGAAAGAGAACAAACCAGATGAAGTGATGCCATGGCTGACATCAGGACAAGATGCAGTGATCAACTACCCCCTACCTTAGCGCTGGCCAATCAGCACCCTAGTGCTGACCAATCAGTATAGACCAAGACCCTAACTCATTTAGTCACCATAGTAAATTATTCTCCCCGCCCCCTCCCCCATATAACCCATCCCCTGGAAGCCATTGGTGAGGTCTTTGAGCATTAGCTCACCTGTGACTTTCAGTGCTGTGCCATTTCCTAAACCAGTGGTCGGCAAACTGAGGCTCGCGAGCCACATGCGACTCTTTGGCCCCTTGAGTGTGGCTCTTCCACAAAATACCATGTGCAGGTGCGCATGTACAGTGAGATTGAAACTTGGTGGCCCATGCGCAGAAGTCAGTTTTCGGCTCTCAAAAGAAATTTCAATCGTTGTACTGTTGATATTTGGCTCTGTTGACTAATGAGTTTGCTGACCACTGTCCTAAACTAATAAACCCTTACTTTCTTGCCTGCAATATCCTGTTTGCATTTGATTGGGCTTTGATGTGCACAGGCAAATGGGCCCCTTTGGTCCAGTAACATTAATTATCCATTGCTGTGGACCAAGTTACCCCAAATGTAGTGGCTTAAAACAACAAGCACTCATTATCTCACAGCTCCTAAGGGGCATAAATCTGGCAGCAGCCAGCTGGGTGGTTCTGGCTTGGGTGTCCCATGAGATTGCAGATGCTTGAAGCTTGGACTGGGCTGGAGGACCTGCATCCCAGATGGCTCACTCACATGGCTGTTGGCTAATAAAATCAGTAATTATCTCAATTCCTTACTGGCCATAGGCAGAGGGTTTCAGTTCCTGACCACGTGGACCTCTCCAAAGAGCTGCTCCTAACGTGGCAACTGGCTTCTCCCAGAGGGAGTGATTCAAGAGAGAGAGCAAGGAGAAAGCTACATCCTTTTATCAACTACCTTCAGAAGCCTACTACCATCACTTTTGCCACATTCCATGTATTGGAATTCCCAAGTTTAGCTCATATTTAAGGGGAGGGGAACTAGGTTCCACCTTTTGAAGTGAGGAGTACTTAATAATTCAAGAACCTATTTAAAACCACCATATACTTGGAAGGAGGTTAGAAGGGAAAATGGTTCAGGGTGGTTTCATAATAGAAATGGAGGGCTGGTCTGCCAAAGATCTGAGAAGATCTCGGAAGAAGGTCCTCAGCGCCCTTCCACACCTTCCTCTTCTCCCATACACTAAGGGTCCCAGGACACCCTCGTAGTGGGGCCCTGCAGGGACCCATTCTTCTTGGCAATCCCTGTGCCTTCTTAGTCTTCCCTACTCATTATTATACCTACACCCGTTCCCTCTATGTTTCTTGGCTCCTTATTCTTGAGAAACAGTTAATTGAATTTAATTGGAGTATTCATGGTTTATAATGGACCCACAAATCCCTATGGCAAGTTACCAGAGGCTTAATAGATCTAAAGACATCAATCTCTACAATCTCTTTCACGTGGGAGAAAGACTGCTTCAGTGACTTTAGGAAGCCACTTCTGACTCCCCAATGATATCATAAAACAACAGAACACCTGCTCAACATTGTGTGATTGAATTATCCCAGCAAAGCTGAAGACCTGTTTATGATTTGCACCTGACAAGAAACCTGCACCAGGAGAGAGAGGTTGAGCGGCAGAGGTTAGTGGCATTGCTTCCCAGCAAGGGGCTCTGCACTGAACTTGGTCTGCTGGGCAGGATCCCTGAAGCCATCATCCCACCACTATTCCCTTAGCAGAACAGGTAGCTCACTTCAGGAGCCCAGGGAAATGGGGAGTTGGTAGGAGGTTATTTTATTTTCAATGATTTGGGGAGAATGATGTGGACACAGAGCAATCACAAAGCACTATTAGGCTGCCGCTGGTTCTCCAGAAGATGAGTGAGTATATAATAAGGCAGCAGTTCTCAAACTGTTGGTCAGGAACTCTTTCTACTCTTGAAAAGTATCAAAAACCCCAAATAATCGTTGTTTGTGTGTTATTTAACATCTATTTACTGTATCAATTAATTTCACTTAATATTTACCATATTAGGAATTAAAACAGAAAAAATTTACTATTTTTAAATGAGTTAAATACTTTAAAGTTAATAATACCTATTACATGTTAACATAACATTAAAACAACTATTTAAAAAATATAGAAAGGTGGCATTGTGGTGTGTTTTTGCAAATCTCTTTAATGTCAGGCAGCAGCTGGATTGTCATACCTGCTTTTGCATTCAATCTGTTGTGAAATCACGATCGGATAACCTGTGGGGGAAAAACTCTGAACAGCCATGGGAGCATGAGAAGGCAGATAAATCTTAGTGTTATTATGCAAATAGTTGACCTCAGAAACAAATCCTTTGAGAACCACTAAATTAAAGAGGTATTACAAGCTCTCCTCTTAATTTTGCTGATGGCAGACTCTAAACAAGGGAGTGCTAACATCAGCGCTTCATGGCTCTGGGAGTATGGCTGACATGTGCAGACTTGTAAGGCTACCGGGGCTGCTGTCAGTATGCAAGGGGAGCCACAGGGATGAATAAAAGGAAGAGTTGTCCAGAGGAATGGAAAAGCCTGGGTGGCACATTAGAGCACAAGGGGAATTTTGTTCCTGTGTAAGATTTTTACTAATATCTGCTTCCCAGGAACTCTTTGTGGGAAGGCTAAGGTTCACTTCCTTTTGAAATTACACTGAGTGGCCAGATTATTATGATCTCTGAATGTATTAAATAATCTGGCCACTCAGTGTATATCCTATATAACAAAAGGCTAATATGCAAATTGTCCCCTCAACCAGGAGTTCGACCAGCAGGCAGGCCAGCCAACCACCCATGGCCCCTCCCCCTGGACAGGCTGGCCGGACCCCCACCCATGCATCAACACATGCACCAGGCTATATATATATATATATATATATATATATATATATATATATATTATACACACACACACACACACACACACACACACACTGAGTGGCCAGATTATTATGCATTCGGAGATCATAATAATAATCTGGCCACTCAGTGTAGATGTAGCTATGCAACTTGCTCTGAGCAGAGTGATGTGTGACATTTTCAGGAAGAAGCTCTAGGAGCCACTTTGCTCTTTGCTGTAGTCTTTCCCTCTTGGTAATTGTCAATGTTCCATGTGGCTATTAGCTTCCCTATCAGCCCAGAGTCCAGGGGGAGGACGACATTGATGGAAAACCATCCCTAGCTAACCCTTGTTGGACATAGAATACAAATGAAAAACAACATGTGTGGTTTTCAGCCATTGAGATGTTAGGCTTGTTTGTTATAACAGCACAATCTGTCTCATCCTGACTGATACAGCCACCTGACTAGAAAGGCAAGTAAAGGATACAAAATGTACCATCTAATGCACACCTATTGGGAGCTTACTGTGAGTCAAACACAATACTAGGTGCTATGATTACAAATGGTTTAGATTTGGCACCACCCTCAAAGGGCTTATAAATAAATAAATAAACAATAAACAAACAAATAAACTGTCTCTCTGTTGCAATTGCCACTTTTTTAACAAAGGTGAAGCTAGGGGATTATGGGAGGGAGAAGTCCATGAGTCCTGCATCTGTCATAGAACTGGCAAGGATCAGACAGCATAGGTACCGGGGATTTTTGAAGGGATTTTTAACTGAAGAGACCATTTTTGAGATGTGGGCAGGGTTAAAGTGGCCAACAGGGATATGGAGGCATTCGTGGCAATCAACAGGGGAAAGACAACCCCACCGCAGGCCGAAGGACAGGGTTAGGAATGGTGTTACTGGGCCTGGCAAGATCCGGACTCATTGCAGAGGAGCTGTGTGACACCAGCTATAGTTCTAGAAGGGCACAGTCATTACCACAACCACATCAAAACAGGCAGGGAGCAGGAGAAAGCAATACTCTTAATTCTCTCTCCTTCTGCTCTCTTATCTCCTGTCTGTGCTTCCTAATGGCCAGATCCATTTGGACACAAGAGACAGGGGGCTGGTTATCAAGGTGGTCTCTACATTCAAGGACAAATACCTTATAAGAAGGAGGCAGAAGGAGAATTAAGACAGAAGAGAAGCCAGTCATGGGATAGAAGCAGTCACAGAGAGAAGATGCTGCACTGCTGGCCTTGAAGATAAAGAAGGGGAACTTGAGCCAAGGAATGCAGTTCTGGATGCTGGAAAAGGCAAAGAAGACAGCTTCTCCCCAGAGCCTCCGGAGGGAACACACCTGCCAACATCATGATTTTGGCCCAGTACAACTCATTTTAAATTCTGGTCTCTAGAACTGTAGGAGAATAATTTTGTTTTAAGCCACCAATTTGTGGCAACTTGTTATAGCAGTAATATGAAACATCAATAGCTTAGGACAGAATCTCCACTGCCTCTAAATTCTAAGGACTTGATACTGGATCAAGTTCATTATGTCATGTGACTTCTCACTTGCAAAAATATGGTATTTGTTCTCCTCACCTCCACACCCAGTTCTCCTGACAAATCCAGACATCAAATTTAGCAGTGGACGGAGCTTTGAACAGTCCTCAGTGGTCCTCAGGCCCTTTGTAAACAGATTTCTGTCAGGCCTGTCCCCACCAGTTTCAAACATATCCAGACACACATCAACCCCCTGTAATGTATTGTCTGAATTTTGAATAACATCATAAGAAATCTTGAGTCTAAGGCTAAAATCATTTTAGCTTTTCTGATGGTCTTGCTGCCTTTTTGTTCTAGTCAGTTATACAGTCAGTTATTCTTTCCTCTCCACTAGTCTGTCAATTCTGCAAGACCAGAAACTCTATACCCATTTCCTAATATGCACTTGGCAGTTAGTGTGTTCCAGTCGATGTTTGGGTTTTGCTATTCCACAACAATAGAGTTTTGGATGCAATAAATAGGCTTGTTTGAGTATAATGATTCTTAGCACATAGGTTCATTATTGAGTGTGCATTACCATCCAAAATCTTACAAGACTGTAGCTCTTTGTTTCTGAGAGTGAGAGACATCTCCCCCTCTATTCCTAACACAGACTAAACTTTGACTTTAGGAATCAGATTGTCCTGGGTTTAAATCCCAACTTTTCCATCTCTCAACTATACAACTTCAGGAAAATTACTTAACCTCTCTAAGCCTTAGCTTCCTCAGCTGCAAGATTGATGCTCTGTTCACTGCAGGATTATTGTAGTATTACATGATGCCTAGCATGGAGTTTGTTTGGAGTGTAGGAAGCATTACAAAAAATGATATCCACTTAATCAATTACTTCTTCCATATATTCCTTTTTAAAACGGTGAGGTCAAGATTGTGAATGTTATATGGGAGCACAAGTGGAGAAGTATACCTTGAAAAAGGCAGCTGACCGTCCTACAACCAGGGCCTAGACTACTGTGGAGGGAGTGAGATGAGTTATAAGCATGCAGGGTGAGATGATGTTTTTATATAAAATGTTGATAATTTTTTGCATTTATTCTGACTTTTCAAAATATTGCATTAAAATATTATTTATCTTGATTACCTACTTTATTGGCACTCTTATTTAAATTTTGCACCCAAAGCAATGCTTTATTCACCTGTCCCTAGTCCTGCTCTGCCTAGAGAACTTTGTGTCAGTTACATCACGGCCTAGGTACGGAACCAGAACAGCCAGAGAAGCCTGTAGGAAAAGACCTCGATTTTCCTCTGAGTTTGAACTTGTGCTTTCCAAACCCTAGAAACTATTACCCTGCATAGAAAGAGAGCTGACGGCATGGACTACAACTCCCAGAAGGCCGCGCGGCAAAGGGCCCTCTCCGATTGGCTGCACGGCTCGGAATCATCGCCGATTGGCTGCGGTGGCCCCGCCCCCGCCCGCCCTGGCCGGGATTACCCAGGGCGGTGAGTCCCGGGTTAAAGTGCTCCCGAAACCGGCTAATCAGGCAAGTCTCGGCCAGGCCCACAGGCTCCATGGCGACGCGGCCCGTGTCCCGGATGCTGCGGCGGGTCCTGAGGTCCAGTGTGCGGAACTGCAGCTCAGGGGCTCCGGTGACGCAGCCCCGACCCGGGGAGCCCTCCCAACCTGCGGCGGAGGTGAGCCCGCTCGCCCGCTCGCCCGCATCTGCACCCTGGCAAGCTGCCCCCTACGCCCAGAGAAGCACCTAGGGTAGCCTTGGGCCAGTGCTTCTGGGAGGGACTCCTCATCGCTTAATTGGGGGTGGGGAGAGGAAGTGCAGTGATGTTCCCTGGATGGACTGTCCATCTCTCAGATACTTCAGGGTCGGGGGAGGGGTTCGCTCCTTGGGGGTCTTACTTAAATGCCTCCCTGCCCATCAGCCCTGCAGCCCCCACCAGGTCTGAATGGCCTCAGGGGATGGGGGATAGGCGGATAGGGCTCTAGGTCCTAGGAGATGTTATCAGCACCCCTCTCAGCCCAGCCCCAAGCTCAACCGCTTCCTTAAACATTTTCCTCCCCATCCCCCAGCGGACTTGTCTGGGTATGACCAGGTGTTCTTGAGACACCCTTCTGTGAAGTGTGACACTGCCTAAAATGTCACCTTGGTGCCACCAATAGGCAATTGTCACCTCGGTGGTCACAGGGCTCTCACTTTCTGTTTCATCTTCATTCCCCTCCTTTAGGTTCAGCCTCCTTTAGGGCAGCCAGGAGCAGGACCTGGGCCCTTCAGGTTAGGGGTTTGGTTTGGTATCTTCTCTTCAGGGTAGGGAGCCCCTTCCACCCCCACCCCCCCAGTCCTTGACAGCATCCCTCAGAGTGATTACTATAATAACAAGTTTTAAGTTTGCTCTTGTTTTGTGCATGTGGTCAGAGAATAAACTGGGAGAAGCATCTCTTTATTTGCTGAAACCTTAGTTCTAGACCCATCTCGTCCTTCTCCTCCCATCTCCCAGCGCAAGCCTTCAAGTCCTGGGGTCCTGGGGTTCATCAGATCTTGCTCCCACACCTCTCTCACTACTGCCCAATGAGGGGGAGCTAAACTTGCGGTCCCCTCTGGGATCCTCAGATAAGCAGGTCCAGTTGGAGAAAATGTTCAGTATTCTTGACCTCTGAACTCCATTGAGGGGGAGTAGGAAAGCAGAAATTGTTGAGAGATCTTTAAACAGTTCCAGAAAAGGGATGTTTCTTCTTCCCCTGCCTCTAGTTCATTTTATACCTTTCATGAGAGGACCTGTGCTAAGGGCTTTAGTTCTCACAGTAAAGCACAGAGTCGAGTCTGTAAATCTGAAGAGCAGAGTGTATTTCAGTGTGGAGGCTCATGAAGTAACTCCCCTGAGTCACAGCGCTGGAAAGGGGCAGTCACAGGGCTGACGGGGAGAGGCTGCCCCTACCCTTTCCTTTGCACCCAGAAGGGAGCTGTCATGAGCAGGGAAGAGCATGGACTGTGGGACACAGCGCCTGGAATTGAGTCCCAGCCCTGCCACTTCCTAGCTGTGTGAACTTCACCTCCCAGTGCCTCATCTTCCCGTTTGTAAAGTGGAATAATAGTGTCTACTCCATCAGGTGGTTATAGGGACTATAATATATACACATACTTAGAACAAAGCCTGGCACACGTAAGTGCTCTGTTAAGCATATATTTGTTGTAATTATTATCTTTGCTGTCACTGGCCCATGCAGTGTCCCATTAGTCCTCTCCCACCTGGACATTCAAGATAGTCATTCTGTCAACTATTGGACCACAGACCGCCCATCTCGGTCATTCTCCTCTGGCGTTGTCCTCAGCAGACAGGTTGTCCCTT
This sequence comes from Corynorhinus townsendii, assembly GCA_026230045.1. Lineage (NCBI taxonomy): Eukaryota > Metazoa > Chordata > Mammalia > Chiroptera > Vespertilionidae > Corynorhinus > Corynorhinus townsendii. The sequence continues at coordinate 91,474,731 of JAPDVU010000004.1, forward strand.
GAGTGCTGGATGCTCTCCCACCTTTCTTGGAATTTGCCCACAGTGCTCAGCACGGGGATCTGCCTGCAGTGGAGTCAGCAGATATTTTTGATTGTTTGAAACCCAAGTGAGGGGCATGGATCATAGGCACAGGAAAGGGAGCCCCAAGTTTACAGTCTTGCTTTGGCCTCCAATTTTTCCTGGCTCCTGGGCTGCCTCTCCTTCCCTCTTCAGGTCTTCAAAACCAGAGGGTTGAGGCAGCCCGTCTTGACACAGTGGGGAGGGCACAGAATGCCTTGGAGACTCTCAGAGGAGAGACAAGCCTGGAGGCACATGTGGTCAGCCTATCCCAGAGCCTGCCAGTTGGCGAGAGCAGTGGTGGGGGCCCCTGAGCCCCTACCCCCCTTTCCTTCCTGCAGGGTACCTTTTCCCACACCCCGCACAGGGCGTTGGCCTTCTGGTTTGGGATGGGAGCATTGCTTGGAGAGACAGAGGGGCAAGCCACTGGGTAGCTAACATTTCTGTGCTGTGGTGCGGGTGTGAGAGAGCCGGCTGTGAGGCTGTCTGAAAGGAGGCCTTGGGATTGGTCCAAGGACAGATTGAGCAGCTTCTACTTCTACATGTAGAAAGGGTAAGTGGCGGCATGTGGGGCTGTGGGCACATGGGCATGTGGGGACGTGGGGATGTGGGAAGGGGAGAGATGGCTACCTGCCATTGTGATCGGGGCGGCCTGGACAGTCTTCTCCAGGAGGCTTACCCCAGTCCAAAAGCACAGCACCCCTCTTCCTTCCTCTCAGGCTCCATGTGGGCTTTGTTGGGGCAACAGGGGACTGGTCTCGGGTGCTGGGCCAGCTGCCTCAGGCAGGGGAGAGAGGGACTCCGCAAGGCCATGGCATCCAGCTGTGCAAATGGCTGGAAAGGAGAGATGGTGGAGAGGGGTTATGAGGAAGGAACTGGGTATAGGAGAAGGTAGGAAAGACCACAGGGCCTGGCCTGGGGCAGGACATGTGGAGGGAAAGAAGACAGAGGGCAAGCAGGGTGTTATCTGGACTCCCAGCCTGGGCAGCTCTGTAAAAGCTTTGCTTCAGTAAGTTTGACACTCCTTGCCAGGAGTCAGAGATGTGAAGACCTCACACTTAAGGTGGGGGGAGGGGGGAGGGAGTGAGGTCGGGGGCTGGATGCTGTGCTAAGTCCTCTCACGTGGCAGAGGTTAATTTTGAGGCGCCCGGGGTATACATCATTGCAAACTGCTGGTCAGTCAGGGTCCTGATGTTCAAGTGCGGTGTGTGCTTTTTCTCCTGAATAACCCTGCTACCCTGTGTATACTCTAGAGCTATTCGGGTTTGGCCTTTACCATTGAAATCTAATGCCCAGGTGACTAATGCCAAGGGAGGCACTTAACTCCTTAGTACTACCCGTGCCCATGCCACTCCACTCTGCACCATTCCGCCCTGGACAGGGAGACAAGAGGTAAGCAGGTAGCATGTGGTAGGCTGCTGAGAACTGGTTTTTGGCACTGGCATCGGTGGTCCTGGAGGGACTCGGACACCACTGTCCTGCCTTGGGTGGTGTGAAAGCAGGTCAAGTCCCAGCAGTGGGTAGGAAGGCCAGGGCCTTGCAGGACTGGGAAGGGTGGGAAAACTAGCACTCACAACTAGTGCTGCTCAAGAATACTTGACTGATGATTGAATACGTGTAAGTAGGAGTTATTTTAAGAAAGTGGCAGGAATCACATATTTAATACCTATTCTGTGCCAGGAACACCGCCCATCAAGTTAGGTAGAGATATTATCCACACTTTATGGGTGAGGAAGCCAAAACTTAAAGAATTTAACTCCATAGATAGTTCGTAAAGAGCAGAGCCAAGCTTGTCATTCAGGTTTGCCTACTCCCAAAGCCTGTGCTAGAACCACAGCAACTACCCCGGAGTGAACCAGCTACTGCTGCTTTTGTCCTGGGGTGGCTGGGCCAGGAGTCCTCAGCCCTGGCGGCAGGGAGGAAGCTACAGCCCTTCAAACACACACAAGTCCAAAGCTCGCCCCATCTCAGAGCCATTGGCGGGCTCTGGCCTCAGTACTAGAAGCTCGGCAGTGATGTTGATGGGCAAGCAAAGTTGGGAGCCGCTGTACCACGCTACACCACCTGGGCAGTTGAGGCCAGCCCGGAAATGCGTGATGACCCCAGTGTAACCTTCTCCTTGGAGTAGGAGCCTGCCTCTTGGCTTGTTGACACAGTTTGCCACTTGCTACTGACATGTAGTATAGACACCAGGATACTGAGGCCCACAGGAAGACTCCCCACATGGCAAGCAGCCTGGTCCAGGCTGGGCCCTGGGAATCTGAGCAGCTGGGGCTCTCTATTCTGATATGTCTAGCCCTTCCTGGGGGAGGCATTGCTGGCTACCCGGCCTGTGGCCGTGCCCTCTGAGTCCTGGGCTCCTTTGACTGGCACTGGTATTTTTTTCCTCAAGGAGATTTAAGGGAAAGGAAGAAACTAGAATAACAAAAGTAGGATATGCAGTGTTGGAGGAGAAAAGAGGCAGGGATGAGGCTTGTTAATATCCAAGAAAGAGAGAGGATGTGTGTGTGTGTGTATGTGTGTTTGTGTGTGTGTGTAGGAGGCTGGGCAGGTGCTGGCAGTAGAGTCTGAATGAACCTAGATAAGGTCACTCCAGGTCTCAAAGTGGAATTGGGCCTGCCCCTCCCTGGCCAGAACAGAGCATCTAATTTCCTTGCGGATGCCCCATTACATTGCTGGCTCCCTGATTCTGCTGAGTCATACTCCTTGGCCCTCACTTGTTCCCAATTCCTAGATTTATTTTGGCTCCTCCCTCACCCAGCCACCTCTCCTGTATGTTAAGATGAGGGTCAGGAGAGGCATCTTGGCAAGTGAGGAGGTGGGGTCTGGGGTGACTGACAAATTAATGAATTGCAAATAGCTGTTGATGGGGAAGCAGGTGCAACTCTGCCCTACATCCGGATTCCCAGGTGTCCAACCTCCTGGGCTCTAGTGGCCAGTGGGACTCCTGGCTCTGAGCGTCCCCTGCCCCACCCTCAAGGCTACTGCTGGCAAGGTGGTGGAAGCCAGGGAGGAAGGTATGGCTAGGATGGTATTAGACGGCAGTTCAGAGAAGTGACTGCTGTTCCACTGGCCGTAACTGAGCAGGGTTCCTCAGAGGATGTGGGGAACTGGCCTCAGTGTGGGCAACGTGAGGGCAGTTTGACGGGAGCACCCCCACATCCCTACATCCTCACTCCTGTCCCTTTTCTCTCCCGAGTCGGGTTGTGGCCCTTGGCCCTGGCTGCACAATTAGAATCACCTGTAGAGATTAAAATCACAAGTGCTCAGAGATCAAATTCACTGATCTCTAGAGGAACTTTTTTCTTAAGCTCCCCAAGTGGTTGCAGGGAACAGCCAGGGCTGAGGAGGTCACTGGCATAAATGTTTCTCCCTCCTGGGTGCAGGCGAAGTTACCCTGGACCTCAGGAGGCCTGAGGCCTTCTGCCTCTTAGATTACAAATTCTTAATCCCAGGTGTTTACCTACCAGCTCCCTGGCCCCTCCCCGCCACTCCCCTCAGCTCATTATTCCTTTTTATTTACAGCTGGGAAAACAGGCCTTGGGGAATTAGGGAGCTTTCCCAGTGTGTAAGGTCACACCTGGCCCAGAAACCAGGGTTCTTGCCCCATCAGAGCCCTTCCCATCGGCCTCGGGGATGACTGCCAAGGTTATGATTTCTTAGTTCTAAAGGTTCTAAAGAAATGGCTTCTCTTCGCCTGCCCATTTTACTGCCCCATGCATCTTCTGGGACTCACCCTGTCAATCAGAGGAAGGAATTTAGAACTTGGAATCAGAGACCTGGATTTGAACCCAGTTCTGCCGAGGGTGTTCTTGGACCCCATCCAGGCCTTAGTTATAATCCTTCATGGAGAAGGTGTGGGAATTAATTGAACAGAGAACATTCTTTGGAACTTGAAGATGTTTTGCAAATGTTCCTTCTTGGAGCAATGATCTCGTCAGCATCTGTCTTGACCCAGGGTTTTGATCTGAAGGTGGGAGATCAGACTAGATCAGACTTTGGAAAAGGTGAGGCTGACTGCTTCTATTCTCCCCAGCAGGGGTTGGGCCTTCCAGTGACACTCCAGCAACCTCCTCCCCTATAGGCCTCAGACAATGGGTGGGTAATTCTTCCTTCCTGCAGTGGGTCGGGAAGGATAAAGACAAGTAATCTCTGCAGGGTCATTCTAGCCCCTCCATTCTGCCCTCTTGGGGGCTGGGAGCCTCATTCTTTCTGCAGGTCTCCCAGGTTGTGCTGTCCTCGCCCCTTGGCCTGTGTGCGGGGAGCCCTCCCATGTGTATACCCTCCCCAGCTGCTCCTGGTGGCTTGGCCTCCTGGGCATTGGGGATGCCCCGGGGACCCCAGCCAACAGGGAGATAGTTAAGGGGGAGGCAGCGCCCTAACCGGTTTGGCTCAGTGGATAGAGCATCGGCCTGTAGACTGAAAGGTCCCAGGATTGATTCCGGTCAAGGGCATGTACCTTGGTTGCGGGCACATCCCCAGTGGGAGGTGTGCAGGAGGCAGCTGATCAGTGTTTCTAACTCTCTAGCCCTCTCCCTTCCTAGCTGTAAAAAAGCAATAAAATATATAAAAAACAAACACACACAAAAGGGGAGGCAGCTTGTGTGACACCCAGAGTTGGTGGTTTTGCCTAGAGCTCTTTCTGCCTCCCTTGATCAAGGGAGAGAAGGGGAGGCCTTGGTTGGAGAGGTGGCTCACCAAGTCCCAGCTGTGCAGCGATGGTGCCACCGTGCCTCAGTTACCTGCCTCCTTCCTGGGCCTTCTCTCCCAGGGACCTGTCCAAGAGATAGCGAGTCATTTGTCCTTGGGCAGGCTTCCTCTGAGGGCGGGGTGTGCATGTCCTACAGGTCGGGACTCCAACCTCAGTGCAGTCTTGGGGAAGGGGGAACCCCAGCTCCCTCAGGGCTGCTGGACCCACACAGCTGCAAAGGTGAGAGGTGCTGCTGCACAGATGGGAAGGGATTATGGCTTCCCCCAGGCAGGCTCCCTTGGCTCCACCCCTGTAGTGTCCTCCACTCTGACCTGACCTGTCCCTGCAGGAGCTGTCCAGGCGGAGGCAGTTCCTGAGGGAGCACGCGGACCCCTTCTCTGCCTTCCTCACCGACAGCTTTGGCCGCCACCACAGCTACCTGCGGATCTCCCTCACTGAGAAGTGCAACCTCAGATGTGAGTCTCCTTACGGGCCCTCTCTGCGCTCCCGTTCCTCTGCCGAAGTCTCCCCTTGCCAGGAATCCTTGTTGGTGTCCCCAGTTCCTCTAACTTCCCCACTGCCCTCTGCCTTGCTCGCCAGGTGGGGTTCAGGACAATATTGGGGTCCAGGCTGAGTTTTATGATCCTGGAAGCTGGATTCTACTTGGGATTAGATTTGAGCAGAGAATTGCTGTTGTGTTTGGGATTGAGATTAGATCTGCATCTCTAACTCCTCAGGGTTCTTTCTTCCTCTCTCCTGTTGCCCTGCAGTGCCCAGCATTTAGGACATGCCAGGGTGCCCCACTAGACACCAAAACCGTGAGGTCCACAGCAGGGCCCATGGCCAATACTCCAGCTGTGGAGACACCCCAGTGTCTAGAGAAGTTCATTAACTTTCCCAAGGTCGTCTGGGGCCAAGATGATGCAGAGTCCTCGTTTCATAATCCCACGTGGACTTCCCTGGGGGTGTATCCGCTGCTTGACTGCTCAAGTTTGTTGGCATTCATACCTCCCTCCCTCCTTCCTTCCCTCCCTTCTCCCCTCTCCACTTCCTCTCCTCTCTCCCTTCCTTCCTCTGTAGTTCACAGTAAGAAATGTGTTCACTTCATGGCCCAGGAAATATGTGTGTGCATATGTAAATGTTGAACCAAACATTTCTATTCAGTCTTAAAAGACCGATTCTGGAGCCATCATGACTTTCTCACAGATCTGGCCCCAATCCTTGATAGCACTGAACCACCAAAACTGATGGTGGGGATGGCGCCCTCACCCACCAGGGCTCACCTCCTTTACCCCATTCTGCTACCTGGCCCTGATATAGTACCTGAGTTTTCCAACCAATCAAACAGCGTGGACAGTAATCTGGAGTAGATAGGCTGGTTGTAGCTACAGAGAACAGCGGCTTTGCCAGGCCAGAGAATACTTGCCAGCCTTTTCACCCCATGACGCACACACGGAAGGGTAGCTATTTGCCCAAATCAGATGAAATGAAAGAGGGTGAACAATGCCGGAAGGAATGGGCCCAGGCCCTGGCCCTCCGGGCAGGCCATGCCCAGCACTGAGGAGTCAGCATTTTGACATCCCCCTACGTCAAGCCAGGCTCACTCTCTACCTGGCTTATCTTTAACCTGTACCCTCAGCTCCCCCCACGGTGGGGAGGGAGTGTTACCATTTTACAGATGAGAAAGGTGAGGCACAGAGAGAATTTGGCCTAGGGTCTGTACCACCTCAGTCTGGGTAGGGTCAGGAGAAAGTCCTGGCCCCGTGGGGGTGAACACATCATGGACTTGGCTGCTGTCATCATTCCCCCACGCTCCTTCCCTGCAGGCCAGTACTGCATGCCCGAGGAGGGGGTCCCACTGACGCCCAAGGCCGACCTGCTGACCACAGAGGAGATCCTGACCCTTGCGCGGCTCTTTGTGAAAGAAGGTGTGGACAAGATCCGGCTGACAGGTGGAGAGCCGCTCATCCGGCCTGACGTGGTGGACATAGTGGGTGAGTCTGACGGAAGCTGTCCCCACTTCTCCCAGCTCCTGCCTCGTCCAGCTGGACTCCGATATTAGTACTAATCTCGGCAGCATTAATTCATTTAGAGCTTTATGCTCACCAGGTCCTTCCATCCTCTGAGATGAGTACCATTGTTATTCCGCTTCATTCAGAAATGAGGTGCAGAGAAGCTCATTAGCTTGCCCGAGGTCACAAAGCTCGTAAGTGCGTAAGTGCCGGAGGCTTACTGTCACATTGAGGCTAAAGTCCTCGCCAGGGGCCTGGGCCCACTGACGTACCTCCCTGCCATGGAGTGCCTCTCCACCTCTCCTCCAGGCACGGTGCCAGCCTTCACACTGGCTGCTCCCTCTCTGGGAGCGGAGGGCTCACTTTCTGCTTCAGTCAGGTCCCTGATCAGATGCCATCACCTGTGGAGACCTCCTTGACCACTCTAAGTGCATCTCTTATACAGACCCTGAAATACAATTTAAAAATGAAAAAATAAAGTACATTTCCACATAGACACGCCAGCTACTTTCTGTCCCTGGAGTTGTCACGCTACAGCCCACAGGCTTAATCTGGGCCACCACCTTTTTGTGTGGCCTGCAAGCAAAAAAAAATGTTTTTATGTTTCTGTAGATTGGAAAAGAAAATCAAAAGAATAACATTTTGTGACATGTGAGAATTAAATGAAATCCTAAATTCACTGTCCATTAATGAAGTTTTATTGGAACATAGCCACACCTCCATTTACATATTTCCCAGGCTGCTTTTGCAGAGTTGAGTAGTTGCAAGGGAGACCATGTGGCCGGCAAAACCATAAATATTTACTATCTGGTCTTTTGCAGAAAAAGTGTAGCAGCCCCTGCTTTATCCTATCCTACCTTATTTTTCTTCACAGGATTTGTCTCATTTTAACTTTATGTTATTTGGTTGTATGTGGTTTTTCACTTTGTATTGTCTGTCCCCTCCACCAACTAGCATGAAAGCTCTGAGTGGGCCGTGGGGCTCGGGGGGCACAGTAGGGGGGGGCGGGCTGTGGAGCTCTGGGTGGGGGGCCCATGGGATTCTTGGGGAGCCATGGGGCTTTTGGGGAGCCATGGGGCTTTCAGGGACCCGTGGGGCTCTGGGGGGTCCATAGGGCTCTGCGGGAGCCGTGGGGCCCTGTGGGAGCTGTGGCAGGGTTTGTTCCAGCTGTGCTCCCAGCACCTGGGACCATGCCCAACACAGGTGGTGCTCACTAAGATTTGTCCGATGAATGGAGAGTGGTTGAAAGTGCAATCTCTGAAGCAGGACATACCCAGGTGTGAGTCCCTGCTGTGCCTCTTACTGACAGCATACCTTTGGGCAACTTTCACAATCCGGACAGAGATGGGACCTGCCTTACAGGGGAGGAATGAGGAGGGAGTGCTCAGCATGTACCAGTGCTCTGTAAGGGTGGCCCTGCCCCGCTTCTACGCCCCAGGGTCGGGCAGAGAGACCTTTGCTCATGTGATTGTAGCTGATGAAATCAGAGGAAAATAAGGTTGGTGTGTTCTTGATAATTGAGCCCTCCGCCCCCTCACCAACAGCCCCATCCCAGCTATTACGGGTAGAACCTCCCAACCTTCAGATCTCCACCTCGTTTGCTGGCTCAGCGAGCATTCTCTGGAGTGCTTTGTCCTGTCTGGGCCTGTGCTGGGCACAGTGAGCCCCTGATACTGCCATGGGCAGAAGCATCCGCTGGAGCCAGCCATCTGACAGGGGCTCAGGATCCTGACAGCCCTCTCTTTTCCTTCCCAATGGCCAGCTCCCTCCACCCACCACTGGTCACTTGGTCTGGGATCCTGCCATTATTTCTGGGCTGGACACCCTGTCCCAGGAAAGCTGACCAGTATTTCTGGTGGTTCCTCGGAGCTTCAGAGAGAGCTGGGTTCCAGGAAAAGGCTGAACCTGCTGAACTTGGCTGGCTGCCAGGCACAGCCCCTGGTTCAGGCCACTTCGTGTGCCTTCTGGCCCGGGTTCAACCTTAAGTCCCAGTGTTTCCTGCACATTGTTGTGATGCCGTTGTAATAACTTCGTTATTATTTATCAGGAAAGGAGGAAAGGGCAGACCCAATAGTATAGGCATGCCATTTATACAGCTTTGCCAAAAAGCTGCATCTAAAATTCTCCAAGTCTCTTCCCAGATGATTGATGGGGGAAGGGACGTGATAAAGGACATGTAGATGCATGCCATGTAAGGTCTGAGTGACATGGGAGGATGCTTACCTGTCAAACCTGGAAGCTAAGTAAGTCAGGGGCTAAAATAGGTGTGGCCACTACCAGTGCAGGAAACCTGAATATTTAAATGTCCAAACAAAGGAAGTTCTAGCTCTCTTTCTCTTTCACCTGTGACTCCTGTCGGGGCGGGGTGGGGTGGTCCTCTGCACCTGCACAGCCATGTGGGACTTTCACAATGGACTAATGGATTTTAATTAGCTTGGGTACTGAACTACACCTGGCTGCACCATGGAGCAGACTCTCTGGGCACTGGTTTTGCTTTTGACACTGCTGGAACCCCAGCTGCACTTTTTCCAGGACTGGCTAAGGGGCAGGAAACTTTGGAATCTGAGCAATGTAACTTCATGCAAATAAAGCCTTTTCCCACATCCTATTATCCCGTGGGGGCTTCTGAAAATTCTTATTTTAGCAGTACCCCAAGCACCTCCACCTCGCTCCCATGAGCGACGGGGAAGTTTGATTCCCTGGTAACAATTATACAGCCACTAGAGGCCCAGTGCATGAATTCGTGCATCAGTGGGGTTCCTTGGCCTAGCCTGCGGAATGGGGCCAAAACCGGCTCTCCAACATCCCCCAAGGGGTCCCAGATTGCAAGAGGGCACAGCCCAGGCTGAGGGACCCCACCAGTGCATGATTGGGGCCGGGGAGGGATGCAGGAAGTCAGCCAGCTGGGGGAAGGACCACAGGAGGGCTCCAGGGCATGTCCGTCCTGATCTGCCTGACACCAGCAGCAAACTAACCTACTGGTTGGAGCGTCTGCTCCCTGGTGGTCAGTGCACGTCATAACGACTGGTCGGCAGGTCGACTGTCTGCCCCCTGGTGGTCAGTGCACATAGTGAGCAGTTGAGCAGCCTTAGCATATCATTAGCATATTACGCTTTGATTAGTTGAATGGATGACCAGACAATCAGACACTTAGCACATTAGGCTTTTATTATATAGGATAACCACCATCCATAGTTATAACGCTTTTCATCTAGTAGATCTGAACCTCTTTATCTATTAAACAACCCAATTCTTGCTCCCCACACACACCTCGGCCCTGGTACTTTCTGTCTTTATGATTTTTAGCTACTTTAAGAATCTCATATAAGTGAATCATACAGTATTTGTCTTTTGTGACTGCCTTTTTCCACTTAGCATAATGTTTGCAAAATTCATCCATGTTATAGCATATTACAGAATTTTCTTTCTTTTAAGGCTGAATAATATTCCATTGTATGCATATATCATATTTTGATAACCCATTCATTAGTCAAGTTGGGTTAGTCATGTTTTAGCTGTTGTGAATAATGCTATTATGAACAGGTGTAGAAATGTTGGCGGCGGGTGTAACAGCACCAGGTGTTAGACTGGTGGGGTCAGACCGAACCTGGGTCAGCAACATCAGTACTTGAGTTCTGGCTAGGAAAGAATTCAGCGCCAAGACTCAAACTATAAGAGAATATTTATTTAGAAAAATCAGAGAGGTGGAAGAAGTGAATGATAGAAGAAATGGATTTAGGAAACAAGTTACAGAGGCAAAGGGAGGGCTCTTGGAGCTTAAAAGTGAGGAAGGTAAAGGTGACATGCCAGGGGGAATGGGAAGGGAGAGGAGGAAGGGAAGGGCAAGGGTGTGCTTCAGGGAAGGGGAGCATACTAAGTCCTAACTGTTTTAAGGGTGTAGATTTTAGGGGAGGTCCCAGGGGAAGAGCTCAGTAGAATATTCAGCAGATTTCCAGATGTGCCCTTTCAGGATTGTGGTCTCCACTGATTGATTGGTGCCAAGGTAGAGGGTCATTATTCAGTGCAGCTGGTCCTAAGGTCAGCCTTGGTGTTGCTTGTCTGGTTTTGCTGCTTCTCTGAGCCTGGAGCTGAAATACAACTGAGGCCAGGATGTTATCTCTAGGGAGTAAAGGTCAGGGGATCTAAACAGATTGACCAGCGATATGCTAGGGGAAGTAGGGTCACCCTGGACTTTTCTCCCTGGTGAACTTCTGTACCTGTCCCATGGTCCTTGTTCCTACTCTGCTCATCTGTGTTTAGCTGCCTACCACAGAAATACCTCTTTGAGATCCTGCTTTCAAAGAGACAGTGGAAGTGGAATTGCTGGGTCATATGTAGTCCTATTTTTAATTTTTTTAAGAACCCTCCATACTGTTTTCCACAGTGGCTGTACCATTTTAAATTCCTACCAACAGTTCCAATTTCTTCACATTCTTGCCAGCACTTTTATTTTTATTTTTCTGATAGTAGCCATCATAATGGATATGAGGTGGTATCTCATTGTAGTTTTGATTTCCATTTCCCTAATGATTAATTGAGCATCTTTTCATGTGCTTATTAGCCATTCATATATCTGCTTTAGAAAAAAATCTTTTCAATTTTTTTGCCCTTTTTCAAGTTGAGTGTTCAGTTGTTGTTACTGAGTTTTAGGGGTTCTCTATTATCCTGGATCTTAGCCCCTAATCAGATATATAATTTGAAAATATTTTCTCTCATTCTGTGGTTTGCTTTTTATTCTTTAATCAGTATCTTTCCATGCCCAAATTTTTAAATTTTCAAGAAGGCCATTTTTTCTTTGGTTGCCTGTGCCTTTGGAGTCATATCCAAGAAATCATTGCCAAATCCAATGTTGTGAAGCTTTTGTCCTGTAATTTCTTCCAAGAATTTTATTGTGTTAGGACTTACATTTAGGTCCTTGATCCATTTTGAGTTAATTTTTGTATATGGTGTTAGGTAAGGATCCAACTCCATTCTTTTGCATGTGGATATCCAGTTTTATCAGCCCCATTTGTTGAAAAAAACCCAAAACTGTTTTTTCTCCTATTTAATGGTCTTGGCAGCCTGCATGAATAGTATTGGACTATAAATGAGAGTGTGTATTCTAGGCTCTCTATTCCTTTCCTCTATATGTCTGTCTTTATGCCAGTACCGCACTGTTTTGATAACTATAGCTTTGTAATGGGTTTTGAAATCAGGAAGTGTATATCCTCCAGTTTTGTTCTTTTTCAAGATTGTTTTGGCTATTCAGGGCCTCTTGAGATTCATATGAATTTTAGAATGGTTTTGTTTTTTAGTTCTACAAAAAAGGTCCTTGGGAATTTGATAGGGATTGCATAATTCTGTTGATTGCTTTGGGTAAAATTGACACTTACCAATAAATCTTACAACCCATGAACATGGGATGTGTTTCCATTTATTTATGTTTTCTTTAGTTTTCTTCATCAATGTTTTGTAGTTTTCATTGTTAAAGTTTTTCACTTTGGTTAATACTAAGCATTTTATTATTTTTATGCTATTATAAATGGATTGTTTTATAATTTCCTTTTCAGAATATTCAGTGTTTGTGTATCTGTTGAGATTTTAATTGCATTAAATATGTACATCAAATTGGGGAGAATTAAAATATCATTTTTATTCATAGACCCACCATCCCATAGACATCTCTCTGCTTTGCTTTGCTCTTTGCTCCAGGTGGCTGAACCCAAGAAACTACATCACCTGGGGTCCCTTGTCTGTTGGGATCCTGATGGGTTGAGCCCTCCAGTGAGGTCCGGTTATTTTTACTGCTCCTGGCTCCATTTCTACACTGGGTTCTGACAGTAGCTGTATTCCCTTTGAGACTAGAACTCCCACAGGGCAACCTCTCTCCATGGGCTCGTAGCTTAACTTTCTCTTTATATCTGTCCCTTTGGCCTTACATATAATAATGGATCCCCAATGTTGGTAGTCTGAGCGCTATACTATTCATTGTTGAGGCCCTTAATTCCTCCCATATCTTTGTTAAGTAGTTCTTTCAATACAGTCTCTTCATTTTAACTACCTGGGATGAATTCTGTTTTATGCTAGGATCCTGACAGACACAGTGTCATTTTTTAAGTTACATTTTCTCATTTCATTGTTGATAAATCCTCTAACTCTACTGTCAATGTTATAACATGTCTCTTTAGATTCTTTGGAGTTTTCTGTGCTAGCAACCATATCATCTGCAACTAAAGACAATTTACTTTTTCTATCTATATGCCTTTAATTTCCCTTTCTGGTTCTATTGCAATATCTAGGCTCTTAAGTACAATATTGAATAGTAGTGGTAATAGAAGACTGCTTTTAATGTTTCCTCATGGAACTTGGTCACTTTTTATTAACTTAATTTTTGTTATTATAATTCAGCTACTTTATTTCTGTTTTTAAAATTTATCTTTATTATGAAAGTATTACAGATGTCTCCCTTCTTTTTTCCCATTGACCCCTTCTAGCCTCCTCCCCCCCCCTACCCAGGTCTTCACCACAATAATCAACAAATGACAAGTGCTGGAGAGGATGTGGAGAAAAGGGAATTCTAGTACACTGCTGATGGGAATGCGGATTGGTGTAGCCACTATGGAAACCATTACGGCGTTTCCTCAAAAAAATTAAATGTGGAACTGCCATTTGACGCAGTGATCCTACTTCTAGGAATATATCCTACCAACCCTGAAACAATAATCAGAAATAATATAGGCACTCCTATGTTCATAGTAGCATAATTTCTAAGATCTGGAAACAGCCCAAGTGCCCATCAGTATGAGTGGATAAAAAAGCTGTGTACATTTACACCATGGAATACTATAAAGTTGTAAAAAATAAGGATCTCTTACCCTTTGAGAAAGCATGGAGGGACCTGGAGAATATTATGCTAAGTGAAATAAGCCAGTCAGGGAAAGACAAGTATCACATGGTCTCACTCATATGTGGAATCTAATGAACAAAATAAACTGATGAACAAAATAGATCCAGAGACATAGAAGCATGGAACAGACTGAGGAACCTCAGAGGGAAGGGGGTGGGTTGGAGGAGATTAACCAAAGGATATATATGCATATATGCATAACCCATGGAAATTAAACTGCTGCTGCAATTTCTTGAGTAGTTACTACAATATTCAAGTTTTCTACTTCTTTTGGAGTCAGTTTTGGTAGATACTTTTTGTGTGTAATAAATCAGTACCTATTATTTCTTTTTTAAAAGAAATCAGTGAAGAAAAGATCAGAAACATTTGATTCACTTAGTATTCGTGAATGAAAAAAATTTATAATGCAAATTCTGTCATTAAAAAACTTATGTACAGATTAAAACATTACAGATAACCCCTTTTTTGTTTGTTTTGTTTCACATAGAAACCTTAAAGTCTCAATTCATTTCAAGAGATCTAACTATGAGTACTCCAAGAAAATATTACACAAATTGAAGGCATCTTGGATTTTTTTAAAGTATATTTCAATACTTAAATTTGTGTGCATGCTTTAAACAACTAGTTATATTTCAAAAATGAGAGAACCTAAACATAGTGTATGATCAGCACCAGCATTTAAATTTCTGATGTTAATATTGGTCTAGTAACCGTGCTGTACTGAAACATGTTATGATACAATTGAATCATTAAATATACCCCACATCCCCAGAGCTAATACTGTGAAATTAAGTATTTAAGCATAATCAGTTATAGACAGCCTCTTTTATAAATTGCTGTTTAGCAGTACACAAACTGTCTCAAAGATGAATGCTTACACGTAGACATTTAGTTATACCAGTAAAATAGCACGTCCTGAAAAAATGGGCACATTTTAAGACGATTTTGTTAACCATTAATAGTTCCACAGTAAGAACCTACTTTAAAAACAAAAGAAAATTTAATCATCTAGTGCATGATTGATTCAACATAGTTCCCAGGGAACAGACCAGTCACTCGATTGCAGACTCCTTCATAGCAGCTGTCGTCATTCTTCTTTATTGCATAAATGATTGCACCCTCCATAAATGATAGCTCGTCATCCTTGTCTTTCGTATCACATATTGCCACAACTTTCTCAGTATAATTCCTGGATGATTTTGCTGAACTACTGCGGTCTCCTCGTCTTTATGACCCACTGGAGGTGGAGGCGGTGGTGGTGGAATGTCATGTGGTGGGGGATGGGGAGTGGTGGAGTTGGACTATCAGCAACCAGTCCAGTGGTGGGTGGCGAAGATGTAGGCATGGCAGAGGGAATGCCAGTACTGCTGCTTCCACTGCTTCCTCAGCTTCCACTTCCCCCACCACTTCCACTGTGTGTCCTGGGTCTCAGGGTTAAAGAAGCTGTCCTGCCTAAGCTGTGCTGACTTCCACGCCTAGCAGAACTTGTCATGTAGTCATTAGGAACTGTTGGGGGTTTAACAGGTTCCAGGGTTTCACAAGGAGTGTTCCTTCCCACATTCCCTGGCCAGACATGGGAGGACTTGTCTCAGCTGTGTGCCAGTTCTTGCAGGCTGACAATGTCCATGCTTGACACTGTGGCCCTCATCGTCCAGAACTGTGTGGTCCATAGGTTTCCGAATATACCTGACAAAGTGCTTCATATTTGCAGGTGCTATTATTTTGTGAGTTCTTTTTTGTTTTGTTAATCCTCACTGGAAGATATTTTTTCCCGTTGATTTTTTAGAGAGGGTGCAAGGGAAGGGGTGTGTGTGTGTGTGTGGAGAGAGAGAGAGAGAGAGAGAGAGAGAGAGAGAGAGAGAGAGAGAGAGAGAGAGAGAGAGAGAGAAAGAGAAGGAGAGAGAAGAGAAGAGGGGAGGGAAGGGGAGGGGAGGAGAGGAACATCGATATGAGAGAGACACATCGATTGGTTGCCTCCCGTAAGCACTTGATGGGGGCTGGAGATTGAAACTGCACCAGGTGCATGCCCTTGACCAGGATGAAACCCATGACCCTCCAGTGCACAGGCTGATGCTCTAACCACTGGACACATTGGCCTGGACAATTTTGTGAGTTCTTGATGTATTCTTATTTGTTGTCAAAATACCAATCTCTCTTCAAGCCCCTTTTTTTTTATGAATGTCCACCGTCTGTGAGAGATGGATGTCCAGCAGTTAGAGCACATTGTTGGCCAATGCATTTATTTGATAAGCAACATTACCTAGGGGTTGGGTTGTGTAGGCTTTGCTCTCTTTAAAACTTGTCTCCTGTCTGTAGCCTGTATATAGCTGTTTTCACAGTAGTCTGCCATCTGGGTCAGGTTCTGGTACCTCTCTATCAGCGCCCCCCTGCCAGATGGGATCTCCTCCTCTGGTAACATCTGCAGCTCTGCCATTCCTCCCACTCCGCATTGCTTCCTCTGGTGTTAAAGAGACAGGAAGTAAGGTCGCAGAGGTTCCGAGCACCTCACAGCCCAGATGCAAACTGCCCACCACCCTCCTGCCTGCCATATTAAAACATATATTTTTTATTGATTTCAGAGGGGAAGGGAGAGGGAGAGAGAGATAGAGAAGTCAATGGTGAGAGAGAATCATCCATTGGTTGCCTCCTGCATGCCCCCTATTGGGGATGGAGCCCACAACCTGGGCACGTGCCCCGACCAGAAACCGAACCATGACCTTTTGGTTCATAGGTTGACACTCAACCACTGAGCCACATCAGTCAGGCCATATTTTTATTTTAGACATTTGTTATTTCTTATTTCAAATTATTGGTATGAAATTATTGGTAGTGTTTTCTTGTCTTTTTAGTCTCAGTTTTACTAGCAATTTTGTACCTTTTTTTCTTGATGTAGTTTACTTGTGCTTTACCTCTTCTTTTTTCCCCCTTGGTAAATCTTACTAAAGGTTTGTCTGTTGTGCTAGTTTTAGATTTGTTGAACCTCTTATGGTATATTTGTGTTCTATTTTATTATTTCTGCTTCTATCCTGGCATAGCCTATCACTTTTATAACATTTACTAGTGGCCTGGTGCATGAAATTTGTGCACAGGGGTGGGGGGGGGTGTTCCTAAGCCCGCTGCACCCTCTCTAATCTGGGACCCCTCGAAGGATGTCCTACTGCCAGTTTACAGGGATCAGGCCTAAACTGGCAGTCAGACATCCCTCTCACAAGCCGGGATGCTGTCTCCCTAACTGTTCACCTGCTTTCCTGCCTGCCTGATTGCCCCTAACCACTCTGCCTGCCAGCCTGCTTGCCCCCAACTGCCCCCTGCCACAGGCCTGCTTGCCCCCAAATGCACCCCCCACCAGCCTGATCTCTCCCAACGGTCCCCTGTACCAGTGTGCTTGCCCCCAACTTCCTCCCCTGCCGGCCTTCTCACCCCCAACTGTCCCCCCTGCTGGCCTGCTCACCCCCACTTTCCCTACCCACTGGGCTGCTCGCCCCCAACTGCCCCCCTGCTGGCCTGTTCACTCCAAACTTCCCCCGCCACCCTGCTGTACTGATCACCTCCAACTGACCCCCACTGATGGTCTGCTTGCCCCCAACTGGCCCCCCTGCTGGTCTGCTTACCCCCAATGGCCCCACCCCCCACCAGCCTGATCACCCACAACTGCCATCCCCTCTTGGCCTCTAACCACCTCTATCTCGTCCCTGCCACCATGGCTTTGTCCAGAAGAACATCTGGAAGGTCTACCAGTCTAATTAGCATATTACCCTTTTATTAGTATAGATAGAAGCCTGGTACATGGGTGGGGGCTGACTGGTTTTCCCTGAAGGGTGTCCCAGATCAGGGTGGGGGTCCCACTGGGATGGCTGGCCAGCCTGGGTGAGGGGCTGATGGCTGTTTTCAGGCTGGCCACAGCCCCTTCAGGGTGGGGGTCCCCGCTGGGATGCCTGGCCAGCCTGGGTGAGGGGTTGATGGCTGTTTGCAGGCTGGCCATGGCCCCCGGTGACCCAAGCTCTCAGCCCCTCCTTTTTTGCCTTTTTTTTTTTTCAGCACCTCCTTGAGTGGAGGCCAGGGCTGGCTGGAAGCAGGTATCTGGGATTTATTTATCTTCTGTAATTGAAATTTTGTAGCCTTGAGCGGAGGCCAGGGCCGGCCAGGACAGGCAGGAAGCTTGGCTTCCTTCATCGCCAGGGGCAACCCAAGCCTCCTGCTCACTCCAGCTCCATGGCTGCCGCCATCTTGGTTGGGTTAATTTACATACTTGCTCCTGATTGGCTGGTGGGCGTGGCTTGTGGGCATAGCAGAGATATGGTCAATTTGCATACTATAGGATATCTAAATATTAATTTTATTCTGATTTGTTCTTTCACAAAATATGTAGAAGTAATGCTTTTAATTTCCAAATATATGAGGATTTTTCATTTATATTTTCATTATTAAATTATAATTTAAGTATATGGTAGTCGGATAATATATCTACACGATAATCATTTAGAATTTATTGAGACTTATGATCTAATGTATTGGCAGTTTTTGTAAATGTTCTACTTGTGCTTGAGGAGAATGGTTAATCTTTAATTATTAGATGGAGTGATTCATATTTGTTCATTGGATCCAGCTGGGTAATTTTATTGTTTAAACCTCTGGTTATCTCTGTCTTTGCTGGTTTTCTGTCTGCTTGGCCTGCCAATAATAAGTAAGTGTGTAGATTTGTTCATTTCTCTCAGAGGTCCTATTGCTTTTTATTTTATATGTTGTTGAAGTGATTTTATTAGATGCCTATGTGATTAGAATTGTTGTCTTCTTCATAAATTGAATCTTTTATTGCTATATAGTGGGTTTCTCTCCATCATGATACTTTGGGCCTTAAGGTCTATGAATTTTATTTTACCAAAGCTATATCAGCTTGCTTTTAGCTGTAGTAAGACTTGAATATAAACTTTTTGTGTGTTCTTATCCTTTAGATATATCTCTTATAACAGCACATAACTGTTACTTTTTTTTGTTAAATCAAACTTGACAATCTCTGACTCTTAACTGGTAACTCACCAGTTATTCTATTTATCTTTATTGTAATTAATGAAATATTTGGACTTGTTTCTGCAGTCTTTTATCTGTCATATATTTAATATATGTTTTTCTCTTCCTTTTTGGTTTTTAAAATAAATGATTCCTCTTTCTTCCTACCAAGACAAGAACTTTAACCCAGTTGTTGGCCCTTGATTTTGCCAATCCCTCACCTCCACTTATTGTTGATATTTTTGAGAATTTTCTCGTGGGTTATTATGAAAAGCCTTCCCCTGTGTCTCTCCTAAATAAACTGTCTGTCATTTAAGATAACAACAAACTGTACCAAGGTATTTGATCATCCATAATTGTTGTAGCATCTTCTGAATTTATTTTTCATCTTATTTATTTCCTCTAACAGTTTTTCGATGTGGGTCTAATGGTGAATCTAATTTTGATAGTAAATCTGATTAAATCTGGTAAGCCAGGAAATTTTTATAATGTTTTAAAATATCCAAATAGTAGTTTAAAATGTTATTTGAGTGCATATACAATTTCAGGTTCAGGGTTCATCCCTTTATTATGTTAAGAATGTCCTTGCATTGTCTCCTTACACCAGTATGCTATTGGGAAAAGTCTGATGTCAGCCTGCTCCTTGCTGTTGGCAAGTGATATGCTCTTTCCCCCTAGAATTATTATAACATTTTCTTTGTACCTGATTTTATTAAATTTTACTGTATGTCTAAAATAGGCTTTTCCTTGTCTGTTCTGTTGCCATTCCATGCAATTGTTCTTTCAGTACTAAGCCATTCATTTTAATAATGGGGAACATTTTCTCCATTATTTCTTCAGGTATTTCCTTCTCTCCAGTTTGATTTTTTTTTTCCCCTGGGACCTCTTGTTATCTGGATGTTGCCCCTTCTGCTTATAGCCTCCACAGCTCTTAAATTATATTTTGATTTCTTAATCTCTTCTTCATTTCTTCTGGGAGAGCTCTTTAATCTGACTTCCTAACTTACCAGTATTTCCCATGTCCATACCACTGTTCATCTTATTTCTTAAGTTCCTTATTTTACAATTATGTTTTTACTTAATATTCCCCCTTATTTTTTTAAAATGAAAATTTTTGTTTTATATTATAAATATCCATTTAAAACTGTGTTTTTGTGTCTATTTTATTTGCTTGATTTATTTATCTTAATCTTATTTCTTCTATTGGTATATATTTTAGATATTTTTTTGGAGGGGCATACTTGTTATACTGTAGTTCTCAAGGGTTTCCTTAGTTTAGCCTATAAGTTTGCTCCTCTAAAATATTAGCTGTTCTGTATGACACTAGAAACATTCAACATACATCTCAATTTTCAAGAAAGGAGATGCCCAGGAGTGCAGTAACCATAGGACTGCGGCTCTACTTTCCTGAGCAAGTAAAGTGGTGCTCAAGGTGATGCAACAAAGGCCTCTACCTCACATGGAGCAAGAAATGCCAGATGTTCAGACTGGATTCTGAAAAGGAAGAGGCACTTGAGGTGTCAGTGTGAACATTTGTTGGATATGGGAGAGCTCCAGGGAATTTTGGGATTTTACAAACTACAGTAAAGCCTTCAACTACATGGATCTTGAAAAGCCCTGGGTTGCTCTGGAAGAACTGGGTGTGTCCCAGCACTTGATTATCCTGAAGTGTAACCTGTATTGTGGACAGGAAGCCACTGTCAGGATAGAATACAGAGACAGACTAGTTTGCTGTCAGCAAAGGTGCCAGACAAAGGTGCATTTTATCTCCCTATTTGTTTAACCTGTACAAATATTGTATCTTACAAGAAACTGGGCTAGACTAAACTCAGAGAAAGAAGAAGTGAAAATTGGTGGAAGAAATCAATAAGTTAAGATATGCAGATGATACTTTACTTGCCACAAGTATCAATGATTTGAAACAACGGAAGAAAGTGCCAAATCAGGACTTCATTTGAACACCAAGAAGACAAAAATCATGACCATAGAAGAAACACACAACTTTAGCATAGACCAGTGGTCGGCAAACCGCGGCTCACAAGCCACATGTGGCTCTTTGGCCCCTTGAGTGTGGCTCTTCCACAAAATACCATGTGCGGGCGTGCACATACAGTGCAATTGAAACTTTGTGGCCCATGTGTAGAAGTCGGTTTTCAGCCTGGGCAAGTCTAATTTGAAGAAGTGGCATTAGAAGAAGTGGGGGTGTTGGTTGGTCAAGCGACGGGAGACGTGGTGCAGGTGGGCCGCAGATATGCAGTGCAGGGGAGGTGCACGTGATTCATGCAGGAGTTGAGTGAGCCAATCAGTCAGCAGTCTCGTGCAGTGGTTAGTGCTAGTCGCGTTTGCAAATCATACGCGGGTGACAAAAGTACCTACTCGAAGCATAAAGTTGCCTGTATTTTTCCAACCAGCTGCAAATCCTACAGGTATGTTTGTCATCAATTTAAGAATTGTAATTATTTTGTGTTGGTGGCTTTATTATTATAAAATGAAACTTTTTTTAGGTGCCCTGTTTGACATGGCTACAAAGAAGCAGCAAAGAAAAATGGAAGACGAAAACCATGAATTTAAAGTTGAATGGACCGAGACTTTCATGATTATTCAAATCTTAAATGGCCTTCCGACCTGTCTTATTTGTCAGGAAAAATTGGCGCCTAACAAGAAATCAAATTTGGAAAGACACTTTACAATTAAACACGTGTCATTTAGTACTAAATATCCTGTCGGTGATGCAAGGAAGAAAGCAGTTGAGGAACTTCAGAAGAGTCAAGAAAAATCAAATTCTGTATTTAATTACTGGATGCAATCTTCCAACAATGTTAATATTGCAAGTTTTGTGGTTAGTCAAGAGATTGCTAAGCGAGGAAAACCATATACAGACGACGAATATATAAAAAGTTGTTTTATAAATGCATCCTAAGAGCTATTTCGGAATTTTAAGAACAAAGCAGATATTCTAAAAAAAAATTAAAGAGTTACCACTGTCTGCTAAAACAGTGAAAGATAGAACAGTCAAAATATTCAAAGGAATATAACCGACCAGCAAGTTGAAGATCTTAAATTGGTTTCAGCTTTAGCAATAGCAGTTGACAAGTCTTGTGACATAAATGATACAGCACAAGTTTCACTTTAAGATTTATTTCATCTACAGGTCCTAAAGAAGAACTTTTAGGATTATTGCCACTCAAAGGTCAAACACGTGGAGAGGATATAGCAAATGCTGTAATTGAAAAACATCATATTCCACTCGATAAAATTTGTCTCAATTTCAACAGACTGGGCGAAAAATATGACTGGTGTAAGAAACGGGTTTGTTGCTATTTTGAAAGAAAAAATTAATCACAAGATACTTACTTACCATTGCATCATTCATCAAGAAGCGCTTTGTGCACAGACATTTCCAGAAGAAATTTGCAAAGTTATGGAATTGGTGATTAACATTATTAACTCAATTATAGCTAAAGCTCTTAATCATCGCCAATTTAAAGAATTTTTAGTTGAAATGGAGAGTGAATACGCAGATCTGCTGCTGCATAACAAGGTACGTTGGTTATCAAGAGGAAACATTTTGAAACGTTTCGCTTCCTTATTAACAGAAATTAAAGCATTTCTTCTTGAGAAGGGTGTTCACTATCCAGAACTAACGAACAGTCAGTGGATCCAAAAATTTTATTTCTTGGTAGACGTTACGTCTCATCTAAATCAGCTTAATTGTAAACTACAGGGGAAAGAAAACACAATTTTTTCGATGTTAGAAGAAGTTATTTCACTCGAAAACAAATTATCTCTTTTTGGTCAAGATTTTGAAAGAGAAACTTTGATTCACTTTTCAAGCCTGTTGAAACATCACCAAGAAAATAGTTCTGATATTGACATTTGCTATTTCAAAACAACTTTTAAATATGAGGGAAGCTTTTCTCAACAGGTTTCAGGAATTCAGAAACAGCAAAGCGATGTAAGCCTTTGTTAAAAAACCTCTTAATGCTACTGTAACAGAATTAAATTTTTCTCCCTTTAATATTGACATTGGCAACTTTGAAATGCAGTTGCTGGATTTAAAAAAGAATTGTGGAGCTTGAATTTGAATGTCTTTGTGCTGATATAGAAATATTGGAGAAAAACAAATGTGAACTTAGTTCACAGCACAAGTGGTCTGCTTTGAAAGACCTGGAGAAGGAAGATATGTTGATTTTTAACACCTGGAATAGTATTCCTGACTCATATAATCAACTGGAAAAAACTAGCGTTTGCTGTTCTTTCCTTATTCGGTTCTACATATTTATGCGAACAATCGTTTTCAAGCATGAACCTTATCAAGAGTAAATTGAGAAGTCGTCTTATTGATGGGAACCTGGAATCGTGCCTAAAATTAAAAACAACATACAAACCTGACTTACCCAAACTTTCCAAGGAGATGCAAGGCCATTGTTCACATTAGTGTTTGTCAGTCATTGTCATGATTTAATTGTATGGATATTGTAAGGTAAATCATAAGGAATTTAATTTTATCAATAAATAATATCATTACTAAGAATGATATCAAGTTTTATTCAACGTACCTATAGTTTTAACTAAGACTTAAAACTTTAAGTAAAGTTTATTAAGTTAATTTTAGGGAACGTTGTGGAGTGAAAGAAGATGTAGTGTCGAGGATTGAGAAAGGTATGTTGAGATGGTTTGGACATATAGAGAGGATGAACGAAAGGAGATAGATGAAACAAGTATACAAGACAAGTGTGGATGGGAGAGTTGGAAGGGGTCGACCTCAGCAAGTGTACCTCAATCAGATTGAGGATGTTTTTAGCAAAGGCCAGTTTAGGGTTACCCTAATTAAGTTAATAACAATGTACCTACCTATATAGTTTAAGTTTTAAAAAATTGGCTCTCAAAAGAAATTTCAATCATTGTACTGTTGATATTTGGCTCTGTTGACTAATGAGTTTGCTGACCACTGGGATAGACAAAGGAGTCATCGAAATTGTTTAAGGTTTTGCTTACCCTGGTTCAGTCATCAATTCAAATGGAGACTGCAGCCAAGAAATCAAGAGAGGGCTGAGACTCACAAGGGCCATGAAGAATTAGGAAAGATCTTCAAGGGCAATGAAGTGCCATAGAGAAGAAGGCTAAGATCATCCACACCCTTATATTCCTAATTGCTAAGTATGGATGCAAAAGTTGGACAGCGAAGAAGGCTGATAGGGAAAAATATTGGTTAATTTGAAAGGTGGAGCTGGAGAGCTTTACAGATACTCCAGACTCCCAGGAAGAAAAACAAGTGGGTCCAAGAGCACATTAAACCTGAAACATCACTGGAGGCAATAATGACAAAGCGGACACTGTTCTACTATGTTCTTTGGAAAAGACAATGATGCTGGAGAAAACAGGCAGCAGGAAAGGAGCAGGACCAAATCTGAGATGGGCTGATTTCATAAAAGCAGCCATGGGCCTGAGTCTGCAGGAGCTGAGCAAGGCTGTTGAGGACAGGACTTGGGTGTCACTCATTCATGGCGTTATCAGGAGTCAGATTGACTCAGTGGCACAGCACACACATGACACTACTTAATGGAAAAAGGATTAAGGCCAGAGTTTAGTTTTTGGTAGGCATAGGGAGCTCAAGATCCCAGATTATCTCAGTTAGTCACTCATGTTTGTCTCCCACTGAATGACCAGCATGGTTGTGCCCTGCACAGCTCCAGGTCATCCTGTTCATTTAGCTTATGATGAAAGTGGCACCTGGACTTAGGTAACGTGGCAGTCCTGTAGGTCTTCACCCTCAAACCTCAGGGAGAAGCAGGTTTGGAAGGAGCCCTGGGGCTTTGGGAGGGTGAAGGAATGAATTCAGGAGGTTGTTAGGTCCCCACCTGTTGTCTTCAGCCCCTCCTCTAGGGGGACTCGGGCAGCTCCCTGGAGTTTACCACCAGTGGATGCTGAGCTAGTTCTGGGGCGCATGCCACTGATTCCTTCAGTAAGGGCACAAGCAATGGTTGTTCTGAGGCATCAGAGGGTGAGGGCAAGAAGGGAGTTGAACTGCCTTGCTTACCATTATTGCTGACATTCTCTGCCAGGCACCTTCAACCCAGGCTACCACCCCTCCCTATACTAGTTCAGAAGACCAGTCCATCTTCCTATGAGTTTTCTAGATTTTCTTTAATTAATGTTCTGGATTCTCTGTTTCTTCAGAATCCCTCTGTGTAGGGAACCAACAACTACTGCTAATTTTCCATGTTGGCAAAGCCCCAGAGTAAAGCTTCCCCCTGCCCCCCTTTTTTTTAAACAATTTTTCTTTTTTAAATTTTACTTTCCTATTACAATAGTAATTCATGTTTATTTTAGGTAAGCAAAAACAATTTATAACTACTACCCAATTGTAACCACTGTCAACATTTTGGTGTTTTATTTTCACATTTAGTTTTTAATTACTGGATGTTGTTTTTTATTGTTATTTATTTTTTCCCCCCAATTACAGCTGATATTCATTATTTTATGTTAGTTTCAGGATATAGCATAGTGGTTAGACAATTATATAACTTATGATTTCCCCAATAATTCTAGTACCCATTCTGATACCATACATCCTAATATATAAAAACCCAGGGTCCGTAACAACTGAAGGCTCCAACTGACCAGAAGTCAGTCCTGCAGTCTGTGCTGGGTTGCCTTGGTGACCCAGCACTGACTACTGCTGCTGCAAGTGGGGCGATCCAGCACTGATTGCTGAGGGGGCTATGGATCAGACCCGGAGAGAGGCCTGAAGAGGGAATCAGGGTCTGATCCGTAGCCTCCGTGGCAGCTGTTGATCAGCCCTTGCCTCTCTCTTTCTCTCCGGGACTCTGCAGGGGCTGCTGATCAGCCCCACCTCTCTGATCAGGCCCGGAGATAGGCCCAGAGAAGCTTACTGGCATAGAAACTGACCAACCAGAACCAAATCTGGGTGAAGTGTGAGGAGCCAATGGCTGCCTAGGAGGAGGAGCTTTTGATGCTGACTGGCAGAGAAACCGACCAATCAGAACCAAACCTAATCTGGGTAAACTGTGAAGGCAGAACCTAAGATGGGGGCTGAGGAGGGGTTTTAAGGGCAACAGCTATTTGGTGTAAGGTGTAAGAAAGCAGTTCAATTTTTTAATAACCGGTTTGTCAGTATAGTGCATATGGCTGGCTATCAGTCCAGATATAGGGATTATGTATTTTTGTCTGCCAAGAACATCTCCTCCTGCTGAAAAAGCCCCCCCCACACACTTAAGCAATCCTATCCTATATAATCTATATTAATAAAAGGGTAATATGCTAATGACCGGGTGGACAGGTCATCTTCCAGACGTCGAACTTCCTTCCAGACAAAGCCATGCTGGTGGGGGCCGAGGCACAGAGGGCAGTTGGGAGCGAGATCAGGCTGGTAAGAGAGGGCAGTTGGGGGCAAGATCAGGCCGGCAGGAGGGGGCAGTTGGAGGCGAGATCAGGCCGGCAGGGGAGGGCAGTTGGGGGAGAGATCAGGCTGGCAGGGGAGGGCAGTTAGGGGTGACCAGGCAGGCAGGCAGAGAGGTTAGGGGTGATCAGGCAGGCAGGCAGAGTGGTTAGGGACAATCAGGCAGGCAGGCAGAGGCAGTTAAGAGCGCAGACAGGTGAGCGGTTAGGAGTCAGCAGTCCCAGATTATGAGAGGGATGTCCCTGATTGGAGAGGGTGCAGGCTGAGCTGAGGAAAACCAACCCCCTGTGCACGAAATTCATGCACCTGGCCACCAGTAGTTATAATAGTATTGACTGTATTCCATATGCTCTACTTTACATCCTTGTGACTATTTTGTAACTACCAATTGTACTTCTTAATCTCTTCACCTTTTTCACCTAGCCTCCCAACCCCTTTCCAATCTGGCAACTATCAGTCTGTTCTCTGTATCTATGAGTCTTTTTCTGTTTTGTTAAGCATGTATTTTGTTCTTTAGAATCCACATATACATGAAATCCTATTAACTACTGTTTTAACCTGCTCTCTGAACTTAATATAGCATGTGTATCTCCCAACAGCCTAACACAGTGGTCGGCAAACTCTGGCTCGCGAGCACATGAGGCTCTTTGGCCCCTTGAGTGTGGCTCTTCGGCCCCTTGAGTGTGGCTCTTCCACAAAATACCACGTGTGGGCACGCATGTACAGTGCGATTGAAACTTCGTGGCC
The DNA here is from genome assembly GCA_026230045.1 of Corynorhinus townsendii. Lineage (NCBI taxonomy): Eukaryota > Metazoa > Chordata > Mammalia > Chiroptera > Vespertilionidae > Corynorhinus > Corynorhinus townsendii. Next base: position 91,501,553 of record JAPDVU010000004.1, read on the forward strand.
CATGTGCAGAAGTTGGTTTTTGGCTCTCAAAAGGAATTTCAATCGTTGTACTGTTGATATTTGGCTCCGTTGACTAATGAGTTTGCTGACCACTGGCCTAACATATTACTTTGTAGAGTCATTTTTGTTTGCATAATAGTCCATCATTTAAACAAAGCATAATTTAGCCAGTTTTCTATTGTTGGGTATCAGAATGATTTCCAACTATCTATTATTACCCATTGCTGTCTACTGAACATCTTCATACTAAATATTGTTCACATCTATAATTATTTCCTTAGGTAAATACTTAGACTTGGAACTTCAGGTCAAATGCTTTACCATACATAACTTCTCTCCAGAAAGGCTATATAATATTAGCCTTATACCAGGAACATGTGCACTTCTCCACAGCCCTACCCAAACTGGTGCTTAAATTTGTGATCTTCTGCTGGTTTTTGCACAATCTTTCCCCCAATTTTCATCTGGGCACTTCTCTCCAGGCTTCTGCTCTCATGCAGAGATAAGCTGATTCTTCACCAAGATTCATGCATTCAAGTGGTTTGAAATAAATTTTATCTCTAGACAGACAAGTAAATATAAAAATCACCTATATTAATACTACTGAACAAAGATAACCACAGTGGACATTTTGACATGGTATATTTTCTCTAGATTTTATTGGATTTAAATGTCAGTAGGTGGTGTGTGTGTGTTTTAATTTTTGTTCTTCTGTGTACATTCTGGGAGAATTGCTTTGTACTCCAGTTTGTTCATTTGTTCTTCAAATGTGCCTATTCTGCTTTCTCATTGTTTTTTTCTTTCAGTACTATATATTGTACAACCTTATACATATATATTCATAACTATATATAGTCTAACTTTCCATAATATATCTTTCTATAACTATATATTTTATCTTTAAGAGTTCTAATAAGTTATTTTTCTCATTTCAGAATGTAATATTTAACTTATGGAGGGTATTAACTCTGATTTTTTTAATTGAGATATAATGACATACAATATTGTATTAGTTGCAAGTGTACAATATAATGAATCAATATTTGTACATATTGCAAAATGGTCACCACAGTAAGTGAGGTTAATATACATTACCACACATAGTTATATTTTCTTGTGATGAGAACTTTTAAGATCTACTCTCTTAGCAAATATACAATATATTATTATTAACTATATTCACCATGCTGTACATTACAGCCTCAGGACTTTGTGTTATAGCTGGACATTTACACCTTTTGACCACTTTTATCTATTTCACTCACCCCCTCCCACCCACCTCTGGCAATCACCAATCTATTTTCTGTATCTGTAAGTTTGGGTGTTGTTTTTTAAGATTCCACATATAAGTGAGATCATATCATTTTTTCTTTTTCTGTCTGATTTATTTCACTTAGCAAGATCCATCTATATCAAAAATGGCAAGATTTCATTTTTATGGCTGAATAATACTCCATTGTGTGTATGTGTGACATTTTCTTTATCCATTCATTCACTGATGGACAATTAGGTGACTTCCATGTCTTGGCTCATTTTAAATAATGCTGTAATGAACAGCATTTAATGTAGTCCTGCTTTTTTCTTTTTTATTTTGTTGCCAGATCCAAAAACTCATCACCAAGACTAATGTCAAGAAGTTTACTGACTATGTTTTTCTTCTAGGAGTTTTATCATTTCCTACTAAATCTTTATTCCATTTTGAGTTAATCTTTTTGTATGCTGTGATATAGTGATCCAGTTTTATTCATTTGTATGTGGTTGTGCAGTTTTCCCCATACCATTTATTGAAGAGACTGTCCTTTTCCCATTGTATATTCTTGGCTCCTTTGCTTTAAATTAATTAAATATATATCTGTGGGTTTATTTCTGGGCTCTTGATTCTGTTCCATTGATCTATGTGTTTGTTTTTATGTCAGTACTATACTGTTTTGGTTACCATAGCTTTGTAATATAATTTGAAATCAGCAAGCATGATGTCTCCAGCTTTGTTCTTCTTTCTCGAGATTACTTTGACTATGTGGTGTCTTTTGTGGTTCCATTCCAACTTTAGAATTGTTTGTTCTATTTCTGTGAAAAGTAACATTGGAATTTTGATAGGGATCACATTGAATCTGTAGATTGCTTTAAGCAGCATGGAAATTTTCAAAATACTAATTCTTTCAGTCTATGAGCACAGGATAGCTTTCCTCTTATTTCTGTCTTCTTCAATTTCTTTTATCAGTGTCTCATAGTAGTCAGTGTAAAAGTTTTTCACCTGCTTGGTTAAATTGATTCCTAGGTATTTTATTATTTTTAATGCAGTTGTAATTGGGGTCGTTTTCTTAATTTGTCTTTCTGATAGTTTATTATTAATGTACTAGTATATGCAACATATTTTTGTATACTGACTTTGTATTCTGCAGCTTCACTGATTTGTTTGTTCTAACAGTTTTTAGGTGGTGTCTTTAGGGCTTTCTAATATTTTATACTAGAGGCCTGATGCACGAAGATTCGTGCAAGAATAGGCCTTCCTTCCCCTGGCTGCCAGCATTGCCTTTGCTCCAGCCAGGAGCTGCCTTTCCACCTTCGCTCTGGCCTGGAGCTGCCTTTCTGCCTCTCGCTTTGTCGCATCAGTCTGCATATTCCCTCCTTATTGGTGTGGGCATGCCATCTTTGTTGCGGAGTTATGCTAAATTTGCATATTCTGTCTTTATTAAATAGGATTATGTCATCTGCAAATAGTGACAGTTTTACATTTTCCTTTCTGACTTAAGTGCCTTTTGTTTATTTTTCTTGCCTAATTGCTCTGGCAAGGAATTCTAATGTTGAATAAAAGTGGCAAGAGTGGGCACCCTTGTCTTGTTCCCAATCTCAAAGGAAACGCTTTCACCATTCAGTATGATATTAGCTGTGGGCTTATCATATACTAGAGGCCTGGTGCATGAATTCGTGCATGGGTGGGGTCTGGCTAGCCTGCCCCAATGGGGGCGGATTGGGGCCAGGCTGGGGAGGGGGAGGGGCCGTGGGAGGTTGGCTGGCCCTGCCCCCAATGGGGGGAGATTGGGGGCGTGGCTAGCAGGAGTGGGGCTGAGGGAGGTTGGCTGGCCGGCCCCACCCCTGGTTGGGGTGGGGCGCGCTGATCAGGGTGGAGGGTGCTGGCTGGGGGTAGGGACTGTGGGCGGTTGGGGGGGTGCTGATTGGGCCAGTTGGCTGCCACAGTGTGCGTCATAGCGACCGGTCATTCCATTCGTTCCGGTGTTCTGGTCACTTGGCTTTTATATATATGGCCTTTATTTTGTTGAGCAACATTCCTTTTATACCCCTTTGTATGATGAATTTTTTCAAATGCTTTTTCTGCACCTTTTGAGATGACTGTATGTGTTTCATCCTTTATTTTGCTAATGCTGGTATATCACATTGATTGATTTGTGGATGTTAAACTATCCTTGCATCTCTGGAATAAATCCCACTTTATTATTGTGTATGACCCTTTTAATGTATTGTTGAATTTGTTTTGCTAATATTTTTTGAGGATTTTTGCATCTATGTTCATCTAACTCTGAATTTTAAAAGAATCATCATGTGTTATCTCTTTCATATTTCCCCCTTCTTTCATTTCTCTATTTGTGAAATTCATGTTTCTTTCTCAGCATTGTCTTTATTTTTTTCCTTCTTATTGCATTTATTGGGGTGACACTAGTTAACACAATTTTGCAGGTTTCAGGTGCATAATTCTATAATGCATCATCTGTACACTGTATTGTGTGTTCACCACCCCAAGTCAAGTCCCTGTTCATCACCATTTATCACCTCTATACCCTCATCCACCTCCCCAGACCTGCTTCCCTGCAGCAATCACCACACTGTTGTTCTTGTCCACGAGTTTTTTTTCTCTTTTTTTGCCATATTTTGCTCTATCCTTCCACCCCTCCCACCGTTGTCCCACTACCCATCGACTGCTGTCAGCCTGCTTTCTATGAGTCTGTCCCTATTTTGCTTGTTAGTTCAAAATGTTTGCTGATTCTTGACTGTACTCATCTCAGTTCCCAAGGCCTCTGTTGGCCTGGCTGCCAGGGCTGTCTCTGTTTATGCCGGTTGCCCCTGGAGTTGTGGATAGGGGCATGAGGTCCTGCTAGTCTTCTGGGCCTCAGGGCTCCCATGTCTCCTGACTATCAGCAGCTACTCAGAGCTTCCCCCACCCCCTTAAAGCTTCTTTAAGTGCTCTCACCTTGGGGTAAAAGCTGCTGCCTTCTCCCTGTTCCTAGAGGTGATAGGGAGGCCAACTTGCACAACTTTCCACATAGAATTCCCCAGAAAAGCAACCTCCTTCGCATAACCAAGGACCCTTCTGCTCCTTGTCTGTGTGACTGCTAAGTGCGGTGCATGCCAGTCACCCTCCCACTTTGTACAGAACCTTCTCCTGTGTGTGCTTTGGGCTGTGGTCTCCTCGAGCCATCTGATCCCCCTCTGCTTTCTGTCTTTCAGTATTTCTCCACCTTTCTGGGCCATTGAACACATTCTTTCTTGCCTTCCAGTGTTAATTATAGGTGTGTGTTGTTTTTTTAAATCCTTCTGTAGCTTCTGGAGATTTTGGTTGGAATGGAGGAGTCAGCTTAGTGCATAATCCAAACTAGCGTATCAGAACCTGTGAGTTAGTTAGTTATTAAGAGCACTAGAGGCCTGATGCACGAAAATTCGTGCAAGAGTAGGCCTTCTTTCCCTGGGCAGCCAGCACCAGCTTCCCTCCGGCACCAGCTTCCCTCTGGCACTGGCTTCCCTCTGGCACCCAGGACTGTGGCTTCCTTCCTCCGGCCACTGGCAGGCACCTAGGACCTGGGCTTCGCTCTGGCCCAGCTTGGTCTGGAAGATTGCCTGGAATGACATCTGGTCTAATTAGCATATTACCCTTTTATCATTATAGATAGTTCTGGAGTCAAATACACATGGATTTGACTCTCAGCTCTTCTTCTTACTAGCTGTGTGCCTTGCAATTTTCTTACTTCTCCGAGCCTTTCTTCTCTTGTCTTTTAAATGGGATCATTATTGTCATGACACTTCAATGAGCTCATGCACGTAAGCCCTCAGCAGAGCCTCTAGCAGAGTGAACACTCAGTGTTTAATCATTTGGTTAGTTTTATCATTGTTTTTATTCTTGTTTCTTATTAAACTGAGCCTGGGTGGTTGAGGTCCATCCATATTACTTGGACTTGCCCTCTCCTGGCCTCACCAAGAACAAGTAGGCTGATGCCTCCTCCTCTCTTCCTACAGCCCAGCTCCATCAGCTGGAGGGGCTGAGGACCATCGGCGTCACCACCAATGGCATCAACCTCGCCCGGCTGCTGCCTCAACTCCAGAAAGCTGGTCTCAGTGCCATCAACATCAGCCTGGACACGCTGGTGCCAGCCAAGTTTGAGTTCATCGTCCGCAGGAAAGGTGACCATGCAGCTTCCAGTGAAGGTGCCCTCCTAGGCCCCGGAGCTGAGGCTGGGACCAGAGGCCTGGGCTCTCACCCTTGACATCTTGGCTAAGGATGAACCTGGGCTTCACCCCTCACCCTCTCTAAATGCCCCTCGTCTTTGTAGCCACAGCCCTGAAGACTTTTGGGGGTCAGATGCTAAGAGCTATGATGACCAACCTCCCCGTGCTCTGTCCCCAGTTTGCTCATGACTGGGCTGAATTGGTTGCCCTGTGATGAGTTCTGAAGAAGTGTAAGGCCACCCAGGGTAGAAGCAGCTGCCCTGAGTTGCCAGGGTCAGAGTCAGCACTGCCAGGTGGGGGTCCCTCAGCAGCCCCCAAGGGTGTTCCCTGTGCCCATCATGGATATAAGCCTCTCCCTTCACCCCTGCAGCAGGGACTCCCACAGCCTCCTCCCACTGGACTTCATCAGGGACGCGCCAAAGTCCCTGTGATCTCGGGTCGTGGGCTTCACATTGGGACAGAGGCTCCTGCCTCTCCTTATGCCTCCTTGATTACAGTCCTCCATGTGCTGAAGTGTTGCCAAAGCCTCGCCCTCAGTGAAGCCTGCTCCAGGCACTGGGAGGGGACGGACACACAGGACACTGCCCTGCAGGACAGGCTACTAGAAAGGTGTGAGGCCCCTAGGTCACCTTTGTTTGTTTAGTGGTGCCCATTAAAGTGCCAGAGAGGGAGAGAACTCTCAGGAAAGATCTAGGGGCATCAAAGAGGAGACGTGTACACTGGGCCTGGGGGAACTGGGTGAGGGATTCAGATCAAGGGAACTTACTTACCCGAGGAGGATGTCAGTCGGGAACCAGCAAGGGTTTTGAGTTTGGAAAGTAAAAGGTGCATTATGAGCTTTACCCCCCACCCCCACCCCACACATCTAAGTCCCTGTCTCCTTACCTCCTTTCCTGGAATGAGGATTGGAGACAGTGCATCCTAAAGTCCCAACGTCATATTTTCCCTCCCATTCAAAATCCTGTACCACAGCCCCCAGTGAAGGGGAGTACTTTATAGAGGAGAGAAGAGCTAGGTCACCCTAACCGCATTCTGTATAGATGCTGCACATTCCTCCTCTTGCCCTCCTTCACCGGGCCATCCAGAAATGCTGTGAGGACAGCATGAAGGCCATCCCCAGGCCACCTTCCCTCAGCTGACATCCCGCTGGGAATCCCACGTGATCTGCAGACTCTGGGCTGTGGGTGGGTGGGTGCGACCTGCAGGCAGTGGATGCGATGCAGGAGTGAGCTGAGGGGAGCTGAGGGGAGGACAGGCCAGCCTGGGTAAGCACAGAGACAGGTGAGAACCACATGCATGGGAATCGCTCACCAGCCCTGACACAACTGCGCACAGTAGGTGCTAGTAAGAACCTGTAGATTGAATGAACAGAGCGGCCATTGGGGAGAAGGCCTGGGTATGGGGCCAGGAGCCTGTGTTCTGAGATGTGGTGCGGTGGCAGCCAGCAGGGCCCTGCTTCTCTGGGCCTTGGTTCCCTCAGGACTGAGAAGGCCCCACAGGTCTGTGTTGTGCACTACAGCCCCGGGGTCAGACCCAGCCCCTGCCTGCTTTTAACAGCCTGTAAAGCAATAATGGACTTTGCAGGTAACATTTGCAATCAATTTAATGATAGGGAATATTGACTATGAACCCCAACCAAGCAAAATATTATCCTTGTAAAAATCATTAATTCCTTCCATTCCATACGTGAACCTGTATTACCAAAAACTATTCTCAATTATTATAATATTCTGAATTGAGTCAATGAAATCTTTATGACATACACCTACATAATATCTCAATTTTGCCTCTTGACGTGCAAAACCTAGACTCTTTACGACCTGACCCTTTACAGAAACGCTTGTTGGCCAGGCCTCTGGTCTCAGAGATGCCTTACCACTGTGATGCTTCCTCCCAGGCTGTGAGGGAGGGGCTCAGGGAGAGGGAGGACGTTCCTGACCATTCCTCTTCCTCCCACAGGCTTCCACAAGGTCATGGAGGGCATCCACAAGGCCATCGAGCTGGGCTACAGCCCCGTGAAGGTGAGGGCGGGCCACTGCTTCTGTCCCTCCACTCTGGCTTAGCCTTTCCCTGTCAGCTCCTGGCCACCACTTCCCTACCCACCTGCCCCTCTCAACACAAGTGAGGGCAGAACTGTGACCCCCATGGACTCCCCCAACCCAAGGAGAGCTGTGGGGTGAAGGGCAAGGACCAGGACCTCCACTGGAGAGCCGAGGCAGATCCCAGATCCCCAAAGGTCACCCCTGCAGAACAGCCCCAAGGGACAGCGCTCACGGTCCCTTCATCTCCGGGCAGGTGAACTGCGTGGTGATGCGTGGCCTAAACGAGGACGAGCTCCTGGACTTTGTGGCCTTGACTGAGGGCCTCCCCTTGGATGTGCGCTTCATAGAGTACATGCCCTTTGACGGTCAGTGATGTGGGTGCGGAGGGCAGAGGAGGCTGGGCCTGCGGGCAGAGCATGGAGACCCCATGAAGGGTGTGTGGGGCAGCAAGGTCTGGCTCACACTGTGGGTGCTGCTGACCTCCGACCCTGCTGTGTGTGTAGAAACTTCTCCAGAGATGGTGGGGAGGCCCGGGCAGGGCTAGGCTAGGGCTGCATGGGCATCGGAGGCTTTTAGGTGGGGCCTCCTGACTCCCGGGCTGTGCGGGAGGGTGGGCTCCTGCCGTGCTGGACTGGGAGCCTCCAACCCCAATACAGGTAACAAGTGGAACGTCAAGAAGATGGTCAGCTATAAGGAGATGCTGGACACTCTCCGGCAGCAGTGGCCGGAGCTGGAGAAGCTGCCCGAGGAGGAATCCAGCACAGCCAAGGTTGGGGGCAGCCTAGGGCTGGGCAGAGGGAAGTTGGCAGGGGCCACGGGAGGTCAGAGAGCAGTGATGTAGGGCAGTGCCAGTTAGCAGGACGCCCCTCAGTGCCAGCACAGCAGCCTCCCTTTTCCCGGATACAGAGGATAAAGAAGCGGCCAGGCATGGGACAGGGGTCAAGTGACTTAACATAGGACACACGCCAGTAAGTGGGGGAGGGGTGCTCCTCTGTGGGCCTGCTCTGGCCATGGTGCTCCGGTCCCCGTATCCTTATCTGGTCTGCTCAGCAGGCCAGGCATGGGCAGAGCTCATCCCCCACTCGTGTACCTGAGTCTTCTGTGGTCTGAGGGCCCTGGGTGCTCCCTTCCGAAGGCTTCCCCGAGAGGCTGTAGAGTGAGGGCTTGGGTAGGCAGGGAGAGCCGGCCCTCTCTGCCCAGGTTCCCGCCACTGCCCTTCTTCCTTCTCACCCAGACCTTCCGCGTCCCTGGCTTCCGAGGCCAGCTCAGCTTCATCACATCCATGTCTGAGCATTTCTGTGGGACCTGCAACCGGCTGCGCATCACAGCCGATGGGAACCTCAAGGTGAGTGTCCGACATCCCTCCCACCTGCCCCGAGTGGAGGGGAGACAGCGGGGCACACGGGGTGGGTGGTGAAATAGTGTCAGATTTGGGGAGGTCATGGGAGCAGCAGGGGAAGGAGAATTCATGGCACCCATGGGACCTCCCTCCCTCCCTCCCCCCCTTCCTCCTCCATCCCTTCCTCCCTCCCAGTAACTTGCAGCTGATTGGGAGCCACTTTCCAGGACTTGGTGCTACCATGGTGGGGACAAGTGGTGAAGGGTCACGGTGCACTTTATCTCCCCCCACCCAGGTAGGCCCCTTCCGCCAGCCAGGGGCTCAGCTCTGAAACCAGCCTCGTTACTCATGTCTAATGAGCATGTGCTGTGTGCCTGCCCTGAGGGATGAAAGGGTGACATAGACTTGCCCCGGCCTTTAGGTGCGCACAGGCTCCTTGCTAAGAACAAACAAAGCTGCTAATGTGCGCAGGTGCAGGATTCTTGGTCCAATGAGGATGGACATAAGGGTGATGGCTATAAGGGGGTGGACCTGAGGGACGGTGGTGGACCTCGGTGAGCCTGGAAGGATGGCTGGGTGGAAGTGAGGGCAGGGGAGGAGGGTCTTGGTACATCCCAGCATCCTGGGCAGATCACATTCGGAACCGGAAGAAGCATGGCAGGGGCTCGAGTGCCCAGGGAGAAGGTGCGGAGTGTTCTGTTGACGGGCTGTGCAGGGTTTCTGAGCAGGGGGGAGACCTGGTCCCCTGTTCATGTTTTAGGAAAAATAACCCACAGGTTGAAGTTGGAAATAGGAAGACTGGTTAGATGGCCATTTCATGATGTCCCAAATGTGCAAGAGGGTGCGGTGAAGATGGGAAGGAGGAAAGGGGACTTGGTCATGCAGGTTGCGGGTGGGAGAAAGGCGTCAGGTGGATGTCCACTCTGGGTCTTGGTTAGGACTGAGTGGTGGGGTGGGGGGTTTCAGATGCTTCAGGTTTGCCATCCAAAAGGAATCGTTCAGCTGTTACTAAAAAGCAAAAAGGTTTTCCTGGGCTGGGATTTAAAATGGACCTGAACTGTGGGTGGTGAGTCAGAGCCCTGCAGGAAATGGAAGGTGGGGTTCACCGGGTTGAGGGAGCTGCTGGTGGTGTAGGTGAGAGGGGCTGTGAGGGGTGTTGAGGCACCCCATGAGCAGCAGCTGGCCCCCCCCCGGGGGGCGCGGAAGGGGAGGAAGTGGTGCCATTGGGAACAGTGAAAGCCGGAGGCTGGCGCAGTGGCCTCCTGGTTGGTGTCATTATAGAGGGAAGCAGCTACTCCAACAAGTCAGACAGGGAGGAAGCAGGGAGCAAGCACCAGCCTCCCTTTCCTCTCACGCTCTCCTCTCCCAGCAGCCCAGCCCAGGCCCAGGCAGAAGCAGCTGGAGGGGCCTGGAAGGTGCAGTCTGAGCCTCCTGGGGGCAGAGAGGGGTGGAGAGTAGAACCCAGGGCCTGGTGGGGAGTGAGGATGGGAGCAGCAGGGTGAAGTAGGTTGACCTTTTGCTTGGACTTCACTCCTGTCTTCTCTGATGGTCTCTGCCCTTAGGAGCTCCGCAAACATCCTTCTGACTCTGAGTCCACAGAGCCTTGTATAGCGCTGGCACATAGTAGGTGCTTTATAAGGTTCTGTGGGAGAATGGTAGGTATCTTTCTTTCTGGAGTCCCCAGAGCCCAGTCTCTCCCGGGGCTGGGAGCCCTGAGTCAGTGTGACTGACCGCAGAATGGCCTTCCCCCAGCCCTCTGCTGTCCGCACTGGAGTGGGACAGGGGCAGGCAGGTGATGTCCACGAGACGAGGGACCAGGAGGGCCCGAGGGAGAATGGGATGTGCGGAGGAGACTGCTAGGTCTCAGCGAGGACTCCTCAGGAGGCCATTCCAGGGAAGGTCCCGGAAAAGTGTGCATCTGGATGGCTATCTCCATGGGCAGCAATTCCGTTTTTTAAAGTGCACTCTCCAACCTGAAGGCGACATGGTCGTAAGCCAGAGACAGGCCAGGGATGTCTGAGGCTGCTTCCTGCCCTCCAGCCTGACTCCTCCATCCTGCACCTTCTGCCCCTTGTGGTGGGAAGTCCTGCCCTGACTGTGCCCAGCCACGGGAGGCCTGGACGCTGGTCTCAGCCCAGAGGGTTCTTCAGGGATGGGCCAGGGTGAGGGATGAAGGAGGCACATTGTCCTCACTCCTATGATGACCCCCTCAGGTCTGCCTCTTTGGGAACTCAGAGGTCTCCCTACGGGATCACCTGCGGGCGGGGGCGTCTGAGGAGGAGCTGCTGGGAATCATCGGGGCTGCTGTGGGCAGGAAGAAGCCGCAGCACGCAGGTAAGGGGTGGGGTGGGCGGGCCAGGCTGGGGTGAGTGGGTCACTGTCAGCAGGAGGGAAGCAGAGTTTGCGGGCAGGACAAAGCACAGCCTGACAGGGAGCTGGGGACTCAGCATTGAACCCCTAGACTTGGGATGCGGTGATGGTTCTCCTGGGAGGTCGGCACAGTGGAGACTACAAGGGGCAGGTCCCCGAATTCTCTTGGGCTGTTTTATTGGTGGGGAAAGGGGCGTCACTGCCCCTCTTCCCACACACGGCCTTCTGTCAGGAGGACAGGGCCTGGCGTCAGACTTCTGGGCTCGGTCCTGGGTGGCCTGCAGTACACAGTGGGGGCTTTGTCAGGTGCCCCTGGGTGAGTGCATGTACACGGGCTGTCACACCACTATGTCATGTTTGTGTCACGACCTGTCCCTCCTTCTCTTCCCTTCCCTGCTCTCCCTCCCCCGCTCTCCCTCCCCATTCTTCCCTCACCCCAGGCATGTTCAGTATCTCCCAGATGAAGAACCGGCCCATGATCCTCATCGGTGGGTGACCCAGCAGTACGTAACCACTCACCCTTGTCATTGGGGTTCCGTGGGGTGGGGCCCCCTGCCATAAGGCACCCCTAGATCCTGCATTTCATCCCGATGTTCGCAGCCCTGTTTTTCTTCTGTTTCCCTTCATCCTGTCATGCCCCTTCAAGCTTTCACTGCCTCTCTTCTTCCCTGTGCATGCACCCCTCACCCAGCATGCCACAGGAATAGTCATTGTCTCACCAGAAACTGGGGGGTCCTCGAATTTAATGATCACTAAGCTGTTCCCCAAATGTAGAGCTCCTGGTTAAGGCAGAGACCTTGTCCTCAGCTCGGGAACGCCCCAGCTTGGGAGCAGTGACAGGTGTCTCTTCCCCTCTGGAGTGTGGGCCCCCTCCTGGGCACATCGGGACCATTAGCCCCCATTGGGGGATACATTGCCAGCTTCTGCGCAGGGCAGGGCAGGTGAGCAGCAAGCTAAGAATGCTACTTACTCATCTCATCAGGGAGGACACAGCCACGATCGCAGCTTCCAGGTTCCTTAGCCCCCAGGAACCACGTGATGAGGACCTTTCTCATGGTGTGGGAGGCCACAAACAGAAACTTTGATACAGAGCTGCGCATGGTGGCTGCTCTCGCTCGGCTTTGTGCTCTCCACTCCTCCTCCAATGGTGTGGGCAGAACCAGAGTGGGGGAGGGGAGGGTTGCAAGAGGAGGCGGGGAAAAGAATGCCCTTTGCCCTGAGTCTGTCTTCTCCTTTCTTCTTGCCTTCCAGAACTGTTTTTGATGCTCCAAGATTCCCCACCAGCCATTTCAAGCATTTCCTCTTGGGACCCACTCGGTGTTCAGGGTCTGAGACACAGAGTGAGTCTCTCCAACCAGGTGGCGACTCTGTGGAAGGGCTGCCAGGTGCCCCAGATGCCTCCCCTCGCCCAGCGGTGTCTGGGGGCTGGTTCCCCTCAGAGACACTACTGTTCCCACCCGGACTCAGACACCAACCCAAAGTGCCTTAGCCCCGTGTCCCGGGCTCCTGCCACCCACTCAGGATCGCTGCCCACCTCAGACCAGCTCACCCACGTGGACACGGAAGGCCGGGCAGCTATGGTCGATGTGGGTGGTAAGCTGGACACAGAGCGGGTGGCTGTGGCCTCCGCCATGGTTCTCCTGGGGCCGGTGGCCTTCAGACTCGTCCAAGAGAACCGGCTAAAGAAGGGAGATGCCCTGGTGGTGGCCCAGCTGGCCGGAGTCCAGGCCGCCAAGCTGACCAGCCAGCTAATTCCTCTGTGCCACCACGTGGCCCTGAGCCACGTGCAGGTGCGGCTGGAGCTGGACAGCACACGCCATGCCGTGGTGATCCAGGCATCCTGCCGGGCTCGGGGCCCCACTGGGGTGGAGATGGAGGCTCTGACCTCAGCCGCTGTGGCTGCCCTCACCCTGTACGACATGTGCAAGGCGGTCAGCAGGGACATCGTGTTAGGGGACATCAAGCTCATCAGCAAGACAGGGGGCCAGCGGGGGGACTTCCACCGGACCTAGAGCTCCTGCCCTCTCACCCACAGCCCAGCCAGGTCACAAGGGATGCACTCAGGCTGAGGGAAAGATGTCTAGTTCCTTTAACCCCGTCATCATTGACCTTCACCGGTAGAACCCCAGGTCAGCCCATGTCTTCCTGCTAATGGTGACCTGCGAGGCCTCTTTTATTTGGAGAGAAAGCAGCAGGCCCTTTGCCTTCTTGGACACTAGGTGACGGGTGGGGTCACAGCGAGCGATGCTAGATACCCGCGGTCAGCTGTGTCATCTGCAGACTGTTTCAGACAGCCAGTTTCACGGCTCGCTCTGGGCTTTCTCTCCTGCTGCTTCCCTGGGGAGAGGATAAGGGCTCACAGAGCAGAGGAACCCACTGCGAGGGGAAAGCACTGCTGGCACTAAGAAGGTACGGGACTTCTCTTTTTTGCCCGCCAAGTCTGGGAGCCACAGCCCTGCCCGCCCTGCCTCTCCGCCCTCCACCCTCAGGAGAGCCCAGCCCTTCAGACTTGCAGGCTTTCAGTTTAACAGCGCATAGTCCTGCCTGCTCCCTGACCTCCGCCCCCCTAACAGGACCCACAGGAGCTGCGGTCCTGAGGACTCCTGACCAGCCACTCAGGTGGCACCTGGCCCCTGCACTGCTGTCCCACCCACACCCCACTCCTTTATTCTGGAACATATCAGGGAAAGAAGAGAGTTGGAGATTGCCTTCACCCACAGCACACAAATAAACCCCGATGCCAACTTCGGAGACACAAGAAAGGACTGTCTGTGCACAGGGCACGCAGCTGCTAGGATTTCATGCCCAGCCTCAACCCGAGCCCAAGCCACTCCCCAGGGGAGAGGAGCAGGAGGGTGCTGGGGAGGCCGCAGGTGCATGCCTGCCCTCCAACCCCATTCCCTGTGGGAGAGGTGGAGGCGAGTGGGGCATGGAAGGGCACCTTCTCCAGTAAGACAGTCGGGGGGGGGGGGGGGGGCGGGGGCGTGTCTGAAGCTCATCACTGGCTGTTAGAGATCAGGAAGTAGTTAGAGGTTCCTGGGTTTCAGCCCAAACACTGGCCTGGGCTGCTGGGTCCTCGAACGTGGATGGACCTCCTGAGGTCTGTCATCAGGGACCTCCTGCCTGCCTCCCTCTGCCCGGCACCCAGGTGTGCTGAGGATTGCTTAACAGCCAGCTCAGGAAAGGGAAAGGCCATGCTCCAGATTTCAAGCTACGGTCCAGGTGCCTGGAGTCACAGTTCCTGCCAAGTGTCGCCACTGGCCCTCAGTGCTGGTAGGAACTGGCTCCCCACACACCCGAGCCCCTCACGAGAAGAAAGCATGGGTTTCAAGGCAGGCTGGGGTGGTATGGGTTTAATATTTTTTAGTATTACAATATATTCTTATAAAAAAGGTGCGGGTCAAAAGGACGCTGCCGATTTCGTACATTAGCCTCCTTTGTCCTCTGAGACCACTGGGGAGAGCGGCCTTGGCAAGAAGGCGGCCCTGGTAGAGGCGGGGGAACGGCCACCGCACCCCAGTGGGTGGAAACAGGATGGGGCTGGGGAGAGCCTGGGCTAGACCCTTCCCAGCCCCCTGGAGAATTTGCTCCTCCCATTGCCCTAGACCAGTGGTTGGCAAACTCATTAGTCAACAGAGCCAAATATCAACAGTACAACAATTGAAATTTCTTTCAAGAGCCAAATTTTTTAAACTTAACTTCTAACACCACTTCTTCAAAATAGACTCGCCCAGGCCGTGGTATTTTGTGGAAGAGCCACACTCAAGGGGCCAAAGAGCTGCATGTGGCTTGCGAGCCGCAGTTTGCCGACCACTCCCCTAGACACACCTTACTTCCATCACGGTGGGGAAGGGGGGGGGCGGTGCTGCTGCAAGGGACAGGTTGCCTTAGGTTAATTGGATTTTACCTTGGACACAAAATTAGACAGCGGGAGACATTCACCCGAGGGTGGCAGGAAGGGCACCGGAAGAGACCAAGGAACACAGGCGTAAACATGTAGCACATCGAGGACCAACGCAGCCGGCTCCAAGGGGCACTAGCCCCTTAGCCGAGTCAGCCACGATGGTCTGTGGTCCAAGGCACTCTTGGAGATCTGGCTACAATGGCATCTGGTGCCAGAGCCACTGGCCAGATCTTGAAAACAATAAATAGAGAAGGGAAAATAGGGGTGAGAAGCCAGAGCCCTGGAACAATACATGTGTCCTCTATAAACAGTTAAGTCAAACTGCTTTCCTGTGCACCCCACTTGTCTCTGTCAGCTTCCATATCCCTTGTCTTCCGTGGGGCACATCCTGTCTCCATGGTGGGTGGGAAGGCCAGGATTTGGCACACCTGTTGGATGGCAGTGGAGCCCGACCTGTGCCCTGCCCTGTGGGTTAGGTGCACCCCAGCCAGGTGGGGAGAGGAGACCAGAGGCCCCACCTACCACCTTCCCTCATCCCAATGCCAGCCCTCAGCAGGGCTCCTGGGTGTGCAGACGGGTATCACAGCCCCTGCAGTTCTTCCTGGAAGCCTTCGCCTTGCCCTCACCGGGGCTCCAGGATGGCCCTGCCCCCAGGTCCTGGCCATTAGACTTAACATTTGCTCTAATCCTCCCCCTGGAACCAATACACATGCTGGGCTCACCAACCCTGTTTCTTCCCTGGAAGCCACTATGGCCCCACCCCCAGGGATCTGATGTGGGGAAAAGAGGCAGCTGGAGCATGGGCCTAGCCCACCAGTCTCTCCACTGGCAATCACCCTGAGCCTGAGCCAGGAGCAGGTTAGAAGGGCAGAAACATAAAGGGAGTGTCAGGAGTACAGGAGGCGAGGAGCCCGTGGATGGGGTGCAGACAGGACGAAAGGCGGGGGGGGGGGGGGGATGTTGAAAATAAGAGTCATGATGGAAGTGACCTCACCACCTCTTTTAGAAGACATTTTGCTTAGATACAGCCATTGACTTACCCGCTCAAGATGCAGAATGGGAAATGGGAACAAACAGGAGGATCAGAGTGAGCCCCTGGGAGGCAGGTTGAGGAACCAATCAGGTACTGATGATGCGGGTGGCCTTTCAGGCAGTGCCCTCCCCAGGAAGTCAGCCTCCCCAACCCCATCTCCCTAGCTTCCCTGCCTGCTCCAGCCCAGGTCTGATGGCCTCAGAGGAGGAGACACCTCAGAGATGGTGTGTAAATGCAGAGGGCAGCCTGGCCCTTGGGACCCTCTCAGGAACTGACCACAGGGCCAGCCTCAGCCAGGCAGACACACAGGGTTTGAGGGGGCCTCCTGTATGCTGGACAAGATGGAGGTCACCGCGGCTCCTGCCCTGAGGCAGATGTCAGAAACAGTGTGGGGTCTGAGTAACATGAGTGGTAGACTAGAAAGCTCTGGTGTGGGGCTGTGTGAGGTCACCGTCTCTCAGGACCATGGCCCAGGGTCCCAATGCCCAAGGCACAAAGTATGGTGATGAGGGGGGTCTTTGTTGCAACCCTTCCCTTATCAGATTCATCAAGTACCAGATCAGGATCCGTAGTCAGGGAACCCATATGTGGGTTTTCTGGGATTCTGGGTTAGTAGACAGGATGGAGGTGGCAGTGGGAAGGAAGGGGAAGACTTAGACATGCGAGAGGCTGGAGTGAGTGGTGATGGAAGAAACAGGCTCTGCTACTCCATGTCCTAATGACTTGGTCCCTGGGGTACCCTTAGCATCTTTCCTGGAGCACATCTAGGATACATGGCTCCTCTTCCTTCCCATCAAGAGGGGAGGGGACTCCCAGATCCATGGCCCATTAGCCGCCTCTTGAGGGCTGGGAGCCTGGATCTCTCACTTGGTCCGGGGTGCCTTTCCCCCCACCCCCAGCAGGTACTGCCCACCGCACATGATAGCTGAGCAAGACCAGGGACCTGTCCAGGCTGGATCTGCGCAGCTCTGTGCTAACATGTGGGTGCTGAACCTGCCAGGGAAGTCCCAGTGGGCCTCCGAGAGTGATCCTGGGGCTTAAAAGCAGGAAGAGTAATGGGAAGAGAAGAAGGAGCAGCCCTTCAGGTACATGTGGGAGACGCCTGGTCCTGCCTCACATAGCCGCACCCCAGGACCCAGCCCAGGGCTCTCAGCGGAGCACCACATGGTTAAGTGTCCCGCCGCCTCCATTCAGCCCCTGGCCATCCCTGTCTCCTGGCCTCCTGCTCAGCCAATGCCCAAGTCAACAATTTAGCCTGTTGATTGCCCGCTCCCGGGTGACTTCCAGGGCCAGGTTCCCCGATCGCTTGCGGCTGCGCTTGAGCTTGCACAAGTCCTTGTCAAAAACCTCCCCAGAGCGCAGGGCTGACACCAGGTCGTCGAACTCGCCGCCCTCCTCCAGCGAGCTGCCTGCGTGGACCTTCCGCTGCCGCTGCCACCGCTCCCGCTCCCGCTGCTCCTTCAGCTGCAGGGGGAGGGGGATAGGCTGAGACTGGGGCAGCCACCCCCAGACCTACACACCATGTTGCCCAGCAGGGGTACCTCCCCGCTATGCCCTGGATGCCGTTGTTCACCAACTGCCCACCCCCCAGGATGCCCTGTGCTCTCTCCTCTAAGGCAGAAGACATTCTTTCCCTTGGTGGGGGGTGACATCAGTCCCTACAGTGTTTCTCAGCCCCTGCCCTCCTCACACACCCCAACCATTGACCCCTGGGGGCACCCCACTCGGACCTGCCTCTCACCCTGCAGGCCCTGCCTGCCACTCACCATGGCTTCCATGCGCGCCCGTCGCTCCTCCTCCTCCTTCCTCCTCCTCATGGCCTCCAGGTCCTGCCGGGCCTCTGAGAAGGCCTGCAGGAAGGTGTCGAAGATGCCAAAGAATTCATCTGGCTGCATCTTGCTGTCCTGCTCCCCAAAGTGCACCAGGGCCTTGGAGAACTGTAAGGGGGAGAAGAGGTTGGAGAGTCACCCCTGAGCACCATGGGCCACGTGGTTAGCTGGGTGCCAGCCAGAGCTGAGTCAAGGCCGAGGCTGGGGCGTTTGGCATGGGGTCAGGGCTGGAGAAGGGGAGACCCCCTTGTCAGCAAGGTGCAGACAAGGCCGAAGGAAAAGGTGGAGGTAGACACCCTGGGGATGTGGGGGTCCAAGCTGGCTGATGAGGCTGCCCAGAGCCACTTCTGGGTCTGTCATGGTGTGAGTACGGGGCAGGAGCTACAGACCTTGGGACCGAACTGCCTGGTCAGAAATCAGAAGGACCTCATAGAGATCATAGTTATTGGGCTAGTTATTTAACTGTCCTGTGCCTCAGTTTTCTCATCTGTAAAGTGGGGATGATGATAATAGAACCTACTTCAGTGTTGTTGTGGGGGTTAACGTGTTAACAGAGGTAACCAGGCACTGCTCTCCAGTGAGAGCCACCATCTCTGACCTACTCAGAGTCTTCTAAGGAAGGCCTCCTTGCCCCATGTGTGCTCCACAGGCCCGCGTGGGAGCTCCCGTGAGCACCTCAGCACTGCTAGACCTCAGGCCCCATTCCTGACCCCCTGAAGGAGGATGCATGTTTTACTAAAACTCCCACAGACATGTCCACGTGTAAGTCAGTGTGGGAGGCAGGAACTGAGGCCGAAGCTGAGCTCCAGTCATTCTAACCTAGCTCTGCCCAGCACAGCTGGGCAGCTTGGGCAAGTTACTGAACCTCTCTGGATCTCAGTGCACGTATCTGTGGAAAGGGCTAATAACCATTCAACAAACCCATAAAGTGGGCAGTGAGACTGAGGTAAAGCAATGCAGTGCCCGGCACCTGAATAATGGGTTAGGATCTCTGCATCAGAGTTGCTATTGCCTTCCTTGTGGGAGTGAGGATGTGGATGGTCCTTGGGGCTCTGCGACTCTGGGTCTGTCCCTTCTGGGGCACCTGGTAGGAATGGTGAAGGAGCGCCGTCGACATAAGGCCGAGTTGGAGAAGGCTGGGGAGGGCTAGGCTAGAGTGAGCCAAGGCTTGGGCACCTCACCTTGTCCCGGGCCTCACTGAGCTGGTCCTCCAGCTCGGAGAAACTAAAGCTGGACACCGTGATGAAGTCGCTCATGACTGGGACGAACTTGTCATTTGGCTCCTGCACCTGGCGTTTCTGATATTCCAGCTCCTGAGGGGGAGAGGGAAGTGCTGGTTAGACTGGTGGTGGGTCAGAGTCAGGAATTCCAGGTCACCACCCCGCCCACCCTGCCTGTCAGTCACGGGGCAATGAGTCTTCCTTTGGAAGAGGAAAACCCTGGGTGTCAGTTTTAAGGGCGCATAGATTGTGAGAGTTATCAGCCAGCCCACCCACTTCTATCCTACCCTCACCCGCCCTGCCATCTTCCTGTCTCTAGACCCCGGCTACCCAAGTGTGGCTTGCCACCAGCCGCATCGGCCTCACCTGGGGAAGGTGAAGAAACACAGACTCTTGGGTCCCACCCAGACCTATGGGATCAGAGTCTGCCTCTTAGCAAGACCCTCAGGTGATCTGTGTGCACATCCAAGTGTGAGATGCATTCCTAAATCTCGCTGACACTGCTGGCCAGGGACACGCTTTGGGAAGCACTTGACAAATTGGCTGTCACCCTCAGAGCGGCAGTGAAAGGTTCTTTCTCATATTTAACTTCATTCTCTAAGCTCATTCTCCATACCCGTAACCCTCCCCCCACACCATGCACTCAGTGAAGATGGGTATGGGGGACAAAGGGTTGGGGACAGCCTAGGGCCAGAGACAGTATTGTCGGAGGAGCCATCGGAGCAGGAATGGTGGCGACCAGAGACCTGGGTCTCCAGCAAAGAGTGCAACCAGGCTCCTCTAGGGCCTAGGAGGAGGTAAAGAGACATGAGGCAGGGACTCCTGGGGATAGTGGTCCCCAGTGTCACACAGTGCCACCTGCCCCTCACTGGCGCCCAAAGGACGTGGGTCCTCTTTCCCACCTACTGGAATCAGAGTTAAGCATGTGTCTGATCTATGGTTCAGTCCACTCCACCACCCAGTACACACTGGGTTAGTCTCAGGGTCCCCCTTTGAGAGACTAACATTAAGCCCCTGATAAGCCAACCATCCTCCTGGAGGCTGGCTCTGTGCTAGAGGCTGTGCTCATTATTCTATCACCCAAGCCAGGAGCATGGGTCTGCTGCCTGGGGGCCCACCGTCTGACCCAGTGCCCCTGACTGCAGCCGCTCACACCCACGTGGCAGGAACGATGTACTCACCACCTCGACTGCTCTGAGGCCCTTCCTGAGATTGCCGATCTCCTTCTCCAGCTCTGCCAGGCTGAGGGGGGGCACAGAGGGAGGGACAGGAGATGAGGGTGGTCCAGGAGAGGGCAGTTCGAAACCCCGAGGCCTGGGGGTCAATGGGCCTGCGCCCCAATCCTGCATTAGCCACTAACAAGTAGCCATTCTCCCTCCCCACCCACTGTGCTCTGTTGGTGCTGCTATAGAATAACAGGGGTGAAGCTTATGCTCTATAAATCCCCTGAGATCAGACATGTCAGGTTCCTAACACATGGCCTTTGGCATGGATTTATTTTTAACCAGGGAATAGGTATAAGTTCATAACTTATAAGTATTACACTTGCAAACAGTAAGCATTTGATGATGCTAGCCATGTACCACTGCATTTCTGCTTTTATTGAAGATGCTTCTATCAGTTTATACATGTTCAGGTCTGACTTCTGTGCCCCACCCACAGCTCCTTGGACCATTCACTGCAGTGCGCAGTCCTAACTTGGGCTATGAGGCCTTTTTCTGGGAGCCAGAGAGTAATGCCCCACTCCCTGAGCCCTTCAGCCAGTGACAGACAGGAGATGGTGTATGATGTCCCAGGTCCCTCACCCTTGGTAAGACTAGAAGAGTTTCTTGCGCTATCTCTCTTACTTCCCTGGGAAGGGTCAAGCTCCAGCTGCCCCCAGTGGTAGCTGGTGGAATTACACTCCCATTAGTAGCCTTCCCACCCCTGGCTCACTTCCCCAACCCCACTGATTCCTGGGAGATCCCTGAATAAAGGTTTGAAGAGCAAACAGTCTGCCTTCATTTGGCAGACCCTGAGACACTGCCCCTCCCTAGTCAGCCCAGAGTAGCCCCAAGGAGGACATTCAGACAAGAGCGTGTGTGGACATGAGAGGATGTGGCCTCGGAGGGACCCCTCACTTGACTTTGGCTGCTTCTGGAAGATGCTGCAGTTCCGAGGGCATGTTCAGGATGTCGGGGAAGTGTTTCTCCAGGATCATGATCAGGTAATGGAGCAGAGAGATGTTCCTGCGGGTGAAAGGCAGCTCGTGGCTAAGGGAACGAGGGTCAGCAGGAAACCAGGCTGAGGTACAGAGGAGAGAGGCCACGGGTTGGGTTGGAAATGCAGGGAGGGCCCAAGGGATGAGGGGCGAGGCCGGGGGGGCGCGGGAGGGGGCGGTGATGGAGGCTCAGGAAGCAGGCAGGTCACACCTGTCGATGCTGGACTTGGTGTCAGCGATCTTGTTGAGGCTGGCCACCCGGAACCCATAGGCACCCCCACGCTGCCCCTTGTTCATGAAGTTCCCGATGGCTAGGACAATCTCCAGCATCTGCTTCAGACGCCTGCTGCGGATCAGCTCCCGGGAGGCCAGCAGGATGGCTGGGGGAGGGGGGGAGAGCGGAGGGGGAGGCCAGTTCAGATCCCTATAGATGGGGCCAGGGCAGCTGGTCCCCTCGCACCCCAGCATGGTGCCACCACAAAGTCCAGAAAAGGGCTGCACGTGTCTTGCACTCTCAGAGGGGCAGGAACCATGCCCACGCCACCACAGACCAGCTACTCCACACCTGCCCACCTCCAGGGCAGGGACCAACTCACCAAACACCAATTTGCCAAATAACACATTCTTAGAATGTGCCAATTCTTCCTAAGAATATGTTCAAGAATATATTTTCTTGTGGATATTAAAAGATTATTAATATATTCTTTCTCTGGATATATATAAGCATACTAGTGGCCCGGTGCACGAAATTCATGCATGGAGCACGAAATTCATGCATGGAGCACGAAATTCATGCATGGGGGGGAGGTGTCCCTCAGCCCAGCCTGCACACTCTCCGATCTAGGACATCCCTCTTGCAATCCGGGACCACTGGCTCCTAACTGCTCACCTGCCTGCCTGCCTGATCGCCCCTAACCACTCTGCCTGTAGGCCTGATTGCCCCCAAGTCCCCCTCGCCCCCCGCCGGCCTGATCACTCCCAACTGCCCTCCCCTCCTGGCCTAATCACCCCTAACCGCCTCTGCTTCAGCCCCGCCACCATGGCTTTGTCCGGAAGGACGTCTGGAAGGTCTCCCAGTCTAATTAGCATATTACCATTTTATTAGTATAGAAGATAATACTTTTTTTTTCTAAACTTAGTGATTGAAGTTTAAATTTCAGCATTTTACATATTATGGGACTATCCGTATCTCTTTTGAAATGAATTTTATTATTTTTGTAAAAAAAAATTCTATCAAATTAAATTATGTCACCAACTGCAATATTCCCAAATTACTTTTGTCCTATAAGATATGGTGTGCTTTGTAGATGATGGTGTCTTTGATTAAATAGGTGACTTGACATCTGTTGAATATCATTTTTAAAAACATTCCAACCTATATGTATTTTAGCCATTTTATCCTCTTGTCTTAAGTAATGGATTTGCTAGAAATACAAATTGAGCTAGCAGTGACCAGAACTTCAGTAGTTAAGTCTAACATAGATGGCATGGCCCTTTCTCAGCTACTATGTATTTATGGCAAATGTGCAGAATCGGGAGACAAGTCCTACACTGAAATGTTGGCTACTAGCTGTGGAATTTGCCTTTTGATTATTAAATGTGGTATTAAGAAAACCAAACTAGTCTATGATCTTTGGCTTATGCCAAACTTATAGCAGCTTTAAGATGCTGCTATGAAGACAAAATGAGAACCGTCTGCTAAATGTGTGCAGAAAATCTTCAAGACAGAAAACCTTCAAGACAATCTTCAAGATAATTGTAGAAGAAGAAGAAAAAAGAGAAGGATGGGGGGGGAGGGGAAGAAGGAGAAGAAGGGGAGCGTAATATGAAGGGATTGTCAGTAGCTTCTGAGGTTGAACATGTACATAGTCTATGACCATTACACTTGAAGGGCATTTGACTGGTTTCCAGCCCCCCGCTTAAATTACAAATACTCTGGTTAAATAAACTATAGTATATTGATAAATGGAATAAAATGCAGCCAAGAATGAATAACCCACTGCTACACGTAACAACAGGGGTAACACACGATCATAATGCTGAGCAAAAGAAACAAGTATAAAATTATTCATACTCTGTCCCACTTCTATAAAGTTCAAGCTGGACAAAACCTTTAGAGAGGAGGGGAGAGCAGTGGTTGGAGAGGGTAATGTTTGAGGGGGGGCATGAAGAAGGGGCTAGAAACATTCCACTAAACCTGATGTCAATCACACTGGTGAGCTTACTTCACGGTAATTCCTCAAGTAGGACTCATGATTCTGTGTCCTTTTCCACATGCACATTTCAATAAAAAGTCACTTTAAAATAAAACTACTTATAAAAGTTTCCAGCAGTTTTTATTGGTTGGGATAGTTTCTTTTTGGTTGATTTGCTATTTGAAAAATTTGCAAAGGAATCCTGAAAATGCTGAAATGTTGGCAAAACAGATGACAAGAGTTCAAAGGAAATCAGTGCAAATGGGGAAGAGTCCCATATGCAGTGCAGACAGTTCAGATACATTCATAAGAATAATGGGCTCATGAATACATTCATAAAAGTATGTTTACATTTGAAACCATATTCATCTTGACTATATTCAGTAAATGTATTCATAATAAGAATCAGTAAATTTGGTATATTCAAACATAAACATATTCATAAGAATATATTCAAGAAACGTTTATGAATATATTCATAAAAGAATTGGTACATTTGTCAAGTTTGGGGAATAGGCCCAGAGGACCTTCTGGGGGGGTGGAGGGTATGTGGAGGGGTGTCAATAGCTCACCAACCAGCTCACCCAGGAGTATTTCCTAGGAGAACTGAGAGGAGGAATATGAACCCCACTCCTGCACCATCCTCTGTCCCCACCCCGTCAAGCCCACTGACCTGATTCTGTAAGATACACTTTAGCCGCCTCGCCCACCCCTGGGAGGGAGGAGACCTGTGGACTCTTCTAGAACAGCAGCTATAGCAGGCGATGGCGACCTTCCCGGCAGGTTTTGCCATCTAAACATGCCTCGCTCTGCCTGGTGATATGAAAGGCGGACTCCTCTCAGCTGCAGTGACTAACCTGGGGAGAGTTGAGGAGTGGCTCCGGGAACAGGAAGTCATCCGGAGTAAAGCCGCTGGATGGCCAAGCTAATCTGGTTCCACAGCCCCAAGTGCTATTGCTTCCATTTCTCCACTGACCCAAGAGACATAAGAAGCTGAGCACATATGTTGTGGGCTGAACCCCTTACCTGTGCCTCAGGCCCCGAGGGCAGTGGGCAGCAGGACAAAGAAAGCTGTGTGAAGGAAAGGGTGCCCCTTCGCAGGGGCAAGAGGTGCCGCCTGGCCTTAGACCTGCAGGGCCACCACTGACCTGGCTCCTGGTCCCTCACATCACAGATCACAGCCAGCCCGCAGTGCCCTCGTTGGGTGCGAGTGCTTGTGTGTGGGTATGAGCACGTGTGCATGTGTGTCAGGATCCGTATCACAGAAGATGTCTGCCTCTAGCTCTGTCATGCCGCACCTGCCCCAGAAACCTCCCTGAAGCAGCTTGGAGAACTCCAGAAAGGATCATTCTTTGGACAGGGCCTCCCAGGACATGCCAACAGCCTCGGTGTCCAGCAGAGGGGGCCCATGCTCTGCCCCCAGCCTATCCCTCTCAGCATTCTGGACACAGGCTCCCTAGTTCCGCATCACTGACCCTGTCCTCACCACCAATGGGCCTCACAGCCTACCCTGCATCCCCCGCCTGTCCCCATGGCTACCCACCATCCTGACCACCTGCCTCTCCCCACTCCGCCTCCGTTTCTGCCATCCCCTGGGGAGTACACCAGCATGAGAGTGAGGGGATGGATTTTGAAGAACAGCATTGTGTTCCAGTCCTGACTCCACCATGCACCAGTCACATGGCCTGAGACAGTGTAGCCCAATCATCTCAGAGGTGAGAGCACTGCCCCCACAGGGTTGTGGTAAGGACCACACAAGACTGTCCACGAGGAGTGTTTCACACAGCGCTTGGCACATGGTTCTCATTTAATAACAAAGTGCTTATCTGGAAAAGGCCTGTCTGTGTAGGACGGGGTTCTCGCACCCAGAAAACCAGACACTGCCCGGGATCACTTTGCCCATTTCCTACTGTCGGAGTAGCTCACACTTAAAACAATGTGACCAGTAGTCTCCTATGAGCGGAGCACCTCTCCAGCAGGGTAAAGGTTGATGAACTTAAAGCTTGCCAGGAACTGCTCTCGGTGCTTGCTATTACAGGTCCCCCCTTATCTGCAGGGGTTACGTTCCAAAATCCCCAGTGGATGCCTGAAACCAAGGACAGTACCGAACCCTATGCATACTGTGATTCTTCTTGAAGTACGTACTTACGATAAAGTTTAATTTATAAATTAGGCACCGGAAAAGATTAACAATAACCAATAGTACATTAGGACAATTACAGCAATAAGTTATATGAACATGGCCTCTCTCTCTGATAATGGACACGGCTACTAAGTGACTAATGAGGGAGAGGGTTTACAGTATTGGATATTCTGGACAAAAGGATGGCTCATGCCCCAGGCGGAACGGAGCGGAATGGCATGAAAGTTACTAATGCTACTCAGAACGGCGCACAATTTAAAACTCAAGAATTGTCTATTTCTGCAACTTTCCATTTAATATTTTTGGACTAATGGTTGACCGCAGGTAGCTGAAACCATGGAAACCCCACATAAGGGGGGATTGCTGTGCCATCATTTTTTCAGCATCTCTGTCCCATGCTAGGGCAGATGTCACAGATCCTCATCCTAGAGAGTTTGCATGCTGAGGCACAGGGAATGTGTCCATATGTGGCACATGAGCGAACATATGCAAGTGCATATATCTACAAAATCAGTGTTAGAGTTTGTCCTTGATTTTGGATTTGGGGAGGATTTTCTTCTTCCTGTTCCTGGACTCCCTCCCTAGCCTCCCCAGATACCTCTCTTCTCCGGCTTCCTCCACCCCTCAGCCCTACCTTCCACTTTGGGCTTGGCCTCAGCCAGCCGCTCCTGGAACTTCTTCTTGAAGAAGAGGGCCTGCAGGCGCTGCTGGTAGTGGTCAATCCTGTGGACAGGGAGGCTATGTCATAGGCGGCCCCCCTCCAGCCCTGGCCCCAGCCCTAGAAGCCAGCCAGGTCCCTCCTCAGCCAGCATTCCCCCACCCCTCCCGCCACACCCATGGCCTACCTGCTCATTTCATAGAGGAAGCGGTCAGCGCGGGCCATCCTCTCGATCTCATGCTTGTGCTCCTCAAGGAGGTCAATGTCACTCTTCTCCGGGATGAACTTGAGGAGCTGCAAAGAGCAGGTGAAGGTCAGACAGGAAGCTGGTATGGCGGCACAGTGCTCGGAAGCCCACACTAACAGGCTCAACCTGGGGAGGCGTCCCCTTAAGAGACAGGCATCCTCTGTGGATGGTCTGCATTTCATCTGCCCGAAAGGAATGGCAGGGGATCCGGTTCTAGCCTTCCTTCCCTTCCTTCCTTTCCCCTTCCCCTTCCCCTTCCCTTTCCCCTTCCCTTTCTCCCTTTCTCCCTTTCTCTCTCCCTTCCTTCCTTCCTTCCTTCCTTCCTTCCTTCCTTCCTTCCTTCCTTCCTTCCTTCCTTCCTTCCTTCCTTCCTTTTTTTAAAATTAAGAAATAACTTACATAGAGCAAAGCACATTCTTCTTAAGTATACAGCTCAGTGATTTTCTTCTTTTAAAACCTTTATTGAGGTTGTATATATAGAGTAAAACATGCCCCTTTAAATGTGCAGGTCAATGAGTTTTACAAAACTACCCACCACCACCCAGACAAGATACAGAAGATTTCCATCCTGCCAGAAAGTTCCCTTGTGTCACTTTAACCAGTCAGCCCACCCCTCCGCACAACACAGCCTCTCTGCTGAAGTTTGTCACCTTAGGGTTGATGTGCCTATTTTTGAACTTCTTATAAATGGACTCAAGTGTGTGTTCCCTTTAGTGTCTGCCTTCTTTCACTCAATACAGTGTCTGAGATTCATCCATGCTGTAAGTATGGATGGTCTGTTTCTTGTTCGTTGCTGAGTAGTATTCTTCTGCAGCAATATACCACAGTCTATGCTTTCCTACTGATAGACAGTGGGCCGCTCACAGGTGGGGGTCTGAGTGTATCCCTAGGAGTGGGGCTGCTGGGCAAATGGGCAGGTGTGTGTATGGCCTCTGTGTACCCTGCCAAGTGCTTTTCCAGATGACTGCCTGGAATGACAATTCCCATTGCTTCCCCTCCCAGCCCACACTTGGTATGGCCAGTCTTTCTAATCTTAGCTATTCTGGTGGGCACATGGGGCCATTTCACACACCCACATCAACCCTGTTTCTCTGATGACTAATAGGAGTCACTTAGAAATTCTCCTTCATGAAGTACTTGTTCAAGTTTTTGCTCATTTTTAAGTGCAGTTGTTTGCCATATTCTCACTGATTTGTAGAGTTCTTTATTCTAAATATGAAGTCTTTGCCCGATATACCGAAGGCAAACATCTTCTAAGGTTTGGCTTGTCTTTTCGCTCTAATATAAAATAATGTAATATAATGGTGCCTTGGATGAACAGAGTTCAGGATTTTAATGAAGTCCAAATAATGGTGGTTTGGGTTGGCTAAGGGAAGATTCCAGAAATCTCCAGCCTACGGACTGCTTTATCCTTGACCACTGGGTCTCTTGCAGGGGAGGCTGTCGGAAAGGGGTTCACTGCCCCCATCGAGGGGCTCACCTGCTCCAGCATGTCCTTGGCGAGGTCCTCCTGCTCATCCATCTTCAGGACAGCCTGGCGGATCTCCTCGTTAGAGAGCTTCAACCTAAGCAAAGCCCAGCCCTGAGCAGCCTGGCGGGTGGGTGTCTGCTCGGGACAGACCCCGCTCACTTCTCCCTCCTCCCTCACGGAACGGGGAGCACGGAGCACCTTGGAGAGTCCTCCCCAGCTCTGGCAAAGCCTCCTCATACTACACTAACTTGGTTCACTCCATAAAACTCAACAACGAGTTCTTTTAGTCTCTGACAATGTGCCTCCAGTCTGGTGCTTGAGTCTCTGTAAGATCTGACAGGGGGACAGTGGCATTTGGGAGTAAAGGGGCATCTTGGGTGCAGCCTGAGACATGGGGAGAAGGGGTCCTGATCTTCCTCCTCCTCCTGCCTAAAATGCCCACAGCATCTCCCTGGGAGTGCGGGAGGAGGGCAGGCCTCTGAGGGGCAGCTTCCTGCTTCCTTCATTCTGGGCAGACAGAACAGCCTCAGTCTGTGTCAACCTCAACTCCCACACAGCTGCTCAATCCGGCTTATCCGCTTGCTGTCTGGGGAGGAGGAGGAGCCCACCCCCAACACACACACACACACACACACACCCCAGTCCCTCCAGGTGCTTGGCCAATGGGAGCCCTGGGGTGCAGACCTCTCCCCCACCATCAAGGGGGAGGAACAGAGGCCTGGGCCTTGTGGGAGGAAAGGAGGGGTGGGTGTCCCAGGGGCGGCTGGGGCAGCACTAAGAATAGTCTGGGAGGCGGTGCCCTCTGACCCTGGCCCAGGCAGGAGGCCCCGCACAGAAGCTGTGCTGTTAGTGCACATACTGCCCTGTTTGTTCTGCAGCCATGGGAAATGCTTGGGGGCTGAGATCATGCTGCTCTGTGGCCTGAGCCTGGGGGCCTCCATGGGCTCAGAGCCACTCCACCAGCAGATGCTGACCAGGCTGGTCAGGGGCCTCAAGACGGGGCAGTTTCCTGTGTGCAGAGCCCCACGCTGCTGCTGACATGAGTTCCCGGGAGGGTTCTAGATCAGGGCCCGTCCTCTTTCCCAGCGGGCAGTGGACAGGGGAGGCCAGAGACTTCTATCACCCCAGTCCTTGGCCACCTACCAGGCATTCAAGTTAACCATCTCCCTCTACAGCCCCATCTCAGTCCTCTGCTTCCTGGGGGCCCATCCCCTCCCACCAGGAAGATATCCTGGGGCAGGCCCCATAGGCAGGGCAGGCCCCACAGGCAGGACGGGACCCCACAGGCCGGGCAAGCACTTACTTGGAGAGCAGGATGATGCAGTTCTGTGCCCTCCGGCCGTCAATGACCGACAGCTCTTTGACTTTGCGGGAGGCCAGGTAGATGTCCTCCGTGGAGCCCAACTCTTTCTGCAACCAACATGCCAGTCAGAAAGGTGAGGTCTGTTTCCCCCAAACCTCTACCCTCCACCCCACCCCCTGAAAAAGCCGCCCCCCTGCCAACAAGGCCAGGCTCCTGGTGAGAGAGAAAGGGGAAGGAAAAGACATGGGAAAGAGGAGGGTGGTTCATTACTGACCTAGTAGGAGGCACTTGGGACTTTACCATGGGCTGGAATGAGTTGGGGGCAACGAAGAACCCCTTTTTAGAGACTGCCCTCTCTGGGCAAACAAGAGAGGAGCTGTTCCCATGGAGGGAGACACTGATCCCTATGGCTTCGGGAATCTCATAGGATCTACACATCCCCAGAGACTCAACACCCACTCCCACCGCCCCACCCAAACTCCCCAAAATGTAAAAAGCTGGTTCTAAGTCCCCACAAGTTCAGTCCCTGGATTCCTGGAGACTTCAGGCCCGGCCCAATGTCCTCTGGGTAGAGGGCATCCACATGTTCAGAGGTGGGGAAACTGAGGCAGAATTCCCTGTAGAATTCTCTCCTTGAAGGTTCTAGCAGGCATATTCCCAAAAAAATCAAACACCTCCCCCCCCCCCCCCCCCCGCCTTCTCTGAGCCCCTAATGAGCTCCTATCCTGGGAGCTGCCTCCAAGTACATGCTCCGTGCTATGCGCCTGCAGGGGCCGCCATTCACGTGGCCACCTCTGCGGCACAGTCTGCTCAGTCTTACAGGATTGCCTGGCGGGGCCCTCCCCTCCGTGAGACAACAGACCAGGAGCTTCCTCCTCACTCAAGGGCCCATTCACTCCACTGCTGGCCAAGGACTAATGTGCTAACCCCTCTCCTACATTTCGCTTTCTCTTTGGGGACCCTCCCCCATGCCAACCTGTATGGATGGTGAATGAGGTAGAAGGTAGAAAGGACAGGCCTGCTCTTTCAGGCCCAGGACCAGGCAACAGCCTGGGGGAGTAGTTAAAAGTCGGGGCGTCCAGGACACTCAGTGACTCACCTGTTGGGAAGTATTAGTTATCAGCTCCTAGGCAGGCAGCAGCCACAGCCAACAGAGAATTAAACATGCACAACGTTAGCCAAGAGGTACAGGGACCCAGGGACGGGAGGAGAGACATGGGGGCCCTCCTCTCTACTCTGCCTGCTCCATCCCAGACTCCTGGCTGGAGAGGGGGGGTGGGGAGGAGCATGCACAGGAGCAGCTTCTAGCAGACATGCACCCCCAAGCCAAACTCAGCGGGAAAGGAAGTGCCTCCCACAGGCCCTGGGCACAGGGGGACTCCTGCCACTCCCCATCAGGGCCAACCAACCCCAGCTGCTGGTCCCAGGCTTTCCTCTCCTCCACCTGTAATCTGCCCAGAGGGCAGAGGCCACTTTCCACCCCATGAGTTAAACTTTCTAAACAGGGGAGGAAATGCACAGAACTTGAGCAGGACCCTATGGAAGTTGCGTTCCTTCAGGCAGAGGGAAGCAGGCATCCCTGAATTTTGTTCCCTGTCCCTTGCCCCTTATCTGCCTGTGAATCTCTCAGGGGAGCTGAGGAGGCAGAGCTCAAGCCCCCCCGTCCGCCCCACCCCCCCACCCCCCACCCCCTGCCGCCCATTCTCCCTTCCTGACCCTGATGGAGCTGAAATCACTAAGTTAGAACTTGGGACAGAGAGGGAGACCCACAGCGCATAGACCTCCCTCCGCCCACAACCACCCAGGTCCCAAGACAGCGAGAGGAGGCGACCAGCTCTGCTGCTGTGGATTTAACCCCGACCACTAAGTGACAGTAGCCTGGATGAGCTTTGCACCCAGACAGGATACTGGACTGTGCGGGCTCAGAGCAGTGAGGTGAGACAGACTAGGGGGCTTTCTATCTAACTCTTTTCCACTCACCAAATGGGGAGGCCCCAAACCCAGCCTGTCCTCAACTCCATAGCCCCTCTTTCCCTACTGGCCCCCATCCCAGGCCTGCCTCAGAATCCTGGAGGTGATGCTCCAACTAGATGGAGGTGTGTGACTGGCCACGCCCAGAACACCCCTTGCAGGCATGCCCTGCATCCATAGGCCCCCTTGGAGCACTGACATGCAGGAGCAACAGTTCCTCAGGATGCCTCCAGTCGCTGCCTGTGCCCATGCAGCCTGGCATGAGCAAGGGCTGAAAATGCCCCCTGCAAGCAGATGCCTTGAGCACCCACATTTAAATGGTATAAACAACCATCTGGCTTTTCTAGAACCCCCAAACTGGGCCAGAGCTCTGCCCCCACCCCTGTGGCTAGTCCCCTGAGAGCAGGAACACCTGCCCTCACCCCCACTACACTCAGGGAGGGTCAGCCTCAGGCCTGGACTTGGCAGGAAGAAGTGGGGAGCCTGGTCACTACAACCAGGGCCAGAAGGGCAGAGCCCCATCACTGGCACTTGGGGAGTCCTCAGGGCCAGAATCCTGGGCTCAGCGGAGAAAACATGGAAGAAAAGAACATAGCCCTGAGCAGAAACAGCCCCTGGAGGCAGGCCAGAGAGAAAGCAAACCCTTCCAGGCCTCGGCTGGTAATGCCCAACTGGACTTGGGGGGAAGCCCCCAGATGTGCTGCTGTAATGCAGATTCCTGGGCCCAAACCCATTTCCTGACTCACATTCATGTGAGGATGAGGTCCAAGAACCTGCATTTTTTGGCAATTCCACAGGTACTCGGCACAGTTAAGATCCCTGGCTCAGGAATGCCCTGTATTCTGCCACCAAACCCACTCGCCCTCATGCTGCTTACTCATCAGCCCTCTGTACCCAGTGCCTGCAGAGCAAAGCCCAGGGCCTCTGCCTGCCTGCCCGGCCTAGTCCAGCCTCAACCCCTAACATGACCTTGAAACATTAGCATCCTCTTCTACCCTACTCTTGGGGGTGTTGAGAGATGAGAGTATATAGAGAAAAGTGGTTTGAAAAGTTAAAATGCCTTTTAGGTATAGTCCCTAAATCCTGTGGCCAAAGAAAAAGCAGGATCAGCAGTGGCCAGGCTCTCGGACTCCACCTCCAGTGCTCCAGAATGAGAGAGAGAAACCAACACAATGCTCATTCATCACTTGATGTGTGAATGCAAACTGTAATACTATGGGATGTCTCCCCTCCTGCACTGTACACCTCTACTTCATATCTATGTTCCCAGCAAGCACCTGGCGCCTGGCAAATGATCAAATCATTCAATACATTCAGGATGGAGGGAGGGAGGGGCCATGTGTCAGATACTGTGGGTTTATTAAGGCGCAAATGTGAAGTCAAGGCTAAAAATCAAGATCCAAGTGGCTCGAGGGGGCGGGGTCTTACCTGGTGCCTCTGATAGGCTGAGAACATTTTTTCAAAGTCCTGTAGGTCCAGAATCCGAAATATCTGCATGTCATCAATCTCATTCCATACGGTGCCAGGGACACGCTCCTAAGATTCAGGGCGGGAAGGAGACCTATGGTTGACTCACTTCCTTCTCTGTGGAGATGGCTGGTGCTTCCCTACCCACACCTGTCCCCAGGGGTACACATCCTGACAGCCAGGCGGCCAGGCCCTCAGAAGGGGGTCATTCCTCCCCTCTAACCTCTACCCTTCCTCAATACTTGGCCCCAGGATAGAGGCCAGAGACAACCTCCTTCTGCGCCTGTCCAGGTGGGGCCACATGTAAGCACGTTACAGAAATCAGTGGGTGAGCTGAGTGAGGGATGGGCGAGTATGAAACTCCTTCCAGAAAAGCAAAGCCGAGCCAGTGCTCTCGGGCCCTCCCCCTGAAGGCGGGCTGGCAGGGTCAGCGGCGGGAAGAGTGCCCACACATATTGGGGATCCTTAACGCAAACGATATTTCCTGCATCTGAGATGGTCATTTTCTCTCCCAGGGGTCTTCCTCCCACTTTCCCAGATTCCCAGAAAGCAGACCAATGTCAAAGGCTTGGAAATCCTGTCCCCTCCAGTGAATGCTGGGGCCAGTGAGACTCTGCCACAATTTCCAGTTGGTCAGACCCAGAGAGGATAGCCCCTGACTTATGATTGGGAAGAGCCCAGAAGTTTACATTCCAGGGCCCCTCACCATAGGCCCCACCCACCTCTGTTAGGATCCTTGCATTGAACCCCACCCCAGAGGCCTAGGAAGAAGCTGTCAGCCTCTGGGGAGGAGCTGTCAGCCAAGCCAGGCCACTCCAATGGTCCTGCGACACCTGAGGATGGGTTAGAGGATGCAGACCAGAAGTCCACCCCGCAGGTGCTCCACTCCCTCTTCCCAGGAACCCACCTCACCTGCAGCCCTGCTGACTTTTCAGGTAGTGCCTCCCACATCCTCTGGCTGCAGGGCAGCTGGGGAGCCTTCCTAATGCCCCTGCTTCCTCCCCCCACCTCCCCTTCAGCAAGACTTGGAGAAACATACCTTTCACTCACTTTTATTTTCTTAAACTCTGGAAAAGGGGAGGCTAGGCCAGAGCAGGGGGTGGGAACATTCCTGTGGCCTTCCTAAGGCCAGGGACCCTCTTGTGGAATGCCGGGCTGGAAAGCTCGGAGCGGCAAGGGATACAGGCAACTGGCCAAACCCAACACAGACACATTCTTTTCAAGGCAGAAGCAGCCACTCTGTGTGTGTGTGTGTGTGTGTGTGTGTGTGTGTGTACACAAAGGAGCACGCGTGGGGTCGGGGAAAAGGAAGAGGCCTGGGGAGAGGAGCCAGGCTCCTGGAATGGGGAAGGTAGTAGCACAGAGGAGATGGTCAGGAATGGAATTGGGGCAGGCAGGGGAGAGAAACTTCTAATTTGGTCCCCACCTAAACCCAGGCCTGGGGTGCAGGTGGGCACACTGGGAAGGCTCAGAGAGGTGAAGCTTCCCATTGCTCCTTATTCCCGGTGAAGCCAGGATGAGAAAAATGACAGAATGAGAGGGTGGGATGCTGAAAGAATGAGAGGGTGGGATGCTGAACACTAGGAAGACAAAACAGACTGAGGGCCAGCCTTTCAGCATGTCTTCCCAAACACTCGCCCTCCCCTATATTCTCCACAGGAACTCCCAGTGGGGTGCGCTGAGTCTGGAGCCAGACCAGGGTATGTCTATTCCAGTGTTCTCCACACCCTAAATCTCACAAAGTCACCAGGCATCATCATCCCCAAATTTAGTTTTTACGCCACTCTGGCTGAGACCCCATCACCTGTGGCCTAGATTCCTGGAGTTTCTGCCCCTCAGGGACATCTTGTGTATGCCAGGGAAATCTTTCTCAATGCACATTTCACTGTTTCCCTCAAGGAGCGTGTGGGGTCAGCAAAACCAGGCTGGCTTGCTCTGTCCCTATCTTGTCACTCTGTGGGACCACTGGCAAATTGAGGGGCACTGTTCTCTTCTCAGGTCACAGGGGGAAACTGAGTCTCAACAGTGCTTACTTACTGAGCTAAAGTATAGATTAAGTGAGATAACATACTCAAAGCACACATGATAGTGCCACCAACAATAACCAATCTATTATTATTACTAGAGGCCTGATGCACAAAGATTCGTACAAGAATGGGCCTGCCTTCCCCTGGCTGCCGGCACTGCCTTCGCTCCGGCTGGAGCCACCTTTCCACCTTCCCACGCTGCCCAGAGGCCTGGAGCGGCTGGGGCAGTGCAGAATGCCTACATCCCGCCCCATCCCTGGCCGCTCAGCGCCTGCATATGCAAATTAACCCACTAGCTTTGTTGGGTTAATTTGCATACTCACTCCTGATTGGCTGGTGGGTGTCACAAAGGTATGGTCAATTTGCATCTTACTCTTTTATTAGTGTAGATTATTATTATTATTACAACTTCCTATGTGTTTGTCACTTGGCAACTACCTTATATGTATTAAAACAACCTTTGCTATGGATGTCATAATTACCCTCATCTTACAGATCAAGAACCTGAAGCCCAAAGGATGAAATGACCCCTGGTCATGCAAGTCAAAGCTTGTGGCTGGGATAATAGGTTCACAAAACATTATTTGATTCTCCACCACCCACCCTGGCTAGGAAATGCCTGCAGATCCCAGGACTGCTCCCCGATGCCTATTCCACCAAAATGGTGCTTTCCAGTCTAGGCATGAAACTGGCCTGTGCTGGGTCCCTGAGGAATTCGGTAGGCTTTATTAGTACTGGACCCCAGAGACAATCCTAAGCACAAAGCTATATGATAAAAATGTTGCAAAAATATTTTGCCTTGTCTGTATTCCTTAATTGCTAAGGTACCTAATCAACTTTTCATAACATTTTAAAATCATAAATTAAAAGTTATAAGTATAGGAGATGTAGATTATATATTTTTTATGACAATTTAAAAACATCACTTCTGATTATGAACAATGAACATTCCCACACAGCCTCTGGCCTCTAGTTCTGCAGAGCTGGCTTGCCAGGTCACATGCCCTTGGCCTTCCTGCCTTGACTCGTAACCATGGAGAAGCATGCACAGGGCACAACTGTGCAATGCAGCTGCCACCAACTTCAACAATGTTGCTTCAACATTCTGCCAAGAGGTGGCTCTAAAATTTTAATAACTCAGGTTGAAGGTGTCATCAGAGGCCCAGGAGACTACGAATGGGCTGTATTCATGCATCATGTTTCTAGCTAGGTCACAGAACCAGAGGTGGAAAGAATCATAGAGATCACCTTACAGACAAGTAAATGGAGTGTAGACAACATGAGTAGTTTCACAGGCCACACAGTTAAGAGCCAAACCTGGTCTTGTTAGAGGGTAGAACCTCTCCTTCAGTCCATCCTCAGAATCTAGAAGTGTTTCTTTGAACACACTTTCTAGATCCAAAGGTCAGAGGGCACCCATTACTCTCAGCTCCAATCGTAGCTGTTATTGAAGGGTGAGTGTGAGTCAGGCCAACTGAACCCAATTGCCTTATATGTGTTTATCTCAGGGACAAAGTCACTGGTCCTCTTAATAGGACACAGTATAGAACCAGATACAGGGCTTGACCCAGGCTGCAACTGGCCTTCATTTTCTAGGGGTCATGTGACCCAGGACATCTATGATCTTGAACGTCCAACAGAGAAATCACCTCCACACTTGGGCCTGGAATGGGTGATTAGTGGGTAATATTTGTGAGGGCCTCTCACTGCTGAGCCATCTAGAAAGTAGCACCATTCTCCTGGGAAGATGCCAAAATGGCCATATCTTGGCGTCAAACTCTTCATTGCAAGGGTGTCATAGCCCCTGTCATGGCCTCATTTCAGTTCTTGATCTTTACCATCTCAGTCCTTGGCCCAAGATCTTTGCCCAGATCTTCTACCCTTTTCCTCAGATAGACCCTGTCATTTTGGTTCCAGTTCAGCCCTTGTCTTGTCTAGAAAGCATCCCTGCTCTTGTATCTATATTATTCCATTAATCCTCAGCACACATAAATTCCTTTTGTAGGTGGCTTGGGCAATGTAAGCATTACCACATGACAAGCCATGTCCTCCCAGGGTAGAATGTTCTTTCCAGTGAAGTGAGCTGCCTGGCATTAGCAACCTCATCTTTTGCATCCTCTATGTCTACCCTTACACCCACCAAAGAAAGAACCCAGGGGTAGATCTCCAAACAGTGGGGTTGACTGCCCCCCAGCTGTAGGAGAATGGATGCACTGGCCTCTCCTGGTTACTCACCTCATTCAGCTTGACCCAGTTGAAGGACTTCAGTGGGTGAGAAGGTTGGGGGACACACTTCTTCCTGAGTGAGACATCACTGCTGGGGAAAGGGTCAGGAGGGACAGGCAGGCCAATGCCGAAACAAGGTGGCGCACCAGGGGGGGTGGGAGGCCCACCAGGTGGAAGGGGTGGTGGCGGTGGGGGACAGCAGGCAAATGGTAAAGGGGGTGCAGGTGGAGGCAGGTCACTGGTTGTCATCGAGGAAGTCAAGGTAAGTGGGCCTCCAGGGGGAGGTGGGCAAGATACAGGTCCTGTCTATGAGGAGACAGAAAAATCAAAAGAACAAAACCTTTAGCAATGATACCTTTCAGGTCTCCCACTATTATTCTCCATCTACACTAGATCCCCTAATCCTGCTCTTATCTCCCACCTACATTGAGGCCCCATTTTCTCTCTGTATCTCAAACATCCACCACATACACAACCACAGATAGACAGACACATAAGTCAAACACTCACGCACAGACACTGAGCAAAGTCAGAGTCGTAACGATGCAACAGCAGGGTTGACACAAAGAGTTGTGTAGGCCATGCATGACCTGCTGAGAGCAGGAAAGCCAAAAGCCCACCTGCACTCTACTTCCAAGGTGTGCTTCCTGGGATAGCATCACCCAGAAGAAGGAGCATTATTTTTTCTAAATAACACAATGGTGTCACCCTTACAGCTTCAGGAGTCCCCTCTATGTGGGGATGAGGCCCCCTCTTTTTTCCCTCATGTCGGGATCCTTGGCCCCTCCCTACACCTGCTCTTCCCTCCATATCCTGAAGGTCTTGGCTTATCTATGTGGAAGGAGAGGAGAGTGCCCACGTACTGAGATCTCACTGAGTTGGGCTACTAGATCAGCCACTTGTCCCCGAGCCTGGCGCAGCTCCTGGGACTCTCGGGCCAGCTTGTCCTTCATTTTGTTCAGCGTCCGCATCATCTCTTCCTTCTCCAGAGTCTTAGTCTCACATTCTCGCTCCTTCCTCTCCAGCTTGCTCACCAGTTCCGTGTGTTCTGGATGATGTGGGGTAGGAGAGGAAATGGAGAGAGAGAATGTGAGTCTGCGTGTGTCCCCCTCCAGAGGAGATGGATCCTGGGCTGGACAGCAGAAGGGGTGTGTGGAGCATGCAGCAGGTTTAGGCAGAGTTCCTCACCTTTCCGGAACTTCTCTGCCTGGTCTCGCCACTGCTTCACTTCATTCTCATTGATGAGCCTGGTGGGGAGCAGAGGGAGGGTCCTGTTGAACGTTGGCACTCAACCTCCCATTGGTGCCTTGACCCCAGTCTATCTGGCCACATCAAGGAGGGCGGGGTTTTGACTCTCTGGATGTTCCTCCAGGTCCCCATCCCATCACAGTTCTCAATGCGTGTTTCTCCATGGACTGTGAAAGCTACAAACCCTCTAGGTGCCCTGTAATCTAACCCCTTTGTGGAACAGTTGAAGCTCCTGACATGAGACTGGAGACAAGATTTTAATGGTAGAACAAGGCCCAAATCTCAGGCTTCCCTTAGCTGTAATGATTTGTACCCCTTTGTAAAAACAGGTTTTTGCATTGACAGAGATCAAAATATTGGCACTACCATGGTGCAGACTTCCAAAGACCAATGTGTAAGAGTGAGAGAGGTCACCCATTCCAACACAGAATGAGGGTGAAAGTGGGAGGGGGGGGGGACCTAAATTATAAGATGTCCTCATTCGCATCAAACTCTTGCAACTGATATAAAAGTAAGCTTTCATTTAGACATCAAGGTACAAGAGAGGTGAAACCCCAAGGTGAGACCCCAGTAATCATGTCTTTGGTAAACCTGAAGAGTGAGATCCATGACTCTTGGCCTCCTCAACCAGGCTAAGGCTATAAACAGGGGACAACATGGAAGGGAAATAACTTATGCAGAGATTTCTTTGGGGAGAACCACCGCCATTGTCCCCGGGCTGCTACCTCCTTTGCCACCATTTGTGAAATGGCTTCTTTGAGCCTCTCAGAGAGTTTTGACCTAGGTTCCTTGACACTGGGCAGGAGGCATGGTGGACTGGGAGTCTGACCTGGGGCTGGGCAGGTCCAGAGAGTGAGGAAGCATTAAGCAGGACAGTGCTGCTGAGCTATGGCTCACCAGCTCTCCTAGAGTTTGTTGACAGTAGCTGAATTGTTTAAAATTCATTTTCTGCTTGTTGTTGAAATGCAATATAACCAATCAGTGAGAGCCTATT
This sequence comes from Corynorhinus townsendii, assembly GCA_026230045.1. NCBI lineage: Eukaryota > Metazoa > Chordata > Mammalia > Chiroptera > Vespertilionidae > Corynorhinus > Corynorhinus townsendii. Next base: position 91,540,897 of record JAPDVU010000004.1, read on the forward strand.
TAATCTCCTTAAGGGCAACTGGCTCAGACTTACGCTGAAAAATAAGTAAAAGCTTGAAATTAAAAATTTAAAATTCAGTGTTTAAAATTAAAATTTTATGCTGAAAGATAAATGTTTCAAATTAAAATTCAGTGTTTAAGTTTAAAATCAATATTCAGAACATAAGGTCTGAATATGATTGATGTGACTTGGAACTTGCTCTCTGTGTTCCTCTGTACCCAGGGTCAGACAAAGCCTGTAAGGTCAGAATAGTTCAGGCTGTGCCCTCCTTGTCCCATAACCTCATGGCTAAAGGGTCTTGCCCTGCATCAGTGGTCGGAAAACCTCTAAAGGGAAAGAGGTTTATATACTGTGTACAGTCTCTACTGCATATTTGTGTGTATGTGTTTAACAATCTTTTTAAAATGTAAAATCTCTTCTTAGCTCCTGGACCATACAAACACAAGTTGTGGAATTCACCCACAGGCATGGCCAGCTGACTCCTCCTCTGTGTTGATGAGTTTAAACTTCTCCTCTATCCACTCCACACAACGGACCAGTGAGAGGTGAGTAACCCTCAGCTGTGCTGTCCAATATGGTAGGCACTAGCCATATGTCATATCGTTATTTGATTAAAAGGAAATACAATGTAAAATTCAGTTCCTCAGTCACATCAGCCACATATCAGTACTGGGCAGCCACGTGTGGACAGGGTGGACATGGAGCACTTCCATGATCTCAGAGTTCCTTTGGACAATGCTGCTCAAGGCCAGTGTGGAGAAGTCTGGGGTGAGACGGGGAGTGAGACCCCCATGTAGGAGAGAGATGAGAAGGAGAAAGAAGACAGGTGAGGGCTGGCCACTGCTCACATGTTGATGATGTTCTTGACGTTGAAGTTCTCCAAAGGAGCCAGGTCAGGGTCCACACCCCGCTCATCCTGGAGGACAATCTGCTGTAGGATGCGGTCCAGGAGCTGCCACTGCTGCAGGTAGCCACCATTCCGCTTGTCTGAGGGACACAGGCATCGTATCTACACTGAGCCCTGGAGCCACTGGAGCCTCACCCTAGAGTCACTACCTGGGCCCAGGCTGGTGAGATGCCTCACACTCCCTTGGCAAGCTCCCAGTCTGATGTGGGAGGCAATGCAATTGCTGATGATGGAGAATTTCAAATCCAGTCATTTCTTGATTATCTGTGACTGACCCTCTGACTGTGTCAAACCTCTGGACATATTTCTCTGAAATGCTTCCTATCTGCTTTTCTTCCCTATGGGTACCCAAGCATCTAAGGTCTTGGGAATGCAAATTGCTTTTTCAATTACCTTAAGAAAAGCCTTTCAGAAGGCAAATCTACTCCAAAATATTACATGCTGAATAATGAAGTCTGCAGGGAAATTTTTTAAAAAGAAGAGGTTTTAGGGTAATATCTATGCTATTGTTCTACAGAGAAAGATAGATGAAAACTAAATGCAGGTGTGCACAGGGAGGGGATCAGACTGCATCAGAGAACTGGTAATGGAACCCAGGAAGATTTGTTTTGGTGAAGGTGACCCTGAACTATGAAGGCAAAGGCATTGTGTGTTGTGCCCGATCTCACAGGGTCCCACTCTCATCCCCTCTAATCATAGTCTGGCTGGGCATAGACTTTTTCCAAGATTGAAACTCTTCATTAGTTCTTGATCCCCAATACTTCATCTCTGCTGACCACCAAGGAAGGTCAACCAGCATGATCCTGACCTTGAAGTCAAATCATTAATGCCTACAAGATGGAAGCTCATGTCTGTAAAACCCCTTCTAAAGTAGATAGAGAGACCCAGACACATGCCCAAGGGATACCAAGCACAGGGACTTGGGACAGAAGTCAGGTTTCCTAGGACCTGTGTCTTCCATGAAGACCTCTGCTCTGACTTTGGGAGAAGAACTGAGAGCTGCTCAGTCCCAGCCACTGTGTCTGTTGTTTTTTTCTCCACCACTCCACTGACACAGGCATTGCCACATGGTGTCATGCTCCAGGAAACCAAGGTGGAGCTAGGACACTGGCTCACAGAAGAAGAACATGTTTCATCTAGAGCCCTGACCCCAAAGAAACAGAAGTTCCTTCATATGCACAGACTGGCTCAGCCTCAAGTTCACCCACTGAAAACAAGATCATAATGCTCACTCTGTACATCATTCTGAGGTGCAGAGACACTGTGCTAAAGGACCTCACACTGCACCTGGCCCAGAGCTGGCACACGGTAAACTGTCCTTGTCACCATCACCACCTTCACTACCACCAAAGAGAGTCTGTCTAGGTTGACCATGATTTTCCAAACATTCCATTTTGTGAAGAGCTTAAATACCAAATGGTACAGTTTCGCGTTGCATGCTGGAGTGGCTTATCAATAATTATGTGTAATTTATGTAGTCACTGTGCACATTTGGATCTTAAGAGCTTAGCATCTGCTCCTGTAGATGCTGACATTTGAAAAGAGAGGCAGGGGCAAGGGTGTTAGGGTGGGTTCCAGCAAGGACTGGCTGGAGGAATTGATTTTCAAAAAATTAGCCTGCTCATTGAACATCTGTGCCATCTCCCAAACACAGACCTTTCTGTAACTCTCCAAGAAGTCTGCTCACTCCCCTGTCAGAGCTATCTGGTTTCAGGGTGATCAAGTACTGTTCATTGGACTGGTATATTGGCACTGCTTGGAACCAAGTCCAGCAACTCCCCAAGGTGATTGTGGAAGTCCTGGCCTTAGGAGGGAGGGAAGAGCAGGGGCTTGAGTCCTGGCCTGACCTTGCAGGACTGGCTGAGGAAGCAGCAGGTGCTGCTACTCACAGGGCATCTGCAGACAGTGGTGCAAGACAGATAGCAGGCAGGGGTAGGCCTCCGTGTGCTTCAGCTTCCGGTGAATCAGCTCAAACATCTGGGAAGCACTCTTGGTGTCGATGTGGACCTGGGGGGTTGGAGGCAGCAGTGACTGGGTTGGGGGAGACAGTGAGGAAGAGAATAGGGGAGAGAAGACCCTGCCTCCATCCACTGCACTATCCCCTAGGACATCCCACTTTCCCCTGCCTCTGGCCCAGGAGCAAGAGGGAGATATGCTAATTCTATAACCAGGGCTTCTCAACCTGGGCCTATTGGCATCTTGGACCAGATCACTTTTGTTGTAGGGGCTGCCTTGTTCACTATAGGGTGTTTGGCAGCATCCAGTGGCATCCTCCTCGCACTAGTTGTGACAACTTAAAAATGTCTCAAGACACGTATATGTCCCCATGGGCGGGGATGGGGGCTGCTAAGTTGCCCCTGGTTGAGAATTACTGATTCAAACCCAGGGGAGGAAGCAGGGACACAGGTGAGTGAAGAAGCACGTGGCACACTGGTCCACAGCCTGGGCTCAGCCCCAGGCTTGCTCTCTGGTTGTGATAACAGGCCAGCTGCCCGGTCTCTCTAACCTGCTTCTGTGTCTCCAGGAACTTTGAGAGAATATACAGGATGGTGGTTCATGACTGAAGTACCACTCCAAGCAGATTTCTATTTGGATGGGGATTTTATAGTACAAAATTTAAGCAGCAGAGGGCTACTAGAGCGAAAATGAAAATATGATTGTGTTTGCTAAGCATGATCTGGTGCATGATGGGAGGAGGTGACTCAGGATTGCCAGAAGGCAGGGGAAAGTAGTCCAGGAGTGGCATTTGAGACTACTCAGCCGAAAGAAAGAATGTCTCTCTTTCCTCTGGGGGTTGTGACCCGCTAGGCCAGTGGTCGGCAAACTCATTAGTCAACAGAGCCAAATATCAACAGTATAATGATTGAAATTTCTTTTGAGAGCCAAATTTTTTAAACTTAAACTTCTTCTAATGCCACTTATTCAAAATAGATTCGCCCAGGCAGTGGTATTTTGTGGAAGAGCCACACTAAGTGGCCAAAGAGCTGCCTGTGGCTCATGAGCCGCAGTTTGTCGACCACTGCGCTAGGGGGTAAATACTCTACCAGGTGAAACCCGCCAGGTGAGGCCCACATACTGCCAGGCATCCAGAAACAGGACCTGGCCATGGGGGAACCCACCAGAGAACCCAACCAGCACTAGACCCACCAAGTACAGGATCTGTAGAAGCGTCTGTGGGGCCACCTGGACTACCACAGTCACCTCACCCGGCAGGCTCCTCACCATGTCAAACCTCCTGGCTAGCTCCAGGTCATCCTCATTCCGGACCATCTCGAAGAAGTCTAAATGCCTGGATAGGATGGGAGCATTCAGGCATTAGCATCAGGACATCCTTGAAGGGTTACAGCCCCTTCAAGCCCCCACCAGCTAAACCTGAAAGCTTCAGGTGAGGCCAATACCAAACCAGAAGGAAGCAGCTATCTGTAGACAACACTCCCCTGTATAGACCCCCATGCCCTGCCCTCAGGGAGGTCAACCCAGCACTATTGACATTGGGGCTGGATTACCCTTGGTTACAGGAGGCTAACCTGTCAGTTGCAGGAGGTTCAGCAGCATTTGACCTCCACCCACTAGATGCCAGTAGCACCCCCACCTTCAGTTGTGACAACCAAAAAATGTCTCCAGGCATTGCCAAATGGGGTGGGGGTAAAACATTCCCAGTCAGGGACTACTGTCCTACATATACCTTCCCAGTGTGCTCATGCTGTCCCCATGTCAGCCCTCAAGGTCAATCTCGCTCATTTTCTACCCCTTCATTCTCCACTCCACTTCAAAAGGATTCATCCTCTTTCCCTTAAGGTCTAGTGTAATAAAATAGCCTAGACCCATGGGACAGAACCAGAGGGGCTGCTAGTAACACAGGGAAATGTTAACTGTGCCCTTGACCAACAAAGGGCTTTATGGCTTGTCTTCTGAGTGGGCCATTTCTGTTGAGCAGGAGCACACTGTAGGACATTTAGCATTCCTGGCCCCTAACAACCAGGCAGTCTGAAAACCAAACAACACTCCCACATGTTTCCAAATGCCCCTCAAAGGGGAAGTACTGCCGTGGTTGAGGACTACAGGGTCCACCTGTCTATAACATTAGAGATGAGACAGCAGCTCAGCAAAGAGGACAGGTAGGGATATAGGTAAGACATGGGACAAGGGGATGGGGAGCCACAGCCCACCCCACACACAAAGCTGATTCTGCACTGATGTTGGGTCTGGCAGGTGGTCTCCAGTGGGAAGGGCAGCCCCCATGAAGGTTGTGACCTTTACCCACCAAGGCTCTGTCCCCATAGGTCTGCCATGGGGATGGGTGGCGTGGGCCTTACTTGTCCAGGATGGCATTCTCGTGCTGCCGGAGTTTGTCAATCACGGGCTGTATCCCCAGCATCAGGAACTCGTACCGTAGATGTAGGCGGAACTCCAGATTGTCCTAGAGGGTCAGCAAGGAAGGAACAGACTCTTTGGCTGGTCTCGATTTCCATAAGACTCCCCAGTGGACCCTCACTGCCACTGCAGTCATCATCCCACCACTTCTGCAGCCCACTCAACTGGAACTGCTTCAAGTTCCAGAGGAAGGGTGGGAGGAGACATCTTTTGATGTTGTTAATCCACTCCCTGTAGGTCTCCTGCCTCATCTCCATTGAGTCTCATAGTTTTTGGCATCAAAGGCCAGTGTTGTACAGTGATACAAAGCACAAGCGTTGGAATCAGACAGATCTTGGTTCAGATCCCTGCTCTATCACTTTTACTAGTTTTGTGACTTTGGGAAAGCCTTAGTTTCCTCATCTGTAAAATGGTCATGATATTACCTACAGCAAGCATGTGAAACTCAAAGCCTAACACGGGCCAAATAAACGAGGCATGTGGCCCATGGGCCGCGAGTTTGACATGCTTGACCTACAGGAATGGTGTTAGTAAATATTACCTGATGAGTTAGGGTTACCAACTAATCAGAACAGATGTCAGCCATAAATAGCTAGTAATGACAAATGTGTTGTCAGCATCTTAGGGACAGATTATTCCCCAAATCCACCTCACCTAACTGAGGTCATGAGGACTGGGTGAAAAACAAAACAAAACACCAAAAACATGCTGGCAGAAAAAGGGAAAAGTACAGATTATTAAAGAGCCCCTTTTATCCTTCAATAAGGTGACCTTGACTGAGGCATCTGACTAACTATTCTTTAACTGTTGCTATTTTTTTTATGGTCTGAAAATCCCATTCTGATCCCAAAGAAATAAGAAACCAGACCTCCTAACAGAAGGTGCTAGAAGAGCATGACTAGCCAACCCAGAAACCAGTCCACAGCAGATCTTTAGAAAACTCTAAAAAGAAGGGCCAACACTTTTCCTCTTCCCATAAATAATCCCACTGCCCTAAGCCATCATCAGCCAGCCAAGATGGGGTTTGTCCATGACACACATAATGCACGATGCTACCTGTGCAGGACACTCCCAGAAGCCTCTCCTGACAGCAAGGTTAATGACAAGCTATTCCTACTCAGCCCAAGAGAAGGCAGCAAGAGGTGCTAAAGATAATGATGGCGGTGGCAGCTACCCAACCAGATGCTTGGCCCTCCCCTCTGCAACTTCCCCAGGAGGCACACACACTAGTCCAAGTCCAGAAAGTCAGGGCACAGCAAGGACGAGGAAAGATGCCTCACCTCCCCGGCGCCAGCATTGAGGACGGCGTTGATAAAGGACATGATGGCTGTCTTCAGGTTCACTTCATCCCGGTACCGGCCCAGACTTCGGTCCAGTTCATTCAGCAGGGTCTGGATGGGAAGGCAGCACACGAGAGGAGAGGGGAGCTCAGGATCCTAGAGGTCCAGCCTCTGCGCCTTTTCCCCTGACATCCCAACTAGCAGAATGCCCTGTCCATTCTCTCTACCCAACTATCCAACTTATCCAGGGCCTTCGCCACAGCTTCCGAGAGGCATCCATTGCCTCTCCATGCCTCAGTCCCAGCCCTGCCTTACTTCTTCTCCACCCAGCCTCAGGCTGGGTGATTTTCCTGGGCAGTGCTGAAATTCTGCTCCGGCACCTTACAGCTCCTCCACAGCATGGCCACTGCCTTTGTTTCTTTCATATCTTCTGCAAAGGGTCAGGGGCCACTTTTCACACAGAGTAGGTGCATAAAAATGTTTGATGAGAGAATAAGCAAATAGCCTATCCTGGTGGATAAACCACAGATTATAATGACAGTTCACATCTATGGAGACTTACTCTATGCCGAGACACATGATACTTATTATCTACCTCACTGGCACGTTTCTGGGGCAGGCCAGGGAGAAGAAAAGAGAATAGCCTGGTGTGAACTCACAGGACTGTTCCCAGGGTCCCTGTAGTAGGCACAGGGCCTAAAATCTTGATCCCAACAATTGCATGAATTAGACAATTCTTCCCTGAGTCCCTCTAATGAGCCAGGTGCTGGGCTCAGAAAGACAGAGCCATGAAAATGAAACAAACCAGTATCCCAGCCTCAGGGAACTCATGTTCGAGCAAGAAGTCCATTTTCCTCACGAAAGCCCTATCTCTTCAGGTCCCTCAGGTCCCTCTGCAAGCCCACCACAGCCCCTTACCTGGAAGCGTGTGCGCTCGGCTGCGTACACCTGGTAGTGCAGCATGGCCTGCAGAACCTTCTTGTGGCCACCTGGCACCAGGCACACAGCGCCCAGGATCTCCAGCACGGCCACCTTGGTCTTGCTGTTCTCCGTGCGCAGGCTCTGCGCGATGGTGCTGATGGCCTCAGGCTGCGCCAGCACGTGAGCCCGCCCCTGAGAGTTGTTCATCAGAGCCTTGATGCAGCCGATGAGGGAGGTGTGGATGCGGCTCTCGCAGGTAGCGTGGTCCATGCTCCGGAGGAAGTTCAGGAGACAGGTCAAGCCATCCAGCTCGATGAAGCGGGTCACGAACCTGCCCAGGCCAGAGCCGTTAGCGGAATGGGCATCCTGCACTTGCATGTTATTCTGTACAACTACTTGCAAAGAGTCATCCCATGACCCGTGCTCCATTGTGTCCCACCTACAGTAACCGCTTGGCTCATTTATACAGTGTATCTAAAACACTGACATCCTAGCATGCTCACAGGGGACTCGCATCTTGTTTGCATTTTAAATACTGTTCATGTGCATGTCATTTACTGCCAGTTGCATAGCTATGGTGCTGTGCAAGGGAAGGTGATGATCATGATAACTGTTACAATAATTATTAGGGCTGTTAAACCTAAAGACTTATGTCCAGAGAGGATGGGAATTAAAGAGAATTGCAGCCCTAACTGGTTTGGTTCAATGCCCTAACTGGTTTGGCTCTGTGGATAGAGCGTCAGCCTGTGGAATGAAGGGTCCCAGGTTAGATTCCGGTCAAGGGCATGTACCTTGCTTGCGGGCACATCCCCAGTAGGGGGTGTACAGGAGGCAGCTGATCGATGTCTCTCTCTCATCGATGTTTCTAACTCTCTATCCCTCTCCCTTGCTCTCTGTAAAAAAATCAATAAAATATATTTTTTTAAAAAGAAAATTGCAGTCAGACAGTAGGAAGGACTTCCCAACCATGGGTGGGTGGGGGTGCATCCGAGTCAAAAGTCAAAGGACCAAGGCTCCAGAAGGCACTCTGCAAGGGATCCTTAAGAAAACAGTAAAAACCACTTAGTTCAGTGGTTCTGAACCTGGCCAGGCTATTCTCTTTTTTTCTCTGTTGATCTATGGCTAGCATTCAGGGGTCCAGGGACATGGGTGGAAAAATAAAATTATACAGGCATACCTTGTTTTATTGCACTACTAGAGCCCTTGTTTTATTGCACTACTAGAGGCCCAATGCATGAAGATTCATGCAAGAATCGGCCTTCCTACCCCTGGCTGCTGGCACCGCCTTCGCTCTGGCCAGAGCTACCTTTCCCCTCCAGCCCAGAACCCTGTCCCCAGCCACTTGGTGCCCACGTATGGAAATTAGCCCGCCATCTTTGTTTGGTTAATTTGCATACTCACTCCTGATTGGCTGGTGGATGTCACAAAGGTATGGTCAATTAGCATGTTACTCTTTTATTTGGTAGATGCTTTATTCTGCTTCACAGATATTTCAACGAGATTATGTCTTTTTTTAAATATATTTTATTGATTTTTTTACAGAAAGGAAGGGAGAGGGAAAGAGAGTTAGAAACATCAATAAGAGAGAAACATCGATGAGCTGCCTCCTGCACACCCCCTACTGGGGATGTACCCGCAACCAAGATACATGCCCTTGGCCAGAATTGAACCCGGGACCTTCAGTCTGCAGGCCGACGCTCTATTCACTAAGCCAAATCGGCCAGGGCGAGATTATGTCTTACTGAAGGCCCAGATGACGGTTGGCATTTTTTAGCAATATAGTATTTTTTAAGGTGCATACCTTGTTTTTTAGACACAATGCTAATGCACACTTAATAAACTGCAGTATTGGAAACACAACTTTCATGTGCCCTGGGAAACTGAAACATGTGTGTGACTCACTTTATTGTGACATTCAGTTTCTTGCCGTGGTCTGGAACCAAACCCACAGTATCTCTGAGGTATACCTGTGCTTTTATTTTTGGCAACCTTCAACTGAAACTTAGCATTTCCTTCCATGATAAATGAAGGCAATAAATGTCAGTGGTATTAGCAAAATCTGTCACTTTGTCCCCAAAGGAGTCACAGTGATCTTCATATCAAGTTTCAGTTGTTGCAGGCATCTCAAAATATCACTGACACTCGTCAGCACGTCAAAATGATGGCAGTTGCCCGTTCCTGCTATTTAAGGCACATTTATTCCTATCTCACCAAATTATGATATTTGGTAACTGTATTTCCATTTAATTGGCTTATTTTTTAAATTCCCATCTAATTTTATTTTGACTATTTAAAAAAGTAATGAATACATTTGATCCCAAGTATATTTATGGGTATTTCTATATTACACAACTATGCCTAGAAAAATAAAATTACTCTCAAATTAAGTTGTTAAAATAAGTGTTATTTACATTATTACAGGCTTTTCTATTCCACAAAATTGCCACCATGACTTGGTGTAACTTTTGCCATCAGAGGTATACCCAGGGAAAGAAAAATAAACTGAATGGGACACAAACCTGGACACCTCCCCTTAACCCCTTTGCTTCCTGACCCCTCCTCCTTCCTGCATCTCCTTCCCATTCCAGCTCCCCCCGCCCCCCGCCCCCGACTCTCTGCAATCTGAGAGACAAGTGGAAAATAGGATGTTCCATTCTCCTTGAGGCTCTGTTTCCAGGCTCCTGGGGTGAGAGCTCAGTCCAGAAAACACACACACACACACACACACACACACACACACACACACACACACACTTGCAGACCAGTACTGGTAAATGTTAAAAGACTGGCACTCTGGAGAAATTAAAAAAGGCCTGATTGTAGTGTTTGCCAATTTCCATGGCATAAATACTCCCAGCATAGCCAATTTCAAGCCATCAATGTGACCTCCTTGACCATGGAGTTGGGAAGAGATGTGGCATTTATAGTATTTCTGCCATGCATATACAACAGGCGCAAACTCAAGCATAAGTAATAGTGAAGATTATACAGTACAGTAAAATGGGGCCAGTAAAATCATTAGATAATTAGGGAGTGATAAGTTTTGAGTATTTATTACCTTTGTTTTTGATGTAATTTGGTTAATCATATATTTATATTAAGTTACATTTTAGTCATAACTGTGTATAACATAGTTTGCAAAAGTGCAAAAATTTAACACTTGGCTCTCACAAACTGGTGTGAGCCCGTTCCCAGGCCCAAGAAGAACCTGTGGCCCGGGGAGTGGGGGTTTCTTCTCCAGCCTTTGAGGCACCCATCCCCTGTTCCTGGCCTTTTTTATTGCTCCCACTCTGGTGCAATCTCATCCATGGACACCACAGCTCCCCCTAGTGGCGGGAGTATTTCTCACCCACACTCAGGAGACTTCATACTCCAAGGTCTTTCTTAAAAGCCTTGAACATATAGCTCCTTTCCTTCCTGTTCTATTCTCACAAGAAAAATAAGTACCTGTCCTCCATCTCTCTTTGGATAGCTCTTACAAATACCCGAGGTTTATTCCATTTTCCTACGTCCATCTCCCCTCCTCCCCAACTTGTCCATCCCCAGCTCCTCAGAGAAAGGGTGTGGGAGCTGGAATGAAGTCAGCTCCAGGGGACGCTGGGGAGAAGAGTTGGCCAAGGGGACCAGGATGGGAACTGCCTGGAGCTTTAGGAAGTTGAGGGAAGCACTGGGCGAAGGGCAGTGGAAGGAGGTGAGGGAAGGAGGAACACACCTCATGGGCTGCGTCCGGAGAGCCGTCTTCAGGGCTTCCACCACTTGGTTCCTCATCTCTATCTCCTCCTCATCGAATTTGTACAGACTCTGCATCTGAGGCAGATACAGAGTGGAGGTCACGCTGGGCTCTGTCTCCCAGCCCCTGTGTCCCCAGTCCTGGTGTGAGGGGCTACCCTGGCCTCAGGAAGGGTGAGACCAACGAATGGTTGACTAAGACAGGCTGTTCGACTATGAGTGGATGCAGGTTCTGGCCTGGACTTCACATTCCTCATCTGTGAAATGGGGATAATTATTGTCACAGCCTTCCTCCTAAGCTTCTGTGGCAAATAAGTGGTTAAATGGTGGGGATACTCTGAAGTCATACGGAGAAGGGAGGGATGATGATAGCATCTTGGGCTCTGATCCCAGTGGGCGGGGTGTGAGGTGCAAGGGGATATGATGGAGGCTCACTTGCCCCCATAGCCTCTCAGGTGGGACCAGGGCAGGAGAGGAGCGCCACTCACCGCAGCCATGGAGTTGATGCGGTCAATGTAATAGTCAGGCCAGCTGGTCGCCATCTTGTTGGGGTCCTCCTGCTCCTGGAACAAGAAGACTTGTAAGGACCAACCTGCAAGGCAGGTGGTGGCCCGCAGTCCTCAGCTTCAGTCCCCGGGAAGTCATTCCCCAGCCCCACCTAGATAGGAGGCAGCAAGGGAATCACAATCTCCCAGCTTCCCTTTCTTCCTCGGCAAAATGTGGCTAATATACACTGACTCTCACTACCAGCTAGTGATGTGGGCAGAAACCAAGCAGCTATATACACGTTCAATGAACTATATGTGCAATTAAAAATAAAGTCATTTTTCCTTATTATATTTCTTCTGACTCTATTTCACAAAATACAATTTTACGTCTGTTGAAGCTAATAAAAATTTGTGCTGGTATTTTATATCTCTTTTTTTCAAATTTTATTGTTCTGATAATATTCTCATTGTATTCTACAAAAGTATTTAGGTCTGTGATGGTTTAAGAATTTAAAAACTTGGTCTCTCTCTCCCAGATAGTTTGAGAAGCACTGATATAAAAGCATTTGGTGCAGTTCCTGGCACATAGTAGGTGCTCACTAAATAATAACTTTACAAAAAGAGGAAAAGACCCTGGTTTGGGGAAGACTCAGGAGGGGTCAGTGGAGCTGAGAGGCAGATCCCGGATCAGAGGGCCTCTGGCCCAGCTGTCAGGTACAGGAAAAAGCCCCAATCCTTCCCCAGTGGACAAGAAAGATGGGCGCTGGATAAACATCCGAGTTGACTGAAAACCCAGCCCTCTCCTCTGCCAAAGGATCTGCTTCCGGGCATTACCCAGCCCCTGCTCCCTCCTGTCTCTGTCCCTGTCCCATTGGGACGTTCCTACTGGCTTCTCTTTGCCAAATTCCTACTTCCAAATCACCATGAAAATTTACCTCCTCCAGAACCTCTAGGCCAGCTGGCTTGGACTTTACCCTGAACCTCTCAGCTCCGTCCACTTGGGCTCCAGGATTTGGTTTCATAAAACCCAAATTTTAGTCCAGTGTGAAAGCTGTCCTGATTTGGTCTTTGTGACTTCATGTGACTTATATGTGTTAAATCCCATGCCTGAGGCACCCCAATTCTATCTTCAACCTTGAAGAAGGGTTCACAAGAACCCACAGCAAATGCATCATAAAACACACATTCTTCTGCCTTTGCGGGCTCATCCTTTACCCACTCCATATGCATTTAGTGAGCACCTACTGCATGTCAATTACTGTACTGAGTCCTGAAAGTACTGAGCAAAAAGTCATCATCTGCGTCTTCCATAGTGTCAGGCACGGTGACAAACGCTCTATGGAAGAACTGTCCCTAGTGGGCCACAGAAACCCTGGGGGGACATCGAACACCGAGGCTCCTGAGGGGTGAGGCGGTGGGGCTGGAGACGGGGCTGAGTTACTGAGGATGACTGAAGCTAAGATAGTGGAGAGGGTGCTGCAGACAGAGGAGGCATGGTGTGGAAAGCGTGGGGTATGAACGTGGATGGGGAAATTGCACACACGTTGATTTGGAAGAGAGAGAGAGAGAGATCACCTTACATTTTAAATAATTTGTTTAAAAAAATTTAGCTGTATAAGAGATCAACTTAAAGGAACTCCACAGTAACTCAATTTGGAAAGTCGGGAATCATGGGACAGGATTAATTGCTCCCGAAATTAATTTTCAGGAGCAATTAATCCTGTCATTCCTCCCTTCCTTCCTCCCACAACTTGTGTTTTTTTTTAAGACATGCTTTTCTGAGAGTGAGATTCATAGACACAGAATGTGGTATTCTGCAGGCGCTTAATGCCTGTGCACTGAGTGCAGTAATGACTTGCAGTATGTGCAGCCCATGCAGCTCGCCACAGGTCCAAAAACCCAGCAGGCGGGGCTCTAGCCACGGTGCAGCCATAACCAGCGGTGGGTCTGCCTGGGCCATGGCCTCGCTAGGCTTTTCTCACCTCATGTGCAGAATAAAGGACTGGACTGGACTGTTGCTCAGTGACTTCCAATAAATGGTGAGTGACGCTAGTCCCCTCCCCCCCTCCCCCTCCCCCCCCCCCCCCCCCCCCCCCGCCCCGCTTCACAATCAGCCTCTCAGTGCGATCCCAAACACCTGCACTCCGAAGTTAAAGGGAGAAGCTACAAGTCTGAGAAATCGGAGATGGGGGGGGGGGGGGGGGTGGAGCGGGGCAGAGGGGGAAGGGGATAAGAAAAAGAAAACAGACTGAAAGAAACAGATGGGCTCACACACACAGAGAAAGAGATGAGTGAAAGAGACACAGAGATGGAGAAAGGCAGAGGAAGAGAAGAGGAGGGGAGGAGAAAAAATCCAATTAAGCCCTGACTGAAGCCGCATACCCCTTTCTAGGGAGGACCAGGGTCAAATGAACTAGAGGTGAGGGAGGAGAGGGTGGAGAGAACGGACCGATGTGTGACCTTCTAGTGTGACCCTGATAGGCATGCTGGCCTGTGAGGCCGAGCCTGAGATAGAGCAGAGTGGGTGCTCAAGATGCCCCAAAGGTCCCTCCCCTCCCAAACTGATCCTCACAACACAGCCACCACACCTAGGCCCAGGTTGGCCGCCCTCCAGGTTCAGGTACAGCATGGAAGGGAGTCTAGACGTGTCCTCTGTGTGCCTCCCTAACCCAGCACCCCTCCTGGGTCCCAGCAGGCACCTGCTTAAAGGGCTTTTGAAACACAGAACCTATTTCCTTGAGTGTATGCTCCGTGAGAGCAGGGATTTTTTTGTCCTGATTTATTCACTGTCGTCCCTCCAACACCTAGCCCAGTGCTGTGTATAACAAATACACCCCGAGCTGTGGACCCTGAGCTGCAGCAGAGGGGTCAGAGGGGGCACCTTCTTCTTGCTGCAGTAGATTTGCCATTTCTTCTCAGGGGGCAGAGCAAACACTGCCTCCCGGTTCTTGTCGGTGAGATCCAATTCATCCTGCAAAGACAGCAAGAAGAAGCATCTGCATCCAGAGATGAATACTCAGCCCTCCAGGAGATAACAAGGCCCCCAAACCTATCCCTCAGCCTACTGCCTCCCTCCCAAAGAGGATCAGAGGGATGACAGGGCCATTCTTTCTCCTGGAAACAGTCCATGCCCTGGCTTCAGCCCAATCCTGTGCTGCTTCCATCCACACTCGCCCTGTGCCAGTCTTCCCCCGCCCCCACCGCTGCCCCTGCAGACCCACCTCTTCATCCAGCCCTGCACATCTCCTGCAATGCTTTGCCAGTCATTAATTCTCTTACTGGGTTTCTTGTCTTCCTTCCCTTGTCGTTCTTAAACTTGTCAACATATAAGTCAAGGCCAGACAAGGAAAGGAGCATTTCTATAGATCCAGGCCTTGCCCCATCCTGCAAGATCCCTGATCTGCCAGTCTCTCCTGCAAAAATTCCCAGGCTCCTCTGACTTCCGCATGGGCCCCAGCACTGGCTGGGAAGCTGGTGAGGATGAAGGCAGAGCAGCTTTCCTGGCAGCAAGGGCATGACGTGCCAAGGGAGGCAGTGCCCTGCTTCCTGGAGGTGTCCCTGCCAGTGGCGGCCCCTGTACCCACGTGACCCCCAGAAAAGGCTGGGGCTCTGGTAGGCGAGGCCATGCTTCCTGAGGGGAACCGAGGCGTTTCTGACATCATCAAACTCAGGGGATTTCTGGGTAGTTTGCTGTGACTTTACAGGTGTCAAAACACTTCCTTCTTGAAGATTTTCACCTGCGATTCAAGAGTGATGCTCAGCCTCAGCCTCATCTAAGACATAGCTAATGGGCCTGGGAAACACAGCGCACTTCTCAACTCAGCATGGAGAGGTTTTAAATCAAAAGCAAAACTCACTTTAAGATAACAAAGCTCAGCATTACTAACCTTTTCATTTTTAAAAATGATAAACAGTGAGAGTAGCATTTAAAGCATAAGGGTCTAAAATATCCATATTCATACACTTGTCCCTATACTTTTATTTATTTAGTTATTTTATGTTTTTATTTATTTTAGAGAGAGAGGAAAAGAGAGAGATAGAAACATCAATGAGAGCCCTAGTCAGTTTGGCTCAGTGATAAAGCATCAGCCCTAGGACTGAAGGGTCCTGGGTTCAATTCCAGTCAAGGGCACATGTCTCGTTGTGAGCTGGATTCCCAGTAGGGGGTGTGCAGGAGGGCCAGCCAATCAATGATTCTCTCTCATCATTGATGTTCCTATCTCTTTCTCCCTCTCCCTGCCTCTCTGAAATCAATAAAAATATATCCTATACCCCAATCAATGATTCTCTCTCATCACTGATGTTCCTATCTCTTTCTCCCTCTACCTGCCTCTCTGAAATCAATAAAAATATATCATACACACACACACACACACTGAATGGCCAGATTATTATGATCTCTGAACACATAACAATCTGGCCACTCAGTGTGAGAATGTGTGTGTGTGTGTGTGTGTGTGTGTGTGTGTGTGTGTGTGTGTGTGTGTGTGTATTAGAGGTGTGGTGGACGAATTCATGCATGGGTGGGGTCCGGCCAGCTTGGCCAGAGGGAGGGGACATGGGCAGTTGGCCGGCCTGCCTGCTGGTCAAACTCCTGGTAGAGGAGACAATTTGCATATTAGCCTTTTATTATAGAGGATATACACTGAGTGGCCAGATTATTATGCATTCAGAGATCGTAATAATCTGGCCACTCAGTGTATATATATGAAACATTAATGAGAGAGAACCATAGATCGGCTGCCTCCTACGTGCCCCCTACTGGGGAATGAGCTCACAATCCAGGCATGTGCCCTGACCCGGAATCTAACCAGTAATTCTTGGTTCATGGGTCCACACTCAACCACTCAGCCAAACCAGCGGGGCTCCCTATGCTTTTATTCATGAGAGAACATTTAAGATTTTCCTTCACCTGGCTCAAGACTGTCCCAATAGGAGTATCATGTGATTCACATGTGTTTTTAAAATTTTCCAGGCACATTAAAAAATTAAGAAATAGGTGAAGTTAATTTTAATAACACATTTTATTTACCCCAAAATATCTAAAATATGATCATATCCACATGTCATCAATGTAAAAAAATGATCAGTGAGGTATTTGACATGAAATCTGGTGTATATTTGACCCTTACAGCTCATCCCAGTTCAGACCACACGCCAAGTGGCCAGCAACCCGTGTGACCAAGCCTGCCACCTTGGACAGCACACGAAGGTGATTAGAAACACTGCCCATCAGTTCACCTGGCTTTGGAAACAGACTACTGCATATCTAATAAACAAAGGTTCTTCCTAGAACCACGCTCCACACATCCCAGATGTGTCCTTAGTCAGAGTTCCCAGAGCCCTGCTGGAGGGTCCTGCCGTGTTCCTGCTCCACGGTCAGAATCAGAGATGTTCCAATTCCCAGCACCAACTGCCTCTCTCTGTTTGGCTTACACAGTCAGCTCCACCCAGACTGCCCACCCTGCCTGCCCACCCACGGATGGCCGCAGTCCCAAGCTCAAAGTCAGCCTCTTCTCAGGTAAGAATGCCTCTTCCTTCCTGAACTCCAGAATGGTCATATTCAGCATTGCATTGTGGTTATTTGTCTTTTCTCCCCAGTGGTCCCTGTCACTAAGTCAATGGATATTTCTTGGTGATTTGGTTCAGCCCAGATAGCCCTGACTCTGTGACTCCTTACTGACCCCCTTCTGCCCTGATGCAAAGAGTATGTAAACTGAGTTCATCATCCCAACCCCCAAAACCCGAGTCTCTGAGGGCACATCCTGTCCCGTGCAGGGTCCAACACCCACCCAGTTCCTCATGTCAGAATCATGGGTGTACCTTGATTTCTACTCACTCCCCCAACAAGTCCTATTACAGTTTCTCCTGAATAGCTCTTGAATCTCTCCACTTCCCTCCACCCTCACTGCTAACACAGGTCCAAGCCACCACTCTCCTAGCATGGACTGCACCAAGAGCCTTTGAATGGTCCACCCAGAGCCCTTCTTCAACAGAGGACCTGGCATGGTCGTTTAGAATAGCAGATCAGGTCACCTCGAAGCCCTGCTTAAAGCCTCGGGGCTCTCTGTAGAAATAAATCCAAATGCTCAGTTATTCTCATCGCCATGATGTCTCCCAAAAGGACCTGCTCTTTTCTGTGGGGCCCCCTCTGTGATGGTTCTGCACCCCCATTCACTTATCTAACCATCACTCTGTGTTCAGATCTCAGTGGCAATGTCACTGCTTCAGGGGGATCTTCCTGACCCCCATTCTAGAATAAAGCTCGCTGCTAGACACTCCATGGGCTCCCTGAACGTTCCCTCTCCTAACACTCATCACACTGGTCAGACTGTTCAAGTTCAGCCTGCCCTACTGTCAGCGCCTGTGCCTGTTGGCTCATCATTAAACCCCTGTCCCACAGGGCCCAGCACACAGCAGTTTCCCAATAAACATTGTTTTCATTTATTTTTCAACTAGAGGCCTGATGCACGAAGATTCGTGCAAGAATGGGCCTTCCTTCCCTTGGCTGCCAGCACTGCCTTCGCTCTGGTGAGAAGCACCTTTCCGCTCCGGCCCGGAGCCGCCTTCCCGCGCTGTCCAGAGGTCCAGAGCAGCTGAGGTGGTGGGACATGCCTGTGTCAGGGAATGCCTGTGTCCCGCCCTGCCCCAGGCTGCTGGGTGCCTGCATATGCAAATTAAACCTACATCTTTGTTGGGTTAATTTGCATACTCACTCCTGATTGGCTGGTGGGCATTGTGAAGGTACAGTCAATTAGCATGTTACTCTTTTATTAGGTAGATAACCGACACTAGTCTCCTCACAGACAAGACTTCTCGGACTCATTCTTGCTATGACAACTCGCCTTGTTAGGAGCCCAGCTCACGAAAGGTACTCTGTGAATACTTGCTGAATCAAAGGGCCAGAGGCAGGAATTTCCTGTCCTTCTATCAAAACTCATGCCTTCTGACCAAGAAAATGTCCCTGCCTGTGACAGGGCAAGGAATACACTTTTGATCTTTGTTCCCAGTTCCTAGCACAGAGCTCCTAAATCCCTTGGAATTTCCTGGGTGATAAGAGCTTCTTTTCCACAAGTGACATAAGAATGAAGCAACTTGACTCCTGGTGGGACCTACATTGCTTCCAGATGGGGGCTGGGCACCAGAAAGATCAAGCCCTGACTAGAAGCCTAGAACTTTCAGCCTCGCCTGCCAAACTCCAGAAGGAGGAGAGGGGTTGGAGATTGAGCTAAAACTTGATCATGACATGATGAAGTTGCCATAAAAGTCCCTAAATAGCAGGACTCAGAGCTTCCAGGGTGTTGAACCCATTCAGATGCTGGGAGGGTGCTGCACCCCAAAGTCCACAGGGACAGAGGCTCCTGTGCTCGGGACAGGAGCCTTACTATCCTTACCCTGCTGGGCCTTATCCTATGCATCCCTTCATCATTGGTATTCTTCATAATATCCTTTATCATAAACTGGCATTAGTAAGAAAAGTGTTCCCCTGAGTTCTGTGGGCCATTCAACAAACTACTGAATCTGAAGGGGGGGATGGTGGGAACCCCCAATTTACAGCCAAGTCGAACAGCAGTGTGGGTAACCTGGGAACCCACTAGCTGTGATTAGTGTATGAAGTGGGGGAGCAGTCTTGTGGGCTGAGCCCTTAACCCATGGGGTCTGTGCTAATTCTGGGTAGCTAGTGTCAGAAACGAGTTAAATTGTGGGATACCTGCTGGTGTCCACAAAGAACTGGAACTGCTTGGTGTGGGAACCCACACGTGGTGGCAGCAGTATTCTGAGTGAAAACAGATCTTAGCAGCGCTATCCCATCGGGCTCCACGTGTTAGTCCACACTAGGAAATGCTTGTTCTCTCCCAACCTCACCCTATCCTGAGGGAAGGGTATACATTAAGACAGCAACAAGTGTTCCTACTAGTAAACCTGATATGATAGGGAGGGCAGGCAACTTTTTCACAAAACCTTTATGTTCTCATCTGATAGTGTCCTGTTATTTAAAGGACTAGATGGCCTTAATCAGATACATCTATTATCAAATTCAAGTGTGATAGCTCATTCCAAATCACATAGCATCATCTCTATGTTGGTCAGCCAGGAGCATGAGTGGCCTGGAGCTCACCGTAGATAGGCTCCATAGATGGGCTTGTGCCTGTCACTCTGCCCTACGGCAGGGCTCAGGTCTGAATCCTGGGTACAGGCCCTATATCCCTGGTCTGGGCTTGCCTGGGCCTGCAGGCTATCTCACCATCACACCTCCCAAGAGAGGAATCATGCTTCTTTCCTGTTCTGCCCCTTTGTGGTAAAGGAGGAAGTTTCTCACACACAGAGGTTCCCACAAAGGCATATTGTTATTGCTCTGGTCCAGGTGGGCATCAGAGAGAAGGGCTGATGCCAGTGTGAACAGCAGAGCTGCTGCCTCCCTAAGGCTGGTTGTGTGATTCCCGGCCCAAGGGAGCTCCAGGTGTGATGTAGGCATCTCCATCTCCATATTTCTAGCAAGTCATCACCATTCTGGGTGCCCAGCGTCTGCCTACAGAATCCCACCCTGCTTCTTCTTCCTGCGCCTGGGGTAAAAGGATCCAGGGAAATCCAGGATCAGAGAGAATGTCAGGTTCGGATGCTCTCTGAGCTCTTACTGCCTTATTTCATAAAATCCTGGACCTGCTCTTCCACAGTGGCTTAACTGCTGTCCATTAGGTCTAGAAGCCGAAGCAGAAATGAGATAGTTCCGCTCTTCTGGGGTTGCATTCCCTGGTGAGTGGTCTGCTTCTCCCACACAGCTCGTGTGTCCTTGGGGCCCACCTCAGTGCCACACAGAGCTTTAGAGGTTAGGATCGCAGCACATGGGCCCCTGCCCGCTGTCTTGCTCTGCCTGCTCCAGCCGTTCCCCTCCTCATTGCCATCACTTTCCCGGCCCCTCACTCACCACCAGTTCTGCGAAACGGACGTTGAGCTCCTCCGTGTTTGGGATAGGACTGGAGAACTCCATGTACTGCAGAGGGTTATTGTCCCGGAGGTTGATCTCAGGGAGGTCACTGCCCCCAAAGCAGCACAGGAAGCCCAGGCCATGGCGACTCCTCTTGCGGGGGGCCATGGTCACTGCAGGCCAGGGGGACAGTCAACAGGCAGGTGCCCTAGGTCCTCATTGTGATCTGAGTAGGGGAGCAGAGAGCACAGAGTGGTCAGACATGGCAGCCTGGTAGGCAGAGACAGTGGTCCCTTTGCCACCGTAACTTCTTTGTTCAACTGTCAGGAGCCCTCAACCCAACAGCCCAGCATTTCTCTGGCTCTTTTTCCTGGAGGCATTTCCTCCTCACCACACCCTCCCAGTGTTTCCTGACACACATTTTCAGATGCCTATTCTGTGCCTCTAGAGAAGAGGATGGGTGTGGTCCCAAATTGGACTCCCAGGAGGTCAGAGATGGCCCTCATCTTGCCTCCCCCATCACGTCAGATGGAATCCTATTCCCTGACCTTAGCAGACCCATGTCCAGTGGGGCTCACTTACTCATTTCATTCATTCTGGGGTTCAGGGATACCTAGTTTAAAGGTTTCATACAATGGGGAGGGAAGGGTTAAGGTATTTTAAGTATTGATTCTTAGCTGTTTCTTCTGGATTTGGGTCATGAACAGAATGATCAGAATGTGTCCATGGTCTTTACTCACATCATTACTAAAAATGCTGAACACAACAAGGATACAAACAGACCTAGATGGGAATGGTGAACAACTAATTAACTCTCAGGGAACAGTCCTCTAACCAGCTCTTGATCCACAAATCACATAGTTACCTAGTCCTTTCCTGTAAAGACACCGGAGGAGACGCTCCCTGAAGTCTGTTGGAACTGAGCTATGCCTAACCTAAGGCATTCCTTTGACCCAAGCTCTAGAAAAAATAAGTGAAAGGTGGCGTAACGTGTTCCTAGTAAACACAACGTAACTTCTGGAGGTCACTGCTTTGTCTCCTAAGTCCTAACCGTTTCACTACTTAGTCATCTGATCTGGCCTCTCATATAAGTCATGATGCATTTTAATTATCATTCTAGAGCTTTTATATTGCTTTAGAAACTTTGTGGCAGGATAGCCTCAAACAATATATACCCAAGGCTGCCTGTGTTGTAGGTTGTTTACTATGTATTTACATATTGGCTCAGCACAGCCACAATGAAGACAGGGCCATGCCTCCTGCTTCTGTGACCATCTCCCCCCAATATCTATAGCCAATAAAATGCCTTGCACATAATGTTAAAAAAATATTTTGTGGTCAATTGAAAAACAACCAACCTGTGTTTTCACAGGAGGAAAGGGGTCCTTTCAATCAAGAAATCATGATTGAAATCTCTGACTTCTAGTCATTGATAAGCAAACTGGAACACTTGTAGGGAGCAAGGGGACAACATCGAAATTGGGAGTAGAGAAAGCAGCAGGCAAGCTAACACAGCAATCCTGGTACAGGTTGGCGCTGAGGAAAACAAGAGAGGAAGGGAGGCCATGGGACTTGTTAGCCAAGAGTGGATGAGACAAAGCCCTGGTCCCCGCTCTCAGGCTTGGTAAAGCAACAATTCTGCAGGCAGATGGGGTGGACTACCCTGGGAGTCCCATGCCCACTGTCAAGTTTGGGATGATGATGCAGAGCACAAACCTGGCCCCCTTTTTTCCCATCAGCTTCCAAAATGAAGCTTCAGCCGGCAGGCAAGACTGCTTTGCTCAGGGCACAAAGCTTGGGGAAGGAAAGAGGCCATGGTGAGGCTGGGTTGATGACATGATGGGGTTTGGGGAGGGATGAGCTGATCAGTCTGGGAGGACCTGTGAACTCTTTTCTGCTTTCACCTCCTTGACTTCTCGCTCCCCCAGTCTCCTTTCTTGTCCTTCTTTGCCCTTCACCCCCTAAGCCAGCTTTGCCAAGAGGAAGCAGGAGTCGGGGGGCAGGGCAGGCATACAGCTAGTATACCCTGTTAGTCTTATACCAGCTGTTTATAGCTGTGACTTCTCTGATTAGTTGGTGCCATGCCATACCTTAAATATATATTTTGGTTATTGGTTAATTCTCACCTGAAAATATATTTCTCCATTGCTTTTCAGAGACCGTGGAAAGGAGGGAAGGAGAGGAATAGAGACAGAGGAGAGAGAGAGACATCGATATGAGAGAGAGACATAGATTGGTTGCCTCTGGTAGGTACCCCAACTGGGTCAGGGATTGAACCTGCAACCCAGGTATGTAATGTGCCTTTCACTGGGAAACACTGATCATGGCTTTCCTTAAATATTTGTAATGTCTCCCCTGAGTATAAGGAGTGATGGGGAGTGGCCTCAGGAGGAAGGAGGAAGTAGACCCAGAGAAGGGCCTGCACACCTAGGGGAACACTGTATATCTGCCCCTTTAAGGGGTGGCCCGTTTGACAGCTGCTGAGTATGTTTCTATTTCTGAGGACGTCCTTCTCCCCATGAAGCCCTCTTTAAGCTTGTTGCTGCCTCTCTTTCTTAGGGACACATCAAAGAATCCAAAACTAAAGCCACGGACATTCAGCTGGAAATTATCTAGCTTCATGGAAGAGATCAGAAAACTACAGTCCAAAGAGGAAATATCTTATCTGGGTCTCACAGGTGAGGGACAGAGCTGGGATTGAACCCCAGGGCTCCAGTGTTCAGGCTGTTGTCTGACCTATCACACAGAGCTTGCCTTCCCGCATCAATGGCCCTTTTACCCACAGCTCCAGCCCCTAGTAGCCTTCCCCACTAGAGAAGATTAATCTTCACAGCTTAGTTTAGAAATAGATCCGGTCTCAAAGGTCCCCTCTAGACCAGGAAAGGGTCGTGGAGATTCCAAAGGCCACCTGATTTTCTTCCATCAGGAGGAACAGCTTCCACCTGCCACCACCCCAAGTTCCCATCAACCCGTGCTGTAACCCCTCCTCCACCTGAGCAGAGCCTTTGAAGTGGGAGGAACTGGGATTTGCCTCCTGGCTGGTGACCCTAAGTATGTTTCATGAAGTCTTTACCTCTCAGAACCTCAGGCTTCTCATCTGTGACACCGAGATAATAATGATTGCATTTTCCCCACTGGGTTTTGGTGAAGAGAAAAGGAGGTAATGTAAATGAGATGCATGAATCACACTGGGCACTCACTGCTGCTGCAGCTTCACTGGCATCATCACAGCAAAGTGACTGCCGGCCCAGAGCCTCAGCCAGGAACCCTTCTCCAGATGTGGATGGGCCACCAAGCCAGGCATAGCCCAGCCAGAAACAAGCCCAGCCAGATTTAAGCCACCTGGCATAATCTCTGGTATCTGGGAAGTCTGACTCAGAGGACCTGACTTCTCCTCAGGCTCTGAGCTACCTCCAGATGTAAAGGTAAACCCTTGAACTCACCCTGATCAGGGAGGGGGGAAGGTGCAGGTGACCAGAGAGAGTCATTTCAGCAAAACCCTTTACAAAGACGGGCAATGGAGGTTCCCACGTTAGGAAAGTATGAGAAGCAATATGGAAAAACAGGTAGCAACAATACAACAAAATCCAGTGGACTTGAACTTGGGCCAGAAGGATTTAATCTGCTCCCACCACCACCCACCTTTCTCTCCATGGAAACTTCCCCAACACCAACAGCTTCATGCCCTTTTCTATCCTGTCTCCTTGCCC
The DNA here is from genome assembly GCA_026230045.1 of Corynorhinus townsendii. Classification (NCBI taxonomy): domain Eukaryota; kingdom Metazoa; phylum Chordata; class Mammalia; order Chiroptera; family Vespertilionidae; genus Corynorhinus; species Corynorhinus townsendii. The sequence goes on from JAPDVU010000004.1 coordinate 91,565,232, forward strand.
CATCCCTTTCTTCTACTGTGGGGACAAGGTCTTCCAGGACGGTTAGTCCCTAAACACAGACCAAGCAGCACCCTAAGACTAAAACATCTGGTCACCACCAGTTAGCCCTCCTGTGACTGTCAGGGGTCTCCTCCAGCCTGGGGCTCCTGCCAGACTTCCCCTCCTTACTGCCATCCTTCCACATTATGGAGAACACATATTTCCTCTATTCAGGAGACCAGAGCTTGTCACCAGTCAGCTGTGGGTCAGTGGGTCATGGTGTTATCCTATCTGGGCCTCAGTTTCCTCTCGGTGCAATGGCAGGGTTGGACTGAAGAACTCCCAGAGCCCAGTCAGCCCTGACCTTTCACACTATCTGATTTGATCTCATTCCCAAAGATTCCCCAGGGCTCTCAGCCTCCACTGCGTGCTCCTCCCACATTCCACGGGAGCCAGGAAGCACTTCCTATTGCGTGAGTGCAGTTCTCCCATTTGGTCTGTAAAGATGAAAATCCTAACCCTTACCCTCAAACCCTAGCCCTCAGGCCCTCTATGCACCAGTTTTTGCATTAATTAGGACTTCAAAAGCCCTGTATCATCAGTGCTCACTCTTAACTCATAACTAAAAGCAGAATAATATTTTTACAACCGAAAGTTTGGTATATTCCACACACTGGGTAATATCTACATTTCATCCCCACCACAACTCTCTGAGATAGGTGGCATCATTTTAAAGAAGTTAGTAAAACAAGAAAAACCTGCTGTTCAGAGAAGTTCAGTAACTTGCCTCAAGACAGCTAGTTATGGCATAGGTAGCCTTCAAACACATGACTTTGACTCTAAAGCTATAAACCACTAAGCCATAGGGCACATGTCTAAGGAATGTCCATATCTGAGACCTGATCAGAGCTTTCTCAAGAGTTCTATAGGCCCCAACTCAATCACTCATAGTTGAGTATTTCCTATGAGGTGGGCCAGGTGTTTTCATAGCTCTGCGGTCTCATTTCAGCTTTGTGATGGCCTTGAGAGGTGGTTATTGCTATTATCCCTCCCTACAGATAATAATTATGAGGCTCCAGCAGCTGCCATATGGCTTGTCACAATACCAGCTGCTAAGAGACAGAGCTAGAACTCACAACTAAATATTCTGACTTCAAAAAATAAAATATAAAAATAAATAAATAAATACTCTGACTCCAAGTTCAGTGCTCCTATCACATGAGCAAAGCTGACTCATAAACCCTCCCTTTATCTCTTGGGACCAATACTATGGCTTCAGAGTATTCAAATTGCCTTCTCCTGTCCCCTCCTCCAAGCTCCACACATGGGGGTAACAGGGCAAGGATATGCTATTGTGTCTCTCCTTGGCCACTTCCAAACACCTGCTAGGAGCCAGGCACTGTGCTGACGATGTAGTGCTTTATCTCACTTAGTCCCTGAAACTCTCCAAGAACATGACTCTACCTTCTTACTGATGATGACATCAAGACTCCCAAAGGTCAGGCAACTTGGCCAACAACCACATCCTATGGGTGAAGGACCAGATTTTGAGGACAGTGATGGCCACTTGAACACACATGGTTTTACCCAGCTTCTAGCCTGTGTGCTAGACACGGATCTGGGTGGTGATAACTAAACGAGGTGCGGTCCTTCTCCTCAAGAAGAGAAGGACTGGAGACCTGGTTTGAGTCCAGACTATAAAGCGAGGACTCAAACCAGGTCCCTTCTAGTGTGTAGGAGCCAGGGAAGCAAGGCAGTCAGCAGAGAAGGGCTGGAGAGACACGTGCAGTGGCAGCACAAGGAAAGGGGACCTGGTTTAGCCCAGGGAAGGTGTCCAGGAGAAGATAATATTGCGCTAGTCTTGAAAGAGATGAGAGAATTTAGGAAGGGTAAAGGGTGGAAAAGGCATTCCAGGCAAGGAGAACAGCATAAGCAAAAGGCAAGGAGGCAGAAACAGCATGGTGTGCATGAGGCCAGAGTTCTGACCAGTGGCCTATTATTTTGTAGCTAAATTAATAGGCAAAGGGAATAGAAAGGGGATACAAGTACCTTGGTTTGATAGTATAGCTCAGACATTCTGGGGAGCCTGCTCCTTTGCCCTCCTCACCCCACCATGTCTCCTGGGGCCGGGGTCTTGGAACGGGGCCAAGAGCTACTACATGGAACATAAGGAATGCAAACAATTTCCTGTTTCACAGGCGGGAGATTCCGCTCTATATATTGACCCACTGTGCACTACTGGAGGTCATGTAGGAAATGGACCCATGCCCAGCTTACCCGGGACCTGGCTCCCCAAGGAAGAGTCTATGCTTTTCCATTTTGAGCCTCTGCCCACCTTCTCCCCCCTGCCCACCTACACGTTGCCCGCTCCCACTTCATGCCTCTGAAGACCATCTCTTCCTGCTCTGGGGGCTGCAAACAGGCTTGAGATCCCTCATAACTCTATCTACACACACACTTCTGGCCTGAAGCTGTCTGAATTCCCAGCACCCAACTCTACCCACAAACTTTGTTGGGTTCTGTTCAACTGCCAGCAACTCTAACTCTGTGGCTTCAGACGAGTTACTTGGCCTAAGTAACTCATCAGGAAAATGGGGAAATAATAACAGCACATTCTGCATAGGGTGTCATGAGGACTAAATTAGTTAGTATTTGTAAAGCACTTAAAAGTGCCTAGTAATGGGAAACACTATGAATAGCTACATACATATGCCACTGTTATAATTATGAAGATACCTGAAAGTTGACTGTCTATATTACAGGAAGCTCTCTACTGAATGAATGTTACATATTATTACAGGGGCCAAATCCAGCCCATGGCCTGTGTTTGCAAATACAGTCTTATTGGAACACAGCACACCCACCATTTAAGTATCACCCATGGCTGCAATTATGAACCAGAGACCCTGTAGCCCAAAAAGCCAAAAGCATTCACCACCTGGCCCTTTAAAGAAAGCTTACCCATCACTGTGTTAGGTTGAATTACACAGAGTTGACAGTATTCAATTATGTTTAATCTACAGAATCATTAATTTCATATGGTTCAACTCAGTGTATCAAACAGGCTAATCACATGTCCTCACCCATTAAAACGGGAGGGTTGTGTTCTAAATCCAGTGATTCTAATCATAACAAAGTTATGATTATCATTTGGGAACACCTACCACGTTCAAGGTTTACATTGAACTTTCACCGCACTCCTGCAATGTAAATATGATTATCAACACCCCTACCCAATTGCCCACTTTTACAGATGAGAAATGTGAGGCTCAGAAAGATGCAGACTATAAAGCGAGAACTCAAACCAGGTCTCCAGACCCCACATCTACCACACTGTCCCCACTCAGTGCTGAGCAGTTGCTGGGAGTGAGATCCACCTGAGTAGAATAAGAAAAGAAAGCATGAAGTCATCCCATCGCCCACTTCTCTGTGGGACCGTCTCCCAGACAGGGCTTGGCCACTGGTTGTTACTTCCCTATCAACCTCAGGATAAGAGAGTGTGAGCCTCAGGCAAGGCTGGGAAGGGGTGGGGAGCACTTTCAAAAAATAATCAAGCTCTCTTTACAGGACTGGGGAGCTATTTTTAGCAGCCACCTAAATTATGGTTTTCCCCTCTGCTCTGGGAAAGAAAGAAAGCAAAAGTCAACTCTCTCAGCCCCATCCCCACTGTGCAGGCTGCCCTGTCCAGTGGGAAACACAGAGATGGGGAGAAGGGGAAGGAGAGAAAGGGGTATTTTTTCTGGGAAAATGAAACTGAAAATTCCCCAAAGTAGCATTTCTCTGACTTGGGGTGAATGTGAAGTTAGGGATTTTTCCAATTGGTTTCTCATTTTGAAAAATGATAAGGAGAATATAGGTTTCTTTGTCTCACTGGGGCAGAAAACAAGCAGATACTAGCTCCCCAAGGCCATGGTCAAGCATCCATCCATCCATCCACCCACTCACCCCGAGTGACTGCCAGGTACAAAGCAATATCCTGGGCATTTCAGATGAACCAAAGCTCATATCCTATCCTCACCAGTTGGCAGTCTTGTTGGGGAGGCACGTACATAAACAACTAGGATACACAGGAGGGAGGAGGTGCGGTCCAGGCCTGAACCACAGGGAGGATAAGAGTGACTTCTGGCTGGTGATCTGGAACAGTCTCCACAGGAAATGGCACTGAGGCTGGGTCACAGAAGAAGACGGAATAGGAATATTGGCACATGCCAGCATGCAGGGGTGACCAAGAAAGCATTCGCCAGGTGTACCAGAGCGTCTGGCACCAAGAAAGCCTGAGGTGAGTGAGAGGTGAAGGGCCATCGTTTTCCCAGGCTGGAACACAGGGCTCAGAGAGGGGCATGGGAAACAAGGTTGGGCCAGGCCCCCATGCCAGCTGAGGAGGAGCTGCTGAAAGATGGGTGAGTATGTGGGGGGCGGGGGAACCAATTATTGTCTCACTAATTAGAAAGATGTGGACAGGGAACCAGGAAGGCTGGTCAACCTTAATTGCTCTGAAAGGTCAGAGCTAATCACTCATTGTTTAGTTGAAACATTGTTAACTGAAGCAGCCTCCACCTGTTAGTCTCATGTAAATTTCTGCTGATTAGCTATTATTGGAATTTCCTGCCTAAAGGCTATGGGTGTATCCAATAGTCTTAATAAAAGGGATAGCAAGGCTGAAACCGGTTTGGCTCAGTTGATAGAGTGTCAGCCTGCAGACCGAAAGGTCCCAGGTTTGATTCCAGTCAAGGGCATGTACCTGGGTTGCGGGCACATCCCAGTAGGGGGCGTGCAGGAGGCAGCTGGTCGATGTTTCTAACTCTCCCTTCCTCTCTGTAAAAAATCAATAAAATAATATATTAAAAAGACTACAGGAGAGACAGATGGAGGAGAAGGGGTAGGAGGCAGCTCTCTCCCGCTGAATGAGAGTTAATGAGGCCCTGAATCACTGAGAATGGAGAGGAGGGGTCGGATGCCAGAGATGTCATGGAGGGTGTGCCCGCACGTGTGTGGGCAGAAGAGGGGCTTTGACATGACATGTACTGGGCACAGAACACAGGACTTGGGCTGAGCAGGAGAGGGAGGGCTGGGAGCTTTTTGGACAACAGCTGTGAAGTAAAGGAGAAGAAGGAATTTCAACACCAAGTCTGCTACCCGTCAGAGCCAGAGGGGCTCCTGGCCAAAGGGAAACCACCCTCTAGCTTCCCCTCCTCCAACACACAGATAAGGCTCCAGGGAAGAGAGCCCACAGCTTCTGTCTGTGTACCCTGCCTGGACTCGCCCCAGCACCCAGCACGCTGAGAACTCAAACCCCTGTGGAGTGGGGAGGAGTGGAGAGCCCTACTGGCCACTCCTGCTAGTCCTCTTCTCCCATGGTCCTAGGACAAAGGCGTGCTGTCACTCCTGAGGGCAGGACCCAGGTGCTATTAGGGGAGGCTAGCCCTAGGACCCAGGTGGGCCTGTGCACATGGTCACACTCTGGACTGTGGCTGTCTTCCCAGACATGGTGCCCTCATGCAGTCCCGCCAGTCCCCTCAGCATCCTGCATTCATACCTGAGAAGGCCCCACAGGTGCCTCTGAGCCAGGCTGGACATAAATCCTGGACCAGACCACAGGCATATCCCATCTCTCCTGGTGGACAGAGTGGGGGAGGGCAGGGACTGTGAGAGGGGGAAGGGGATCTGAGTTGGCTCCTGGAAGACAAATGTGATTGAAAAGCAGACCCAATGTGACCCCTCACCTGCCCCTCACTCTTGTCCACATAATTTCATCTGTTCATTCATTCTACCAAATATTTGCTGAGCACCTAAGTGACATTTGAAGAGCTGGGAAAAAAAAATGGTAAACAAGAGTTCGGTTTGGTGGAGCAGGAGACAATTAAACAAATACTTCTAATAAAGTGTGGATACCGTGATGGCAGGGGAAGTGCAAACGTTTGAGTCTGAGGAAGGTTTGCAGAACTGCCTGCCCAGAGGGGGTTGTATTCCACCCTGGGCTCCGGGCTCATACAGAGGGGTTAGAGGAGCATTTACAGTGGGGAGGATGCTGGACATAGTGAGAAGTACCATCAGAGTCAGGACCAGATGCCAAACCAGGGTCACAAGACTTAAAACACCAAAGCATGAGGCTTGGTTAATAGGGACTGATTAGAGAGACACACACACAATGATCTTTGGGTTCCTGGAATTTGGGGTTATTTTTATTATACTTTTCCAGATTTTCCCAAATTTCTTACTATGAGCATTTATTACTTTCATGAGAAAACGATGCTTTAAAAGATGAACCACCTTAGGCTAAAGAAGAGGAGACCTCATCTTAGGATTGAGTCCCAACTCTGCCCTAGTAGGCCACCTGGACAAGAGAGGAATGACCTTGGACAAGAGAAGAATGACCTTGGACAAGAGAGCATACTTTCTTGAGCCTTTCCTGTAAGTGAGCAGGTCGAGTCACATGTTCCCTGGATTTTCTCCCACCCAACACTGGGCTCCAGGCTACAGAACACACAAGGTGCTACATGCTGCTGGCTGAATGAACCGTATATCCCCTGAGGTCCCTTATTTCACCATTCATTCCCTGGTTCAATCACTTAACCCCTAAATACCTGCTCCATGCCTGGCATTGCTCTTGGTGCTGGGGGATCTAAGAGCAAACCATCAGGTGATGGTTTCAGAGGTTAAACTTATTGAATTATGTACTTTAATTATGTAAGGCTTGTTTATATATCAATTAGAGGCCAGATGCATGAATTCGTGCACCAGTGGGGTCCCTCGGCCTGGCCTGTGGGATGGGCCAAAACTGGCTCTCTGACATCCCCTGAGGGGTCCCGATTGCAAGAGAGCGCAGGCCAGGCTGAGGGACCCCACCGGGGCACAGACGGGGCCAGGGAGAGATGTGGGAGGTTGGACAGCTGGGGAGGGACTGTGGGAGGGCTCCAGGGCATGTCCAGCCCATCTCGCTCAGCCCCAATCGGCCGGACCCCATCAGCAAGCAAACCTACCAGTCAGTGTCTGTTTCCCTGTTGGTCAGTGTACATCATAGCAAGCAGTTGAGCGGCCTTAGCATATCATCATCATATTATGCTTTGATTTACTGAATGGACAGCCGGATGACCAGACACTTAGCATATTAAGCTTTTATTATATAGGATTATAGTCCAATAAAGCCGTTAACAACAAACCAAACAGGTCTATCCATAGCCTCACAATATCAAGCCACCAAGGGTTCAGGTTCCCTTCTAGAAGATTTCTAATATTATAAGCTACTTTGCAGATTCTAGAAAAGACCGCCTGGGAGTGAGGGGATGTAGAACATGGAATCCCCATAGGCCAAACCTCAGCCCATCTGGTTTCATCTTCTGGGAAGAAGGACTGCAAAGAGTGTATGCCTTCATATTAAGCCTGTTGCTAAGTGACTTAATACCCATGAGCCTCCACTCCCTCATGGACACATGGACGGCAATGCCCACCTCCCAGGGCTACCATGAGCACCAAATGAAGGGCAAGTATCAGGCAGCCAGCATAGCACCCAGCATATTGCAAGCCCTCAGAGTTCCCTCCTTCTCTCCCACCCCAGTCTGCTCAGAGTGATGGCTACGTTGCAGGGCTCAGCCCAGGAAAGCATGAGAGGAGCTGAGGGGCTCCGGGAGCTGAGTGAGGATGAAGTTAGAAGCACACACAGGACAGACCTGCTTCCATCGGGATGTCTCTGGGGATAGGGCTGAATGACAGCAGCCCAGGGCATCCAGGTGGGTAAAAATAGGACTCTCACTGCCAGGGTTACAGTCCTGAAATTTGTCAGAGGCAGAGAAGATGGCCAAGGGGGTCGAGAATGGGACCATGATGTGGAGTTCTCAGGACAAGGCATCAGGAGGGATGGGGTTTGGGTGGGGTGGGGGAGAGACTGGATCCACAAAGAGTGGACAAGCAAGTGTGGGAGATGCTCAGTAAAGAGCTGAGGGGGAGGGGGAAGAGAAGAAATTAATGCAAGTTAGCATGTGAGAGGATGTGACTCTGGGTGCAGAGGTGTGTGTGTAGGGGTGGTTGGATGTGGCATGTGTGTGCATATGGTTTGTCTTTTTGTGTGTATGTGGTATGTGTGTATGTGTGTTCATCCCCAGGAAACAAATACACCTGATTCCACTGACTTTCAAATCTCAGCAGAGAGAGGATCCAGCCAGTTCCTCAAAGGAGATGAGCAGAGGAAACGAATACTGCTCCAAACCCCGCCCCCCCCACTCCAATTTCGAATTAGTCCGCCTGTATGTCATGAAAGGACTGCTGAGTCTCATATTTAGAAAGTGTCACTGTGGGGAGTGCAGTATCTCATCGTCATGTCCCCATGAGCAACTGCCTGGGAGCAGAGACCTACTCAAAGGACGTTTGTACCTGCCATGGGCCAGAGTCCGAGGTGATGTCTGTCATCTCATCTAATCTCAAGACAATCAAGTGAGGTCAGGATCTTTGACCAGCGAGGACCTTGAGGTTCAAAACCAGGAGATGACATCAAACTCGGGCACTTTCGTGTAAGACACCCCCTGGTTGCAGCCCAGTTTAGATTCCGCTCTTGAAGTGTATACACGTGCACGGGTGCATGTGTGCACATGTGTTTGTGTGTGTCCAGCAGATGTAGCTGGGTTCCCTTGGGTGTCTGTTATAGCAGGGCACCCCCCGCCCCCACCTCTATCTAAATTTCTCCTGTTCATTTTCACTGCTTCCCCAACCAGCCTGAGATGGGAAAAAAAAACAAATAATGTGTCTCCGAACTATTCCGTGCCCCACACTTTACAAGTTAGATGTTCAGTACATTTCCAGAAAGAAGGACAATGACTCACATTTACTACCGGCTCAGCAGGGCTCAGATTTTCACGTTTTTTATTTCAGTTAATCACCCCGACATCCTGCAAAGATGGTAATATGATCTGCATTTTCAAATCTAGGGATATTAAGGCTTAGAGAAGATAAGAACCTGGCCAAGTTAATCAAGTTCATAAAATGCATGATCCTCGGTCTGAATGACTGCAGATCTCAGATAGCCTCCCCCTGCACAGGGAGGAGAGGAGGAGGCAGCATAGTGGTGAACATGGTGAACGTAGGGGCCCTCACAGCCATGTCAGCCTCCTGCAGAGCCCCATCCCTCCCCACCACCCCCTCCTAGTGCTCCAGAATAATCTAGTCCAGAGAAGCCCTGCCCCGAGACAGACAACACCAGGCAGGTCACCTTACTGCACACACCGAGTCACAGAAAGGTCCAGGCTGTGCCATCCTTGGGGTCAGCCTCCCGGGTGTGTGGACTGGGGGCCTTCAGAAGGACCCCGCTTGGGTTTAGGCTCTGCTATCACCGTCGTCAAATCTTTCATCACTTTTGAACAAGGAGCCCTGCATTTCCACTTTGCACCGGGCCCCACAAACCACGCAGCTGGCGCTGCCCATCTCCCCAGGCAGCCAGCGCAGGCCGACTTTCTCAAGAAGGGCAGCCCCGCAGCCACTCCCTGTGTGTTTCCAAAAACATGAGCCACAGACCCAGAATGGTCAGACAGAACAGATACCAGTTTCTTTAATGAGGGGTGGCTTCCTGCCCGAATGGCCTGGGTGGGCAACTCAGCAAGGCTGGGCTGTTTCCCACCCTGGTCTCTCCTCACCCCCACTCCAGCTTTGGGTTTTTGAGCACGTCAGAGCACCACTGCTGGAGGGACTGACATTCCTAGAGGGCCTGACACTTTCACTTTTATCTCCAGCTCCCTCACAGGGCTTTTTCTGCAGACACAGCAGGAACTTGATAAGAGCCTTGGATTGGATTAAATCAATGGCAGTATTTCCTGAATTCTTGACTCTGTCTGTTATAAGACATAGCACAAAGATTGTATGTCCTTCTGCAAATGGGTATTAAAAGCAAGGGAACGTGTTAGCTTTGAAATAAAGTGAAGAATGGCTCTGCTTGCTCTACATTTGGGTTCACAACATTATCCTGCACCCATGCCCATGCCCATGCCCATGCCCATGCTCACTCGGCTTCCCACTCCTCCGATCCATCCCCTGTAGATCTTGCCTCCTCCAAACAGCCTTCCGGACCACCTAATCTACCCGAATCCTCCCAAGTAAACTCAGAGTGCTTGTATTCTGTTTATAGGACACTTGGTCATGTACTACTTCATTACACTTTAAGTTATTTCTTTTTTTAAATATATTTTTGTTGATTTCCGAGAGGAAGGAAGAGGGAGAGATATATAGAAACATCAATGATGAGAGAGAATCATTGATCGGCTGCATCCTGCACACCCCCTACTGGGGATCAAGCCCGCAACCTGGGCATGTGCCCTTGGCCAGAATTGAACCTGGGACCCTTCAGTCCGCAGGCTGACGCTGTATCCATTGAGCCAAACTGGCTAGGGCTATGTTATTTCTTTATTCATTTATATCCATTAAAGTAAAATGAATAGCCTCAGGGCCCTGTGAGGGCAGCTCCTGGCCCAGTGCCATGCATGCAGCAGGTCCTCTTCCCAAATGAAGGACCTCTAATGGCAGTAGGTAGGGGTGGCGGTGGAGGGAGGGAGAGAAGAGAAAGTTGAGTCCCCAGAAATAAATTTTATGGCAAACCCAATGAATTTCACCTCTCCTCTTCTCCCAAGTCCACTGGAGGTCAAAGGCCTCTAGACCTTGGGCAGACACCCTCAAGAAGTGTCTCAAGTGACACTCAGTAGGAGGCAAAGACATGCTCCTTTACAAACTGGCATGGTTCAAGCAGAGCTTGGCATTCCCAGACGAACCCAGGATGCCTGCATTTCTGTTTGTCCCTACTTGCCCCTCCTTCCTGCAAAGGAAAGGCCCACTGCAGGTAAAAGGCAGAGGGGGTTTAGTTGTCCCTTCTGTGCTCCCAGGAAGGGTGTTTCCTCAGAGGAGAGGAGACCTGATCACCAGGACAGCAGACCGCAGGAGCTGGACTTCCTCTGGGAGCCAGCTGTCCTTCCCGTAGCCCCAAGCCCTGGGAGCAGTTCCTGCTCCCATTTCTAAATCCTTTCTTTGACCCTGACTTCCCTGCAAGCTCCACCAATTCTCTCCACTGAAGGGCTTTATCTATCCAGCAGGGCACCTCATTTTCTCCACTCATATGCCTCCTCAGTGCCCAGTAATTGAGGCCCATGACCCATCTCACCCTGGCATCTTGCTTCTGGGCATACCGTCCTTCTACCCTGTCACCCTCCAAAGACAATTTCTTAGTTCCCCCACTTCCCAGTGTTTCAGAATAATATGAGATCACACCCAGCTGTCCCAATGCTCCAAGCTCCCTCTTCCTCTTTGATCTCCACTAGCTGGTCCCCTCTGCCTGGCACAGCCTCCCCCTGCCTGTCCCCATTCTCCTGGGCACTCCCCTGGCAAGCCTTACCCTTTTCTGCAGGTGTGTCTGGGCACCCTCCCGAGCAGCCTGCTTTTCTCCCATCATCAAACATCAGACAGCACCGCTATTGCTTCCTGAATGACAGCCACTCTGACCGTGTGTGACCTTCCTGCGCTCAGGGACAGTGTCGCAGAGTTCCCCAGTAACCCGCGTCCAGCACAGAGCCCGTACCTAGCAGATGCGCCTGGGCTCTGCCGCAGTCCACCTCTCAGACCTCTGCCCTCCTTCTGCTTCCTCCACACCTTCCTCTCCCCCACCTCAGCTCCACCCTCCAACTCTCCACCTCTCACTCAGATGTGCACACAGCTCCCACCAGTTCCTCTCACACCTCCTCCACCCGCTTCCCCTCAGACCACCCCTGCTTTCTGCTGCCAATGACACCACAGTCCTGAGGCTCCAAACGACAGGCCGCTAACTCTTCCTTGAGCACTGCTATCCGGCAAGCATCTCATGTGATTATCTCCTTCAATTCTCAACCACAATCCTTACAAGTGGGGATTAGCATCTGATTTTACAACGAGGAAACGGAGGCTCCGAGAAGCGAAGTGACCTGCGCAGTCCAAGCACGTGGCTGCACTGTTCAGAGGCTGGTTCTATAGACCATCCTCAGCCCCGCGTTCCCAGCACGCACTGTCTCTTCTTCACTCTATAAATCATCGTCAGCTTCCACGCCCAGTCCACTCCACTCCAAAACGCTTCCTGTGGGAGTCCTGTGCTCCTGTGTGGACACTCCGGCCCCACACAGACACGCAGGGCACGGCCGTGTGGTCACGGCGGCAGGGGCTGGATGTGGCTCCCAGGAGACACGGTGCTGACCTTGCCTAGTGCTCACTCTCTGAGCTAGCTGGGATGTCCTCCGAGCTGGGAGCTCTCTCCAAGGTGCACCTCCTTTTCCACTGGTTAGGATGACCTCCAGCCCAGGCCAAAGCGGACCCTTTCTTCTGGGCTCCATTGGCACCCGCCCACTCCTCCTCTTGGCCTCAGGCCAAACCCATCACAAGCTACCTGCCCAGATCCTATGCTGGGTTCCCAGCTCCCCTCCCTCAAGTCAGCTCTTCATTCCCTCCCCCCCCTCCCCCCCCAAGCATCAGATCTCCAGCAGTGCCTCCTCAGCAGCTCAGCAACCCCGCAAGCTGCAGGCCCTGCTCTCAGAGCTCCTGGGTCAGCAGATCTCCAGCAAGGACCCAGGAATCTGCAATTTAACCAGTGTGGTATGTCCATACATAAACCTTCCTCTTCTTGCTGAAGTTCCACACCAGTTCAGAAACAGACGCATGGAGCACACAGATGGAGGTCACCTTATTAGCTACGTTCCTGAAAAGCTGTGAGAGTGTGTGGTTTTATATCTCCAGACAAATGGACTTCCTAATGTCCCACTCAGGAGAGAGGTCAGCTCCTAGGCCCAGGCATCGGCATCGGCATAGGAGGGTGCCTGTGGGCCTCCTTCCTCTCTCACCTGCACCTGTGCCCACATTTTCCTCAATTTGCCCCTTCTTTCCAGACTTGTGATCATATTCCCCCAGTTCCCATACCTGGCTGCACAGGTGCTTTACAGGGCTTTCTGAAAAATATCAATGCCTAGACCCAAATCAGAACTAATTAAGACAGAATCTCTAGGTGGGCAGGGGGAGCCAACAGGCTTGCTCAGGACTGTCCTGGTTTTAAAAAGTCCCACATCCCAGGGACCTCTTGGTCCCAGGAAAGCTGGAACAGTTCCCCTCCTGGGCTCTGGCATTTGCCCATCTCTCCCTGTGATGCTAATGTTCAGCCATGCTTGCAAGATACGTGACTACATCTGGGTCCAGAGATGTCTCTGCCCACCAAATGACTCTCCATGCACCCCTAAAGCCGGAGCCCCTGTCTTTGGTTCCCTTTAGCTCAGGTGACCTCAGCAGGTGGACCAGCAGCATCAGCATCACCTGGGGATGCATTAAAAAAAGGTAGAGCTGATTCTAAATCATTTTCTCTTCTCTCCGCTACAACAGATCCTTTTCCAATCCTCACCAGCACCATCCACATTCACTGACTTGAGAGAAGTGGGGTTAAGGAGCTAACTGTCAGAGAGGAGCTTGGTGGTAAAGGAGGTTGGAGGCTGGGAGGCCAGGCCTGGGGTGGTGCTCAGAGGGGGGCTTGGTTTTGACTCAGAGGCAACAAACTGAGCACCAACTCGCTGGCTCATTTCTGCCAGCTCATGAAATTCAGCACTAACTCTGTTGAGTATATGATGTTTGGGCTTGAGGGGGGTGGGACAGGTCCTACATAAAACATCCCTGTTTTTGAGTTCAATACCAGTTCAAAAACAGACACATGGGCACCCAGACAGAGGTCACCTTATTGGCCATGTTCCTGAAAATCTGTGGGAGTGTGCGGCTGTATATCTCTGGCCAAAAGGACATCCTAATGCCCCACTCAGGAGAGTGGCCAGCTCCCAGGCCCAGTGATCGGCACAGAAGGGTGCCCGTTGGTCTCCCCACAGAAGCAGGTTCCTGACCACATCACCCAGAGCTGGCCAGATGCACCCGCCCTGCAGGCGGCAGATCTCAGAGATCGGAGGGAGGCCCGGCTCATCACTTCCCCCAGAGTCACTGTGAGAGCTGCCTCACCTCTTGAGGGAGGAAGTGATGGGAGGGAGAGGCCTGAGAGTGAGCAGCGGGGGTTCTCCACCCGATGCACACTGCAGCCACTCAGGCCCCAACCCCACTCTCAGACACTGGCCTGGCCTGGGGAGGGAGCTGGCGTTGATAGTTTGCAAAGTCCCCAGGTGACACTAAGGTGCCATCAAGATCAAGTAACCGCTCTTGGGAGCTCCTCTCCCGGAGACACAAAGCCAGGGATGTTCCCCTCTAAGGCTGTGGCTGTTCCTAGTTCGTAACCAGAAACCGATGCCCAGGAACCCTGAGCACCTCACCCTATGCCCAGAGCCCATACACAGAACTGTCCCACTGAGTCAGGCACCTTGCTTCCAGTCTCAGGCGGACTTGGAGGCTTTCAGCTAGGTTGCAGCCAGCAGTTCTAGAATCTCCTAAAGCAGTGGTCAGCAAACTCATTAGTCAACAGAGCCAATATCAACAGTACAACGATTGAAATTTCTTTTGAGAGCCAACTTTTTTAAACTTAAACTTCTTCTAACGCCACTTCTTCAAAATAGACTCGCCCAGGCCGTGGTATTTTGTGGAAGAGCCACATTCAAGGGGCAAAGAGCTGCATGTGGCTTGTGAGCCGCGGTTTGCCGACCACTGTTCTAGAGGGTTTGTTAAAATGTAGCTCACCGGGCCCCACCCCAAGTTTCTGATTCAAAGAGAGGGCTGTGTAGCTGTGGGGGGAGTCCAGGCTTCAGGGCGAGGCAGATCTGGGTTCTAGCCACGGCTTTGCCACCACCTGGCAGGGGGGCCTGGCCTGGTTCATTCAACCTCTCTGGGGCTCAGTTTCTCCATTTGTCAAGTAGAAGTCACAGGAGTAATGAGCGCATGTGTTTCTTGTGAGTTGAATGAGGACATGAAAAGCTCCCAGTGTGGGGCATGGCACACAGTAGGAATGGGGATAAACTGTGATGTCGACTGTTATTTGTCAACATTGTTATTTAGGGAAGGCTTCTCTGAAAAGATGGGGAGGAGGTTTTGGAATCAGGCAAGCACACGGGAGAATGAGCCAAGTGCTGAAGGCTGCAGGGAGGGAGCCAGGTCAGAGCAGAAGCCAGTGCACAGAAGTGGGGACGCTGGATTGTGTGCAGAGATGGGGTCTGCTGCAGATCTGGCGGAAGAGGGGCTGGGAGTCAGTCACCCGAAATAGAACGGCCTTCTCCCCAAACTCCCAATTTGCTCCCCCTCCTCCCTGTCTCCCTGGGCTACTCTCCACATGCCTCTGTCCAGACTCATTTGTTAGAACTGCCCCCCTCCCTCCGCACCCCCACCCCTGCTCTAGGGACTCAAGGAATCTTAGCAATGTGTCTAACTCTCAGTGCTGGAGGAAAAGCAGCAAAGGAAAAGGGAAAGCCTCTCTCTGGGTCTGTGGTTCATGTGACTTCCTAGTCTTCTCCCACAAGTGATGCCATTCGGAACCAGCATCTGGTTGCAAGTATCCACACCGAGAGGGGTACCCACAGACTGCCCCCACCACCCAACCACGAAGCCTCTTTGCCAACGCCTGCCCCTCCCCCTTTCGTAACTGAACTCCATGCTTATCTCCCAAGTCTTCCCTGATGAACTTCACTTGACTGCAAGAGTTCCTTCCTCCATACGTGCAGCCGTTCATTCGTCAATTCATTGCACAGATGTTCACTGACCACCTGTTCTGTGACTGGGCCCCATGCGGGGAAGCAGGGATTCTGATATGATGACACTGTCCCTGCCTCCTGCAGGCTGAGACAGAGAGCAGCAGATCCGAAGCTCACATAGTCATGAGGGGGGACCGGGGCCCCTTCTCATGCTCTTCAAGTGTTCTCTTTCCCAACATGGGAAGAGACCTCCCAGGCACTGGTGAGATGCGGCCAAGTCTTCCTCCTTTCTGTTTTGCACACACAAAACACTTCTAAGAAAACACACCCTTATCAGGCATGGATCACGCACTTCAATGTTGCTTTCTGTCCCGTAGACTTTGGACATTTGCCTGAGCCTCAGTGCGTATCGTCTTCTCTCAATGCCTGACCCCTATGTACTCCTGAGCACCTAGGAACCAGCCTCTTGGAAGAGCCAAGCACATAAACAGTCGTAACACAATATGGGAAGCACGTAGGTAAGACGTGATGTGCATAGAAAGATGCACTGAATACAGCCTGACTGTTGTCAAGGAGGCCACCACTGAAGGCTTCCTGGAGGAGGCGATTCCAGAGCTCAGTCTTACCAAAGAGAAGCCATAAGCTTGAAATCAAGCCTGTGCATTGGCTTGATTCCGGCCATATCAGGTCACCTAAATCACTTCTCACTGACCGCCCCTTCCCTGCCCTGCCCCTCCATCTCCGCATGCCCAGGTCATTGGGACTTCTGGAAAAATTAGTCCATGTGCACATGGTATAACTGTGTGTAGATCTCCCCTCCCCACCCCATTTTATTTAGAGTTAATATTATAACACCATTAACATGATGCTAATTATGTAATAAAAGCTATAAATATAAAGCAAGAGTTTATTCCCCCTGGCTATGTTTAGGTGCTGAACAGATCTCTGCCTCCCCTACCCCCCACCCCTGACTTAGCCTTTCAACTCTAAAGCAACTGAAGGCCAGAGCTGAGTTTTTCAAATGTTGCACCCTGGTCCTCAGCAGCTGGAGAGCAGCTCCTGGCAGACAAAAGGGGCAGGGCTTCGGCCACAGGAGAAATGCGAGGCGGGGTGTGCCAGGCTCTGCAGAGAGGCGCCAGCTGCGAGTCCAAGGCCTCCTCGGGGAAGCAGGGTGGGGAGGCCGTCACGCCACACTCCTTGTCGAGCGCAGCCACCCGCACAGCTGGTGAAAGGCATTGCTCATGTCAGGCTGCATGAGAACAGGAGGGTGCAGGTATTCACACGCATACGAAAGGGAGAGACTTGGCAGACAAACAGCCCTTGCTAACACGGAAGGAGATTCCCTGTGGCATGAAGGGTCTGCCTGACACTGACCCCTGGGTGAGTCCACTGAGGCCAATCTCCTTTCTCTGGGGATTTTCCACTTTATCCAAGGGGCCACATTTCATGTCACTGAGCATTCGCTAAAGAACCTGCACCCAAGACTCCTTTCTGAGAAGCAGCAAAAGCCCAGGAATTGGGGGCGGGGGGGGGGGGGGGGAAGGGGGTCAAGAATGCAGACTTTATAGCTTAGAAACTGGGCTCTGCCACCCACTGTCTGTGGGCCTCGGGAACTTCATGAAAGTCTCACCGATCTCATCGGTGAAAGAGAACAGGCTGGGATACACCGCACGCCGCGGTCCGAGAAGTGATGCAGGAGGACGCTGTATTTGATGTCCATACCGAGTATTTTACAAGGAAAGTATGTAAACTGTTTCCAACATATTTTGCCTCTGGGAAATCCGGGTGTTTGTTTCATTGCCCATCCCTTCTCTAGGACCTTCTAATAGCAGAGGTAAGCCATGACCTAGTTTCCCGGGCAAAGGAGCCCCCAGAACAGAGCCGCCCATGGAGTAGGGAGCAGCTATGTTTCCTCCAGGCAGGAAGAGGGGACAGAAAACCTTTCCAGGGCCACGAGGGAAAGAAGTCAGTGGTGAGGACGTCACACCCTTTCCTCTTGGAGGTTAAGCGGGGGAGGGACATTGCTAAGAGCCCAGTGACTGAGAGTCCTGGACCAGGGACACACCTGGGAAATGCCTCGACCTTAGAGAAGTGTTGCTTTCACTGGGCTCAGCATCGGGCTGTGACAGGCAGGTTAGCAAGGATTGAGGGAGTTACCTGGGTGCCACCCTCAGGCCACCCATCGAGAGCCTCACATCCAGGCCACAGCTGGACACCCAGGCCCTCCAGAGGCCGGTGGGCATCCCAGGGGCCTGGGGAAGCCACAGGATTCAGCAGCCGGGCCAGGTCTCCCCTCAAAAGCACCAGAGACAAGACCAAACCTGGCCCCTAAGTGGATTTCAGCACAGGGATCAAGAAGCAGAGGGAACACGGCATAAACCAGAGTTCCACAGGGACCCCAGGGCCCCAGGTCCTCTTGACAGCCTGGATAATACTGGAGGCTCCCGGGCACCGGCCCACATGGGGAGGAGGCCAGAGGAGGTGAGGCCCTTCAGAGAGTCTGCATTGTGACTTGACTTGACCGTGGTCCAAAGCTACCATCCTATACCAGAAGAGACTAAAGTAACTTTATTTATCAAGCTGAGATTGATTGCAAGCTATCAGTCATAGGCAATAATTACTTCCTTCTGCATATGTGAGTTGTAATAATATACATTTTCACCATCCATTTCAGTAAGTCTTCCACAAATATTAGCTGCTGTCATCATCATCATCACCACCACCACCATCACTAGCAGCAGCATCACCATCATCATCACTAAGTAGATTCTTCTCAAGTTGCCACAGAGGGAGGGAAAGAGCAAGAAACAGCCCTATTTGTTCCAGACCTGGGTCCTGGGAGGGCTGGGAAGTCTGGTGGGGAGAGGGGGGAAGGGAGGGGGATATGGTCTTTGGGACCCACCTGAGTTTTACTCTCACCTGTTCATATTCTCTGTAAACCTAGTCAAGCCCTCCCCTTTCACCTGGGTACATCGGCACAAGAGTTAGATGCCACTTACTTTACTTTTTCTATCACCTTTCTCTACCACTAGCATATACGCTCCATGAGACAATTTTGTCATCACTCAGCTATATCCACAGTGCCTAGAATCACAGCCTCACACACAGTAGGCCCTTATAATAAAAAATAAGTATAGGAAACATTACTCAGCAACTGTATACATTTACGCAGATGATGTAACTCCATGTGCTTCAGTTTACTCATCTGGAAAATGGGGCTGGTGTCTACATTCGCCAGATTGATGTGAGGATTAAAGAAATAGCATCTGTGAATATGCCCACACCAGCCTGGGTACGTGGTCGATGGATGCTGGCTGATCTGGAAGCACTAAGCTCGGCCTGACTCAGGCAGGGCCTGCAGTGATTAATCCCTGGTGCTCGTCCTCCAAACAAGGCCAGGCTGGGCTGCAGGGCCCTGGCAGCTGTCCAGTGGAGGACAAATGTCAAAGGTGGCTGCCTGCAGAGCTGCCCTGGTTTCATACGGGGCCTTGCCCTGGGCAGCTGGCGTCTCCCCCACCCTCTCCTGCTGAGATGCTGCCTGGGCCTAGAGCATTTGGGAGTGAGGGCAGGAGCTGAGTGGTGGGAACCTCCACTTGCCTGGGTCCCACGCCACATCCTGGCCTTGGGGGAGGTGAGCCCACAGCCTGGACTTGCTTCCCAGCCATTCCCCGGCGGCCTGCTGTCCTGTTGGCCCAGCTGGGCTGACTGAGCCGCAGGGCTGCAGGGGCAGGTCTGTCCCTTAGCATGGGGTTGTCCCCACCCACAAGGAGGGAGATGCAGGCTTGGGCACAGGGGTCTGGGTTCTGAGCCCAGCTCTGCCCGCCCTAAAGCCCACCCACCCTCCCGGCCTGGGCGAGGGAGTACGCTCAAAGCCAATGAGCCTCCTGCTACCATGTCTCACAGAGGACCCACTGGAGAACTGACTTCAACCAGGGCCACCTCCCATTTTTAATTTCTCATAACGCTTCCGCTTTCCAGCAGCTTCCCCAGGAGCCCGTCCCTCTCCCACGACTGACCCAGAGAGAGAGGAAAACAGATGCACTGTGAATGGTAGAGGAGAATGAATGAAAACCAGCCTTTACCCCATGATTCATTCATTCTGCAATCATATATGGACTCCCACCCTGTGCCAGGCACATCACTGTCGGGATGTGACCGTGAGTTACACACAGACCTGAGCATCAGAAACCCTCTCAGGTGGGGAAAAGGGGTATAACTGGTAAGCTGGTCAGAAAGGGACAGCAGGCTAGGCAGAGCTGCATAGAGCATGAGGGGAGTGGGGATGTAGGGTCTCTAACCCCACATGGGAAGGAAGGAGAGCCAGGAATCAGGGGAGAGTGACACTTGCCTTGGGGAGAATACAGGAGATAGCGACCACAGGGCCAGGTCAGACCGCTCTGGGGCACACTGGCCTCACCGGGCACCTCTCAGAGCTCAGGGACTCTCCGCAGGAGGCGAGCACTCTGAGGGCAGGAGCGTGGCCATCTGCAGCCACGGCTGGAACAGTAGCGGGCACACACGCGGAGGCGCTCGGCAGAGGTGCCTGAATGCACTGTGAGTAAATGACCTCGCTGAAGCAAGGTCATTACTGGCCCCAGGGACCCTTGCTGTCATCTTATCCCAGGAAAACGTTATTGCCCAATTTCCTCTTGGTTAGCACAAAAAGCTTCCCATGCTATAACTCTCTAGCTGGGGCCAAACAGGTGTCTTGGCCTCCGACATGGGTGTCCTTTGCGAGAATACAGTGGGGCTCCCTCTGTCTCTGGAAGTGCTGCCAGCCTCCCCCATAGCCACACTCATTCCTTAAGCCCTGGCACAGCCCTGGCACAGCTGTGAGGATCCCACCACGGACAAGGCTGGAAGGAGTGGGTGTGGGCGCCAGTGCTGGTGCCTTGGTCTGTAAGAACTGGATGCTGTCCTCACAGCTGGTCCTCGGCACACTGTGGCCCATCCACACGACTCCCCAGCCCCATTGGGGACACATACAAGAAGGGGATGCCCTTTGAGTGCTCTGTGCAGACAACACTTTAGAGCTGGCCCCTGGGTAAGTGACCTGGCCACCAGCACGCTTGCTTCCTTCTCAGTGGAAGATTCAGGAGCGCAGATTCCCTGGTGTTCATGGTATGCATTCATTGCATTCACTGGGCATATATACACTGAGTGGCCAGATTATTATGATATCTGAACACATAATAATCTGGCCACTCAGTGTACTTATGTATAAGGGAAAGCTTGCAAATCTTGATATGTCAAGGGACCAGGAGATAGTGGCCCCAGCCTCTGGCTAGTAAGTCCTCTGCTTCTTTCTAACTACACACAATGCAATTCTTATACATGGAAAAAACCTTATTTCAAAATCCCAACTCTATGGTCAGTCTACACTGAGTGGCCAGATTATTATGCTTTCAGAGATAATAATCTGGCCACTCAGTGTGTGTGTGTGTGTGTGTGTGTGTGTGGCTAATATGCGTGTCCCTGCAGGAGTTTGACCGAGAGACCAGGAGTTCTATCACTTGCTATGATGTGCGCTGACCACCAGGGGGTAGCGTGGAATGAAGGGAGGCCCCAGCCGACAGGTGGAAGAAAGGCCCCAGCCGGCAGCCGGAAGGCCATGTTTGGCCCTGATCGCCAGCCAGGCCTAGGGACCCTACCTGTGCAGGAATTTCAGTATTTAATAAGGCCTCCAGTATTTAATAAGGACCTACTGTGCAGGAATTTCAGTAATTAAATACAGGCCTCCAGTATTTAATAAGGACCTACTGTGTGCGAGACCCTGTCTCTGGAACCAGGAATGCACAAGGGAGCCCTCCGATTCCTTGTGTATGGAAGTTCCCAGGCCAGTGAGAGCAGCAGAGTCCTGGCTTTCCATGCTGTACTAAGTGTGCAGTAGGGGCAGGTGTGGGGGGCAGGGAGGAGGGAGAGCCTTGCCTTCCCGACATTGGAGAGTGGGAAGAGGGGCTGGAGAAACTGTACAGCAGTGGGGATGTTTGAGCTGAACTCAGGCAGAGGGAAGATACTCTGACTGAGGCGGGCACACAGCGGGGGAGCTTGGCTTGGCCATTGCTGGAGGTCCGACCTCAGAAGCAACCCAGGTCTCGGTCAGCAAGGGGACCACCCTCCTTGGGTTCTGAAACTGGGTTTGGGGTTTCCCAAATTCCCCTTTGGTCCATTAAGAGAATCCACTCTCAGACCAAGGAGGTTTAAAGGGAAGCACACTTGACACAGACAGATGAGGTCCCACCCCCACATCCACAGGCACAGGGAGCCTCCATGGACCCCCACTGGAGGGCCAAGGTGTGAGGGCCTCTGTTCTCTGGAGCAAGCAAGCCCCATCCCACAGCCCAGAGGCAAAACCTGACTGTGAAACACTCTCCTGTCCGCTCCTGGGTGGCTGTGATCCCTGTTGGGGTGTCACCCCTGCCTGTGTGTGAATGAACTCAGTCCTTTCTCTGCCTGCCCTACAGGAGGATGAGAGCAGACGTGACTGTCCTTATCAAGACCATTCGTAGGGGGCAAACAGGCCTGAGAAGCAAGGCCCCGGCCCCAGAGCCAAGCACACTCCCCACAGACCATGCCTCCAACCCGTCCTGGAACCCTCAGCACAGAGAACCAGGCAGGCAGGCAAACCCTGCTCTGGTGCTTGGTATCCCCTGAAGCAGTTTCTACTGAAGACAGTGTATATAGTGAGAACAGCTACTACAAAAATGTAACATAAAAATAAAGCCCTCCAAAAATCTTAGCCAAAATTTATTTGTGAACTAGAGGCCCTGTGCACAGGTGGGGTCCAGCCAGCCAGCCCTGATTAGGGCCGATCAGGGCTGGGCCAGCCGGGGGGAGGGGACACAGGAGGTTGGCGGCCAGGCCTGTCCCTGATAGGGCCTGATTGGGACCGGGCTGGCCCGAGGGGGGTGGGGTGTGGAAGGGAGCCTATGGACAGGAGGGGATGGGGGCGATCGGGGCCGCAGTGCACGGTCAAAGCAACCGGTCATTCTGGTCGCTTGGCTTTTATAAACATAGATATTTCCCTAAGTACTGAGCCCTGCCAGGGCCCAAGACACAGCGCCTCTCTCTCAGATGATGTTCCCTAATATTCCAGAAGCTAATCATAGGTCTTTACTGCACACTTTCTCTTTGAAGCCTAGAGAATATGTAGAAACCCTGTTTAAAGAGAAAAGTGCTCCCAACGGTCCATCCACAAGGCTGAGCTGCCTAGTGAAGGCCTAGAACCCCTGACTGCATATGTGATCATCATCACTTGCCTACCCTCAGTGCGCCTTTCCATAGCCCACACCTGACTTTATGTATATTTTCCTTAATGTTTGTGTGCAAATAGTCCCCAGACCAAGTGAGAAGAATGAGCAGCAGAAGCAGAAAGCAAGGGATTTGGGAATTTTAGGAGGATCAGGGAGCAATTTGCGTGTGTTTTCTCGGAAAGAAGAGCTATTGGTCACACCAGCTACACAACTTGGGGGTTCTGTTGGAAATGAGAGAGAGAGAGAGAGAGAGAGAGGAGCCCAATGCCTTCTCTCCTGCGGTAGAGCTAGCACCTAGCACCCAGGGATGCTCACCTTCCAAGATCTGCTTTCCCAGAATGGGGAATGGCCCCGCTGCTTGCAGAATGAGGCTCTGTCCCATGAGTGATGGTGAGGAGGCAGCGATGTATAGAAGGCAGGAAGCTCTGAGTCCCAGGGGGATAAGGGGAGGGCTCTCAAAAGTCAAAAAATATCTGCTACCAACTGTTTGGACTTGTTACACCAGTTCTGGAGTGCTGGCCCAGGAACCACTTCCTCCCCGGGCCTCTCCTCCGCCCGCTGAGCAGAGATGCTAATCACAGCTTTGCTATTTCCCTGCGTATCCTTTAAGGCAGCTCATACAGAGCCAGCAGGCAGAAGGTGGACGAGGCAGATGTCTGATGGGGAAGGAAACTAGGTTCACTGAGCCGGGCCTGGTATATCTATGCCTTATCCAATATTTACCTATACCTTTGGGATGCACATAAAATGTGAGCCTTGTCCCCACGTCCTACTGGAAACAGGAGGTTCTCAAAGGCCAAATCGTCAGCCCTGGACCAGTTACAGTGGCAGCGCAGGCCTGGGTCTCTCGCCTACCGCATTCTGTCCAAGAGGCGCCAGGGCCACCGCATGCCGTGTTCAGGCTGTGAATTGCAAGAGGATCCCACCACCAAGGGGATGCATGAAGCCACCCAGCCCGCACGGCACACACACCTGGAAGGAAATGCACCTGCTGGATACGCAGCACCGCCACTGTGCACCTGCCACTCCCGAGGCCCAATTCCCTTCCCACCTGCCCGCAGACACCCTGTCAGGCCTGGAGCTGGCAGTGTCCCAGCATCTCCTCCAGAGCTTCATAGAGAGCAAGTGGGCAGGGGCACAGTGGCTGGGCTGCTTCTACAGCATATGGTAACTACTATTCCCTATAAATCCTCACCCAGGCCCGTGTGCATGGTGAGCAGCATCCCTGCCCAGGCTCCCCCTTGGCAGGCAGCTCCTCAGGCTCCACCTGAAGCCTTCCCCAGGCAACGTGTCCCCACTGTCCTCATGGCCAGGAGTTAGAATAACCTGCCTCCAGTATCCTGGGTCCTCCCCTCCCATTCTCACCCAGCTGGCCTTGCTCCACATCCCACCTGTTCAGAAAGTGCCCAGGAAGGGAAGGAGGAGCAGACTCGTGCTTGGCCCCACCTGGAGCTGGGCCCTGCGACCCGCATGTTCTCTAGTGAGCAGACACCCTGTCCTCTCTGGCCCACAGTCCCCTCTTCCGGCTCATCCTGCACAGAAGCCGGGAGGCCACTCCCACGTGCTGACACAAACCTCCATCCTGAATCTGCAGGCCCCATCTCTGTCAGGGATGTGGGGCTTGTTTGTTTAATTAAATGGAAATGCTAACACAGGAGCCCAGGAGCCACAGGGGCCTGGCCCTCCCGCAGCTGCGAGGAAGAATTCCTGCTTTGAAATTGGGATCTCTCAGCTCCCCTCTAGCCCTTCACGGGATGTCAAAACAAACAGGGCACCAGATCCGGGCAGGCTCAGGTTACAGGCCAGCAATGGATTTAGCTACAGGACGCGTCAAGACCTGGCACCTGATGGGACCTTGATTTCCCAAAATGGCACAGCCAGACCCTGAGAGGCCCTGATGCAGTGGGGACAGTCATGGTGATTGTGCCAAAGCCATTTTCTGAGTGCCCACTGCCTGGCAGGCTGGTGCTGGGCAGGGGGGAGGCGGCGGGGGTAGCCAAGTCCTGTGGATTCCTGCCCTGGAGGAGATGGAGTTAGAAACAATTACTAGACTGCAGCATATGAAAGGTCACTGGGGGGCAAGTACTAAGCGCCAGGCTCCTGGAGGAGAGGAGGGACCCACAGCTGGCGAGGGCTGAGGGCTAGAGGGTTCACATAGGACACAGGGGAAACATCTAACCTGAACAAGGAGCCCAAGGCACATGAGCAGACAGGTTGCATGAGGAGGGAGGGCATTCCAGAAGAAGGGGGCAGCACAGGCAAAGGCCAGGAGGCGTGGAAGGGAAGAGAGGTTTAAAGAAGGGCAGGTGGTGCGTGTGGCGGGAGAGCAGGGCTTGCAGAGGTGAGAGAGGGACCTGGTACAGAAGATGCCTCTGGAGATGGAGGAGAAGGTGGGGCCTGTCATGTTAAGGAGTCCAGCAGGCCATGGGGACCTAGGTTTTCCCAACAGAGGCTGCCAAATCTGGCCCCAGCCAGCTTGTGTAGCTATAGTTTCATTGGTGCCCAGCCATGCCCACTCATTTACATATTCTCCAGGGGCCCTGGTTCTTGAGTTGTGACTGTAACACAAGACTGTGTGTCCCCAAAGCCGAAATACTAAGTCAGGGCCCTTCCAGAAAACATCTGCCGACTCCTAACATAGAAGATGGACAAGGTAACAAGAAAGGCCATTGCACGGGAGAACATATGTGCCAATGTTATATCTGATTAGGGTTTAATCTCCAACATTTACAGGGAACTCATACAACTTAACAAAAGGAAGATAAACAATCCAATCAAAAAATGGGCAAAGGACCCCTTATAAAAGAGGACATTCAGAAAGCCAAGAGACATATGAAAACATGCCCAAAGTCACTAATCATCTGAGAGATGCAAATCAAAATGACAATGAGGTACCATCTCACACATGTCAGAATGGCTATCATCAACAAACGACAATGGCTGGCGAGGATGTGGAGAAAAAGGAATCCTCGTACACTGCTAGTAGGAATGCAGCCTGGTGCATCCACTGTGGAAGACAGTATGGAATTTCCTCAAAAAGTTAAAAATGGAACTCCCATTACCCAGTAATCCCACTTCTAGAACTATATCCCAAGTAACCAGAAACACCAATCAGAAAGGATATATGCACCCCTATGTTCATAGCAGCACAATTCACCATAGCTAAGATTTGGAAACAGCCTAAGTGCCATCAGCAGATGAGTGGATTAAAAAACTGTGGCACATCTACACAATGGAATACCATGCTGTTATAAAAAAGAAGGAACTCTTACCATTTGCAACAGCATGGATAGACCTGGCGAGCATTATGCTAAGTGAAATAAGCCAATTGGAGAAAGATAAATATCACATGATCTCACTCATATGTAGAATATAACGAACAACATAAACTGATGAACTAAAATAGATCCAGAGAAGCATCAAACAGACCGTCCAACCTCAGGGGGAAGGCAGGGAGGGGAGAAGGGTGAGAGGCCAACCAAAGGACTTGTATGCATGCATATGGGCATAACCCATGGACACAGTAATGAGGACATGTGCTGGGGGTGGAGAGGTGGGGATGGGAATGAGCGGGAAGAGATCAACAGGGGGAAAAGGATTCATATGTAATACTTTAAATAATAAATAATTTTTTAAATAAAGAAGATGGACAAGAGTGGAAAGGGGTCTGGAGAAAGAAAGACCAGGATGCCTGCTCAGGCTCCAGAAGAGAGCCGGTGACCAGAAAGTGAAGATCCACCAGAGCATGACACAAAGTAGGTGTACACAGGGTGCCTCATGGCAGTACCCGAACCTCCGCAGCAGGAGAAAACAGGAGCTGGAAGAGGAAGAAGAGGAGGTCTGGGTCCTGGGTCTCCTGTCTCCAGTCACCTACACTGGGGGGACATATGACCTACACATGGTGCTAACACCTAGGTCCCTCCAAGGGCCCAGCACCAGGCAGAGGCCAGAGGGAGAGGTCAGAGTCCTGGAATGACCTGAGGGAGAACACCCCTCTTTGAGAGGATGTCAGAGGGTGCTTTTGGGAGGCCCTCCCACCCCCTTCCCAGCCTCAGCACAAGTTGTCCCAGCTGTAGAGGCCCAGAAAGAAGCAGCCATCTGCTAGGGGTCAACATGCTGTGTCGGAAGTGGGGCTCCTGATTCCTAACTTGGGGGCTTGCACATTCTTCTCTGAGCCTCCGGTCTGGGTCCATCCTGATCCTGGAGAATCAGAGGCTGGAAGGTCCAAGCCTGCCAGCTGCTTCACCCCAGCTGAGTCCAGGTCGCTGCCTGTGGAGAAGGGTGGGCTGGACCAGCTTTCCTGGGGGGGGGGCCCATCCTATACTCCTCTCTCTTTGCAGCAGAATCAGTGTGGGCCTTCCAAGCAGACAATGTGGAACCCAGTTTAAGAAACAAAGCATTAAAAGCGCAACACTATCATTTTAGGAAACCACTTGGTGCCAACTTGCATGGAAACATAAACTCAGGGACTAAAATTCATGCCAGTAGTAGATTATGATGGCCATTCAGATGCTTCAGATGCATTCAATGTTTAGATTATTATTAAAATGAAAACAAAAGGAAACAATTCTTAAGTAAAAGAACATTCTTAAAGCAGAATTCTTAACACTCTCCCCCAGGCGTCTCTGGGCCCATTTGAAAGACCACATGGGGCTAAGGAGTTAGGTGGCCCAGTTGGGCATTCCTTAGTCCTATGCCCAGCCATGCCATTGGAGCCCACCAGAAGGGCTGGCACAGGGTAGGCCATTAGCTCCACTTCGTCAAATGAATAAATGGTTGACTGAACGAAGAAGTTTGAGTCTGGTTCTGCAATTTACCAGCTCTGTGTCCTCAGGCAAGACCTTTAACCTCTCTGAGCCTCAGTTTCTTCATCTCTAAAATTTTCAACATTATTCACGACTCAAAGAATTACTGTGAGAATTATAAGAGATAGTACCCATTAAGGCCTTGGCACAGTGACTGGCACAATCAAGGTGCAGAATAAATGGTAGCTATTATTGTTACTTTCCAAAGATGACTTTAATCCCATATCAAAAACATCTTTCCAGATCTTTCACCCTCACGACTCCATCATGCAGACCCCAGCATAGAACCTAGCACAAGGAGCACAGGAAAGAGTCGTTGGAGCAGAACTCAGCAGAGAGCTTCATGGCCCCAGTGGATGCAGGGGCCGAGGCTGTTCCTGTCTGCCTCCTGCCTCCGCAGTGGGAGGCTACCCCTCATGCACAGACCCCAGCCCTCCAAACTGCACATGGGCTTCCCAGGCCAGGGAGCTCACCTGGGCCCATGCTACAGAATATAGCTCTGCAGATAGTGAGGGCGCCAGCTCAGCCATGTTCTGCCTCTGCACCGACCTCTCCTCCATTCCTTCTCATGCTGAGCTAGGGCCCACGTGGGTCTTCGCCAAGGCATCGTTCCCAGGCCCAGGAACAACAGGCTCCCCATTCTTCCCGGCCCTTGGCAGACCTGCCTCCTCCCACTGTGGCACTGCCCACTGCGGCTCCCAGGCAGCTGCCCCAGTTCAAGGGGCCAGCACAGACCTCTCTGGGGCCTGGGGAACAAACCAGGCCTGTCCCCTCACCCCGGGAGGAAGAGGAACTGGCTCAAGTCCCCTTGCTGAGACAGCATCACAGGGTCACTCGCTTCACCCTCAGGCTGTAAATCTCACTGTCATCAGGCGTCTGTACACACAGTCCTCACTGACCAAAGGTGTTTCCTCCAAAGAGAGGGTCTGCTACCTGCCTCTCCCTGATCTTCACCCTTCGGGCCAGAGGTCAACCGTCAGCTCCCTGCCTCAAGGGTGACACCCCCAAATCTCATTACCCACTGGGAATCCCAGCCCCACCTCCACCTCCTCCTTTCCACACTTGCCCATCAAATTCCAAAGGAAATTTTGCCATTTATGACAGCATGGATGGACCTAGAGGCTATTATGCTAAGTGAAGTAAGTCTGACGGAGAAATACTTACATGTAAAATTTAAACAAAACACACATACAAATAACACAAAAAAGAAACAGACTCATAGAACAAACTGATGGTTGCCAGAGAGTAGGGGGATTGGAAGATGGCTAAAAAAGGTGAAGGGGGATAAGAGTTACAAACTGCCAGTTATAAAAATAATTAAGTCATGGGGATGTAATGCACAACATAGGGGAAATAATCCATGATACCGTAATAACCGTGGATGGTGACAGATGGTTACCAGGCTTATTGTATGATCACATCATGAGGTATGTAAATGTTGAATCATTATGTTGTGCACCTGAAACTCATATGACATTATATGTCTACTACACCTCAATAAAAAAATTCCATCAGACAGGAATCACTGGACTCACCCAGAACCTGCAATCCACAACTCAAGGAAGAGGATGCGATGTTGGGTTTCTCTTACCACGTTCATGCAGCTATTTCCTAACTTTCTGTTTAGGGATCCTGAGCTCAGGCCTTAAGAACCATCCTCCTCTGTCCCCAAGGGTGGGAGCCGGAGCCTCAGGGGGGAGGCTGTGGACAGGGAGTCCTTCCCAGGGCATAGATTCCTGGGGAATGTGCACTTGATTCCCAGGAGTCCCCACCTCAGAGGCTCCAGTACACAGTTCCAGCCCAGGAGGGCTCCATCTGCAGCCCAGAGAGGCACCTTACAGGGGAGGCAGGGCCTCCAGTGGAGGTGCAAAGTATGGGGCTGTGTTTCTTAAAGGAAAAGCCTGCCCAGAGCCCATGGAGCAACTACTAGACAGGAAGGAGGGAGCAAGGATGAGCCAGCCTTCTCCAGGGAAAAGCTCTGAACAAACCCCAGGGCTGGGACTCAGGCAGAGGGAAGTACAATAACCAATAACAAACCTACTGTGTGCTTTGCACATGGGAACTTATTTGTTCCCCACATTTTAGGATGTAGACCCTGTTATTGCTATTGTTCCCATTTTATAGATAAAGAAACTGAAGCCTGGAGAGAGTAAGTTGCCAAGATCTCACAGGTAATGAATAGCAACATTAGGATTTGAATATAGGTGGTTCTCCTGGGGCTCAACCAATAGGGGAAACTCACTATATCAATCTATGATTGCGGACGGAGCACTGACCAGGGTCAGGTTCATGACCCGGAAAAGGTGTCACACAAGACACTGTCTGCCCTCAGAATGCTTGCTGCAAGAAATCACCCAAATGCTAACACCAAACATGTCTTTTGCTTTTTTCCATTTTAATTGTTTTCTGTATTTCCCACGCTTTCTAAAATAAGTAGTTGTTCCTTTTACAAAAAGAAGGAAAAAGGATTCTACCTCCTACCTCCCATTTGAATATGACTAGACTAGAGCAGGAAGATGAATGAATTCTACCTGAAAGTTTCAAGAGGAAGGAGAATAGCAAAATCCCCAGCCAGCCAGCTCTACTATGATTAAATCTGTGAGTGAAATGTTGTCTATTGTGAATCAATAGGCAGGTTTTCAATAAAAGTGAAGCAATAGCTTTCCTCTCAGCTAAACTGACATGAAAAAGTTTCTAAAACCTAGTAATTACAAAAACTCAGTGAGGCCCAGTCCTCATGTGTTATTCAGACTCTTCATAATCTGATCACCACCCCCTTTGTAGCTTCCCTTCCCTTTGTCCCATCCATCCCCCTCACCCTGGCAGCCAGACCAGACCTGCCGAGGTTTCCCCAAGCCTACCCAGCAGCTGACATCCTTCAAGGCCCGGCTTGTCACTGCTCCCATGGACCCTGCCACCCCACAAGCAAAACTGAGGCTCCCCTTTCTGAGCTCCTGCAAAGTCTGCCCACCCAGAACAGACCATTAGAGCTGGCAGCATCTGTGTGCTAACCAACTCAGTGTCTTTGTTCACTTTCCATCCCTAGCACCTACCACTAAACATCTGTGGAATAGGCAGCACGTGATAATAATTATTGTTTTAATAATAAAACGTGTCATTTTCCATGTGCTTCCTCCTACAATAGCTCCTTTGAGCTTCAAGACGACAGGTTAGGTGGGTATTAGAGTATCAAATGTGCATATGGAGGAAGCTCAAGGTCCTTGAAACTCTGCCTTTGGACAGGAGGTTTGCCCAGGTGGCCAGGAAGGGCAGGCTTAGCTCCCTGACCTCAGCATCAGCTGGCCAGACTGTTTCCATCTCCTCTCGGCCCTCTGCCTGCCCTCCCAGAGCTCCATCCCAACACATCCTTCCCCTCAGCCCCCCGCCGTCCAGGCAGGGGGATGCCAGAGGGCACTGGGCACAGAAATGACGCTTCCCAGCTGGTGTGTAGCATGCATTCTCTCAGGGCTAGTGAGCGCAGTGTGGCCAGGGCACAAATGAGGCCACAGCTGCAGTGAGAGCCCAGAATGATCCTGTCAGCTTCATGGAGGAAACCTCTGTCATGCCCCCCAGAGTACCAACCGGACAGCCTGGCCACAAACCCTGTCTTTGGGGGCCACCAGGACAGGGTGTGGACCCAAAGTGCACAGAATGTTTGAGCCAGAAGGAAACTTCGAGATGCCATTGTCAACCCCCTCCTGACAGGCAGGAAAATCGGGCCCTTCCTAGGAGGGGCTGGTCAGAAGCACAGAGTGAGATGGTGCAAAGTGGGGCCTGACTCCTGACCCTTTCTGATCCAAGCAGAGGAAGGTGTTCAGCAACAGTGTGAAATCTAGTCTCCCTGGAGGCCTGGCCATTTCACAACCCACTTCCTCCACAGCCCTCCTCTGAGCAAAGGGGGCATGTGGGTCTAAGTCTAAAGCTCTTCCCACATTGACCTAGCAGCATACACTGGCATGGGCATACCACAGACTGGTGCGTCCATTCTCAGCCACCATCATTGACAGTTGTGATAGTTACTGGTGTTTGGTCAAATATCGTTGGTTCCCAAGCCCCCACTCAAGGCACATAGTGGATTCCTGGCCATCGTGTTTGTGTGGGGCCACGGGACCAATTCTGGCCCATGAGGTGAGAGGAGAAGCTGAGTGTTGTGATTCTTAATTTAAGTGTCAACTTGGCTAGACCATGGCACTAGATGTGTAGATGTCACTGCGGTGGAGTGGTGTTTACATGAGATCAACATTGAAATCAGGGGACTTTGGGTGAAGCAGATTATCCTCCATAATGTGGGTGGGCCTCGTCTAATCACTTGAAGGCTTTAAAGAGAAGACTGAGGTTCCCCAAGGAAGAAGGAATTCTGCCTGCAGATTGCATTTGGACCCAAGCTACAAAGTCAACTCTTCCCAGGGTCTGTAGCCTGCGGGACTGCCCTCTAGATTTTCAACCAGCTCCCACAATCAAGTGAGCCAGTTCCTGAAAATACATCTAGATAGATGAGAGAGAGAGAGACAGAGAGAGAGAGAGAGAGAGAGAGAGAGAGAGAGAGAGAGAGAGACTGACTTCTTATTGGTTGTCTATCTCTGGAGAACCCCGACTAATACAAGTGTAATTAGAGGTCTAGACTGTAGAGCATTAATTGGCAGGACCAGACCATCTTTTCCTTTGCTAAACTAGTCGTCAACATTTAAGGAGATGCCTGTTCTGCCAGCCTGGGGCTTCTGCGTGACAATCATGAGCAGAGACTCTCTATTGACCAACTACCAATAGGAACACCAGTTGTTTGAAGTCCCTGGAACTGGGACTTCAAACAACTGGGATGTGTGTTACTGCAGCATCATTTAACTTATACAGGCTGAAGCACTGGTTGTTTGTCTTAGGTTTGAGATGCTAGAGTGTGAAGAGAGAACTCCAAAAATGTAAGGGAACCTTGAAAGGGTTTTGGTCTTGGCTGACCACTGAGTCCCAGATGTGCAGCTCTTCCTCCAGCTGCCCAGCTGCCCCCGTGGCCATTTCAGGATCCTGGGATGTCTTAATCCACGGAATCCAAACATAGCTGTGTGAATGCATCAAAGGTACAATCTCAGTGGTGAAAGAAACTTCCCTAGAAAATGCTCAGAGTTCTGCTGAGGAATCTGACCCCAGGCCTGGAATGGGAAACTCTCCAAAGAACAAAAGTTTCCACTACGGCTACAAGAATGTTAAATGTGATAAAGACTTTTTTTTCCTCAGTAAGAAAAATGAGACCCTAAGTATTTATAAGCCAAAACCCAAAGGCCATTCCCTGATCCCCGTGAAGTTTCCTGCTGCCCAGGGAGAGGGGAACTGGAAAGAGAGCAGGGTGTCCTTGGCTCAAAAGCAGATGGGTTAAGTGTGGGGTCTTTGAGGAAATGCAATTACAAAGTATTGGTGATTCTCCTTAGGAATCAGCAGTGACCCAGAGGCTGCTGGGACTCTGTGTATTTCTTCTCAATGGATAAATCCAGTCCCCTGACCTTTAAGTACAGCACAGAAATAAACTCTGGGAGACTAAGCTTAAACCAGTGGCTCTCGATTTTGGGTGGTTCCTGGGTCCTTTGGCAACATTTTTGGCTGTCACAACTAGGGAACGTTATTGGCATTTAATGGGTAGTGACCTGGGGTGCTGAGACAGCACCCTCCTCCCCGACAAAGAATTATCCAGGCTAGTACCAAAGTTGAGAAGCCCTCACCAAGAATACATCCCTGTGAACATTAGAACAAAGAGCAAAAAGAACATTTATGGAATATGCTCTGATGGGGAAAAAAGATACAGGCATGCATATCCATATAAATGCTCACATACACATTCAGACCAACCAACACTGATTCTTCTACTAACGCATGCTGAGAGGGAGCAGAGGTTTCATGGGCAGGAAATACTAGTAACTGCACTGCTATTCTCTCCTCTCTGATGAGGGAGGAAGCCAGCAGGAGCATCTGAGGAGAAGGTCCATTATTTAGAGCAGGGGTGGGGAAGGTCCAGCCCTCCGGCCCTATTAGGCCAGAGAAATCCTTTGGTCTGGCCCTGCCAAGGCATTAGGGGTGAATTAATTAAAAATTTGACCAAATATAGCAGAGCTAATTTTTAAGTTGATAATTTTGTATGCCTGTGAATGATGTTAAATTTGTCCAAATGGCCCTTGGCAGAAAAAAAAAAAAAAAGTTCCTCTACCCCATTTAGAGGTTATCTTTGGATTTGCAAAGTGAGTCAAGGAGCAAAGTTTCGGGTGGGGCTGGAGAATAAACATAGCGGGACTACTGGGCATCTAAAGAGGGGAATTCCTGGAGTTGCTGGTAAGCACCCAGAAGCTCAGGAAGAAGGCCAGACAACCTGATGTCTGGCCAAGCAATCCATCTTTTTTAGGACAAGGTTGTTCAATGTTCAACTGCAAACTGTTTGCATTATTGTGATGTAAACACTGTTGGTCTCCTCAAACCTCACTAAAGTTTACCATATTCACAAACTCCTAGTGTAAATGCTGTGTGTGTGTGTGTGTGTGTGTGTGTGTGTGTGTGTGTGTGTAAAAAGGGTATGGGCATTAAATTTTACAACTGAGTCAAAACAGTGCAAAAAAAAAGTGCACTTGCATGAAACCAGTAATAATAGTTAACATTTACTGCAGGCCTATTATGTGCCAGCCACTAAAGGAGTACTTGCCATGCAATCTTACCAAATGCTCACAACTGCTCTCTGGTGTGGGGTGTTGGGGTGGGAGCACCATTGTTATCCCCCAGAAGGGCTAAGAGGTCTGAGGGGGATTTAAGCCACTCACTCAGGGATCACAATGAGTCAGGTACAGGCAGAATTCAAATCCAATTCAAATTCAAATCCTAGCTCCAGAGTCCACATCTTAATGTCTGGGCCACCCTGCTTGTGACCAGTGGTGATTCATAATCTTAACTAGTTAGATGGAAACAGGAACTTGGAGCTGGAGATGATGAGAAATGATACGCCCTCACCTCTGACTTGGGAATCCCTCGCCCGGCAGTTCTCAGACTTTAGTGTGACCAGGATCACCTGGCGGGCTTGATAAAATACAACAGCTGGGCTGCATTCCCAGCCTTTGATTTAGTGGGCCTGGGTCAGGGCCCAAGGATTTGCCTTTCTAACAAGTTCCAGGTGATCCTGACTCTGCTGGCCCAGAGCCAGTCTTTGGGAACCTCTGCTCCTATGGAAGGATATGGGGGGTGGGGTGGGGGGGTGGGGGGGCTGGACTCAGCGAATGCATTCTGAATTTCAAAGGCAGGGCTCCTCAGGTGACATTTGGTCACAATAGCAACTACTGAGTAGCTGGGAATTGGAGGAGGCTAATATGGAAGACAGTGGAGGAGAGAAGGGACCAGTGTCCAGTGGAATTCAACCTCGAAGACTTCCTGAAGAGCGAGCCAGTGGTGAGAAGCATTGACCCTGGGATTACTGATTGGATGCATACTCCAGAATGGGAAGCTGTGCAGGATGGTGGTTAGAAGGTAAATGAGTTCAAACTGCCGCTCTCCTGCTGTGTTGTATGGACCTGACTCAAGGTCCTTAACAGTTCTAAGCCCTAGTTTCTGAATCCATAAAATGGAGCAACAACCAACCAAAAACTCAGCATTGTAAAAGGCAACACCTTAATGGCATTAGGGCTATATCTGTGGCCAGGGAGCCTGAGCCTCGGTCAAAGGCAGGGACTTTGCTGCTGCTCACAGCCCACGTGGGAGCTGGGATATTGAACTTGAGATCTTCGTCACCACACCCTCCATCATTGAAAAGATCTCTCATCGCCCTAACCCAGTGGTCGGCAAACCACGGCTCGCGAGCCACATTTGGCTTTCGAGCCGTGGTTTGCCACTCTGTTGACTAATGAGTTTGCCAACCACTGCCCTAACCGGTTTGGCTCAGTGGATAGAGTG
Source organism: Corynorhinus townsendii (assembly GCA_026230045.1). Lineage (NCBI taxonomy): Eukaryota > Metazoa > Chordata > Mammalia > Chiroptera > Vespertilionidae > Corynorhinus > Corynorhinus townsendii. The sequence continues at coordinate 91,600,767 of JAPDVU010000004.1, forward strand.
TTGGCCTGCGGACTCAAGAGTCCCAGGTTTGATTCAGGTCAAGAGCATGTACCTTGGTTGCGGGCACATCCCCAGTAGGGGGTGTGCAGGAGGCAGCTAATCGACGTTTCTAACTCTCTCTCCCTCTCCCTCTCCCTTCCTCTCTGTAAAAAATCAATAAAATATATTTTTTTAATTAAAAAAAAAGATCTCCCATCCCATTGGGTGCCCTTCAGTGTTTTAGGGCCCTTCCCCCAGTTCTGAGCTTTCTCTCTATCAGCCCAGGCTCAGTGACCACTTCCATACCCAGCTCAGAACTTTTCTCGTTTACACAATTGGTAACACTAAGGGAGGCAAAGGAGGAAGCAGGATACATACCTGTCCCACCTGAGCACGAGCAGTATGTACTCACCCTGCTTTAAAATGTGTGCAGGCAGAGAAGATTGAAAGGTGACTTGTCAAATGGCAGCTGAACTGGGAAGGTAAGTTCCCCAAGTGTGCATGGCCGCCAGGTGGGAAGGTGGAGAGCAGAGGTACAGGGACAGAAAGAAGTCCCTTTGGGTCCCCCAGTGATGGGCTCATAGGCTAATTTTATGTTTTGTCTTTCTGCTTCTATATATTTTCTATCATAAGCCTGCACTTCTTTTATAATCAAGGAGGGAAAGGTTTTTTCAACTCCATATCTTTCCAAGGTGTTTCTTGATCATGACCCACTCCACCCCTCTGGCTCCTGTCTGCCTCTAGCCCAAGAGTTTGCCTGTGTCACCATGGTGGCTGGCTTCTCAGTGTCCTCAAGTAGTTGTCCTATGTGTTGACCTGTGACCCTCTGGGAGGTGGAGCTGCCCCAAAGTGGGAGGAGACATTTCCTCCAACAAAAGAGCAGGTGGGCTCCTTGCCTGCCATTATCTATTCTGAGACCCACCCTCACCCCCCAAAACTCACTAGAGGGTTAGTTCATGCCAAGAAGGCAAAGAAAATGATCTGCAGGTGAGCAAAACTACACACACCCCCCACGCAGGCACCCCATCTGCCTCTTCTTCCCTTCTGTATCCGGAGTAAAATGTCATGTTAATGCCCTAGGATGAACTGGAAAGGCAAATTCCCAGTGTGCTTTGTGAGGGGTGAGTAGCCAGGGAGGGGGTGTCAGGAGTGGCCAATCTGCTTCCATCTGGCTCTGCAATCCACACTTATTTTCCTGGAGGAGTCTGGGCTCCCATTTCCCAGCGTGAGGAATCACACTTTCCCCCAAAATGCTTGACTTTTCAGTAAGGATTCTTGTCTCTTTGGGATTCCTGGAAACAGGACAAACACTAATGAGCTGACTCTGCCCTAGGCCTGGAAACCCTCTAGAACTCACAGGAGGTAGGGAGGAGGGTGGCGGGGGAGGGGGTGTGGGTGTGTTCTTAGCAGAAAGCAGGGTGCAGGATCCTAGGGGTCAAGCTACAGATGTACCAGAAGCTACCCAGATCCCCCAAATCAGAAGTCCCCTCTCACTCTGTGGCTGAACACAGGCAGGGCGGGCAGGTGGGGATACTCAACAATGCTTGTGGGACTGAGTTACAACATGGAAGTCAGGTGGTTGGTTGTTGAGTTCATCACGAAGGGAGATGGTTGCCATATATCAAGGTGCGGCACAGAAGGCAGGGGTCTCAGAGTCAGGCACACGTTGCCTGCAATGGCCTCTGGGCCTTTAACTAGCTATGTGACTTCAGGTCAGGTGCCTAAACTCTCAGAACCTCAGTTTTCTCGTCTGTGAAATGGGATAACACCCACTTTGCAGGTCTATGGTGAGAATGAGATGTGCTGGAGTGCACAAGTGCTTAGCTCAGTGCCTGGCACATAGTAGGTCTTGGTAGGTATAGTTGGCAAGTTTGAAGACTAGGAATTAATAAAGCCATACATGTGGTAGGCCAGCTGCAGAAGGTCTGACAGCCCTGGGGGTTGCCAATGAGAAGACACAGCTCCCCGGGATAATGGCAGCTAAGCTGAAGCTCCCTCCTTTGCAGGCTCCTCGGGGCCTCTGAATGCTCTGGCAGGTTTGGGCCAGGCCACCCTACCCCCTGCCCCAGCCGCAGACCCTCTGCAGCCTCAGCTGCTTAAATCCGAAGTGAATGTGTGAGTTCCAGACACCAGAATGAAATGATGGAGCCTCTACAGGGGTTCTGGGTCTCTCAGTCACCTCAGGATAAAGTGGTCAGGAAGCACACCCGCCTCAGTAAGGATCAGATGAACTGCCACAGCCCCACTGTCAAGAGAAGTCCATGACTCTTCAGCCGTCCCAGAGAAGAAGACCTGAGCTACTGCCACCCCTCTGCCTACACACACACACCCGTCCTGCCAAGAGCTCTAGTAACTGGGCAAACACACCAGGCCCCAGGTGTTCTCAGTCTAACTGAGAAGGCAAAACACAGACAGAAAAGACTTAAGAATACAGAAAAACAAGGGGCAAGAATTGTTTTCTTTCAAAGGAACTCATAGGTCCCCTCAGAGATCCTGTGGCCCGCCTGAAGGAGAACAGGCCCTTTGCCTGAAACAGTGAATTTACATAACCTCCCAGTCCCAGCGATGCTCCACCGGCTCTGGTTACAACAACAAGGGCCGAGGAACTGGAGAGCCAGCGATGGCCAAGGCAGGGGGGAAACCAAACACAATCCACATGAGGTTTTCATTTTCTCAGCCATGTGAGAATGGCCCTGCAGATCCAGCTATAAATACCCACTGCCATTGCCACAGGATGGAAAAGCCTGCGCGCGCTCTCTCTCTCTCTTCTCTCTCTCTCTCTCTCTCTCTCACACACACACACACACACCCATACAAACACACACGACAAGTCCCTTCAAATGGTTCATGGGCTCAAGAATGCCGATCAATGTTTCTAAGAATATCTACCTTAGAAGACACAGCGCTCAACTCCCCTGGCTGAGTGTCTATGCAGGAGCCTCCTCAGAGATGACAGGGCCTGGGAGAAGTGTCCATAGCCATCACCAAGGTGGAATGCAGGGCTGTCCCTGCAATACCGAGGCCCAGTCAAAACCCACCAGCAACCACAAACAGGACAGAGGGGAGGTTCTTGGACCACAGCAGGACAATCTAACACAGCGTGGCCAGTTTCCAGAGGGGGCATCCAGGAAGGCTGGCTACAGAGAGCAGAATTAGCTGGCATGGACCTTCTGTGCTTTGTCCTTCTCTTTCTTCTCACCTGGAAGAAACCATCTTGTCACCAGAAAGCAGTGAACATGACGACAAAATCGTGTCTCGTTCTACGGGCGGCTGCAGTGGAGACAGAGGGAGCCCAGGCTGCTTCGGGCACTGTGGGGCCACCCTGCCCACTCTGGACTGCATCTGCTGGACGCGCTGTATAAGGAAAATCAGGCCCCTCACTGATAGGGCCAGGCTGGTAGGGTTTCTGTACCAGACAGCTGAGCACAAATTCTAATGGATATGCGCCTCAAAACACCGTGGGGCGCATATCCCCAGGAACATCCAGGAAAAGCCCTCTATAGATAAATAAAGAGAAAGAATACTAGTTTAAACACTGTGAACCCAGATTTTTCTGCAGAGCTCCTCTGAGCACTAGACAAGGTCACCTCTCTGACATCAATCACAGCCTTCACAGGATGGGGGATGTGCTCAGGTGAGCCATGGGGAGGTAATGAAGGTGGATCCAGGAGGAGAACTCTGGGCTCGGATCCTGTCTCAAGTCCTCAAACTGCCACCTGAGAGCACCAAGCTCAATCACCTTAAGGTAGATACATCCATTCTCTGGGCAACGAAGTATTTAGGCAGGGGTGGGGAACGTCCGGCCTGTGGGCCACGCAAGGCCCGAGAAATCTTTTGGTCTGGGCCTGCCAAGGCATTAGGGGTGAGCCAATTAAGTGTTGACCAAATAGAGCAGACTAATTTTTAAGTTGATAATTTTATTTGACCCTCACATTATGTTATAAATATCCCAATAGGTTGACAGAGAAAGGTTCCCCACCCCTGATTTAGAGTAAGTTAAAGAGCCAATCCCCAAGCCTCATTCAAAACATTTTTCTTTTCAAAGCACAGAGCAAAGTACCTGACCCAAAGCCTTAAGTATCAGGTCCTTTCCCTCCCAGACCTCCTTGGCTCACTCAGCTAAGACTCCCAGAGTCAAGGAGTCCACAAATAGCCCAAACTGCCCAAAGCTATTACAATTTGAATCCAAGGGCCTCCCCATTATGTCTGGATTACCCACTTGCATGACAAAGGCATACAGAAATATTTAAGGTGCTAACTATTCTCCACTGGCCCTTCTCCCTCCACACCCTGCCCTGCTCACCACACCCCTGCCCAGGGGAATGACCTCTCTGAAATGCATCCCTCAGGGTGCTGGGCTTTTGCTGCCCAGTGGGATTTGACCAGTGGAAAGCAGGCAGGTGACTGGAGTGTGGAGGGAGAGGCCTCAGGGTGTTTGTTCCCATTCCCTCTGTTAAGCCCTGATGGTAGTGATGGGCAGTGGCCATTCCTCTAGGACCACAGCTCCTGCCAGGAGGCCCCTCCTCCTCAGCTCCAACTGGCCCAGGGCCCTGATGACACTTCCTTCCCCCTCAACCTCTCCAGGGGCAGGAGTGTTAACAGCTTCTTGCTGTTGCTGGTTCTAGTCCCTTATCTCTGCAAAAGTCCTCTCATTACATTCTTATCAGTTAAACCCTTCTGGGAGTGCCAAGTGTCTCCTGCCTAGAGCCTGACTGTCATAGACTACAAGGTGTGTTATCAGAGCAACCATGTGCCCAGGATTCGTACCGCAAAGTCCCAATTTGGTGTGATTTTCTTCCTTTTACTTAAGGTGAATTATAGGAAATAAATAAGCAGGAGGAAGAGAGGAAAGATCCCCCCCCCACCACCACCACCACCACCCCCGGCTTTAGTCCCAGGGCAAGCACTCTGCTGGCCAGATAAGGAGCTCATGGTGCTGAACTGAGACTGAGGGTGGTGGGCTCGGTCAAGGACAGAGGCTACACATCAGAAGACAGGGCACTGGAGGCCCGCCCAGCGTGTGCCCCTTGCCTTGGACTGGGACCAGATTCCCAGGGAGAGGGGCTGGAATCGAGGAAGGCACATACAGGAGCGGAACCGCCTGCATGGTAACAGGCACCCAAAGAAGAAGTCAGCGAGGCTTCATTGTCCCGTGAAAGAAAGTGAGGCAGTTCCCAATGGAGGGTCCTCCCCACTCCGGGGCCGCATGTCTGCAAGAAGAGCAGAGAGGGGCCGTTCCAGGGAAAGTCAGAGGCATAGAGACCTCCGGGGGAGCCGGGCAGTGAGGATGCAGAGGGAGAGTCTCTCAGCCCAGGGCACTGAGAAATATTCAGGACTGTTGGTCCCATGTCCTTATCAAAAGGATGTCAGGACAGAGGATAGCTGTGGTCACTTGCAAGAAATTCCAGTCATTCCCAAGGAGGGGATGGGATGAGAGGAAGCTTCAGCAATTTGCAATATAGAGAATGTGCCAGAGAGCTGTTGTTTGGCTCCTATTGCTATGACCCTATTTTGCATCTCCATGATATATCAAAATACGATCCCGACAAATCCACAAATCAGAAAAAAAGAGGGCAAGATTTTTAGTTCAAAAACAGTGATCACCATGAGTACGTGGGGCCCTGTGGCCCACCTGAAGGTGGTCACAGCACCCAGAATGTCCCAGATGGACCTGGAGCAAAGGGGCAGCTGCTTCTATTCACCCTCCAGCATGTCCATGTGCCAACGGGCAGAGGAGATGAATTGGGAATCTGTGCCCATTTTATTGTTTATTTAATTTTATGTATTGATTGACTGATCTTTAGAGAGAGAAGAAGGGAGAGGGAGGGAGAGAGAAAAGGAGAGAAAGAGAGAAGGAGGGAGAGAGAGAGGGAGAAACATCGGTCCCTACCTGGGATTCAGCCTGCAACCTGGGCATGTGGCCTTGACCACAAATCGAACCGGCAACCTTTCAGTGCATGAGACAACCTCAAACAACTGACCCACACCGGCCAGGGTTGTGCCCATTTTTAAAAAATTAACTTTTTACAAACCAAAAATACTTTAAAAATATAGATACTAACTAAACATTTGTATACCACTGAGTATAAGGAATAAACTATCATGGATGTAAATGGAGTCCCTGTGTACCCCACCCTGCCTTCCCTAGCGGGAGCCACCTCTCTGAATCTAGTGGTTGTTCCAAATGTGTTTTTATACTTTTGTTCCATATGTAAATATTTGCAAATAAGGCATTCCTTTATATTATTTCAAACTTAATGACAATGGTCTCCTTCTGCACCTTGCTTTCCTACTAAATATTGTTCTGAGATCATATCTTCCTAGTACCTCTTCGTGTTTTGCCCAGGGTATTGTATAGTATTCCATTGTATGTAAATATCAAATTATTTAACCAGTCTTTTGATTGAGGATAGACATTTGAGTTGCTTTTTAGCTCTCAAATCCCTTATTATAGAATATTCACGCTATAATGAATATTCTTGAACATATCTCTTTTTCACAAGTTTTCAAGTTTTTCTCTAGCAATGAAATTGCTGGGCTGAAGGGTAAGTGCATCTCCGGTTTCACTAGACAGCAACAAATTGCTCTCCAAAGTGTCAAAGCAATTTCATTCCCACTATTAGTGAGTGGGAATTACGTTTGGCTCTATATCCAGAGTGATGAGTATAATTTTGGGGCCAATCTGATCAAGTGGGTGTTAAATGATGTCTCCGTGTGATTTCAATTTATGGTATTTCCCTGTTTCCAAGTACGTTTGACCGTCTTTCATGTGTTTATTATTCTATGGCATCATTTTACTGTTAGAATTACTCTTGCATGCTTTGAAAAACCAAAAGAATTTTTCTTTTAATTTATAAAAGTTGGAACAAGTTGTGCATTTCATCACCTCTTCACTGGAAAAAAAAAGAGAGGAAGATGGAGGCAGAGGAAGGACTTCCTTTTGCAGACTGGCTTTGAGGTAGGAGCCGTAAAATGACCATCACATTCGAGGTGAGCCACGGACAGAAATTCCCACAATCCCTGGGCAATGTGGCAGGCCCATTTCTCTAGACTTTGTCAACATTGTTTGGGAAAAGTTCCCAATGTTTTCTTGGTGCCCTTCACCTGTGAACACAGAACTATGTGGATGTCACAGAGGGACGGAAGGACCCAGAGGGACCACCTGTCCATCTCCCTGCAGGAAGTACCATGCATCTGCCATCCCATGGTATCTACTGAGTACATACTACGTTCCAGACACTCATCTAATAACCACAGAAACCCTGAAGGAGAGTCTGTAATTTTCCGACATTTCCCAAGCTTTCCTAAATGGACTCCACATTCCTCACCTTTAAGCATCTCTGTGGAATAGTGTTCCTCACTTCTAAATCCGTCTTAATACCTCCAGTCACTGGCACAAGGGATGGATGAACAGGTTCAGAAATGCGTGAGAGCAAAGACCACATCTTATTCAACTGCAAAGTTCCAGGGAGCATTTGACGTATGCCTCTTTAGGGAAGGAATTCCTCCCATACTAAATCTTCTTTTCTAAGCTTGAAGACAGAGTCATCATAGAAATAAACAAACCCTTTTGCTCAGGGTATAAAAGACACCTGAGATATAGCTGGGGACACTTCTTTTCCATGAAACCTTCCCCGACTTCCCCATCTCAAAACCATCTTTTCTCTAACCATGAACTGCATCACACCACACACTAGTTTTCCAATGTAAAGCACACTGTTTGGCAAATAATAATAATAGTTAAGATTTACTGAGTACCTACTACGTTCCAGACACTGTTCTAAGTACTTTACAAGTATTAATGTTGTCCTCATTTGGGGGGAGGTACTGATACTGTCGCTGTTTAACAGATCAGAAAACTGTGCCTCAGAGGAGAAAGACTTGCACGAGGCTCTGATTCTAGTAAGTGGTGGAATCTGAATGTGCATCCCAGCAGTTGGAGCCCAGCATCTGCATTAGGAGGCCACTACGTGCTCCAAAGCTACTGCTGGGCACGCACAAGCCCTTACATGCTCCTGGCTGGTGTTCTGGTAAAAATGCAGCTGTGGGCTTAATGAGAAAGTAATTATCGTTTGCATCCATATCTTTGACACACTTATATCAAATTGCTAAGGCCTGGAAGAATGTATTTATCTAATTAATAAATAGATTCCTTCTTTATTTATTAATTAAAAACTCCCCGTCGTGTGGGCTTGTCACATGTGTACTGCAGGTCTCACTGAAGAGACTGGAGACCCCGGAGGGGGTGAATTTTGCTCCCCAGGATTCATTCCCCAGGACTCGCTGGAGCCCCTCACCAGTGCTCCTCAGACAGCTGTTGAACCACCACAACCATTACTGACTAAGAATCACACAGCACTTCGCTGTGTAACATGCGCTTTTTCTACGCCCTGGGTCATAGGCTCACTTAACTCCTTTCCATTTTACAGGAGACTCAAACCGAGGCTCAGACATGCCAAACTGCTCAATCACTTATCTACGGAAGTGCAGCTAATTAGCGGATGGCTGAAATTTCAGCCTAGATCCTCATACCAACTCCCACGAGACAGTATCTTTCACTGCCCATTAAGCTGATCCCTTTTACTCTCTGTCCTTTGCATGTACACACACTTCTATACACAACTGACTTCTCTTTCTGGGCCAATAGAATAGGAGTCAGATCCAAAGAGAGAAAAGAAAGAATCTAAACTAAGCTTGTTCTATGAAGTACGAATGAATGAATGAATATGAATAAGCACGTGGATAAATGATATATATCAGGTGTACTGGTTAATAATGCAGATTTTGTAATCAAAGAAAACACAATTAATTTCAAGAGAAACATCAAAAGTGCTTTATTCAAAGTAATGTTCATTGCTAGCTACACATTTCCCCTATCTTTCAGGTAATTTGTGGATACCATCCCAATAGAACTTTTCTTATTTTGAGGCAAACCATTCAGAGACCCAATTTTCCACTTCTTCATATGTTTTGAAGTGCTGCTCAGAAAGTGCACGTGCCATCAATAGGAAAAAGTGGTAATCTGAAGGAGCAAGTTCTGGTGAATACAGCAGGTGGGTTAATACTTCCTAGGCAAGATCTTTTAACGTGTCTTTAACTGGTTTTGAAGTGTGTGATGGTGTGTCATCATGAAACAAAATTACTTTGCCATGTCTTCTGGAACATTCTGGTCATTTCACGATCAAAGCGTGGCTCAAATTGATTATTTGTTGGTAGCAATCAGTGTTAACAGTTTCACCTGGTTTTAGAAGCTCATAATACACCACACCTTCCTGATCCCACCAAACGCAGAGCATTGTCTTCTTTCTGAAGCCATTTGGCCTTGCAGTCCATGTTGATGGTTGACCAGGATCAACCCATGATTTTGTGCGTTTGGGATTCTCAAAATAAATCCACTTTTCATCGCCAGTCACAATTTGGTGCAAAAAAGACTTTCTTTCATGCTGTTGAAGCAACATTTTACTGGTGACTTTTCAGTTTTCCATTTGTCTTTCATTCAGTTGATGTGGCACCCATTTTCCTTTCTTTAAAATCTTTCCCACTGCTTGTAAATGATCAGAAATTATTTGCTGAGCAATGTTTAATTTTTCTGCAAGTTGTTTTTGAGATTGACAGGCATCATCATCCAATGATGTTTATAATTGTTGGTCTTCAAACTTTTTCGGTTGACCTGGATGTTCTTTGTCCTTCACGTCCAAATCATCACCTTTTAAAGTTTAAACCAGCATTCACAAGTATCTTGAGATGGATCATGTTCATCATAAGCTTCCTGAAGTATTCAGCAGCACTTTTCTTCAAAATAAAGTAATGAATTAAATCTTCCCGCAAATGCTCTTTTTTTTGGCATGAAATTTGACATTTTTAAGCATAAAAATATGTATGATGTTAACACCTTCAGAAAATTTGACATATGAAGTTTTGAAACTTGTTGTCAATACAACAAAATAGCAAACATATCAAATCGCATATATATCAACAGATGTGCAACTCCATCTATTGAAAAAAAATCCGCATTATTAACTGCTACACCTAGTACAGTCAACAAGAATTCCCTGAGTGCTAACTCTATACCTGACACATGGACAGGTGCCCTCAATGTCACAGGGACTAAGGCACAGCCCTAGCCTTCTAGGAGCTTCTGATCTGTTGGCATAAGCATCTCAATGGTAACTGGATCTGTCCAAGAAAGCTTCCCTTGTCCGAACCATGTCTGAGCAGGGAATGGTGTGCAGAGGAAGAGAAGAAAGCCAGGCCCTAGTTGGCATGAACCAAGGAGACTAGAAGTACATCGCATCAGGGCAGACTCCACACAGACAGGGTTTTGAAAGGGTTAAAAAGAGCCAGGACAGTCCCGCTGAGCAGGAGAGCGCTGCCCACTCAGCCTTGCAGGGGTGAGCGAAATCCCAGTTCCCCTGGGGCGGTGTCTGGTTCCCAGTGTCCTGTCCAGTGAGTGCCCCTTTCACTCTTGAAGGAGTCCTGGTTTAGACAGTAAATTACATGGTCACCCTTGCCTTCCAGGAAATGTATGACTTTCTCCAACAGCCCCAGGGCAGGAAAACAATTTGGCTTCTCAAGGTCATTGAGTTGCTCCTTTTTACAAAGCATCTCCTCATAGCTACCACCCACAGCTGGCACGGGTTCTAGGGGAACAGCCCCCACACCTATGTCTATGTTTCTATTCATTGTTAACGTTGAAGCCAAAACTATTCACCATCAGATCCCCAAATGCAGAAGCTTTAGATTTAAGCATATCTGTCTATATTCTGACTCTGAAAGTTTCTTCCTGTGTGATCTTAGGCAAGTCACTCAACCTCTCTGAGCCTCAAGTTGCCTCATCTGTGAGATGGGATGGTAACACCCATCTCATCATCTCATGGGATAGTTGTGAAGACTTAGCACAGTGCCTGGTATGCAGGGCACACCTACCCCCAGCAGGCTTTCTAGAACATGCAAACTCTCTGATACAAAGAGCAGGGGGAATAGGAAGATATCAGGGACCCCAGGGTATTCCTGGGCCTCAAGCCCCTGCACTACCAAGTTGGAACCACTTCTTCATCTTTATAGAAAATGGAAAACACCGGCACAACCATTTCATTAAACTGTTTGGCAGTTCATACCTCCTATAGCCAAACACATGCATTCCCTATGAGCCAGCAATCCACGCCCAAGAACACACCCATACCACATAGCCTAATGTTCCCCCAAGAACAAGTGCACAAATGCTCATAGCAAGGCTTTGCATAACTGCCCCTCCCCATGCCCAACCACAGAGGGTAAGTAAATCATAGTCAGATCATGGAAACCTGCACCACCATGAGAATAAATGACCTATGCAATAGCATGATGCTGAACAAAAGAAACCAGACACAAACAAATATGCACCGTGTGCTTCCATGTATGTGAAGTTCAAGGACAGGAAAACTAACCTATGGAGTTGGGTTTCAAGATCATGGGAGGGTAATAGGGAAGAAGGTGCATGACTGGCTTCTCTGGGCAGGGGATGTGGGAGGATTTGGAATGCTCTGTCTCTTGATCTGGATGTTGGGAACACAGCTGTGTTTTGTTTGTGAAAATCCATTGATCTATATAGTTATAAACTGTATTTTTCTGAATCATGTCAAACTTCACTAAAAAGTTAAAATAAATTTTTAAATGGCAAACATATATTTTGGTAGAGAGTTGAGCCGACTAAGTAAGCAGTAGACACTTAGCAAAAAGCAGTGGGATATTTGGTTTAATAAATGCCTGTTGAATCCCCGCTCTATGCCAGGCACTGAGCAGGATGTTGGACAAACAGAGCTGATGAGACTTAGTCCCCATTCTCCATCATCATCTCCATCACCTTCATCAGCATCATTAACATTCCTTAGTGCTTACTATGTGCCAGCCATGGTTTTAAGTACTTTTCCCCTTTTTTTTCTTCTTTTTACCAAACCATGCATCAACTCTATCTTCATAACAACCCATTACAGATGAGAAAACTAAGGCACAGAGACATGCAGTAACTCTGCAAGGTCACCCAGCCAGTAAGAAATGGAGCCAGAATCTGGACCCAGGGCCTGTGCTCTGAACCACAGCCTTCCACTCAGAAGTCTGGCCTGAGCACGGGCTTTATCAGCTCTGCCAGCCCTGGCTTCTATAGCATCACCTCTGTTTAGGGCAACAGTAATGGGAAATTACAACTGTGTCTCTCAGAAAGGCACAGAGGGTTTCAACTATCAGCCCAATTGATAATGATTTAGAAAAAAAGAAGAAGAAGAGTTAAAATGGCTTGGCCCTTCTACTGTCCAAAGTCCACAGAAACCCTGAATTTGCTTCAAACTAACTTCAAAGCTGCCTCTGGCTCTGTGGAAACACTGACAGATCTCCCCACTGGCCTGGCATCACTCCTTTCCCTGGCTGCCTGCTCAGGGGACCTTGAGGCTGGGGGCTGTGGCATCTGGGAGGCAAGGAGGGAGGGAGTGTTGACACTGACCCCCACGAATGTGGTCAGACGTTGAACTGTGAGTCTGGGTCCCGAGTCTGGCACACGAGCATCCATCACGCAGGCTAGCTTTGCTTTGGCACTCGGGGCAGGCGATCAGTGTACTTAACCTGAGGGCGGAATGTTTAAGTCACAGCGCCAAAGCTCTCCCGTGCTCAGGACAAACTAGTAAGAAACAACAAACACCCACAGGGACAAATCAGGTCTGGCAGAGACTCGTGCAGGGATGATGTGGACACCTATGCAGGCGGGAAGGCGGTTCCCAGGGGCCAGCTGGGGCCTCTGAGACCACCCCCTTTCTACTGCAGAAGCACCAGTAAGATGGAGAGGCATTCCTAAAGGCCAGCTCGTCCAGTCCCCATCTCCAGGATGGCAGCAAAGCCATCTGGTTGTGCTTCTACCCAGAAGTACCCACACCCTCTGTCTATCATGAGCAGCAGGGACAAGAACAGGGGCAAATGCAAATTTGGTGATAAAATTCTAAACATTTGCTCAGTCTGCCCAGTTACAACACAACCTAGTTGTAGAGAGATCCGTTGGGTCTCACCTAGAAAGCAGACAAAATAGAGCACAAGAAAAAAAGGTGCACTTTTTCATATTCTAATAGAGCCACTGATGATTACCTAGAAAATAATGGACACCTCTGAAAGGACTTCATATAAAACAGTCACAGTGTCTGGAGCAGGCACAGGGTTTTCAGGAAGGGCACTTGGAATCAACCATCCAGGGGAGGGGCTGGCAGGCGGGAGATGGCACTGGGAGGAGAGAAAATGCAGCCATCATTTGTCATTCAGCCTCAGGAAAGGCCTCCGCCAACCCTGTGGGGAGCCCAGGCACTGGGAGGCCCTTTGGAATTTCCTCACATTGGGACAGAGGGGCAGGCCTTCCTCGCCCCCACCTATCATTGGATGCAGGTGACCCAGGAGAGGAGCGTGGGTGGGGGTGACTGTGGGCAAAGGAAACTCTTGAGCTGAGGAAATTCCAAAGAGGATGACCACCCCCAGCACTGCCCACCGCTGAGTTAGTCCTAAACGGGGTCTGGGTGGCATAGCTCAGAGTCCACTATGAGAAACTTGGACTCAGCCTGGCCAGCTTGGTTCTGGTTTCTCTATGAACCAGGAGGTCATGGTTAGATTCCTGGTCAGGGCACAAGCCCAGGATGTGGGCTCGATCCCCAGTGTGGGGTGTGCAGGAGGCAATCTATCAATGATTCTCTCTCATCATTTCATCATTGATGTTTCTATCTCCCTTCCTCTCTGAAATCAATAACAATATTCAACAACAACAACAAAACTACTTGGACTCAGAAAGGCAATCAGTGTGTAGAGTCCATACCCTGCCCATGATACTACACTAATTTGTGGCATCTGTACTGGCCTCCAACCTAATGTCTAGTCTTTGATGTTTCCTGGGCATCGCCTACATTTCAGTCACTGAGGAGACCCAAGGAGGGAAGTCTAAATCTGACAAGGGGGAAGAGGAGTCGCATGGCCTGGTCCTCAGTAGCTTCCCTATGGGACGGACGAGGACCACATATGACATGTAGTCATACTCCAGTATGGTCAGGCCTGGTACAGCACTCACTGAGCCCGAGTGCCAAAGCCAAGCTTTCCTGGGTGATGTATGCTTGTATTGTCAGACTCAGGGACCCAAACTGGTGATCAGCCAGGATGAAACCACTTCTAATATCTGACTGATGCAAAAGTAAACATCCCTACAAGAATGGCATGATCTCAAATATATACAGCTGTATGTGTCCAGGCATAAAGAAATCAGGAAAAATTAACAAGAGCTTGAGGCATTGCAGGGATGACCTTAACATATGGTCAAGGGGAAGAGACACATGCTGCAGAGTAATGTGCACAGTTAAACTCAACTTTAATGGAAAACAGACACTCAAACAACAAGATCCCGCCCTGCCCGTAGCACACCTGTAGGTATTTGTATGAACAAAGGAAAAGATATGGAAGAACATCACTTTAGCCTATTTACGTTAATTATGAGGATGTGAAAGAGAGGTAGACATGTTATTTGTTTCCCACTTGTCTTTTTATAATATCGGTTCACTTGTTTAAGCAAGGATAAATTACTTTCATAATTTGGAAAAATCAAATAAAGGATACATTTTTAAGAATGATCAGCATAGCACCATGTGCATAATGGGGACCTATATACACATCCTGTTTCATTCTCTCTCCTACCTTCCCGCTTAGGACGCAGTTCCTCATTGTCCTTTTGGGGTTGATCAAAAGGAGTATTTAATTCAAGGCCAACATTTTCCTTTGCCCTCCCCTTAGTCATTAAAAGAGAGCATCACTTTAATATTATTCCACACACAGTACGTTATCTGCCACCAAAATAAATCTGCCATTAAATCTATAAAAATTATGCAACACATTCTGTAGTCAAATGGCAAATCTGTGAATTATCTGCTGTTTGCTATTATCCATGGCCATGCTTCTCTCTATTGCCGTGCTAATGAAAGCTGACCATAGCAAGCTAACTCCCAATTATCCTGGCTCATGTACATGAAAAGTCCAGAGAGGCCAAAACCCAACTTGTCACCACAACTGCAGACAAGAAGTCAAAGACTTGGTTTTAAGTTTCTTCCATCTTTCTCTGTCCCTGGCTGCACCCTGGAAGAGGTGTCCCAGAGGGAAGGAGCCACCACAGAATGGCGGGTTGAGGACACAACGGGTCCACATAAGTCTTTAAAGAGGGTAGCTCTTCTCAATCTGGTTGGCTATGGGAATTCTCTCTTGCAATCCCATCAGCACCTGGGCAAGTCCTACTCATTCCTCCAGAGTGAACTCAGGTATCATTGTGTTGAATCAAGGGTTAGTTGACACTGTTTGGCTAACAGGTATGGACTCTACAGTGGAATTTGACTTTTATGAGCTCCAAACCTGTAGAAAGCAAGATGGAGACAGTCCTACCCTGACTGTAATGCCGTTTGTTTAGTGTTATAACAGAGTCCCATGTCAAGTTCATGGGAGTGAGAAGGAAGGAGTGACTGGGGGGAACCTTGCAAAGGGAGTTTGAGAGAGAAGGCAGGAGCAAACCCAGCAGGAATAGTGGACCAGGAAGATGAGGATTGGGAAGGGTCTTTCAGTTAGAAAGAACTATGAACAAGGGTATAGAGGTGCGACATGCTCCTGACTATTCATGTAATAAAACCTAAGCTAACCCTTGAGGAATGATAGGGACTGCTGGTTGACACAGCAGTTAGCCACACAGAAACTCCTCACTCACATCCCGTGGCCTGATCTGTGTTATCTTAACAGGGGAACCTTCACCTCAGAAACCTCACAAGAGTTTTTCTTTGCCAACCAGCTTACAGACTGATTATTTTCCCTACTGCATCCCTTATTCTGCCCATGACACTGAATTTAGGTGTTGGCTCCAATCTAGTTATTGTTCTATTTGGTTAATTGCAAGTAACTACAACAACTGTGATAGTGAGAGCTAACATTCACTGAGTGCTTACTCTAGGCCCATGGTCAGCAAACCGCGGCTCTGAGCCTCAGAGAGGTTGAATGAACCAGGCCAGGCCCCCCTGCCAGGTGATGGCAAAGCCGTGGCTAGAACCCAAATCTGCCTCACCCCAAAGCCTGGGCTCCCCCCACAGCTACACAGCCCACTCTTTGAATCAGAAACTCGGGGTGGGGCCTGGCGAGCTACATTTTAACAAACCCTCTAGGACAGTGGTCGGCAAACCGCGGCTCATGAGCCACATGCGACTCTTTGGCCCCTTGAGTGTGGCTCTTCCACAAAATACCATGGCCTGCGTGAGTCTATTTTGAAGAAGTGGCATTAGAAGAAGTTTAAGTTTAAAAAATGTGGCTCTCAAAAGAAATTTCAATCGTTGTACTGTTGATATTTGGCTCTGTTGACTAATGAGTTTGCCGACCACTGCTCTAGGTCAAGGGCTGACAATTCTCACCACCACATGGAGTGGGAGGTATTATTTATTATCATCCCTGTTTCTCCGATGAGACTCAGAGAGATGAAATAATATGCAAGGCCTTATAAAACGTAAGTAGCAGGGCCAGGATTCAAACACAGGCTTGTCTGATTCTAGGCCCATATTCTTGACCACCATGCAGAAATGACTCTCCCGAAGGCATACTCACTCCATACCTGTTTGAGATCCAGAGCAGAAGCCATCAAACTTTTTCTGTTAAAGGGCCAGACAATAAAATTTTCAGCACTGTGAACCACAGGGCCCCTATTACAACACTCACCTGGGCCCTTTTAGCATGAAAGCAGCCATAGACAACACATAGACAAATTACATGGCTGTGCTCCAGTAAAACTTTGTTTATATAACAAGGGGACAGGGTAGATTTGGCTCCTAATATATAGTGGTTCATTCATTCATTAATTCAGGCAATGTTTATTGTCTCCCTTGTGCCTGACACTATACCAGGTTCTGGAATTCAGGGAGAACCACGCAAGTCCCCACCCTCATGGAGCTTACTTAAATCCTAGCAAAGTCTTGCCTGTTCATTTTACCTGTACCTGATACCCAGCGTCCTGACCTTGGTACAGTATTCTTCACTCTTCCATTGGACCTATGGCGCTCAACTTATACTTCAGGTCACTTGGGAGGTTGTAGAATTCTCAGCGCCTGGGTCCATGCCCCTGTGATCCTAATTTAATTGGTCTGGGTGAGCCCAGGTTCTGACACTTTTACAAGCTCGCCAGCTGATTCTGATGTGCAGCCAGGGCTGCAACCCATTGTTTGGATCCTCATTTACCTCCTGTTTCTTCCACTCACCTATTGTGTGAATTAGGGTAAGTCTTTTAGCCCACAGAGTATGAGTCATATAGTATGGATAATACCAATCTAACAGGATTGTTATGATGATGAAATGAGGCCATGAGCTTTTCAAACTGTAGGATGTTATACAAGGTAAGGTAGTTGTTGTCATTCTGCCATTATGTTAGGTACCGACTCAATAATTTCTTTCCCCAGGCTTGACCTTGTCTGTTTGAGCCACGGCAGTGTTTGGGATTTCTAAAACAAGCTATATGGAGACCGCTCACTGATAGCCCAGGTTCATTGGTGAGTGAGCTGGAGGCCTTTCCTTTACTCCTGCAGAGGGTCACATGGAGCTGCCATTGGTCACATGCTGGTCTATGCCCCACTTTTGTATGAAAGGGTCTCCCACTTTGAGCACCGATGTTAAGCC
This sequence comes from Corynorhinus townsendii, assembly GCA_026230045.1. Lineage (NCBI taxonomy): Eukaryota > Metazoa > Chordata > Mammalia > Chiroptera > Vespertilionidae > Corynorhinus > Corynorhinus townsendii. Next base: position 91,618,425 of record JAPDVU010000004.1, read on the forward strand.
TTGAATAAGTGGCTTATTTACTTTCCCTCATAGACAAAGGTCCAAACCCATGTACTTTCATGAGCTTAGATCTAGAGGGGAACAGCATGAACAGTTTGCCCACGGAGCAATTTGCTAGGTCCTTCTCATGTATTGTTTCATCTCATCTTCAGAACAATGCTGGGAGGTGAGGATAGCTACTGCTCTCATTTAGCAGACGAAGAAAAATCAGAGATTGAACCGCTTGTCACCTGATGGGGTCAGCACTCACACCTGAGTCCACTTGGTCCTGAAACATTCCCCATGGAGCCCGAGGCATCCTGCAAGTCAGTCAGCTCCTCTACGGCAAGAGATGAACTGCCAAATGTTTCTTTCTTCCAGGTTTTTTCTTGTCTTTGCTTTTGGAGGGGGAGCCCAGAAAGAATCCCATGACACCTGCTAATCACCACAGTGTGAAAGCCTCGCACGGCTCTGGCGTGATACACGGGGCCAGAGAAAAGGCATTTCCTCCCTGCGCAACATTTCAACGGCACAGTTTTATAACCTCGTAATGAAGCAAAAAACAAACAAACCAAAAAAATGTGATGAGAGAGTCGGAGAAATAGATACTGCCAGCAGCGAGGAATTCACTGACCCCCAATCTGGGCCATCTCAAGAGATGTTGGCCACTCGCTGAGCCTCTTAAAAGCTGAAAAGTCATCCCAGGCCACGGATAAAGAGAGTGCTTGAACAAAACAGAAACAAATGTGATCCTCAAAGTCTTAAATGTCAACTTGAAGGATAACTTAGAAGCTATCAGATGGTCCAAGAGAACCTGCAGCTGCTCTGTGCAGCATCAGATGCTCCTTCTGTGCTTGGACAACCACTCCCCTACACAGTGTCAATCGGGGTGCCAATCAGGGGGCAGCTTGCCCACCCCACCCCACCCCACCCGACAGTTGTACAGATGCCTAAAACTTCCATTCCTTTTTATACATATTTTTATTGATTTTTAGAGAGAGTGAAAGGGAGAGGGAGAGGGAAAGATTGATGGGAGAGTGGAACATCGATCAGACTACCTCCTGCATGCCCCCTACCAGGGATCGAGCCAGAAACCTGGGTATGTGCCCTGACCAGGAATGGAACCAGCAGCCTTTTGGTGCATGGGACCACACCCAACCACCTAAGCCACACGGCCAGGGCTACAGCTTCCATTCTTTGCAACCCATTGGAATCTCCTTCCCTTACTCTGACCTCAGTACCTTCAGGCGCAGTGGCTGCCTAACCTACCTCTGACCCGAGGCTTGTTCTTCAAGCCTCAACTGGTTCTTCTACCTCATTTTCTTAGATTCTTTTTTCTTTCTGCTACCGTGTCTTCCAAATCACTGATTCTATCCCCTGCTTCATCTAATCTTGATTTGGGGGAACAGTTTGTAAAGTATATGATTATCTCACCACTATGCTGTACTAATACAAAATAATATTGAAGGTAAACTATAGTTAAAAAACAATTTTTTTTAAAAAAAAAGAATGATACAAAGGTTAAAAGGAAAAAGGACTCCCGTGGTTCTTGATCTTGCTGCCCTGCCCCCACCTTACCACCTCCCACCCCCACTGTACACTCCAGCCTGCTCTGTGTGGCCTCTGCCTCTGGAGGGAGCTCACACAGGAGTGGTTTCCAGGCCAGGTGCCCAGGATGCCTGGTGCTTCCTCCCACCCTCAGGATGATGGGCCAGACATGTGCTCCTGGGTAATCCCCACCAGCCACCTTTTTTCCAGGGAGCCAGTAAAGGTCACCTGACCCTAGCAACTCCACCCATTGGCCTTCAATAATGGAAAACATGTAGTCAGATTTGGGGGGAGGTCCTTTCCAAACTACTCAGTCTCCTGATGGCTGAAAACGGTAACATGAAATTATGATAGGCCCTTTATTTAGGGTCTACAACATTGCTAGCTCTATTTCTGTCCTTTTGCATAAATATCATTTTTGTAATAACCTTGTAAGGTATATTATCCTCATTATCTTTTTCCAGGTGAGGACGCTGAAGCTCCCAGGGATAAGTAGGGTGTCCCAGGTGATGAATCCCCTCCTGGGCAGTGCTCAGAAGCCTGTGCTCTATCCTGCTCCAGGCAGCGTGTGAAGCCAAACCTGAAGGACACAGGGTCCCTGACCATAGACTCTGGTAGCCATGGAGATCCAGAGAGTCGGCCACTAGCAAAGCCAAGGACACCGTCCAAGTTGTTTGTCAGCCAGTGTGCTTGCCCTTTGGAACTTCAGGAGAGTCTGAGAATGAGCCCTAAGTATTCTGACCTCAGGGATGACTGGCGAGCCAGCCAGATCTTGAGCTGATAGAAGGGAGGAGGAGAAGGCTCCACTATCGGCCCAAGCATCAGTGGCCTAGGAATTCATCCCAGGTCTCAAGTTGGTGAAATGGCCCAGAGCAAGCCTGGAGGGGCCAGGATGGCACTGACTCTCAGAAAAACCTTCACGAAGAAAGAGTCAAAGCCCAGTTCTCTTGCTGAGGACCGTGTGCTGCTGGGACAGGGTAGTTCTGGGCGCCCACCACCAAGGGGTCCCTCTGTCCCTGGTATTCAGCCTTCTATTTGAAAATAGTGGGAATGAGCGGGAACATTGAAAATCGGTCCTCCCATTGGCGCCACTGAAATCAAAGAGGCAAGCCTCTGCCTCACTGGTCATCTTTGCACCCTCCCGACAGAGCACTGAGGCATGCCCTCTCCTTCTCCCCTGGGTCCAAGGGTCTTCAGTGAGGGAGAGAGTCTCACCTGTCTAGTGTCCAAAACTTTAGGGGCAGGAAGGTGGGAAGGAAGACTGGGGAGAGACCATGTTCCCATAGAAAGCAGTAGTCTCTCAATCTCACCCACACTCCCCCTTACCCCCCAAAAAATCATTCACAGGCCTTCCTACTGGTCCTGCCCTCACATCCTCCCTTCCTGATCGGCGAGAAGTTTCTCTCCTCTTTTCGTCCTGATGGGGGCACGAGTATTCCCTCAGCATCCCCAGAGCTGGAGGACAAAGCTCCGAAAACTCGGCTTCGCACCGGGGCGTGCAACTCACGAGGCAGCACACATAATAGCATAGTTGTTGCTTTTCAAGGAAGGAGTGCAGCTCCCAGCAAGGAGGAGAAACGGGCTGTTTATGCTTCCCTGCCCCAGGCCACGACCATCCCAGGCACTTCAAACATGGGAGCATGTCCCACACATGCTTCTCCCGGACCGCAGCGACCCCTCTTCCACACTCCTTTCCATCGCCTTCTTCATCACACGTAGGTGGAAGATGGACTCCTGAAGCTAAACGACTCTCTTTCTGACACTGCTGTCTGCTCAGTATATTATCGTGTTTCCCTAGGGATCGATTTGTATAATTTCTAAAATCCTTCCCAAATCTCCAGCTTCCTGTGGGTCCAAATTTCCTCCCTGTCCCTTCGTTTTTCTAGGGCACAGGGAGAGTCCAGCAATGTTCCTCCCACCCAAACATTGTAGGTTGGCTCTCTTGCAAAATACAAAACCGGAGCCCAGGCGAGGGCAAAGCTGAAAGGGCTCTCTGTGGTCACTGGTCTGTTGAACCCAGCTATTGACATCCAGGGTCTGCACTGGGCAATCCAGGGCCCGCCCACACAGCCAGGGCCCCCTCGCCTCCCACTCTCAGGACAACACAATCCCCCCTCTGCGTCCCAGGGAAAACCCATTGCCTCCATCAGCGGGCTTTTCAGAGAAATCCAAGAAACTGACATCCGTACTCAGGATGGGGGAAAACACAAACCTTAAGCTTTTCAAAAATGGGAAGTTGCTTTCATTCCCATGTCAGCTTCAAGGAAACCCTCCAGGGCCTCTTTCCTAGAGAGGCATGCTTTTCCTGCCCACCTTCCCTGGAGCTTTGCAAACCCACCACAGAACTGTGCAAAAGTAGCCAGAGCAGGGAGGCAAGAGTTAAATCCAGCCCAGACCTCAGCAATCTGTGTTCAATTTTGATAAAAATCTCTCCCCTTTCCCCACCGCCCCCTCCCTCCACCCCACAGCTCAGACACGTCTCTTTATGTTATGAGCTTGCATCTTGTTTGGGGCACCACGGTGCTCCCAGAGAATCCCCCACTGTGGGCACATGTGGCAGACACATTCATCCCACTCCTGGGGCAGGCTGGACACAGAGCCACAGTGTCCTGGCCGCCACGGCCGCCGCCACCACCACCTCCTTCTCCTCCTCCTCCTCTTCCTTAAATTACCTGCCTCCTGACCAGATACTTCCTTCTGCTTAAGTCAAAGTCCCAGGGCCTGGGCATGTCAGGCCACAGCGTGGGGACCTGAGTGCTGAGGCCCCCAGCGTGGGGACCCCTTTTCTGAGATGCTCCTTTCTTTGCTCCAAGTCCCACTGCCCACTGCTGCTGAGAGCCAGAACACCCACCCCCTGCCCTGCCTGCGTGCCAGAGGCCAGGCTTGCTGGTGGGAGCCGGGCTCCTGAAGAGTTAAATCCCCAACGAAGGCACAGGCTGACCAAAAAGTTCTGTTTGGGGACACCGGCTATGTTTGTCCACTTGTGACAACAAGGAATCCGATTTCAAAGCCACGAAAACACAATTTTTAAAGTTTTCCAAAGACATTCTCTGTGTCCAGATATGCGCTGACACCCACATACACACGCACACGGCCGCGCACGCAGGCCCCGGGAGCCCACTAAGCAACACTTTGGAGAAACAAAACAGGCAGCCTGTAGAGCTCTGCCTCCCTCCAACCCGCTCCCCGCACAGGGAATAAAGTAGGAGCGAGAGTGGGGAAGAGCCGGCAGAAAGCCGCCCCAGCCCGGCCCCCACCCCGGGAGGGACGCGAGCCCAGCAGGCCGGGCGGCGGCACTTACTCCGAGGACCCCGCGCGGGCGCCGCTCCGCAGCCCGGACCCCGCGGCGCGCTCGCTGCTCACCGCTCCTCGCCCCGACTCCGCCGCGTCCTGAGGAACCACCGCCTCCCCTCCAGGCCGGCCTCCCTCTCCTGCCCGCCCCGCTCTGACGTCAGGCGTCTTGGAGCGGGATATTTATGGCCAGGATACTCTGCATTTTCCCTAGGTAGAGTTCTGATTGCGGTTCCTTGGGATTTGTAATTTTCACACTTTCAGACAGAAAGGAGGGGAGGGGAGAGGGGGAAGGATAGCCGGCAGGGGCGAGGCAGACAATGAGAGTTGCTGTTTCCTACTCTGGCAAGGAGCCTTCCCAGGGCTCCCTCTGTTTTGGAAACATGTTAGGGTCAAGGAGGCAAAAGTGGCGACCTGGCCAGTGGGTTTCTCCGGGCTCCTCCCCTGGGCATCTGGCGCAAAGACCTGCTGGGAGCCCGCTGCGGGGTCGGGTCTGGGGGGAATGCCCTCTCCATCCCCAAAGGGCCCCGTGTAGGGCAGTAAGTCCCAGGAAGGTGCCAGGGCAAGAAAAGAGATAAATCAGGCAGAACAGAACAGCTAATTAGAAGCCCTGGTCCACACCCTAACAACTTTTCCATTTCTTCTTTGGGAGTGTGTATGTAAAAGGAAAAAAAAAAAAGTTTATTTTTATAAAATTATGTTCCACACTCCCTGCCTCTGTATAGCTTTTCCAACTCAGTGCCAGTCAATTCATCTTACTTCACTGCTTATATAGAGTGTGAGCCATTTACAATAGCTCTTATTCATACTTTTTAAATCGCCTTTAATTTTATTTTTTTCTTACATGTGATTGTGACCCATCTCCTGGACTGCACTGCAGTTGCCTTGGTCAGGAGCGACTTTCTGCTCCAAGCCTGGCACCATCCTCAGGGTGAGTGTTTGATCTTGTTTCCCCCACAATCCCAGGGGGCACCCACCCTGGGTGATGACCCATATAGAGTTTTCTGGGTATCCACATCTGGATTCTGATGGTTTCTGTTTCTCCACCAAGTTAAAGGATCTTAGGGGAATGGCTTGGTTTAAGGGCCCTCCTTCCAGAATACAGAAAAAGAGAATGTAATGCTTTTAGCCTTCATGGTTCCCAGGAATTGGAGAATGAACATAAAAATGATGCACAAGATGCAAATCGCTTGTGCAGTTAGATAACATAAGTGTGTAGGTATTCAACTCCCCATTACTAGAAAGAGCACAGATAACTGCAAATCATCACTAAGCCATCACAACTCTAGTGAACTTTCCATTAGCCCAGATGGGGTGGGTGGGTGTGCCTCAACCACAGTTACAATGCAGCAGGGACTCACGGACCTGGAATGTGTTTACCCCTTTGGCAGCAGCTGGTTAGGGCTGATTGCCAGAAGGGGCCAGGTCTTGGGGACTGGGCGTCTTGGTGGGGGACGGCCAAGATGTTTTGATCCAAGCCACAGAGGGCCGGAGCCCTGCTGTGTGGCCAGTGCCAGGCCGCCTCCTGAGCTTTATACCCACTGCCATGTCTTTCCCCTTCCTCACATCACGGTTCCATTGGCAAGGCAAGTTCTGCTCTGGGGTAGACATTGCAAGTTGGCTTCCAAAAGCCATCAGCCAACCCCTTCTCCCTTGCCTTTCGCAATAAAAAACTGGAAGTCTATAGTATTCACCATCCCAGGCTCCCTGGTAACTGGGGATAGCTCTGAAACCCAGTTCTGGCCAGGTGAGGTTGTTGTGCAAAAGGCAGCAGTCAGCTGCCACAAAACTCTAAGAAAAAGTCAGATTCAGACGGCATGCCCCTTCAACACTCTGACATTCCTTAATTGTACTTCCCCTATTTTTTCTCTCTTGGAACATAAACATGATGCCTGGAGATACAGCAGCCATCTTGCAACCTTGGGAACAAAAGCCACTCACTTAAGGATGGTGGAGCAGGAAGGTGGGAGGAGCCGGGGTGCTAGGTGGCTTCTGTACACCTTCCTCTGACTTCTTGTTAGGTGACAAAAATAAACTCCTATGTGTTTAAGTTATTATAGTTGAGTCTTCTGTTTGTGTTTTGTTGTTGTTGTTTTTTTACAGCCAAATGTAATCTTTCCTGACATACTCCCATCAGTCCACCAAAATATACTATTGGGATCATTCCTGAGCATTAGCTTACAGGTATGACAATGATATTTTACATACCATGCACTGGCATCATTCTCTATAGTTTTCAAAGGCTATTCACATATCTCCCACAGTTGTGAGGTTAAGAGAAGACATATCACTATTACTTCATACACACACACACACACACACACACACACACACACACACACATACAGAAGCTGGATCTGACAAATGTTCTGCCCCAGATTAGAGTCAGCAAATAAAGGACTTTGGACCCTAACCTAGTTCCTCTGACTCCAAGTTCATGAATTTTCTGCAACATCTTTAATAACAACAAGAAAGGCCAACGAAGAACACTTATTCCTACTAAGTTGGCATGAATTCTATTTAATTCAACCAAGATGAATCAGATTGCAAGTAAATTCTGGAACTGGAAAGTGCCGCGGTCTATTTGGGAATTAAGTTCAGCCCACTGTCTCCCCAAATCCCCCTCACCTTCCAGCTACCTCCCGACATCCTAGCTTGAATCCCCGAAGTTGGTCTTCCAGGTGAACCCAGTCTTGTCACTCTCATTCTCTCCCTTTGAAATGCTCGGACCACCCCTATCTTGAAGCACTTTCCTCAGGAATGTCTTCCCATCACCACCACTTCCCTTGTGCGGTTTCTCTCCTGAGTCCTCTCTTCCCACCGAGATGTTGATGTTGCCCAGGCAACTGTCACTGGCTGTCCTCCGAGTATCATAGACCCTCCTCTTGTGAATTCATTCAGTTCTCCTGAATTCCACCACGGGCACAGTAACCCTCTGGGAAACTCAACTGTGGTCTCTGTGCCCAAATCTATACTCTAACCACATTTTCCTCTCAACTCTAAGCCCACTTTTCCAACTGTGGTCTATAATGCCCAGCAGAGGGCAAGTATTAAATACAGGATATCTATTTTTAACCATTTTTGAAAAATAAAAGGATGCAGGAAAGTTACTACAGCGTAAGAGGGTTTTATGACTGACTAACATCTAATATCAGGAGTTATGGCGTGAGCATGCTCCCTTAGAAATCACACCACAGGCCAATCTAATCGTTCCTATCATACAGAAATGAAGTGGAGTTAATAGAAATCAGCAGCAACAGACCACATAGAAACGAAGAGGCAGGCCTAATGAGAAATAGAATATCCTCATTGGCTCCTTTTAGAATTGACTCCTTTTATAATATCCTCATTAACTCATTCCAAGCAAAGTGGGAGAAAGGGAGGATTTAAAGTTGAGGTGAGATAGGGCCAGAGACTTAGAAGCGGTGGGTGAAGAACATGGGGCATGGAAGATCATAAAAAGAATTCAAGTATGATCAGAGACCTTGGTTGAATCCCCAGCTTTGCCTCTCATTGTGCAACCTCCGTAGGGAGATGGGAGGTGACTTCTTGAAGCTTAGTGTTTGTGATGGTTAATTTAATGTATCAACTTGGATCATATGGTGCCCAGGTATTGGGTCAAACATTATTCTGAATGTTTCTGTGGGTTGTTTTCTAGATGAGATTAACAGTTAAATTGGTGAACCTCCATAATGTGGGTGGGCCTCACTCAATCAGTTGAAGACCTTAATAGAACAAAGACTGGCCTCCAGGATTCTGCCAGCAGATGGCCTTCAGACTTGAATTGCAACTCTTTGCTGGGTCTCCAGCCTACCATCATACCCATCGGATTTTGGATTCATCAAGCCTCCAAATTGCATGAGCCAGCTGTTTGAAATCAATCTCCATCTACCTATCTATCATCTATCTATCTATCTGCACACACACGTCCTGTGGGATCTGTTTCTCTGGAGAACCATGACTAACACAGCATTCCTCATCAATAACATGGGATGAAGATTGTTCCATCCCAAAGACTTGTTGAACAGTCCAGTGAATCAAAACAGAATAAAAGTCCCTGACTCTGTGAGTTCTTCTGAGACTGGGGAGGGTGAGGAACACTCAGAATTGTGTGGTCTCTCTCACCCACCCCTTTGCCTGTCAGAATCAACCTGCTGCCCCGCAGGCTCTGCTCAGGGATGTTCCAAAATTTGTCAAGGGTGCTGTCAGTGCCTCAAAGTCAGAAAAAGCTTGTTCTGAGCTGGACCCAGTTCCATACAAGACATGTCACCCAGGAGGATCATGGGCCAGATCCTGTTTCTCTCACTTAGAATAAAGATGGTGATCTCCATTGTTTAGGGGAATCTGCTGGACTTCTGTTATCTGACAGTAACTTCCAAGGATACACTAACGAGAGAAAGAGACCAGAGCGCCCACATGTTCCCCCTGGGAAGGACCTATTAGTGGGATGTGAAGGCTTGATTAAGAGGTCTTGGTTTCTCACCGTGGTGTGTGTAGTGCAGTGGGAAAGCCTCTCAGCACACAGCCTCCAAGAAGCCAGCTTCTCACCCCAACTCTGGCCCTTGCAGCTGAGTAAGAGCATCATTTGGCTTCTCTGAGAGATATGGATTAATAGGAAGGATCCACCCCATGGTGCCAAAGGGAGGATTAAATTACAGTATTGGTACCTTACAGATGGCCATTCTCATAGGCCTTTTCCCCCTTTGCCCTTTCCCAGGTCCACTCCCAACACACACGGCTCCTCTGTTAGTTAATACCAAGAATAGGATTCACATCAGTGTACAATTCACCAGGTTCCTGGCATCCGGCTCTCTGTAAATATCTTCGCCTGGAGTTAAGAAACCTCCCCTGGCTCAGACATGACCACACCAAATAGGCAGCAATTGGAAAATTGCCCCCATAAAGGCCGTCTCCTTCTGAGGCGCAGGACTGAATGTTTCAGAAGCCTTCTCAGGTTGTTTGTAGCAGCTTTGAGGGTCGGCTCTGCCGCCTCGTCTACGTCAAAACCCTAAGTGTTTAACCACAAGACACACAATCCTGGGACATCGTGGCGGCAGCCCTCCACCCCCACAGCGAGGCAGGCCACGCGTGTGTCTAATCCGGTATGTGCTACCCGCTTCCCCCTCCCCACCCCCCCTGCCCCAGCACAGGCCAGTAAGACACGCACCTGGCCAGATGTGGGATGGAATGTCACACAGTGTAAAGAGTGTTTGAGTGGGTGGGAAAGGGGGTGGAATTCCTTCCTGACCCCCCTGTCCCTTCCCCTGCCCCCCAATGTGTGATCAGAGCCGAAGATCCCAGGCTGGGGAAGGACGTGCAGCTAGTAGCCACAGCTGCTGGTGTTATTTCTGGAGCCAGAGTTCTTGCACAGCCATTACTGCCTACAAAGTCCCGCTAGAGTCCCTTTTCAGTAGCTTGAACCCTTTGAAAAATAATGCTCAGGGCCAAGCTCCCCAGTCAGCTTCAGGGTGAAATTCTATTTTGAAATGTTTGGGAGAAAGAAATCTTCCCAGCTGTTTATATGGAGTGTGAGGATGAGTAAATCTCTCTCTCCCCCCACATCCCCTTCTCTCTCTCTCTCTCTCTCTCTCTCTTTCTCACACACACACACACACACACACACACACACACACACACACACTTTTCTCCATTGAAAATACTTTAAGACTGCTTACAATCTTCAGGTATGTGTGACTTTGGGCTGTCATGTATGTTTGTGTCAACTGAACAAGGACTTGTGTAAGACTACAGGTACTTCAGTAGAAGCATGACATGTTTCATCATTCCGTGGTTTTGTCTTTTAAAGGAAAATTTCTTAAAAATGGTAATGTGATGATGTTAGGAATCTGTTCTTAATTACCACTCAGTAACTTGACAATCTGTTTTATCCCATTCATTTCTTTTGGAAAGTTCTCAGCAACTCTCTTCATCTGTATGTACACAATCACACACAGATATAAAGAAAAAGAAACCCCACCCGGGTTGCCCTGGGAAAGAGCACGGTGCATTTGAGCACTGAATGAACCCTCCTGCAGATATTAATAAGCACAGATTGTCATACATGGGGAGTTTCATAAACACCCAATAGAATTGTTTGCTGTACATATGTGGTTTAGGACCCATGTTTAGAATTTTTATTATTATTAATGTTTTACTTTATTTAAAAAAAAAAACAGCAACAGAAGCAGCAGCAAGAAACCCTCCTCTAATACTGTTTTTCATTCATTCCTGCTGAGTCCCGGGCATAAGCCCTGGAAATGCAAAGATGAATAGGATGGGATTCCTATCAATAAGGAACTTGGTCTAGTCAAAAAGACCATGCAGCCAAACTCCAGGACACTCAGGTTAAGCAAATAAAAGACTTGCTGTGATTCGGAGGAGGGGAAAGGCAATTGCACGTGGTCTGCCTTCGGGAGCACTCTGAGTGAGCAGGAAAACACCTTCTCTTTCCACAGGTACTTTCCAGGCCAATGTTTCAAAAATGTGTTCTGTAGGATGTGAACCTCATTAAATGGCTTGCCAAAAATGTAGGGGGAGTGTGCCTCAAGACCCAAGAAGTTTGATAAAAATTGTATATTCTACACACACACACACACACATACACACACACCTTGGAACTTTACAGTGCCTATTAGCATATTAAAGCTTCTGAGAAGGCTCATGGCATAAAAGATTTGCCTAACTTTGCTTAGCACAGTTATTTCCTCTCAAGACCCATTTTTCACATAACATCTGTGAACATCCCATAACTTTAAGAAACATTGTTTAGTCTAAAGGGGACCAGAGAAGTCTCTAAAAATAAACACAAGCGTAAGGGGATGCTGAATTGGAATTTTTAATGAAGCAGGGAGATGCGATAGATAAGAAATTCGAAAATAATGTTTCAGCGTTGAGAAGCAGATTTTCAAAAGGAAATATCTGGGAACTGGTTTTGTGCCTCTAAAATACCCCTTTCTATAAAGAGAATTAGAAGTGTGGAAGTTGAGAAAGAATGCTGTGAGGAGGATTTCCTTGAGAGACCTGCACCACAATTCTTTCTCTTCGCACACACAGTGAGAACAGCTTGAGAGTGATGACTCAAGGACCTCACTAAAGTCTCCCCAAAGTTGGGAATGTGGACAGTGTCAGATTCCAACCTAGAAATCAAGAGGGCAGGAGCCAGATGGTGAATTAATTTTGTGTGGATCAAAGGAGAGTAATTGCTTTATTGGGAAGGCTGGCACTGGCTGAGCTTGCTAGGACAGGGATTAATACATGTTTCCTGAGGACCATATGTGGGCCACATGGGAAAGAAAGTGAGCCAGGAGCTATTTGAGATCTTATCAAAGAGGACTACCTGGGAGAACCATGGGGCCACGCTATTGAGAAGAATCAGTGAGTGGGTGTGGAGTGGGTCACTGGGAAATCAAACTAAGTGGGGGAGAAGTAGCTGAAGGAAGAGAATGCACAGCCCACATCAGAGAATTTGCATTGGGAGGGCCTAAGTGAATAATTTGAAGAACTTGCAAAAGGGCTCCAAAGCGAGAGTCAGATGAATGCAAAGCCATTTTACAGCTGTATTGGTCAAGCAAACAGTTCTCTATGGAAGAGGGGACTGTCATCAATGCTGAGTAGGGAAATCAGAAAAATTTATATCCACAAAGCAATAAAGAATAAAATTTTTTAAAAAAACACACAACTATTTTAGCATTCTAAAAATCAACCAAAAGCATATGCCAATGTCAGAAGTGTTTATACTTAAAACAAAACAAAACAAAACAACCTGATGATTTTAAGGAAAGAATAGCAGAAATCTTAGGTGTTTTAGCTTGAGGCTGTGTGAAACCATTGGCTGGTCACTACATCATGAAGACACAAGGGTGAATTTTAAAAAGCCAAGCTTATAAATAAAACTAAGAATATTCAAAACAAAGCTGAGCTGAGACATCAGTGTCCATATACTGCAGGCTTCACAGATTTAGCCATGGTAAGTTATAAAACAAATAAATTAAATAACAACAACAGCCTTTGGGGACCAGGGAGATCAGAATCCAGAGTTATTGCAAAAGATTACCCAGAATGCCCAGTTTTCAACAACAAAAAAAACTTACGACAGACAAGCTAACAGTAAAGTATAACTCATATGTAATATATAAAGCAATCAATGGAAACTATTTAGTGTCCTCAAATGCTGGATTTAACACACAAAGACTTAAAAACAGCTACTATAAATATGTTTAAAGAACTGAAGGAAGCAATGGTGAAAGAAAAGAGTGACATCAATGAATAGAGATTCTTAATTAGGACACAGATGTATTTTTAAAAAACAAATAAAAATTCTGATGTTGAAAAATATAATTAAAATGAAAAGTTCACCAGAGGAGCTCAGTAGCAGATGCAAGATGGAAGAATCTGTGAACTTGAGGATAAATCAATAGAAATTACCAATCTGAAGGACAGAGAGAAATAAAAAATGAAGGTAAATGAACAATTCATCAGAAAATTGTGGAACAGCATCAAATGTCTGCCAATATTCATGTAAATGGAGTTCCAGGAAAGAATAGATATAAAGGGACAGAAAAAAAACACACATTTGAAGATATAGTGGCATAAGATTTCTAAAATCTGATAAAAATATTTAATCTACTGGTACAAGAAGCACAAAAAATTCTAAATGGAATAAACACAAAGAAATTCACACCTAGACATAACATCTAACTATTAAAAGTTAAAACAAAGAGAAATCTTGTAAACAGGGAAAGAACAATGATGTGTTACATACAGGGAATATCAATATGAAAATGGCTGACTTCTCATCTGAAATAGTAGAAGCCAGAAGACAGTGGAATGGCATATTCAAAGAACTGGGGGGGGGGGGGAAATCTTAACCAATAATTCTAAATCAAGCAAACTATTCTTCAAAAATTTAGGCAAAATAATACCCAAACATGGTTAAAATATACAGAAAATTATACTGCTTAAAAACATATTTAGCCCAGCCCATGTGGCTCAGTGGTTGGGTGTTGACCTATAAACCAGAAGGTCACAGTTTGATCCCTAGTGAGGACACATGCCCAGGTTGTGGGCTCAATCCCCAATGGGGAGTGTACAGGAGGCAGCCGATCAATGATTCTCTCTCATCATTGATGTTTCTATCTCTTTCTCCCTCTCCCTTCCTCTCTGAAATCAATAAAAATATTTTTATCAAAACCTATTTAACACACAAAAAGCAGTCAGAGAAAAACAGAAAACATAAAGAAAAAAATAGCAAAGTAGTAAATGTAAATTCAACCATAAAAATAAATGCATTAAATGTAAATGGCCTAAAAATATAATTAAAAAGGCAGAGGTTATCAGACTGAACTTAAAAAGCAAGAATCAATTAATGTTGTCTGCAAGAAAAACTCCTTATATTTAAAAACACAAACAGGTTAAAAGTAAAAGGTTGGAAAAATATATACCATGAAAACAGCATTTACAAAAGAATTGGAGTGGTTCTATTAATATCAGACAACATAGACTTCAAAACCAGAAATATTAGAAAAAAATAAAAAATATTTCATAATAAAATGGTCAATACATAAGGAAGATATAAGAAATAACCTCACAATTCATAAAGAAAACAGTGACATAATTAAAAGGAGAAATTTAAAATCCTATCTAATAAAAGAGAAACATGCAAATTGACCATACCTCTGTTACGCCCACAAGCCACACCCACCAGCCAATCAGGAGCAAGTATGCAAATTAACCCAACCAAGATGGCGGTTAATTTGCATATCCAGGCGCAAAGCGAAGACTGAAGACAACGTAGAAGGAAGCCAAGTGCTGCAGAAGGGAGCAAAGCTGCAGAGAAGCAAGCAAGCGGGGCAGCAGAGAAGGGAGGGAAGCAGGCAGGGCGGGAGAGAAGGGAGGGAAGCAAACCACAGCAGGAAGCCCTATTGCAGGAATCTTCCTGCAACGGGCCTCTAGTTTAATAATAATAATTAAAGGTTTTAATATCCCACTCTCAGTAATTTTTAAATCACTAAGCAATAAATCAGCAAGAATATAGAAGAGTTAAATAACTATCAACAACTTGACATCACTAACATTGTGTCTCTGAGTGTGTGTGTGTGTATGTGAGTGTGTCTCAATGTCTATTTTGTCTGATACTATAACTTTTTATGGTCAGACACCATACTTTGTATGATTTCAATCTTTTAATATTTGTTGAGACTTTATGACCTATTATATTGTCTTTCCTGGAGAATATTTCAAGTGTACTTGAAAATTATATGTATTCTGCTGCCAATGGGCAACCATTTTATTATTAGGAAATATTATCCTTGTCTCTAATACTATTTCTGGTGTCTAGAACACCTGGACCATTCTTCAGGAAAGACCAGATACTGAATCATAAAACAAATTTCAATAAGTTAAAAATAATTGAAATTATACAAAGTATGGCATCTGACCACAAAGGAATCCTAATATATAAAAAGCCAGGGGCTATCATGACCAAAACAATTGGATGGATGACTGAACAGCAGGCTGCATGGGACAACCAGGCCGGCAGGGGGGTTAGTGAGGGACAAACAAATGAATGAACAGCAGACTGTGTGGCACAACCAGGCCAGGGGGGTGGGGTGGGTAGCGGGCAGTTGGGAGCAACCAGGGTGGTGGGGGGGGGGGGCAGTTGGTGGCAATCAGGCAGGCAGGCAGAGGCGGTTAGGGGTGATCAGGATGGCAGCGGTGGCAGTTAGAGACAATCAGGCAGGCAGGTAGGTGAGCAGTTAGGAACCAGCAGTCCCGGATTGTGAGAGGGATGTCCGACTGCTGGTTTAGGCATTATTCCTGGGATTGGGCCTAAACTGGCAGTTGGACATCCCCCGAGGGGTCCCGGATTGGAGAGGGTGCAGGCTGGGCTGAGGGACCCCCCCCCATGCACAAATTTTATGCACCGGGCCTCTAGTTGAATAATAAAAAACAATAACAACAAAATCTGGGAAATTTCCAAATATTTGGAAATTAAACAGCATCCTTTTAAATGTTCAGGGATTGGAAGACTCAACATTGTTAAAAATGGCATTTCTCCCAAAATGATATATAGATTCAATGCACTCCTGTTGAAATCTCAGCAGGGTCTGTTTGCTTGCTTGCTTGCTTGTTTCTTTGCAAAGAAAGAAGTTGGTAAGCTTATATTAAAATGTATACAGAAATGCAAAGGAATGACAATAACAAAAAATGAAAATAAGAACAAATTTGGGGGATTTATACTACCCATTTTCAAAACTTACTATAAAGCTACAACAATCAAGTCAGTGTGGTATTGGCTTAAGAATGGGCATGGAGAATCTACATCTGATATATAATATAGATAAATGGGATAGAACTGAAAGTGCAGAAAGAGTACCTTTCATTTACCTACCATTTATTTTCAACAATTCAATGTGGAAAGGATAGGTTGGTGTTTTTTGTTTGTTTTCAACAAATGGTATTAAAACTATAAAACTTCTTAGAATAAAGAAGAGAAAACTAGGAGAAAAACTTTGCCTTGGGTTAATCAAGGAGTTCTCAGATATGACACTAAAAGCACAATTCATAAAAGAAAATAGTAATAAATGGGGCTTTGTAAAATGTTAAAGTTTTGCATTTCAAAAAACACTTTTGAAATAAAAAGAAAATAAAAGGACAAGCAAGATATGGGGAAAATATTTGCAAATCATATATTTGATAAAGGACTTATATCCAAAAATTTAAAGCATTCTCACAAATGAATAAGAAGAAGACAAACAGTCTAATTTTAAGAATGGTCAAAATATTTTTTAACTTTGATTTTTCAATTACAGCTTGCATTCAACACTTTTCTGTATTAGTTTCAGGTGCACAGCAGAGTGAGTAGACATTTATATAGGTTACAAAGCGGATCCCTCTGATAATTCAAGTGCCCACCTGGCACCACAGATAATTATTACAACATTATTGACTATATTCCCTATGTTGTCCCTTATATCCCATGCTATCTTGTAACTACCAACTAGTACTTCTAATTCCCATCACCTCTTTACCCCATCCTCCAACACCCCTCCTGTCTGGCCTTGATCAGTTTGTTCTCTGTACAATTCTGTTTCTCTTTTGGTTTTTCATTTATTTTCTTATTTAGATTCCATATGCAAGTGATATCATATGGTATTTGTCTTTCTCCATCTGGCTTAGTTTACTTAGCACGATACCCTCTAGGTCTATCCATGCTGCACAAATAGGAAGATTTCATTCTTTTTTATGGTTAATATTCCATTATATACATGTACTACAACTTTTTTACCCACTTGTCTGTCAATGAAAATGGGCAAAAGATTTTACTATACATGTTAGAAGAGAAGATATGCAGATGGCTGATGTGTACTTAAAGAGATACTCATTATTAGTCATTAGGGAAATGAGAATTAATGAGATATCTCTATATATCTACTAGAGTGGCTAAAATAAAAAAGACAAACAACAATTATTATTGGTGAGGATATAAAGAAACAGGAATCTTCATATATTGCTGATGGGAAGATAAAATGCCACAGCTCCTTTGTAAAAACAGTTTGGGTGTTTCTTAAAAACTTAAATATAAACACATCATTAGATGCAGAAATTCCTTTTCTAGGAACAAATCCAAGAAGAATAAAAATATATGTCCACAGAGAGCCATGCATGTGAGTTTCATAACAACATTGTTCATAATAACCAACACTGGAAACAACCCAAGTGTTCGTCAACTGGTAAATGGATAAACAAAACACTATACAGCCATACAATAGAATATTACTTAGCAATAAAGAAGGAACAGATTTCTGATTCATGCCATAATATGAATAAATATCAAGAACTTTATATTGAGTAAAAGAATCCAGACCCAAAATAGTACATAGTATATTATTCCGTTTATAGGAAATATCCAGAAAAGGGCAAATTTATAAAGACATAAAGCAGATCAGTGGTTGCCCTGCACTAGCAGAGGAATGGGTGTTAACTGCAAATGGGCTCAAGAGAATTTTTCTGGGTAATGGAAATGTTCTTACAGAGTTAAAATTATGATGATTGCACAACTCTATAAATCTACTAAAAAGTACTGAATTATACACTTGCAATGGGTGAGTTTTGTGGGATATAAATTATGGTATGCAAAACTGTTTAGAAAAACAAAATAACTTTCCCCTCTCCTCCTTCCTCCCAACTTCAATCCTGGAGGGAGGCTGAGGGAGGAGAAGAGTGAGGCCAGAAAGAGAGAAGGATGCCAACCACATCCTTTCCCCAAAGGTAGGCAGTTAGACGGCAGACAATTTTAGCTGGAGAGGAGGATGGGGTCAGAGAAGAAGGGAGCTTTACTCTAAATACAAATTGAAAGGCTAATTAACATACAGGATTTAAACCTAGTCTATGTTTTACACCCTAACATGTCTATGGAGCTTTGTATTGCCTACTAATGAACAGAAAAGTCACAGGACCTGAGATTTTACCTAGTAGCAGTGAAAAGATAAGACTCCCCCAGCCCTTGTCATATGTGTAAAAGGGTAGCAGGAGACAAAGGTAAAGTCGATTTCATAATCACCCTCCCCCTCTCATGAAAACTAATTTTTCAGCCTCTGGTGACACAAGGATCAGAAACAGAAGAACAAAGACACAAATTCAGCAACACAGCAAAGGGTAGAATCCAAGTGTTCGGGGAGCAGAGGAATTTTTAACTCAGAATCTTTTAAACCCAGCTTTGAGTCCTTGTTTGACTATTTAATAGTTGGGTGACTTTGGGAATGTCACTTAACACTTCTGATTTCAAATTAATTTTATTAAAATTGACAATGGTAATATCTATCTCAAGGGGTTACTATAAGGACTAAGGAGGGTAATGAACTTGAAAAGAATTTTGAGAGAATATGTATCAGTCCAGACGTACCAATCAGGGCTCACTCAGTGAAGGTGAACCACTCTGAGTAATAGAGAATGAAGGATTCATTATAGGGAAATGGCCTAGCACTGGGGTTGGTAATGCAGTCTGTCTAAGACTATCACCGCTGTATCTCATGTTGAGCACAAAGTCAGCAGAGCTGGAAGCTGTGAAGGGAAGATGGATGTGAATTGGGGAGACTAAGGTTCACCTGAAACCTGGAAGGGCAGACCAGGCCATGTCTGTATCTCAAACCTGCTGCTCTGATGACCCAAGTGGCCTGAAGGATTAGCTGGCACCTTTACACAGCTTCACATATACCTGGTCCAGGATTCACAGAAGGAAGGATATCAGGTGGGAGCCAGAAGAGCTGTGTGCCCAGCTTCTACCCCCGTCAACGACATGAAGCAGCTGATCAATCACAGTGTGCATGGGTCTCAACAGTGTCTGCCCTACAATAACCTTCAGAGTGTAGCAAAGTCACTATAATTCTGCCTTTCAAATCTTATGCAAATTTCTCTGTGGTCAGCCTTAACCTGGAACCAGGCAGAGAATTCTGGAAATATAGTTTCAGCTTAGCTAAGTGGACATAATACAATGCACACAGCCCACCCACTTGGCATCCATACATATTCCTTTCAGACATATTTAACATCCATAGAAAGACAATAGCAAGGTCATGCTTTTCCTCAGATGATGCAACAAATACACGTACCACCAGACACATAATCATCTTCTCTGTAAAAGAGAAAACAAAGTTTTTTTGTTCACCTTTGAGTGATGTTCATTCCTCTTCCAACTGAGCCATACTCATCTGGTGATATCTTGTAAATTAAATTCTAAGATATAAGGCTCACTACTGTTTTTAAAAAATATATATTTTATTGATTTTTTTACAGAGAGGAAGGGAGAGGAAGAGAGAGTTAGAAACATCAATGAGAGAGAAACATCAATCAGCTGCCTCCTGCACACGCCCTACTGGGGATGTGCCCGCAACCAAGGTACATGCCCTTGACCAGAATCAAACCTGGGACCCTTGAGTCTACAGGCCTACGCTCTATCCCCTGAGCCAAACTGGTTAAGGCAAGGCTCACTACTATTAACACACCTATGTTAGATGGTAAAGAAAAGGAGGAAAATTGTTTAACATATTCATAACAAAATAAGAAAGACATGTTCATAACTACTATAATCTTCATTTCTGCAACTGAACATATGGTTGTAGCTGGTATTTATAACTACCTTCTTCTACTATTTGTTCAATATTCCCTTGGCCTTCAATAAGCATCTTCAGATGATTATGGTTTCTTACCTGATGGCAGTGACCCAACTTTTCTCCCTCAAGGGTTTGGACCACTAGCAGGCCAGCCTGCACTATGTTGCTGCAATTTACCATTGATTTTTATCACTGGACATTGGAGAACCAACAGATGCCACTGGGAATCTCCTGAATTCCAGATGTATAGCACATTCCTCCTAACCCCATTGTATAGTAGCAACCAATTTTCCCTTGATAAAATTACCACACTGATACAGTAGTGCTCCTTCTTTGTCTGTGGATTCTCTAGCATGACAAGCACAAAGAGGTCAGGAAGAAGTCTCAACTTCCGGTGTAATGGAATGGTAGATTCAGTTCTCCTTTGCAAACCAAACTCTCTAGACAAGAAGAGCCCACAAATGCAAGAACAAAAAAGCAAGTTTCACTAGTGGCATCTCTGGTGGAAATAGTGAGAGAACCCACTCCCATTTCCACTCCTTGATTCAAGAGCCCATGAATCCTGACTATGGGAGAAAGAGCACCATATCTTGATCACTGATTAAGAGCGCATTCCTCATTCCTTAGGACATTGCCCCAATTCTGCAAGGTTTTGCCTCCCCATTAGTGCCATGACTATATCTTCAAAAGGCCGTTCCACAATTTTAGCAGATCAGCTGCTTCAGAGTAATGAAAAACATGATGAGATCAGGAAAAATCCATGAGGACAAGCTTCATTGGGTGTAAAATGAGCTCTTTTGTTAGAAGCCATTCTGTGTTGAACACCATGAGACTGAATAAAGAATTCTGTAAGTCCACGTATCATGATTTTGGCAGAAGCATGTGAGCAGTCAAATCTATACCCCAAAAATGTATCTTCTCCAGAGAACAAAGTCCTGTCCCTTCCATGGTGGAATCAGACCACTGTAATCAACCTGCCACAAGGCAGCTGGCTGATTCCTCTAAAGAAATGACGTACTATCAAGGGCTCACTGTTGGTCTCTATTATTGGCATATAGTGTATTCAGCAGTGGCTATAGCCAGATCAGCCTTGGTGAGTAGAAGACCATGCTGCTGAGCCCATACATAACCTTCATTCCTGTCACCATGGTCACTTTGTTCACAAGCTACTTGGTCAAAGAGAGGTGGCTGGGGAAATAGGCTATCTGATATACAGAATGCTTCATCTTGTCTACCAAATTATTAAACTCCTCTGCTGCTGAGATCATTCATTGATGAGCAAAGACACAAATATATTTACATTGTGCCCATTCAGAGACATCCATTCATATACCTCTTCCCCAGATCCCCTTGTCACCAATTTTCCAAGTCCCTGACTACCCAGTCAAACCCTTATCCACTGTGCAAGCATCAGTGTTAATCTCAACATTTGACCATCTCTTCTTCCTGGCAACATGAATAATTCTGCCCACTGGAAGGATGTTTGTCCACCATTGTCCTTCAGGGACACCATGAAGTGAAGCTATGATTTTATAGCCACGCATTTTCAGTTAGTATCAGTATCTTGCAGATAATTATATGTAAACCCAGCCTGAAGCTTTCCTTTTTAAGTCAACTGGTCATAGAAAACTCACCATGAGGTCATAGATGAAAGTTAAGCAATGTGGCAGAGACAGAACTGGCTCTATAATTTATGGATCCCAGAGGAAAACGAAAATAAATAACCCCTTGATCAAAAATTAGGGATTTCAAGACAGTGACAGCAGAGCATTGAACCAAACATGGGGCCCTTCTGAACATGGGCCCTGGGAAAATGCCCATAAGTACAGACCATGGCATCTGGACTAATTGTTCATGTACCTTACTTGTGCTTTAGGACCTGCTTCAACCCAGTTTCACCTATACCACTCGCATGTGATGATGGAATGAGGCATGCATGCCCAAACTTATATTTTAATATTTCAGACAGCTGATACCCAGTTCATGATGGGTCACTCAAGTCACATGTATTTAGCCTCTGCTAGGGTCTGGGAGCAAGGCAAAGCTGTTTCTCAAAGGTGAATAGTTATTTATATAGGATGGCATACCTATTCAAAATGTTGATAATCTTTGTTGTGCTTCACCGACTAAAGTCTGCCAGGGGATTTCCATAAGCATCTCAATCTGCCACAGACACTTCAGGCACCGCTGGAGGTGCCAGGTCAGACAGTCCACATGGCAACACGGCTTCCAAGGAAGTTTGGATCTATTGAAGCAAGCCCTCTTCATTCTGGGTCCTATTCAAAACTGTGCAAGTGTGAGTTGAGAAATTATACAAACTATATCCATTCAACATGGGCCATAAGTGCAGCAACTAAGCAGAAGAGACCAGAAACTATTACTAGATCCATAGAATTCATCATCATCAAAGAAAAAATTACTCCAGGGACATGGCCTGTTTGCTGAATGGTACTAGATTTTTTGAGCAGAAAGGTTACGATGTGAAAAGTCTAGAAGGCTGTCTAGTACAATGGGTAAGACCAGAGACTCTGGAGTCAGACAATACCAATACCTGCAAGAATACCTGGGCCCAAATCTAAGTGCCATCACTTTCAATCTGTGAGTTTGGGCAAGTCACTTATGAGGATCAGATGGGGACATGATGACAGACTGAGGACTCAACAAGTGGTTCGCTTTTCCTACAGAGGAACAGAATTAAGAGGTCACTGGATTCAGGTAGTAAGAGACCAAGGGTGAAGCTCATGGGAGCAATGCCAATTAAATATGGAGGTCACACTGTGTACTAGTATGCCTCTGACTTGAGGTGTAAAGGGAGAGGAGTGAACCTAGGATGTGTTAAAGTGAAAGCTCTGCCCTTCCAAGCTGTGCAAACTTGGACAAGTCATTACCAGTCTCTGGGCCTCTGTTAACTCAGTAGAGCTGATCTCCATAATAGCCTAGTTTCTCTCATCTCTGACCATCTCTGTGTGGTGACTCCCAACTGCTGTGAGATGTGTGTCCTCCCAGCTGTGAGAGTCCACCCAGTAAAAGACCATCAGCCAGGGCCCTGCAGCTTCTTGCCCCAAGAGCAGGCCCAGCAAAGAACAAAAATCGCCAGAGCTTCAATATTTATTAAAGCTCTGGCAATGGCTCCCACATATAAAACTGAACTATATTAAGCCCCAGCTATTTTCTTTTGCTTTTAAAGAGTGGGTGGATTTAAGACAAACAGACTAATTAGGTATATGTTAGCCTTGCCACAAAAGCAAAACAGTCAGATTTCCCAACACAATACCAAGTTGGGGCTTGGACTTGAGGGGAGGGATTAGAAGGGAAGCTCTGTGGTCCCTTCATTTCCCACACCCAGGAATCTTGGCTTTCTGACTAACCGGCCTCTCAATAGGCCTAGTCAGGGCAGCTCCTGAGAGGATCTCCCTCCTGGGGGTGGGTGGAGGACAGTGAGATTCCCTCCTTCAACTCTCTAGGCCCCCAAGTTAAAAGCAAAGACACCACAAACACTTAAGCAATTAAGGAATAATGTAAAACACATGTGTACTGGAGTCCCACAGAGCAAAGTGGGCTCCGCTCGACGTGCACCATGGGGAGCCTTCCTAGTGCTGCATCTGTCACTGGAGAAAAGATGCCTTTGGCACCCAACACATCCAAGGCTTCTGGTGACACCTGCCCCCTCCCCCCCCCCACCCCCCACCCCAGCAAGCACACACAGGCCCCTTCATTACTTTGTTTGCTGTTCCAAAGCCACCCCAGCCCCAGGGAGATGCTCTTGAATGTCAATTCCCTGGTGTATCAATTAAATACATTCTGGATGCATACAATGAAAAATTCAAAATAACAGTAGCATAAATGAAATTATTCTTGTTCATGTAAAAGTAGTCCCAAAGTAGGGAGTCCAAGACTGTGTGTGGTGAGGAGGATGTGAGGATGTCCCCTTGGGTAACCAGGAATGAAGCTGCCCTGGTGTGACCTTCCAGGGACATGACTCTGACCTTAAGCTTTTCCCAGGCCAGCAAGGAGCAGGACATCTGCCCCAATCTGTCTACTGTCTAAATATTGGGAGTGTAGGAGAAATCAAGATGGCGGCATAGGTAAACACCTAAACTGCTGCCTCGCACAACAATTTCAAAACTACAATTAAAAGACAAAATGGACATCATCCATAACCACAGGAAGGCTGGCTGAGTTGAAATTCTACAACTAGAAGGAAAGAGAAAAGCACAGTGAGACTCAGAGGAGCTGCAGGAGGCAGAGATACTGAGATGTGCTCACGGAGAGGACTGGCAACTGAGTGCACAGCTGGCTTTCTCAAGCGGGAGGGAGACAAAAGCTCCCAACTGCACTGAACTTCAGTTCCAGGCGAGACTCTGGGGACATTCAATGAGAAACTGCACTTTCTGACAGTGGGCAGAATTCGAGGGTGGCTTTGTCTCAGAGGTGCTTGCAGCGATTACCACGGGACACTGAGACACAGGGGCCTATTAGGGCAGGGCTGAGGGGAAAACACTGCTATCTGCTCTGCCCTGAGACTCCGCCCCATCCATGCTGAGCACAGAGGCTTTTGCAAGTCTTGTCTCATAAGGGTGTCTTCAGCACAAAAGTTCTCCCAGCGTAGACACAGCTGATTCTCACAGCCAATTGGCTTGGAGGTCAATTCCTCCCAGAGATACCAGCAACAATCAGGGCTTAACTACAACAAGACTGTGCACACAGCCCACAAAGGGGTGCACCAAGAGTGTCCACCTCAGGTAACTGGGGAGGCTGAGCCACTGGGTCCTATAGGACACCTAGCACACAAAGCCACTCTATCAACTCAGGGAAGCAGCCAAAATGTGGAGACAAAGAAACAGATCACAAATGAAAGAAATGGAGGAAAGCAAACGACTGGATATAGAGTTCAAAACCAAGGTTATAGGTTTTTCAAGATTTTTCTAGAAAAGGTCAATAAATTTAGTGAGAACCTCAAGGATATGAAAAAGGACCAACTAGAAATTAAGCATACACTGACTGAAATAGAAAGTAGTATACAGAGATCTAATAGTAGACTAGAGGATCACAAGAATCAAGTCAAAGATTTGAAATACAAAGAAGCAAAAAACACTCAACTGGAAAAGCAAAAAGAAAAAGAATCCAAAAATATGAAGATAGTGTAAGGAGCCTCTGGGACAACTTCAAGCATACCAACATTAGAATTATGGGGGTGCCAGAAGAAGAGAGAGAGCAAGATACTGAAAACCTATTTGAAGAAATAATGACAGAAAACTTGTCCCACCTGGTGAAAGAAATAGACTTACAAGTCCAGGAAGTGCAGAGAACCCCAAACAAAAGGAATCCAAAGAGGACCGCACTAAGACACATCATAATTAAAATGCCAAGAGCAAAAAACAAAAAGAGAATATTAAAAGCAGTAAGAGAAAAACAGTTAGTTACCTACAAGGGAGCTCCCATACGATTGTCAGCTGATTTCTCAACAGAAGCTATGCAGGCCAGATGGGAATGGCAAGAAATATTCAAAGTGACAAATAGCAAGAACCTACAACCAAGATTACTCCACCTAGCAAAGCTATCATTCAGAATTAAAGGTCAGGTAAAGAGCTTCACAGATAAGAAAAAGCTAAAGGAGTTCATCACCGCCAAACCAGTATTATATGAAATGCTGAAGGGTATTCTTTAAGAAGAGGAAGAAGAAGAAAAAGGTAAAGATAAAAATTCTGAACAACAAATGCATATCTATCAACAAGTGAATCTAAAAATCAAGTGAATAAAAAAATCTGATGAACAAAATAAACTGGTGAATATAATAGCATCAGGGGCATAGAAAGGGAGTTGACTGACAATTTTCAGGGGGAAAGGGGTGTGGGGGGGTGTGGGAAGAGACTGGACAAAAATTGTACACCTATGGATGAGGACAGTGAGGGGATGGGTAAGGGCAGAGGGTGGGGTGGGAACCAGCTGGAGGGGAGCTATGGGGGGGGGGGGAGAGGAACAATTGTAATAATCTGAATAATAAAGATTTATTAAATTAAAAAATATATTGGGAGTGTATTATTCTTCATTCATTCATCCTACAGAATACTTACTGAGCAGAAAGTACTATGCTAGGTGTCAAGGCATAGTGTGACTAACCCAACCATGTTTGCATTCTCATGAAGCTCACAGCGAAGGGGAGGAAGGCAGGTAAGATGAAATAAATGAATAAATGAGAACTCTGGCTCAGTGGTATGTAGGAAACAGCCAGGATACTGTGATAGAGAAGGGCAGAGAGACCTGCTTAATGCAGGTGGTACAGGGCCTGGCTAGGAATTGGCAGGAGAGACATCGTGGCCTTCGGGCCAGCCAGGATTCTCAAAACGCAGATAGGTCCATCCATGTTGCCCCAAATGGCAGTATTTCACCTCTTCTTCTGGCTGAGTAGTGTTCCATTGTATATATGTACCACAGTTTTTTATCCGATCATCTATCAAAAGACTCTTTGGTTGTTTTCATGTCTTGGCCACTGTGAATAATGCTGCAATGAACATAGGGGTGCAAAAATTTTTGTGAATAAGTGTTTTCAAATTTTGGGGGTGGATATCCAGAAGAGGCGATACTGGGTCATATGGTAACTATTCTTAATTTTTTGAGGAGCCTCTATACCGTTTTCCATAGTGGCTGTACCAGTTTACATTCCCACCAGCAGTGAATCCCATTCTTTCCACAACCTCTCCAACAGTTATTAGTACTTGTCTTGTTGACAATAGTCATTCTAACAGGTGAGAGGTGGTATATCATGAATGGATCTTGAGAATATCATGCTAAGTGAAATACAGAGAGAAAAAAGTCAAGAATCATATGATTTCACTCATATGTGGGATATAAACCTAAAAGCAACAAGTGCATAAATAAGAAAAACAAACAAAAACTCATAGAGGCAGACAATAGTATGGTGGTTACCAGAGGGAAGGGGGTGGGGTAGTAAAAAGTAAAGGGGATCAAATATATGATGACAGAAGATGATCTGAATTTGGGTGGTAAACACACTATGCAATATACACATGATGTATCATAGAATTGTGCACTTGAAAGCTATATAATCTTATTAACCAATGTCACCCCAATAAATTTAATTTTTTTAAAAGGCAGAGCCTGGCCAGCATGGCTCAGTGGTTGAGCATGGATCAATGAACCAGGAGGTTATGGTTTGATTCCTGGTCAGGGCACATGCCTGGATTGTAGGCTCAGTCCCAAGTGGGGTGCATGCAGGAGGCAGCCAATCAATGATTCTCTCTCTCATCATTGATGTTTCTATCTCTCTCTCCCTTTCCATTCCTCTCTGAAATATATATATATAGCCAGATTATTATGATCTCTGAACACATCATAATCTGGCCACTCAGTGTGTGTGTGTGTGTGTGTGTGTGTGTGTGTGTGTGTATAATATATATATATTAGAGGCCCAGTGCATGAATTCGTGCATGGGTGGGGTCCGGCCAGCCTGGCCAGGGGGAGGGGACATGGGTAGTTGGCTGGTCTGCCTGATGGTCGAATTCCTGGTCAAGGGGACAATTTGCATATTAGCCTTTTATTATATAGGATGTACACTGAGTGGCCAGATTACTATGCGTTCAGAGATCATAATAATCTGGCTACTCAGTGTGTGTGTGTGTGTGTGTGTGTGTGTGTGTGTGTGTGTGTGTTCCGATAAAAATGATGGTAGAACTTTTGAACATGGCTGCTAACAAGTAAGTAGCAGGAGCCAGCCACCCTGCACAGGGCCCTGGATAGACTCGGGAGAACACACACTTCACTCTGACCACACACAAGGCCAGCCAGCGCTTGGCCATTCTGTCATATCTGTTTGCTAGCAATGATGAAGCCCATTTAATGCAACTGAGACTCACTCAGGGCAGCTGTAGGGACTGGCCATTCTTCAGATTAAACAGCACGAGAGACGCAAAGCTGGAATTTGAACTCAGGTCTTCAAGTTCCAAGTCCAGGCCCTTTGTACACACTCATAAGAGGAAACTGGTCTATTTTGGAGCATCTGTTTAGCTCCAGGAGAGTGGGATACTGTCCTGAAAAGCTCGATGTTGGTGCCCACAGAGAACCGACATCCTGACCGGGGCCGCAGAGGCTGGCCAGCTCAAAGCATCACATTACACTCCCCAGATCTAATTGCTTTACAGACTAAACAGCACAATTTACAGTCCGCTCTGGGTGCATGACGTCTTCCCTTCCAGTTCTGCTCCATTCCAAGGGATCCCAGCATTTTCCTTAGAGACATGAGACAGAGGCTCCAAGGCAGCCATTGTGCAGGAGCCTGAGGTGGGCCTGTGGGAGGGAGAGGAACTGCATGCTGGTGAGACTCGAGCACAACACGGGGCCACCCAGATAAGTCTCCCCAGAGCTCCCCAGAGAGGACATGATGACTCAGAGGTCAACCAAAAAGCCAACAAATTAACTGCCTCGTGCTCATTCAAGTTTTTAAGTAATCAAATAATTCAAACCCAGGTAGACAGTCTTAATCCCCAGAAATAGCCTGCTTCATCCACCCACAGTAAACTATTTCTGTTTTCCCCCTCTCCCTTTTTAGTAAAAAGTAGTTATTTTTAGATTTGAAATAAGCTTTTGCAAACAACTCGGATTACCTTACTGTGTCATCGCTTTAAAAAAATAAAACCTGCTTGGCCAGTGTGGTTCAGCAGTTGAGCATCAACCTATGAACCAGGAGGTCAAGGTTTCTTTCCCAGTCAGGCAGGTGCTCGGGTTGTGGGCTCGATGCCCAGTAGGGGGCGTACAGAAGGCAGCCAATCAATGAATGATTCTCTCTTATCATTGATGTTTCTATCTCTCTCTCCCTCTCCCTTCCTCTCTGAAATTAAAAACATAAAATAAAACTTGACCCTGGCCAGGTAGCTCAGTTGGTTAGAGCAGCATCCTGATATGCCAAGGTTGTAGATTCAGTCCTTAGTCAGGGCATATATAAGAAGCAACCAATGAGTGCATAAATAAGTGGAACAACAAATGGATGTTTCTCTCTCTCAAAATAAAATTAAATTAAAAATAAAACCTGAACTTCATAAAATGTTCTTTCCTTTTTCTATATAGAGTATTATCTTCATCCATTTCTAGACTATGCCCTTTTGTTTATAACCAGAAGGCCAAATTTTACGAGCGTTGTGACCTTATGTGTAGAGATGTTAATGTGAGAATTCTTATCATTCCTACATATGAGTGCACTCAAAATACACAAGAAAAAAAGTGCAAAGTCACTGTCAGCCGGCTTCCTAGTTCTCTTTCTTCCTCTAATTTTCTTTCCAACTTCCCTTGGAAGCTAAGGAAAAATGTATGCATATTCCATAAAATTAGGGGAGAGTAAATAAGAATGTGGATTGAAGCTAAGCTAGTGCCATATTTATCTGGACAATTGGGCAGACCTCTGTAGGTTGGGCATGTGACTATCAGCAGCCTTCTTTTATTTATTTATTTATTTTTATTATTTTATTTATATATTTTTTATTATTGTTTAAATTATTACAAATAGTAGTATATATTTGTAATGCTACTATTTGTAATAGTAGTCCCTCTGAGGGCTTCTGTCCACTTCATTGTTATTCTCAAATGCCCCTCGGGCACCCTCTCCTTTGTTTCTGAAGTGGTGAGTGCATTTTATCAGACCTCTCAGCATTTCCACAACCGGCATCAGACAGCGATGTGAATGAGTAGAAGATGGACTCTGGGCTGAGAGACCTGGCCTTGAATCTACTTGCTATATCTTAGTAGCTGTGTGGTTATGACCCGTTACCTGACCTCTCTGTGCTTTGATTTTTCTCCTCAGCAAATGGGAATGAGAGAAATGATGACAACGTAATGCATGTGAGGCACAGTGCATGGCCCAAAAAACACTGGCTACTGTTGTTATAGTAATAACTATTATTATTACTATAATTGATTGTTATTATCAACATGAGCAGCCCTAGAATACATAGAAAGTAGATTTTTTTATTTTTCAATTACAGTTGATATTCAATATTATTTTGTATTAGCTTCAGGTGTACAGCATATTGGTTAAACAATCATATACTTTATAAAGTGTTCCCCTGATATTTCCACGATATTATTGGAGTAATATATCATGATATTATTGACTATATTCCCTGTGCTGTACTTTATATCCATGACTATTCTATAACTACCAACCTGTACTTCTTAATTCTCTTACCTTTCTCACCCAGCACACCCCTTCCCCCCCCCCACCTGCCCTTCCCCTGGCAACCGCCAGTCTGCTCTCTGTGTCTATGAGTCTGTTTCAATTTTATTTGTTTACTTTGTTCTTCAGATTCTACATATGAGTGAAATCATGTGGTATCTGTCTTTCTTTGACTTATTTCACTCAGCATCATACCCTCCAGCTCTATCCAGGCTGTTGCAAATGGTAAGATTTCATTTTCTTTTTTATTGGACGAGTAATATTCGAAAATAGATTTCTTCACTTGACAAAAAGCACACACACATAAATCATGCATATATTATTTTCTACTTTTTCATTTGATAAGTCTAGACAATAGATAAACTCATGCATATGGATGAGAAGCCCCATGACCAGGGCAATGGAAAGGAGCAGTGTTGAGAACAGTCCTGACTGGGAGGCAATAGCACCCAGTTACTGAGTATGTGCAGAGCCACTGCAGAGACAGGCCCAGGGCACTCCTTGCTGGTCTCTACAGCAGGATTAAGGGCAATCACGACATGGGCTGGGCTCTATGCCAGTCTCTTGCCCTCTGCCTCAGCAAGAGTGGTCCTGCTGGAACAGACCATCGGCCCGCGCTCCCTGACTGAGGACGTAGAAACATGGGATCAGCAAGTCAGAGTGGCCAGTTTCAAACCAGAGACTCGGGCCAGGCTGTGCCAGAGAAGCCAGATTAGAGAGAAGAAGCCATGAGGGGAGCTGGGTGGCAGCAGGCAATGCTGATGGTTCCAGATGCTTCCCTGGGGTCCTTTTTTACCATTTCTCTGCTCATCCCATATTTTTGGGGGTGTTATTTCAATCTCCTACACCTGCAACTCACCTTGGTGGCCTGTTTTCAGCTCCTGGAGCCACGTTGCCCCCTCAGACGAAGAGCAAAGAGCTGGGAGGGCTGTTGGTGGCCCTCTCCCAAAGGCCCTTAACCCATGACTATGGGGTGGGAAGCATGAAGTCCAGGTCATTTTCCTGGGGTTGTGGCCACTCAGAGGCAGAACGTCCAGTCCAGAGCCCTCTCCCCCCTGCAATCAGCCTGAACCTTTCCCCCCACTATACTTTGCCCCAGTGCCTCCTTGCTTGTCTTCCTCCTCTTCCCTGTCTAGCCTCCCAGCTACCCTATGGCATTTGATCCCTTTCAGATGGGCCAAGACTCTTTCTACATTAGCAGCTTTCTAATTCTTGGTTCCGATTCTTCCCCATCTTCACACTCACAGCACATCACAGTGACACATGAGGTCCTGGGGCTGAGAGTGTCCCCCCTCCCCCCACCACCAAGGGGCCAGACAAGCCTCCTGATCCCAGGACAGACGTTTCCAACCTCACCAGCAAGTCCCCTGTCAGCATGCTTTCTGTGATGGGTAGTTCAATCTTGGCTGTCACTCTGTGTCCTATGTCAGCATGATCCAATACATGGATGCAGTCTCTTCAGGCACTGGGGCTCCCGATGGGCCCCACAACTTGTCTCTCACTCTCAACTCCTCAGCAAGGGGACTCAGTCTGTATCCAGGACCCACACTCAGGCCCCTGGAGGACAAGCCCCAGTTGAGTTCCCCACCAACCCTCCTTCCTGATATGACCTCTGAGAAGATAAGGGAAGACACCAGTAAAGTCCTTATCCTGCACTCTCCCTGGCCTCACATCCATGTGTAGGTTGGTGAAGAGGGACCACACTCTTTTATCTCTTGGGAGAGATAACAGAATTCAGGAGCTCTGAATTCAGGGGCAAAGCAGGTGCTGTATCTCAGAAACGTCAACAAGGGGGAGGAACTGGGTAGGGTGTACACTGGGGGAGAAGAAACAGCATGTGGCACTGACAACCAGATCCAATGCCTTATAAAGTCCCAGCAAGTCCTAAGGTGCCGTCAATAACAATCACCACATGTGTGCAGGATGTCATAGCACTGTCACATTCTGAGTTAATGTATTTCTAGCCACAATTAAGGAAACCTGTTCTTTAGCCAACATGTGCAGTCTTATTACCAGGGAAGTAGGCTTTTTTGTTTTTAGCTTCCTTGAAATGCTGAAAGCAACTCATCACTTTTGACGGACCCCTACAGCCTGGAAAACCTAGGCAAGGAAGCACGGGGCAGACCTTTTCAAGGTCGTTGCCATCACTGATGTTGTCCTCAGTGGAGAGCTTAGGCTCAGGTCAAAATGGATAGAGTTGGCCATACTGATTTCTGCAAAAA
The DNA here is from genome assembly GCA_026230045.1 of Corynorhinus townsendii. Taxonomy (NCBI): domain Eukaryota; kingdom Metazoa; phylum Chordata; class Mammalia; order Chiroptera; family Vespertilionidae; genus Corynorhinus; species Corynorhinus townsendii. The sequence continues at coordinate 91,650,758 of JAPDVU010000004.1, forward strand.
TATGGCTGCTGTGAGGGTGATGGGAATACCTCAAATTAGTATTTGGGGATCAGTGTCAGACAACCCTCTCTAGGTGGCTAAAGCCTCCTGTGGTTTCCAGTGGTTTGCAGAGCAGAAGGGTGGACTGCACTTGCATCAGAAATAACTCAGTCGCCCCTGTGACTCTGGGATTACCCAGTGGGATGCGGGCAGCACTCCCTGACTTCCCAACTACATATCTGCTTTGATGTTTTTCTCTGCAAAAAGGAGACAAATAAACATGGGCCAAACTGCTTCATGGGCAGGCTAAGAAGGTCACTCCAAAAACAATCACAGCAGGTAGGGTCCTCTCCTCCTGTGTCCCAACATCCCCACGTGGCACTTCCATAGAAGGAACATGCAGCATTCCAGGCATCTGGAGTCCCCAGGCAGCAGACTGGGGCTGTGTCACTGGGGGCAGGGATATTCTGCTACAACCCATGGCTCCCCTCCATGGCACACTACTTGTTTCTTTTTTAATCTCGCCCCTAACTTTTTGTGAGATTCCGCATGTAAGGCCAAAGTTAGGGTGCCAGCAAACACACAATGTACCCAGGGGGAAATCATTCTTTTGTGTGTTTCAAGCACTTTAAGGCAATAACTTTAAATTATTTCTCTGGAAATTGGTCTGACTTAAATGTGTTTATCCCTCTGCTTTTGTTAGTCCTTGTTGGCACTCGCTGGGCACTAGTAATAGATGAGCACAGTCTCTGTAAGGTATTTCACTCTTTGAAGCACTGTAGTTGCTTCCACATTTGCAGCCTTGATAAAATCAACACAAACCGAACTGGGGAAGGATGCCCAGGGAGAGGAAAGGCAAGTTGGATGGGAGGGAAAGAACTCATTAAGGAGAAGCTGAGGCTATCTTCACTTTGTGTGTGTGTTTGTGTGTGTGTGTGTGTATACATACACACATTCCCCCCCCCCCCCCCTTTCTTTCTGAAAGATAGTCTATCTTACAGGAATCCCAAATTAGAAGTGAGATAACAAGGGGCTAATTAGGAGTGAAAAATTGTATCTGGAAATGTACAACAAAAGCAGTGTGGGAATTCCGTGCTGGGCCTGGTCTCATCTCCTATGGGATTCTGAATAGGTCACTTTCCCTCTTTGAACAGTGGAAAATGTGCACCAGAGCTGAGAGGCTCCCCCCTCCTCCGCCAAGTTTTGTTTCCAGAGTTTCAAAATACAAAAGGGTTAATAGAGGAAAAAATTCCCAGTTTAGTCAGACAGAGGGGCTCCTCTGGACCTAGAAGGCGTACTGTGAGGGCATGGGGTGGTAGCAGGTGACATGCCAATGTAGTTAATGGCGTGGGTTCCAGAGCTCCACAGCAGAGGTTCCAATCCAGGCTCTGCTACTTCCTAGCTGTGCAGCCTTGAGCGGGTTCTTAACTTCTCTGGGCTTTATTCCTTTTTGTGTAAATTGAGGCTAATGCTAATCACTGCTTCAGAGGGCTTGAGGGAGAAATAACTACTGTGTAGAAGGCATTTAGGACTGTGCCTATTGACATAGTAAGCATTCAGCGGATACTTTTTATATCAGCACATATCTCTCCATGCAGCCATGTGTGTATGTATACATATTTACATATATCACTCTAGTGGGTGGAAGGTCTACAGGGAGTGTGGCAGACACTGCCAGATGCCTCCCCATAGGCTTTCATCCTTAGGGAAAAATAAAAACAAAACAAAACCCCTGCCAGGGATGCTAGTATTCCAAGCTCAGCAAGCTGGTTCCAGACCTGAGACTGCAGGGCCTGGGGAGGGTCCAGGGCCTGTGAGGTCAGGAAAGTTAGTGTAAGTTGAAGGGTGAAGATCCAATGAGTTTGGTCTGTGTGTTGCAGAAAGCACAGAAGCTTCTAGAGCTCTAGGGCAGGAGTGTGGCTGGAGCCAGGGGTTAGAAAGGGCACTGCAGGACAGGATGGCAGGTGGAGTCAATGGTGGGGAAGCTGATGGTGAGGTGTTACACTCCTCCATTGAGATGAGGGAGGCCTGAGCTAGGACAGGGACAGAAGACAGGAATGAGGTGGTGCCTGGGGACAAAAGCATTCTGAATTCAGGACCAGAGGATCCTCATTCAGGGGATTCTGAATTCTCCCTCTCCCTCTCAGGACAATTGGGAAGAGTCGTGGCAATGACCTGACACAGGAGACAGTGGAGACGCCTTTTTTAAGAGGAGAAGATGGCAAGCTCAGTGTGAGGTATTAAATTTGTGGAGCCTGTGGGGCCCCGGGGGGATGTATTCAGTGGTTGTTAATGTAGAAGTCTGTTGCTTAAGGGAGCATTCCAGGCTGGATGTGGAAATCAGGGTGGGAGAGGACAACCTGGGTCAAGGTGGAGACTGATGCTGGGAAGGGATGGAACTGTGGAGGTGGTCTCAGAACAGGAGCAGAGGGCATGGCGAGGAGCTGCTGACCCAGGGTCGCTCTCACACAGCTCATCCGAAGTGACAGATGCCAACTGGGAAGCAATTGGCTCCCAGATCTTCACAGTGTCCTGGGACCCTCTGTGGCTTTCTCAGAACCTGGCCTGGGTCTGCTGGCAGTGCCTTGGCCCTCTTTCAAAGCCTGCTCGTCCTGGGCTGGAGCACTATTACTAACCACTGACCACGCTGCCCAGCCCTCACTCTGATCTCTGTCCATGGCAGGCAGCCTCCCTTGGCTGGGTTCTCATTCCCAGAAGATCCTAAGGCTCCTCAGAGAGACCAGACTGTGGGGGGACACTTGGCTTTGATCTTCCAACCACACGAGAGGCCCAATGGAGCTGCTCAGATACTCAGCCAGGTGTGTCTAATGGTATCGAAGTACCAGGCCACAGAGGCAGCCTTCTTAACTTCCCTGGCCACTGGGCTCCTAGCAGCTTGGCATCTAGGATATTTTTCAGCAAAGACATTTCATAAATGGACGCTTCTATCCAACCCAATGCCCCCTCATCTCCAATTTCTGTCTCTTTATCTATCCTTTAACTCAAGGATGGTGGGGAATAAGTGGGGCAGGGTGAGGCAGAGGGGGAACAAGTAGAGGTGTGGAAAGGACTGTTAAGAATACTGAAGATTAGCCCAGTCGGGTTGGCTCAGTGATTGCGGGTGGACCTATGAACCAAGAGGTCATGGTTTGATTCCCGGTCAGGGCACGTTCCGGGGTTGCGGGCTCTGATCCTCAGTGTGGGGCGTGCAGAAGGCAGCCGATCAATGATTCTCTCTCATCATTGATGTTTCTATCTCTCTCTCCCTCTCCCTTCCTCTCTGAAATCAATAAAAAATATATTTAAAAAGAATCCTGAAGATTTATTCCAAGTTGAACTTCTAGTTGGGAGAGGCCTGGAAATGGTAAAACCCACACTGAGTTCTGACAGGTGAGATTGCTTTTCTCTGGCTGTGCTGTTGTCTGGAATAAGAGGATGAGTTTCTTCCTCCAGGGGGAGGGCGTAGGCGGCTTGGAGCAGCCTCTTCACCATCCACAGGTCTGTAAGGGGGTATGTGTTAAAGGGCTCTCCCTCTATAGGAAGAGAATAGCAAGGAAGAAGGCTTCAAACTGCAGCAAGCAGTATTGGGGTCAGGCTTTAAAAAAAAGAACTTCTGAGCAGTGAGAACCATGAAGAGAAAGTTCCAGAAACAGTATTTATGGGAGATAATTTGGATGCAGTTTTAATGGAAGATGAATGGATGAGGCAAGGGTTTTCTTCCAGCCCCAGTAATGCATACCCAAGAAGAAGGTTAAATTCCCTTAAATTCTGGAGAAAATTCATTAGTGTGGCAGCATGGTAAAATGTCTGACGCCTGGGCTTCGGAGCCAGGGGACATGTTTCACACCAACTTCAATGCTTGTCAACTGGGTGGCCCTGCTTAAGTGAAAAGAAAACCACACTAGCCCAGTCTTGTCATCTACAAACCGGGATGAGAGGGGTCGTGGGAAATTCATGGGATCAGTTTACCTACCAGAGAAAATGTGTGTAAAGCAATCCACAAGAGTGGGCCCTCCACTTTTTAAAAGTTGGGTTGGATTTTCCATCAGTTCTGTTTTCTGCACACAACATAAAGCACCAAAGCACTTAGCTCTGGTTTCTATTACAGTTGAAAATGCATTCGGATCGGACTGGGAATGAGTGCAGATTCTCAGGACAAAAAACAAACTCCATTGTCTGCTTGTTTATAATTAGTGACATGTTACCCATTACGGCCAGGACTGGCTGTGACTGGGGAGGAAAACAAAGGCCCTGTGAAGCGTCTGGTTTGTGCTCTGGGTTAAGCTGCAGAGTCCTGATGACACCACATTCACGGCCTATTGTCATGGACGAAGGGTCCAGGTCCCTGTGAAAATGCTCAACACCCAGAGGACCCCTGGGGAATATAAATGAGGGAATTTCACTTTAAAGTCAAGTTCAAGCCAGTCCTTTGTCTTTTCATCCGTCTCCGATCCAGACCATATTGTTTCTCTAAAGCACAGCCTCAATTCCCTGTGGGACTGGAGCAGGTTTTTAAAACTCTCTTCTATTGGGAGCTTGTCAGAGACAAGGCACAATGTTATGTTGTCTTTGTGAGCTCAGGGGAGCAAGGACAGCAGGACAGTATCTCCTGATGGAGTGTATTTGACAAGTGAAAACGACCCCCCTCCTGCAGGCCTTTCACACACAGTGAGATCCATTTGCAGCCTCCTGTTAGACCAGCACCAGAACTCTATGTGGGAGAGGGCAGCCGGGATCTGGTGCCCCTCACGAGCAGATAGGAGCGAGCATCTGCTCTTATACTCGTCTTACAAGGGACCTTAGTATCTAGGTCTCTGAGCAGCTGAGTTCTCAGGAACATTTTGCGGCACTCAATGTCATGTCTTCTGATCTTTGTTCTCATCCTATTTCCGAAGGACCTCAGATATCCTGGATATCAGAGCAGCAACATTCTCTTAGGCCCCAGAACTCACACATACACTCTCTAGGTGCTGTTAAAATCCCCCTCTGTCAATGTGTGCTGGGCTATATGGGACGCTGATGAAACCTAGTGCACTGTATTTCAGGAACATATCATGACCACTTAGCAACTATCTGGAGGAGTTTCTTTAGGGCTTCTAACAGAGAAGTGGATGTGTCATTGAGGTGCTGGCAGGAGAGGCAGCCAACCTAAGGATAACAGAAGAGACCATTGACACGGCGTGGGCAGAGTTAAGGAAACAACAGGAAATGGTGCGGCACCACAGATACGCAACAGAGAAGAGGCATACCACCTGCATTCATTTCCCACTGCTGCCCTGACAAAGCTGTGCATATGCAATGGCTCAAAGTGACACCTGCTTATTCTCTCACGGTGTGTAGGTCAGGGTCTGGGAACTGGGGTTCAGCTGGGTCCTCTGCTGAAGCCAGGTGTTGGCAGGCCTGGGGTCTTTTTTTAAGGAGGCTCTGGAGATGAACCCCCCAGTGCTGGCAGAACCCATTCCTCACAGGTGTGAGTTGAGGTCCATTTCCTTACTGTCAGCTGAGGCCTGCCCGAGCTCCTGGAGCCTTCTATCGGGCCCCACATCTCAGGACCAGCAGTGAATCTTTCTCGCACCAGAATCTCTCTGATTTATTCTATTGCAGCATCTATCCCACTCCAGCCAGAGGAAGTTCTCTGCTTGAAGGATTTGTGTGATGAGAGGGGCCCCTGGATAACCCAGGACACTCTCGCGTCTTAAGAGAACCATCCCCATAATCACATCTGCAGAGCCCCTTTTCCATGGGATGTAACATGTTTACAGGCTCAGGGATTCGGTTGTGCTCATCTTTGGGGGACCATTCTGCCTGCCATTCCTCACCCAGGACTGAAAAGACCAAGGGAGGGCAGGCACTCTTACCGGAATGCCCAGAAGCCGCGATCCCCATAGGTGCCCTGTAGGAGCTGTGACCACATGTGGAGAAAACGGCTCCTGCCAAGCTGCCAGCAGGGAAGGTGCGAGGCATGAACGCTGAGGCTCTCTCTGCTCTCCCTCCAACGACCCTGCCACTGCCTTCCATTGCCTGAACCCAACTGGCACTGAGAAGGCAGGTGAGCCCAGGTGGTGGAGTCCACAGGGTCCAGCTTCCCCAAGCACAGGCCAGAGCAGGTAAGGGCGGGTGGGCCTCCAGGGGCAGCTTGTGAGTGTATCGGGTGACTCTGAGCTGTATTCCCCTTAGGATCAGACATTTCTAGGCAGACCTAGAAGGACAAAAAGCAGGGCAGCCGAGCAGGGCACTGTTTGCATGGGAAACAACGCCTGGGAAAGAACACATCCCAAGGGAAAGAGACACTGAGGTGGGGAAGTTGCTTAAGGACAAGGGGCTAGTGAACCAAGGGAGGCCTGATGCTAACATCAGTGCATTATCTGCCACTCAGACTAAACCCTGACCCATTCCGCTGGGCTCAAGTCCAAATCCTTGGCCAAGAGGACTGTGATAAAGGACAGAGATAGAGTGTCATCTCCAGGGAACATAGAGTGAGGAACAGAGCTCACAGTGGCAGCCAGGATGGCTGTGGGCAGCTGGGGTTTGGAAGCCGTTGTATTAACTAGAGAAGTGCTTTCAGTGTCCACATCAGGGACCTTGCCCAAACACTCTGCTGCATCTGACCAGGGACGCGCCTGGCAATGCTGGCACTGCTGCCTTTGAGATGGTCGCGGTGCCAGGATGCTGAGCTCTGGTGGGAAGGAGGAAGGGAGTGTGTGCAAAGGTCAAATCCAGGGAACTTGTTAGGACATGGGGAAACTGAAATGTCTGCAGGGAGTGGGGCTGGGGCAGGGTGGTGGGGACAGAGAAATCCTCTTCTGTGTCTTAGGATTATAGCCTGGGAAATGTGGCATTACATACAACAAGGAGCGGACTAAGTCTGTGTGTTCATCAAGGTTCCAGCAGGAAACAGGCCATCCCCCTGTTTACTGAGGGTGAGCTTAATGAAGGGGCTGCCTCCTAGGGTGTGGGTGCTGGCCCTGGGCTTGCTGCAGCGGGGAGCTGTTACAATGACTAGCCCTGAAAGGATGCAGGGTGAGTGGCCACCAGAACCCAGAGGCAGAGCCAGCTGCAGATGTCCATAGAGGCCCATGGCCACCAGGTGGTTCAGGAACCAGGCTGGGAGAGGAGAGTCTCCTGACTTCCCTTTCTTTGTCTCCCAGTGCTGGTGCCCACACATTGGGCAAGTCCAAAGTCAGCCTCCCTGGGCACAGAGCAGGATGGAGGGGACAGGGAATGGATCTGGAGGGCCAGGTCAGAGAGATGCACAGCTGGCACCAGACAGAAATGCATTTCCTGCCAGCTGCCTGCACTCTGTGGTCTCTCTACCCAGTGTCCGAGCTCAACTCAACAGGGTTTGGTTTATTACACGTCTCACTCCACTGGTCTTGGGAAAAGGGTCACACACACACACACACACACACACACACACACACACACACACAGACACACACACACGCCCATCCACTCTGATATAAACCAGCACCACCACAGTGAGTTTTCTTAGGTTTTGGTGAACGTCTTAGTAGGACCCAATTTAGAGATCTGGTTGCCAGAGTTCAAGGCAAATGATAGCATGGAAAGATGGTGCAGGCTAATGCATTCAATGTAGTGGGCCATGTAGTCCCTGCACTGTGCCTGAATTTGCCACGGAAAGGTCAGGTCTGATGTTCCATGTACAGTAGGAGGTTCATGGGACCCAAATCAGTACAATGGAGTAACAGGCCTCTAAATGGCTCCCGAGTGACCTGAGTTAATCAGATTTCCCCTGTGCTTAACCAGGCTGTGGAAAAGAGGTGGCATATGGGAGACGCTGGCTCACTGCATCTACATTTGATCTCTCTCTCCTTTGAAGCAACATATTTCCCACAGGGCAGCTTTTTAAAACTCTGACCATTTAATTTGGGGGAACAAAACAGATTTTTTTTTATAAAGGAAAAACTCAACTTTGTGTGTTTTCCTCCAGATCCCCTGACTTTCTGAAATTATGTATTTTGCTGTTGGGGAGCTTTTCCCCCCTCCGTTATACAATAAACTCTTTGTTGTTCAACATTCTATTAACCACAGTCCTCTAGTAACCAGCACATCTGTAAATCTCCAGCACAATAATTGTTGTTCATAACCATGACCCTGGGGCTCTGCATGGTCTCAAATGCCTTCCAAGCCATCAAAGAGAACGCACTGAAATGAGTTTGCATTCCCAGGGCACACATCAACTAACCGCAGAGGGCAGGAGTCCAGAAAAGTGCTGGGCAGCAGAAGAAGTGAAGTGGGAACTTCACATTTGTTACAGGTAATTCGCTTTGTGTGGATAATAAAAATCTACACTACATCTGTTAGAGCTTCCCCCTCCAGGTGACCTTCTTCATGGTCACCCAGGACTCAACTCAAATACCTGTGCACGGTTTTCGAAAGTTCCCGGCTGTAAAAGTAGAAGGCGGTGTATCCAATTAAGTCACTCCTGTTTGTGCTGGACTTGTGTTATGCACTGACACATTAGAAGTCGTTAAAAAGCTTTTAAAATCTGAAAGTTTCTTATTGTAAGAGTGGGTGAGACAAACTCTCCCCTTTGGGCTGCTATTGCGTCAGATTCCCATCTGCTGACCACACAGCAGCATGTCCTAGGCCATGTCCAGGCCTTGGGATGGACAGCACGGAGTTTCACATGGAATGCTCCCTCCCTCCAAGAAAATCTCTTTATTAGTCACAGCCACATTAAAGAGTAAAAGCATAGAAAGAAACAAAGAAGGAGGAGGAGAAGAAAGAGATTAAAGTTGGGAGGGACAATTTCCTGACCAGACTAAACAGGACTCCCTCCCAAACTCAAGTTCTTTCTTAAATGTAGCACTGCAGAGTATAGTGAAACCTCGGTTCTCGAACTGAATTCATTCCAGAAGGCTGTTTGAGAAGCGATTTGTTAAAAAACCGAATAGTTTTTTCCCCATTAGAAATAATATAAATTGAATTAATCTGACCAATAAATGGTTTCCTGTTTTAACTTTTCTTGTATACAGTACATGTCTACTGTACTGTTTAATCTATAATCAAACACTTCTTAAATTTATCGAAACACCCCTACCACATTAAACGGATCACTTCTAGCACTCATTCCAGGGATGTCTTTAGGAGGTCAGCACGCAACACCTTTGCTTTTTCACACATCATTGCCTCTGTAATGCTACCACAGGCTAACTGCTTTTCCTTTATCCATATCAACAACAGTTTTTCTACCTCTTCAATTGCCTGTGGTTATTGTTTTGGGAGCTCTTTCACACCCTTAGCAACATTAGTACTCTTGATGCTTCTTTATGTTTTAAAATTGTGCTAATCACAGATTTCTGCCAGCAACAGAAGCATTCTCTCCTTTGTTTGTTACCATGCTGAGGAATCAGCATGAAAGAGTTGTCAGGTCGAAAACTGAAGATTTGTTCTGCAACTGAGACATTTTTCCTTGAACAACTTGGTGGAGAACTGAATTGTTCAAGATGGGAGAACTGACGTTTATATATTTCTACAACACCAGGTGAGTTTCATGCTGGAGGAAAATAAACTTATTAGACCCCATGTAAGGTTTTGATACAAGGCAGGTTCAACTACCATCAAAGACTGGATTTGACAGACAACGTATAACTGGTTGATTGGCACTTGGGTTAAATCAGCTGGATTAAGGAAGAATAAAACATGATTCCATATATAATTAGCAGAAACATCTCTTCACAGGAAAATTGAACCTATTTGATTTTAAATAAGAACAACAAAAACAGGATGCCGTGATTTCCCCAAGTGGAGATAAGTCAGTCCATAGAAGAAAATTTTCAAACGGTTATGGTACAATATTAATTCTATTTGAAAATTAGAGGCCCAGTGCACAGAATTCGTGCACGGGGGGGGGGGGTCCCCTCAGCCCAGCCTGCACCCTCTCCAATCCAGGACCCCTTGGGGGATGTCCACCTGCCCCCCCCCGCTGGCCTGGTCACCCCTCACTGCCCCCCTGTGGGCCTGGCCACCCCACACAGCCTGTTCGGTCATCCGTTCAGTTGCGATGATGGTCCCTTAGGCATATAGATATAGATATAGATATAGATATAGATATATAGATTATACCTCCTCATCTTGATTCTTCATTTAACATTTCAAAAAGGCTATGGTAAGTGAGAATACACATGTTCCCAATGGTAGCCTTTTTTGGTATGTGATCTGAAGAATGTATTTTCTGTAAGTGCCATACTTCTTACAATTTAGCATTACACTTAATTCTGATCTTACCAGAAGACACAGCCTAACTTGGGATTTCACAGTCCCTGCATCTCTAAGTTCCATATTTTCCAACCAAATAACCTACATCACCCAATTGTCTACTTCAGTGTTTCTCAACTGAGGTGCTGCTGACCACTGGGCTGGAACAGTTATCCCCAAGTGGTGGGTGGCGGGGGGGGGGCATTTGAATGTTTAGCATCTCTGGCCCCTGCCCACTAAATTCCAGGAGCATGCCCAGCACCGCCAAAAATCTTTAGCATGGCCATGACCACATTTACAAGTAACCAGGACAATGCCAGGCAACTGACTGTGGTTTTCTGGCCCCATCATTTCTGGGCCACTTATCTCCCTGCTCTTTACCTAAACCCACAAGCTTACAGAGTCATCAGCTCTTCAAAGATGGTGTAAAAAGGCTTTGTTTTTCTATAGACATTTTAACTTTTAAAATAAATCAATGACCTCATGAGGAGTCTGATTCAAGTTAGTATAATTTCCTGCTCCCTTTTCTCCTATCCCCTGAGATTCCTCAGGATCAATAATAGCTTATTGTACTATCTCTGAACTCTTACCTAAAATTTGGTGCCAAACTTCTTAAGCTCTAACAAGCTTCACACACTGGCTATCTCCAGATAGGGCTCTCCCCTGCCTCACCTGATTCCATTCTCTTCCTCAAAGCCATCACTGGCAGCCCCACCTTCTTTGACTGTGGTAGAGAGTCTCCAAAGAGGACCACCACCATCTTACCCCATCAAGATGAGGGATTTATTTCTCTTCCCTTTGAATCTCGGCCTTATGTGTTCTTTAACCAATAAAATGTGACAGAAGTGATAAGTAGTGACTTCTGAGATGTAGCAAAACCAGCTGCTACACAAGAAGCTGAACTACCCTGAGACCACCATGCTGTGAGGAAGCCCAAGCTAACCTCATGGAGAGGCAACAAGAAGCAGACCAAGTCAGCAGACCTGCAAGCATAGCCTTCCTAGAGCTGCCAGCCCGGCCACCAGGTGGATGCTACTGAGCATACCCTGCTAATACCACATGGAGAAGGAAACTGCTCAAATGCATCTAAAATTATGTGAAACAACATAATTGCTGTTGTCTTAAGCCACTAAGTTTTGGTAATTTGTTTTTCAGCAACAAATGAATAAAACACGGGCCAAGGGCTATGGCTAAAAAGTCTCTTTCTCCTGAACTTTATTTGGGGCTGTTTTAAATTTCTTGATTTGGGTGGGACTTTCTTATACAGACTGCCAACTCACACCAGGGAAGGAGAAGAGGCGTTGCCTGCTGCCACGCTAGCTGTGGCACTAGCCCTCATCCACAGGCATTTCTTAAACCCATTTTGGAAGGATTCTACTTACTGGCTGAAATTGTCAAAAAAAGAAGGTTCTCCCCATCAACCATGTATAGCCTCTTCTTTTTGACAAAGGCCACAAAGATGAGCTGTGGCTAAGCTCCTAGGAATCCGCATTCCACTATTGTGGTGTTACTCCTTCCTATTTTATCTAGGAGATACAATTTTTCTTCAACGGATGTCTTGGCAACCACATCCAAAATTCCATTCTATTCCTCTGGAAATCATTCTTCCCTGAAGGAAAGATTCATGTTTAAATAAATCAATCATATAATTGGTATGATTTGTTTCACCTTTGAACACAAGTTGCTTATCTACCAAATTTTTAGAATATCATAGCACTTTCATTTTCGGTGCCAAAAAGATTTTGTTACATCTCTATTTTTAGGTTTTATGAACTTGGTGGAATCTACCATCACACTTGAAAAATAGCAAAAAGATTAGGAACTGCCTGTTACTATCTTTGCATAACCCTGCCCTTCACCTCACAGAGCTTTTAAGTACTATCCAATCTATTTTGGGGACTAACATTTGCTTTAAGCTTAGAATCTGTAAGAAGTAAATTTTGATTTGCAATCTCTGTTACGTAACTTTACCCCACAGCAAATCCTTTGTGAACCAGAAAAGAAAGAACAATTCTAAATTAGGCGCCATTTTGGCAACTACTTTAAGAAATGTTCTAATTTTTTAAAAAAATAAAATTTATAACAACTAGTTTATACATTCCTTTGAAATTTGGACACATCAAAGTCCAAAACATATTAGCCTGTCTAGAAAGATTATTTTACCAATGACTGCTGTTTTGGTGATATTACTTACAGTGCTATTCCAAGGCTAACTTTGGGAACTTTGAAAACATTTTGAAGACATGTTTAAAGAGTCCTTATATGCTTGACATCAAGGCAGAGGGCAAGAATTCAATATCACGTGGATGAAACCAAAGCCAAAGTTTGGGGAAAGAACTGGGTTTATTGAGCTGAGATGTATTTCTAACAGTATTTTGAAATTAATCCTGAAACTGCAATACCACTTCCAGACAGTAGGGGTAAACAGCAAGGCAATAGAAGAGTAAGGAGTGAAAAGTCCCAAGCACCAAAATCAAAGTGGATTATTGGAGTTACAGGTTTGGAAGTTTGGGGAGCCTTTCAGGTCTTACAACTCTATTGTCACAGGGACACAGCAGGGCTTATTCTGGCTCTGTGGATGGGTTAGCTTTGTGAGCTGAAACAGTACTGAAGAAACAAGGTACAACACACATTTCTTCAGCCCCTACCATGTGCCATGGTGTATACCTACATCATCTCAGTTAAGTCTCGCAATAGCCCAAAGCACTAAAAACATTCAGAAATGAAGGAAACAGGATCTCAGAGAGCTTAAATAATTTGCTCAAGTTCACTCACTCCCCTAATGAGATGCCCTGGGATCTGAACTCTGATCTGCTGACTCAGAGGCTCTTTCCTCTACACATCAGAGCCTCTCTGAAGCCAAGATCAAAGGCTGTTAGCATGTCTCTACACCAACCACAAATCCAACTCCTGCTTCTGGCAGATAGCTGCCAGATGTGTGCCCAGGGTGATGGAGATTAGATAGAAGAATGTGATGGGTAAGGAAAAACTCATCTAATGAGCAGATGGTGGGTCTTGCCCATTTCTGTATCCTAATCCTACCCCTGACAAACATACTCTCTTCATATGGGACCTGGCAGTGCTCATGATCTTTGGTGAATTCATTCTCTCACTAATCAGAATGATGGTGATGATAATGTTAACAATAGCAACAATAATAAAACGTTAAAATTTAATGAGCAATATGCTACATGATAGTTATTGTCCTACACACTCTAAAACCATGAACTCTTTGGGCGCTCATAGCGATCTGTGAGGAAGTACTATTAATTATCTCATTTTACAAGTGAAAAAACAAGACAGAAATGTTAGGAACTTGTCTAAGTTACACAGCCAACACTTGTCAGAACTGACAATCAAACTGAATGGGGCTGGTTTTGGTACCTATGTTTGTGAATCCACCATCAGTGTTTCTCAAACACCCTAAGAACTGCTGGGGCACTTGTTTAAAAATTCTCTTCCAAGGGTCTTTCTCCACGGAGTCCAGTCTGGAAAGTTTGTGTTGAGACCCAGACCCCTGTAATTTTTTAAAGGGTCCAACGATGTTCTCATAACGATCAACACTTCCCTTCCTTGTTTTGCCTCTCACTAGTGAAGAACCCCTCCAACAGGACTTCTGAGCACTGTATGGGGACAGGGAGAATAACTCTCCGTGGGAAGGTCTTCTTCTGTTCTTGCTCCCTTCAACACGTACAGCTCAGAGGAAGGTGGTGGGGGTGTAGATGAAGGTAAGAGCTGACTTTTCCTCTGAGTTCCTGTTGTTCCCACTCAAACAAGGCTTCTTCAGCACATTATTCAGGCCTCTGTAATATTGCGGATTGGTTTTCCTTCTGCTGCTTCAGAAGCTTGAGCGAAGGGAGGATTCTTGGATGAGTCAGGGGAAGCCCTTGTTCCCTCCATAGTCAGACTGTTTGTAAATAGAAAACAGCTACTGATAACTGGAGTCAGTAAGATCGTGGGGGCTAAATCAAGCATCCCATTACTGTTGTATCAGGTGGGGTCTTCTGAGAGGCAGATGCTAAACTAAAATCATAAGTGCAAGAGATTGGTTGGCTAAAACACCTATAAGGAGAAAGGAAAAGGAAACAGGAAGAGGCTAAGAGAGCCTTCTGGTCCTGATGGAGGTTTCGCATGAAAAGAAAGAGGGAAGGAGTTGGTGGGAAGGTTCAGGCTGCAGAGTCCTGAGGAGGCCTTGGCAGGGCTGATTGGCAGTTTCCAAATAGAGGCTGCCTGTTAGGAGATGCTTGCACGGTGCAGGATGAGGCAGCCCCGGTGCCACCGTGCTCAGCCACTGCCAGGGGCAGTCTAGAGTAGACCTGGTTTAACATGGGGGCTGTGGCGGATCCGCAGCTGTGGCCACTGAGGCTCTCAGTTGGCTGTGCTCTCTGCAGCAGGTTCTTTGGGAGGAGATCTGGCGTGGGAGGGAGGGGGCGGGGGAAGGGGGTAACCCTCCATAGGTGTCCCATGTGCATGGATAAGAAATTTGTGTTTAATCCTAAAAGCAAAAGGCATTTTAGAACATGAGATGTAGAGATGCAGGAGTAGTCAGTAGGCTACTGAAAAAACTCAGCCACAAATGGAAAACAAATGACTTTAAGGAGATGGCTGTGGGGAGGGAGGCATGAGCCAGAATCAAAAGAGCTAAGAAGTTTAAAATGTTGGTTCTTCAAAGTAACCATTAAGAAAATGAAAAGGCAAGTGGCAGACTGGGTGGAAATATTGGCAAAACATATACCTGATAAAGAATTTGTATTTAGAAAATAGGAAGAACTTTTATAACTCTGTAATAAGAGAAACATAACTCAATAAAAAAGAGCAAACAATATAAATAGACACCTCACCAAAGAAGATAGATGGCAAATTTCATAAAAAGGTGCTTAACATTATTAGTCTTTAGGGAAATACCAATTAAATGATAATGACATGCCCTGTACTCCACTCTAACAGAATGACTACTATTGAAAGGTAGATAACAGCAAGTGTTGATGAGGATATGAAAAAAAAACAGAACCTAAATGCACTGGTGGGAAGGCAAAACAGCAATTCCAATTTGAAAAACTGTTCGGCAGTATCTTAAAATGTTAACAAACATTTTTCATATAAGCCAGCAATTCCAGTCTTAGGCATCTACCCAAAATAAACACAAACCTATACCCACACAAATAGTTACATAAGCATGTTCATAGCAATGTTAGCCAAGTAGCCAATAGCAACCCAAGTGCCCATAGATAAGCAAAATGTGTTACAATGGAATAATGTACTGTGAACTATAAAAAGGAACAACGTATTGATACATGCAACAGCATGGATAAGTCTCAAAAACATCATGATAAGTAAAAAACAAACAAACAAACAAACAAAAACCAAAAAGCAGACAGAAGGTATTATATGATTCCACTTATATGACATTTATAGGAAAAGTAAAACTGTAGAAACAGGTTAAGTGGTTGATTGAGGCCAGTGTAGGAGTGCAAAGAATAATTGGTAAAATGAGACAGTTTTAAAACTGGATTGTAATGATGGTTGCACAACTACATCCATTTGTTAAGACACATTGAAGAACGTATTTAAAGTGAGTGAATTTTATAAAATGTTAATTAAATTGCAAAAATATTTTAAGAGAGGAAAAGAACTAAGAAAGCAAATGAGATGGGATACGGCAACATATTGTATCTCTGGAGAGTACAGCTGAAGGAAATGTCTAGAATGATGCCAAGGTTTCTGGCTATGGTCCAATAGGGAGGAAAATGTTATAAAATAATATTTGGAGTCTGAGGAAGAGCATATTTGGAGTTTAGTTTTAAATATGTTAATATTGAGCTGGTTGTTGAACACTCAAGTGGAGATTTCCAGTAAGGAGCTGAAAGGGTGGTCTAGAGTCACAAAAGGGATAGGAACTGGAAAGTGATTTGAGAATCATCCACTCTTCGGAGGTTGCTGAAGCTGTAAGAGTGACTGAGATCGATCATCCATGGAAAATGTTTAGTGTGAGGGCTCCCAGTTCAGTTGAAATACATTTTCAATGAATCAGGAGCAGTCTAATAAGTTTAGCTCTCCTAGAGACCATTTCACCATTTGTGTGGTGATAGCAGGGCATCTCTCTCTCTCTCTCTCTCTCTCTCTCTCTCTCTCTCCCCCCACTCCCCCTGTGTATAATATATATTTTTCCTATAGCTCAAGGTCTTAGAAATTCTGCATCTGAATGTCAAACCTATAGTGTATGTAGAAGTAATTTAATCCAACCTATATTGTCAAATACTTATCTTATGCCACATGACTGGAAGCTGAACTACAGCTAAATTAACAATATCTGAGGACCTACCATATGCAAAACAATGTGCTAAACACTCTTAGGATTGCAAGGGAATTTAAGGCTCGGAAGCTGATTTCAAGAAGTTTAAAATCTGGTTCTACAGAATCTATACTTTTTCAGCATATGAATTCTGGGGTGGGCAGGGACTGGAAAAGCGACTGTGAATCCATTGTCCTACTAGGTTAAGGAGAAGTCTATAAGGATCTGTTGGGTTGTTTGTCTCTATAATAAGCCCTTGACTGGAAGCAAATTTGAGGAAGTTGCTCAGGCCAAAAGGGCTTCTGGTTTGTTTCAAAAGAGCTAGTTCTTGTGGGTTTCTTTTTAAAGCTCACATTGGTCATTTTATTTGAAGTGAATTTTGTCCTGATTTCCAAGAGGCATGGTAAGCATTATTGTCAGAAGCCATTAATATGTGGTGCAAGTCCTTGCAAAGATGAGTGTGTTCCAAACAATGGAGAAATGATGCCAAGCCCCTTGGATATTGAGCCTGGGTGGGGGCTCATGACTGTTTCAACCAACAGAGTAGGGTAGAAAAGAGTTTCAGCTTTATCCTCTCAATCTCTCTCTCTCTCTCTCTCTTTCTCTCTCTCTCTCTCTCTCTCTCTCTCTCTCTCTCTCTCTCTCTCTCTCTCTCTCAAGTGTTACCTCCAGAGGAAGATATCCTTATAGGCTGTGAGGAAGCGCATACTAGACTATGAGGAGAATCTCATGGAGAGGTCCTCATGGAGAGTTGCTGAGACTCCCAGCTAATAATGGTCATCATCAATAGTGAGACATGTCCGTGAAGGAGAATGAAGTAGCCTTCAGATGATTACACGATTCCTATCTCCACCAAGTCTTCCAGCTGAGGTTCCTGATATTGTGAAGCAGAGGCAAACTTTGCTCACTCTACCCTTTCTGAATTCCTCATGCACAGAATTCATGAGCAAGATAAATGGTTGTCTTATGCCACTGAATCAGAGGATGATTGGTTTCACATCCATAGTACCTAGAACACCTTCCTTTTCTCTCCCCATCTTTCTTTTCCTAGCCCTCTGAGGTTGTATAGAATGGTGCTGGTGCTGTCAAAGAAGATGTGATAAGACTAGTGGGGTTATGCCTCTTGATACTCTTGTTGTATATTTCTATCCTGCTTCCTTTTTATTTATTCTTTTTAGAGCAATAGTTAAGAAAGTGGATTCTGAAACCACACTGCTTGTGTTAGAATCCTGACCTTACCCCATACTGATTGTGTGACCAGGGACGTGATATTTAAGCCTTGTGTGCCTCAACTTTCTCATCTATATAGAATAGGAACAATAACATACTTATCAAAGAGGGTTGCTGGAATGACTCAATGAGCTAATACATGTAAAGAGTTTAGAATATGCCCTGTAGTAAGTGCTCATTGAAATATTAGCTATTACCATTTTAGGTCTAAGAATTATTTGTTATGATTTTTGTTTATTGTACAGACACATTTCAACATAAATAATAGAATATTTAAACACACACCCTATCAATTTAATTCATTTTTCCATGTTTTCTTCAAGACCCTATCTACATATAAGCACTGTTTTAAAGTTATAATCATTGCAAAGATATAGGAGGACAGAAATTAATATTTAGAGTCCACACTTGAGAAGATTGATCATTGTGAACCAAGCAACTACCCCAAGAGGTGGGACTATCACCATTTTACAGATGAAGAAACTATCATGCCTACAGAATATTATACAGATACTAAAATTATAAGGAGACTCATAAGTAACATTATGTGTATAATGTAATATAAAGGAAAAGAGTAGGATATAAGACTTTATATATTAGAATTATTAGAGAGACTAAAAAAAATTCGGTTTAGTGTATTAATGAGATAAAAAGAGAAGCTGAAAATTACAGCAAGGAACAGGAAACCAGAATAAATGACTTGTTATGTTAGGGGAAAAACACACACACACAAATTCTAGAATTAAACAAATATAATAACCAAATTGAGACCTCAATTGGCAGGTTTGAGAGCATCTGAAGAGAGATTTAGACAATTGGAAGATAGGTCAAAAATATTAAAAATAAAGCATGGAGAAACAAATAAAAGCAACAAGCCTTTTTGTGCCTCAACTTTCTCATTTACATAAAATGGGAATAATAACCATACTTATTAAAGAGTGTTGCTATGAGTATATAAAATGAGAAATTCTAGGATGTTTAATTGGATTAAAAAAAAAAGTGAAAGAAATATAAGAAGCAGCAATATTTGAAGATTGATGGGTGAAAATTTTCCAGAACTGAGAAAAACCATCAATTTAATCTTATGCTCCAATTTAAGGATCATAATAAATCATAAAGTGATAGCTAATAAAGTGGATTCTTGAAGCACACTGCTTGTGTTAGAATCCTGGCCTTACCCCATTTTGATTGTGTGACCATGGACACGATATTTAAGCCATTTGTGCCTCAACTTTCTCCAATTTAAGGATCATAATAAATCAAAAACAAAATAAAGAAAGTCCTTAGCTGGTTTGGCTCAGTGGATAGAGCATCAGCCTGGGGACCAAAGGGCCCCAGGTTTGAGTCCAGTCAAGGGCACGTACCTTGGTTGCAGGATCCTCCGGCCCAGGCCCTGGTCAGGGCTCATGCAAAAGGCAACCAATTCATGTGTTTCTCTCACATCAATGTTTCTCTGTCTTTCCCTCTCTCTTCCATGCCCCCTAAAAAAATCAATGAAAAATATCCTCGGGTGAAGATTAACAAAATAAAATAAAATAAATAAATAAAATGAATACCTGGGTGCATTAGAGGGAAACTACAAAACAAACAAACAAACAAACAAAAACAAAGGCAGAGAACATTTTAAAAGTAGTCAGAAAAAAAGAGATTACCTGTAAATGAATCACAATTAAACTGATGGCTGACTTCTCAACAGTAGCAATGAAAGCTAGAAACCCGTGGATGGATGTCTTTGGTGTGTTGGGAAAAAAAAGATAAATAATAACTGCTAACCTCGAATTCTTCAGTAGAAAAAAAATTCTTTGGGAAGTATATATATTTTTCAAACACTGAGGTAGTTCACCACTAATAGATCACCGTGAAGGACTTTCTAAAGGTTGTCTATAGGCAGAAGGAAAGAATCCTAAATCTCAAACTAAATCATCTGAGTGCTCAAGCTAAATTGTAAGTTTTAAAAAATATCTGACCTTTGTTTTCTTTAATAAGAGAAGAGAATTTTCACTACATATCATTTTTTGCCTTTTAAATTGTATTCCTGACTTAATAGGCCTACATAGAACATATTTATCTTAATACACTCTTAATATCAATAACTAGATTAAAAGAAACTTAACCAAATAGTTGTTTCAAAAAATAGCAAAGTTCCTTTCAGGAGTGCCATGGGAGGTAATAAATTAACATTATCTCAACCATAAAGATAGACACATATTTATGTCTCTTGACAGTGGAGATAAAGCTATGGGGAAAAAGAAAACTAATCAGCAGAATGCAAGGAAATAAAATGTTTTTATCTTACACATTATTTTTAATTTAGATTCCACAGAAGCCAGGACAATTCAGAAGAATATACCAGATTGAAGACAACAAATTTTTCTTGTCTTTTCTATTTAATTATAGAATCATAAAACCATATGGCCCATGTTGTCCCACACTGTACAAATACTCATACTGATTAACTGTAGAGATTCAAGAAGATCAAATCATAGTATTTTATTTATTTTTTAAAAATACATATTTTATTGATTTCAGAGATGAAGGGAGAGGGAAAGAGAGATAGAAGCATGAATGATGAGAGAGAATCATTTATTGGCTGCCTCCTGAACACCCACACTGGGAATTGAACTGTGACCTCCTGGTTAACAGGTCAATGCTCAACCACTGAGCCATGCCAGCCAGGCACAAATCATAGCATTTTAGAGTTAGAAGGTCCTCAGAGATATAGGAATTATGTCTGAGAAGTTTAAACATATCTACTGACATGGAGCTCACTGTTTTCTGTCCTTTACTGGATGTTCCCAATTGTTTGAAAGCTTTGTAACTGAGCCCAAATTTTCTTCCTGTAACTTGTTCTCATTTGTGTCACTCCATTCTTTTTCTGGAAACACTGAACAACTATTCCCTTTTCCTCATGACAGACCACCAAATATTATAAGACAACTATAATGTCCCCCTTTCGTGTTTGCTCTTGTAGGCCAAACATCTTTTATGTAATTAAGCCTTGTTAAATCTGTGTTTGACTAGTCAGAGAGGAAACAATCTGATTCAAGAGATAAAGGAATGGTGTGATGAGAAGTCGAGAAAGTCAAGGCAGATAAAGGGAGGTGAGCTTTGAGAAGATGAATTGAGCCCAACACATGTATTCTAAGTTTAAGTATGACTTTTATGTACTGGTGTTTATTTTTAAAAATTCAGGACTTCACAGAATGCATTAAAAGTAAGAAGAATATTTGACTATATTTTAAAGATATAAATCTGGGGCTTACGGTGGCCTAGAAACTTTCTGTGGACAAGATTATGGAATCTGATTCTGAGGCATGCTTGGTAAAAGGAATATCAATCTATGTCCTTAGATTTTGAAAAACTATAGTGCAATAAAACATTTCAATTAAAACTATCTAGCTAATCCAGAGGACAAGAGATGTACTTGTGAGCTTTGGCCAACCCCAATAATGTAACTGCAAAATACACCTCTATTCATGGAGCAAGGAATGCCAGAAATTATGTTCCTTTGGGGATAAAAGTAAAACAAGGGACAGCTTGCCATTCCATGCTGAGATTCTGTGAGCACTGCAATGGACACTTTAACAACTGCAAATGATCAGGGACTATTAATATTACTAGAGGCCCAGTGCATGAAATTTGTGCATGGGTGGGGGGTGTCCCTCAGCCCAGCCTGCACCCTCTCCAATCTGGGACCCCTCGAGGAATATCCGACTGCCTGTTTAGGCCGATCTGGGCCTAAATGGGAAATCATTTATTGTTCTTGTTCCTGGTTCTTACTTTAGGCTGCAGGCTGACTAATTCAGGTCCAGGTTCCAGATCAGATTTGAGTCAACTCTATGTTTTATTCTAGGCCCCAACTGAAGGGATGGAAGCTAGCTGAGTCACACTCTTCTTACGGTGATCACTGGAGTGCAGTAGGGCAAGCCAAACCATGTAAGCACACATAAAGCCTATGTTCATGTCATTTTCACTACATTCCAATGGCCAAGCTCATGATCAATAAAGTGGACTTTGGGAGAAAGTAAACTCCCCCTATGTCCCATTGTCCTGTGGAGGGAGGGGTAGTGCCAACCTGCAAGGAGAAGGGATGCAGACATATAATCTTATTGCAAGGGAGCAAAGAGTTGGAATGAATAATTCAATCTTCCAGTGTGTGTGTGTGTGTGTGTGTGTGTGTGTGTGTGTGTGTGTTGGCTGACACTGCTTTTTTTATTCAAAAGTGTTATAACTGCTTTTTTTATTCAAAGATAATATTTTAGGCTAAAGCATGATCGTGTTTCCTTAAGGGAATCCATAAACACCAAAGAATTGAAAACAGTGAGAAAGTCATTAATCTTAAATCCAAGAAATTAAAGATGCTCCCTACTCTGTGTGAAGGTCTCATGGTGATGGTGATGGGGTGATAGGGATGCCACAGGCCTCTGATGCAGTGGGCTTGGCAGAAGAGCCACACTGCCATTCTGCCTGATGTGGGGCAAGACAAATGTGCTCAAGCTTCTACACATTGCCAGCAGCACCAAAAGGGATGTGTTGGTTGCCAGCAAAAGTGCCATTAAAAAATGGAAATGAAATATAAAAAAGTGCAAGTTGGGATAAAATGTCTAAGTGTGTTTATGGAAAGGCCTATCCATTTCTCAGTGATGTAATGGAAAATCCATCTTTGGTCTACCCAAGTCAAGGACATGCTATAAAATGAATAATGTGACAGTTGTGACAAACTATAAAGCCACTAACCAAAATCTCCTGCCTCTGGGAAAAGGGTAGCTGGAATTTCTGAATAAGTAAAATTATGGCTTAAAGCTCTAGGGCTAGGCAATAACTCAGAAATATTTAAGAGTCTATAGGTGTGTGTGTACAGATGAATGAATAAGTTCATGCATATAGATAAACACACATACCATATGTTGATTTTGCCAACCAATACTACCTTGTCAAAGGAAAGATGAGATATTTCAGTATCTGTGCTGTTTATTCTTTATTAGTAAAACTCTTTGCAGTTAGCTTATCTGGTAAAAATTAATCCTTTTGTTAGTTTGAATCTGCCCAGCCTCAAAGATGCTCAAAGATGCTCACTAGAATTATAACCTTGATGCAAGAAATTGGAGCACTTTTAAGCTTGCAGCTATCAAACTAGAATCAGGATGTAAGAAATTTTCCTCCAAAGCCATTTGATTCACTCTAGTGTACATCATGCCTTATACAAAAACTATTTTTAAATGTATCAGCATGCATCATAGGTCTCAATGTAAAATTATTAGTGTAAACTATAAAATTTTTAGGAAAAAAAAGAAAAGAAAAATCTTCATGACTTTGGATTGGATATAGGCACCAAAAGCATGAGACATAAAAAGATGATAAATTAAACTTCACCAAAATTTAAATTTTTTTTTACTTTATGAAAGACTACTCAGAGAATGAAAAGATAAGCTACAGACTTGGAGAAAATATCTACAAATCACATCTATATATATAAAAGCCTAAGCGACTGTTATGACTGAATGACTGGAATGACTGGTCAACCAGTCACTATGACCAGCACTGACCACCAGGGGACAGATGCTCAATGCAGGAGCTGCTCCCTGGTGGTCAGTGCAATCCCACAGCCAACCCCCATGGCCCTTCCTCCCTTCCACCCCCCACATAGGCCCCAGGGGGGTCAGCTGGCCAACCTCCTGGAGTCCCTCCCTCTGGCCAGCCAACCCCCCTGACAGGCCTCAATCACCATCCAGGCCAAGGGACCCCACCTGTGCATGAATTCGTGCACTGGGCCTCTAGTATATGATAATAATAAATAACCAACCCAGTTAAAAAGTGGACAAAAGGTTTGCACTTCATCAGAAAGATAGAGATGGGAAATAAGCCCATGAAAAAATGCATAACACCATTTGTCACTAAGAAAGTGAAAATTATAACCACATGAGTGGTGAGGAGGAGCAATAAAGAGTAAAGGGAGCCAAATATATGGTGACTGAAGATGATTTGACTTAGGGTGATGGGCACGCAAATATATAGATCATGTATCATTGAAATGTACACTTGAAACTTATATGATCTTATTAACCAATGTTACCCCAATAAACGCAGTAAAAAATAAGAGTGGTGATCTAAAAATTAGATCTCCCATAAAAAGCTAAATAAATAACCACATGAGATACCAATACTTAATGGCTAGAAAGTGTTTTTTTAAGTGTCAAGACCAAGTATTGATGAGGATACAGAACAGGTGGAATTCTCAAATATTGCTGGTTCGAGTGCAAACTGGTATAGTCACTTTGGAAAACAGTTTTGGAGGTTCTTGTAAATTTTATCTAACACTAACCATATAGCTCAGCAATCTTACCACTAAGTGTTAACCCTAGAGAAATGAATACTTATGTCCTATGATGGGTGAATGAATAAGCAAACTGTGGTATATCCAACTCATGGAAGACTAATCAACAGTAGAAAAATAGCATATTATTGATGCATTCAACAAAACAGATAAGTCTTCAATACACTGAATGGAAGAAGCCAGATTCAGAAAATTATAAGACACTAAAAAAAGAAATTAAAGATGATACCAATAAGTGGAAGCATCTATCAAGTTCATGGATAGGAAGTGTTAGCATCATTTAAATGTCCATACTATCTAAAGCAATCTACAGATTCAATGCAAATGATATCAAGATACTAATGGTATATTTCACAGAGCTGAAACAAATATTCCAAAAATTTATATGGAACAACAAAAAATCCTGAATAGCAACAGAGATCTTGAGAAAGAAGAACAAAGTTGGAGGAATCATGCTACCTGATATCAAACTATACTACAAGACCCTGGTAACTAAACAGCATGGTTCTGGCATAAAAATAGACATACAAATCAATGAACAGAATAGAGAACCCATAAATAAACATATGCCTTTATAGTCAATTAATATTTAACAAAGGAGGCAAAAAACATAGGGCTGAGGATAGTTTATTCAATAAATGGTGTTGGGGAAATTGGATATATACATATGAAAGGAAGGAAAGAAGGAAGGAAGGAAGGAAGAAGGAAGAAGGAAGGGAGGGAAGGAGGGAGGGAGGAAGAAAAAAAAACTAGACCACCTTCTTACACAAGAATAAACTAAAAATTGATTAAAGACTTAAGTGTTAGACTCAAAACTATAAAAATCCTAGAAGAAAACTTAGGCAGTAAGATCTCAGATATTTCTTGTAGCAATATTTTTTTCGCCTGATATATCTCTTGGGCAAGGGAAACAAAAGAAAAAATAAACAAATGGGATTACATTAAACTAAAATTTTTTGCATAGTGAGGGTATAAACCATCAACAAAATGAAAAGACAACCCACTGAATGAGAGAACATATTTGCCAATGATACATCTAATAAGTGGTTAATATCCAAAATTTATAAAGAACTTATAAAACTCAACACCAAAAAAAAAACCAAAAAAACAAACAAAACACCAAAAGAACCCAATCTAATTAAAAAATTGGCAAAGAACCTGACTAGACACTTCTCCAAAGAGGACATACAGATGGCCAATAGACATATGAAAAGATGCTCAATGTCACTAATCATCAGAGAAATACAAATTAAAGCCACAATGAGATATCACCTCGCACTTGTCCGAATGTCTATCATCAATAAATCAAACAACAAGTGTTGGCAAAGATGTGGAGGAAAGGGAATCCTCGTGCACTGCCGGTGGGAATGCAGACTGGTGCAGCCACTGTGGAGAACAGTATGAAGTTTCCTCAAAAAATTAAAAATAGAACTGCCTTTTGATTCAGAGATTCCACTTCAGAGGACTTAATCAACCTAAAAAGCTAATTTGAAAGAATAAATAAATCCCTATGTTCATGGCAGCATTGTTTACAATAGCCAAGATTTGAAAGCAGCCCAAGTGTCTATCAATAGTTGAGTGGATAAAAAAGCTGTGGTACATTTACACAATATAACCCAGATGTAAAAAGGAAGAAACTTTTACCTTTTGTGATAGCATGGATGGACCTGGAGAGCATTGTGCTAAGTGAAATAAGCCAGTCAGAGAAAGACAAGTATGTGGGATTTAATGAACAACCTGAACTAACAAGCAAAATAGAGACAGACTCATAGATAGAGAGCAGACAGACAGCTTTGGTGTTAGTGGTGAGGCTGGTGAGGAAAGGGATGGAGCAAGAAAGGAAAAAAGAGAGAAGGAATTCATGGACATGAACAGCAATGTGATTGCAGGGGGAGGGAGGGAGGTGCAGATGGAAGAGGGTATGAGGGGGATAAATGGTGATGGAAAAAATAAAGAAGAAGAAAATGCCAGAATCAAAGACTACATGCTGTATAATTCCATTTATGACATTCTGGAAAAGGCAAAACTATAGGGATAGAAAATAGATCGGTGATTGTCAAGGGACGATCTGAGGACAAATGGTAGCATGAGGGAATTTCTGGAGGATGATACAATTGTTCTACATCCCAATTATGGTGATGGTTATATAACCTATGGATTTGTCAGAACTCAGAGCCCTGTACTTTTCTAAAAAGTGAATTTTACTGTGTGTAAATTAAAAAATAAATGTTAATAATTTAATTCAACAAACATTTAATGTTTAAGTATTATGTGCCAGGCCCTCTGCTAAAGTAGTACAAGATATAAAAATGAGAAAGTCAGAGTTCCTGTCCTCGAGAGAACTTACAAAATCTAGTAGAAAGACTTCAGGCTAGGGTAGCATTTTCACTGACAACTGTGCTGGAGAGCAGTCTACATACAGACCTTCAAGAGAGGTACACACAAGGGCAAGGGGTTTAAAGGCAGGAGAGTAGAGATACCACTTTGTACATGTGATGAGAAATAAAAAGTTATGGAATTTAAGATAAAGATAAGCAGGATTCAATAGGCAGCTATTGAGGATGGGCGGAAAGAGATGTTGATCAGGAGGAGGCACAGAGAGCATGGGAGCAGGGGGGCAGGCCTGCTGTGTGAGGAGAGAGGAGAGTGACTTTGTTTTGAGAAAATGTGGAAAGTGTTGGAACTAATTTGCTGGAGTGTCTTGGTAAGATGGTATTAATTCAATAGACAACGGGAAGCCATCAAAATCTTTTCAGTAGAACTTCACTTTAGGACAGAATTTCCCAAACTCCTTTGAGCAGGGGGTACTTTAAAAAGGATAATGTAGTCTAACCAGGTTGGCTCAGTGGATAGAGCATCGGCCTGTGGACTGAAGGGTCCCAGGTTTGATTCCAGTCAAGGGCATGTACCTTGGTTGTGGGCACATCCCCAGTAGGGGGCGTGCAGGAGGCAGCTGATGGATGTTTCTCAATGTTTCTAACTCTATCTCTCTCCCTTCCTCTCTGTAAAAAATCAATAAAATATATATATTTTTAAAAAGGATAATGTATAGATGGATGCCAACATGTTGCCCAGGAGAGTTAGTGCTTGATTTAGTAACTGATTCATAAACATAAGATGTACAGAACAGATGTTTAGTATATTATACAATCTAATATTATTGAAACGACATGTTGACACTATAAATATGATGCAGACATGCACCAGGGATCCTCAATCAAGTGGATGAGTAATACTGAGTAAGGGGATGGTTGGTTGGTAAAGGAGGTCCAAACATCTATGCAAACACTGGACATCATGTGTTCCTACAGCAGATGAATCTCATGTGGTTTCCTGTGACTGCACAAGATACTAGACTATTATTTAGAGGTAGATCCTGTTACTTAGAGGTAGATAATTATGTAAGACTTACAACTATACACATGTGTTTCATAATTTTAAAAAATTGAAATTTAGAAAGAAACAGTGATCATGCTTACAGTAGAAGACATTGTTGGTGACCCATTTGCATCTCCTCAGTTCACTCCAGATGCCAACAGAATCCTACCTCGGACATCTGTGTCTCTCCCTACCCAAGGGCTTTTTCTGAAAGTCAGGGCATTGGCACACTAACTAGGCTGAAAGGTTTGGGGAGGGGACTATTTACACCTTCAGGAGTACCCCCCCAAATAATTAGGAGCAAGAGCTGCTGGATAAATACTCCAGCTTCCCCACCCCTCACGGGTCATTGGAACAAAGCCAAATTGTGTTATACACAGTCTTTCAATAGGTCCTCAGTGGGATCGTGCCTTAATTTCTCACATGATAACCCTCCCATAGATGCACCTGCCATTGGCTTTCCTTCCTTCCCTGTCTTAATATATCACCTCCCAGATAAACTGCTTACATTCAAATGTGTCTGTTTGTGGGAAATGCATTCTAAGACAATGATGATTCTTCTCACACCCAGGGGCTTCATTTCATCAATTCAACAAATTTATCACCTTGCTTGAAATCCATATTTATCAAGCCCTTTCTACATACATAGTATCTGAGAATCTGATGGTAAGTAGAGTGTTGTAACTAATGATGACAAAGTAATGTAAGTATACACGTGGGGTGTGCAGGGTGCCAAGAGCCCCAGTAGCTCCAGCTCTATGTGTGCTTTGAGAGGATCAGGGAGGTTTCTCAGGAAAGTGATATTTCACCTGGGGCCTGAACAATGAGCAAGGGCTGGGAAAAGAGGCGGGAGGAAAGGGCACCTGGCTGTGTACCAGGAAACATCTCTTTGGTGCTTGGGGAGGATAACAATCACGGACAAAGAGAGAGTACAGTTGATTGAAGTGCCAACGATTGCCCGTGTCAGTCATTTGAGCAAACTCTTTTAACACGGAAACAAAAGAAGGTGAATCACCATTTAATTGGTCATTTGTAAACGGTGTATTCTTTTTAAATTAAAAACAAGTTCATTTCTAGATTCATTAAATGCCTCCCAGACACCCTAGATGAAACACCCTAACTTAACAATGGGCTACTGAGCTTCTACACTTATCACCCTGTTTCTATCATCTTCCATTGATACAAATGTTAATGCACTCTCTTTATCACCCTGGGAAATTTGTAAGCATCTTTTTGTGCCTGAAGAAAGAGGGTTCAGAAATCCGAAAGGGGAAGCTGTGTTCGTTTCTAACTTTTTCTCTCCGTCAGTATCTGCTCAGTCTGTAAGTTATCTTTGCTCCCTTGGGTGAGAGAGGAGGAGAAAGTAATTTTCACTATGGAAATATGAACCTCAAATAAAAATGTTAAACTGCGGGAGTTTCATTTTATTGATTTTTTTTTTCTTTTGTAATGAGTTAGGCATTCACTCATTCATTCATGGGCCACGTAGAAATCTCTGGTATGTGTCCAAGAACTTGTTAGTCACTGCGAATACAGAGAGATAAACGGAACAATCAAAGCCCTGAGGGAATCCCTGGCACGATGAGGGGACAGAAACACAAAGGTCACTGGCAGGACAATGTGAGAGAGGGACGAGTAACATGGAGCTGCACAGAGGGTCACTAACTTTGCCTAAAGGAGCTGGGGGTGATGGTTTCCACAAAAGAGGTGACATTGGAGCTGGATCTGGAATGGTGGGTTGAGTTTTCCTGATCCATCAGGTGGGGAGCAGCCCTGGAAACAAGGACCAGCAGGAACAAGGCAGGGAGACATACGAAAGCACGGCCTGTTCAGGAGCTGCAGGAAACCCGTGCTTGGAGTGCAGGGCCAGGGAAGGAGGGGGAGGACACGGTAAGGGCTATGATATTGATGTGAAGATATTGGGGATCAGATTGTGAAGGCTCTTTGGACTCAATTCTGTTTGTAACAGGGAAGGATTGGGGGTTTTCAAACAAGGAGGGACATGAACTGACTTTCGTTGATTACCTGGTAGCAGGTGTAGATGATGGAATAAAGGGGAAGGACAAGATTAGAGGCAAGGAGAGCAGGGAGGAGGTCTTTGCTAGCTCTGGCAAGGAGATGGGGAGCCACTAAGGCAGTGAATAGCGAGCGGAGAAATTGATGGGAAAGAGCCAAAATGCATGTAGGAGGCAAGATCATCAGGACTTGGAGATGGGACTTAGCCCTCTATTAAGAGAGAGAAGGAGGCAATGGGCAACACTGAGTTCAAGCCCAGCCAAGTGGCTCCATCGGGATATTTTTCCAGGACGTGCAGACAAGAAGCATCGCTGGAGGTCCACAGTTTCAGCAGGTTCTGTGGAGGGTGGGAGATGAAAGCCAGAGTGAGAAGTGGATGGGGAGGAGGAAGTAGAGAACTGGACGGATGCACTGCTAAAGAGCTAGATTCAGGATGGGAGCAGCGTGCTCAGATTTCGTGGCAATCGTAATGCGTTAGACAAGGGGACTGCTGCATGAGCCATATTCTTTTATGTCATAACCTACGCTATCTGTCGGGAAGCACTTCTTATAATTCTGAAATCTGCAGGGAAACACATGAAAGTAACCCCTGGAGGAGGAGACGGGGCAGGGTGGGTAATTCACTTAGAAAAGAGGCTATTTTTAATGCAGTCCATCCCTTTGCTTCATTGGGAAGTTGGTGAGACATGCAGGTTGTTTATGAGGAGCCTGTTTATAAATATACAGCAGTCATATTTTCCATTCAAAACTGAAGGCCTCACCAGCCTTTCCTCTGTGCCATGGCACTGTCATTTGGGCCCTGTGCTCCACTCTGTAATCCCCAGGCAGCCCGGGCTGTAATTCCATATGGCTGGCCACCAGCTTCCAGTCAGGAATGACTTTGATGTTGCTGTCAGGAGAGCCCCAGGGGGGCTGCAGGAAGAGAGTCAGACGGAGGGAGCGGGAGGAAGGGGGCCTCTGCCTCTCAGCCAGGAGGGGATGAACCGAAGGAGAGAGAGCCCAGTAGGGTGTTGGGAGTCTGCAGCCACTGTCTGATAGGAAAAGGGGAGGGAGTGCAAGCTTACCAAACCCAGCGATCCCCACTGAGAGCCCATAAACCCAAGTGCTAGTCAAGTTTTATGAATTCTACTCTGCTATGTGCGCCGAGATGGTTATGTTAATGGAATTATGCTTTAAATTAGCCGAACATATTCTCAAAGGGAAATTCTTCACTGAAATTACATATTACAGGTTCCGTGGTGCCCTGGCTCTGCAATCTAACAGCATGTTGCTATCATTTAGCATTTAATGAGCACCAGAAAGTGTGCTGTGTGTTCTCCACTTGATTTAGAAACAATGGAATAAGTACAAGGGGTTCCCTTGGGGACTGACCACTCATAAGACTCATGGATGGGGCCTCAGATGAGAAAGGGTTCTCGACAAAAGGCAGCCACCACAGAAAATCTAATCTTCCTTCCTCATCTTTTCATTCCTTTCCACACTTTCCTCAATTGGGGACACTCGGCTCCCATGCCTGATCCCCTAGCCCCGTGGTTGGCAAACTGTGGCTCACTAGCCACATGCAGCTCTTTGGCCCCTTGAGTGTGGCTCTTCCACAAAATACCACGGCCTGGGCGAGTCTATTTTGAAGAAGTGATGTTAGAAGAAGTTTAAGTTTTAAAAAATTGGCTCTCAAAAGAAATTTGAATCGTTGTACTGTTGATATTTGGCTCTGTTGACTATTGAGTTTGCCGACCACTGCCCTAGCCATATCCCCAAACACGAGACCCTATCGTGGGCAAGAACATTTTTCGTGCATGTGCAGAGACAACTCACACCAGCTGACTTTTGTCCTGTTCATGTTGTCATTTACCAAGAAGTAGCAACATTCTGGTTCCTGGGCCTGCTTCTCAGAATAAGTCAGTGGCAGAAGACCCCCAAATCAAATGTTTCCCATCCTGTCCCTAAGGGCCCACCACGCCCGTCTAAACATACTTGCTCGCCTGATTGGGGGAGAGGGGTGTCATGCTGCGGCAATGAAAGAGTTTTAGAACAAATGATCATAAATGCCCCAAAGCCACAGGTCAAGTAGGGGGAGGGGAAGCTTCCTGCAATTCATTAATTTTATGTATATATTAGTGACCTGGTGCACAAAATTCGTGCATATTAAAAGGGGATTAATTAGAGGAAATAATTTAATATTGCTATTTGCCCTTTCTCTATAATAGAAGTGTCAGAGATTAAAGAAAATTAGTAAAGTGTATATGAAAACCTTCCTCCTGTCAGAGTCTGGGGCTCACCATGGGACCCAGAGTCAAGTCCCCGCCCACCCACATGCAACCTCAAAATCGAGTGAGACCCAGACCTGGCTGTGTCCCCTCCCTCCCCCCCACATTGGGCTAGATCCAGACCAGGCCAGTCCCACCCTTGTCAAGCCCTGATGGGCAAGGGGCATACCCTCAGGTCCCTTGGCCCTGTGTCAGGATGGGGCCTGTGGCCTGAGGTCCCCAGCCCAGACAGGGGTGAGGGGGATGCCTTGAGGTCCTCCGTCAACCCCGCCAGGTGGGGGACACGGCCTGAGATCCTCTGTCAAGCCCCACTGGGTGGAGGGCATAGGCTGAGGTCCCCTGTCAAGCCCTGCCTGGTGGGGAGGCACAGCCTCAGGTCCCCCAGCCTAGCACTGGGAGGGGGGCGCAGCCTCAGGTCCCCCATCAAGCCCCACTGGGTGGGGGTGCAGCCTCAGTTCCTCCCACTCAGCACTGGGGGAGCACTTTGAGGTCCCCTGTAAAGCCCAGCTGGGTGGGGGGCATGGCCTGAGGTGCCCTGTCAAGCCCTGCCAGGCAAGGGGTGCAGTCTGAGGTCTCCGGTTTGGTGCCAGGGTGGGGGGAGCAGCCTAAGGTCCCCTAGCCCAGCACCAGGACAGGAAGTGCACCTTGAGATCCCCTGTCAAGCCCCACGGGGGCGGGGGAGGGTGTAGCCTCAGGTCCCTGCTGATTGCTCATTAAGGCGCCTTATGGGAACTTGTCCTCAGCTGTGGGTGCAGCCATCTTTGTGACAGAGTGATGGTCAATTTGCATATTCCCTCTTAATTATATAGGATTTTATAATATCAAAATCGCCAGCCCGTAAAATTGTAACTGGCCCCATGTCAGACTTATAATGAAAAATGATGCCTTTTATAGCTGTGGTTCTAACAGCTAAAGAGATAGTTGAGCACTAGCACTGGAGTTTCCATTTTTCTTTAAAAACATACAAACAGAAACAAGTTAACTGGCCCTGAGACTAATTCATATCAGGCACAGCTTAATTCCTCTCAGCTCCGAGGCCTACCAGCCCTGGCTCAGTTGCGTGCTGCAATTATATGTTGTTTTGGCAAAGGCAGGGCTCAAAAAGTGTCTTTGAATAATCAAAAGGCATCTTAATTCCCACATGCAAGCAAGTAGATAAAGTGCAGATATGAACAAAGAATGTACCCCGTTGTGGAAAAGAGTTGGAGATTTAATCTCCAAACTTACTTACACCCATCAGGGCCACCTGTGTGAGATTTAGGTAAACCTGTCAGAGGCATTGGGCCTGGGAATTCCTGGAGTCACTTATGCCAGGAACTGAAACAGAGGTTGTGAATGTCAGGGGGTGGGGGGTGGGGAGGGCACATGTGCTTTATTGAGATAATCTTGTGTTTTAACCATTTGGAAGAGAATGTTTTCAGTTAGGGGTAAATGGTCTCCAGGTCACAGTGACAACCCCCTATTGTCATATGGCCCCAGGAGATACTTGATTTTGCAATCCCTGGTATGTCTTAAGCACATACACGCCATAGTTTCTGCCCCTGAGGAGGTGTTCACAATCGAAGGAATCCCGGTCCAGAAGTCTGAACCCTTTGGCTCTGAAGCATTTTCTATTCTCTGGTCTCTACGGTAACGTTTTTCCATGCCTGTGCCACATAATCTCCATGGCAGCTCCCTAAGGTAGCTGTTGTTATCGTCCATCTCCATTTCTTGGATGAGACAACTGAGACGAAGCATACATTACTTGAAGCATACATCATGCCCTTAGGTGTGACAGAAGCAAGTTCTGAACCCATAAAGCTTTCTTATCAATGCATTTGATCATGGGACCTGGAGCTTACGTGGGAGGTGTGATGTTCCCACATCCTGGACCCATAGTGTCCTTCCTGACTTCACAGCACTCCTGATGGCAAAGGCCACTAGCCTGCAGCCTGGACCTCAGGATTCAACGGTTAAAGTGATCCTCTGCAGCCCAGCCGGCGAGGCTCAGTGGTTGGGCATCAACTTATGAACTGGGACGTCACGGTTCGATTCCCCGTCAGGCATATGCCCGGGTTGCAGGCTTAATCTCCAGTGTGGGCATTCTCCAGTGCGGGGTGTGCAGGAGACAGCCAGTCAATGATTCTCATTATTGATGTTTCCATCTCTCTCCCTCTCCCTTCCTCTCTGAAATACACACACACACACACACACACACACACACACACACACACACACACACTGAGTGGCCAGATTATTATGATCTATGAATGCATAATAATCTGGCCACTCAGTATATATATATACACACTGCATGAATTTGTGGGGTCTGGCCAGCCTGGCCTGGGGGAGGAGATATGGGCAGTTGGCTGGCTTGCCTGCTGGTCGAATTCCTGGTCGAGGGGACAATTTGCATATTAGCCTTCTATTATATAGGATATACATTGAGTGGCCAGATTATTATGCGTTCAGAGATCATAATAATCTGGCCACTCAATGTGTTTGTGTGTGTGTGTGTGTGTGTGTGTGTGTGTGTGTGTGTAGTGATCTGTGAATTTTCTGGCTTATTTTCACTCAGCATAATGCCCTCCAGTTTCATCAGCGTCATCTTGAATTGCAGAATTCCCCCTTTTTAATGGGAATTATATTTCATTCTGTGTATACAAACACTCATGTTGTCTCACTTCTGAAGGAACCAAGATCAGTATGGTGGAGAGATGCCTGCACTCCCATGTCCATTGCAGCAGTAGTCACAGCAGCCAAGGTATGGCCGTGACCCAGCTATGCAATCCTGAGTCTTTTCTTCCTCACCAACCAGCAGCAAGTGAAAAAGCCTCAAAGTCCATTCCACAAACATCTGGCTCTCCTTCTCTCAGTCCCTGCTATGCCATACCTGTTCATACCTCATCCTCTTTTTTTACCCTTTTGATAATAGTACAGTGTATATACAGTATAATTCCCCCTTTTAGTACATAAATAGTTCTATGAGTTTTGACGAATGTATCTAGTCATGTAACCATAATTACAATCAAAATATGAAACAGCTCCATCAGCCCCCCCGCCCAAAAACACCCTCTGCCATGCCCATTTGTAGTCAACATCTTTCCATAACCCCCATCCCTGGCAACCGCTGATTTGTTTTCTTGCCCTATAGTTTTGTCCTTTCTAGAATGTCATACAAATGGAATTACACTATGTGTAAATTTCACTTAGCATGATAAATTTGACATTCAACTATGTTGTTACAGGCATTAACAGTCCATTCCTTCTCATTGTGTGGACATACCAGTTTGTTTATCCATTCACCCACTGAAGAGCATTTACTTTGTTTCCAGTATGGGGCAATTGTGAATAAAACCCCAATAGCCACTGTTTACATTTCTTTTAACTTGGGTAAACACCTAAGAGTGGGGATGTGGGGTCTAACAGTAAGTATATGCGTGATTCTCCATGTCGGAAACTATGAAACTTTTTCAAAGTGACTGGTCCATCTTGCTGTCCCTCCAGCCTTGTGTGAGAGTTTCAGATGCTTGAATCCATACTCACTGTTGGTATTACCAGTTTTCTTTCCTTATTTGTAGGTATTCTAAGAGGGGTGTTGTAGTGTCTTACTGTGGTTTTAATTTGCATTTAATTAATGGTTCATTACATTAAATATATTTTCCCGTGCTTATTTGCCATCCATATTATGGGAATTATCTGTTCAAATCCTTGCTCACCTTCTTTTTTTTTTTTTTTAATTACTTGGGTCATTTGCTCTCCTATCTATTACCGAGTTTTAAGAGTTTTTAGGTATTCTGGATGTGAGCTCTTTATCAGATAGGTGTTTTGCCAAAGTGTTCTCCCAGTTTCTGGCTGGTCTTTTCATTCTCTAAGAGTTTCTTTTTAAAAAACGTTCTTTTGAGATAATTATAGACTCACATGCAGTGTTAAGAAATAATACAGAGAGATCTTATCTCCACTTTCCCCAGGCCCCAATGGCAGCATCTTGCCTAACTACAGTACAAGGTCACAGCCAGGGAGTGGACATGGATGTCATTCATCCATCTTATTCAACCTTTTTCACGCTTCATCAGTTTTATATGCACTTACGTGTGTGTGTGTGAGTGTGTGTGTGCTTTGAACTATGTGATTCTATCACATGGGTAGATGTCTATGACCACTACCACAGTCAAGATATACAATAGTCCATCACAAGGTTCCTTTTTTTTTCTTTCTTTCTTTATTTTTAAATAAATCTTTATTGTTCAGATTACAGGTGTTCCTCTTTTTGTTTTCCCCCTACAGCTCCCCTCCACCTGATTCCCCACCCCACCCTACCCCATGCCCTTACCCCCGCCACTGTCTTCATCCATAGGAGTAAGATTTTGTCCAATCTCTTCCCGCACCACTCACACCCGCTTCCCCCTGAGAATTGTCAGTCCACTCCCTTTCTATGTCCCTGATTCTATTATATTCACCAGTCCATTCTGTTCTTCAGATTTTTTTACTTGATTTTTAGATTCACTTGTTGGTAGGTATGTATTTGATGTCATTTTGTTGTTCATAATTTTTATCTTCACCTTTTTCTTCTTCTTCCTCTTCTTAAAGAATACCCTTCAGCATTTCATGTAATCCTGGTTTGGTGGCAATGAACTCCTTTAGCTTTTTCTTGTCTGTGAAGCTCTTTATCTGACCTTCAACTCTGAATGATAGCTTTGCTGGGTAGAGTAATCTTGGTTGTAGGTTCTTGCTGTTCATCACTTTGAATATTTCTTGCCACTCACTTCTGGCCTGCATAGTTTCTGCTGAGAAGTCAGCTGACAGTTGTATGGGTACCCCCTTGTAGGTAACTAACCGTTTTTCTCTTGCTGCTTTCAAGATTCTCTCTTTGTCTTTTGCCCTTGGCATTTTAATTATGATGTGTCTTGGTGTGGTCCTCTTTGGATTCCTCTTGTATGGGGTTCTGTGCACTTCCTGGACTTGTAAGTCTATTTCTTTCACCAGGTAGAGAAAGTTTTCTGTCATTATTTCTTCTAATAGGTTTTCAGTATTTTGCTCTCTCTCTTCTTCTGGCACCCCAAAAATTCGGATGTTGGTATGCTTGAAGTTGTCCCAGAGGCTCCTTACACTATCTTCATATTTTTGGATTCTTTTTCCTTTTTGTTTTTCTGGTTGGGTGTTTTTTTGTTTCCTCATATTTCAGATCTTTGGTTTTATTCTTGGAGTACGTTGATCTACAGTTGAGTTTCTGTATATTCTTTATTTTAGACAGTGTATGCTTCATTTCTGACTGGTCCTTTTTCATTTTTTTGGCATTCTCATTAAGGTCCTTGAAGGTCTCACTAAGCTCCTCAGAAGTGTCATCAAGTTTCTCGGCGGTTTTTAGAAGATTCTTGAGTAACCTTATAAATGTGGTTCTGAACTCTATGTCGTCCAGTAGTTTGCTTTCCTCCGTTTCTTTCATTCGTGACATGTTTCTTTGTCTCCACATTTTGGCTGCTTCCCTGTGTTGATGGAGTGGCTTTGTGTGGTAGGTGACCTATAGGGGGCAGTAGCTCAGCCTCCCCAATCACCTGATGTGGACGCTCTTGGTACACCCCTTTGTGGGCTGAGTGCAAAGTCTTGATGTAGTTAAGCCTTAATTGCTGTTGGTACGCTGGGAGGAATTGACCTCAATCGGCTGTGTGGTCTCGCTGTGTCTATAATGGAAGAACTGCTGTGCTGGAGACAGGCTTATGGTGCAGGACTTGTTTCAGTGGGGCTTTGGTGCTCACTGAGTCTGCCTCTTGAATGTGTCACTTATGGATGTGAGGAGTTGAAATCTGGTTTCTCACACTGACCACTAGGTATACTGGCTTCTGGATCTCCAATGGGGTGCAGGTCAGCTATTGTCTGAGTCCACCCAGCAGGAGCTACAGCAAGAGCTACAGTTTTCTCCTCTTTGCTTGGGGTTTGGCGGTTTTTGGAGCTGTCTGACCCAGGCTGCAAGTTTGCTAGGTTAAGCTGTGATAGGGCAGGCCTTTCTTATGCTAAAGCTGCTGCTTGGAGCTTGGGTGGGTTTGTAGGTTGTGTGGGGCAGGGTCTCAGGGCGTCACTAGGCTAGGGTGTGGCAAACAGCGATGGCTGCTAGTTAGCCGGCTCTGTGTCTCCGACTGCGTCCCGTGCCCCAGCTCAGTAAATAATTATTCTTGTGTGCAGCTCTGCAAGCAAGCCCCCCTCACTTTCCGACCCAATAGCAGACCGTCTAGCTTCTCCCTGTAGGAGTTTGGGTCCCCCGTGTCTCCCTAGAGACTGGATTTCATAGTAATCGGGGGCTTGTCTCCCTTTGGGTTGAAAAAAGCAACGCCTGCTGCCAGCCCGGATCACTTGCCTCCGTACCTCAGCTTTTCAGCACTTGTGCATGTCTCAATGCTCTTTTCTCTTTCCTTCTAGTTGTAGAACTTCCACTCAGCCAGCTTTCCCGTGGTTCTGGGTGATAGACATTTTGTCTTTTAGTTGTAGTTTTGAAATTGTTGTGCGAGGCAGCAGCTTAGGTGTTTACCTATGCCGCCATCTTGGATTCTCCCTCACAAGGTTCCTTTTATAGCCATAGCCACTTCACCCCCTCCCTTGCCTGCCTAACCCTTGGCAACCACTAATGAGCTCTCCATCTCTATAATTTTGTAATTTCAAGAATGTTATAAAAATGTAATCATACAGCATTTAACTTCAGTCTGGCTTCTTTCACTCAGCATAAGTCTCTGAGAATTCACCTACATTGCTATATGTATCAATAGTCCCTTCATTTTTATTGCTGAATAGTATTCCATCACATATTTAAGTATTCTTTGGTTGAAGGACATCTGGATTCAGTCTAGTTTGGAGCTATTATGAATGAAGCTGCTATGAATACTCATGCATAGGTTTTTGTGTGAACAAAAGTTTTCATTTCTGTGATATAAACACCCATGAATATAATTGCTGGATCTTATTGTAGTTGCATCTTTAGTTTTGTAAAAAACTGCAAAACTGTTTTTTAGAGTACCCGTATTGGTCATGACACATTTTACACTACACATGCCCACCAGTAAAGTGTGAATGGCTCAGTTTCTCTGTATCCACGTCAGCTCTGGTTTTGTTGCTATTTTTTTTTTTTAATCTTGATAGTGTATGGTGATATCTCAGTGTGGTTTCAATGTGTATTTCCCTGATGGATAATGTTGCTGAATATCTTTTCATGTGTTAGCAGTGTCTTTTGAGGTGCTCATCCTTTTATTTATTTACTAGAGGCCCTGTACATGAAATTCGTGCATGGGGGGGGGGGGGGGCGTGTCCCTCAGCCCAGCCTGCACCCTCTCCAATCTGGGACCCCTAGAGGGATGTCCGACTGCCCGTTTAGGCCCGATCCCATCCCTCTCACAATCCAGGACTGCTGGCTCCCAGCTGCTCA
Source organism: Corynorhinus townsendii (assembly GCA_026230045.1). Classification (NCBI taxonomy): domain Eukaryota; kingdom Metazoa; phylum Chordata; class Mammalia; order Chiroptera; family Vespertilionidae; genus Corynorhinus; species Corynorhinus townsendii. Next base: position 91,689,865 of record JAPDVU010000004.1, read on the forward strand.
CCTGCTTGCCTTCCTGATTGCCCCTAACCACTTCTGCTTGCCAGCCTGATCATCCCCTAACCACTCCCCTGCCAGCCTGTTTGCTCCTAACTGCCCTCCCCTGCAGGCCTGGGTCTCTCCCCCACCCCCCCAACTGCCCTTCCCTGCAGACCCAGTCACCCCCAACTTCCCTCCTCTGCCGGCCAGGTCACCCCCAACTGCCCTCCCCTGCTAGCCATCTTGTGGTGGCCATCTTGTGTCTACATGGGGGCAGGATTTTTGACCACATGGGGGCAGCCATCTTGTGTGTTGGAGTGATGGTCAATCTGCATATTACTCTTTTATTAGATAAGATAGAGGCCTGGTGCATGGGTGGGGGCCAGCTGGTTTGCCCTGTAGGGTGTCCTGGATCAGGGTGGGGGTTCCCTTGGGGTGTGGGGCAGCCTGGGTGAGGGGCCTGTGGTGGTTTGCCCCCCAGTGACCCAAGCAGAGGCCCTGGGATCTGGGATTTATTTATCTTCTACAATTGGAACTTTGTAGCCTTAAGCGGAGACCAAAGCAGGCCAGGGCTGCAGAAGCTTGGCTTCCTCCATTGCTGTGGGCAACCCTAGCCTCCTGCTCTCTCCAGCTCTGTGGCTGCCGCCATTTCTGTTGGGATTTATTTATCTCCTATAATTGAAACTTTGTAGCATTGAGTGGAGGCCTGGGCCGGCAAGGGCAGGTGGAAAGCTTGGCTTCCTCCATTACCAGGGAAACCCAAGCCTCCCTCCTGCTCTCTGTGGCTGCAGCCATCTTGATTGGGTTTATTTGCATATCCCTTCCTCATTGGCTGGTGGGTGTGGCTTGTGGGTGTAGCGGAGGCATGGTCAATTTGCATATTACTCTTTTATTAGATAGGAGCCCAGCTTTATTGAGATATAACTGACATGTAAGTTTAAGATGTACAATGTGATAATTTGATACCTGTGTATATTGCGAAATGATGATCACAACCAGGTTAGTTAACACCTCCATCACCTCACATAATTAACTTTTTCTCCGTGTGATGAGAACATTTAAGATTCAGTCGTTTAGCAACTTCCAAGTATGTAATACAATATTGGTAACTATCATCACCATGCTGTAAATTAGATCTCCAGAACTTATTCCTCTTCTAACTGAAAGTTTGTACCATTTGAACAATAGCTCCCCATTTCCCCCACTTATTCCCTGACAATAACCATTCTACTGACTGTTTCTATGAATTCCACTCTTTCAGATTCCATGTGTAAGTGAAATCATACAGTCTTTGTCTTTATTTCTATCCCTTATTTCACTTAGCACAATGCCTCCAGCTTCATTCATGTTATTGCCAAATGGCAGGGTCTTCCTTTTTATGGCAGAATAATATTCCATCTCACATTTAAGTACATTTAATGTTTTCTAATGCCCATGGGATGTCATTTTAGTGTGAGCATGATGGTTTTTATACAAATAGAAAAGGCAATTTCTGTCTTGCAAGGATATAAAAATCAGTTCCACTTATATTTTACATGCAGTACTGGGACCATCTTATCAGCAGATACACTCAATGTCATCTGTTCTAGCTCTACATGGTAAACTCTAATACACACACACACACACACACACACACACGCACACACACACAATGAGTGGCCAGATTATTATGACCACCTGATGTTTGTAGGCAAATTAGCCGTACACTGCATCCTATGGGATATGGAAGCCAAAGGCCTGTTCGAACACATTTGCTGTCTGCAGTTACCAAGATAAAACGTCTCCAATTCACACAGGAACACAAGGATTGGACAGTCGAGCATTGGAAAAGAGTCCTGTGGTCTGATGAATCATGTTTCCAGTTGCATCATGCAGATGGCAGAGTGAGAATTTTGCGGAAACAGCATGAAAGCATGCACCCCATATGCATGAGTACAACCCTTCAAGATGGTGGGGGCAGTGTTATGCTTTGGGGCATGTTTTCCTGGCATGATTTGGGCCCTTTAATTCGTGTGGAACAAAGTCTGAATAGCACAACATACTTAAGTATCATTGCTGATCAAGCTCATCCTATTATGTTGGCATATCCCAATGGAGATGGCTTCTTCCAACAAGACAATGCGCCATGCCACGGTGCTCGTATTGTGCAGGAGTGGTTTTAAGAACATGAGGGAGACTTTTCCTTGCTTAGGTGGCCCCCACAATCACCAGATCTCAATCCAATTGAGCATTTGTGGGATGAAGTTAGAAGAGCCACAACCATCACATCTCACAGAACTGGACAGTGCTATTTATCAGGCATGGTGTCAGATTCCTTGCATCACCTTTCAACATCTCGTGGAGTCAATGCCAAGAAGAATCGCCGCAGTATTGAAGGAAAAAGGTGGCCCAATGAAGTACTGATGGGGTGGTCATAATAATCTGGCCACTCAGTGTATGTATGTGTGTGTGTGTGTGTGTGTGTGTGTGTGTGTGTGTGTGTGTATCACTGTATTATATATATAAGGCATAATATAAAAATATTTCATTATGTATATCACATTTTCTTTATCCACTCATTTATCAGTGGACACTACGTTGTTCTATATCTTGGCTAATGTTGCAATAAATATGGAGTGCAGATATTGGTATTTCTTAGGCATCTGATTTCATCTTTGGACGTATACCCAAGATTGAGTGGGATTGCAATTCTATTTTCAATTTTTTTTTTTAGGAACTTCCCTACTCTTTCCCACAGTAGCTGCATTAATTTACATTCCTACCAATATTGCGCAAAGGAGCCCATTCTTTCCTGATATGACCATTGCATGGGAAACAGTCTCCCTTTCTCCTGTCTTGCCTCTTCCGAAGCAGAGCTAGATGAGGTACCTTCACAAAACCCCTTGCTTACCCCGACATAATGTCTAATTTCCTAATGAAAATCTGTATCCCTCATCAGACCTAATCTGCAAGAGAGCAGAGGCAGTTTTGCTCAGCTCAGGATCCCCAGCCAGCACATTGCTGTCACAGATCAAGTGCCATTTATTCCATGAATGAATAATAAAAAAACCAGAATGACTTCAGTGCTAAAAAGGGGTAGAATGGATTAAGGGACAAAGGCACGGTGGTTATCACCCCATTAACCACTCTCTGGATCTGGAGCTAAGCCTGCAGCCCAGGCCACCCTGGGATGTGTGTACTCTCTGCTCAGCCCCCCTCAACCCCGCCCCTCAGTGTTTCCCTTGGGGGGTGGGGGCAGGGCACTCCATTAGCAACCAATTAGCGAGAGGAGGCGGTCCTGGTTGGCGCATTGCTCCTTGGGTAGTGTCCCTAGTTACTGTTGCTAAGGCTGCCGCTCTCTGAAGGTGGTGGGAATCAGAAGTTTGGAGAGGCTGGACCTGAGAGGTCAAGGGTCAGTACAGTGCCGGAGGAGGAGATGGTGAAGCAGACGATCCAGATTTTCGCCAGGGTGAAGCCCACAGTCCGGAAGCAGCCGCAAGGGGTACGGGTCGGAGCAGCGAGGGTGCTGGAGCCGCGGGCCTCCCCGGCCGGGGGAGGGACGGCACGCGTGGGGCCTGGGCCCGGGGGAGGGGCAGGGCGTTGGGCGCAGGGTGCCTGAGGGAATCCTGCATACTCTGTCGGAGGAAGCCGGCTGTTAGGACTCGGACAGACAGACAGACACCCGGGCACTCCCACCCAGCACAGCCCTGTGAGTGCAGACACACGCTCCACGGAGCACATACATACACCTGGGCACACCTGTTCACCCGGGGGCAAACGCATGCTCTGATGTGTGTTTGTATACTCACGTGGGCTGCACCTCAACTAGGCACACTTATTGCCCCTTCCTGGGAAATGGTCACGCATCTCTGCACACACACATGCACTCAAACTTGTGTCCCACACTCAGTCAAGGCGTGCAGATGTGTGTCCATACATGGCTGAGATGTTGCAGTTAATAGATTCAAATACAGATACACAGAGGCTCTGCACACAGTAGGCTCTTAGAATTTGTTGACTATATTTTCCATTCTGCAGCAGAAACATGAGCTTATTGCATATGTAAATAGATATTTATGCATCCTGACACAAAGAATACTCATATACTCTTTACTAGTATTCAGAAAATATTAGCTAAGCACTTACTAGGCGCTTCCTCTAGTGTTGGGTACAGAGAAAGTTAAAACATTGCCCTTGCTCTGAGTAGAGAAACTTTGAATGCTTCTTAAATGTTTCAAAACTTAATTTTCTCTTCTTGGAAAGGGGCATAGCCATTCTTACTAATGTGCTTTCTCTGCATTATCTCTGGTTTTCAAAAACCTTGTGAAGTTAATGCCATTTTCCTCATTTTATAGATGAGGAAACTGAGTCTCAGGATGAATAATGTGTCCAAGCCACCCACCTCTCAAATGGCAGAGCCCTGATTTTAACGTAGGATTTTTAAAATTATTATTATTCCAAAGCTCTTGGCTCTTCAGGCAAAACCTTTTTGTCTCACAAAGTGGGGATTTAGGCAAGGGCAATCTGAGTCTTATTAATTAGTGCCTGGAATGGGTATATTACTAATATTTTATCTCTAGCCCATATCTATATTTCAACACTGGGCACGTCTAAATGTAACATCATAGCATCTCATAGCTTAGCATTTACCATGTGTAATTTGTGCATTTATGTATTCTCCTCAAACAAGGAGAATATAGTGTCTTTGTCATCACTTTTTTTGCTCATGAAATGCATTGAAAAGATGCATGAGAAAACTCTAAAGGAAAGACTGGCTTTTTAAAAACAAGGAATAAAGCAGTATAGAGGGTTGATATGAGTTTCTTCCAAATTTCTTTCCTCTTACATTCACTTACAAGAAGGTTATAAAAAGTGCATCATATGTAAAAAGTGTATGTAATGCCTGCCTCCTTTGCCCCCTAGATTCTTAGTAAAAATGTTGAACTTGTCCACATAGACTTTGCAGTCAGAAGCAGGTGCTTAGATATGGTGATGTGAGAGGACAGAGGCAGAACTGTGGATGGGTTGATGGAGAATCTTGGATTTAATATTGAACTTTCTCTTTTCTTAAAGTGCAATGTTTGGTATTTTAATATGCCTTCTTTTGCATTTCTTTTGTGGGATGCTGTGTAGTAGATTGGTACTTCAAGAAGTGTTTTTAGGTGTCATACTGTATTTTCATAATGTCAGGTTTCTTACCGAGATGCAACATTATGCCACATATACAAAACCGAGAGAGCACAGATGAACACATTTTGAGTTAGTGTATCCCTGCTCTCCCTTAGAAATCCCACTTTTTTTGCATCCTATCTTTTTTGCCCCCCAAAGATTGTATGGTTGTTTCTCAAACTGGAAATGCTGCTTGTAGCTTTAAACCAAGAGTGACCCAAAGTGGTGTTTTGTTTTTTTCCTCTTCATTTTATGGTTCCACTGCTTCATTAATCTTATTTCTTAAAGCACTACAGTAATTTATAGGATAAAAAATCAGAAAATACCTAAGATGAACCTCTGATGATGGCAATGCTTTTTCATTTGTATACTGCTTTGTGTACTTTGAAATATTTTCATATTCATCTTTTCATTAGATCTAATTGTCTTCTATTCTTAAAGAACTCTTATCTCAAATCCTTTTGTGACTAAAGATAGAAAGTCAATCTATTGGACTAAACATGTATTCTGGTTATAAGGGGATTTTCGTAATGCCCCAAAGAATGGCTTAATGATGGTGGTAGGTCGCTATTCCTATGCTCGTAGCTATTCCTTCTTGTCATCTGAACGAGTGCTATAGGGTTTTTGTTGTTGTTGTTTTGTTTGTTTGTTTTAATGCATGGCAGCCCTCACTCCTGTATGTTTCACGTCTTACAGTCCCTTTTACTCACCTGTCTGGGCATTAATCTTTTTTTTTTTTTTTAAGGTAGTGACCTACAGGATATAATTTTTAAATGTCTCTTGAGAAAACCTAGCCAGAAAGCCGTGGACCTGATGCCATTACTTTCTACAAATAATGTCATTTTACCTAGATTCTTCACATTTTTAATGAGAATGTTCACTAGAAGTCTGCTTAGGAAAATTATTCAGGTTTTTTGGAGATTTAGGTGGGATTTTATTTGTTTAGGAATAGGACTTTCCCCCATAATCAAGCAACTAATGGGTCTTAAACAGGAAGTATTGCCTGTTAGAAATAATTTGATTTCCTGGTGAAAGACAAGAAGTCTTTCTTAAAAACCTCTAAATCTAATGACTAACATTTTTTATGGTGCATTACAAAATGCTTCCTTTCCGTGACATCATTTGATCCCTGCAGCAATCTTGTAAGGGAGGCAAATCTGTTTTCCTCATTTTAGGTATAAGGAACCAAGATTCTTATACAACCAAGAGGTGGCTGGTCACACATCTGGTAAATTGAGATTAGTGTTGGGCCAGGTCTTTGAACACAAAATCATAGGCATTTCTTTATTCCACATGATCTTTTTATAAGCTTGACTTTTGATATTTTCTGGCCAATAAATAAAGGAGTTGGTAACCAAGAAGACAAAGACTATTAAGTTGAAATGGGGTTGATTAAGACCCTTCATTCCATATCAGCTTAGAGTGGTGAAGTGATTTTTCTCAGGTCATTTGCTAATTAGTGGCTGAGCTGGGAGTATAACCTTGAAAATGACATCAAAGACATGAAATATACATGTCTTTTGAAACCACGTATCTTTTATGAAATGCCTGAATAAGTGTCATGAAAGCTTGGGCTTCTTTGAATGCAGTTTGAATGAGAGCATTCTTTTGAGCTCTCTGAGAAGTCTCAGACCTAGTCCTTTGTTCTTCTTGTCTAGCGTTTTGTAAGTGCTCAGAAATGCTGTTGCTTATAATAAAGTGTTAATTTCTGGTCCATAATTCCAAAGCAATATTTAGATAAAATGTTGTTTTCGGGGTTATTGGTTTCTCAACAACAGAGGTACTCAAATGTTCAAATTTGAATATTAGATTAGTCAAAGAGGATCCGAGCTTTGACAGAGCATTGATTTAGGTTTTACCTCCTGTTCAATTTTATATATTTGTTTGAGGCTGCACACAGTTCAAAGAGGAAAATTATCCAAATTGTACTATGTTTTGACTTTTTATCTTAAAAGTATATTTTTTATAAGGTTACAGTGCACAGCATAATAATATGGTCATGGTTCAAGCCTGAAATTTACCATTTTATATTCATTTGCTGTCTTCATGTTTGCAGATTTATTCCATAGATGAAGATGAAAAAGTAACACCGAGCTTGGAAATTGTCTTGCCTCGTGATTTGGCAGATGGATTTGTGAATAATAAGCGAGAAAGCTACAGATTTAAGTAAGTTTATCTTTCTCCTTCTTTATATCTGTTTTGCTATTGAATGAACATGTACTGCATTCATATCCACGGTGAAATCCTTAGCACCATGTGCTGGGAAGAAGGCAGTGCAGTTCTCTGTCATCTGGAAGATAGAATTTAAGTTGTCTTTTCACTGCTGTGCCCAAAGTTGAAAGGAGGGTATATTTCTGTAACCACCATGGTACCCCAAGGTCCCAGCCTTTCTTTGCCACATCAGTGTTATCCTTTTCTTACTTGGCTCTCTAGGATTTAGCACTTATAGGAAGTTCAATGCATGAAAAAATGTTATTAAAGATAAGAACTTAAGGTACTATCTGTATCCCATATAGGTGAGCCTTCTTTAAAACATAAATGTTATACAGACCTCAGTGCACACATGAACAGCCTATATCTATACTGTGCAGTGTAGCAGCCACTCGCCACAGGTAGCTCTTAAGCTCTTGAAGTGTAGCTAGTCCAAACTGAGGCTAGTAAGTGGAAAGTACATAAAAGATTTTTGAAAGCTTAGTATGAAAAAATAAAATGTAAAATATTTCAAGAATATTTTCATATTGATTCCATATTAAAATGATAACATGTTTAATATATTGTTTTAAGATATATTAAAACCAATTTCACCTGTTTCTTTTTGCTTTCAAAAAACGTGGCCACTGCGACGTTTAAATAACACATATGCTCACATTATGGACTGCGTTACATTTCTCTTGGACAGTGCTGAACTGTGTGGTTCAGGTGAAAATGACCAAGCAGCCACCCTTGGACTGTCACCCGTGCCTTTAGTCCGAACACTCCCCAGTAGCCAGGCCTGGAATGTTGGGATTATGGCTAATTCACAATGTCTTTATTCTCCAGTTTCAGATTATGTGATTTCCTTTAACCCCCCACTTTTGATTTTTGGAGAAGTTTGAGCCCAAGTTAAACCCATATTTGATCTGTGGCTTGTACTTAGATGGCGGATTGCTGGGTTCTGGGGAAGGCATCCTAACTGCTCTCTTGCTTTTCTCTCTGGACTGTTTTACATGGTCCTTATTTCGAGGCTATTCCTACCCTTGCCCTTTGGATAAAACCATCCCTGATATTTTATTTTTTTGGTTCTCATATTTATTTACTCTTATCTGTTTGTCTCATAAAGTTCTCTGGTCTTCACAACTCTGCCCTTTGTCGCTCATGCATGTATCTCTCTTCCCACCTCACCCATTGTCTTGTGTCTCCTTTCACAATAAGTACAAGCAGGATTGCTAGCATGTGCTCACACAGTGGGGCGGTTCTCACCTTGTCTTTTTGGCTCCCCATCGCCTTTCATTCTGTCCTTTAAAAAGTAGCCTTATAGTAAATGATTTGATTTTTCCAAAGGGGACATTCTCTCACTGGTGTAAACTTGCTACATACCTTAGTAGCTGTGATTTCAGAACACCATTCTCTATAAGCCACACTTGACTAAAACATTTTATTCAGCATGATTCTGTTTGATTGTTAAGAAAAATTGGTCATGCCTCTATGAATAGGCCCTTTCCAAAGTATTCTTCAGGTTATATAGATACAGAGAGAATTTAAATATATGGTTATTGAAAAAGTGCTGTTTGCCCTGGAGAGTATTATGCTAAGCAAAATAAACCAGTCAGAGAAAGACAAGCATCACATGATCTCCCTCATATGTGTAATCTAATGAACAAAATAAACTGATGAACAAAATAGATCCAGAGACATAGACCCATGAACAGACTGAAGGTGGGGGTGGGGAATGTGAGGATTAACCAGGGAATTTATATGCATATATGCATAACCCATGGACACAGACAATAGTGTGGCAAAGGCTGGGGAGAGGCAGGTGTGGGGAGGAGGGGGTCAATGGGGAAAACAAAACACAAACCAAAAACAAAGCAGACATCTGTAATACTTTCAATAATAAAGATAAATTTTTAAAATAAATGGTAAAGAAATGATATCACAGAGAAAAAGTGCTGATTGTTTATTTTTAAATCACTTGATCATTCTAAATCTCTGAATTAGAAATATTGGTTTGGTATTTTAAATAGAGATATTAATAAAATATTTAACTTATACATATGATCAGAGATACCTTTGTAAGCATTTTAAGGCTGTTTTCTCCCAAGAAAATCCACTTAACTAATAAACATTTATTGATGGTTCACTGTGAGCTGTTTTCATGGCTAGGAACACAGCAGGGAGGGCAGCACAGCCCCTGTTCTGATGGTGCTTACATTTTAGTGGGAGATGATGGGCAAGCAGATCAATAAGTACACTGTGCGTCAGAAAGTGTTAAGGGCCATGGAGCCAATTAAGGCAGGGAAGGGGACAGAGGAGTGCTGGCGAAGGGCAGCAAAGGGGAGGGAAGGTGGCAGCATTTCGCAGGTCTCTCGGGAGGTGGACAAGAGGGCGGCATTTGAACAAGAACTTGAAGGAGGCAAGGAAGCCAGATATTCAGATATCTGAGGAATGGGAAGTCCAGGCCAAGAATATAGTGAGAGCAAAGTCCCTGAGAGGGGGGAATGCCTGGCTTGTTTGAAGAGAAGGCATCTGTGTGGTTTGAGGAGAGTAAGCTGGGGTGGGGGACTGGGCATAGGGGCAGGGGGCGGGGCAGGAAGAAGGTTAAAGGGGCAGGAGAGTGGCCAGATCATATGGAGCTCTTCCCCAAAGTGCCATGGGAGGTAATGGAGGGTTTTGATCAGAAGAATGAAATAATCCCACTTAAGTTTGAGCAGGATCATTCTTGCTAACATGTAGCAAATAAACTGTAAGGGAGTCAAGGAGACCAGGCAAGACATTTTGGTAGTTTGGGCTGGGGTAGTAGCAAGTGGAAATGTTGAGAAATAGTTGGATTCTGCAAGTATTTTAAAGGTCAGAGATGACAGAGTTTGTTGATGGGTTGGGTATAGAGTGCAATGGAAAGAGAGGAGCCAAGGATGCCCTAAGGGTTTTGGGCTGAACTTCCAGAAGGATGGAGTTGTCATTTCCTGGGCCGTGGAAGGCGAGGACGAGCAGTTTCTGGGTGAGGAGAGGTCAGTATACGCCAGATTTGAAATGGACTTTAGAAAAAACCTCCACAACCTCCTCATGGACGAAAGGGCCTCCGAGGAACCAGGAAACCCAGTCATGTCTCCAGGTGAGTTACTGGTTTGCTTCAGGGCCATGAGTCAGTGGCTTTTTGTCCCGGGATAAAGCAGCCTCTTCCGCTGTAAAAGATTACACTCAAGTTGGTAAACTATTTTGCTCTTCAAAGGTTTTCAGAAAACAGATGATCACAATGCCTTTTCAGATTACTATGCAGCTATAATGATAAAAGATAAAATGTTTTGGGATGATGATTTGATGTTTACTGCTATTGTATGGTTTATTGAAACCCCGGCCATCTCTTTGGTTTACCTGGTGGTAGTTGTCATTCCTGTAACTTAGGGCAGCGGGGCTGGGAATGGCTGTTGACTTAGTCATCGTCAACCTCACAAGCACCACTGGGTCTGTGTTCAGTTGTCACAGCCAGCAGGGCCCTGAACAGCACAGAGTGGCCGTGTCCCCTGTGTTTGTATCTGGGCCCTGGTGCACCCACGTTAATGTCGTTGTCTAAAACATAATCTTGCCTGCTGAATGACATAGTAGCCAGAGTGCCCTGCAATCTCTCTTTGTATACAGTTTCATTGTTAGCTTCTTCAAATGGGCAGTTGATAAGCTATATGCAGGGGTGGGGAACCTTCTTTCTGCCAAGGGCCATGTGGATATTGTTAGAAATAAAGTCAGTGGTGGTCCATTTTCGAGGCAAGGCATTTAACCATGAATGGAAAATTCCTGGTAGTTTGCTTGCATAATGGTCTGCTGATGTGACCAAGTTCATGCACCTGGAGAGTCCCCAGGCAAACAAGATGTCAGGGAGGGGCCAACTGACAAGGGAACTTAAACTGGGAAGAAAAGAATACCCTATAAGGAAATAATGAAACTTAGGTGACCATTCTGGGAAGATTGTACACCCCACAGGACTCAGCCAATGAGGAACCAGGGGAGGGTCCTGTGCGCTAGGGAATAAAATACTGGTTGTAACCACTTCGGGCGTGCCTGACCAGCAAACACCCAATCTTGCAAGACCGACATTAAATGCCTTGTTTTTGCTGTAGTTTGTGTCTCCATGTCCATTTTATTTTCTTTTTTAATTTAATTTTGGACTGGTGAGTGTATTTGTCACAGATATTTATAATACGACTCGCGGACCATGTAAAATTCTCAACTTACAAATGATTTCATGGGCCTTTTATGGCCCGCAGGCTGGACATTCCCCACCCCACCCCTGAGCTATAGGGATGTTTTGAAATTAATTTTACTTAAAGACAATGAATTCCATTTTCTTTTATATTTCAACCCAACTCCAGATATCCTTCTGAACTCCTCAGTAGTGAAAACAGTCCTACATTTCATGTAGTCTCTACATTAATCAAAGATGTGCCAAACTCACTTGTGTTAGGTAGACACATAGGCCGACGGTTCCCAAGTCACTCTGAAAGCTGCGTAGGATGCCCTCGATGTGTTTGTTTTAAAGGCTTTGCTTTAAAGCATCCCTCTGACCACCACAGTTTTTATTTTGAAAACTTTTCAATATGCTAAAGAGGTGGAAAAATAATGCATCCAACTCTTCCTATATTCTGTGTGGGAGATCCACCAACTGTTAACATTTTACCTTATATACTACCTTCCTTCTCCCTCCCCTCCCCTCCCCTCCCCTCCCCTCTTCCCCCCCCCCCCCCCACCCCCGATGTTTTAATAGGGGACAGACTTGCTGGTGGCAACTCACCACACTGTAGAAGAATAGGTTGTGTGTTTCCTGCCCTGGGCATTCCTTGGTGGGTGTGACCCTGCACTAAACCAAGTGAGTGGCAATCCACGAAGCGTGAACTTGACTCCGTCCCACCTCCCCATGCCTGGCCCTGTCAATCTCATACAGACTTCTCTATGCAGGACAGTCTATCTTCATTCACTTTTTGATTTTTGACTCATGATCAACAAAGTGAAATAAAATTCCCTGGAAATTAAGTAGCTAATACTAGGATGTAGTACCTAATGAATGGAAAGTAAACTTCAGTACAGCATTTTAAAACCAAGTTCAGTCATCCTACATTTCACAGCTGCCTTCTTTCCTTACAGGTCAGATATCAGAAGTTCTCTGGCTGTTTACATCCTGGTCTTGGGTTTCCATTTCATGCACTTATCGCAATGTGCATTTGATGCCAATTGCAGACACTGTCCCTCTTGAGAGCTAAAAACACACAGTTTGTTATTTGGTTCAAAGCCACTGCAGTGTTTCAGAGGGATTTATTGTGCAGATGCTGTCAAAGCAATACTGTTTACCCACCGTTTGTATACAGGGAGACAACAGTGCAGTGTGGCTGGGACGACAGAGCCAACATTGTGCTAGGGTAGGTAAGCGCAATGAAGTAAATATGGGCTCATTTACAGAGCTGTCAGAAAAAGAAAAAAGGGATTAATCTAATAGTATGTGATGGCCCAGCTTTAAAATAATTACTGTTTTACATTTGCAGATTTCAAAGGATTTTTGATCAAGATAGAAACCAAGAGACCATTTTTGAAAACATTGCCAAGCCCGTGGCTGAGAGGTAGGATTTCCTGTGTTTTGTTTAGTGGGTTAGTGGTTTTTCATCTTGTCTTCAGTTATCAGATAATCGTGGTAACGTGCCTCAGTATATTAGTTATGTACCCAGGCTGCAGGGTACGTAATGATGATCGCACTAAAACCCTTTATTCATAGAGCTGTTAGTTTTAGATTTAGATTCTGAGCCTCAGAACAAGCCAGTGTGATAGACAGAATAGCTCTGCTACTCCCATTTTGAAAGCTACATAAATCTCTGAGGATCAGAGAGATTAAGTGGCCCTGTTTGGGTCGATGGCTAGTGGTGCGGAGCCCCAGGCGGTGTTCTGTTAAGGCCAGAGCTCTTTCCTCAGCCCCATGTTTCAGGGGTTAGATGGATGTGGGACTCGGGGTGGGTGACACCTGGGACGCCTACTAATGGCTGACCCAGCTCCACCTCAGTGTAATAGCTATATTTCAAAGCCTGGCCCTTAGCCTCAAGGACCCTTTTATTTCTGTACATGAAATTCATGCATGATAGGGGGTATCCCTCAGCCCAGTCTGTACCCTCTCCAATCTGGGACCCTCTGTGGGATCAGGCCTAAACCAGCAGTTGGACATCCCTCTAACAATCCAGGACTGCTGGCTCCTAACCATTCACCTGCCTGCCTGCCTGATCAACCCCAACTGCCCTCCCCTGCTGGCCTGTGTGCCCCCAACTGCCCTCCTTTGCTGGCTTGTTTTCCCCCAACTGCCTTCCCCTGCCAGCCTGATCGCCCACAACTGCCCTCCCTTGCTGGCCATCTTGTGGTGACCATCTTGTGGTGGCCATCTTGTGGCAACCATCTTGTGGCGACATGGGGGTGGCCATCTTGTGGCAACGTGGGGACAGCCATCTTGTGACAACATCGCGCAACACCACCTAGGCTTTTATTACATAGGATTTCCAGATAGTTTCAGTCTGATGACCCTAAGGACAGCACCATCTGAGAATACAGGGTAAATCAGAATGCTATTTTACTCATGTATGTCGGCAAAGTCCCCGTGGGGCTGACACTCCCCTCCTGGAGGGAACCTCCATGGAAGCTACTACTTAATGAGGTTGCTTTCCGACCCTGAAATCATCTGGGTGATTTCAGTGACCTAATCATCCCCGGATATACCAATCTTTACCATTAAAATTAAAGCTAGCTGCTAAATAACCCCTTTTCAAGTCCATCGATCAGTATACCCTTTCCCAGGAATGCTGTTGGAAGCACATTGCTTCATTTTTCTCTCAGACTCCTGTTGCATGAATCCTTTTCAAACCAAGCCCTTCCCCCTCCCCCAAACTTTATTACTGAGATATAATTGACATGTAACATTGTATACATTGAAGGTGTACAACATGTTGATCTGAAACAGTTATAAGTTGCAAAATGATTATCACTATAGTAGTAACTACGGCTCTCCATCTCATCACATAGTTACATTATGGTGAGAACATTTAAGATCTGCTCTCATGACAGCATTCAAGTCTATGGCACAGGATTATTAGTCATAATCACCATGCTGTGCATCAGACCCCAAAACCTGTTAAGGAAGCCCTTCTCTTTTAATATTCTTTCCGCACCGTGGGTGAAATGCAATTGAGGAGGCCTAAGCTGTTTTTCTCATAGTTGGAATCCAATAACAGGTCTTTAGGTTAAATTCACAACTCCTAGACAGGATGTCACACTTTTCTAAAAGTCTCCCTTTTTACAGAATCTTTAAGGTTATGTCCCTTTTCAGGTGGTTGATCTCAGGCATCTTATTTTGAAACTTCTTAAAGTCATCCCAGGAGGGTTCCTGTTTCCTGGATGTCTGTTTCTCTTCCCATGAGGACCACCTCTCCCAGCCCGAGCCCACATCACCCTCAGCTCTCGTTGTGCCCTCTGCATGGAGCGTTCTTGCTCCAGAATCTGCACAGTTGTGTCCTCAGCTCCTTGAGGTCTCTGCTCATGTATCCCCTTCTCAGTGAGACCTTCCTTTGTCACCCCATTTGAAACCGCTTTCTGTCACCCTTCCCTGTTTTCTACTTCCAGCACTGGCCACCAGCTGACACACTGTATAGTTCAATTACTCATCAGTTGTCTGTCTGTCTGCCTTCCACGAGATCAGTGGTCGGCAAATTGCGGCTCTGTTGACTAATGAGTTTGCCGACCACTGCACTAGATCAAAGCTTCATGAAGGCTGGGGGTTTGTTTTGTTCCCTGACTTACAAAGACACACAACCCAACGATGACACGATGTAAAAAGCGACAGGCAGGCGCATCTTTATTCAGGCTGCCCAAGTGGTCCCCGGGGGTCACATCTTCCATCAACAGGAAACAGTCCTCTTGGTCCAGACTTCTCCTTGTATCCCATTTTCCCCTGAAGCTGTTTTTGCTAATGTTTGTTTTTCTGTTGGCCTTTATGTGGTTTATCTTTCGTAATTTCCTAATTTAACTGCCCTGGGACATTTTGTTTCTAAGTATAGATTTGGTAAATAAAATATAGCTGGCTTTTGCCTTTTTAGCCAAATTTAATTGGCTACTTTCACCTGCTTATGCTTATTGTGATTGCTGTAATTGTATTTGGAGGTGTTCCTCCTGTCTTGACTTATGTTTTCCATTTATCATTCCCCATTTTTCCCCTTCGAGCTGTTGGCTGGTTTGTGCTCTTTGTTGCTGCTAGTACTTTCCATTTTCCCTCAAGGTGTGCATTGCACTTCAGCACATTTGCGCAGTGTAAATTCAGATATCAACTTACTTGTGCTTTTCTCCATATCTGAAATTTCTCTCTCTGTCTCTCTGTTGGTCTCAGGGACCTTAGCACACTTCCATTTTGTCTTTCCTGCTCCCCTACCACTTCAAATGTTGAAATCAACTGCGAGTTTCATTCTGATCATTTTTATTATCAGCATTTTTTAAAATCTGTCTCTTTTTTTTCTTTGCTCATCACTGTTTCTTATACTCATGCCTAGTTCTTGGATCCCTTTTTAGTTAACCATCCTCTAGTGATTTTTTAGTGAGAATTCAAGATTGGGGGGCTTTCTGAAGTCTTTTGTTTTCCTTCACAGTCAAATGGCAATTTGAGTGTAGAATTCTGGGTTACAAGTTCCTTTTTCTGACCTCTGTGAAGAGAGTGCCCCATGGTCTCTTTGCATGCAGTGTTGCTGAGGGATGACACTGTCCACCCGTGTCTCATTTCTTTTTAGGAAATGCCAGTTTTCACTTTCTGGGTGTTTTAGGGAGTTTTTTCTTTTTACTTGTTTTTCTGACATTTATATCAGTGAGTCTAAGTACGTTGTTTTTGTGTGTATTCTTCTCTCTCCTCCAGCCATTTCAATTTAAAAAGTCTTATAGTCAAGCTCAGGGTTGTCACATTGATAATTAATTTGATAATTAAAAAATAATTTCCTTTCCTCCAACATAGCCATTCTTTCTCTCTGGAACTTCTGGTTTCAGAAACACTGGTGCTGTCCTTCACCTATTGTAACTGTCCATTCAATTTCAATCTCTTTAGGTTCTGGGTCCTGGAAGACTTTGCCAGTTCAGTCTGCAAGCACAATAAGTTGCTTTTAGCCATGTGCTTCTATGTCACCTACTCCTTACGTTTTTAATTTTTACAATTTTATTTTTCATTTAGAGGAATGAAAGCCGGTCTAGTCTTGTGTAAGGACGGGATGTCCTCCCTTTTCCTTTTGAAGACAAGTGTGCTCTCCTTTTAGCACATGGCTCGTGTTCCTGTCTACTTCCCTCACTTGGACGGTGGACGCTCTCCTCCTGCTCAGTGCGGTGCTCTCTCAGTGCAGGTTGCCTTGGATACACAGGGGTTCTCAGTGGGGGCTCTTTCTATCATGGAGAGTGCCATTGTGTGTCTAAGGTGCTGTCTGTGTTCCCTGGGCTCACTCCGGCGTGTGTGGGGAAGGAAGGCATATGCTGTCTGTGAGGGTGTGCCCTGAGCTCACCTGCTGGCCGTGAGGCCCTCTTTCCTCCTGGGATGCTTGCCACCAAGGTCACCGTCACCCTCCGGGCTCCGGTCTGCGAACGGTGAGCTGCAGCAGTGGCTGGGCAGACGGAGGCAGATTCGTGTTTTCCTTTGACCCAGCTCTGAAGGAGAGGGCTATTAAGCAGATTAACTTACTAATTAAGAACCTGGGGTGGGGGTCACTGTTTTCATTGACTTTAAGTATATTATATACAGTATGTGCACACTTAATGCAGACTTAACTTGTGTGACTTCGAAATAGTAAACATCAAATATCAATAAAGTCTCATTTATACACAATAGTTAAAGAAATGTTTATCTCACAACTTAAAAACTGGTTTAAGAATTATACAATTCGGCAGGCCAGGTGAATAGAAACTGCCACTTCAGATGTTAAACAAAAATACCTGCTATCACCCTCAGAAACAAATTCTCAGCATACAATCCAGTCACTCTATATAGGCCCTTGGCAGCTGTTCTGTTGGTTAACACATTGTAGCTTAATTCTGCTTACTGTATACAATTAAAGCTGAATAAAATCCATCCTACCTCTTTCCCAAATTCTATAGTTCAGGAATCCCATTAATTAAGACTCACCTTTTCCTACTTAACCCAGATCAGTGACATGACGGCTGAGCTGCATGGCTGGGGGTGAGAAGTTGTGAAGCTTTAACTTTGTATCATTGGAAATTAAGGAGAAGAATCTGTGTGGTTATTATTTAATAATCTCCATTAGGAAGTACTTCACACACTGCCTTTTGGGAACTTTGGTTTTCTTGAAATATACCCTATATTTTTTAGTAATGTTTAAAAAAGCTGTTTATCATGTGAATTTTGCTCACTGGTTTTGGACTAATTTTTGTAGAGAGTCTTCAGTAAGTCCACAGATGCACATGGTGGATGTGGATGTTATCATATCGTATCAAGGAGTTCGCAGTTTCAGTTGATGTTTTACCAGGTGTTATCCTTCTGGAGTCCATTGATCTCGGGGTATGGAGTGGTCTAACAGGGGAGGCCCAAAGCCCAGGCCTAACATGGCGCATTGTCCTGGAAGGTCCATCCTATCTAATTAAGAGGGAATATGCTAATTGACCATCACTCCGTCACAAAGATGGCTGCACCCACAGCTGAGGCCAACTTCCCATAAAGAGCCTTAACAAGCAATCAGCAGGGACCTGAGGCTACTCCCTCCCCCGCCCCCATGGGGCTTGACAGGGGACCTCAGGCCGTGCCCCCTACCCTGGCATCAGGCTGGGGGACCTCAGGCCGTGCTCCCTGCCCTGGTGCCAGGACAGGGGACCTGAGGCCATGGCCCTGCCCAGTGGGACTGGACGGGGGACCTCAAGGTACGCTTCCCGTCCTGGTGCTGGGCTAGGGGACCTCAGGCTGCTCCCCCCGCCCCAGCGCCAGGCCGGGGAACCTCAGGCTGTGCCCCCCACCAGGTGGGGCTTGACAGGGGACTTCAGGCCCTGCTCTCTGCCCCAGCACAGGGCCAGGGGACCTGAGGCTGCTCCCCACTGCCTGGCTGGGCTTGACAGGGGTCTTTAGGCCATGCTCCCCACCCAGCGGGGCTTGACAGGTGACCTCAAGATGCACCCCCAGTGCTGGGTCAGGGGAACTCAGGCCACACCCCCCACCCAGCGAGGCTTGACGGGGGACCTGAGGCTGTGCCCCCCTGCCAGTGGGGCTTGATAGGAGACCTGAGGCTGCACCCCCCTTCTGGTGCTGGGCCAGGGGGACCTCAGCCCATGCTCCCCACCCAGCGGGGCTTGACAGGGGATCTCAGGCCATGCCCCCCACCCAGTGGGGCTTGATGGGGGACCTCAAGGCATGCCTCCTGCCCCGGTCTGGGCTGGGGGACCTCAGGCCATGCCCCTTGTCCTGGCACCGGGCCAGGGGACCTGAGGCTATGCCCCCTGCCTGGTGGGGCTTGACAAGGGTGGGACTGGCCGGGTCTGGATCTAGCCCAATGGGTGGGGGGGTCTGGGTCTGGGTCTCACGCGATTTTGAGGCACATGTGGGTGGGTGGGGACTTGACTTTGGGTCCCGTGGTGTGCCCCAGACTCTGACAGGAAGAAGGTTTTCATATACATTTCATCTCTGACACTTCTATTGTAGAGAAAGGGCAAATAGCAATATTAAATTATTTCCTCTAATTAATCCCCTGTTAATGTGCACAAATTTTGTGCACCAGGCCACTAGTTTTACTTGAAGATTTAGGGAGATGACTTTGTAGTCTAGACTTTTCTGAGATCTTACCACATGTAAATCTGCAGAATTCCAGTTTTCCAGCCAAACTTATGTTCTACCTAAAAGCTTGGGTTAGAGGACATTTATTTTATTTGGGAATAAACAAGTTTCCAGGGAGAGATGTGGGGAGAATGTGGTGTTGCAGAGGAACACGGTGCAGGAACAGGGTGCACGCTGCTAGCATTGGTCACGTCAGTGACACAGGCCCCTGTGGCTGGCACTGGGCAGTAAAGCATCTGCTCTGCAGTTTGGCAACTGGGTTGGGTTTTGAAAAGCTAGCCGTCACCTTGGGAACCATAACTTTTTAACCTTAAATTTACCGTCAATGAGCAATAGCAAGTGTAGCCTTTCGATTTGCACTACAAAGAGGGTGAGGGGAAAGGAAAGCTTGTGCTTCTACCACATCTGGCTCAAAACATTTGCCATCAAGTGGAATAAACTCATTCTGGCCCCAGCCCTCTGACAAACTCACTGTGTGACTGCATCAGACCTGTCACCTCTGAGCCACCTGTGCCCTCTGAGAAAGGGGATGCTGTAATACCAGCGTACTACGCTGCTTCAAGGATGCAAGAATGCACATGAAGGTACTTCAATGCCTGCTCAGTGTCAGTGATGAAAAATTAAAGATCTCTGTTCCTTTGCTACTTTAAAAATATGCCCATTGACTTTTAGCTCCCGACCAAGCGGAAATGGACACACTTCTCTCTGTTCCTCTCACTAAGTACAACTAAAACGTTGGATATTACATTTAAAGAAACATTAAAAGGCTCTGAAAGGTGGAGTGAAAAGGTAGGGTGGCCAGGGACCTTAGAACCTGAGGCATGGCGGTGAGTTTCCTGGTGTTTTTGGTTTGTTTGCTTGTGTGTGTTTTTTTGTTGTTGTTGTGTTTTGTTTTGGTCCCTCATATATCCAAGAATGGATGCTGGAGAAACTGGCAATCCAGAACACCAATTGGCTGAGACACAAGTGATAAGAAGAGTCTGCCCTCTACAGCCAGAGGACAGGGCAGGGGCAACCTAGCAAGGCAGAAAACATTAGAAGCTAGCTGTGCTGCCCCATCCAAACACTGTGGACCAAACCCACAGCCCCAGCTCCCATCCTGTCAGCCAAGGTCGCGCTATAGCAAGGTGCCTGACCCCCCACTGCCAGGGCGGTCTCAGGAGAGGCACTAAGTTGTCAGTGCTAGTCACAGGGGACTCTGAAGTCACCACCATCCACCAGTAGCTGGGCCTCCCCACCCTGGGGGGTGTCTGTGATGAGCAGCATGGTGCCCTCCCTCTCCTGTCTAGGGAGGTGTCCGTGGAGGCCTCGAAGGGAGGCTGAAATCTCAACTCACCTGCAGGAATGAGGCCCCTCCACCAGTGTTAAGAAAGGCTGATGAGGAACTAGCACCGTATCAGAGGAGGCCTGCTCAAACAGAAGAATTAAGCGTGATTTAGTATCTTACAGCATAATACCCAAACTCTGCAGGATACCGTGAAACCACGCATCAAATGTCAAGAACCAGGAAAATGTCCACCGGCATGAGAAGAAACAATCACAGATGCCAGGACACAGAAGCCCAGGTCTTGGAATGATGTGACCAGGGTGCTCACGTAGCTGTTATGAAAAAGCTTCAATGAGCAACTATGAACATGCTTGAAACAAATGAAAAAATATAAAAGCTCAGCAAATGAAAATATATAAAATTTCAGCAAACCAACCAACCAACCAAAAACAGATCTAAAAAAGTACATTGTGATAATTTTATAACTGAACAGTACAGTAACTGAAATTAAAAAAAAAAATGGTGGATGGAGAGATCAGAGGAAAGAATCAACAAATTTTAACAGAAAGAAAACAGGCTGAAAAAGGAACAGATCCTCAGGGACCTGTGAGAACTGCTGCAAAAGGTCTAACATGCATGTCAGCGAATCCCAGAGGAGAGGGGAGAAAGGGAATGGGGTTGAAATGTTTTTAAAATGTTATGGTTGAAAATCCCTTAAATTTGGTAATTATCATAAACCCAGAGCTTCAAGAAACAGGATAAACTCACAGAAACCCACTCCAAGACAAATCATAGTCAAACTTTAGAAAACTAAAGCAAAGAAATAATCTGAAAGCAATGAGAGAGAAATGATCCATCACCTACTGGGAAAAATAGTTTGAATTACAGTGGATTTCTTATCAGAAATCATGGCGTCTAGAAGAAAGTAGCACGTGATGAGAGAAAAGGACTCTCAGTCCAGAATCCTATCTGGAGAAGTGAAGATGTTTGCAGACAAAGGAAAAAACTAAGACGAGTCACCAGCATACCTCCCCTGAAAGAAGGGATTTCTTGAAAAGAAGGGAAATGAAAAGGAACGCATCTTGGGACATTAGAAAGGCAGAAAGAATAACGTAATGAGCAAAAATATGCATGAATAAAATTAACTTTCCTCCTCTTGAGTTAAAAAAATATACGTTTGACAATTGAAGCAAAAATGACAGCATTGTCTGATGGCAATTATATTATAAACAGGAGAGTGGGAAGGATCTTAGAGGGAACTAAGGTTGCTACTCTTTATTCAAACTGGTCAGATGTCACCATCAGTAGATCTCTGTTGTGACAGAAGGTTGTGTATCTTGATTGCAATGATTGCTGTTCAAAACCAAATAGAACTCTACAACCATACTGTACCGTTGTCAGTTTTGATAATATGCTATAGTTACACAAAATGTAACCATTGGGGGAATTTGGGGGGAGGGTACATAGAATCACTCCATACTCTCTTTGTAACTTCCTGTTTTTTTAAAAAATTATTTATAATTATTTCTGAACAAAAAATTAATATTCCCAGATATGAGAATTTTGTGTCATTTGTTCTGTGATGTTCTTCTAGTCAGCAAATGAAGTAATCTGTATTATTATATTAGAACTTCTTCCCCCCTGGCACTCAAATAAAGCTAATCCCATTTGACATTCACAAAATCATGCCTGGCAGTAAATTCTTTGTTTTTCTCAAAGTTGGCTTTCAAGCAGAAAACACTGGTCACAACGGAATTATACAAAAACCCATTGACTCCCACTGATCTGTTCAACTTCCGGCCACAATTCCATTTCACCAGATGCATTGTTTATAAACATGCACCAATGCTTGGCTCCACTTCCTGCGACACTAATTTCTTGATAACATTACATTTCTGGCTTTTGTGATTTTACTAACTTTCAAGTTGAACACTTCTTAAATTACATTTCTAACTAAAAACATGGGTTTGTGGTTAAAAACAGGAAAACCAATCAGCTTAAAATCGTGAAATTATTCAAGATAATGAGCTTGAGGTACTCCACCAAAGAAGAGCGTAAATTTGCCTCTCCACCGATAGCTAGTGAATTTGGAGACAGCAATGGCAGCCCATCTAACAAGCACAGACTGTACTAACCATGCACATTGCAAATATGGATTTTATTATCGTGGGTAAACAAATGAGTCTAATTCTGGATGTTTCTTTTTAAGAATGACCAATGAAGAAATGTGGTGTGATAGCTAAAGTTAAAGCTAACAGTAATTTGTTAGATAAAATACCTCTAAGTAATGGCCTGTGAGTTGTGCGGAGCAGTATGGTCTTGGAGACTGGGAGTTGTGGGGAGCAGTGTGGTTGTGGAGGCTGAGTTCTGTGACAGCGTAAGTACACGGGGTGAGAATCTCTGGGTCCGTGGGAAGATAAAAAACATTGCTGGAATTAGAAAGAGAGTAGAAGGACTGACCAGTGGATCAGAGATGCTACAGTGATATGACTCATCCGTGAGAAGGGACTTGTCCTAGTCTGGCACCACCCTCCCCCGCCAAGCAGATTCTGAAGCTAGGATTCTAGTGACAGTAGCTGATTTGGGAGGTAAGGCCAGGAGGCACCAGTAAGGAAGTGAGGAGGCGAGATGGAAGGAAAGGAAGTTGCTATTAGGTACATTAAGGCACTCAGTCCCACCGGTATTCTCTGGAGAACAGAGGGGACACAGGGGACTGTGCCTCAGAGTTGTCCCACCAAAAGGGCAAAGAAACACCTGTTCCTCATTGTTCAGAGGCTGCTTCCAGGATGTTAACACCTTGGCACATGCAGCCTCACCTGTACATGAGTTAAGAGCTTGTAGGCAGCACAAATGTGAGGGGGAGAGAGCCACAGGCCTCGCACTAGGAAGCCATCAGTGTGAGTGGGAGGCGGAATGTTCAGCAGGGGCTAGAGCATAGAGCAAGCTCCCTTCTGCCACAACACGCCTCTCCCCCCCCCCTCCCCCTCCACCTCCATTTCTCCCCTGCCAGCCTGCAGACCTGGCTTCTCTCCTCAGCACTTCCCCGGACTGCCAAACAGGTTAACATGAAATACAAAAGGAAAACAAAAGCCAGGAGTATTTGCATCTACATCTTTGTGTGATGTTGGGTTCTCCAAACACTGGGATACTAGAGTAGAGAAGAGAAATTATCTGCACATTGAGTGTGGATGAGAGCTCTCTCCACTTTTTCCCCAAACTCTGAAAGTCACAAACTCAGTATCATTTTCCCCATCAATTCTGGAGGTTAGTAGAAAACTTCTCTCATTCATAAACAATTTAAAACCTTATCTTTTATTTTGCTATCCCTAAAACGCATCACATGTGTTCTCAGCTCAGGGCTTTGCACTTGCTGGGCCCTCT
Organism: Corynorhinus townsendii; assembly: GCA_026230045.1. Taxonomy (NCBI): domain Eukaryota; kingdom Metazoa; phylum Chordata; class Mammalia; order Chiroptera; family Vespertilionidae; genus Corynorhinus; species Corynorhinus townsendii. The sequence continues at coordinate 91,713,651 of JAPDVU010000004.1, forward strand.
GCCTAGAGCTCTCCACTCCCAGGTTTGCTCACGGCCTCTGTCTGTTCTTTATAGCGCTTATCACCAACTATGCCCTACATGCAGTTGTTTATTGCCTGCCTCTGCCCACTCCAGTGTAAACTTCATGAAAATAAAGACTCTCCCCTGGTTCACTACTGCACCCCAGCTCCTGCAGCAGGTCAGCTGCGTATCGGATGCTCCCTGTTGAGTGAGAGAGTTAGGGCACAGAGGGTCATCCTTAGGAGCCATAGCCTTCTCACTCCTGCTGAATGCATTGGTGATGGGCTTTATTTCTTATAAAAGGAGTTTTACTTTTGGTTCCTTTCTGAAGGGCTTTTTGGATAGAGGCCTTTTCAGTGGATCTAAAATAACATGATGGATGGCTGCTTTTTTTGGTCTAGTCCCATGACTCTCAAACTGTGGTCTCTGGACCAGCAGCATCCACATCAACTGGGAACCCGGTAGAAATGCAGGTTCACAGGCCTCATCAGACCTACTGAGGCAGAGCAACCTGTGTTTCAACAAGCCCTCCAGGTGATTCTGATGCACGCTGAGGTTTGGGAGTCACTGACCGGGTGTAACTTCACACATGTACTCGTGCTGTTTGTCTTCAATGGTATCTTTCTCAGAGATCTGAGGTGCACTTTAAACACATTTATAATTTTGAAATTGATGTTTGTTTATCATTTACAAGGCATTTATTTCTCAGATAAATTGAAGCACTATTATATTGTCAGGATAGGCTTCAGGGCATGAGACCTGTCAGGGCCTGGTGTTCAGAAGGGCACCTGTCTTGGTTTCCTACTCTGTTGTTAGTACTTGCAGCGTGATTAGAAAGAACAGAGAAACCAGAAACTTTGTTTCTTATGCATGCTTCAGCTTCCCAATTTAATACTTAATAGCTATGTGGCTCTCGATAAATTAATCTGTCTGTGTCTCAGTCTTTTATCTGTAAATGAGGAAAATGACACTTTAATAGCTACTTCATTTGCCATGATGATCAGATGAACTTCACAGGAAAAAACACATGTCCCTGGACATAGTACGTGCTCAGTAAGTATTAGCTCTTAATCTGTTGTGGGCTCACCACCAACATTTCCATAGAAAAAGATTTTTCAATCCAGTTCAGGGTTTTACCAAGTAATGAATGTTTTTCTTCATGAATTTTTTCCCCTTGAGTTGTTTTAGATTTGGTTTCTTCTAAGGCACACGTTTGCAATTTTTATCATAGATCTCTATTTTAGGAGTTGAGAATGCATTCACAGATAATCCAAAGATATTTCTGGTTGTTATCATTCACTTTAATATTCTTCAAAAGAATGGCCTGTGAAGAAAGAAAAGAGAATGTGAAGCCCTCTGCAAAAATCCTTCCTGCATGAATGTGTGGGATTGGTTACAGCTAGCACGGTTCTTCCATAATTATTTCAATTTATAATTGACTGTGGTAAAAGCACAAACATACTTAAAGCATGATGTTTAAATTGTTTGGGGAAATATAGCAACACATGTACCTAGTGCTCTGTCACCTGCAGGTCTACATGCCTTCCTCAGTCCGAAGCTGCTTTACTCGGAGCAGCGCTCCTTTAGCAGGATGTCTGTCCTTCGCAGGGAACGTGGCCTTTCCTTTTATGCTTGGCTAAGTGTTTTTGGTCCTATGTTTAGTGTGCTTCTTGCTAAGTAACATGAGCAGATTTACCCATTGCTGTGTGGTAACACTGAGAATGCATTCCCTTTTATGTAGAGCTGTGTCAATCTCATTGAACTTTCACGTGTATTGTTGCAGTTAATTTTTGCAGTAGCCCTACAGGTAGATAGGTATTGCTATTCCCGTTTTAGATGAGAAAGCCAGGCTCTGAGCGTTTAATGGACTTCTGCAGGGTCACAGAGCAATTAGGTTGCAGGGCTGAGACTAGAGTAGGTCTTCCTTTCGCAGTCCCTCAATCCTTAAATTGCTATATCACACGACTGCATTTACATCTTTTATTTCATTTTATTGCAGCCCTTTGCTAAGTTCACCGGGGAGGTGCATGCCATTGAATCGGTGGATGTTTTCAGGCCTCGTCCTGTCTGGCCTCTGGACAGCGTTCTGCGGTGTCACCTCTTTCCTCCTGGCCGCTGCAGACAGGCACTGCCTGGAGGTGTGTTTGTCCTGGTCAGTGTTGGGGGCTGAGGTGTGGAAGGTGAGAGGCACTGCCTTTTTACTTCCCACCTTCTGCATTTTGCCCTGTGCTCCAGACGTCCATGATCTGTGCGGTCCTTTAGCTATCACACCCTTTCCCAGCGTTCTGCCAAATTTCCTGTGCTCTAAACCAGTGGACCTCACGGACCACCAGTTGCCGACCACTGCTCTAAATGACATTTCTTCCTTCGTCCATAAAATGTCTTCACCCACTGTAGCTATTCTCAGAGGAAAACAATGAGATAAATTGACTTTATTCATCACGATTTCAGCTAACATTTATTGAGTGCTAGCTATCAATCAGGCACTGCAAGTAAATCTTAACTTTCTTAGAGGGAATTTTGTTATGAAAAAAGATCCTTGTTTATTGAAATTAGGCCCCAAGACTGATGGAATTTTAGGCACTGAATTTTTTAACTTCTTACCAGAAATTAAGCTATGTGTTAGAAGACATCTGGGGCAAGGGTTCAAGTATGTCATTTCCGTGCCTACAATCCTCACAGATTCTGATAAGGGAGAACTGCCTCACCCACAGTTTCCAGAGGGTGGGAGTGACCCAGGGAACTGTGCCCTGCGGCCATGGCTGATAGAATCAGGAGAAGTCAAGGATAGCTATGTGCAGGCTGCCTGTGGCTTAGGGTAGATCTGGGGCGAAAAGGGTTGCTCAACTAGGAATGAGTTGGGGCAACTAGAGTCTCGCTCTCGGCAGTGGGAACTGGGAAACTGAACCCAGCGATGCTGGCAGCAGGAGCAGAGGCTCAGAGACCTTGGGAATGAGAGCCAAGATATCTCGTGGACCACAGGGCGTGAGAGGTAGGAACCAGCAGACGTGAGGACTTGACAGATCAGCAAGGAAAAGGTCCTGCAAGACCTAGGGCCTAGAGAAATCCCTGTTCCCACATGCTCATATTCTTTTATATTCTTTTTAAATCCTCACCTGAGGATATGTTTATTGATTTGAGAGAGAGAGAGAGAGAGAGAGAGAGAGAGAGAGAGAGGGAAACATGGATCAAGAATATTTAGAAATTACTTTTCCCCATAGTTTTATTGAGGTATTATTGGCAAATAAAAAGTGTACACAGGTTGTACATTGTGATTTTATTTAGAAACTAGAGGCCCAGTGCATGAAATTCATGTATGAGTAGGGTCCCTAGGCCTGGCTGGCGATCAGGGCCCATCTGCAGGGCAACCAGCAGGGCGATCGGGGTGGGGGTGGGGGGGCCCTGCTGGCACCTGCCTTGGCTGGCCTGGAGCCTGCGGACTGGGGCAGCTCCTGCATTGAGCATCTGCCCCCTGATGGTCAGTGCACGTCATAGCAACCGGTCGTTCTACTGGTCATTCCGCTGTTCAGTTGATTTGCATATTAGGCTTTTATTACATGGAATGACTTTTGAGTGTATTGGGTGTCCAAAAGCAAAACGATTGTTGTGTAAATCAAGTGTGATGTTTGAGTCAGACTTTATTGGGTCCAGTTCTCTAGTGTGAAACACAAACCTGTGGCTGCAAGTGAAGCACCTCATGTCACTTCCGGCTCAAGACCTTCACTGGCTCCCTGTTTCCTTCCAAGAAAGAGCCCAGTGGTTTATGGAGGCCTGGAAGGTCTCCAGCATCAGCGACCTGGCTGTGCAGTCACTCAGCCCCTGCCCTGCAAAGGGCCCAGGCTTGGTCAGCCCTCCGCTGCTGCTGTCTTGAACTTCTCAGTACTTTTATCTTTGAACTTAGATTGTAAGTGAAGTTCAGTGGGACAAAGGGGCATATTCCTGAGGAGAGGAGATCCCTGAAGCAGCCTGAGGAGGGGAGATCACTGAAGCAGCCTGAGGAGAGGAGATCCCTGTTTGCACACATACAGGCTCAGGCACAGAAGGCAGCCGCGTGCAATAGGGTTTGGCCAGCTCTGCACTGCACACCCAGGGACAGTCCGGGCACTCTGGGACCCTGAGGGGCAGGCACCCTGAGACCAAGACCCAGGGCAGTATCAGCAGAAGGTCAGCACAGCCCTGAGAGAGAGCAGGGGCCTCCCAAGGGGGCAGCGCCAGAACACGGCAGGAGCCCAGCTGTCCAGTGGGTCCCCAGAGCCGGTCCCGGAGACGCTGATGTTAACTCTCCGGCCTGAGCACCCGGACAGGAGCTGCTGGCACTCAGGCAGCAAACTTGACCTGTAAGGTAGCACAGAATAAAAGCAGACATGTGGACACTGCAATGCAGCACATCAGAGAGTTGGAATTCTTCAAAGACCTCTGAGTTTTCAGTTTTGAAAACTGCAACATGGATAGCAAATTATTCACAAGCTTAGAAATGGAATGGAACTTAAAGATGATCACATTCAACAGAAAAGGACACTATTTTCATAGGAAACTTTAGGAAATTCCAATTAATGTGGGAGACAATTTGAAAATTAATTGCTCCTTGTAATCACAGGTACAGGGATAAATGCATAAACAGGTGTTTTGAATTACGTACAAACCATGAAGCCACTTCCAGTTTCTTGTTCAACCTCCACAAGTTATCAGAGATGTCAGAGGAAACATTAAAATGCATTGTATATATTTGCATTTAAAATTAAATTCAAACTTACATGAAACTGATCTGTCCGAAGTTAAATCATTTTAGAGAAGTTGTTTTGCAAGATTTGCCAACTTAGATATACTAAAACTTATATTTTGAAATAATTTATCCGAGATTTATCTGGGTGTTGTCCTAGCCTATAAAATACTCTCCACAGTTCCCATAACCGTGGTATCAGCAGAAAGATCTTTCTCAGTATTTAAAACTATCAGAATTTTTTGTGATCTTGCATTTGCCAAGAGCTTTCAATTACATGGACTGAAAATGAAGCTGCTAAATATATACCGGTTGGTGATCTAATAAACAAATATGTAGAAAAGCAAGTGAGGAAAATTGTAGGATCAATCAAGATATATTAATACAATATCATTATTTTGTGTTATACAAAATTATAACATCAACATATTATTTTTGCAATTTGAAAGCTTTTCATGACTCATGTAATATTGTTATCCCTCTAATTATAGGCAAATCCCTGTACTATAAGTACTAAAATATTTCAAAGGGGAAAAAGCTTTACATTTTAGTACTTTTGACAGCACTTTCCCTCTGTCTGAACAAGGGGCCTGCGTTTTCACTGTGCGCTGGGTCCTACAGATAATGGAACTACTCCCGTCCAAAGGCCGTCCATGATCTGCTTTCCCGTGTAAGCGAAGGAGCCCTCACCTTATAGTGTTGTGTGTTTCCCCCCTAATATTCTCCCCTTTGCTCACTCTGCTTCAGGTTTCAACTCTCAGAGGTCTTCAGTCTTAGGGCTTTTATCCTAGCTGTTTTCTCTGCCGGGCATGCTCTTCCCCCAGACTCCCGTATAGCTTACATTGCTGTCTCGTTAAAGTCTGCTGAAATGTCACTTCTTAGTGAGGTGCCCCCTGATCACCGAGTTCAAACTGCAGGCCCCCTCTTCCCTCCTGCTGACCGCACTACCCTACTCTGCCTGCCCCCGCCCCCCTCCCCCCGCAGTACTTATACCTTCTGACCACAATGTATGTCCTGTGCTTGCCGTATATTATCTGTCTCCTCTGCTAAGATGTCAGCTCCACAAGGACCAGAACCTGTGTGTGCACTTATGGCTCCCCAGCACCTAGACCGGGCCTGGCGTGGGGTGGGTGCCCAGTGCATAGCTGTGGGATGAATGAAGTCTGAAACTGCTAGATAAACATACAGCTGCTATATGCACACCACAGTTACTCCCATAACTGCAATGTGCTAGTCTTTGTTGTGCAGTAGGCAAGTTATTATCGACTCTTCAAACTGTTTATAGCTAATACTTTTGTATTTCCAACTACTTTAATTAATGAAATTCCCATTATAGAGCTGTATACTCAATGCATTCTAATTAAATCATGTTGTTCATATAATTGTTGCATATTTAGAGCTGTAAAAGACTTTTAGAACGCTAAAAACTTTGTTATAGAAGCTCAACAGTTGAAATAAAATCCCAGTGGCTTAATTCTTTCTTTACTTGTTAAGAATATTTATCTCCTATGAGACCTTGTTTTGCCTCAGTCTCATCAGTGGTCGGCAAACTCATTAGTCAACAGAGCCAAATATCAACAGTACAATGATTGGAATTTCTTTTGAGAGCCAAATTTTTTAAACTTAAACTTCTTCTAATGCCACTTCTTCAAAATAGACTCACCCAGGCCGTGGTATTTTGTGGAAGAGCCACACTCAAGGGGCCAAAGAGCTGCATGTGGCTTGCGAGCTGCGGTTTGCCGACCACGGTGCTGGGTCACATGGAAACCCCACCAGTCTAATTGGAGTCTCCAGAATTTTCTCAATGATAAGAGGTAGCAACCCACCTCAAATCTAAGGAAAGGGAATTTCCTGGCTCACCTTTCTAGGAAGTCTAGAGACTTGTGGGTTTCCTCTCCGTCTCCTCCACGTGGCTGGCAGCTCTAGGTTAGAGGCTTGCAGAACTGGGGCTTCCTCTTTCCTCAGCGTCAGTGAGGACCATGGAGTCTCCTCCCATCCCCACACCAGTCACTAGCACTAAAGGCTGGAGTGGTCTTTACCCAGGTCTCTGACCTGTGCCACGTGGAGATGGCGAGAGGTTCTGCCAAAGGAGAGGATGCTGGTGATGCCAGCAGAAGCTGGATCAGAAAGCAAGCTGGACAGATAAACCTCTGCCTTGAGCTAACAGGCAAAGTAAACAAGGCCAAATCAATTTGAAGATAATGATAAGATAGTAAAGGATTGAGAACTTTCAGGGGTGACTATACATCAATACTAATAATAGCCTAGGTGGTTGTCATCCCTCATGCTGTGATGCCCTCACGCCATCACAAGGAGGCTGCGTGCGCAGTAGGTGTGCATGGGTGGGCAGGGCTGCGTGCATGAGGGGGCGCAAGTGGGTGACCACCCTGCACAGCAAGGCCTGGAGGTCTCGCAGCTGTGTGCACCGTGGAGGTGGGACCCCCGGCTCTGGCCTACCTCTTTGGGGCAATCCATCGAGGAGCCCCAGGGTCCCAGATCTCATGCGATTTTGTGCACCAGGTCACTAGTATTAAATAATAAGAATGGGTCTTGTTCACATTTTGCCTGTGTCTTTCTGTAGCAGCTAGTAATTAACTCATCTATTTACTAATGGGAGGTTTACAGATGTCAATAGATTTGGGGTTGATTGTAGTAATATTATAGTAGATAAAGAAGAACTGACATGCATTAGGTTTCTACTATGTGTTAGGCCATAAATACTGAGATATTTTACATAATATGTATATACATTAGTTGAGTTAATGAAGCATTGATTCATCTATAAGAGAAGCAGAAATAGAGACAGATTCATAAATAGAGAGCAGGCTGACTGATGGGGGGGGTGGGGCTGCTGGGTGAGGAGGGTGGAGGAATTGAGCAATAAAGGAAAAAAAGAAAAAAAACCCGTGGGCATGGACAAGAGAATGGGGATTGCCAAGGGGAGGGTGGATGGGGAGAGGTAGAAGGGGGTATAGTGGAGACTTGACTTGGGGTGGTGAATACACAATACAGTGTACAGATGATGTAGAATTGTGCACCTGAAACCTGTATAATTTTGTTAACCAGTGTCACCCCAATAAATTCAATAGAAAGGAAAAAGGAAAGGAAAAACATAATGGTGACTTAAAGGTACGTGTCTATTATCTCACATAACAGAAACCCAGAGGCCAGCAGTGCAAGGCTGCATTGCAGCTCCATGACCACTGGGACCCAGGCTCCTTCTTTCTCTCTTGTTCCAGTCTTATCACATCATGTTGTGGTACGGGATGGCTGCTTGAACCTCAGCCCAAAGATGCGCCTAGGCAGCAGCAGGAGCGCTAGAGAAGGTTGCAGCTGTTCCTTTTAAAGAGAATAATTGGCAGTCACACACAGAATTTCCATTTAGGTCCTTAGTCGCATGGCTAAGCAGTAAGTGAGGCAGGGAAGTACAGGCACACATTTGCTTTATCCTCCGTCACAGGGGTAGTGGTCCTTCCTTCCTTCCTTCCTTTCTTCCTTCCTTCCTTCCTTCCTTCCTTCCTTCCTTCCTTCCTTCCTTCCTTCCTTCCTTCCTTCCTTCCTTCCTTCCTTCGTCTCATATATATTAAAGGCAGGACCCTCCACCACCAAAAGATTATGCCTCACTTTGTTGTGATACTAGCTTTGTAGCCATGGTCTGGGACTTAACCTGCAATGCCAATGCAGTATGTCTGTAATTCTTTTAGTTGGGTGGCCAACTAAAATTTGGAGTTTGGTTATTAAGTAAGAGGGGGGTGGGGATGACTATTGAGAGACAACCAGAAGTGTCTACCTCATAATTATCACCTAAGACATGCAACAAACTTTGACCATTGAGCCTGAAGACCATGCTACTCAAGTTAGGAAAATCTTAATGTCTCTGGATGTGCCAGTGTTGCCCTCGAGCACTCCCTTCCTTCTCTCGCCTGAGTCCTCAGATGGACTCTCAGGTGCTTTCTGGGGCATGTTCTCAGGGTCCTGGCAGGTGCTGACTTCCCCGAGCATCTGTGTGCGATGATCTGGGCAGTGCGCTCTGCACTAACACCACATGTGACTACTGTTTTCTCACATGCCAGCCCTTCTTCCCACGTGAATGGAGGGGTGGGAGCTGTCGATGAGAGTACCCCTTTGATGCTCAAGGCTACTTTCATTTCTGTCCTAACCAGCCAGTACATTGTGACACTCTAAACTCGAGGCAAATGCATATTAAGCATAGCATCCTTTCCTCTCATCAGAAAAGTATTGAGTGTAGCTCTTCTGTTTCATCTCCCATTTTGCCAATCCTGTGAGGAGCAGTAAGACTACAACAGGCTTGTATATTAAGTAGCCTCAAGTAAATTTATTAAAGTGTAGATCTGGTAAACGTGTTTCTCCCTAGAGATTACTTGACAAAATAAGTAATGAATAGATGTTCAGAAATAACTCAGTGATATAGACATAAAAACACATATATTATTTGAACTGTAAACATGTTCAGATATGTTTAAGGCCTCAACGTGATGGGTCATATATCACAATGTTAGTATACTGAAAAAGTTTTTTGGTGATTTCCCTCGTGTTTTCAACCTTCCAGAGATTAGAAGTGTGGACAAAAAGCTGAGTGCCAGACTTCCTCAGTAAAAGTCTCCTTGCGCATGATTCTGAGTGGTCTCTACAGAGACCTTAAGCCAAATCAAAGTGCTTTGTGTCTCCATGTGGCCATCATGTTTGAAAAGAATGTCAACGGTTACTTTGGGGGAAGTTAGTGGTTTTAAAAAAAAAATTGAGCATAGAAAAACTCATTTTCTCCAGTTTTAAGTTTGGGTTTCTCTTCACTAAATTCACCACCCAGTGTGCCTCTTTCAGAAGTTCATCTCCTATATCCCTTCCCGCGAGCGTGGCCAGATTTACCAAATGAAAACACAGGATGCCAGGCCAGTTTGAATTTCAGACAAACAGTGAGTACATTTTTAGTATAAATATGTCCCAAATGTTGCATGGGTCATATGTTTACTAGAAATCATTTGTTACTTAGCTGAAATGCAAATTTAGCTGGACATCCTGTATTCTAGCTGGCAACCTGCTTCCCGCCCCCATTGCTATGGTCTTGTCCGCATTCAGCATTTTCTTCATTGATGCGCACATCTCCGTCAGTGGGTTTCTTCTGCCCCTGCGTGTGCCCCGGCCTGTGGCCATTCCTGTCCACATGGTGCTCTCTCCTCCCTTTGCGGGTTCCTCAGCTAAGGCAGCTCACTCCTGATCTGTGGGTAGCATGGAGGGTTTATGCTGAGACTTGGACGTTATTTTGAGCCCCTTCACCTCTGTCCTCTATTTCGTCATCAAGTCCTCTTTAGTCTTCCTTCACAGTCCATTTTGCATCCCTTCCCCCTGTTCTTTCCCCCTCCCTCCCTGTCTCTTTCTGTCTGCCTGTCTGTCCATTCCCTCACACTGCCCTCAGTTCAGGTCCTTGCTCACCGTGGTTCCTGCCCACCTACTTTCCCAGCCTGCCTGCTCTAGGCTCTCGCTGCAGGTGACTTTGCATTCCTGATTAATCCTGTTAAAATATTGCACCCACTTTTATTCCTTCCCAGCTAAAAACCTTCAGTGACTTACTGTTGTCTGCGGAACGAAGTTTAGGCTCTTATTTGAGGCCTCACATGCAAGACTGGCCAGAATTGGCCTCTACCTAGTTGTCTCAGTTACACAGCTTGTGTCACCATGATATAAGATTGAAAACCCCCCTACACATGTTTTAACCTATGCAGTCATTTGCCATGTGGATTAATAAAAGGGTCATCTTAGTTTACCTCACTACATTAGTTAAATGTTACTTTATAAACTTTACTCTAATAAAAATTCATGTAAATACAAAGAAATGTTTGACTTTTCCCATTTATCAAATGTCACACATTTTCTTGTACTTTGAATTAGTTTTAGGTAATAAAAAATAGGATTTGTTAAAATTAAAAAAGGCACCTTGGCTTTGTGACTGAATGTATGTGTTCATTATCATTAAACTATGTAATAGCGGCATTTCATGACCTCTTATTTGTTGGTTCTTATATTTTGTACTTTAAAATCAACCTTTTCATCCTTTTGAAATGTTCCATACCTTTTTCAGTATATTTCTAAGGAATGAGGTAAGAAAGTAGGCCTCAGCTTGCTGTGTCCGAGCACCTTCCACAGTGACTGTATTTCAGAATGAGGTCGTCTATATTCGCAGTAAATAAGCAGCCAGACTGTGTGCAGCTCTCCACTCTCCCTCATGACGAACCGCGTGTCTGTGCAGGAGCCCGAGGCTCGGCAAGTCCCAGGCTGGTCCCCACCACACTTCTCTGCTTGGGTTTGGCTCAGTTACAAAACACTAGCAGCTTCTTGTGGGGCCATCTAAGAAAACTACAGCTGCTTCCTGTGATGCCTCCTTTCCCATGCTTTTCTCCCGGGTCGTAATACATGGAATGAATAATGAGTTCCGGCCCTGGTCTGTAGCTATCAAGATGAAAATAGGTTGCGTTAATCTTGAACTGCGGTCTTGCTGAGTTAATCTTCCCGATGGGTACTGATTGGTCTGATCCAGTTGGTTACAGTCCACGCGCATCGGCAGGAGTCAAGGTGCTTAACACCATCAGATGCTCTCAGCACATCATGCCTCTCCAGGTCCACTGTGTTCCCTTCCCACCTGTCCTCTCTCCTGGCAGGCTACCTGCGGCTCCTCAAGCTGTTTCCTGCCCTCTGGCTCCTGAGTGGCCCCAGCCAATGGGACACCCAGCAGAGGTTCAGAGGGAAGGGAAAGTGAGGTCAGATTCATCCCCCCCACTTCTCCCAGCAAGGTCAAAGGTCACTTTGGATGGGCAGTTTTCTTCAGGCTGAAGGTCAGTTGCTTCTCAAGGCAGCCTAACGTCTGTAATGCTCTCTCATCTGGATCCCGGGAACTTCTCTTTCCTGTACTTTCAGGCCAAGGGGTGGTAATCATGACCGCTAACCTGAGGCTTTAGCACTAATTTTTACGGCTCCCCTATGTGTCCCACCTCTTTGCAAAAAGGTCCTCGATGAATGGAGTGTCCCATGTATTTCCTGTCTGGAGCCTCTTTGACACTGTGCTTTACATGTAGTAACTAATTTAATCCCTTCAGCTATACTATGAAGGAAGTACAAATAGCATCTTCATCCTAGGGAAAAGGAGAGGAAAGCACAGAAAGACCGCAGGGCTAACATGTGATAGAGCCAGGACTCACGCCTGGCTCCAGGCTACCTGGTCATGACCACCTGCTGTTCCCAGGTATGATGATCTGAGTGACACAGTGCATAGTGTTTCATCGCTGTTTTGGGAGTATTCACAAGAGCAAAACATATTAAAGTAATCATGTCCACAGACAGGGTGGGTGAGATTATCACCAGCACCCCTCCCTACCTAGCCTTTCATTTGGATACTTCAAAAGATAGTGATTCTTTTCTTTTACCCAGGAGACATTGAAAGGCTGATACTCTTTGCTGTTAAGGAATAAGAAGTTCAAAATTTAGTTATTATCCTCTGCTCTACTAGAAACATTTCTTTGCCAACTATTAAGTATTCGCTTTTAAATATGAACTCATCAAAGGCTTGGATTTAGACCTTCTCTTTCCTTCAGAGCCCAACGTTAGCATTCGGTATTCATTTCTTACGGTGACCTAGTTTCCCCTCATTACGGCCCATCGGCCTGTTCCCAGCACTGAGCAGTCATCATTCTGCTGTCTTCCTTGTGTTGGGGCCACGTCTGTTGCCTGCCTCCTGCTCTCACCACTCATTCTTCATTGTTCATTGTGCTCTGTATTCTTCTGGGGTGTGACCTGTCACACTGCCCATCCTCCTGGCCGCTAGTGACTGCAGCTGCGGTGTGTTGATTCTGGACAGTGGGTGCCCGTGGTTGCTGCGAGGTGCTGCTGCTGGAAGGCTTGTTTGGCAGTTACGTTTTTGTCCAGCACAGCAGCTTCCCAACCTGCAGCGTCAGTTCTTCAAGCTAAAATACCGAGGAGAGAAACGGCTCGGTAGCAGCTCCCGTGGGATCCTCGGATTGCTCCAGCTTCACAGGACGAGGGCCTGTAATTATACTGGCCCCAGGTATACATAGACTTTAAAAACTCAGTTGCTTTTTAGGAACTCAAAGAAGAAAAACATGCATTTATGGTTCAGGTGTTCTTGTTGCTAAAAATAGTATATTTAAATGAGAGGCTGTTTATACTTTGGGTTTTGGGTGGGTATTCTCCAGTAAAGGTCTTGTTCTTGACCAATTTGCTTCCCAGTCAGTCATTTTTCCAAGCGTGGGCGGTCAGGTCATGGGCGAAGGCCAGGACTCCTTGGCAGCTCCCTCTCCTGGTGCCCGGAACCCCGCACAGTATTACCGTGGGCTGGAACTGCCAAACTAGGGAATTTGACCAGAAATTCAAATCTGTGAGCACAAGCAACCATTTATATTTTCTCAAACTACTTACCTTGGTGTTTTATTTAAGATTTATCCTGAAATAAACTGTAGCTGTAAGACTACAAGAGAAAGCTGCTTATTAAAATGTTTTCATTTTACCACATGATTGGTGTAAATAGTATCTTTTTGGTCAAATGTTTTTGCATGAAGAGAGTATAGTTTGAGTGCACTTTCAAAGATTTGCTAAACTAAATAGGGAAATTCTGGTTGCACCTACTTTTTAAGACAAATTGCCAAAAAACAAAAAAATGGTCAATGTGGTGGTATTTTTTTCTTTAAAAAGCTGCTATTTTATGTACACTTGAGACCTAGAAAGATTAAGCCAAATATGACTTACTCCATTGCGCTGGCAAAGACTTAAGAAGATGTCATGTGGAGTTATTTAGTTTATTCCATCAAAAGGCTCTTTCATCTGCCATCCAAATAAGGAATATTCAAGCACAGCAAGGTTTTAAAATCTAACCCTCATTATAAAGGAACAGAATTTCAAAAAATTGTCATTGAAATCAACTAAAACAAAAATAAACATATGAAATAAATTTATGCATTGTGTTCCTATAAATTTCAGTGTCTGTGAGTTCAATTTGCAACAAAGAAAGAGTAAGTACAGGGATTACCCAAACAGGGGAGAGCAGAAGTTTTTCTAGGGCTTGGGAAGTTGACGGGGCTACAGCCATTCAGCCGTTGTACCTGCCATCAGTTTATCTGTTCACACCTGTGGGCTGGGACCCAGGGCCCAGAAATGCCATTCATCCTGCCACCTCTTTCCCTGGCACACACTTAGCAAAACCCCTTCTCTTGTTAGGCCTAATCACCAACTACTCCATATATACACTTAGGCCACTGGATATTGCTAGAGTAAAACATTAATGGTGTGGATTGGTCTCCTTATAAACTCATGCCCACATACCTCAAATAGGCACTCAATCTAGCCTTATAGTCCTGATATGCTTCCCTGGTGTGTGTGCCTTCCCCCTCTTAGAGATGACTACTTCCGGATTTAATTTGTCTCAAACTAATTGTATTCCTTTCCCTTCCCCTTATCTCAGTTGCTTCATGTTTCACTGAGTAAATGGACCCCATCAGACAAATACTACCTCATGCTCCCAGCACCCAGTCTCCCAGCGTCCAGTCTCCCAGCCTGCATCTGTTCCTAATTCTGTGTCTGGCATCTGTTATCATGCACAGAGCTCCCCTGGCCCAGCCAAGGGCCAGTCCTCCACGAGTCTACCAAGGCCTTCTTCTCTTACCTTCTCAAGTATATGGCACTTGCAATTTTCTTCTTTCTGCAACATCATCGATTTTTAGAATCATGGGATCATTCTCATCAGTGCATTTTACTATCTTCTGTCTTAACACAAAATAATGCCCTTCATTTACCCTTCCAGCTATTTCCCATTTCTGTGCTCCCCTTTTCCCAGGAAAACTACCTGAAAACAATTGTCTATCCTCTTATCTATACTTCTTCATGTTACACTCACTCCTTGACCCTCTCCAGTTGGACTTCTGTCATCTTAGCCCTCCTGAGACTGCTCTAGCTAAGGTCATTGGTGACTTCCATATTGTCAAAAACCATGCCCATCCTTGTGTTACTTGTGTTTAAGTGGCAATCGGCAGGGCTAACTTCCTCTTCCTCTTTGAAACACTGTTTTACTGTTGGTTTCTATAACATCACACTGAGGTGCCTATGGAGGTATCCCACCTAGGCCTCCCTTCATGTGAACTGGCTACAGAGTGACAGCTGATGGACAGCCTTCAACTACCATATTTTTAGATCCAACACAGTGGAGAGACAGTCCAGGCTCTTGGAGTATTCCCAGCATGATGGGGGTCCTGGAACTGGGACATGCTTTCACTACACCAGATTCCTCTAATAGACACATTGGATCAGCAGGTCCCCACGGGCCAAGCCAAGTCTCTCTTGGAACCCAGCTGTGGTTTGAAGCTCTTCCCATCCAATCCCTCCATCCCTCTCTTCTTTCATAGATATCACACCTGCATAAGATGTGAACTCTCTTTACCTACACCTGCTCCTTCCTCCTTTATGCATCTCTTGTATGTCTAATCCCATCTTGGTGTTACCCTCCCAAAGGACGCAAATGGACTCACATGCTATCCTATCCCTTTCCCACGTGGCAGTTCTTGTCGTCTTCTCCTCCTCTTCCCCATAAATGCTTCATACTCATAGCTCCACTCTTCTTGATGCCTTTGGGATGGCATCCAGTCCCATGGCTTTAAATACAACCTCTGTGTCACTGAATAGCAAATAATATCTCTAGCTCTATTTTCTCCCAAGAACCCCAGACTTCTATATCTAATCATGTCCTTGACTTCACCACTTGATCATCTAAAATATTTCAAGGAACTCTCAATCTTCATCCAAATCTATCCTCTCCAGCGGCCCTCATCTCAGTAACTGGCTGCAGTCACCCTTGATTGCTGTCTTCCTCCTCTCCCCTTTGCAAGTCCTATTGACTGAACTCTAAGTATCTCCCAGATCTTTTCATTGCTCCTCTTCATGATTCACCCTAGTAAGTGTTGTGGCCACCCTCCAATCATTGCTCTCTTGCCCACTCACAGTCCATTCACCACTCATAGCCAAAATGAGCTTTTAAAAGTGTCCATCAGATCTAGTCATTCCCCCGTTTATAGTACCACAAAAGCTTATTGTTGGACTTTTAATAAAACCCAGATTTCCTTACATTGTCTGTAAAACCCTACATGATTGGCCTCTCCTGGCCCCTCAGGTCCACCTTTTCCTTCCCAACCAGATTTGGGGCCTGGGGAAGGAAAAGAAAGCCAAGGTTATCCTTGCTTTTGCCCCTAATTATATAGATGTGTTTCTCCTTGTCACTCAGATCTCAGCGTAAAGAAGGCCTCCTCAGTGAGGCCTTCTCTGGCCTCCCAATCTAAATAATGTATTGTTACTTTCTAGCACATCACCCTCTTTTCATTCTCTTCATAGCACTATATTCTCTCATCTTCTTCTTCTTTTACTGACTGCCTCTGCGCCACTAGAATGTAAGCTGCATGAGAACAGATCCTTTTCTGCCTTGTTCATCACTGAATTCCCAGTGCCCCAATCAGTGCCTGGTGTGAGTGACCAGCATACATATCTGTGCATGAGTGAATTGACAGCTTCGTTTTTTCACCTCCATGAGCACATTTGGTTCTCTGAGAAAATGGTAGTGAATTTTTCTAACTCTGCACTTCTGAACTTGTAGCTCTTATTATATTCATCATTCCCCCAAGATGTGCTTTTTCTTGAATATACATAATTCCAATAGAGTTAAAATCTCATTATCATGAGCTCCATGGGGCATGCATTGGCTTTCTTACAGTGGAATTTGTCACAAAGCCAGAAATTGCATTTCCAGTCTACAGAAACTGGGGAGAAGACAGCTGGTTCTCTGTTTCTCTGTGGGATTATGAAGGGGAAAACTCTAACTCTGACATGGGAAGTGAGTGAGATCGAGAGCCACCTGCCTGCCTGTGTGGCCTCCCTGTCATTCCACGTGGAAGGCTGTCCCTGGGTTCTGTGTTTGCTTCCTTCTTTTGATTTGAGTATTGGAAGAAGGGGTAGTTGAGGAAGAGAGAGAAATGCAAATGCAGTTCCTATTTGGTGACAAGAAAAGATTCTAGAGTTAATCAGTGTTCTCTCCTACTCTTTGTGGCACGAAGGGGCCATCATCAGGTGCTGCTTTTGCATGTGAGAGTGGACATGAACAAGACCAGAACGTGGAACAGGACAAAACAGAACAGAGTTCCTGTCATGAAGTATTTGGTGCTGACAGTTTGTTGTAAAAGAAGCATGAAGGTTTTTTGTTTTGTTTGTAATTGTTCATTTTGAAATGTGGAAACAGCTTTGTTATATTAGATCTTTCTTTCACTGCAATGGTAATTATGCTCAAGGCAGACCATTAAATTTATGTTTTAATGGCTCAAATGTTATTATGTAAAAATGTCTTAGATTTTTACAGTAATTTATTAAGAACTTCTTCTGGCTCTCTCAGGCAGAAGTATTATTCCCTCTCCTTTGTACCCATAATACTTGATACACGGTCCTTACCATGTTGTAATTGTATTTATGTGTCTGTATCGTGTACACTAAGCACAGGGCTGTGTTTCATTCATTTTTGCATTCCCTACCTGTACCCACCCCCTCCCACCACCACTCCCCATCTTACCTAATAGAATGGTGCCTGGGAAAGGGGGGGAGGGTTACAGAATGGTAGTGCCTACTTCTATAGCTACGTTAATCTATTACTTATATCATCCACTACATCTTATTCACCCTTTTAGCAAAGCTGCTTGCTTAATGGCCAGTGATTTCTAGTCTATCAAAGTAGGTGGGATGTTAACTTCTCCCAGTCTGTTACATTGCATTCTCCCTCTTTTAGTTCTTATGTTGTCTTCATTGCTAAGCCCATCTTGTCTTTCTCCAGCAATAAGTACAATCTGCCTGTGAAAAATTTACCTGACCCGTTTCTCTTCTACTGTTTTATATATGCCTCAGTGGATTTTGTGTTGGTGTCTTATTTATCTTTACCCCCAGTTATCTTACTGAACTGTAGGTTATTGAAGGGCAGTCTCAACCAGCCAGCGTGTACTCCCTGAAAGCACTGTGAGAGGCACAGTAGGAAGTGCCGACAAACGTTAGGGAACTGATCATTTGTCCAGGGAATTAGAACTCACTGTATTTGCTTTATTTGAGATGCCAGGACTTGTAAGATACACCATCAAGTTATCGATAGCTTTCACACAAGAAGAGAACCCTGCCATGTGATATCTAGTGTATGCACTGATTGTGAGTCATCTCAAGTTCAGAAACATGAGCATTCCCGGTGACATTCCAGTGAGATGGACAGGCACCTACAAAAGCCCAGGGGAATTTAGCAAAAGACCAAAGGATCTAGAAGCTCATAGGACAGACTCTCCTGTTGGTTTTCCTCCCACCATTCTTGTCGTCTCCCCACCATTGCCCTTCCCAGGCACCCACTCCTGGTGGTAAGGTAAACATCAGTGAAGATAATGCTCCCCTGAGGCTTCCCTTAAAATGATGTAAGGTAAATAAATTAATTGAGTTCTTTAAAAAGGGACACTAAGAAATCATAAATTCACAAATGTAAATTCATACATCAGTACACACAGCACTGTTTTCCACACAAGTAGGTACTGTAAGAACCAATTAAATGATGGCTCCCTTTTGTTCTTACCTGTTTTTATAACAGTAGACCTGTAATTGTATATTCAGACTGATGTTTGGGCCAAGTCTGTCTTTACAAAGATGTTAATTGTAAATTTAGACCATGATATTATTTCAACATGTGCTTTGTTATTTATTTTTTCCTTCTAGAATACTGCTTTCACTTGTTTGTTGAGCATCAGTACAAATTCCTTTTTTTTTCTCTCCGTGGTGAGTGTCTGGGTGAAATTGCTGCCTGGCAAAGGGCTCTGGGGCCTTGTATGATTTATTTCTTCTAATTTTATTCCATTGTAAAGAATCCAAAATGTTGTACTGAAAGACTCTAAAATGTTAGAGAAACTTAAATAGTTTTAATTCTTTAAAAATCTAGGCCTTTGCTCATCTTCCAGACTGAGCAGGGCTCTAGCATATCTGAGGTTTGGGAAATGTTGGCTCCAGTTGATGAGGGGGGTCTAATATAGGTCTTTGTTGCTGAGTGAAATTCAGTGGTTTTGGCTCATGGGAATTTGTGCAAAATTGTTGGTTGGTTTGATTTGGTTCCCTTTGGACTACACCCATGAAGTTTTCTTTGGGTTTAGCTTGGTGATCCCCACCCCACACCAGACTCAAAGTGGAACACAGTGGGAACATTGAGGTTTATACCTCAAGCTATAACTCATCCTAGAGCTTTAACCAGTTTTTGTTTTTTTTTTCCTAAGGGAAAAAAGCCACCATTTTAAATCTTTGAGTGAAATATTTATTGAAACTAAACAATCCCAGTTAGTTGAGATCTTAGAGGTCATTTGACAAACTCTCCACCTGATGCGTGATTCCAAGGACCAGTTTCAGAATTAAAGTATTTTAATAGCTAATTCACTTCCATACAGGATCCCATATTTGTCCTTTGGTTCAAGCTTGTTGACTTTGTGGTCCAAGTTTGCTATATTTGTATGATTCTTTTTCTTTTTAATTTGTCAAGAACCAAGGGAGCTGTATAAAAACTTCCAGATGTGTATATTTATACTTGTAATTTTGTCAATTTATGCCTTATATATTTGGATAGAATTGCTTCATCTTCCTGAGAATCTTTCCTTTTATGTTATATAGTGACTGATTTTATCTATAACAATTCTTTATTTTATTTAAAAATTTTAATTGATTACAGAGAGGAAGGAGAGAGAGAGAGAGAGAGAGAGAGAGAGAGAGAGAGAGAGAGAGAGGAGAGGTGAGAGAGAAACATTTCTCTGTTGCCTCCTGCATGCACCTCTACCAGAGAGCAAACCTTTAACTTAGGTATGTGCCTTGATTAGGAATTGAACCCTCCAACTTTTGGTGTACAGCATGACGCTCCAACCAATTCAGCCGCCCAGTCAGGGCTGTAACAATTCTTTATATCCTGAAGTTTATTTTAAGAAACTTATCTAGGCCCATATCTAAAGTCCACAGCACATGTACAGAATGTTACCAAAAGGTCTGAGTCAGCATTTGGTCATCAAACACTGATATAACCACAACAAAATGTGTAAATGCCCACACTAAGCCAGACATATTCCCCATCTTTTTACTTTCAAACTTTCTGTGTTCTTATGCCTTAGTTGTATCTCTTTGTAATGACACATGGATTACTTTTACTTTTTTTATCCAAGTTTTAGTCAATTTAGTAGTTCCTGATATTTGCATTTATTTCTTATATCTATCACTATTTTTATTTATCCTGTGTTTCTTTTTGTCTTTTTCTTTCCCTACCTTCTATTTTGCTAACCAACTTTTTAAAATTTATTTTCCCCACTCCTTATCTAGAAGTTATATATTCTCTTTTCTTTTAGTGGTTATCATAATAAGTATGCCTGAATTCATAGAGTTTAAAATTCATATTTCTAATCTCCTGATCTATATGATTAATTTTAATCACATCCCTCCCATTTTATCTAATCATTGTTAAATGTTTTAATTATATCTTGTTTTTATGTGACTCAAATTAGTCATCATTGTTATTTTGTTAAAAAAATTTATGAATGTTTGGATTTTCCCATGTTTTTCTCAGTTTCTTTGCTCAATGTTGTCTTTCTTCACTTCTTTCTGGTTTCAATTTTCCTCTTCCTGAAGTGTGTCCTTTGGTAGCTCTTTCAGAGAGGATTCTTCAATTGGTAACTCTATGAGTATTTCACTTAACATATTTCCTGAATTTGGAATTGTTGGTTGACAGCTATGTTTTCTCAATGCTTTAATCTAATTGGTCTCTTTCAGCCAATTTCCTGCATTGTTTCAAAGAGTTTTACTCTGTGTATGTGTTCTGTGGTTTCACAACGATATGTTTTCATGTGGATTTATTTATATTTATCTTACTTAGGACTCATTGTGCTTCCTAAATCGGAGGACTCACATCTGCCCTCAATTCTGGAAAATTCTCAGCTATTCTTTCTTTGAATAGTTTTTCTCTTTCATTTTCTTTAATGCCTACTTTTATAACTCATTTTCCTTTTTTATTCATTGCTGTTGTCTTAGGTTTTAAAAATAAGTATTTTTATCTTTATATTGTTCTTTGTTGCATTTCGGGTAATTTTCTCAAGATATTTTTTCTAGTTCACTAAGCATTTTCTCGTGTATGTCTAATCTGTTTAGTGCTTACATTAATTTTTTAAATTGCAACGATTATGTCTTCATTTTCATAATTCTATTGGTCATTTCTTTTCTATTTTTGCTTTTATAGTGTCTTTGCTATTATATTATAGTTAATTACTTATCTAAGTATTTAATAACCTTAAACACATGTATTGTATGATCTTTATATCAAAAGTTCTTATAGATCTAGACCTGATGTTTGTCACACTTGCTGACTCTATTCTGGTTGATTGTATCCTTGTGGGTTTTGTTGTTTTAGACTGTGAGCTCATCTTCAGTGGTGCTTTGGCTACTGCATCCTATACTGCAGCGTTAAGGGCGTGTCACTATAGACTAGGCTTAGTGTTACTTCTGCCTGCTGCCCCAGAGCTATCATCAGCTTCAAGCACTTTTTATATTAACGTTAGTGACTGAGATTTGCAGACCAGTTGGGTAGTGGAAATTTACACCTCAGTTGTGCACATGGATAGGTCAATAGTTACTAATGCTGAAGGAAGACCTTTTCTTACCCCACCCATTGTTCTGGCAGAAACAGACAAATGTCATTGTCGTTTCCCATGCTATTAGGTAGAACTGAACATATACATATATATATATATATATATATATATATATATATATATATATATATGCCTTTTTAGTGATGGTCCCAGGTTTATAAAGGGATCTTGTTTCCAACTGTCACTTTATACTGGTCTAAACTCTGGTTACTGATATTAGCACTCTTTTCCAACCCCCATACTCCTAGGGTTGCTCCAGCATTAGCTCATGCACCTCTTTGTTTTTCATTTACTTTTTTGTTTTTTATGCCTAACATTTTTGCTAATTATGCATTTAAAGAATATATATTATATTTTATCCAGAATCTTTAAGTAGATTTTATTTTTTATTATTTAAAAATGTGATTGAGCTTATTAGGGTGACATTGGTTGATAAAAATTATATAAGTTTAAGCTGTACAAGTCAACAATACACCATCTGTATATTGTATTGTGTGTTCGCCACCCCAAGTTAAGTTCCATCACCATTCATCCCCCCTTTACCCTCTTCTACCTACTCCATCCCCTTTTCCCTCTGGTAATCACCATAGTATTATTTGTGTCTAAGAGGTGTTTTTTTTGCTTTTTGCTTAATCTTGTCACCTTTTCCTCACTAAATTTTTTCCATCACCATGTATCACCTCTATACTCTCTTCCACCTCTATCTCCCCTGCCCCTGCAATCACCACACTGTTGTCCATGTTCATTCAACTGAACCACCCAGCAAAATAAAGAAAGACTCCTATAGTGCAGGCAGGCAGCTCTGGTGGGTGCGTGGTGGGGTGAAGGGACTGAGCAAAAAAAAAAAAAAAAAGAGAGAGAGAGAGAACTCCTTAAGTCAATTTTAGAAGAAGAGACTTCAAGCTTTCCAGACAGCCAAGAGTGGGAGAATTGGAAGTCTCAATCATTTTGCATTTCTCTGTCCTAATGCAACTGGTTTGTCTATTGTTACTATTGAGGGACTTTTTATTGATCTCTGTTACCTTTTTGTTGTTGTTGTCCTTAAATTTGTCCTCATTCTAGCTTTTGTTTTTCTGACTCAGTTATCTAGTTATGTTAGTTTTACCTCCCAGACCTGAGTCATTTGTTAATTTGATGTGCATATGATCTTGATTTTTCCACAAGAGTTTGGTAAAAATATTAAACCAAAGGAATCTATTTTTAATTTTTTAAAACACAAATTCAAAAGAATATATGCACCCCTATGTTCACTGCAACATTATTAACAATAGCCAAATATATGGAAGCAACCCAAGTGCCTATCAATAGACAAGTGGATAAAAAAGTTGTGGTACAGCCCTAGCTGTTTGGCAGAGTGCCAGCCTGCAGACTGAAAGGTCCCAGGTTCGATTCCAGTCAAGGCCACATGCCCAGGTTGCAGGCTTGATCCCCATGCAGGAGGCAGCCAGTCAGTGATTATCTCTCATCATGGATGTTTCTATCTCTCTCTCGCTTTCCCTTCCTCTCTGAAATTAATAAAAATATATTTTAAAAAATTGTGGTACATATATAAAATGGAATATTACTTGGCTATAAAAAGAATGAAATCTTACATTTGCAACAGCCTGGATAAACCTGGAGGTTATTATGCTAAATGAAATAAGTAAGACAAATACCATATGATTTCACTTATATGAGCAAACAAGACAGAAGCAGACTCATAGAAACAGAGAATAGACTGATGGTTGCTAGAGGTGAGGAGGTTTGGGGGACTGGGTGAAAAAAAGATTAAGAAGTACAAATTTGTAGTTACAAAATAGTCACAGGGATGTAAAATACAGCAGAGAGAATATAGTCATAATATTGTAATAACTGTATGATGCCACCTGGTACTGGAAATATTGGGAGGAACACTTTGTACAGTATATGATTGTCTAACCACTATGCTGTTCACCTGAAACTAATCCTATATAATAAAGAGGTAATATGCAAATTAACCCTCATACCCTCACAAGATGGCTGCCTAGGAGGCAGAGCTTTTGACGCTGACTGGCATAGAAACTGACCAATCAGAACTTAATCTGGGTGAACTGCAAAGGCAGAACCTAAGGTGGGAGCTGAGGAGGGATTTTAAGGACAACAGCTGTTTGGTGTAAGGTGTAAGAAAGCAGTTCAATTTTTTAATGACCAGTTTGTCAGTATAGTGCATATGGCTGGCTATCAGTCCAGATATAGGGATTGTGTATTTTTGTCTGCCAAGAGCATCTCCTCCTGCTGAAAAAGCCCCCCCCCCCCCATTTAAGCAATCCTATCCTATATTATCTATCTATACTAATAAAAGGGTAATATGCTAATTAGATCAGGTCGATCAGCCATCTTCCAGATGTCTGACTTTCTTCTGGACAAAGCCATGGTGGTGGTGGCTGAGGCAGAGGCAGTTAGGGGCGATCAGGCCGATTAGGGAGGGCAGTTGAAGGTGAGATCAGGCCAGCAGGGGGTTAGGGGTAATCAGGCCTACAGGGGAGGGCAGTTGGGGGCGAGATCAGGCTGGCAGGGGAGGGCAGTTAGGGGCAATCAAGCAGACAGGCAGAGGCAGTTAGGGTCAATCAGGCAGGCAGGCAGAGAGGTTAGGGGCAATCAGGCAGCCAGGCAGAGGTGTTAGGGGCAATCAGGCAGGCAGGCAGGTGAGCGGTTAGGAGCCAGTGGTCCCAGATTGTGAGAGGGATGTCCAACTGCCAGTTTAGGCCTGATCAGGCCTAAACTGGCAGTTGGACATCCACCAAGGGGTCCCCAATTGGAGAGGGTGCAGGCTGGGCTGAGGGGAACTCCCCCTCCCCCTGCACAAATTTTGTGCACCGGGCCACTAGTACTAAATAATACTGAATGTAAACTATAGTATAAAATTAAATTTTAAAAAACTGTTCATGTACATAGCCCAGGAATATACCACTAAATATCTCTCTGTCAGTGAACAATGATCAGAACTCTTTGAAATTACTTACAAATGTATCTAACTGTTATTTATTTCTGTTTACATTTCAAAATTTTGCCCACAGGCTTATTCCCAATGAACTTGCTCAGTGCAATTCACTTCTGCCATTATTTCTTAAAGTGCATGCTGTGTGCCATTATGTGTAGTGTGTGCACCAGAGATGTAAAGAATAAGCCCTCATTTCTTCCTTCTCGGTGCTCACAGCCTGTTTGAGCAGAAATTCAGCTGAGCAGATAAACCAGTCATATTATTATCTCTTCCTGCATTGTGCTCAGGATCAACTTCTACCTGACCAATCTGTAGTTTATGGCACCCACCCTCCCATAGACATACAAGTTAAATTTATACTGTTCGTTTCTGGGGAAAGCTTCACAAAACCAATTTCCATTTCTCTTCTCCCTATAGTCTTCTGTGAATAAATTCATTTAGGGTAACTTTACCTCAGTAAAGAAAACTGGAAATAGTGAATGTGCTATACTACTTTCAGATATTCTTTTCATTCCCTCTTGTTCCAGTGTACTATTTTCTCCCTTAGTTGAAAATCTTCTCAAAACGTTCTCTTCTCCAAACTTTCTGTTTCCCAGGAAGGCAGTGCAGTATTGATGTCTGATGTCAATGTGATCTTTCTGACCTGGTCCCCTGTGCTGATTTTGTGCCCAGGGTTTCTTACCAGGTCCATGACTTCAGCTCCTTTCTTACTGTTGGTGTTTGAACATTTGTTAGGCAAACTAAGGATGCAACCACATTTTCTGTGAAGGTACTTAGTTTTGTTAAGAAATAAGTTTTCATCTGGACTGGAAATTTTGCATTTGATCTTTACTCTTTTTTCTCTCTGTAACCCCAACTAACATTCATTAATCAGGAAGTCCTGCCAATATGTCCCCTTCAAAGCATTTCCTATGTGTCTCCAGTTAGTGCCCTCAGCCACACTCTTACCCTTTCTCACTTAATAATGGATAACTTCCTAAATATTTTCCATTTCTTCTGACTTTAATCTTAGTCCTGTGCTTTTCACATTGTGATTTATGATCTAGTATGTTAAAAAATCAAGTTACTTGTTCATGGAATGTTTTAATGATATAGAACAGAAGAGATTGACAATATGAGAGTTCGTGGCTGTAAGAGGGTATATGTTTTATGAAACTTTTGTTTTTAAATAATATATACATATATAAACTTACCAGCTATAATAGAAGGAATAAGTATATGCGTATTTGTAATTTGGAGGGGTGTCTGTCTAGCATTTTGAACCTTTTTCCTATGTTAGAGGACTTGGTATCATATTAATCTTGGTAGGAAATAGGGCCTGCCTTGCATTTAAGAAGCTAAGAAAAAGTCCCAGTTTTGCTTTCCCAGCATACTTTGCAGCTAAGTTCCTGGTTTGTGACCTGGGATGTTGAATTAGGACTGACAGAGACAGGGGAAGTGAGGACCTAAGCCAGTGGTGGTGGCAATGCCCATGGCACCAGCATCTGGCTTTTGAGGCAGCAGAGGCTGACAGCCTCAGCAGTGGCATACAGTAGTGGCAATGGGATCCGCATCAGAATGGTTCTGGGCACGCTGGGGCACGCTGGGGCATGCTGGGGCATGCTTGGGGCATGGTGCTGGCTGTCTGACTTCTCTTTGCTCCTGCCCATTTTCTGAGTCTGGTACTCTAAACTTCCTGGAGACTTTATAAGCTGCTTCTTTTCTGTTCAATCAATTTCTTTTCTACTTGCTATCGTCTGAATTGTATCTCCTCCCAAGTTCATATGTTGAAGCCCTCATCCCCCCAATATGACTATACTTGGAGGTTGGGCCATTAGAAGGTAATTAGGGGTAAATGAGACCATAAGAGTGGAGCCCTAATCCAACAGGGCCATGGTCTTGTAAAAAGAGGAGAAAAGATCTCTCTCTCAGCCATGTGAGGACACAGGGAGAAGGCAGCCAACAGCAACCCTGAAAGAGTTCTTGCCAGAAACAGAACCCTGCAGGCCTTTGTCTTGGACTTTCCAGCCTCCAGAACCACAGGAAATACAGTTCTGTAGCGTTTTGTAATGGCAGCCTAGGCTGACCAACACAGACAATGGTACCAAGAAGTGGGGAGCAGCAACATGCTTTCCCACAGAGTGAGACAGAGCCCTCAGAGAGTCAGCATGGGGTTGGGGAGGGGAACTTTCTCACCTGTTTGAGCTGAAGCCCCGGGAGCCTTTCCCACTAAAGGACCCTTCCCAAGCAACTCCCAGGGTAGCGGGCTCTCTGCTTCTCCCTCTCTTGTGTTGGGCTACTTAGAAAGGGAGCTGTAAAGGAAGAAGAGCCAACGACATGTAGTTTGCCATTACTGGCCACGTTTCCACAGCCTGAGTGTGCCGGAGGTCAGGCCCAGCCAGCTCCTGTGCCTCTGACCTGGCCCAGCTTCCAGCCTGGGACCAGCATCTGCACCTCTGACCTGGCCCAGCCTCCAGCCCAGAATCAGCACCTGCCCCTCTGACCTGGCCCAGCCTCCAGGACTACAGGCTCCCTACTATGACACCAAACGTGCCCGCACACCTCTCAACATGCCTGTTCTATTCCTGGAGCTGTGCCTCTTCACATCTTGTTTGAGGTACGAAGCCTAAGAACACGCACAACAGAGATCAGTCAAGCTGCAGAAAAATATGAGAGTTTATTATTACAACTAGAGGCCCAGAGCACGAAATTCATGTATGGGGGTGTGTGTCCCTCAGCCCAGCCTGCACCCTCTCCAATCTGGGACCCCTCGTTTAACAGGCAGTTGGACATCCCTCTCACAATCCAGGACTGCTGGCTCCCAACTGCTTGCCTGCCTGCCTTCCTGATTGCCCCTAACCACTTCTGCCTGCCAGCCTGATCATCCCCTAACCACTCCCCTGCCAGCCTGATTGATGTCTTAACTGCTCCTCTGCCAGCGGGATTGCCCCTAACTGCCCTCCCCTGCAGGCCTGGTCACCCCTAATTGCCCTCTTCTCAGGCCTGATCCCCCCTAACTGCCCTCCCCTGCAGGCCTGGCCCCCCCCCCAACTCTCCCCTGCAGGCCTGGGTCCCCTTCAACTGCCCTTCCCTGCAGGCCCGGTTGCCCCCAACTTCCCTCCTCTGCTGGCCTGGTCACCCCTAACTGCCCTCCCCTGCAGGCTTGATCACCCCAGCTGCCCTCCCCTGCTGGCCTGATCGCCCACAACTGGCCTCCCTTGCAGGCCTGGTCCCTCCCAACTGCCCTCCCCTGCTGGCCATCTTGTGGTGGCCATCTTGTGTCCACATGGGGGCAGGATCTTTGACCACATAGGGGCAGCCATCTTGTGTTGGTGTGATGGTCAACTTGCATATTACTCTTTTATTAGATAGGATTAAAGCTTTTTAAGTAGCTATGAATGATCAGTAACATTTTTAAAAGAAAATAAACTGAGAATGGACCTGGTGAGACGTGGAAAATATTTTAAAGCAAAGAAAATGATTTACCACCTGAGAGGAGAGACGGGGCACTTGCATGGATTGTGCAGGTGGGTGTCCCCACCTGCACAATCTGTGCAGGTGGATGTCCCCACTGTGGGGCCTCTCTGCAGGTGGGTGTCTCCACTGTGGGGGCCTCTGTGCAAGTGGTGTCCCCACTGTGGGGCCTCTCGTCCTGGAGAAGTCTATGTGCACTTGCACCATGCTCCCTGCATACTTAACATTAGTGTTCAGAGAGA
Organism: Corynorhinus townsendii; assembly: GCA_026230045.1. Lineage (NCBI taxonomy): Eukaryota > Metazoa > Chordata > Mammalia > Chiroptera > Vespertilionidae > Corynorhinus > Corynorhinus townsendii. The sequence continues at coordinate 91,741,767 of JAPDVU010000004.1, forward strand.
AGGGACCCCGGAATAACTTTTGCTATCTCCTCTAAGAACCAGAGTAGGGGGGTAGTAAAGCAAAGGAAATGATTCACCACCTGAGAGGAGAGATGGGGCACTTGCAGGGGGGGGGGGGCGCGCATGACTTTGGAGTAGAGCTTTGTTTACATAATAGGTGCTTTGCAAAGTAACTAAAAAATGACCTTTGAAATGTTTAACTTGGTTTGTTTTATTAGATTTTCTCACTTATTTTTCCCCCATTGGATCTGTTTTTGCAACTTCTCATAACATCTAAGCCAACACTCTAGGAAAATGTATTTCATCCTTTATTTTATGAATTAAATATATAGGTGTTGAGTAAAAATAACTTATTTTCAAGAATAAATTTATTTGAATCACTTTCTAGTCATTAACTAAAATAAGGATTTTATGATTTAGTCAGAGTTGCTCAATATTTAATCTTAGGAATAAATGCTTCAATGATTCTTATAATTTTAGATATCTTTCTAGATAAATTTCATTTTAAGTAGATGTCATTTTTCAGTACTCAAAATGGACTTAAATATGTTTTCACAGAATTGTATTATGGCATTGAAATTAATATTAAATATTTCTTAAAATTACAATGGAGGAGGGTTTGAGTTGCATTTACACTTCTTATTTGCGGGATTATAGATAATGTAATTTGGAGGGCTTGACGAGGCAGAACAGAAGCAATCAGGGAGCGTGACCATGAGGTGCCCTGGAGTTCTGGGTACAAAACGTCTGTGTAGCAATTAGACTTGACTGAAAATGAAACAGCTGTGTCTTGAGGAAATGAGCTTCTCATCACAGGAAGTATTCAAGCAAGGCTGACCGACCGAGGTCAGGGACTTTGACATGTATGGGTTCTGCGTTTCCTGTCCCTAGGCAGAGACTGCTGAGGGCTCCTTGGGTTCCAGGACAGAGTTCTAACTAGTTTAATCCTAATCATGTACCTCTCGTTGGATGAGTCAGTGTTTGAACTCATCTTCTGACCACTCTTTTGAAAACAGAGCCGGTACAAGAAATTGCTCTGCTTTTCTGGCTTCCCAAGCCGAAAGTGAGTCACACTGGGACAGCGAGTTTATTCCTTTTGAAAGGCACACAAAGTGGCCTCTTATTACTCGCACTTTAACTCAGGCTACAGAAAAGGAATGATAAGCATGTTCTTGCTGTTTCTTGCCTCTAGATCTCTCGTGCTGGTGGCTGACCCTTGCTCATAGGCAGCTCCTGCTCCTTCTCCACTCGTCAAATTCACCAGCAAACAGGTTTCCATGCTTTTACGTGGTCATCTGTCATGAGAAACACTGTATACTAGTACAGTATTTGGGTCCAGAGGACCTGGATGTATTAGGGCCTGGCTCCTTACACTCCCAGCCATCTGTCAGAGTGATGGGAAGGGGGAAAAGAAGTTTAAGCTTTCTGGGTCTCAGAATCAAGGCTGCCATCATGTGGGGAAATTAGAGGTGAGTGTCATGCCGTTGTCTAAGGCCCAGTGATGGTGATTCTCAAGCTAATCAACTTTCTATCTCTTATTTCTCAGCTTCTATCTCCTACCCTCAAAATGCCAAGCTGAACTCTGATCTGCTCCTCCCTGTCCCAATGATCCTCTGAAGTCTTCACTCCCTGTCTCCTTCCCCTGCTCTATTATCTTATTTATAGCAGCTGTCACCACATGGGATTATATATGCCTTTATATTTTAAGTTGGCCAATCAGATTCTAATTCCATCCACTAGAATGGAAGGCCCATATGGGAAGTGCCCTGTACTGGGCACTGCTGTGTCACCAGTTCATAGCACAGCACTCAGCACACGCCAGGCGCTAGGAACCAGTCTTTCAGCATTTTTATTGGCTCATTTATGTGTTCACATGTTAGTACTGTTCATAGAATTGATTTAGATTTCTCCTTGAAAACTGCACTTTCTCGTCTGTGGGAGGCCTCGTGTTGCCTTCATCCACTCACTTGCTGTCATTATAAAAGGTTCTCCTTTTATAAAGTCTATACCTATAGGGGAAGCCAAACCTCACAACTTAAAGTGTAAATAAATAAAAGGCAATTACTTCCTCAGACTTGCCTGCTTTTTTTTTTTACTGACTACTCCTTATAATGACTTCCCTTCCCAGCTTGTGTCCTGGAAGTAACTGTCCACTCTGCTGCCTCGGCCCCACTTCCTGCACATGCTCTCAGTTACATTTGTGCTATAGTTCATGGCCAACTCTGAAAGTGCCTGCAGATGCTCATTCTGCCCTGTCCAAGACTCCAACACCATGCAGCTGGCTGGTTTCTGCTTCACTTTGGGGCAAGTGGAGATCTTCCCGAGGGAGCCCCAAGGCTGCTTAGTTTTATTTCTGATTCTGCAATGTACCATCCAACTCCCTGCTTTTTTTCTTCCTATGGCCCATCTTCAGTCACCATCCAAGGTACAAATCCTACAGGCCCATCCTTACACAGTTCTTGTCATCTGCAGTATCTCTCGGCAACCCTGTTCCAAAATTTAAATTTCCTTAAATCTAGAAATATTCAGGAACACAGGTTTTTTCACCAGTGTTGGTGTGACTGGTTGTTCTAATTTGTTCTTCAGAATGAGACCAGGTTGGAGTTAAAGAAATAGCTCCAAATGGATTCCCAGCTCAAAGCCCTACATGCATGTATTCCTTTTCGCTGCCTGCTATGTGCAGACATTGGTGTAGGCTCCAAGGACCCTGGGCTGAAACAGCAGGGAAAGTGCCTGCTTTCATTGAGTACTTTATGTTCCAAGGGGAATTCTTACAAAGCCTTCTTCTATTTAATTGGGTTTTAAATGAATATTTAATCTATTAAAGTTGTGCATTCAGAAACCTACTTCAACCTACAAATCTTACAATTCTATTTTTAAATCTAGTCACTATTACATAAAAGTAAGAATAGCCACTTTCATTTATTATTTTATTAACATTTGGTTAATTTAAGTTTAAGAGTTGAATTTTCACTAAAAAATTAATCCTGATTCCAATTTAGGTAATTCAGTTTGAAACCTCATTTACATATTTAATGTGTCTGATTTCTCAAGCAACTCAACTGCCTGATGGGGCATACTTAGAAACCTAGCAAGAAAAGCATTCTAAGTACTTAAGCAACTTAAAAAACACTAATTGATATGCATCTAGTAAGCAACTTAAAAAAATAAGCAACTTAATAATACTAATAATCAAACATATACATGTAATAAGTGAACCTCTCTTAAATATTCCTACAATATTTCCAAATTTAAATCAATTGTTTTATATCTTCCAATTTAATATAAATATGAAATCAACTACATCTTTTAAATTGAAATCATAATCTCTTTAAGTATTTCAAACTCTTTAAACAAACCTAGAATAGCCCAGTGATATGAAAATTACTCTAAAACATCTATATATATAAAAAGCCAGCGACCAGAATGCTGTAACGACCAGAACGACTTGTTGCTATGATTCCCACTGTGGCCAGCGAACTGGCCCAATCTGGGGGGGGGGGGAGGCTGGCTGGCCAACCTCCTGCAGCCCTTCCTCCCAGCAGGCCCCGCTGCCCCGATGGACCCTCACCACCCCGAACAGCTTGCAGCCCCTCCCCCCAGCTGGCCCCACCCTTGATCGCCCCCCCCATCCCAATAGGGGGTGGGGCTAGCCAGCCAACATCCTTCAGCCCCTCCCCCTGGCTGGCCCAGCCCCTGATGGACCCCCACCACCTCGATCAGCCCACAGCCTCTCTCCCCAGCCAGCTCTGCCCCCAATCGCCCCCCCCACACCAATCGGGGGTGGGCCGGTTGGCCAACCTACCACCATCTCCTCCTCCCAACAGACCCAGCCCCAATCCACCCTGAATTCCTGCACTGGGCCTCTAGTATTCCATGAAAAATGTAAAGATTATTGGTTTTATTTCCTTTGATGTCCCTATTATTATTTATTTAAACTGTCCTGGGTGGTAAGGGGCCAGCACAATCAAGGTGAGTTGTACTGTCCTTGAGTGTTTGAGGTAACTAGGTTGAATCAAATATTCCTGTAGTAAATGTTGACTCCGAGATATTAATTTATTTATTTAAATCTTTATTGTTGCAAGTATTTCAGTTGTCTGCCTTTTTCCCCTTCTTCCCCCACTCCATCAGGTTCCCACCCTGCCACAGGCCTTTACCACGCTATTGTTTGTGTTCATAGGTAATGCATATATGCATATAAGTTCTCTGGTTAATCTCTTCCTGCCCTCATTTCTTCCCTTCCCTCTGAGATTTGTCAGTCTTTTCCATGTTTCCATGCCTCTGGTTCTATTTTATTCAGTTTATTTTGTTCATTAGATTCCTTGTTCATTTATTTTGATTTTTAGATTCAATTATTGATATGTATTTATTGCCATTTTATTGTTCATATTTTTAACTTTTTTTCCCTTCCTTCTTTTTAAAGAATACCCTTCAACATTTCATGTACTACTGGTTTGGTGGTGATGAATTCCTTTAGCATTTTCTTGTCTGTGAAGCTCTTTATCTGACTTTCAATTCTAAATGATAGCTTTTCTGAGTAGAGTAATCTTGGTTGGAGGTCCTTGCTGTTCATCACTTTGAATATTTATTGCCACTCCCTTCTGGCCTGCAAAGTTTATTTTGAGAAATCAGCTGACAGTTGTATGGATGCTCCCTTGTTAGTAACTAACTGCTACTCTCTTACTGCTTTTAAGATTCTCTCTTTGTCTTTAAACTTTGGCATTTTAATTATGATGTGTCTTGGTATGAGCCTCTTGGGGTTCCTCTTGTTTGGAACTCTGTGTTTCCTGAACTTGTAAATCTATTTCTTTCAGCAGGTAGGGGAAGTTTTCTGTCATTATTTCTACAAATAGGTTTTTAATATCTTGCTCTCTCTCTTCTCTTTCTGGCACCCCCCATAATGTGAATGTTGGTTAGCTTGAAGTTGTCCCAGAGATTCCTTATGCTATCTTCATATTTTTGGATTCTTTTTTTCTTTATTCTCTTCAGGCTGGGCATTTTTGCTTCCTCATATTCCAAATCACTGATTTGAATCTTGGCCTCCTCTACTCTACTGTTGATTCCCTGTAAATTATCTTTCATTTCACTTAGTGTATCCTTTGTTTCTGACTGCTCCTTTTTCATCTCTTTGACATTCTCACCAATTTCCTTGAAATTCTCACTGAGTCCCTTTAAGGGCTCATTAAGATCCTTGAGCATCCTTATAACTATTGTTTTGAACAGAGTTTGCTTATATCCATTTCATTTAGTTCTTTTTCTGGAGATTTCTTCTGTTCTTTCATTTGTGACATGTTTCTTTGTCTCCTCATTTTGGCTGCTTCCCTGTGTTTGTTTCTATGTATTAGGTAGAGCTGTGTAGTCTGCTGGAATTGGTAGAGTGGCCTTGTGTAGTAGGTGTCTTGTAATCTCAGCCTCCCAGTCACCTGAGTTAAGCACTCTGGATGTGTCCCTGTATGGGCTGTGTGCATAGTCTCGTTGTAATTGAGCTTTGATTGCTGTTGGCATCACTGGGAGGAATTGACCCCCAGCTGTGACTACAGTGTAAGAGCTGCTGTGCAGGAGACACCCCTGTGGAGCAGGACTTGCTTCAAGGGGGCCTTGGTGCTCACTGAGTCTGCCCCTTAGTGTGTCGCTTGTGGATAGGTAGAGTTGTAATCTGGCATGGTCTGAAGCTGTCCATTGGGTGTACTGGATCAGGGGCCCCCCTGGAGGTGAAAAGTCAGCCACTGCCTGTGCCCTGTTTGGGGCCACCCAGCAGGAGCTACAGAGAGATCTGAAGAATGCTGATACTTGTGTTGGGCTTGGAAGTGCCCAGGAAAGGCCAACCTGTGAAGCAAGGCAGGCTGCTGCTAGTGCCAGGCCTGGGGCCTCTTATTGAGAGGTATGGGGTGTGCTGGTGCCAGCTGCTGCTTGTTTGAGAGATTTTAGGAAAGTCTGAAGCCTGATCCAGGTCAAACTACTCATATGGAAAAACAGCTGCAAACAACTTGGGTGGGGCTGCAAATTGGGTGGGTGGGTTCTCAGGGAACCACCAGGGCAAAGCAAACAGTGTGAGTGAGGTTGATGGAGACTCAGATATGGAACCTTCCAGTCACTTCTGCCACAGGGAAGTCTCAGCATAGGAACAGTGATCCCTGTGAGCACTTTTGTCTGGGAGAAAGCTGCACCTGAGTTCCCTACTCTGATTCTAGACAATCTAGTTCCTCCCTGTATGTCCCTGGATCCCCCCAAGCCTCTGACCCAGTGCAGGAGCTCAGAAGGAGTCAGTCCGAGTAAGTCTATGTGTGGGCCCATTAAGAGGAACTGCCTGGGGCTCCAGCAGTCTCCATGTCATTCAGCCACAATCTCCACTGGTTTTTATATCCTGAAGTTATGGGGACTTCTCTTCCCAGCTTTGGAATCCTGGGCTGAGGGTTCTGGTGTGGGGCTGGGACCCCTTGCTCCTTACAGGAGGTCTCCACAGCCAAGTTATCCCTCCTGATTAAGAAAAAAATACCACATGTAAGATGTTGGACCAGCCCATTCTGGGCCTCTGCCCCTCCTACCAGTCTCTGTGTGCTTTCTTCTTTACTTCTCTAGTTGTAGGGCTTCCATTCAGTCAGCTTTCAGGCAGTTCTGAATGATGGTTGTTCTGTATTTTAGTTGTAATTTTGATGTGGTTGTGGGAGGCAATGAATACCGTGTTTAGCTATAGCACCATCCAGATTTGTATTTTTTAAAGATGGCTCCTTGTTGATGGGTGGCAAAAGATAGAGGAGGGTCAGAAGATACCGATCTGGTAGTGACTTCTTGTTCTCTTTAGTGCCTTCTCAGCTTCTTCCTGGGAGGACTTTATTGATTCTCTCAGGGTATTTCTTATTACCTCCTAAGACTATGGTGCCTCTTCCCCCTTCTCTTCTATTCTTTTCTCCACCACATGCCTTTGTAACTTCTTTTCTGGTCTTTGATTTTCATTTCATCAAGTCATATTACTGGAGGTGGGTGGGATGCTTTAGATTCTTAGAGGAGAGGAAAATTAGGTCCCAGGAAGAATATGGGATGGGGGTTGGACTTAGTGGAGGGAAAAAAAGAAATAAAACATTCTTAACACATATCATTGATAAAAATCTAGAAGTATACACAGCGTATGTTAACCTGAGTTATCTCTATGGGACAGGTTAGGGAGGACTTTGATTTTCTACTCTAATCTGTGTTTTTGACAAGAAAATATACTATATTTATAATCAGAGAAATTTTTAAAAAGGAATAAAAATAAATGCTAATGAAGGGGATTAGTGTGGCCATAGAATTATAAAAGGCTTTATGAAGATGGTAGAAGTGAATCTTGATGAAGAATTAAGCCTGCATATATATACCTAAGTGACAGTTACAACTGAATGACAGAAATGACCTGTTGACCAGTTGCTATGACACACTGACCACCAGGGGGCATGCTCAACACAGGAGCTGCCCCCTGCTGGTCAGTGCACTCCTACAGCCAACCTCCCATGGCCTCTTCCCCCTGGCTGGCCAACCTCCCGTGGCCCCTCTCCCTAGCTAGCCGGCCAACCTCCTGGGGTCCCTCCCCCTGGCCATTTGGCCCCCCGATAGGCCTCGATCGCCAACCAGGCCGAGGGACCCCACCTGTGCATGAATTTGTGCATGGGGCCTCTAGTTTAAAAATATTATTAAATCTTCTGTCAATATATAATTGTGGTAAGAATCATTTTAGAAATAGCAGCCTTTGATGTGTCTTTTTGGACTGATTGTGAAAGATAGTCACTGTGTGTAAGTTCCTGTGAGCATCAGCCTTTCAGCGTGATTGGTTCTATAGCATAATAATTGAAGTGCAAGTAAAAGCAATCTGGATTTTGCAGCTCTCAGTGAGAGAGCAGCAGTATGATGAATATGTGAGCACCAGCTTTTCTATGAAGCACTTCAAGGTGCTTTCCTAGGATTTACAGGGAGTAAAGGGGAAACTATTACTTGCCTTAGAAAACCTGATGTGTAATTATGGCATCGTGCATAATGGCTTCACTGACCAGAATAATTTGATTTTAACTCTTTACTTATTTGTAAGTAAACGGAAGCTTCTGGATCATAATTAGTCTATTCAGACAATATTATTATCTCATTTTAACTGTTAGTGTTTTGGAGTTACTCTATAGTTATTTTACTAGAGACACAGTGCTGAGTATGTTTGGATTGATAACATTCATGTCACACAACAGAATAAACTGAATATTGGGGTCCTTAGCTCAATAATATTTGGCTTTTCTACAGCCTGTTTTAAACTGGGGAAAAAAGTGTATAGTTTCATTGACAAAACTGTGTAAGCAATTCATATATCACAACTTCACAGCTTGCACTTCAAAGCCTACAAAGAGACATTGACAACACAGTCAGATAACTTACCCTAGTACTCTCATAGGTGGCTACCCACCCAATATCCTCATCTCATTAGGTGATACCCTCAGTGATTGGGAATACCCTGTGGCTAGGTCTTCTCATCCAAGTAGAGACTAGGTTGTACACTGTATATGTTCTGTTATGACACATACATTTTACTTCTTCATATTATATTGTACCTAGAACAGTGCTGTGGAAGAGAGAGAATGTTGGAATAAATGCATGAAGGGGGAGGGATGAATTGAGGGACAAATAATTGGCCTTCAATAAATTTTTGATTGGCTATTTTTGTGTACATGAACTAATGGGTAAATGCGATATGGCTAGATTGGCCAGTTTTCAGTATGGCCTAATAGAAGACATTTCTTTAAGGCTAAGTAAATCATACAAAACATGACTACCAACTAAGATCATTATATACTTGAGCTGGTAAATCTGACTTGATTAGCCATGATGTGGTGAGAAGGCCAGTTTGGTTACTGACTGAGCAATGCAGTGTGTATATATAGAACTGGTCTTCTTTTGTGATCTGCTGTTTTGCCGGCCTTAGACGTGTGGCCACATTTGAGAAAAGAAACTCAGATTAATGAGATGATATTCCAAATACTGTAACAAAATAGGACATAAATTTTCTTTATGTAGCATTTTCTTGGCCCAAATACTCCTAAGTAACTGTTGGGAAATTGCTGTAAAATACATAGAGAATTGGTCCTATTGTATGAGCCTTTATGTTACAACATAACCTCTAGGTTACGGGACCACATGTTAAAGTCGCACTGGGGCCTATTTTCCAGTTTAAATTTCAGCACAAAGGATTTACTGGAGATATTGGGAAGATTTCTTGACAAAGCTATTTAATACTAGAATGAGTTATTAGGAGTAATTGTGGATTCTCTTGGCAGGCTCTAAATGCAGTTCAGTGTCTCCCTGTCCAGGATAGTTTGGGTGGGCCTACCTGAGAGCAGGACAAGCCAGACTGTGCCTCTAGCCCAAAGTGTTTATATTTCATTATAACTCAAAGGTAAGTCCCCATGCTTAAATGGTTTAGTAGTTCTTTCTCGTGCGTTTAAGTAAGAGCCACACACCACGCTGGACTTCACGCTGTAGCTTGGCCGACTGCCTCCTGCGTGAAGAACCTCATTATTGAGTTTTGTTTTCATTCACTCTAAACTTTTCCCCTTGGGTGGAAATATGTGTGCTTGGCCTCAGCTCATAGGGAAATTACTTAATGTATAACTCTGAACTTAATATGCTGAGTTTACTAGTAGTAGAAAAAAGTAAGTTTTCCCCCTTCATTTGTGAAACAAATGTTGCTCTTCAAGAGAGTTGGGTGCTTATTTCCAAGTTGACAGAATTCTTTCAAAAATCTCTGCATCAAAAGAGTTTTAGGAGAAAATGGAATAATAAATAGAATTGAGAAGATCTTATATGCCTGTTAGGTATATATTTTTTGCTCTTTCAACCACTACAGAATTTTCAAATTACCTAATAAAACCACATCTCTTATTTTGGAAATAGGTGCTTTCTCTGTTTTTGTTTTACATTTTTATTTACAATGTACTGAAATTGCATAGAAATGTTTAATGTGGTGTGGAGATGTTCCTAATGCACTGTGAATATTTAACATTAAACGACCTGAACGTTTCGATGAAATAGGCTCCCTTCCAACTTGCTACATGTATCCATCATGTGTATGGGAAACAGATCATATTAGTGTGAGTTCTTTGAAAATAAAGGTAGACATGCTAGGCAAGATGAGAATTTTGACTGTTTATATTTGTGCCCTTCTTGTGTCCCAGCTCAGTGCTTAACGTTTTAGTATCTAAACCTAACACATGTAGAAAATATAAAGTGGGTATGTTAAAGCTCTTATGAGGGCTATAACTTCTCAGTTTCCTATATGTTTAAACTTGAAACCTTAATGTTGTATTAATGGAGTTTTGTGTTTTATATGTACATGCACAAGCCTGCTAGACAGATGCTAAAAATGCCAAAAATGGGACTAAATACAACTCAAAATGTTCTATAAATGGGATAGTAGGGTTTAGGCATCTTGTTGAGCTTCTTATGATTATGTTTTAATTTTTGACAAAGCTGATATAGCTGTTGGTCTTTAATATGTGAACAGGATGCTCATATGTTCCAAAGAGCATCCTTAAGTCTTATTTTGAGCACAGGTCATCTTAACTTTCCAGACTGCTGAATAACTGTGTGCAAAGCAAATATTTGCATACTTATCACTTATTACCATACTGTTTCTTTATTATTTTGTAAGAAAAAATTAAAAGTGTATTGGCTACATGAAAAAAAATGTAAAAACTTTAAATTTAGAGAGAACTAATCTGTGGTATTGCACAACTCTTATAAATTTGTCAGAGAAAGTTAGGTAATTGTGTCCTCACTATGTGTTTAAACACAGGACAAAATTAATTCTCCACTCTCCCTGGGGATTTAGTTGTTTGGTCATGCTGATTCTCCTACTATCTCTATATATAAAAGGCTAAGCAACTGTCTGACTGTCTGACCAGCCAGTAGCTATGACATGCACTGACCACCAGGGGACAGACACTCAACACAGGAGCTGGCAAGCTGTGACACACCCCAGAACCAGAGAGGAGGGAGCCCAACTGCTCGTGATTCCTCTTGCACTCCAGGACCGGTTTTGGCCTGATCCCTGCAGACCAGGCTGAGGGATCCCACCTGCTGGAGGGACCCCACTCACTCCACAGACACCTTTTGAGACATGGTACTGGCCCAGGTGCAGCTGGCTGGGGAGGGACCTCAGGAGATTGGCTCCAGGCCTTGTCCAGCCCATCTGGCTCAGTCCTGCCCCACCAGCCACCACCTGGGACCACCTGCATTAGTCCCTGCACCTGAGGGACTAATTAATTTCCTTTCAATGTGCATGAGTCTGTGCACCAGGACACTAGTTCTAAATACTGAGCAGAATTCTATGATTCTAAGCTTCCTGAGAGTAGAAGCAATAGTTGATTCATTAAACCCTCTCTTCCTTCCTCCCTCTCTCCAAACTTCTCTTCCTTTACTCCACAAGTCTTATTGAATGACTGTAGACTTCCATTTACCCTGCCCAAGGCTTTGGAGATACTGAATTAAGATAGAATGTCTGCCCATAAAGAGAACACAATTTTATGAGTCAAACAGACAAGAAAATGAGTCACTTGCTGATGCAGTGGGAGGTGAACGCGTGGGAGAGGGACACAGAAGAAGACCCTCAATCCCTTCTGTGACAGCAGTGGGAAGGCGAGGTGACAGTACACAAGTAAGAACTGTAGAGCAGGTCGTAAGGGAACTGAGCCTGCGACTTGGAGATGCAGGTGTCTTACAAGCACATACATATGAGGAAAGAAGAAAGTTGGTGAGGTAGGGGTTTATGGGTGGTGGAGTGACTTGGCCTTCCACATACAACCTAAATTCAAGTATGGACAACTATGTGGAAACATATTGAGAATGACTGACAGGACAGATGCCTCGAGAATGCATAATGTGGAGATAATCAGAAATGACACATGAAAAGTATTTGAGGTTATGAAAAGCATCATGTGTCCTACACAGAAAACTGGATCTTATCCTGAAAGCAATCAGAAGTTGCCAAGTAATTCATATCAGAGTGGCAGCCCAGTTATATGTGTTATAGAAAAATTCTGGTGGCAGTGTGGAGAGAGGATGAATTGGAGGGACATGAAGCTATTTAGGATAGTATCTGAAATGCAAGGTCCTCAAAGGCAAAAGCTGTCTAGGGTCTAGGCCAGTGGTCAGCAAACTCATTAGTCAACAGAGCCAAATATCAACAGTACAACTATTGAAATTTCTTTTGAGAGCCACATTTTTTAAACAAACTTCTAACGCCACTTCTTCAAAATAGACTCGCCCAAGCTGTGGTATTTTGTGGAAGAGCCACACCCAAGAGGCCAAAGAGCCGCATGTGGCTCACGAGCCACAGTGTACCGACCACGGGTCTAGGCAAATAGCACAAGTGAGTGAAATGGGCCAAGTTCAGAAACTTGAGAATGTGGACTTAGGGCCTGTGTAAATAAAAGGAGCAGCCACCACTTGGCTCCAACCCGCTGCCATTTGGGAAAGAAGAGGCCCCACCACACGCACACACACACCCTATTGCACGTCCGTCGTTTACTTTTGGCTCTCAGATGGGTGTCAAACGTTCTTGAAAACATGAACGGGTCAACACTATACTGACCAAACAAAATAAAGCTTTGGGCCAGATACAGCCTAAGCCAATGCACCACTGAAGTGTGTGCTCCTGAACATTGATCTTTGAAACGTGAGTTCTGTGGTCAAATAAATTAGAAGAATTGGAACTTAACAGAACTGATTTTAAAATTCACAGGTAAAATAAAATGTGCAAGAGTAGCCAAGACAATTTTGTAGAAGAACAAAGATGTGGAGACGTGCCCTACCAGATATCAAACCATATTACAAGTCTATGATAATTAAAGTAGCTTGGTATTGACACTAGAATAGACAAATAAATTAGTAGGATAGAATGAATATTTCAGAAACAGTCTCAAGTACAGGGCGGGGCAAAAGTAGATTTATAATTGTGAGTATGCGAAACATGGTTTATTCTTGTATTATTATTTATTAGTTATTATATCATTTCCATATGAGCAACTATAAACATACTTTTGCCTCACCCTTTATCCTAATATATATAAAAAGCTAGGTGGTGTCACGACTGAATGGGCGACCCGTCACCATGAAGTGCATGGAGCACCTCTCAGTCCCCCCTTTCCCCCAGCCCCCGAGCCGCTCACCATGAGGGGGTGCTGGCGGCGGGGCGGGACTGGGGACTGTTGAGCAGTGGTGGCAGGCTGCTTCGCAGGGTGGCCCTGAGCTTAGCGGAGCAGTCACCCAGGCAACAGCGAGTTTTGCAAAGCAATTGTGGGGCAGGGGAGTTTCGTGGAGCAGTTGTGGGGCAGGGGAGTTTCGTGGAGCAGTTGTGGGGCAGGGGAGTTTCGTGGAGCAGTTGTGGGGTCGGGGAGCCTCACGGAGCAGTGGCAGGGTGGGGAGAGTTTCACGGAGCATCCAGCAGTAAGCTTCACGAGGCGGCAGCAAGCTTCTTGAAGCAGTCGAGGGGCGGGGGGAGCCTTGTGGAGCAGTCGAGGGGCCTGGAGCATCGCAGAGCATCCCAGCCTGGTCAGGGCGGGGAGCTTCATGTAGCATCGCAGGGCGGCAGAGGCCATGCGTCGGAGGCCAGGCTAGGCCTAGGGACTCTAACCACGCACAATTTCATGCCTGCTGGGCCTCTAGTATATGAATATTTAGTTTATGGCAAAATTAGCATTTTAAAAGAATTGAGAAATCAATTGGGAAAAAAGGAGACATATATAATACTTTAAACAATAAAAATAATTGAGGAGTGATGGTTCATTTAATAAATGGTGCTGTGGAAATTAGCTGTCAACTGAGCACAACGTTATATTCTAACTCATACCATTAACAAAAAGTAAACATAAGATAAATTAAATGACATATTGTAAAAAATAAGGCAATAAATAGAGGGAAATGGAGAAAACATGTTTATGATGTTGGAACAGAAGGCCCTCTAATGACACAAAATGCAAAACACAAATGTGACTCACTCGAGAAAAATTTGGACAATAAAAGCCAGTATAAACAATATTAAAAGGTAAGCTAGTTTCTGGAAGAAAATATGCAATATATAACAAGATAATATCTGTAAATTTGAAATAACTCCTCCCAATTAATAAGAAAGAGACAAACAACCCATTACAAAATTAGTCATAGGCAGGAACAGTCTGTTCCCTGAAGAAGAATATAATTAATCAATAAACATGAAATTATGCTTAAGATGAATATGAAATATGAATATGAATATGTAATCACACTGTGATCAGATAAATGAAAATTAGAAATATGAGAGACCTCTTCCTTATTAAATTGGCAAAATAGAATTTTGGTGGCATCAAGAGTGAATAAAGCAGGACCTCCCATTACTGATCTGATGTGCTTTGGTTGAATTAGCCACTGTGAAATGCCACGGGCCTTCGGATGTGATAAGGCATATTGTTGAATGAACAAAACCAATCTCCCGACAATAGAGTAGTAAGCCAGTTATTTAAAAAAGGTAGAAGAAATAAAACAATGCTATGTGTAAAAAAGTCTGGAAGTGTTCATGGAAAGGGGATAACAGTGATGAGCTGTGTGAAAGTTTGAGGATGGGGAGGGGAATTATATTTAAGGGGCACTTACTTACAATTAATTACATGTAACTTTTTAAAAATTTAAGAAGTATGTATTCACACATTTATGAAATACGTGTATGATTAAAAACAAATAAAAATGTTTTCAACAATGGGAGAAAATTGAGCCTGCTTATTTTCTAGGGAGGACGTAATGAATAGAAAGAGAGTCAAGCATGGAGGGGAGGAGCTGTGGGTGGAAGGTCCCTAGAGAGGTGGGAGAGAATACACTCTGCAGTTTAAGTAGAAGAGGTTAGCTTTGGAGAGGAAGAGGAGGCAGTGATGAGGCAAAGGGAGATGAACTTATACATGTGGGGGTGGAGGCTGGGAGTGGAGAGAGGAGACGAGAAATTCCTGTATGATGACCTTTGTTTTCTTTTTGAAGTCACAGCTTGTCCCCCACCACCTCACTGTGGACGCCAGTAAACGTGACTGGCTGACTCTCCACTGTTCACCTCAAGCACATTTAACATTGTTAGCATCTCATTATAGTGGGCTGTAATCACCTTTGTGGGCTGTGGTGACCTCTTGTCCCCTTTGTAAAGAAGGGCTGTCACTGCCCTCGTGTATGCTCCCACTGGTCCTGATGCTGCCTGTAAACACGCTCCCAGTGACAGGCATTTCAATGAACCAATTCCTGTTGTTTGAAAGAATATGGACAGTTGCTTTCAAATAGCTGGCTTTGATTCTACTGTATCCCATTTTGTACTCCAGAGTTTTTCTGTTTCCTGTGCATTTAGGGGACCGCATCCCCAAATTTCTCCCCAGAGAAGTCTATGCAACCACCCCCACACTGGCATCCTCTGGAATTTCTTTTTTGCAGCCTCGCAAAGTCCTCTGTTGTTACTCTCAACAGTCAGCTAACTGCAAAGCTGGAGAGCAGGGGTTCTGCCTTCCCTCTCCTCAGATGTAAGAGCCTTCCAGCAGCTGAACTCACCTTTCTGTCAGAATGGTTAGTCACTCACTTCAAGTGGCAATCCCAGTACGATCCTTGTGTTACAGATATGGAATGGAAAAGAGCTTTTGTTAGGAGGCACCAAAGGAAATTGAGGGAAATGTATGAGCCCTTTGTTCCGCTGCTCTACAGCCTCTGACTTCCTAAAGGCGGTTCCAGGTCCCTGGCACCAGCTCCCTCCGACAGCTGCCCTTGGAGGAAAACCCTAACAGATGAGCCACTTCAGTCTTTGGTGCTCTCAACCCTGCCACTAACATGCTGATGTTAAGGGCACATCTTTTGCTTCTCTCTCAATGGATGATACAGATTTTTTTAATTTTCTCTCCTACCTTTAACCATCCTAGTTAGTAGTGCTTAGCAGAGTTTCACTATATAATTATGAAAGTCAGAGTGGCGCATATAGAAGGACTGAAAATGTGCTCTGCATTTATCCTGTAGATGCTCCTGCACACAGTGAGAGTGACAAAGGTGTGGGGTTAAGATGAAAACAAATGGAAAGTGTTAGAATGGGCAGATTAACTATATATGGCTTAGTCTGTTGTATTCATCTTAATCTTTTTACTCTGATTAGCCCTCACATTTTTTAAGTGAAATCAGTAAGTGTAATCTCTAAGACTTTTATGTTATAGTCTCACGCCACTTAGCAACAGGGGTGCATTCTGTGAGATGGGTCATGAAGTGATGTCATTGTTGTATACTGACACGAACCAGACGTGACTACTACACAGCTAGGCTGCATGGATGGCCTGGCACTCCCAGGCTGTGAGTCTGTGCAGCTTGTTACTGTACAAAGCAACACAAGAGTAACTCGAACATGAGAAAATGATGTGACCAAGAGGCACAGTAAACACGAGGTGCATGAGATGCTACCGCCGTGACACAGCACACAGTGTTACAGAAAAAAAATGCAATAAGTAGAAAGTGTATAATCTAAAAATAACAATAACAATACAATAAAATAATAAAAAATTTAAAATACAATAAAAAGTATGGGATAATAAATAAGTAAACAAGTAACATAGTTGTTTTTTTTTAAATAAATCTTTATTGTTCAGATTATTACAGGTGTTCCTCCTCTTTTTCTTTCCCCCATAGCTCCCCTCCACCTGATTCCCCACCCCACCCCATGCCCTTACCCCTCGCCACTGTCTTCATCCATAGGAGTAAGATTTCTGTCCAATCTCTTCCCGCACCCCTCACACCTGCTTCCCCTGAGAGTCGTCAGTCCACTCCCTTTCTATGTCCCTGATTCTATTATATTCACCAGTCCATTCTGTTCTTCAGATTTTTATTCACTTGACTTTTAGATTCACTTGTTGGTAGGTATGTATTTGATGTCATTTTGTTGTTCATAATTTTTATCTTTACCTTTTTCTTCTTCTTCCTCTTCTTAAAGAATACCCTTCAGCATTTCATGTAATCCTGGTTTGGTGGCGATGAACTCCTTTAGCTTTTTCTTGTCTGTGAAGCTCTTTATCTGACCTTCAACTCTGAATGATAGCTTTGCTGGGTAATCTTGGTTGTAGGTTCTTGCTGTTCATCACTTTGAATATTTCTTGCCACTCCCTTCTGGCCTGCATAGTTTCTGCCGAGAAATCAGCTGACAGTCGTATGGGTACTCCCTTGTAGGTAGCTAACCATTTTTCTCTTGCTACTTTCAAGATTCTCTCTTTGTCTTTTGCCCCTGGCATTTTAATTATGATGTGTCTTGGTGTGGTCTTCTTTGGATTCCTTTTGTTTGGGGTTCTGTGCGCTTCCTGGACTTATAAGTCTATTTCTTTCACCAGGTAGAGAAAGTTTTCTGTCATTATTTCTTCTAATAGGTTTTCAGTATTTTGCTCTCTCTCTTCTTCTGGCACCCCAAAAATTCGGATGTTGGTATGCTTGAAGTTGTCCCAGAGGCTCCTTACACTATCTTCATATTTTTGGATTCTTTTTTCTTTTTGTTTTTCTGGTTGGGTGTTTTTTGTTTCCTCATATTTCAGATCTTTGGTTTGATTCTTCGGGTACGTTGATCTACAGTTGAGTTTCTGTATATTCTTTATTTTAGACAGTGTATGCTTCATTTCTGACTGGTCCTTTTCCATTTTTTTTGCATTCTCATTAAGGTCCTTGAAGGTCTCACTAAGCTCCTCAGAAGTGTTATCAAGTTTCTCGGCGGTTTTTAGAAGATTCTTGAGTAACCTTATAAATGTGGTTCTGAACTCTATGTCATCCAGTAGTTTGCTTTCCTCCGTTTCTTTCATTTGTGACATGTTTCTTTGTTTCCGCATTTTGGCTGCTTCCCTGTGTTGATGGAGTGGCTTTGTGTGGTAGGTGACCTATAGGGGGCAGTAGCTCAGCCTCCCCAATCACCTGATGTGGACGCTCTTGGTACACCCCTTTGTGGGCTGAGTGCAAAGTCTTGGTGTAGTTAAGCCTTAATTGCTGTTGGTACGCTGGGAGGAATTGACCTCCAGGCCAATCGGCTGTGAGGACTCGCTGTGTCTATAAGAACTGCTGTGCTGGAGACACGCTTATGGTACAGGACTTGTTTCAGTGGGGCTTTGGTGCTCGCTGAGTCTGCCTCTTGAATGTGTCACTTATGGATGTGAGGAGTTGAAATCTGGTTTCTCACACTGACCACTAGGTATACTGGCTTCTGGATCTCCAATGGGGTGCAGGTCAGCTATTGTCTGAGTCCACCCAGCAGGAGCTACAGCGAGAGCTACAGTTTTCTCCTCTTTGCTTGGGATATGGAGGTTTTGGAGCTGTCTGATCCGGGCTGCAAGTTTGTTAGGTTAAGCTGCAGTCCATTCATATGCAAAAGCCGCTGCTTGGAGCTTGGGTGGGTTTGTAGGTTGTGTGGGGCGGGGTCTCAGGGCGTCACTAGGCTAGGGCGTGGCAAACAGCAATGGCTGCTAGTTAGCCGGCTCTGTGTCTCCGAATGCGTCCAGTCCCGTGCCCCAGCGCAGATAAACAATTATTCCTGTGCGCAGCTCTACAAGCAGGCCCCCCTCACTTTCCGACCCGGTAGCAGACAATCCAGCTTCTCCCCGTAGGAGTTTGGGTCCCCCCCGTTTCCCCAGAAACTGTATTTCAGAGTAATCGGGGGCTTGTCTCCCCTTTGGGTTGAAAAAAGCAACGCCTGCCACCAGCCCAGATCCCGCGCCTCCGTACCTCAGCTTTTCAGCGCTTGTGCACGTCTTGGTGCTCTTTTCTCTTTCCTTCTAGTTGTAGAACTTCCACTCAGCCAGCTTTCCCATGGTTCTGGGTGATAGACGTTTTGTCTTTTAGTTGCAGTTTAAATTGTTGTGCGAGGCAGCAGTTTAGGTGTTTACCTACGCCACCATCTTGGATTCCTCTGCCTAACATAGTTGTTTTTACCATCATCAAATTATATACAGTTATCTACACTAATAAAAGAGTAACATGCTAATTGACTGTATCTTCATGATGCCCACCAGCCAATCAGGAGTGAGTATACAAATTAACCCAACAAAAATGGCGGGTTGATTTGCATACACAGGCACCAAGCGGCCAGGAGTGGAGTGGGATGCTTGCATCATTGCCATGGTGACGACACAGGCGTTCTGCACCACTCCAGCCACTCCAAGCCTCTAGGCAGCATGGGAAGGCAGAAAGGTGACTCTGGGCTGGAGCAGAAAGGCAGCTCTGGCCAGAGCGAAGGCGATGCCTGCAGCCAGGGGAAGGAAGGCCCATTCTTGCACGAATCTTCATGCATTGGGCCCCTCGTGTACATATATAATTGTGTTACACTTTTATACAGCGGCAGTACAATAAGTTTGTTACACCAATATCACCACAACACATGAGTCATGGAGCTATGATGTTACAACAGCTGTGACATCAGCAGGTGGTAGGAATTTTTCAGCTCCATTCAAATCTATGGGACACCATCATATATGTGGTCCAGGGTTGACTGAAACATCCTTACGTGGCACGTGACTACTTTATTCTCTATGTATTTCTGAGGAGAGCAGCTTAGAGACAAATATTTAACTTGATAGGATTCTAATGAGCACACTAGATTATTAAGTTGTCTAAAAAATGTTCAGGTTCATTTTACAACTTAATTAGGTAGTAGAACAAAAGAATATTCAATTTGATACCAGATAAACCTTGATTTTAGTCCTATCAATTAATAAGTGTGGCCTTGATCTAGTTAACGTTTCTAAAACTCAGTTTTTTTTCATTTTAAAGTGGGGATAATAGAGAGAAATCTCAGGAGCAATCCCCTAGACAGTAAAGGAGGAGGAATACATTTGAGAGGAAAAATGAGTTCAGTTTGAGCAACCCGAGATTGCAGTGCCTAGAAAAATGCAGATGTGCCAGTGCAACTGACTGCTGTGAGGCTAGAGGTGTTCCGTTTGTTGAGACCATTTTGTGAACAGCACTTTGTGGAATAAGGTATTCCTCTCCTCAATCCACGAGCTAATGGTGTCATAGGCTTCTCACAATGTGTTGGGAACACTCCCCTCCCCATTCTCTCTTCAGTGTGCTCCCAGAGGCATGTCTTCCCAGCCACGCCCTCCACCTCTGCTCGCGTGTCCCTCTGGTGACTTCCGGTCCCCACTTGGCCAGAATCTCTGCATGAACCTTTCAGTGGCTCTCCATGGCCTGCAGGACAACCTCCACCTTACTCAGCTACACAGCCAGCTAAATGATGCCCTGGCCCCTACATTCTACCTCATTTTCTGCTCCCTTCTCCTCGTCCCTTAAGTCACATCTTTCTGCTTTGGACTCTTAGCTCTTGAGTCTCATTAAAACCCTGTGTATCTGTGATATAACTAAAGCCACGGCAAGGAATGATTAGGAACTTCATGAGATGTATTTTTAATTCACCTTTCAGTTCCAAAGGTCAATTCCGCCCTTGGTGATCATTCATTGAAATCCAAGTACGATTGCCTGGCCAGCGTTGTTCATTGGTTGAGCATCGACCTATGCACCAGGAAGTCACTGGCTCAATTCTGGGTCAGGGCACATGCCCTGGTTGTGCTCGATCCCTGCAGGGGGTTTGCAGAGGCAACCAGTCCATGTTGATGTTTCTCTGTCATCGATGTTTCTATCTCTCCCTTCTCACTCTAAAAATCAATAAAAACATATTTTTTAAAAAAAGAAATCAAAGTGTGATTGAATTCCCAAGAATGTGAAAAATGTCCTCCATTTCACGCAATTGAAGTCACGTTAGAAGGTCTTATTTTGCAAATAATGTCAAGACGGGAAGGACAGAGAGAAAGGCTTGTAACTCAAGTATGAACTAAAGCTCTGTGTGGTCTAGCCTGTGACAGGTTGCTGTTGAAGATACACAAAGGCCAGGCTGTAGTCAGGCTTTCAGGGAAATGCACAAGGTAAAGGAATGCATTTTTAATGTGTTGCAAACATCTTAAATACCCTTTTTCCTTTGCTGCTTCTCTCAGCACCCTGCACCTCACAGCATGACCTGCTGCTCTCCCAGCCACCTGAAGCTTGCTATTCCCACTGTCTGCTCTCTCAGAGCTCCCCAGGCAACCCCTCCCCATAACGAAGGCCTGCAATGCCTTCCATCTGGGCCTGTCTTCCCCTCTCAGCCTGAATCCCTGCACTTCTGCTTTCACCTACTCAGCCGGCTAGAGGGCCAGAAGCTCCATTCTGCCTCTCGAAGAAAAGGATCCACTCCCCGGGGAAATACCATTTTCTCTCTTTGCCTTTTTCTAATGGGAACTCCTTGTAGGGGGCTTTCTATAAATTCTCCATCTGTCCACAAGACACATTTATAAATGTGCTATTTTGTTATAGATTAATGTATAAATCAAAAAAATATATAGGCATAATATATATGCACATGCTCATATACCTGGAGATACTTATCTTGCTAATTATTTTGTTTTACTTTGCACTGTAAGTCCCCCTTGTAAATGCACATAGCACACAGTACCGACCTTCTAATACACTGTAATGGGTGCTTTAAAGATGTGGTTGAGCGGTTTACTGGCAGAGAACCCAGTGTTACACTTTAGGGAAAATTATTTTTTATTTTCTTTTGTATTCCTAGAAAAGAAACACAAAGTAATAAGTTCAGCCTTTATGTAAGACTGTGCCCAAGTAAATTTCTATAGACAATGGGTTTTTGCATGGTAATGTATAAAACTTTTGTTGTTTCATTCGAGTTGCCTCCTTAGATGGTCATCTGAAAACGATTATGTGTTTAATGAATCTAAGTGTTTATTCTCAAGAGTCATGGAAAAATATCTGTCAGAAATGCTACAGTAAATGCACTTTTCATAATGTAAATAAGATAAAATGTTGCCCTCACATTTTAATACAGTATACTGTACTTCAAACTGAAACAGATTTCAGAGCTGGATTGTGTTCAGAAGGGGTCATTTTCTCCTATTGGAGTTTCATGCATTTCTGTTATGTTTCCAGATTTAAGCTGCTTATTATTAATAATCAGACAACATGGTTTCTTCAGGAACTTGGGAAATAATAAACAGCCTCATTCCGAGAGCACGTGGGCCTGACCTGGACCATGAACTTGTGGCCATGAAGCTGGTTAGTGTGCTTAAGATCTCGAGGATCCTTTCGAGGGACAGTGTTTGCTTCTTGCAAAGTTTGGTTTAAAGTAGTTGGGACAAGACTGTGAACAAGTCCTGGGAATTACAGAGCTGGAGAGAGCCGCAAAGCTCCTCCTCCGAGCCCCATGGCCAAGGAGGAGAATTTGCACATCATTTGAGACAGGCAGTTCTGATCCGGTTTTTGTGACACAGCCAAGTGTGGGAGTTCTGATGGTGCCCACGTGGCTGTTTGAGGGGAAGGCCCAACATTCATGTTTCCTGTTATATTGAAAACCTAAGAAATGTGAGCAATGATTGGGAGAGATGTGCATTCTGGTTCTTGGGTGGTTGATGGTGTCAAGGTGTTGCTTATGACATTTCAAAATCTGAAAGATTTTTCTGTGTCCATATCATCCTTATATTTAGTTGAGTGGTTTTTGTATTTTTTATATATTTTTTATTGTTGCTAGTATTACAGATGTCTCCCATTTTCCCCTCCTTTACCCCCCTCCTCCCAGCTGCTAGCCCCCTCAGGTCTCATTCCCCTATTGCCTGTGTCCATGGGCTATGAATATGAGTGGTATTTTAAAATCATTGTCATTAGTCTCCTAGCACCGTGGTCGGCAAACTGCGGCTCGCGAGCCACATGCGGCTCTTTGGCCCCTTGAGTGTGGCTCTTCCACAAAATACCACGGCCTGGGCGAGTCTATTTTGAAGAAGTGGTGTTAGAAGAAGTTTAAGTTTAAAATATTTGGCTCTCAAAAGAAATTTCAATCGTTGTCCTGTTGATATTTGGCTCTATTGACTAATGAGTTTGCCGACCACTGTCCTAGCATTGATCTGAGTTGCTTTATACCAGGGGTTTCAAAACTCAAAACTGCAGAGAGGGCAGGCAGCGTGTCTGAAGTAAGCCGATAAGGGCCGTGGGGAGAGTTCCGAGTCTGGACTGGGGAACTCAGGTCCTGGGAGCCAGGAGCTGTCAGACTGAATTGAGGAAAGGAGAGGAAGGGAAGACAGTGCTGGCCAAACAACATGCTCCGCAGCCACGCTCAGCCTGTGGGCCTCTGGTTGGTGATCCAACGACCAGTATGCTCACAGGTGCTTACAAAAAGCTTTAAATGTGATCCCAAGCCTATCAGTGACCACTCAATCCACAATTGCAATTTTATTTTTCTGACAAAAAGCATATTTTGGATGTGTAGGTTATTTTTAATCTAGATATCTTTGCCCTGCATATTTCTTTCCAAAAACTAGCTGATGTTTTCATTTAGGTCAGCTAAGGTTAGCTGTGCAGCCTAGTGATTTATTTCCCTGTCAGGATTCACGCTAGATCATAGCATATAGGTGAAGCTGCGGAAGACCTTGGAATGGTGTTGCCAGAACGTTGTTCTAGAAGGGATGATGCCCAAACCAGGGGAACTAAACTCAAATGATTTTAAACAGGACTGCATGTCACACACCTGCACACAGAGGCCTGATTCACAGTGGCCCACGTGCATGGCTGAGTGCCAAGCCGCTCGGGGGCAGCGGCGGCAGCCACACGGACTGACTGTGATGGGCACTCCATGACTGTGCAGTGGCGCGCCCTGCCTCTAAGCGCAGGTGGGTCCCATGCATCTGAGAAGCAGATTTTAAGACAACAGGAGTATTGGAGGTTGTGGCCCCCTGGAGAGCAGACGTCCCTAAACATGTTTCTAAACATGCCTGGAGGCAAGACTCGCTGCCAGCCCTAGGCCTCGGGTCTGTCTCCAGGTACACAAGCTGTTTTCCAGATTACTCTAGAAACTCGAGGTTAGTGAGGCTCTTTTGGTTATGGATAACAGTCCTAATTCAAAGGAAAGAAAGGACTCTTGGCACTCATAGCTGGGTCAGTTCAGAGAACTGAAGGGAGAGCTGCAGAAATCAGGGTCTTCGCTACTCCAACATGGCCCGGATTCCTTCTCCACCCACCTGGCCCCGCCCTGCCCTTGTGCAGAAGGGCAGGGGACATGCCTCTGGCAGTCATGCTTCATGGACCCCAGCAAAAAGAGCCTTTTCCTTCTTGAAAGCTATATGGGAGGGGCTCTTTGCTCTTCTGTAGTCATGTCATCAACCTCTTGGAACAGTATTGGGACAGACGGGCAGGGGTTGCGGACCGTGATGGGATAAGGTTGTGATTGGCCAGGCCTGACTCACATGCCCCATACACCTGTCTGTTCCTCATGAGCTTGAAGAATGGTGTATGTGGGGGGTGAGGAGGTGAGTGGGGAACAGGGGTTATTACCAGCAGGAGAAGGACTAAGAAAGCTTGCTGGGCAGGAAAATACAGCTCTCCAAGTCTACTGCCCTCTCAAGTTCCCCACAAGATAGGTCCCCCACGTTTTTTCCTCCCTCTTCTTTTATAGCAAAGGGGATGCCCCATAACCAAAATTTGCTGGGAGTTTTATAACTTGCATGCTCATTTGGCTTGGAAGATTAATTGTATATATGGCAAACTGAATTGTGTCATGTTAATTATGACTTGCTATTGGTTCAAATATCTCTGAAAAATTTAGGCTACTGAATTATACAATCAGAAATATCCTGAAAATGAAACAGTGAAGAGGCTACTTACCATATTCTTTATAAAAGCCAATGGATTGCACCAAAGAGCTGCTCGAGGCTGCTTCTGAGGGACTTTATTCAAAGGAAGAGGGCAGCAGTGGGCAAACGTGAACTGTTCTAGAATCAAAAACAGACAAAAAGAAGTGTATTTCCGATACTTGGGCTTTAAAACTGTGTGAAAAGCAAGATGGAGTCACAGAGTAACCATAAATACAGGGCTGCTCCAGCCGTGTGGCTCAGTGGGTTGGAGTGTTGTCCCATACACCGCCAAAAGGTCATTGGTTCAATTCCTGGCCAGAGCACATACCTCGGTTGCAGGTTCCATCCCCAGCCCAGTCAGGTCGCATGCGGGAGGCAACCCATCAATGTTTCTCTCTCACATCAATGTTTCTCTCCTCTCTCTCTCCCTTCCACTTGCTCTAAAATAAATGGGAAAATATTCTCAGGTGAGGATTTTAAAAAATGGTAGTAATAAAATAAAATACAGGCCTTAATTTTGATCATTCTGTTCCAGGTTCATCTTGTTGATAGTAAGCAATGGTGTTCGTGAAGTGAAACATAAATGTAATTTCTATTAACGTATATTCTGCTCTTAGTACTAATTGTTTGGTTTGTGTTTTCTGAGGGAACTATTTGTTTTGTTTCAATACACAGTTTTTAAAAATATAAATACTACATATTTTCCTGGGATTCTTAATTTTTCTTAGTTTTTTAAGGTACCACTTCAACCCGTCCCTCTTTCCTCAAAAATGAAGGCAGCCCCACGGGGATTCTCTGATTCTGTCCTGCCCAGGAATCAAGCAAGTGTGTAAGCACAGTGCGGGTACCTGCTTTTTAGAATTACCTTAGGAGGGATATCTGCTGGACAGAAAGTAGTTAGAAGATCTCTAATGACACCAATTGTAAAATTCATGATTCTATTACTTTGTTGTTTGTTTTCAATTGTGCTGTGTCTTCAAATTTGAGGGACTATATGATATCATGTGTCTGCTTCGGTGAACTAAATTATCACAATAGTAATTCTTGTTGGTTGCTGTGATTTACAATTGTATAAGGAGATTCTTAAAGCCTTCTTATCTAGGTAAACAAAAAGAAGTCTCATTTCATGCCGATACTTCCAAATAGCCTCCTCCTACTTGGGGTCTAGTTAAACAAAAAGTCATAAAAATAAAAAAACTACACCTGAACGGTCTGTATTTTTTTTTAACATGTAAATGTGATATGTGTGGAGTAATACTTCAGTTTGTAATCTCCAAGAGGGTAGAAGCTTTATTTTTGCTTTATTCATGAGAATATTAAAAAACAAGAAATGACAAAATAGCTTAGCTTTATAATTTAACTTTATAGGGAAAATGCATTTTGCAAAAGGAAGGAGAGGATTTCTACACTGGAGATTCACCTGATCCTCAAGCTCTGTGTTTATAAAGCACTGATTTATTTACATATCAGAACTGTTTCTACCTGTGATGAGTTAGGCAGTCACCTGCATTTTTTATTTTGATAGAAGTTCAGAAATATTTCTCACCCAAAATGTCTATTAGGTTGCTTATTGCTGGAGTTTATCATTAGTTTTCATATCTTTTTTAAAAATTTACTATTTCATCTTTCCATCTTTTTAAAATACTACTGCTGTTAAAACGCATCTAGTTATATGTGGAATCTAAAAAACAAAACGAACAAAAGAAAAAGAAAGAGATGCGTAGAAACAGAGAACAAACTGATGGATGCCAGAAGGGAGGGGGACTTAGTGAAAGAGGTGAAGGGATTTAGAAGTACTTGTAAAATAGTCACAGGGATGTAAAATGTAGCATTGGGAATATAGTCAATAATATTGTAACAACTATGTATGATGCCAGGTGGGTACTGGAAATATTAGGGGGAAAACTTTGTAAAGTATATGATTGTCTAACCACTATGCTGTACACCTGAAACTAATATAATATTGAATATCGACTATAATTAAAACATGAAAAAATTTTTAAATAAAACATCTCATTTCTAACTTAAAATAGATTCTTCTTACTATTATTATAACAGCTTCATTGAGATACTATTTACATGCCAAAATTTTACTTTAAAATAGACAGTTTAGTCGTTTTTAGTATGAATGTGCAAGCTTCAATCACGATTATCTAATTTTAGAACATTTTCATCACCTCGTTCCATATCCATAACCAGTCCTCCCCATTTCTCCTCTCAGCCGCTGGCGCTGCTCTGCTTCTGTCTGTCTCTCTGAATTTGCTTATCCTAGCATTTCATACAAATGAAATCATACAACATGTGACCTTCTGTGACTATCTTACTTAACACAATGTTTTCAAGGTTTATCCATATTGGTAACATGTATCATGACTTTATACTTTTATGGCCAAATACTATCGCATGCTATGGGTATGACACATGTTTATCCACTCACCAGCTGATGGACATTGGGGTTGTTTTTACTTTTTTGCCATTATGAATAATGCTTCTATGAACATTCATTATAAATTTTTGTGTGGGCACATGCTTTCCATTCTGCCAGACGGACATATACCTGGGATTGGAATTGCTGGGTCAGATGGTGACTCTGTGTTTACATTTTGAGACATCACAAAACTGTCATAGCGGCTGCACCATTTTACATCACCTCCAGCAATGCATAAGGGTTCCAGTCTCTCCACATCCCCACAACACTGAGTAATCTCAACTGACCTATCTTGAAGTTCACTGCTTTATTTTTATTGAAACATTTTTTTCTTTACCAATTCACATGTGCTGTTGCAGTGAGTTTTTTATTTTGGTTATTTTACTTTTCAACTCCAGAATTTCTGTTTGGTTCTTTGAATTACATTCTATTTTTGTTAACATTTTCTTTAATGCGAGACAACATTTTCATTCTTTCCTTTAGTTCTTTCATCATGCATTGCTTTTGTCCTTTGAACAGATTTATAATAGCTCATTTAAACTCATTATATAGGAAGCCAAGATCTGGGTTTCCTCAAGAACTGTTTCTATTAAATGCTTTATTTCCTAGGTATGGGAAATGCTTTCCTGTTTCTTTCTGTCTCATAACTTACTGTTGAAAACTGAGAGTTTTAAGTAATATAAGATGACAGCTTTGGAAATTAGGTTCACACCTTTTCCAGGGATTGTTCTTATTTGTTATTGTTGCTGCTGCTATTTGGTTGAATTCTGTGTGCAGCCTCTGAAATCTGTGCTCAGGTGGCTCAGTGGTCAGCTAATGACTGGACAGAGATTTCCTTAAATGCAGCTGGAGCTTATAACTCTGCCTTAGCCTTCACTTCCTGCTCCTGCAGAGTTTCAAGGTCAGCCAGAGGTGACATATAAAGACCTTCTCAGGTCTTTCCTGGCCATGCAAAACACCTGTGCATCTATGTGGCCTTGTAGCATCCAAGGAATAGTTCGTAACTTTTCAAAGCCTCTTACAGACATTGTGTTGCATAGATTTTTATTGTTATACTAGAGGCCTGATGCACGAAATCCATGCAAGGGGCTTGGCCCCCACTGCCGCGTGGCCACCTCTGCCTCAGCCCCCACCACTGTGGCTTCGTTCAGAAGGTCGTCCAGTCTAATTAGCATATTATGCTTTTATTATTATAGATTTATTCACCTATGTGTTTGCCTTGCTGGTATTGCAGCCTAAGGCAACTGTGATATTAAATACTTGTTGTGATCTTTTCCAAAAGGCACCTTGGGGATAGAACTGTTTGTAGTAAACTCTGACTCAGGACAAACAGTGACAAATGCTGTGAGTGAGACTTTTCCTGGGAGCTGCCAGGCAGATCAGAGAAGTGCAATTCTTTGGGATTTTGGGGAACCTCCAAACATGTAATGCCACCCCTGACCTGTAGTTGATAGCCTCTGTGGTTGCAAAGATGTTTTTCAAGGCTACCACGGAGCTGGGGAGAAGGCAATGGAAATGGTCAAGTTAAAACACCATAAATCTTACTGTTCTTAATGAGATTCAGCCATTTTTCTTAAGTGAGTGCTGTTTGGATTCCTGTGAACTTTTAGGTAACTTCCAGGGTTCTTAAAAAGTTAATTTTGACAGTTTTTCCTCTATTATCATTGTTCTGTGGGAGACGGATTCTCAATAATTTTTGAGAGAGAGGGAAGGAGGGAGGGAGACAGGCAGGGAGAAATGGTGGGGAGGGGAGACACACACACACACACACACACACACAGTTTTATTGTTCCACTTATTTCTTCATTCATTAGTTGATTCTTGTATGTCCCCTGACTGGGGATCAAACCTGCCACCTTGGTGTGTCAGGATAATGCTCCAACCAACTGAGCTACTTGGCCAGGGCCATGGATTTACATTTACTTAATCCACCACTTCTCTTTATTTTAAATTAGTATCTCCCTTAGGAAATGAGACTAGAAACATATGAAATTGCCCAGTGCCTAATGGAGAGGGCGCACAAGATTGAGTTGGGATAAGGGCTCTAGAGAATAGGAACAGGAGACAAATTTTGTCCATTTACATTAATTATTTATTATATTACAGTAATAAATAGCCATGGAATGTATATGTTGTTCTATAGATTCTTTTTATTTTACACAGCACTGTGTGAACTTTTACCATCTAGTTTTCTATCCCAGAGCAGATGTAGGGAAAAGGAGCACATCTTAGGGGCAGGTATACTAGGACAACTGGCAGTGAGACAGATTTACCTATAAAAGATAGATATAATAATCAGCAGGTGACAATGCAGCACACTGTAGCACCCACTTTTCATAGGCTTAGCTAAAGAAGTCAAAGTGAAATGCTCATTTGTTCTCTGTAGTCTTTGCTTTTTAAGACACAGAATGCCTAAATATTTTAGAAAGTTCCCTATGAAAAATGTTTAAGGTTTGAACTTAACATTTATAGGCTTCATTTACCTATAGCAATTGTGGCCAAGAAATATCACATACCCAGATGATATTGCTAATGGAACATTGCTATATAATTGGCCATAAATTATGTTGAGTAGAAAGATTCTATAATCATTCATCTAAATACACCATAGTAATTCCAACTCCAAGGGTATTTACATGGAGAAAAATTATTAAGCCTCTTAAATGTGGAAAGTTGAACCACATAGGTCACTGCTTATACTAACTCCCTTAAGTTTCTGAAGAGAGTTCTTCAAGTTGAAGTGAAAGGACACTAACTAGTAACACAAAAACATATGAAAATGTAAAAATGCTGGGAAAGGTAATTATATAGTCAAATTTAGAATACTCTAATACTGTGATATGTTAATCACTTAGTTCTAGTATAAAGGCCAAAGGAAAAAGTATTAAAAACTATAGTCACAATAACTTATTAATGAATACACAATCTAAAGAGATAAATTGTGACATCAAAACATAAAAAATTGGGATAAACAGTAAAGGGTAGAGTTTTTGTATGCAAACAAAGTTATTATCAGCTTAATATATACTGTTATAGCTATAAGACATTTTACATAAGCCTGTGCTAAACACAAAACAAAATCAATAGTAGAAACATAAAAGACAAAGAAAAGAGGATCAAAACATACTTTAGGAAAAATCATCAATTCACAAGAAAGAAAGCAAAAGAAGAACTAAGGAACAAAGAAACTGAACAACAAGAAAACAGTGAATAAGGTGGCATTAATAAGTCCTTACCTATCAATAGTTACTTTAAATGTAAGTGGGTTAAATTCTCCAATCAAAATTCAGAGTGACTGAATGAATTAGAAGACAAGAGCCAGGTATATGCTACCTATAAGTAACTCACTGCAGCTTTAAGGGCACACATAGATAGAAAGTGAAGGGATGGAAAAAAGTATTTCATGCAGAAAGAAACCAAAAGAAAGCAAGAGTAGCTATCCTTATATGAGACAAAGTAGACTTTAAGCCAAAAACTATAACAGGAGACAAAGTCATTATCTATAATAATAAAAGGATAATATGCTAATTAGACTGAACATCCTAATGGGCGTCATTCCGGATGTCCTTCCAGATGAAGCCGGGGCCAGAGCGAAGTAGCCAGGTCTTGGGCACCTGCCTGCAGTGGCCAGAGGGAAGCCCAGGTCCCGGATTCTGGATGGAAGCCAGTGCCAGCAGCTGGGGGAAGGAAGGCCTGCTCTTGCACAAATTTTCATGCATCGGGCCTCTAGTATAATAATAAAAAGTCAACTCATCATGTGGATATAACAATTATAAATATATATGCATCTAAAATAGACAACACCTAAATATATTAAGTAGATACTAACAGATCTGAAGGGAGAAAGTATTAAAAAATCCTATACAATAAAAGGGTAATATACAAATTGACCCTCATGGCAGAGTGACCAGAACGACCGCTGGACCAATCACTATGAGATGCACTGACCACCTCTTGGTCCTTTCCCCTGGCCGTCAGGCACCAATCACTCGATGGCGAATGGGGAAGCAGGGGTAGGTGGCTGTGGGGGGTGGGGCTGGCTGCGGGCAGCTGGGGAAGATGACCCTGATCGCAGGCCAG
Source organism: Corynorhinus townsendii (assembly GCA_026230045.1). NCBI lineage: Eukaryota > Metazoa > Chordata > Mammalia > Chiroptera > Vespertilionidae > Corynorhinus > Corynorhinus townsendii. The sequence goes on from JAPDVU010000004.1 coordinate 91,772,958, forward strand.
GCCTAGGGACCTGAATTTCATGCGTCAGCCCTCTAGTATAATAATAATAGTGGAATTCAGCACTCCCCTTTCAACACTGGATAATTCATCCACATAGAAAATCAATAAGGAAACATTGGGTGTTAACTGTACCTTAGAAAAATGCACTTACCCTATAAATACAGAACATTTCACCTGTCATCAGCAGCATACACATTCTTCTCCAGCAGAAATAGAACATTCTCTAGGATAAATCATCTGTTAGATCACAAAACAAACCTTAGCAAATCTAATACAATTAAAGTCATGCCAAGTATTTTTTATGACCACAATGGTATGAACTAAAAATCAATAATAGGAGGAAGACTGGAAAATCCACAAATGTGTTGAAATTAAACAATATACTCTTAAACAACCAATAGGTCAAGAGAGTCAAAAGGGATATAAAAAATACTTTGAAAGAAAAATGGGAACACACCATACTAAAACGTATGAAAGGCAACAAAAGCTGTTCTAAGATGGAAGTTTATAGCTATAAGTGCCTACATTAAGAAAAACAAAACTCACAAATAACCTAAATATATACCTCATGAACTAGAAAAACAAGGACTAAGCTCAAAGTTGACAGAAGAAAGAAAATAACAGAATAGAAATAAACAAAATAGTGAATAGAAAAACTATAAAAAAACAATGAAACTAAGAGCTCTATTTTTTAAAAAGTTCAGCAACATTGACAAACCTTCAGCTATACTACATAGAAAGAAGACCCAAATAAATGAAATCAGAATTGAAAGAGGAGACATTATAATTGACACAACAGGAATACAAAGGATTATAAGAGACTACCGTGAACATTATATGCCAAAAAAGTTGGATAATCTAGAATAAATGGATAAATTCCTAGAAACATGCAATCTCCTAAGACTAAATCATGAATAAAAATTTGAACAGAACAATAGCAAGTAAGGAGATTAAATTAGCAATCAAAAACCTCCCAACAAAGAAAAGCCTAAAACCAGATCGTTTTAACTGATAAGTTGCTAATTACTCTCAAACTCCTCTAAAAAAAATTGAAGATGAGAGAATATTCCCAAACGCATTTTATGAGGCCAGTATTATCCTTCTAACAAGCCAGACACTACCAAAAAAGAAAAATAGAAAACTACAGACCAATTTCCCTGAATATAGATCCAAAAATACTCAATAAAATGCTAGCAAACTGAATTCAATAGCACATTAAAAGACTCTTACACCATGATCAAGTGGGATTCATCCCTGGAATGCAAGGATGGTTCAATATATGCAAAGCAATAAATGTGATACACCACATTAATAGAACAGAAGATAAAAACCAATGGTCATTTTAATAGGTACAGAAAATTTTTAAAAATCAAAATTTTTATAATAAAAATGCTCAACAAATTGGGTATAAAAGGAATATACCTCAATATAATAAAGACCATATATGACATACCTATAGCTAACATTATACTAGGTGGTAAAATGTTATAAATCTTTTCCACTGAGATCAGGAACAAGACCAGGGTACCCTCTCACCATTCCTATCTAACATGGTACTTGAAGTCCTTGTCAGAACAATTAGGCAAGAAATAGAAATAAAAGGCATCCAATTGTTGTCTAAGAAGTAAAGTTGTCTCTGTTTGCAGATGATACAATCTTAGATGTGAAAAATGTCAAAGACTACACCAAAAAACTCTTAGAACTAATCAACCAATTCAGGAAAGTTTCAAGATTCAAAATTAGCATACCAAAACCAGCTGTGTTTCTATACACTAACAAAGTATTCGAAGAAGAAATTTTTAAAAATCCAATTACAACAGCATCAAAAGCAATAAAATACTTAGCAATAAATTTAAACAAGGCAGTGAAAGATCTGTACATTAAAACATTGATGAAAGAAATTGAAGAAGACACAAATAAATTGAAAGCTATCCCATGTTTGTGGATTGGAAGGATATTGTTAAAATCTCCATACTACCCAAAGCTATCTATAGATATAATGGCAGTTTTCACAGAAATAGAAAAAAATCCTAAAATTCACATGGAACCACAAAAGACCCTGAACAACTAAAGCAATCCTGAAAAAGAAGAACAAAGCTAGAGGCATCACCCTTCCTGATTTCAAACTATGTTACACACTTACAGCAATCAAAATTATTCGGTACTGGTACAGAAAACAAACACATAGACTAATGGAGCAGAATCAGGCGCTCCATACATATACAGTTAACTAATATTTGACAAGTTAGCCAAGAATACTACAAGGTGAAAGGATGGATAGTCTCTTTGATAAATGGTGCTGGGATATTCATATGCAAAATAATGAAATGGGACTCCTGTCTTACACCACTTACTAAAATTAACTCAAAATAGATTAAAGACAAAAGACCCCAAACTAAAATTTCTAAAATAAAACATAGGGACATGGGATTAGTTTGCTGTTTAAATTATGTATTGATTTGGGGAGTACCACTTAGTGGTTAGACAAGCATATGCTTTACATAGTGTTCACCATAATGTTTCCAGTTCCCAAATGACACCATACATAGTTATCACAATATTATTAACCTTATTTCCTATGCTTTATTTACTTACCCGAGACTATTTTGTAACTTCCAATTTGTGCTTCTTAGTCCTTTCACCTCCTTCACCTAGTGCCCCAACATTTTCTCCCCTCTGGCAACCACCAGTTCTCTATTTCTATGAATCTGTTTCCATTTTGTCTGTTCCTTTATGTTGTTCTTTATATTTCACACATAAGTGAAATCGTATGGTATGTATCTTTTTCTGACTTATTTCACTGAGCATAATACCCTCTAGGTCCATCCCATGCTGTTGCAAATGGTAAGATTTCATTCTTCTTTATGGCCAAATAATATTCCATTGTATATATGTGCCACAACTTTTTTTATCCCCTCATGTATTGATGGGCACTTGGGTTGCTTCTATAGCCATTGTAAATAATGCTGCAATGACCATAGGGATATATATATATATATATATATATATATATATATATATATATATATCATATGTGTGTATATGTGTATATATATGTGTGTGTGTGTGTGTGTGTGTGTGTGTGTGTGTGTGTATCCATACATCCTCAGGCAAGGGAAACAAATGAGATTACATCAAACTAAAAACTTTTTGCACAGCAAAGGAAACCATCACAAAATAAAAAAGAACCTACTAAATGGTAAAACATATTCCCCAATGACACATCTGATAAGGGGTTAATATCCAAAACTTATAAAGAACTCATACTACTTAACACTGAAAAAACAAACAATCCAATTTTTAAAATGGGTAAAGGATCTGAATAGACCAGTGGTTCTCAACCTTTCTAATGCTGCGACCCTTTAATACAGTTCCTCATGTTGTGGTGACCCCCAACCATGAAATTATTTTCGTTGCTACTTCATAACTGTAATTTTGCTACTGTTATGAATCGTAATGTAAATATCTGTGTTTTCCAATGGTCTTAGGTGACCCTGCTAGTGGTTCTCAACCTGTGGTCTTAGGTGACCCTGCTAGTGGTTCTCAACCTGTGGGTTGCAACCCACAGGTTGAGAACCACTGCTGCAGAGCCTAAGACCACCGGAAAACACAGATATTTACATTACGATTCATAACAGTGGCAAAATTACAGTTATGAAGTAGCAACGAAAATAATTTCATGGTTGGGGGTCACCACAACATGAGGAACTGTATTAAAGGGTCGCGGCATTAGAAAGGTTGAGAACCACTGGAATAGACACTTCTCCAAAGAGGACATACAGATGGCCAATAGACATATGAAAAGATGCTCAATGTCACTAATCATCAGACAAATGCAAATTAAAACCACAATGAGACATCACCTCACACCTGTTAGAGTGGCTGTCATCAAAAAACCAACAAACAAGTGTTGGTGAGAATGTGGCAAAAAGGGAACCCTAAAGCACTGTTGGTGGGAATGGAGATTAGTGCGGCCACTATGGAAAATAGTATAGAGTTTTCTCAAAAGATTAAAAAGGGACCTGCCTTATGACCCAGTGAGTACACTTCTGGAGATTTATCCAAATATACCCAAAACACTAATTCAACATTAGTCTTGACAATTTTTTTTTAATCTGAAACCCAAAGCTCAAGCAACAAAAGCAAAAATCAACAAGTAGGACTACATCAAACTACATCTATAGCAAAAGAAACAATCAACAAAACAAAAAGGCAACTATTTTCAACCTATCAGATAAGTAGTTAATATCTAAAATATATTTTAAAACTCATTAATATTGTTAATATAACAAAATTTAAAAATAGCAAAAAATAAAAATAAAAATGGGCAAGAAAATAAAAATTTTTCCAAAGAAGAAATACAAATGGCCAAGGTACATGAAAAGGTGTTCAACAGCTTTGATCCTCAAGGAAATGCAATTCAAAACCACAATGAGATATCTCCTTAGGATGTTAGAATGGTGATTATCAAAAAGGCAAGGGACACAAGTGTTGACAAGATGTAAAGAGATGGGAATTCCTGGGTACTGTTGGTGGGAGTATAAATTGGTGCAGCCACTATGGAAAATAGTATGGAGTTTCTTTAAAAAAAAATGAAAAAGAATCATATGACCCAACAAACTCATTGTTGAATGTATATCCAAAGGAAATGAAATCACTATCTCAAATAAATATTGGCACTCCCATGTTAATTTCAGCAATATTCACAATAGCCAAAGCCTGGAAAAACCTAAGTGTCCACTGAATGGATAAAGAAGATGTGTACCTAAAACACACACACACACACACACACACACACACACACACACACACACACGAATACTATGCAGCCACGAAAAAGAAGGAATTCCTGCCATTTGTGATAACATGGATGGATCTTGAGAGCATGATGCTAAGTGAATTAAATCAGACAGAGAAAGACAAATATCATATGTTCTTACATGTGGAATCTGAAAAACCTAACTCCTGGAAATAGAGACTAAAATGGTGGTTGCCAGGGACTACAGGTAGGAAAAAATGGGAGATGTTGGTCAAAGGGTACAAACTTCTAGTTATGAGTAAGTTCTGGGGATCTAATGTTCGGCATGGTCATTATAGTTAGCAATGTTGTAATCATATATATGTGAAAGTTGTTAAGGGAGTATAGCTTAAATGTTATCACTCCAAAAGAAATGGTAATTATGTGGGGTGATGGTCAGGCTAATGAATAGTATTGTGGCAATCATTTCACATCAAATCATCACATTGTACACCTTAAACTTGCATATGTTGTATGTCAATTATATCTTAGTAAGGCTGAAAAGAATTAAGACATTATGTAAAAACCAAGGACATTTTAATAAAGTTTGTAATAATGTATCAATATTGATTCATTAGTTGTGATAAATGACAATAGGGGAACATTGGGGAAAGTGGGTGTGAGGTATATGTGAACTGTTTGTACTATCTTTGCAACTTTTCTGTAAATATAAAACCATCCTAAAATTTAAAAATCTAATTTTTAACAAAGAAAATATTTAAGATTCCTGGCCCCATTTTTGTTGTGGGTCTTTTCTGAGAGAAAAAGATCATTATGCTGATGTTCTTGGGTCAAAATTAAATCTATCTAGATACGCACATATACAAACATCCTATAGATGTTTTCAATAGTGGTGAATCTGGTGGCCGCTTTTATAATATGAGCCATTTAATACAAATGCAATTAGCCTATTTTGATGTTAACAGTATGTCATTTCTTCTTATAGTGTCCTGGCTGGTTACAATGGCACCATCTTTGCATATGGGCAAACGGGCAGTGGTAAGACCTTCACCATCACGGGTGGGGCAGAGCGCTACAGTGACAGAGGCATTATCCCAAGGACACTGTCGTACATTTTTGAGGAATTGCAAAAGGTATAGAACTATAAGTTCATTTTGTTTTTGACATATTCAGCAGAAATTTATTGTGCGCAAAATAGTTATTTTGACATTTATTATACTGTATCAAAATGAGAAAGTATTATTTTGCAATATTTCTGTACTGTAGATTGAAGGGGAGTTTGGGAATTTGCTGACGAAGCGGAAATTGAGAAGGTGCCTCTCATTAAAGGGATGCTGTTCCAACAAAGGTTCAGAGGGAGGTTCTCTGACACACACATAGGTTAAAAGAACAGACAACACATTTTACCACTAATGTTTTTTATTCTTCATTAAGAAACTGAAGAATGCCCTTTTGCTAAAACAGACTTTTATTTTAGCTGCTAAAGCACGGATAGGACAATGTGATTGTCCCCTTATCACACTTTTAATAGAAGCCCATAGGAATTTACTGGAATAAAAGTCCTGTTGCAAATAATCTACACTAATAAAAGAGTAAGATGCAAATAGACTGTACCTTTACGACATGCACCAGCCAATCAGGAGTGAGTATGCAAATTAACCCAACAAAGATGGAGGGTTAATTTGCATATCCAGGTGCCAAGTGGGCAGGGGCGGGGTGCTTGTGTCATCACCATGGCAATGACGCAGGTGTTCTGCACTGCCCCAGCTGCTCTGGGCCTCTGGGCAGCATGGGAAGGTGGAAAGGTGGCTCCGGCCGGAGCGAAGGCAGTGCCAGCAGCCAGAGTAAGGAAGGCCCATTCTTGCATGAATCTTCATGCATCGGGCCTCTAGTATTTCTATAAAGACAAATTCCCTATCTATATTATAAGCACTGTTTATTGTGTGGCTCCAAGTGCCACTTGCTTTATAATTATTCAATACAACATTTAATACAACTAACAATGTAGGAATCCTTATCCTCATTTTATATTTGGGAAAACTAAGTCTCAGATTAAATGTCTTTCTCTGGGTCCTTGTAAGTAGCTGGTCTGGAGGTCCATGCCAGGAGTGTGTGTGCTTTTTGTCTCCATGCACGCTGCCCAGGCTGGATCTGCAATGCTGGTTGTATGTAAACACATTCTCTACTGTGAGCCACTTCTCGCGAGCCTCATGCAGCTCATGAGCCGTGGTTTGCTGCTCTGTTGACTAATGAGTTTGCTGACCGCTGTGATAGGGGCTTAATCACAAGGAACAACAACAGCCTGTAATTATTGGAATCGAGAGTCTAGGTCAATGGTTGGCAAACTCATTAGTCAACAGAGCGGCAAACCGCAGCTCGCGAGCTGCATGTGGCTTGCGAGCCGCAGTTTGCCGACCACTGTACTAGAGGATCTCCACTGTCCTTAGCAGTTCCAACAAGTGCTTGGTTGTCCTAATTCTGTATAACCAATGTCCTAACTAGGTCAGTGTAACAGTCATCACAACATTTCTCAACTGTATGCTGTTTGCATTTTAAGTTGCAGCAATGAGAAGAAATTGCTGAGATCTGCATAGTTCTAGTTTCCATCCATAAAGTAGCAATTACCCATTAGTTCAGCTCATCTCTCACTAGCTCACACATTCCAACTCCACATGCCAGAATATTAGGAACAGAAAGAGTTGACTGTAGTGTATATGTTGGATCCAAATCCCTTCTTTTCATTTACTCATTTATTTCTGACATTGGCTGCTTTGTTTTTCCCAGATTTCACAAACTGGGAATATGATTTGTCATGGTGCTTATTGCTGTGGCCTGGTGTGAAAGCCCAGTGTCTAGGAGAGGTCATGGGAGTCGGTGCAGGCCAGCCTGCTTCTACTGGCAGCAGGTGGACCTGGGCAGTTTCTTAAAGGTCTAGGATGTGGGGCTTCTCTGAGAGCTGAGCTTACTGCGCTTAAAGACATTGCCCAGTTCTTGGCACATAGTAGATGCTCAATATGTGATTGTTATTACTGCAGCTGTCTGTATCCACATACAGCAGGTCCTTGATAGCGTCCTTTCCTTCAGCAGGTACATTATAACGCTGATAGTGCTGTAGGAACTTAACTCTTGTTTATGTCAATTAGCCTCTGGTACAGTTGGTTTAGTTATATGTTATTTCTCTTAAAGCCACAGAACCTAATGATGACATGGAGGAGGACTTCTTGTGCTATATATGCATATAGACAAAATATCCCTGACCAATTTAAAATAATCCTTTGAAACGCAGAACAAATAAAGCCATTTCCCCTGATGAAGTTAAACAGAATAAACAAATCCTTCCCTAATAAAAAATACATGTCTCTTTGTAAATTTTGTCTATGGCTAGCAAAATATATTTTTTAAAAAACAGTTCTAAAAGTCTACCTGTCTCCTCAGTACCTGCTGTGTGTCAGGTTCATTGTTTTACGTGTTTGTCATTGGCATTACTCTAAGTCCCATTTCATCCTGAGTGATCCTGAGTTTGGAGAGTGGCCACCGGGCCAATTTACAGCCAGGACAACTCTCTGTAAATGGACAATTTCTGCGATGGGGGAGCAGCAAGTTCATTGTAATCCAACTGAGCTGCAGCAAAGCAAGGCAGAGGCAGTTGGAGGGCATCACAAAGTGTCCAGAAAATGCTGCCGGGACATATAGCTAGGTGCTCGGCTGTCCCCAGTCGTAGTCTTAGAGGCCCTGTGAGCACTCTAGGATCCTTGAATAAAACATTTGACGTATGTGGAGTATTTAATCCGAGATAAACTAAGAGCTAGTACATACCGGGCCCTAAAGTGCCTGTGAGAGCACATTCTCAAGGATTTTAAAAGAAGAAAATTGAGTCCATCATTTTAGAAATCACTGCTCATTCTTTTAGCGTATTGTGAGGCTCAGACTTGTTTGGGGTAGAAGAGAAGGCTGTCTGCAGGCAACATGTGTGTTACATTACAATCTGGAGCACTGAGAGTGGGTCCTAAGGAAAGGCAGCTCCCACATCACTCGGTGAATTCTACTCCAATGAAAGCCCAGAAACTGCAGAAGCTGGAGGCCAACCACATTATCCCTATCACCTCAGGCCATGGGCCTGCTGTCTTCCTGACTTCGTCTCATTCCTTCTAATTTCTGGAAAGAGAGAGTTTCTCCAGTGTGAATGGACATACAAGTTAGCTGTTCTTTCTGCCTCTTTCCCTTTCTTTATATATTAGCATACTGAATTCTCCATTTGAAGGTTTTAGAAATAATCAAAACAATGTCAACACCAACAATAACAGCAGCAACAGCTACAGTTTATTGTAGTCTATTACAGGCCACACATTTTGGTTGTATTTTAAATATAGAGTTCTATTTTTCTCACAACAGATCTGCAAGATAAGGGTTACTATCCCTATTTTCAACTGAGGATAAGGGTATAAATGACAGAGCCCATATTTAAACCTCGTCTTTTGTCTGATGCTATGAGTTCAGAGGTGTATGCTCAAACTTCAAACCATAATCTATGGAATATTTAAGATATCTTCAGATAAGTTTTAAAAACATGTTGCAATGGTCTATAATCTTCCAGAGAGAAACAGCATATACAGGGTGGGGCAAAAGTGGGTTTACAATTGTCCATATGGTAAATAATACAATAATTAATAAATAATAATGCAAGAATAAACTGTTTCACATACAACTGTAAACCTACTTTTGCCCACACTGTATGTGTGGACAATGGATCCGTTTTTCCATGAGTATTTCATGGAATGTTTTAGGAAACACTGCATTAGAATAAAGGCCACACAGAGTCTATCTAGTATTAATCATCTCTGATGCCTGCAAAAAGCCAAACTTCAACCCCAAAGATTACGTTGGAACGGTGCCTTCACTGCACTGGGATGCTAGTGTAACTCATGGGTCACTTGCAGGAGCAGCAGCTGGAGACACCCAATGGGGAGTGTTTCCAGTGTGCAGTTGGGGGAAATTTTTTGCATGGAGATTCAGTCCATGTCACCTTCAGAGCAGGAGAACATGAAATTTCAGCTGTGGCTTGAGCATTTTACTATAGTCATGTGCTGGCTGAAACTTGCTTTAATTTTCCATGTATTAGTTTGTTTTAGTGAAATGGTGGTATCTTTATTTCAATAGTTTGAGCCATTTCAGGACCAGAGAATTATATTAATTTTAATGTGAAGAACGTGTAGGAACTCATTATCCGGCTTCCTTACTTTAATGCTACAGCAACTGAGGCCTGACATAACAGGGCTCACAGCTGGTAGAACTAGGACTCCAGCTTCTCTTCCCATCTCTGCGACTGGTCCTCTCTCCCCTTGAATGACGCCTGGTAAATGGGTTGTCTTGGATGTGGGTGAGAATTAACCAGGAAGGTCATCCTAAGTAAACCCTCTCGGAACATTCACTATGACAACCTGCTGACCTCTGGCACAGGCACAAACATGTTTCTCTCTTACGACAAACAGGTGCTGTCATTTATTATTTTGTATTAAAAACTGAACTCGGAAGTTTCTCAAGAGCTGAAAAATCCCCTGTTTTATTCCACTGCAGTGCGAGTGGGTTTTGTTGTGGTTTTTTTTTGGTTTTTTTTTTTGGTCTGTTGACAGAGCTAAGACGAACCACAGAACCAGTCCCCTCAACTTCTTATCCTAATTTCATTGACACCTATGCCATTGCATTTCAGCATGGCCCACAGAAAATACCTCTCTCTATTCAGTAGCAGAACAGTCCTGATTTGCCACTTGGGCCAGAAAAATTAACCAGGTAAGGTATAGGCAGTGGACTGATAATGTCCACCCTGTGATTACCTAATTGACTAAACCATTTCTGTCCCCCGAATTAACTTTACATTAGCTAATTATTGTTCATGATCTATTTATGTCCTTAGAAAGCTTGAATATTAGAAAAGTTTAAAAAGATTTGTGATTAAAGATGAAAACTCTTTTGCTACTGAAGTTTTTAAACCAAAGTAACAATTCTGTGTTCTTTTATGAATAGACTGTTCACAGAACGTAAATTTATTTTTTCTTAGTAACCTTTCTTCTTTTGGTCTGGAAAGTAAAAAATGGTGCTGTAGAGTTCTGCAACCACAGCAGCTAATTGTAAATGTGTATTGCCTTTTTTACGTATTTCGTGGAACCAATATAAAGTAACAAACTGAAGTTGCTTTTAATCATAGGTATTGGCCATTTTTTAAAAAAAAAAAAGCTTCGTTCTTATGGTAGCTGGCAACTTGAAAGTGTCACGAATCAAAAATGTAAACCGTCCATAGTGAGAGAGAAACTGAGGAAGCTTCACGATCGATGTGTTATCTTCCTCTGAGCTGAATCGTTATTAGAGCCACTAAATAACGTCTCTCCCTTTTCCTATCAGGACAGCAGCAAAATATACACAACACACATTTCTTACTTGGAAATCTACAATGAATGTGGCTATGATCTCTTGGATCCAAGACATGAAGCCTCCAGTTTGGAAGACTTGCCGTGAGTAGCAGAACAACAAAGAACAGGGAAAATTACTTTCAGATGTTTCCTGCAATTATTTTCTCTGAAACTTTTGCATGTTTCTGGTCTCCATTGTAATTAACAAACACTGGATAACAGAAACTTTTTGTAATATAATGGATATTTTCTCACTAGTGATAGGAACTAAGATAGCTTAGAGCTCTCTTCTTGGGAAAATCTCTTGGAGTTGGTACAGGGAGAGCAGTGAGGGTCCTGGGAGTGTGAGCTGAGAGGACTGAGGGGACCAGGCAGTCCCGCTCTACTCCTGCCCTATGAAACCCTTCACCCTTTCGACTGTGGCCTTTCGCTGAAGAAGGCGTTCAAATTAGGCTTCCAGCAACAATGAGAGAAACTGAAAGAGAGAAAATGCCAGAGGAGCAAAAAGAGCTTCTTGACTATCATTAAGGCTAACGGTGACAATCATTTGGTCATGATTGGCACTGATGGTTTCGTGACCCAACTATAAATAGAGTCTTCAGAACTTATCTAATAATAGAGTAAGTTACCCTGCCAGCATTTCTATAACATTACTCACTGCTTGTTTGAATATCTGCCTAAATTAGACATATGTTAATTGGTAACTGCATATACTTTGCCCAGACATCTTCATATATCAGAAGATGCTAGAGCCAAGAAAACACACTGTAATATTCTTCTTATTAAATATTCTAAAACAATTTAAAAATATATTAATCTTCTACCAAAAAAGATCAGCAACCAGTTGTTTAATTTGTAAACCATCTTTATATATATTCTCCCATTTGTGTTTGAATGTTTTTACATATCATCTCTTTTATGTTTATAGTATTCATTAGAGAAAGTTAGAAAATGGGATGTTTGTCGGTACAATAAATATTTGTATAAGAATTAAAGGAAAGGGGGAAAAAAGGATTGAGAGGAAGGAAAAATTACTTCGTGGAAGAAATTGGCCTTAAAGAAACTATTGGAATTACATTTACAAAAAGGTAAAAGTTTCCCATCACTACTAAAACAATATCCACTATATTACAAAAAGATTCTGTGTCCAGTGTTCATTAATTACCATTGCCGCCAGAAAGAGTGGCTTCACACACGCTTGAACTGGGAGCAGCTCTCACTGAAGTCCTGCCTGTCTAGTTCCCTGGTTTCCTTGTTGTGAGCTGACATATACCAAACACTCTTCGTACCATCCAAAAAGGTAAAACTCTCCTCGTAGGAACAACAGCATTAAAGATACGAGGTGAGGTCGGAAAGGCTAGGTGTTGAGGATTTGTGTGAAGTAAAAGCCGGCTTCTGAGGGACTTAGACAAGAGGCTTTAGTGAGAGATTGCTCTTCATTTTAACAGGTGACTTAAGTCATTTTCTAGCTCCAGTCCTACCTATATACCTCCAGGCTAAATCTCACTTAAAACTACATTGAACAAGCCACATCTACACTGAAGAACTTAAAGCAGCTTAGCAATAATCCGGAAGTGAAGGGCTTGGCTATAATGAACATGAAGGAGGAGATGTAACATGTAAGGAGGGACGCAACAATAAATAAATGAGAAATAAAATTAATTGATTATGCTCAGCACCTTGGCTTTGATTGGATTAGAAGGGAAGGTGAATTGTGTAGGTTGGTGCCCTCCTCATTTTCCTGGTTGAGGAAAGGAAGCTGTAAGAGGCGTGACTTGCCCAGGGTTTCAAAACTAATCGGTTAATGGTAGAGCAAGGATGAAAAACTAGAGCTCTCACCTTCATACCAGAGTAGCAAAAAGAGCTTCAAGATCTTAGTGTGGGGTATAGAGAACTAAGGAGTCGTGGCCCTAAAAAGGAGCTCCATTAGGAAACCTGACTGGGTGGGGTAGCCTTCCTATACATGATGTCGGAGTGCCAGACTAACGTCCATCGATTTGCAAATGTGCAATGAGTTTTTATTTTTTTTTTTTTAATTTTATTTTATTGTTTAAAGTATTACAAATAGTAGTACATATGTCTCCTTTTTTTCCCCCATTGACCTTCCCCTGGCCTCTCCTACCCCACAGCACATGCCCTCATCCACCCTCCTCTCCCAGTGTCTTTTGTTCATTGGTTATGCTTATATGCATGCATACAAGTCCTTCAGTTGATCTCTTACCTCTTCCCCCGCAACCATCCCAGTGTTCCTGCTGTAGTTTGATAGTCTGTTTGATGCTTCTCTGCCTCTGTATCTCTTTTTGGTCATCAGTTTATAATGTTCTTTATTATCCATAAATGAGTGAGATCATGCGGTATTTTTCTTTCACTGACTGGCTTATTTCACTTAGCATAATGCTCTCTAGTCCCATCCATGCTGTTGCAAATGGTAAGAATTCCTTCTTTTTATAGCAGCGTAGTATTCAATTGTGTAGATGTACCACAGTTTTCTAGCAATGAGTTTTTAGATACAATACCAAAGCATGATATGTGAAAAAAAAAACACGGCATAAATTATCTTAAACTGACCTTGTATTTGTTATTTTTGTTACCCAGCTATGGACTCAGCCTTTCTATAAGAAACCCTGTTTTTTGTTGTTATTATTGTTGTTTTTTCCAATCTATTTAAACTAAAACAACAACAAACAAACAAAGAAAAACAGTTTACCCATTCCTTCCACCCCCAACTCTGGCAACCCTAATCTGTTCTTTGTATCTATGAAAATTTACAACACAAAGAATGACCCCTAATGTAAATTATGGACCTATAATTAATAAAACAACAATAACAAAAGGAATGACTTATTGATACATGTAACAACTTGAGTGAATCTCCAGGGTGAGTGAAAAAGCCATTCCCGAAAGGCTAAGTGCTGTATGATATTATTTGCAAATCTGTCTAAAAACATTTATGTAATATCTTTAAATGGCAAAGTTATAGAAATCATTAACAGATTCGTGGTTGACGGAATTAGGGAGGGAAGTGGGGATGGTTCTCCAGGCCAGTGCAGGATCCTTATGGTGATGGGCTATTCTGTATCTTGACTGTGGCTGTGGATATACAAAACTGCCTGCGTGCCACAAACACACACAAGTATAAGAAAAACTAAAACGTCTAAATAGATCAGTGGATTGTGTCAATGCCATTGTCCTGGTTGTGATAACTCGGATACAGGTACATGGGATCTCTCTGCATTATATTTTACAGCTGCACGTGGACCTACAATTATCACACAATAAAAAGTTTAATTAAAAGTAATTGGCTCCTCTGTCAAATATTAATTGACCATAGAGGCATGGGTTGATTTCTGGGCTCTTTGTTCTGTTCCACTGATCTATATGCCTGTTCTTGTACCTGTACCAGGCTGATTTGATTACAATGGCCTGTGCTATGGTTTGATATCCAGTATTGTGATCCCTCCAACTTTGTTCTTCTTTCTCAAGATTGCTGAGGCTGTTCTGGGTCTTTTTTGGTTCCATATAAATTTTTAGAATATTTTTTCTAGATCTATGAAATATGTCATGGGTATTTTAATAGGGATTGCATTGAATCTGTAGATTGTTTTGGGTAGTAGACATTTAAATGATATTAATTCTAACAATCCATGAACACGGTATGTGCTTCCACTTACTTGTATCTTCCTCAATTTCTTTCTTTAATGTCCCATAGTTTTACCTCCTTGGTTAAATTTATTGCAAGTACCTTATTTTGTTGTTGTTGTAATAGTAAATGAGATTGTTTCTTAGTTTCTCTTTCTGATAATTCATTATTGGTGTATGAAATGCCATTGATTTCTGGATATTTATTTTGTATCCTGCTATTTGCCAAATTCAAAACAATATGGAGTTTCTTCAAAAAATTAAAAATGGAACTGCCTTTTGATACAGCAATCCCACTTTTGGGAATATATCCTAGACTCCTGAAACACCAATCAGAAAGAATATATGCACCCTATATTTATAGGAGCATTGTTTACAATAGCCAAGATCTGGAAATAGCACAAGTGTCCATCAGTAGATGAACAGATAAAAAAGCTGTGGTATATTTACACAATAGGACACTATGCATCTGTAAAAAAGAAGGATCTCTTACCTTTTGCGACAGCATGAAATAAGCCAGTCAGAGAAAGACAAGTACCATTTGGTCTCACTTATATGTGGAATCTAATGAACAAAATGAAGTGACAAACAAACTAGAAACAGAAGCATGGATACAGAGAACAGACTGACAGCTGTCAGAGAGTAAGGGGGTGGGGCAGACAGAATGAAAGAAGGTAAAGGGACTAGCCAAAAACTTATATGCATAGTGCATAGACACAGATAAGAATGTAGTGAGGGCCAGAGGAGGGGAGAGTGGGTCTGGATGGAGGGGAACAAAGAGAAAGAGCAATGGGGGACATCTGTAATAATGTCAACACTAAAAATAAAATATAATTTTAAAAAGTAATTGGCTATATATTTATATAGAGAGATATATGTATATACACACATATGTGTATTAAGTCTTCTTTATTTAGTAATTTAAATGAAAATAGAACCTCTGTTTTTGAAAGCTCTTTATATAATTGCTATATAAAGAATATAGTTAGAATCTAAGTGTGTCTCATGAAGTAAAACAGTATAACTGCTAGTCTTAACTGTAGGGAAAATAGTCACCTTACTTGGGTGTAATTTTAGTATTCCTAAATAGGGACATGTATTCCATTTAAGGTTCCAAAGTTGGTCATGGTTATTATTGTTACAAAGAAAGTCAGTAGACTTCAGAATCTAGTATTGAAATCTTGGGTGTGTTGTGTTTTTTTAAGTAATTTGTCATCAAAGGGAAAAAAGAGTTGACAAATGTTAAATTTAATTCACCAGTTTTCTAATACCTAATCAATATAAAACACTGCAAAGCGCCCCAGGAGTTACAAAAGGATTAATGCTTAGCCTCTGCCCTCGGGGCTTTAGTCTAGTCATGTGGAATCACCCAATTATTCAGTAAACATTTCTCGATGGGTTCCAGGAGATCCAACTCTGCTGCACACACTGTGCTGGGCACTGAGTTTACTAACTTAGTCTTTGCTCTCCTGGAACCCATCGAGTGGGCAAACTACTACAGAACAGCATAAGGAGGAATATGAGCAGCATCGTAAGAGAGGCACCAGAATGACAAGCGCTTACAGGAGAAAGAAACCACAGGGAGAGATTCATGGAGAAGGTGACAGGTGAAGTAGGCCCTGAGGGGGCATAGGAAGAGCAGTGGGGTGTGGCGTCCATGTAGAAACAAGGTAGTGAAGTTGATGTGTGTTGCTCATTCTGTGACAGTTATGGACCTGTGGGATTGGGACCAGTCAGGGAGTAGGTGAGAACAGTAAGACTGGAAAGATGAGTGCGAGGATTGGACAGTCAAGGTGTAGCCCCTGGCAGCCTGAGTAGCATCAGTCAGATCTTTGGTTTCTGATGACTAACTTGCATCTTGCCAAATGTCTTCAACTATCCAAAAATTCAATCTGAAAACCCAAGGTCAATTGTAATAGACCGAATGATACATAGACTAATTTCTATGAAAGTTTCAGAGCAGGGAGATAAGTATGCTACCTGCAAACCTTTATCACCTGATCCAGGTGATCCCTCTGATCTATCTGATGCAACCTTTCCTTTTAGTCACCTAGATTTTGTTCTAAAGACTCTTCCCCACATGTCCTCTCTCTAGGCAGACTCAGCACTGTTCCCACCTCAGCAGCACTGCCAGCTCTTAGCTCAATCAGATCACTGGTCTTGGCATATACCAGTAAAATTAGGAAACCATTAGAGTCATGGGAGCAGAGACAACTGGTGTGAAAGGACTGGACTGGGCTATGACAGAAAAATGATTGGTTGATGTGGTCTCACATTGGTTGATGTGAGACTACAGCAGCTCTAAGTCATCTGTATGCCTTCTCCAGAATGTCATGTAGCTATAATCATACAGTATGTGGCCTTTTCACTTAGTAATATCCATGGCTTCTTTTTAATCCTATTTAATAAAAGAGTAATATGCAAATTGACCATATCTCTGCCACACCCACAAGCCATGCCCACCAGCCAATCAGGAGCAGGTATGCAAATTAGCCCAACCAAGATGGCTGCAGCCATGGAGCAAGCAGGAGGCTTGGGTTTCCCCAGCAATGGAGGAAGCCAAGCTTTGTGCACACCCTGGCCAGCCCAGGCCTCTGCTCAAGGCTACAAAGTTTCAATTATAGAAGATAAATAAATCCCAGATCCCAGGGCCTTCCTTTGGGTCACTGGGGGGCATGGCTGGCCTGCAAACCACCACAGGCCCCTCGCCCAGGCTGCCACATGCTCCAAGGGAACCCCCACCCTGATCCAGGACACCCTTCAGGGCAAATCAGCTGGTACACACCCGTGCACCAGGCCTCTATATCCTATCTAATAAAAGAGTAATATGCAAATTGACCATCACTCCAACACACAAGATGGCCACCACAAGATGGCCAGCAGGGGAAGGCAGTTGGCAGGGATCAGGCATGCAGGGGAAGGCAGTTAGGGGTAACCAGGCCTGCAGGGGAGGGCAGTTAGGGGCTATCAGGCTGGCAGGGGAGCAGTTAGGCATCAATCAGGCTGGCAGGAGAGTGGTTAGGGGGTGATCAGGCTGGCAGGCAGAAGCAGTTAGGGCAATCAGGCAGGCAGGCAGGTGAGCAGTTGGGAGCCAGCAGTCCTGGATTGTGAGAGGGATGTCCGGCTGCCCGTTTAGGCCCGGTAGGATCGGGCTGAGCTGAGGGACACCTTGCCCCCCCCCCCCGTGCATGAATTTCATGCACCGGGCCTCTAGTGTTGAATAATATCCCATTGTTTGGATGTACCAAGTTTATTTATTAATTTACCTACTGAAGGACATCTTGGCTGCCTCCAAGTTTTTTAAGTGGTGAATAAAACTGCTGTAAACATCCATGTGCAGGTTTTTTGAGAACATGGTTTTCAACCCCTTTTGGGTAAATACCAAGGAGCACAATTTTGGATCACATGGTAAAGTATGTTTTGTAAAAAACAGCCAAACTGTCTTCCAAAGTGGCTGTGCCATTTTGTATTCCCACCAGCAATGTATGAGAGTTCCTATTGCTCCACAGCCTCACCAGTTTGATTTTCTTAATGTTCCAATGTTGGCCATTTCTATAGGTGTGTAGTACTATCTCATTATTGTTTTCATTTGCATTTCCCTGATGACATATGATGTAGAGCATCTTTTCATATCCTTATTTGCCACCTGTGTATCTTCTTTGGTGAGGTGTCGTTTAGATCTTTCCCTCATTTCTTAATTGGGTTGTTCATTTTTGTATTGTTGAATTTTAAGAGTTCTTTTTATATTTGGGATAGCAGTCTTTTATTGGATGTGTCATTTACAAATGTTTTCTCCAAGTCTGTGGCTTATCTCCTAATTATGCTGACATTATCTTTTGTGGAACCAACGTTTTTAATTTTAATGAAATCCAGTTTATAAATTATTTCTTTCAGGAATCATGTCTTCTGTGTTGTATCTAAAAAGGCATCACCATAACCCAGGTTATCTAGGCTTTTCTCTATGTTATCTTGTAGGATTTTAATAGTTTTACATTTTACATTTAGATCTACGACCATTTTGAGTTCATTTTTGTGAAAAGTGTAAGGTCTGTGTCTACATTAATCTATTTGCATGTGGATGTTCAGTGTTTTAGCACCATTTGTTGAAGAGACTGTCTTTGCTTCATCGTATTGCCTTTGATCCATTGTGAAAGATCAGCTGACCATATTTATGTGGGTATATTTCTTTTCCATTGATCTATAAAAGTCTTTTTGTTGTTGCTGTTAATCCTCACTCGAGGATATTTTTCCATTGATTTTTAGAGAGAATGGAAGAGAGAGGGAAAGACAGAGAGAAACATCGATGTGAGAAAAACACATCAATTGGTTGCCTCCTGTATGAGCCCCAACCAGGACCCCAGGCCGGGGAGGCGCCTGCAACTGAGGTGCATGCCCTTGACCAGAATCAAACCCAGGACCCTTTAGTCCGCAGGCCGATGCTCTATCCACTGAGCCAAACCAGCTAGGGTAAGATCTATGTAACTCTTAAAGTCAGTAGTGTTGGTCCTCCAATTTTGTTCTCCTTCAATATTTATTTGCTATTCTGCATCTTTTGCCCCTCTATATAAACTCAAATTATTTTGTCAATATCCACAATATACCTTGCTGTGATTTTTATTGGGATTACATTGAATCCATATATCAAGTTGGGAAGAACCGATATCTGTACAATATCGAATCTTTCCATGAACATGGAATAGCTCTCTATTTATTTAGTTCCTCTTCTATTTCTTTCACCATAGTTTTGTACTTTTCTTCCCATAGATCTTGTGCATATTTTGTTAAATTTATACATAATTATTTCATTTTGTTGGGTACTAATGTAAATGGTATTTTGTTTCTTATTTCAATTGCCACTCAGTCATTGCTGGTATATAAGAGAACAATTGGCTTTTGTATATTAACCTTGTAGTCTACATTGTTGCTATAATCACTTGTAATTCCAGCAGCTTTCCCCCTCCCCCCCCCTTTAATTCTTTTAGATTTTCTACATAGGTGATTATGCCATCTGTCAACAAAGACAGTTTTATTTCTTCCTTCCAATTCATATACCTTTTCTTCCTTTTCCCTTCCTTCCTTCCTTCCTTCCTTCCTTCCTTCCTTCCTTCCTTCCTTCCTTCCTTCCTTCCTTCCTTCCTTCCTTCCTTCCTTCTTTCTTTCTTTCTTTCTTTCTTTCTTTCTTTCTTTCTTTCTTTCTTTCTTTCTTTCTTTCTTTCTTTCTTTCTTTCTTTCTTTCTTTCTTTCTTTCTTTCTTTCTCTCTCCCCCCCTGCTTTTTTTTTCATTATTGCATCAGTGAAGATTTCCAGCACAAAGTTGAAGAGCAGTGGTGAGAGAGGACATCCTTGCCTTAAATCTGATCGTAGTGGGAATGCTTTGAGTTCCTCACCATTTGGTAGATGTTAGCTGTATGTCTTTGTAATAGTCTTTATCAAGTTGAGAATGTTTCTCTATATTCCTAGTCTACTGAAAGTTTGTATCATGAATGGGTGTCAGATTTTGTCAAATGGTTTTGCTGCATCTACTAGTATTGATATGGTTATGTGATTTTCCTTTTTTTAGTGTGCTGATGTGATGAATTATATAATTGATTTTTGAATGTTGAACTAGCTTTGTAAACCTGAAATAAATTTCACTTGGTTGTGGTTTATAATTCATGTTATATATTATTGGATTCGATTTGCTAATATTTTGTTGAGGATTTTTGCATCTATTTTCATAAGAAATATTGGTCTATAGTTGTCTTTTCTTGTACTGTGTTTGTCTAGTTTTTGGTATTAGGTTAATGCTGGCCTCATAGAATGGATTAAAAATTATTACTTTTGCCTCTATTCTCTAAAAGAGATTGTAGAAAATTAGTATAAATTTTCCTTAAATATTTGCTAGAGAACCTGGTGTTTTTAGTAGTTTAAATTAAATAACTTAATTTCTAAAATGTCATGTGATTGGCTATATTTTTCCTTATCCATAAAAAGATCTAATGTTAAATAAAATTATAAAGAAAAAATATAATTTGGAGCTACCAGAAAGAGTTTTAAAATTATCTCAATAGTAGTTAAATAGCAAAAATATCCATTCCTTTTAGCTTGTTCTATCTGTTGGAGTTAGACCAGTGAGGCCTGGGTTCAGCCATCTTGGTACTGGCTAGGGAAGAATTCAAGAGTCAAACTATAAGAGAACATTTATTTGGAACACCAAAGAGGTAGAAGAAGTAATTTGTAGAAGAAATGGGCTTAGGAAACAAGTTATAGAGGTAAAGGAAGGATCCTTGGAGCTTAGAAGTGAGGAAAGTCAAGGTGACTTCCCTGGCAGGGTAGGAAGAAGAGGGGAAAGTCAAGGGTGGGCTCCCAGAAGAGAGAGCCAGCTGGGCCTTTCATCCTAAAGGTTTTAAGGAGGTCCCAGGGAAAGATCTTAATAGAATATCCATCAGCTTTCCCAGTGTGTCCTTTCAGGGCTGGGTTCTCCACTCATTGATAGGTTAGCACCAGAGCAGTGGGTCTGGTTTTGCTGCTTTTCTGGGCCTGAAGCTGAAATACAACTGAGGCCTAGATATTATCTCTCGGGAGGAAGGGTCAGGGCTTCCAAACAAAATGACCAGCAATATGCTAGGCCAGGAAGGGTCACCTTGGGGCCTTACAATTGTCTGTTGCTAGACACCCAGGGTTTTCCACCCCAGTGACCTTCTATGCCTGGCCCAAAGTCCTTGCTCTGCTTTATGTCTTTCTAACTGCCTACTACACATCTAGGTTAAGATCAATACAAAAATGTATTGTAGGTTCATAAAACTTTCTCAATTGATGTTTCAACTCTTTATTATAATCTATAACAAATGAAATCTTTTAGATTAAAAAAAATCGATATAAAGAAAATGTACCTTTGAAGTTGTTAAAATACAGGAAGGAGGGCCCCCCTTACATATTTCTCCTAAAAATTTATATCTCCTCTTTTCTCCAAATCTCCACCATAGAGAACTTCTGAGAACGTGTGTTGGGTGGAACATAAAAGGAGGTTGAAAACTGCTGAACTAGAGAATATTCTCTTTATTAAAGTAAATAGTGACACCATATTTACAATATGCAAAACATATCTAGTTACTTAGAGGAACCTGGTGGTTCCCCTCCCATTTTCATGAGGCCTGCCTAAGTCAAGGTCACTAAACAGGGCTACCTCTAGTCCATATGGTACCTTCATGTGAATTATTAAAAGGCACCCTTGCCATTTGCTGGAAATTGTTGTAATATGCTGGTTTTGTTAGATGACACTTTAGTACTCTCACCGACATTTGTCATAATAAATATACAACCTCATTATGTTCATTGCAGCCCCTGGGACATGGTACCATTATGTAGTGCCCTGTTTGCACAATGGCATGGGGGCATTCCCAAGTAGAAGAAAAAAAGAAAAGAAATCACCTATGGCAACATTTGCCTATAACATGAAAACGAGAAACCAGATTCATTGCAGTAACTCCTGGAAAGTTCCTGTTGGGCAAGTTGGTGGTAGTGGAATGTTGTGGAGGCGGGCAAGGGGGCTGGGGAGGTTCTTTCATTGACGGCTTCCATTATTGAGAGCAAGAGCTTGGCTATTGCTCTTTATATGTCTTCAGTTAGAAAGAGCCTCCAAATTCCAATTACTTAGCTAAATGGAAAAGATTCTCTGTTTACAGAGAAAATACAAAGCTTGCTTCTTCCCCATCATTAAGCAGATCGAGTATACTTCGCAAAACTTTTCCACTTAGGTGTCCAAGTTAAGACTATCGGAGACATTTGTTTGAAATCTAAACTTTTTAGAAACATTTTGTAGGAAAACGACTCACAAGCCCTTTCAAAAAGAATCAAATAAATAGTTTGGGGGTTTCCATCTTGGAATTGGGATGTTTATTTAAAAAACTCTAATAAAGCCGTCTTTCAAGCCCATGAAAATTACAGTCAGAATCAAGTGGCGACTAAGGATTCAGGAAATAGCTATTGATTTGTGAGAGAGTGGGGGAAAGAAAGTGCCAGGAAGGAAGCAACTTGAGGAGAAACTTTTGCTAATGATTCTTATTTCCTCCAACTTTGAAAAACCATTCCACCCGCAGCAGTTTAAGACATTCTCACTCCCAGATTAGCCCACCTAGGTGAGAGGTAGTACCCAGGGCATGACTGCGCTTTTCTGAGCAAAGGCATGAGATGGGATGGGGCTGACACACAGGCTCAAGGCTTAGTGAAAAGGGATTTTTCAATGAGGACAGGCAGGGCAATAAGGGAAAGTCCAGGCCTCCTGCCCAAGGGATTGGGCAGAAACCAGGCAAGAATTGAAGAAGAGCTGGCCAGGGCGATCCTGATTGGAGAGAGAAATTTGTACTGCAGAAGAATCCATGTGGATGCCAGAGATGGAGTCTTTCATAAGGTGCCCTGAGATGCGCCCTAAGCATGGGTACAGCTATGAAAGAAGCTAAATTACTTTGGACACAAACCTGCCTTTTTATTTACGTTTCAAAGTCTCCCTGGGCAAAAAATCAGAAAATAGTAAGGGAACCATAATATCAGAAGTCAGAGAAACGTGTAGTGATACGCTATGATAGACAGCTGAAAGTGACATGCAGAGAAGGGGGCATGTGCAGAGTTATTTTGATCAAACTGACAAAGCTGGACCAGCAAATATAGAAGTCCAATGGTTCTGAAGTAGCCACACTGGAGATCAAAGGCTCTGCACCAAAAAAAAGTAGCTTAGCCAAATGTCACTGGTGACATTTCAGAAACACTTTCTACCTTATGCTCCTAATTATTATTTCTATCTATAATAATAAAAGCTAATTAGACTGGATGCCCTTCCAGATGAAGCTGGGTCTGTGAGGGAAGCCCAGGTCCCAGCTGGCCAGCCCCAATCGGCCCCGATCGGGACTGAGCAAGATGGCCCGATGGCTCCCATCACTGGCCAGGCACGGGACCCCACTTGTGCATGAATTCATGCAGCCGGCCTCTAATAGAATATAATCCTAAATCCATTTAGGTTGTCCAGTAAGTGAACACTCTTAGAATGCCATAGTTGCTTGTTTTCCATGTTTTTTATTTCAGTGAAATAATGGTGAGAGATATATGTATGCTGTGTCCTTACTATCACTTAGGACAGTGGTTGTCAAGCACTGCATCTGTCTTGGTCTCACCACACACGTGAGAGGTGACTGCCTCAGAGTTAGAGAATTCTTTTTATCTTCATGTTGAAAGAGACAGGACTCTCCTCCCACTTTTTATGTACCATCTCATCACTTATTTCATACTCTTATCTTCCTTCCAATATTACCTAGAACCTGTGGATTTAGGAAAGTTTCTAACTTCTGTGTCCTTAGAGATTGAATTTAGCCAAATTTTCTCGAACACTTCAAAAGGATCAGGGTGAAAATAAAATTTAAGGAATAAAGGGGGTTCCTAAAAATAGAACACAATTCATCCATTTCAGTTAAAGGTGCCTTCATGTTTTCCAAGCATTTTTTGGACCCATAAGCATTTTTAATAAGCTTACTTATGAGTCTTGTTGAAAAATAAATAAAATACACTTGTTTTCATTAAAGGAAGAGATCTTTTTCCATCTTAGTTGGTATTGTTGAAGGAGACAAAAAGGAGTTCAAAACTTGGCAAAGAATCACATAGTTAGTGACATATTGGTCACAGATGTGCGGGGAGAGCTACACTTTCTTCCTGTGATTAGTACTCTAAATGCCCACAAATTACATCTGAAAGTCAGATAACCTCCTTACAAAAGAGAAGAATGAAAATTATGGTATTTTTAAAATCTTCATTTTTAAGGTATTGTCGGGGTGTTTTTATAAACAGGCGAGTGACAAATGTTTACTTGCAATTTGTATTTTTAGAGATGTAATGGCAGATGATGCCCACCTTTACTTATTATCCTCAATCCCAAATGTTCAAGCAAGTGCAGTACTTGTAAATGATAAGATTTCCTTCCCTTAACAATTCTAGAAGGTCAGGAAGGCAAAACTCAAAAGGCAGACGGGAACTCGCCCTACTAATTGCATTGCTTGCATCTGTAGGCCTTTGAAGCAAAGTAGGAGGAGTTTGGCCAAGTTGTATTCAGTGGAATCAAGTGCTCAAGGACTTTAAGGAGAATACAGATAAGACACTCGGGGAGCAGGGTTAGGACTCACCTGGGAGGACGCGGCATTGACAGGTGGATGCCCGTGAAGGCAGTTGTGATAGATGAACATGATTCCAGCCCCACGACTCTGACTATAAGGATGTAATGGAAGGAAAGGGCATATTGTAAAAGAAAAAGGATGAAAAAACACATCTGATGGACATAAAAATAATAATGACAAACTAAAGCTTCTTGAGAATTTTTTACTCATGTTGATAAGAAAACTAGACAAGGTAATGACTCCTAGAGGGAGGACAGATGTCTTGATTCTCATCATGTTTAAATTACTGAGCTGACCAATTTCAAATGTCATATAAATTGAAATTGAAAAAAAAAGGTGAAAAGTTGGCAAAAAAAATTAGTGCATTACCAATATAAGTAACTGAACTTATGACACAAATGGCCAAGTTTCCTGACATAGGTAGAAGGTTATCTAGTTGCATTTTTAGTTCAGTAATATGCATCGCAAGATGATTTAGTGATCTGATGATTGCAAAGACAGGTAGCTTTAAATCAGGAGCCCCAAAGCTATTTGATGTGCTGTCAAGGACATGTCAGTGTTTGATGTAAATTGACTCCTGTCTGCTGCCTTGTGTGTTATTTGATTTTATAAGTTCAAGACATCATACTCTACATCTTTTAAAAACTAAGCCTATTAAAAAAAATACTTCAAGTTCCTTTCATTTTAAAGTACCTCATTTCTGTTGTTTCCCATTTCCTAGGAAAGTGACAATATTGGAGGACCCTGATCAGAACATTCACCTGAAAAACCTTTCTCGCCATCAGGCAACCACGGAGGAAGAGGCGCTGAACCTGCTTTTCTTAGGAGACACCAACAGGATGATTGCAGAGGTAAGAGACTGTCCTCTGGAGGAGATCATGGGATTTTAGGGACAGCAAGGACCTTACACACGATCCCATCTAACTCTCAGTTGCCGAGTAGGAAACCTAGATCCAGAGAAGTGAGAAGACTTTCCCAAGCTCAACAGCTACTTAATGAGCAGGAACTAGCATCTAGACTCTTAATTTTTATATTTTTCAACTTCAAACAAATTGGTTTGCAGCTAATGAATGACAACTCATTAAATATCTTAATTATAGGAATTTTTGCATAATGTTTGCAATTTAAAAATACACAATTCATTCTTCCTAATCTCAAATTACCCATGTGTTGGTGTTTGTTTACATTTCCATATGTTTTCGTGTATTCACTGGAGGATTACTTATAAAGCATTTGGATTAATGCACGGGACACAGGAAGTGCTCTCTGCATTGGCAGCTGTCTCTGGCAGATCTGGGAACACTGTCACAGTGTGTAATATGAGTAGCTTCGGTGTGATATTTGATACATACTTATACTATTTGTTGTTTATCTGACTTCAAATTTAACTGGACACCTGCATTTTACCTGGGATCCCAAGGCAGGAGCCAGGATTGACCCGCCATGGTCAGGGGACCATGACCTCAACCAGTTACAGGCTGGAGGTGGAGGGTCACGAGACTGTCATCCAGTGACCCTGTGGGGAAAGGAGCGGGTAGGAGTGGTGGGGGGAACAGTTCCCCAAATGCGCAGCTGACCGTTAGTCCTGGCAGTTTCCTTTTTAAACCATGTTCCCAGCTTCTCTGTCTCTGATGACAAGCAGCAGGGGAGGACAATAAGCTGGGAGGATAAGCATTCTGGGAAAGTCTATCAACTGACCTTTCTTCCTGCCCCATTTTCACTCTCTTGAATGTACTACCTTAGATACAAGACAGATAAATGGAAACCAAATGCAGATACTGAAAATATGGTGTGGACATCTGTTTCTGTGTTGAGCCGTTACTTTTGTTGTTGGTGGTGGTGGTTTTTACAGTTCTGCGTCAATACTTTTCAATAGACTAACTTCTATAAATTGAGCTTATGTGCCACATATGATATGGACTTAAGGACTCTTAAACTATTACTTTCATTTCAGGAGACCTTTACAAAGATTTTTAAAATCTTTATTGTTGAAAGCATTACATATGTCCCCTTATTTCCCCCATTGGCCCCTTCTAGTCTGCACCTGCCCCCTGACCCAGGCTTCTTCACCCTATAGTCTGTGTCCCTGGGTTATGCATATATGCATACAAGTTCTTTGGTTGATCTCTTCCCACCCACCCCCACATTCCCTCTGAGATTTGACAGTTTGTTACCTTTGCATAGTTTCTAATTTCAGAATATCTTGTTTTGCTTTATAAAATTGGCATTTGTGTTTTGCTTCAACATTTGGCCCATGTGGTCATCTGTGGTGCTCTTATTTATCACAATAATTAAAGATTGAGGAATAAAGGCAGATTAAAAATTAAGGAGTCTGATGATGAAAGATTTAGCATGCCCCATTAAAAATCCTGTTCCTTCATACACAGTTTAATAAACAGCAAGCCAAGAAACCAGAGACATATGAAAAAGAGAATAAGTGCTATTGGAAAACAAGCGGAGAAGCCTGTCCCTGCCTCAGTGCTAACTTCCTCCAGAAGTATCTCACTCATCTGAGAGAAGTTGAGGCCTGTTCCCACAGCGTCCCCACGTCTATAATGGGTTATTGTGGGTTCCTGGCCCCTTATTTATCATGACCTCTATAAGCTTAAAAGATTGGCCTTTGCTATCTAGTTTGTCAACTTAGCTCACTACATCTTTTCACACTGGTATAAAGTTTTGAGGATCTCAGACTTCCTTTATACAAGCTTATCTGTCATGTTCCTTCATCTTACAAAATCCCCACAGTCTTTTCCTATTACTTACTGATGAGTATCTAATGATCTATACTAATAAAAGGGGAATATGCTAATTAGACTGGATAGACCAGACATCATTCTGGACATCTTTCCTGACAAAGCTGGGGCCCAGGCGGCGTCGCCCAGGGTCCCGGGTGCCTTCGGCCGGCCAGAGGGAGGGAAGTCTAGGTCCTGGGTGTGGAGGCCAAGGCAGAGGCAGTTAGGGGTGATCAGGCAGGCAGGTGAGCGGTTAGGGGTGATCAGGCAGGCAGAGGGGTTAGGGGTAATCAGGCAGGCAGAGGGGTTAGGGGTAATCAGGCGGGCAGAGTGGTTAGGGGCGATCAGGCAGGCAGGCAGGCAAGCGGTTAGGAGCCAGCGGTCCTGGAATGTGAGAGGGTGCAGGCCGGGCTGAGGGACCTCCTTCCCATGCACAAATTTCATGCACTGAGCCTCTAGTATTATTATAAATACACTGTAACCTGAAGAAGTCCAATTCAAATAGTGCTGGTATGCATTATGTTTTTAATGTATTCCATTTTCCAGTGGAAAGCCTAATTGTTTTAAACCAAATCTAATAGATGTGGGATGTTTCTGGGCTTGCTTTTATTTTTTCTTTGGTAAGAATAGCTACGATGTTATACTGAGAACCTACTCAAAAGACTTGACATTGTTGTAGACACTGTATAATTATATTATTTCTGATTCTTATTGTATAGAGAAAACTGAGGCTAAGGATGTCAGAACACTGGCTGAGCATCCAGGTCTGAGTGACCCAGAGCCGTGTTCTTTCCTTCCGCCTCATTCCACAAGTGCCATTATCACACTCACGTGTCAAATTCTTCAAGTGAGGATATATTTCTGAAATATTTAAAAGGATAGTAAGTATTTAGCACTTCAGTTTAATCTCTTGAATTCATTGAAAGCAAATACATAAAAATATAAATGAAAAAGAACTGTCAATCCCTGGAAATACTTTATTATTCAGTCTCTAAAGAAGCATGTTCTAGATTGAACCTCGCTGTCAGAATGTAATTTGACAGCACAGAACAAGATTGCCAGGATAAAAAGAAAGCACTATTCTTTTTTTTTTCTTCTCAAAAATAAGCTTCCCAAATTCCCATTTACACAGAGACATCCAGAAGTTGCCATGGTAACCAGAAAACATTTGCAAAACAAAGTCTGCAAATGTGGGACACCAGTGAAGTGCTCTTCCCTTGCAAGATCTCCCTCAAAGCCAGCATTTTAAAGAAAAATGATCAAGATTAGCCTCATCCTCTTCTTGCTTATTCAGAACTCTTAAATAATTTTTGTAAGTCTACCAGTGTTTTGAATAAGACCTGATTATATCCTTAGGGTAAAAAAAATTTTTAAGTTGAATTGCTGAGCCAAAGAGAATAAATATATTAAAAACTCAACTGTGTATGGCCCAATGTCAAAGCCCACCAGTAGCAAGTATGACTTTGTAATTGGAGAAGCTGAGGTGTCCTTTCTCTACTGGGTGCTGGGGATGGTGTCTTTACAATATCTCCAGGAAGAGAATTTTCTGAGACTTGCACAGGAGGATGAGAGATTTTTATGTGCATGGGATTACACCCCTGGTTTCCAAAGTCCTGTTCCAGTCCTAGAAGGAGTGTAGCTGGGTTTCAGTAGAGCTAAAAGCAAAGCCAGTGTCCAGAGTTTCTGTCCCATGGTGCAGCCGGGTCCAGTTAGCATCAGGCTAGCTGCAGTCCATTAGTCCAGCAAATGCCAGGAAGCAGGAGCGAGAGAGCCCTGCAAGCCAGGAGTCAAGTGCAGTATGCCAAGAGAGCAAACTCCTTTGTTCAGGGGATTAAATATCCCAAATTTCAGGCCCTTGCAGTGGCCGCATCCATTCTGGCCAATAACTTGTTCCCAGGTGTGACTGACAGTCAAGTACCTTCCCCACATCACCCCAGCTCACTGCTCATGCACCCATCCTCCTCCCTGTCCAGCCCCTTCCCTCTTCGACCTGCAGGGGATAGACAGGTGGTTCCCCGGGGAGTGTAAAGCTGCAGCTTTCTGGCAAAGCTGCCCGAATGACATGCCTATAATTTTTGGATTTCCTGTTACTAATAACTAGGTTAATCACAATGGCATGCACCTGATACTTTTTGTCTTACAGTTAAATGTCTCTATCAGTTAATCAAGTCTAATTGAGCAAGGCAGTCCTGCACAGTTCCATAGCTGGGACCATTTGCTTGACCCGCCCATACTCTAAGCATCTGTCCCCAAGCGTGGTAAGAGGATAACTTGCAATAGAGTTTCCTGTCATAGGCAAAAGACAAGTTGCTGGGACCCTATTTCTAACCCATGGATTCAGAATCTCTGCAGCAGAGCCCAGGAATGCACATTTTAGCATGTATGTGTGCTCAGGCAAAAGTTGGGGACAGTTTGGGATTTTCCATTAAGAAGCTGTTGAAAAGTTTGTGAGCAGGTCTATAGTCTGCATCCTTGCCAACACCACTAAATTTGAAAATTTGGGCAATTTGGTCTGCATATATATATATGCATATATATATATATGCAGACCAAATATATATGCATATATATATAATATATATATATAATATATATATGTATACTCAAAAAACTATATATATATAGTTTTAATTGTGTTTTGGTTACCAAATTCTTTTCTATCTTTACTTACCACTTGCATTCCTGTCCTTGCTCATGTCTTCTACCTGCCTTTCTCTGGAGTGTTAGAGGAGGTCCGGTTGATGTGCTGACTCTGTGAGCCTAGGCTTCAGTCTTCTTCACCTTGCAACCTCCATTCCTAAAATGGAGCCTGATGCACAGCAGGGCTCAGTGAGTGATTATTGAGTGAATGGACATTAAGAGTAACTTTTTGTCTTTGTCATATATTTTGAATCCTCCCTCTAGAAATAGTCTCCATTGATAAAAGTGACATTTAAATATCCATTTTAAGGAGTGATAATGTAGCTCAAAGTGAATCATGAGGCTAACATGATCCTCATATCCAAGCCAGTTTGGAGAAGAGACTAGTGTCCTTTCCACCAAAACTTCACAGCAAATACTTTCTCCATTTTATAAATTTTAGTTTAGTTTTATGTTCTTCACTGTTCAGATCAGTCTTTTCATTTTATGGTTTCTGCTTTGGGTATCATGCTTAGAAGTGCAACAGCTCACTGATGAATGATTCCACTTACTAGAACGTGTTGAATTATTTTGGATTGAAGTGTGATGCCCAGTTGCATCCACCCCATTGTTCCCATGGTGGCCTGGACATGGAAAGGGATGGTCGGTCGTCATCAGCTTGGAGTGAATTTATCAGAAGTTTCTGGAACGTGGGGATTTTACCTGAATGTTGAAGAAAGAAAGAAAAAAAACTGTCCTAAGTTAACAAAATTGATGTTCATTTTGAATCTTCCCTCTAGAAATAGCCTCCATTGATAAAAGTGCCATTTAAATATCCATTTTAAGGAGTGATAACATAGCTCAAAATGAATCATGAGGCTAACATGAGCCTCATATATAAGCCAGTTTGGAGAAGAGAATAGTGTCTGGGGTCCTTTCCACCAAAACTTCACAGTAGAGTCTGTTGTGGGTTAAACTGTGTCTCCCCCTCCCCACCTCCACTTCCTGTGCTGAAGTCCTAACCCTGGTACCTCAGAACCTGACCCTATTGAGAGACAGGGTCTTTCCACAGGTAATCGAGTTAAAATGAGGTCCTCAGGGTGAGTGCTGAACAATATGACTTGGGTCCTTATTGAATGGGGAAACTTAGAGACAGATACATCTACGGGGGATGCCGTGTGAACATGAAATGGTCATCTATGAGGAGGGTCCTGGAGTGGACCCCCACAGTCCTCAGAGGGGAGACCAGCCCTGCCCACACACTGTTTGGGACTTCTAGTGTTCAGAACTATGAGATAATAAGTGTCAGTTGTTTAAGCCACTCAGTTTGCTGTATTTTTTTATGGCAGCTCTAGCAAGTTAGTGCAGTGTCCAAATAACTAGGATATAATTTCTTATATCATAGGGACTTGGTGTAGGTCTTGACCTTGATTAATTCAGAAGCAGTAATGTGCTATATCTATATACAGCGCTTGCTATGAAACTGCTTGAAGGGGAGCTCTGGTCGAAAAGAATGGTCTGTAAACATTGGAAAGTCCAGGGGCCCTTGGAGTTGTCATGCTTTCTTCCCAGGTGGCTTCCTTCCCCAGGTGAACCAGCCAGTGAGTTGCTCTGGCTTGTGTTGATGGCCACTCTGTGGCTTCCTCACATCCTTGCCAGGTAGTGGTGAAGAGCCCGAGCTTCCGAGGGACCTTGTTCTGCTCCTGGCTCCACCCTTCCCAGGTGGGTGTCCTTGGGCATGTCACTTAATCCACCTACGCCACACTTTCTATTGTGTAAGATGAGCATAATCACTCATTCTTCTAGGATATAGTAAGAATTGAATTGAATGACATTTGAAAAGACCCTGTGGTTCTCAGCTAGCAACTATTTAAAGACAAAACTGTTAACTGGTTCCTCTCTATTGTCTCAGTATGTGGCAGCCAGGTAGTCAGTCATTAATTAATTGTTTTATTGAATTGATGGGGAGAGGGAGGCCTGATGATTTCAGGTAATAAGACCTGAATCTCAGGCCCAGAATTGAAAGTACATGAGTACAGAGCACATCACAGATGACTTTGACTTAAAAAAACAACAAAACAACAAATTTTGAGACCCTAGACCTTTTGGAAAAGTTGAACTTTCCAAATAACCTGCCAGTAATGTTTATCCTACCTAGTAAAGAGGGAATATGCTAATTGACCCTCACACCATTGCAAAGATGGTGGCACCCACAGCCAATAAGGAGGGAATATGCTAATTGACTCCCATGCCCTCAAAGATGGCAGTGCCCACAGCCACAAGATGGCATCGCCAAGTCCCCTCAGCCCCGCCAGGGCAGCAGGCACAAGGCTGGGTGTGCCCTGTGCACCTGCTTCCCGAGTCCCCCAGTCCCCTCAGCCCCCCAGCCACCCAAGGCTGGCCCAAGGCACAGGCAAGCCTTGGATGGCGGCTGCCCAGCTGCCCAGGGCTGCCCAAGGCTCAGGTAACCAGGGCCGGCTGAGGCTTGCACTGCCAGCAGTGGCAGCAGCAGAGGTGTGATGGGGCGTCACCTTCCCCTGATCGCCTGGTCACCTCCCGCCCCTGAGGGCTCCCAGACTGTGAGAGGGGGCAGGCCAGGCTGAGGGATCACCCCTCCAGGGCATGAATTTTCATGCACTGGGCCCCTAGTGGGATTTATAATTTTCCAGGAGCTATTCGAGGTCTTTTTACCTAACTCTTGGCTTGAAATAAAAACATACTAGATGTATCTGAGTTGTGCTGCTGTGTTTTGCAGACCCTCAGACTCTGCTCATTATCACACTTGGGAGTGAACCGGGTGACCTTGCAGGTGTGTAAAGACAGTGGGAGACCGTGGGAGCCCAGTCAGTGGTTCAGTCCACTCTCAGGAGCAGCTGTCCTTGTTGTCTGATAACATTCAAGTAATACAAGGAGGAAAGGGTATGTTTGCTATTAGATTGTGTTTGTTAACAACACTAAGCCTCTGTCTCCTTGTGTGCTGTGTGTGGGAATCAAGGATTTAGGTTACAATTAGTGTTACAGAATCATATTCCACTCCACCCTTAGAGGGACAATAACTCACACATACTTACAGAGTTTTGTTTGAAAGATATGTTAATTGTAAATAATTAGCACCTTTAGTCCAAGATTTGTGAGCCTGGGAAGAGCAAAATACGCAGCAGGCTAAATTTTTTGGGTCCCGCTTTTATTATAATATGAACTAGAGGCCCAGCACATGAAAATTTGTGCATTCAGGGGGGTTCCTCAGCCCAGCCTACACCCTCTCACAGTCCAGGACCCCTTAGGGGGTGTACAACAGATGGCTTATGTAGGTGTAACCTGGAAACCAGACATCCCTCTGGCAGCCCAGGAGCCCTCGGGGGATGTCCAACTAACAGCTTAGGCCCGCTCCCCAAGAGAGCAGGCCTAAGCTGTTAGTTGGACATCCTTAGCACTGCCATGAAGGTGGTAGAGGCTCCTGCCACCACCGCTGCGCTGGCCAGCCATGAGCTGGCTTCTGGCTGAGCAGTGCTCCCCCTGTGGAAGCACACTGACCACCAGGGGGCAGCTCCTCTGTTGAGCATCATAGCGACTGGTCATTCCACCATTAGGGTTAATTTGAATATTACCTTTTTATTATATAGGATAGCTTCTCTTATTAATAGGTCCCAATAGGCAGCTAAAAACCTTAGCAAAGATGTGTTCACATTGTAACCTCTTCTTCTTGTCTACTGTATATTCTTACTAGAAGGAAATAAACTTAAATTTTGAGCAATACTCTATGCCAGGCATTTCTCTTTTTTATATTTTACATATGAGAAATATACATTTTAAAATAGTGATTCTGTGTTTTAACACAGTTTGCATTCTGCTGTCATCTAATCTGATTTGTGCTATTGCATGGACCATGAGTTTTGAGATCTAAAACATTTATTAAAATAAGTGAAGTGGTATGGTACAGTCATTATTAGAATGTTAAAATGTACATAGCCTCTATACATGATTACAGAAACATAATCTTTTTAGCTGTAAAAATTTAGCTCTAGAGTTTCTTCTGATCATTAAAATTCTCATTTCTGATTAAACATAGCAGAAGAAAGTAATTTTTACTCCCTGTTATTGAAATTCACCAACAAGAGCAACAAAATGTGAAATGTAGAGGGGGGATAAAAGCCATCTTCAGTGAAACAAGGAAACAGCCATAACCTCAAACCCGGAGGAAACCTGCCAAATACTGTGAAATTTGACTTATGGCGAGGGAGGGTGCTGAGAGCCAACACATATATTCTCCAACCTCAGGCAGGATACAGTTTCCCCTTTACGAAAGGGTCACAATTCTCAAACGCAAATCTGATGATCTTTTGGTTAGAGTGCTGAGATCTATGAACATAGGCAAGTATGGGGGCGCAGTATTACAGAGATATTTATCCTACACTATAAAAGGTGCAGCCTAAGGAGAAAACTTAAAGACAGACCTTTTTGTGGTTAGTAGTCCAGGCGCATTGCCAAGAAAGATGTTCTTTTTTAGTGGGGTTCAGTGAGTTTGTGACTTAAAGGCTTTTACCATCCCAGACCTGTTAGTACAAAAAATTGAGGAAAATGTATGCTGTTAAGGCTGAGGATATAGCAGATAGTAAAAGTATCTTAATTTGAACATTTCCCCATCCATCCCCAGGCTGCTCTTTAGGGGAAAGATGACACGTTGACAGATAAAATTATCAGAAAGAAAACGTCTGCAGACATATCCGTATAAATGGAGTATGGGTGTTGGGGGAGGACTAAGGAACATATATTTGAAGGTTGATTATGTCAGAAGCAGAGAGTTTGTTCTTCATCATCTTAGATGTTCCCTAAATGCATTTTTTGTTTTACAAAAATAGCTAAAAATGTAGAAGGGTTAAAAATAAAAAGATTACAAGACAAGAGAAGAAGATGAAAAGCAAACTTGAGGCCCTAGCTGGTTTTGCTCAGTGGTTAGATGTTGGCTCATGGACTGAAGGGTCACTGGCTCAATTCCCAGTCAAGGGCACATACCTCAGTTGCAGGCTCAATCCCCGGTCCCTGGTAAGGGTGCATTTGGGAAGCAACCAATCAATCTGTGCAATCTGTCTCCTCTCTCTCTCTCTCTCTCTCTCTCTCTCTCTCTCTCTCTCTCTCTCTCTCTCTCTCTCTCTCTCTCCCCTCTCCTTCTTCCACTCTGTCAAAAAAAAAAGTCAATGGAAAACATTTCCTTGGGTGAGGATTTTTTGAAAAAGCAGCCTTTTTTTACTAAAACATTAACATTGTGATTTTTGATTGGGAGATTTCTACTTTCATCTTTGCTCCTTTCTGTGTTGTTCGAATGTTTAACATAATAAGTGTGATAGAGTTACCAGTGCTCACCAAAATGTCCAGCTTATGCCTTCTTGCACAGGCTTCCTTGAAGAGAGTTCATGTGACTTGCTTTAGCCAATGAAGTGTGAGTGAATGTGAGCTGCTACTTTTGCATTGAAACTTTTATGAGCTAATGTGAGGTTCTCCTTGGTCTCTTTCCCTCTTGTGGCAACCCCGAAGCTTTTGTTGAGATGGTGCCTCCCAAGGTGGCGGCACCTTTCTAGCCTAACCACTGAGCAAGCCGCCATTAAACCCTATTGACAAATAATGTAAGAAAGAAACCTTTGTGATTTTAAGCCTCTGAGATTATGGTGCTATTTGTTAATGTGCTACCACAATGTAACTTGGTCTATCTTGATGAATATAATGTGTATGTCATTTATAACAACTCATTATTCCTCATAAGATTCAAATGTAGCATGGTTTTTTATTTAAGAAAACAATGTTTACATTAGTGCTACATATATCATCTGTTTTTCCAGTGGGTTTGAAACAATATTAAAATGTATAAATCTGAACAAAAGTGTCAAAAATTACAAAATTTTTAAAAGGGAAACTCGATTTAAAAAAGAAGATAGATATAATAGACAACTGGAATGCATTAATTTATTGCTGTTAAGGACAAATTTTAGCTATGATTTTTGAGGCAGACAAGTAGAAACAAGGGAAAAATTTAGGCATTTTGAATTACATAGTTTTCATTGTTCAGAGCAAGCGTACAGGTACTAAATTGTAGGTAAAATATATGCAAGGATCTTGTGTGGCAAAATGGTCAGTGTCTTGCCTGTGACTTTGAAAGAAATGCAAAAACTTTATACTTCTATTGGTCTTGTATAATATTGAGAACATTATATTAAATATAGTATATTTAACTAAATGTATTAGTAAGGTTCCAACCAGGAAGACAACTCACTGTGGTTATTATTTTTTTATCTTTATTTTTGAAAGTATTCCATATGTTCCTTTCCCTCCCCCTCCCCCCCCCCCATTGACCCTTTCTAGCACACCCTCATCCCCTACCCCAGGTCTTCATCACCCTGTTGTCTGTGTCTACGTTTTATGCATATATGCATACAAGTTCATTGGTTCATCTCTTCCCACCCACCCTCCCCTACCTTCCCTCTGAAGTTCGTCAGACTCTTCCATGCTTCTATGTCTCTGGATCTATTTTTGTTCATCAGTTTATTTTGTTTATTAGATTCCACATTTGGATGGACCTGGATAGTATTATGCTAAGAGAAAGATAAGTCACTGTATTTAAAACGAGAAAAAATCAACGCAGATAGTTTTGTCTCATGGGTGATGGAAGAATCTGAGAAGACAAATGGGATGCTGGTGCAACTCAGAGGTTATCACAACAGGAAATGACTAGGTCAGGCAGGTCTCAGCTAGTAGGAGCCACCTGCAGGCGATCAGAGGGTGTGCGGAAGGGAAAGGCAGAGTAATTCTCCCTCTCCCTGTCTTCCAAGTGGGAAGACAGCTACCAACTAACAGGGGCCTTGGGAAAAGCTACCTTTAGAACTCAGCATCTCTGTGATTAGAGCAAAGAGAAGACAGGGAACAGAGAACTCAGATCAATTGCCTTTGCTTATCTTACAAATCAGGAGTATACACAGGGGAAACTGGCAGAAAATCAATTTTGACTATAGCTTTAAGCACAGAAGCTATTTTTATAGCATTTCTTGCTGATAGATATTTTCATTTTTTGGCAGGCTGACTTTTGTATCTATTCCTTATATTGGTTTCAAGCTAGAAGAGAGGAGACAAAGGTCTTATCAGCCACCCAAAACCTTGAACAAGTAATTTGATCGTGTTTGAGGTATGCCACTTGGAGTCTTGCCAGTTCTAACAGCAAGGGATCATTGTAGCCACAGAGAGAACTGTGAATCTTCCAAATGTGGAGAGATAGTATGGGTCGATAACATGGAGTGAAATATTATACCTCATACTAGACATCTGTGCTTCTAGTTCTTCCTTTAGCATCTCCATCTCTACTGTGAGTGACATGTTCTCAAATCCTCATCTGCTGCTGATCTTGATGTCCAGATCCAAAGATTGCATTGAGAGCTATTGCCATCAATGGTATAAGATCAATTTCTTTCATACAAATAACATGTTTTAAATGTATACCTGAGTTCCTCTTGGTGTATAATCCCAGATGTTCCTTGTTGTCTATACACAGGATAGTAAATGTATTGTCAGTGTACCTGTAATCTGAAGGTAATTAGAATGTGTAAAAAAAAGCGTCTTCCTTAAAGACAGTTTAATGAACTGCTATAAATGCTTGAGAAGATCATTAGAATTTTTAGCCCCATAATAGTATTGTTCTAGTTATGTGTATGGTCAGACTTGAAAATTAGTAAGCCAGGCTGAATTTTAAAAGGAAAAGAAAAATAAAGTTAGTCAATTAAGAAAAAAGTAGATACGCTAGACGGATGAGTTACTGACTGCCACTGAGGATTAAATTTAGCCATGATTGTTCTTGCAAGTACAAAAGGGGGGACTATTTGGGGTTATAGAGTTTCTATTGTTCAGAGACCGATTCTTTATGCTGATGATATGATGACATCAGTTCCAGGATGATAAACAGAGATGATAATTGAATATAACTCTGATTAGAGATACAGCTAAACTTCTTTGCAATTTGCCATATGTGCCAACTTTAGCATACTTAGATTTTTCTATATAAATGTGTTTGACTTTGATCTTCCAAATCCTGGAGAAATGGCCCACAGGGAAGCAATCTGCTGAATTCTGACACCAACAGAAGAAGAGCCATCACTAACTCTGACACTCAGCTCTCCCCAAATCATTGTCAGCTAATAAATCTTTGAGGATGTAAAAATAAAAAATCCATCAAACTATTTCCACACCCGTTAGAAGGGATATAGCATGATAAAACATAGTAGGGTATTCTTATTCGAAAGTTGAATCATAATTGCTGGAACATTCTTGTCACATGTCCCAGATTATTCCAAAGTTTACTTTTACATTTCAAACAGAATCCGTGTGCCTACTCTATTTTTCTCTTTTACAAAATTACTTTGACAACATGATGGACCTAGAAATTCTTCAGCCAGGGAAAATGATTTTGATTGCTTTTCTAACAGCTGTGTGTCTTGTAAAGAGAAAAATCAGAAAGGAAGATGGCAGTTTAGGATCATTCATTTCAGCAGAGGGCTGTCTCATTGGGGGTATTTTGCTGCTAGACAGAGTGTTCGGAAGCCATCTCAGAAGAAGATGAAGGCAGGTGTTGATGGTCACATGCTAAACCAGCAGGTTTGGTCAGGCCTTGCTGACCCAGGCTGAGTCAGAGAACATGACAAGAGCTCATCCACTGTGTGAAGAAATAGACAGGGAATTATTTATCCAGTGAAGTCAGGGTTAGTAATCTGGAGTTTAGGGTGTTTTAACCTGAAAAGCTAGGGTATCAGCTTAGAGAACGCATGGAGATTGGTACTTTCAGTCTTTGATGCAGATGGAGTAGGTGAGGGGAGGACCAGATTAGCTGGGATATGCAGGTAGAGGGTGTTACTAGAAAGGAGAATTGGGGTAGAAAGCTGGGTTCTGGACTCTGGCTGCTGCTGTTGGTCTTAGCTTGTTTTCTTTGAAGAGTCTCAAGTGTATACATTATGTACTCCTGTTCAGTCCAAGAGAGATTTTCTTAGTCTAACCTAGTCTTCAACAGTGGGAATTCCTGTGGAGATATTTCACTCCAAAATAGCAGAGTGCTTTTAAAAAAAAGACTTTGATACATAAGAATAGAATATAAGGTAAAGATACAAGAAATAAACACATATTTAAAGGATCCCGAAAAAACTTACGTGTGATAGAGTATGTTGATCACTGAAGGCTGTATAAACTATAATCATTTTCAAAGTTATTGAAAATATGTGAGATTAAAAAGAGAGGAAGTGTCACAAAAACATAAGACCACATTATATAAACACAAAAACCATATTTTATTTGTCAAATTCCTGCCCCTAGAATCAAAATTTTCAGTCTTGAAGATGGCCATACACACACCATCATGAATATTTTTAAAAAGTGAAAATTTTAGTTTACAGGGACCCTACTTGTCTCCCGATAAGAATCCTAGAACGTCAGCATTGAGTGTTGTAGATCTGCAGAACCCAAAAGGGAAAAGGCATGAACAGCCTTTTGAAAATGTTTATCAGGCTTACCCAATCTTATTGTTACAGAGTTTCTTTTAAATTTCTCTTTTAGCCTAGGAATATTTCCTGCTCAGTAGAAAGTGGTTTTGTCCAATGAAAAGTGAGATTTTTTTTTACCATATGAAATAGCTTCTGAGAGTGGAGCTTTAATCTTCAATACAGGCTTTCGGTGTTTCCTCAGTTTAATGCTGTGTTATGAAAAGTGTTCTGCAAAAGCAGCTTCTGGGACCACTGTACAACCACATTGCTGCTCCTTCTGTGTGGACAGTTGGAAGTCACCAGTGCCTGAGAGGGCCATTGTCAAGTCACCTTTTAGATCCGCATCACTCTTTATAGGGCACAAAACTGACTGGCTGCCAAGCACTCACTGGTAGCCCAATGGATCACACCATCACACCCCATGACCAACTGGAGCATATTGTCCATTACAATGTCATGTTTTAAAAAAATGATGGACATTCAAAAATCCATTTGGAACAATCCATTCTTTGTATTTTTCTATCTTGAATATTAATGATCTCCTACTCTATGCACATATGTCTAATGGCCTTTATGAACACAATGCCTAACACCATTTGAGAATAGTCCAAGGGAATTTATGAAGATAAATAAATTTTGAGTAGGATTATTTTGGGATGAGGAAAGGGGCATACTTTTCCAGTAAGCAATACTAGGCAGTATTTTACCAGAAAGAGGACATTCTACACCAGGGAAAGGGTAGTTGAAGATACAGGAGGTAATGGTTAAGTGCTCTGGAACTAGGCACAAAGCATAATTGAAGCCCAAGATAGGCAGAGAGATTTGAGTCAATTTGCTGTTTCAAAAAAATCTAATTTTTAGACTCAAATGAATTATATTCCATGCACTCAAACAGTCTGCAGATGTAGTCTCCTAATTATTTGGAGATTTTTAGAAATTATGAAACATGCCTTAGCATCCAGAAAACTGGAAATGAGCAAGAGTCAACAATTTAATAAATATTTTCGAGCACTTTATGTTATGTTAGTCTAGGGCAGTGGTCGGCAAACTCATTAGTTCACAGAGCCAAATATCAACAGTACAACGATTGAAATTTCTTTTGAGAGCCACATTTTTTAAACTTAAACTTCCTCTAACCACACTTCTTTAAAATAGACTCGCCCAGGCCGTGGTATTTTGTGGAAGAGCCACACTCAAGGGGCCAAAGAGCTGCATGTGGCTCGCGAGCTGCAGTTTGCCGACCACTGGGCTAGGGGTATAATGATGAATAAGACACAGTGCCTGCCCTGGAGGAGTTCAGAGCCCAGGAGGGAAGAGGTAGAAAGTGGAGAGCCTTCCAAGAGGAGGTAGCCTTCCGATGGGCCTTCAGTGAGAAGTGGGATGTGGCTGTCCTGGAGATGAGAAAGGGAAAAAACTGACCTTCATAAACCACAGACTGCAGACATGATGAATCTGTACGGGGCCCAGCGAACCTAGGTTTTTAGTTGTTTACCCTGTTAATAAAAGTCATCTATTCTCAACTTTCCAAAA
The DNA here is from genome assembly GCA_026230045.1 of Corynorhinus townsendii. Lineage (NCBI taxonomy): Eukaryota > Metazoa > Chordata > Mammalia > Chiroptera > Vespertilionidae > Corynorhinus > Corynorhinus townsendii. Next base: position 91,814,283 of record JAPDVU010000004.1, read on the forward strand.
AAGTAAACCTATTTGGAAAAGGACAAGTTAATTTTTTTTAATATCAAACCCTAAGAAAAGGACCTGAAAAAAGATTATTAAATGATAGCCAATAAGTAATTAGGAAAGAGTCAGCATTGATTCACCTTAAACTAATTTCATTGGCTTTTCTGACAGGGTTATAAGAATTCACAGATCAAGGGAATTCATTTTATTTCATAAAGTCTCCCAAAATACCCTCTGGGATGTAGAGAGGAATTGAAGGCACATAAAGGTATTGGGATGAAAATTTGAAAATACCCATAACTGGCACCTAGCAGAGGGAGCGGTGGTGCCTTAATGGATGTTGTTCTGCCCTACGTGGTGTTTTGCACATCATTTGGTTGAGGAGATACAGGATATTTTCAGTCGTAGATAACACAAAATTGGAAAAACAAAAAGGATCAAGATCTGGAATTATGTCAACAGATTGTAACGTTGGGGCAAAAACTAATCAAATGTGGTCATCAAATAAATGTGTGTGTTTTCCATAGAAATTCCAAGGCCTGGGTAAAGAGCTGGAACAAATGTGGTGTAACACTTCATGTGCTACTTACTGGCAACATTCAGTTTAGATTGCCCAGATTCCAGTGTCTTCTGTGGTTAGGAGAATTTTGAAAGAATCTACTCAATTCAGAGTGTGAAAGTGCCACATTTAAAAAAGACTTTGCTAAACAGTTGCATAAGAGAGTTGAAGAAATGAGAGATATTTACTCTCGGGAGCATGCCAGTTCCATTCAGGGATAGAGGTAAGATTGACATAATTAAATATGTCTTTTTAAAGTGGTACTCTGTCTGCAAGGTGGAGAAAAATTGAGGGAGACAAAAGTAAAGATGGGAGACAAGGAAGAGAATGTAGTAACCCAGGTGAGAGGTAAAGGATATTTAGAGATGGGGAGAGCAGACAGGAATGGGACAGATTGGATATCCATTTGTGGGACAGGGACTGAGGGAAAGCGATGAGGTTGCTTTGGGAAAATATTAGGTTCAAGATGTTAGCAAGGCATTTCATCCACAACCATGAGTTGGGCTCTTAGACATTCTAATCTGGTGTAGAGAGAAATTGTGGTTGGAAATAAGGATATGGAGGCACTGAATAGAGGGAATATCAACAGTGATGGGCATTTATATGGCCTCTTCAGTTCATGGACCACTTCAACAATCAGTAACTCAATTGCTATTTTTTGCAGCAAAGCAAGTCTTATTATGGCGATACAAAAATATGAAAACTGAAGTTATTTTGTGTAAATTTTCACAAGATTTCAACACTAGTAAGTGATGGAACCAGACTTAAAATGAATATCAAATTCTAAGTTTTTCCCCCTTTTTAAAAAATTTAAATTATAGTTGACATGCAGTATTATATTAGTTTCGGGTGTACAGCATAGCGATTCAACATTTATATACCTGATGAAGAGATCGTCCTAAGTCTAGTAACCATCTGTCACCATGCAGAGTTATTGTGATATTATTGACATATTCCCTGGGCTTCACATCACCTCCCTGTGTCTTGTTTTATAACTGAACGTCTGTACTTCTTACTCCCCTCTCCCTTTTGTGGCCACCCCTCCTCCCCTCCGGCAATCATCAGTTTGTTCCCTGTGCCTGTGAGTGTTTCTGTTTTATTTTATTAATTTGTTTTGTTTTTTAGAATCCACATAGAAGTGAAATCATACAGTATTTGTCTTTCTCTGTCTGACTTATTTCAGTTAGCATAATAGTCTCCAGGTTTGTCCATGTTGTCCCAAATGACAAGATTTCATTTGTTATGGCTGAGTAGTATTCCAGTGTGTGTGTATGTGTGTGTTTGTGTGTGTGTGTGTGTGTGTGTGTGTGTGGTCTTTATCCAATCATCTATCAATAAACATTTAGGTTGCTTCCATATCTTGACTATTGTAAACAATGAAAATGCAAACCACAATGAGATACCACCACACACTTGTCAGAATGGCTGCTATCCACAGCACAACAAAGAACCAGTGTCGGTGAGGATGTGTAGAAAAGGGAAGCCTTGTGCTCTGCTGGATTGTAAACTGGTACAGCCACATGGAAAATAGTATGGAGATTCCTCAAACAATTAGACAGAACTGCCCTATAATCCAGCAATTCCTCTTCTGGGGATCTGTCTGAGGAAAACAAGAAAAGATATCTGCACCCCAATGTTCCTGGCAAATTCTAAGATTTTTGGTGTGAGTTTTAACTACACTACAGTGCCTATCTGGTGAGAATTCGAACAGTAGAAGGAAGAGTTCCCCAAGGAGGAAACATATGATGACCATAGCTTGGGGCCTGTCTATTTTAGGGACTGGAGAGAAAAGGGTCCAATAAAGAGACCCTTTTGTAAAGGGACCAAAGAGTATGGGGAGCCGGTGACTCTAGAAAGCAGGGGCAGCAGGTGAAGAGCTTCCAGCATGAGGGCGGCAGCATTCTTAGGTGTGACCCGCAGCATCAGACGCTCCGGCTGAGCACAGATCGCCTTCTTCACTGCACATTTGCCTTTTCTCACATGGACTCTCACTGTACACAGTTTGTCTTTAGCTCCTGAGCTAGATTACAGATGCCTTGAGGGCAAGGTCCATGTCTTCTTTTCCTTCTAGTCTCTGTACTGCCTATCCAGAGCTGTGTGCATAGACTGATATGAAATGTGAAAGCTCTCTGCATGGGGATGATTAATCATCACTAGGATTTTTCCAAAGGCTCAGTCTCCAGTGCCAAGAGCACATTTGTTTAAAATGTGTGCTTAAATTTGAATGAATCTGCCTAAATGGTGCCATCTGTTCTTAGGCAGTTTCAGAAATGTTTTAATACAATTTTATCTTGAAAAGGACAAACGCCGATGAGACATAAAGACGTCCTTAAATAAACACAGGGCAGACACCCGCACATTTAATCACACTTAAATGGCTACACATAAAGAATGTTTTCTGAGGTTTAAGAAAATTTTAGCTAAGAGGACACCAACTACTACTTCATGCAGAAAATATTTATGAGACGTTACAAAATTGTAGGCATGGACTCCTACAGCATATTACAACATTTTAATTACAGACTCCAGAAATGCATCATAATTGATATAAATCTCACATTCCTTTGAAATGGGTACACTCTTCCCCTATTCACTGAGGGCCTACATTTTCCTGTGACTTCAGTATTCCAGTTGAGAAGCTGAAGACAGCTGTTGGGGCAGTCACTATGGTTTTCTTTTATATTGATTGTCAACTTGACTTTCATTACATACTGTAGGATTTATTGTTGTGTGAATGTAACAGTGGAATGAAACCCATGTTTAAGTTCTGCAAATAACTTACAGTCACTTCTAGAACACCTCAACTTAGGTTCTAAATTTGAGTTTGTGGTTTTACATGCACAGTTATTTGCTGATCCACTTTAGCAAAATCACACACTGGCTAGGCCAGATATAGTTATTGTGGCAACAAGTAATGGGTCAAATTTTCAGCCTATTTACCTCACTAGCTACATCATCATCACCAAAACTATGCCAGTATTTTGACATCTGTGTATTTTGCTCATTGGCGTAAGTCAATGATAGTGTATATCAAGAATTTATATTTACAGACAATTTCTGGTTGAAATAGCATCCAAGCATGTTAATCTTCTGCACACATGTGCATCCATGTGGAGTCTTTGTTTAAATTCCATTCTGCAAAAATGGGGCTCTGAAAACTCATATGAACACTCATTTGGAATATTTTTAGATAATTTTTATTTTTACACTAGAGGCCCGGTGCATGAAAATCATGCACTGGCATGGGGGCCCACAGCCTGGACTGTGCCCTCTCACAGTCCAGAACCCTTTAGGGCAGTGGTTCTCAACCTTTCTAATGCCACGACCCTTTAATACAGTTCCTCATGTTGTGGTGACCCCCAACCATAAAATTATTTTCATTGCTACTTCATAAATGTAATTTTGCTACTGTTACGAATCGTAATGTAAATAAATCGTAATGTAGGTTAGTTCAAGCTAACCTACTAGTCAGAGCATCTGCCCCCTGGTGGTCAGTGCACGTCAGAGCGAGTGGTTGAGCTGCCTTAGCATATCATTAGCATATTACACTTTGATTGGTTGAATGGCCAACTAGACGACCAACCAATTTCTTGCTCAAACAATGTTTCAGTCTCTCTCTCTCTCTCTCTCTCTCTCTCTCTCTCTCTCTGTCTCTCTTTTTCTTCCTCCCTCCCTCTCTTTCTCTCTCCACCCTCCCTTTTTCCCCCCTCTCCCTCTCCTGGTGTGCCTTTCCCAATTTCTCTCTAGGAAATATACATGGTGATCTATTGTTGGGTTGTGGATTATAGGCATTTGCAACTCTAGCACATATTATCAAATTGCTCTCAAGAAAGGTTCTTAATTTATATTCCCACCAGCAGCATATAAAAGTTCCCATTTCTTTATATTCTTACAAACACTTTTGTTAAACTTTACTTAACATTTTTTTTTGCCAGTACAATGGATAGGAATGAAGTAGTTTATTGTTATAGCTCTAATTATTTTGCTCTACCTACTTATGAGTTTAAACATTTTTTTTTAAATACTGATTAACTCTTTATGAGTTGTCTGTTCATAATATTTGCTCATTTTTTTCTGAGTTGTTCATGTTTTTCTTATTGATTTGTGGGAGCTCTTTATTTCAAATATTAATCTTTTGTCAGCTATATGTCTTGCAAATACCTTCTCTCAATATTTAAACTTCGTGGTAGATTTTATCACACAGAAGTTCTTTAATTTTGGATCATTAGGTCAAATATTTTAAATCAATTTGTTTTTGTATTTTATGTCTTATCATAAAATATCCCTTACTACCTTGAGCTGATTGCAATATTCTTCCATATTTTCTTATGTTAATGTTAAAGTTGTAGTATTTTATACTTAAGTCTTTAATGCATCCTGGAATTTATTCATGTGTATAGTGTGAGGCTATCTAAATTTATGTTTTTCCAGATGAATGGCCATTTATCCCAGCACCATTGTTGACTGGCCATCCTTCCTCACTCTGGGGTGACCACACCTCTGTCCTACAGAGCTCCTGAGTGAGCACAGCATGTTCTCTGACCCTGTCACCTGGTCCTGTGCCAGGACCCTCTGTTTTAACGATGGTGACATCATGATGCCCTTGATATATATAGCAGGACAAGTCCCCTTTCCTGGTTTTTCTTTCATATAATTGTTTTGGTTATTTTTCAATATTTGCTCTTCCATCTGATTTTTAGAATCAATTTGTTTGTTCTGTTCCAGAAACATAACCTGTGGCATTTTTATTTCAACCACATTGAATATGTAGGTTAATATAGATACATTAACATATAGATTAATTTTTATTTTTCACCCATGAAACTGTATTTTAATATCTAGCACACCATTAATTCAGGTTTTGTGTGTGTGTGTGTGCCTTTAATATAATTCTGTCTTTTTCCCTACAAATTACACATTTTGTAGGATTAATCCCTTATTATCTCATCGTCTTTGCACCATTATGATACTTCCTGATTAATTGTTGCTGGGTCATTAAAACTTCATTGACTTTGCATTTTGATCTTGCAGAAAGAGAAACATTGTAGGTCTTAACAGTTTGTTTGTAGATGATCTTGCATGTTCTATGTAGGCCACCATATTTCCTGTATATAATGACACTTGATCTTGTATTTTCCTGTCACTATGCTTGTATATTTTTTTCTTGTTTATTCCATTGGCTGGGACCTCCAGTTCTGTGTTAGGTGGTAGCAGTGACGCTGGGCATCCTTGTCTACAGGTTGTGTTTACAACTGTGTAATGAATTCTCTCAGCACATCCATTCTCACCATGATAGCCATATTGAGTATTTCGATATGGCTAGCCAAGGTTAAGGTATGAATTGTTGTCATGTAATGAAATAAAATTATCATATTAATAAGAGGACACAAGCTTTACCGCATTCAAGCTCTTTTCTCCTTTTCTGAATTAACCCATCTACATCTGCTACCAGGCATTCAATATGTGAAACAGTTAAAATAATTCATGTAAGGGTCTCAGCTAAAAGTGTTTGGTTGTTGTTGTTCCGTTTGACAGCGCTGGCTACATGGGAAATGACTTACCGGAAATAGAAATTTATATATGTTGATATTCTTCAGCATTTCTCATTGTTCACATTGTTTTTGTTTTGAACTTCCTTTTTTGTAGACTCCTATGAACCAAGCTTCCACTCGTTCCCACTGCATTTTCACTATTCACTTGTCAAGCAAAGAACCGGGATCTGCAACTGTCCGACATGCCAAACTTCACCTGGTGGACCTGGCTGGTTCCGAGCGAGTCGCAAAGACTGGAGTAGGGGGCCAGCTCCTGACAGAGGCCAAGTACATCAACCTGTCTCTGCATTACTTAGAACAGGTGAGATGGGCAAATGGGGCCATAACTGTATCTACCATTTGTTGACCGTGTATTTTGCATCTGGCGTTCTCCTGACATTTTGTTTTGTTTTACTTCTTTTATTGTGGTGAAATATACATAACATAAGCATTACTTTTTAATAATTTTTTAATCCTCACCTGAGGATATGTTTATTGATTTGAGAGAGAGAGGAAGGGGAAGAGAGAAAGAGAAACAGAAAGAGAGAGAAACATCGATTGGTTGCCTCCAGTACGCACCCCAACTGGGGATTGAACCTGCAACCTGGGTATGTGCCCTGACCAGGAATCAAACTGGCCACCTTTCAAGTGCACTGGACGACAGCCAACCCTGAGCCACAGTGGCCAGGGCTATTTTGAATGTCAGGATTTGATTTTGAGGGCAGAGAAAGCTTATCTGAATTTAGCTTTATAAATCTTCCAGAAAAAAAATTCTCATCTCTAAAATGAGTGAATTGAATGAGATTTCTCACATTCCTTTCAGCGCTAAGTGTAAGTGCTGTAACTTGAATGTTAAAGATGGCTACTACTTCCAAATTCTAAACGGAGAGAAACATGATCAAAAAATGGAGTGGAGAAATAGAGTATATTGGCAAGGCAGAAGGACTTGTTAATGAGTGATGGAGACTAAATATTTAGGGGGGAAAACACCTTTTTAAATTACTGAATGAACCTTTTGAGACTGATGTTGTTCTGGTGTCACATGCTTTGTAATGGTCAAGTTGGCTGAAAAAGCGATTGAGAGAAAACCTAAGGAGCTCTGTCTGAACAAGGTGCACATAGTTAGACTCTGACCAAATGAATCCCAGTGAGGCAGCCCAGAGCACAAGGCCGCATGGCATCAGATCAGTCTCGTGTCTCTATGAGAGTCAGCATTCCTGAGCTCTTTCATGCTCAGGTATTACTCCTTCTCCTTAACAAAGCTTCTTACTTAGTAAGACACTGACGAAGCATTGAGAGGAAACCGTAATGGACTGTATGCAATGTGCTTTTTGCAAAGAAATGCACCTCTTTGTTTCAGATGGTAGCACTGCCTGTCATTCCCTCTATGTCCATCTGTTCATAGAAAATAATGTTCATCAGTTGAATCAGAATTTCCACCAGTTGTAATCACTCAAGAGAAATGTGTTGCCCCTAATCCTTTCTTTTTCTTTGTTTTACACAATCTTTGCAAGCTGATAATTCTCATTAAAGCTCTTTCTCTCTCCACATATCTTCTCTTCAAAATCCTCGGAGCATCAGCCCCATGGGGGACACATTGGTGGCCATGTGGCATTTGATTTTCTGTATAACGACTACATTGATTTAACAAGTACTTATGAGGGACGCAATGTGCTGAGGTCTGAGCCTGCCCCGGAGCACAGTGCTGAGCAAAACAGACACAGTCCTTGCCCCGAGGGTCGTGGCCAGTGCAGGGAGACATGCAGTGAGGAAGGATGCACCTGCCGTCCAGGCGAGAGCTGTGCAGGGAGAGTCTGAGGAGTGAGAGAGCTGGCCGCAGTGCACGCAGACAGCAAAGGGAGCAGCCAAGGGGGCTCTCTCAGTGCTGACATTAGGCAGACACCTGCAGAATGAGCAGGAGCGAGCCAGGCCAGAACTGGGTAGAGCCTGGCAGGCACAGGGAACCGGGAGTCTGTTGGCCCTCGGCTGCACCAGGGTTGCAGCGACACTCACATGGCATCCACCATTGGTTCTGAATGTAATTCATCTGTTTCATTCACCCACTGCATCCTTCCAATTGTTAACTATTTGCACTGATATCAGCTAATGGAGAGGGGAGTTTAGCGTGAGAGGAAAGAGTGTACACGTGGAAATGTAGTATGTGGAGGTGGACGTGTGGGGTTAAGTCAGAAAGTAGCTGCTGGAAAGAAAGGAGGTAGGTAATAGAGAAATTTTGGAATTTCACACAGAAAGAGATAAGAGAGAGAGAACCACAGAGTACACGGAATGAGAATAATAAAAACAGCAGGCAGATACTGTTAATGAAATAACAAGTCAAAGACTTTCATAATCAAATTTTCTTTGTGTCTAATGAGACTGGAAGTGTAACACAAATTAGCTTAATTAGCTTCATTCATTCATTTATACATTCAACAACTTGTGATTGCCTGTCCACGGGGTGCTATGAGTTACTTTAGGCAATGGGGATAAATGTATGATTGAGGACTAGGCTGTGCTGTCATGCTCTCCAGGGAAAGAGCAAATCATATAAGTGACTTCTCACCCTGCAGTAAGATAAAAGCTGTAACAGAAATCCATGTGTCAGAAATGAATTACATCCTCTGGGTCTCAGTTACTGTATCAGAGGGAGATGGATTTGGTCTTGGACATTCTGGTAACCTTTGCTATGTTAATTAGCTCACAGTGGCTCTAGAAACTGTGTGGGACTGTAACTGCCCTTGGCCAGAACCGGGACCCTCCCACCTGCTCCGGCCCAGGTGTCCTGGGCCCGTGCACCTAGCTGGGCGCTTGGGTAAATAATGCCATGTGCCAGGGTGCTGTTGGTTTTGGAGTTCTCCTGGTGTATGCAGTACTTTTTCCAAAAGTCTCAAAAACAGGGTAATCTCAGCCAGGAACTCCATGGAGGATAAAGGGGCCGAGCAGACTTGTTCTAACCATGAACCTTCCGGGAGCTCCTGGTGTGATGGTCCCACCTGCCCAACACGCAGCAAGGAACCACCGTGAACACAGAAACCCAAGTCAGGTCCCTCCCGCCAGTGGGCTTCACAGGTGGGCTTCTGGAGTGTCCGTTTCCACCTGGCTGCCATGGAGCGCTTTGTGCTCAGAAGAAAAGCCCGAGGGTGCCAGTGCCTGTGACCACGCAGATCTCTCCAGTTTCCAGAGGCGATCGCCATGCACTGCTGAGCTCTAACAAGTGAACCTCTTTCATTCACTCATTAGTTAACTGCATTATTATATTAGGCATGGCTTCTAGGTACTTGGAGGTATGATTTACAATGTGAGTTTCACTCTTGTCACTTAAAGAATATCTTCAGGAACATGTTACTGTATTTATACATGAAGTCCAACATGGAAGTGAATGTTAAAAAAAACAAACCAGTGTATGACCACTTCCTTCCCCTTGGGTTCCCATCCACTGCAGAGCCCAGAGCAGACCCAGCTCTGCTCCTCCCAGGCCCGCCACTCTGCAGAGCTGGGTCAGGGCTGATTGGGGGCCCCTAAGCACTTCATCACTGAGGTGATACCTGCTCAGAGTCTCTTCTGAAGAAATGCCCTGCGACTGGGTCTCTGTGGCTAAGACAAGTCTCTAGGGGATCGGAAAGGACATAGTCTGAAGACACCTCCAAACTTAGTGCCTTCTGTTTACCAAGAACTAACCCCAAAACGATCCTATTGATCTCCAAAGCATTTCTGAGAGCCAGGCAGGCATTCTCATCCCACTGTCACAGGTGGGGGTTTTACAGGTGAAGAAACTGGGGCTAATACATTTAAGAGATTTGCCTAAGATCACAAAAGTGGGGAAGCTGGATTCTGACTCCAAATCCTGGGTTCTTTCTTTTCTCAGGAACTGGCTTTATTTCCCAATTTTTATAGACTGTATTTTCTAATTTATAATCCCATTTTGAATTTTAATTATTTCCTTTAACAGTTTTAGAACCCTTTTTGGGGAGGACATTGGGATTGCCTCCGTGTATACCACTCATTCCAGGGGTAGCAGCCAGAAGCCCATCCCAGCTGCAGGAGTGGACCCTGACTGGTTGGAACCTGTCTTTCTCCAGGCTGCAGTGATTGGTTTGTGGATGAGCCCATGACCCCAGGCTGCAATGATTGGTGTATGGCTGGATCCCTAGAGAAGCTGATTGGGAAAAGAAAGGCCCTTTCTCACCTCAGTTATGAATAAGGAAGTTAGTAACTGGCATTTGGCAGCCATCCTATGCCAGGAGGAGAGGCAGACTTCTACCATGTGAAAGATAGAGCAGAGATATGAGCATAACTAAGTCTTTGGTGGTAGTACTGAGCCAACCAATTTCCCTTATGATTAAAGCCAACTCGGATTATGTTTTCTGTTACTGCAACAAAAGACAAGTTAACTAACACCACTTAGTGTTGACAGGAAGTTTAATATGTTCTCCTTTATGTTGTCTAAGTTGTCAATAAAGCTGTTGAATAGAGGAGATATCAATATTATTTCTTAGAGCAGGGAAAAAATAGTGACATTTGTTTTATGAAAACTTCAATGTATTTAGAACATTGTTAGATATTTAACTGATGATTCATAAACACTAGTGCCATCCTCTCTGCACATCTGTCAGACCTGCCTTGCCACTTTCAGATACTTCATTGTCCCCTTGGCTCTGCTCAGCACCCTGGGCAGCCACCTGGCCACTCAGACTTGAGTCTGGCCCACTTCCTTTCCAATTACACTGAAATTAGTTCTCAAAAATTCCATTCCATGCGAGTGACCCTCACACTGTCTTCCCAGTGGACTAATTAATCTACTCATGTATCTGTTCAGATTAATTTAACAAAAATGTGGTGAGCACATGTTGAACACATGGTGAGCACACTTTGGCCACACCACTGCACTCTGCAAACACTGCAATATCCCCACTTGCCACTGAGACATAAAGTCCTAGATTCCAGAAGCTTCCCTGTGGCTGCTGCAGAAAAGACAGATGCCTTTGTTACCACACTGTCCTATAAATCTGATCGTCCTCAGGGCCACCATCCTCCTCACTCACCTCCAGATCCCACACAGGGAGGTCTGCTCCATGGAGCTCCATCTCAGGCAAAACGTGAGTTGCAAGAGAGATTAGGAAATGTAATTTTATAGGAACTAAAACTAGAATAGGGGTTGTCATGAGAGCTGAGTGAGACGATTTAGTTTCTGCCACACATACTGGGCACTGGGCACTGTTCCAGGCAGTGGGAATAGAGCAATGAACAGGAGAAACAAAGTCCCTGGCCTGTGGAGAGAAAGCCTAGGAGGAAGGCAGATAACTAACAAGTTCATGAAATTTCTGCCAGTGATAAGTGCCTGAAGAAAAATGGAATGGAGTGACAACTTGGAGATAGGGATGTTGCTTTTTATAGGGATTCGGGGGAAGCCCTGTGAATAAGTGAAGTTTGAGTAAAGATTTGAAAGATGAGAAGCAGGAAGCTGTATGAAAATCTGAGGTGCCCTAGCTGGTTTGGCTCAGTGGATAGAGTGCCGGCCTGCAGACTGAAGGGTCCAGGATTCTATTGTGGTCAAGGGCACATGCCTAAGTTACAGACTCAATCCCCAGTAGGGGGCGTGCAGGAGGCAGCAATCAATGATTCTCTCATCATTGATGTTTCTCTCTCTCTCTCTCTTCCTCTCTGAAATCAATAAAAAATATATTTAAAAAAAAAGAAAATCTGGGGCAAGAATATATTTCAGTTCAAAGACTGTGAGGTGGTCAGCTCGTCATGGCAAGGATGGTGGGAGCAGTGAACGTACGATGGGAGATGAGGTCAGATAGGTAGACAAGGACCAGACCACACAGGAGTTGGGGCATGATACTAAGTGTATCATGAAAGTTGTAAGCAAGGCAGTGATTTGATGTAACTTACATTTCTGAAGGACCCCTCTGGCTGCTCTGTGGAGAGTAGACCATGTGAGGGCAAAAGGAGAATCCAGGAGACTGATTCAAAGATATGTGCCATTGTCCCCGGAAGGAAAATGGAGGCTTGGGCTGGAGTGATGGCAGAGCTGTGGGGAAAAGTGGACCAATTCTGGGCATGTTTTATAGTTAAACCAAATAGAAAATTGCTCGTGATCCGATGTTGGAGGTGAGGGGAGATAAGAAATGATGCCTGAGATTTTGGACTGAGCCAGTAAGTGGATGGTGGTGCCATTAATAATAATGGGTAAAGTCTGGGAAAGAATCAGGTTTAGTGGTAGAGGGGAGAGAATGTAAAGAATAGACATCCAAGATGTTCTAGTAGAGTTGACATAGGGGTAAGCTCAAGGAAGAGGTGAGGCCGATGATGTCAGCTGGGGAGACATCAGGGTATAGATGTTCTTAGGGCCAGGAGATTGGATGAGTTTACATAGGGAGAGAGTGTATGTAAGAAAGAGAAGAGGATCAAGGATAGAGCCCTGGACCACCCCAAAATTTATAATTAGGAAGACGAAAAGGAAGCATTCATTGACTAGTTTTTAAGAAATGAAAAACAGGTAAGTGTGGTGTCCTGATTACTAAGTGAATAATGCTTCCTAAAGGAGGTACTTTATAGATTCAGAGGTCTAATAAGATGGCAATTGATGCTTTTGGTTCAGTGGGGGTTGGTGCTGACCTTGCAAAGAGCCACCTTGGTTTAGTACCTATCGTGGACATGTAGGATGGCAATGATGCAGGTGAGGAAGAGAAATTGATTAGAGGAAAGAGGGGTTAATTGTCGAAGTGAAACAGGTGAGAAGAGAAGGAGAGGGTGGAGTGCTGGCCTTACACAGGAGCAGCAGTAACTGGAGGAGGGTAGAATGTGGATTTAGTGGCAGGTCACGAGATGGTCCTGGTCAGGCTGCTGACCTCTAGTAAGAAGGGTGTGTGGCTGTCAGCTCAGATTGAAGGCAGGAGAAGAGGCTGGTAGAGGTTTGAAACAAAAGAATACGGTGTGACAGCCTCCTTCCTGCAAGTGGAAAAGTGATTTTTTGAGAGAGAGAAATATCACAGGATTTCTGGTTTGCAGTGAAGTCAGTGGTCATGCATTTCAAGCAGACCCGTGTATAAATTCTATGTTTTTGCTCATAACAGGCTTCAAAAATAGTGCTCTAATATTGTTTTGTAGAAGAAAGGAGTAGAAGAAGTTCTGATGGTGGAGATTGCACACCGGGAGAGGGAAAACCAGGACAGTGGCATGTGTTGGCAGTATTTTCAAGAGCCAGGGCATCGTGGTGCCCCTGAAGTCACATCCTGATGCTTTGGGTCACTTGTTCCTGATGCTTTGCAGTGGGCATCCTAGCACTGGGTTCATCTTCCCAGGAAAACCCTGAACCCCTAGTGGCTCCTTTGGGGACAACCCACAGCAACCTTTCATTCATCTACTATCCACCCATCTAATACCTTCCGTTTAAGTACCTATTAAGACATTCAGGACTAAGATGAACAAGCCTTAGTTGAATCAACATAAATGACCCCATCACTTAAAATGATAGCAAACATGTAGACTGCACTTACAGGCTAGGTACTACTCAAATTTGTACATTTCACTCTTAATCTTCCCAGCTACCTCTGAGGTAGGCACTGTTTTTTCCCTGTACTATAGATGAGGAGACTGAGGCATGACCCTGTGAGGCTAGAGTTTGGACCTGGACAGTATGGTACCAGAGTCTAACCTCTATTGCCTATTCTTTATTGTTTGTTTTGTTGCCTATGAATCTGTAAATTTTATTTTTTTAATTACTCAGAAACGTGTATACACTTCAATGAGATTTTAGTACCATATTAAAGTTTACATTTTGATCTCCAGATAAATATTTCACCTTCATGAATAGATGCATGTTATAAAGCTGAGATCTTTGTAATTCTAGAGGCAAATGTAATTTCCTCATCAAGTTTATAACTATTTCAAATAACAAGGGCTTTAAGCACAGGCCTGCTGGAAATTTTATAATTAAAAATAAATCAGCAGCCCCGCTGGAGTGGCTCAGTTGGTTTAGCGTCCTCCCGTGCACCGAAAGGTTGCTGGTTCAATTCCAGACAAGGGCTCATACCCAGGTTGCAGGTTCGATCCCTGGTCAGGGCATGTATGGAAACAACCAATCGATGTTTCTCTCTCACAATGATCTCTCTCTCTCTCTCTCTCTCTCTCTCTCTCTCTCTCTCTCTCTGTCTCTTTCTCTCCATGCCCTTGAGTGAGGATTAAGTAAGTAAGTAAATAAATAAATAAATAAGTCACCAATGAAGAGAAGCAGCTTCTAATAAATCAATATATAGTTTTTGCTGTTAAACTAACCTTTAATTTTGATATGGCTACAGATTTAAGTTTATTAGTTTAAAGCCAATTATATTAGTTAAAATTATCATTTCAAAGTCTTAAAATACAATTTTGTGAATTTAAAATTTTTACTTTTCTGGTTAAGGCTACTTCAAATATAAAAGATATCCAAAGGATACTGATCTGCCTCTTTTAACTTGAAGATGAGGGACAGACTAAGTTTGGTAGGATTTCTCAAAACTAGCATGATTTCTTCCTGAGTCTTTATATGAATTTCCCAGTGGCTGCAAGCAGAACACTAGTGTGGCCAGTTCTGTACAAGCTCTATCATGTGTCCAGAAATTGCAGAGTTCCTCGTGGTATGTTTTCGCTACATTTGCTTCATTCCATCTTCACCATTACTGCACTGAATGCTGTTAAGGTATTTCTCCTGAGCTTGAGTCCTGGGCGTCTCCCTGCATTGCTTCACATTTCCCTGTGGATTTTCATCGCATTTGCTGCTTAGTTGTCCGACATACGTGTTCTGCTAGGCTGACGACATTACCTGTCTGCCCTGCCACAGGTCATCATTGCCCTTTCAGAAAAGCACCGTTCGCACATCCCCTACAGGAACTCCATGATGACCAGTGTCCTGAGAGACAGTTTGGGAGGGAACTGCATGACGACCATGATCGCAACGCTTTCGCTGGAGAAAAGAAACATCGACGTATGTTGGCTCTTCTTTCTGGAGCTCTCAGCCTGAGTTATTAATGCTAGTCTGTGTGTAGAGTTGAGGGTCCTGGGTGGGTTTCCATCTTTTCAGCTGGGTTAGGGTGTGCCTTCAGGTTAGATACACCATACAGAATCCACAGCTTTGCATTATTTGTCAGCATTACACTAAGTGGCCAGATTATTATGCGTTCAGAGATCATAAAATCTGGCCACTCAGTGTATAATGACCCCATTTGAGAATTGACTTCACGTAGCACAGGATGGTTTGAAGAAGCCTTGTACACAAATTTCAGAAGACCTGCTGATGGGTGGTGCATTACCTTGACAGAGACATGTGAGAGGAGACATCAGCTTCTCCTGCCCCACTTTGCTCTGGCTTACTGAGATACCTGGAAATCATCTCCGAGACATGTCCCTCAGCAGGTCGCTGGGCACAATGCCCAGGATGCTTTGGCAGGACTCACTACCAAATGGCTTTCCTGGGTCGCTTTGGAGATCTAGCTGATGTTTCATGCATTTCAGTTAGATGTCTGTGGTCCAGACTTTCTCTGAAAGAGGAAGTGGCAGGTGCCTCTCAAAACAAGGCTATGCCCCGCCTGCACTGTGCCCTGCCTCTCTTTTTGGTCTATTACAAGCATTTCTTTTGTCGTCTTTCATGCTGATGGCCAGGGCACCTTTTCTGGTCATGATTGGCCTACGTGGCTCTGCTTTAACAATCAACAGTTGAGAAACACATGCCATTGCCACTTAGGCCTTGGCTCTCCCACACCTTTGGCACTGATCATTTTATTAAGCCAAATCAGCACCTTAATAAAAAATACTATTCAGAGCAAAGTTCCCTAAGCTGGAGGCACGTTTCCGCATTGTGTCTCATGCACATCACTCTTCAGATGTGCATCCTTTCCCTTTCCATCTCTCTGTGCCGTGACATTTTAAGGCGTTGTTTTGCTTTCTCAGGAGTCTATATCTACCTGTAGATTTGCGCAGCGGGTGGCGCTCATAAAGAATGAAGCTGTTCTTAATGAAGAAATTGACCCCAGACTGGTAAGCAACTTTAGCTGACTGTTTTAAAAAATCAAAGTACTGTATCAAAGATTAGCTAAACTCTGGGGGCACTTACTCCGCCTAACCAGGCAATGTGCTAAGTCCTGAGAGCATGTTGACTCATTTAATCCTCCCAACAACCTTATGAGTAGATGCCATTTCTAGCCCTATTTTAGCCCCACATGGCAAAACTGAAGCACAGAAATGATAAATAACTTGCTCATAGTCATGGTGCTCATAGGTAGCAGAGCTAGGATTCAGACACAGACAGCCTGACTCAAGGGCCTGTGCTCTTACCTGCAGTCCCCCATTCCTCCACTAGGGAAGTGTGCATGAGTTCTGAGGACGTACATAGTGGAATCATACAGTTACATTTATATGCAGGTTGTAGCCTTTCACAAATGCTTAACTTTCTAGAGACAATAATAATAGACCATCTTGTGAAAACCTTGTAGAGAAAAAGAAGTCCTGCTGGTTATAAAATAGGACCCTATTTTGCATAACTCTCCTGTTATTTTTCTAGAAATTAAAAACAATATTATAATAGTTTGATCCATGGAAATCTGGCCAACTTCTAGCTTTATAACAGTGAATTGTACTTTATCAAAGTGATTTTTTAGGCAACAAAATATTTGCAAGTTACATGATTCAGCTACTCATAAACAGATATTTTCTTTTTTCTCTATTTTGTTAGTCTTCCATGAATGAAATGAAATATGGAATTCACTGAAAATATTGACATAAAATATTTCAATTTTGTAAAACTCCAAAATTTAGATTATATTACTTTGCAAGTCACTCAGCTTTTTTTTTCTTCTTTTCTAGAAAATAAGCTGGTGTAAGCTTAATAGTGTGCATTGAAGAAAAAAAAAAAGATGTGTAATCTTACCAACAGTATTTTATTTACAAATTTCTCAAATTCCAAAAGAAAATTCTCAAATTTACCATTACCCATATTATCTACTTCCTCTTGCTTGGTTGCCCTTCCTCCCTTGAAATCATTCCTCTGGAGGGCAGGAGAGGAGGAATGGTAGAGTCATGTTCTATCCCCTGATGGAACTCTCTCCAGGAGAAACCAGTGGGTGGGGAAGGATCTATTCCCAGCACAGGCCCTGGGCTGATACAGCGTCCCACGGGCCCCACTGGATAGGGGAGGCAACATTTAGATGAACTGAGTCAAGTGGCACTGAATCCTGGGATGAATCTCCTGCTGCCTAAACCCTGTCAACAGCCCTGAAACATTACTGCGCAGGAGAAAGACAGTAATGGGTTATTAGCCAGAAGCCAAAAATTAGTTTATAATTGAAGGAAAATAAACATATTAGACATTTAGTTGGTGTTTTTTTTCACTTTGGCTAAAGAGACTTTTCTTTAAAGAAACTTGAGGAATTTGAAGAAAGGTAAACATTATCATGTGTTTGATGTAGGTCTGTGAGAAATTTAAAAACAAGATTCCAAAGCTAGTAGCTGATAATTGAACAAATGTGGAGGTCTTTCTTGGTGCAGAATGATTCGTGAAGTGTTGTTTCCTGGTCTCTTTCATAATTGCTTCTAAAACCTGACTTTACTGTTTATTACCTTATGTATTTCTGAAGCACAAGTGACAATGGAAAAGTTATCCTCAAAACCACCCCAAATACCACTTGAGTGGGATTTCCTATATCTTACCCTCAAAATTTAATGGCAAATGTGGACCAGCCCTGTCAACTTGGATCAGCACGGATCTGACTTGCTTTCTTTACGAGAATTAGTGCCTCAGAGAGACAAGGTGATGAAGGAACTGGAACCAGCCAGAGTCTGTGCTTACTGAGCATGCCTCAGATCTCAGGATGGCTGTCACTCTGAAGTCCCCGCAGTGACTCGAGGGGAAGTGTGGCTGTCACAATTTCAAAATTATGAAAAGTTGGCTGTGTCTTAAGATTTTTGTTCAGTAAAACAGAAGATAATTTGTTAGATTTTACTTTGAAAACGTCAGTAGAAGTAGAAAGCATGGCATCAAGATGAACTTAGTAGAGGGAGGGTACACATGAACGACTCACATAGTTCCTGTCCAAGGTTTTCATTCTGCATAGCTTGATGATTCTAAGAATGTTTTTAAAAATAAGCAAGTAACCAAAACCCACTCAGTTCTGCACACTTAAATGAAATTCTAGGAACACTGACATGTTCAAAATATTCCTATCATCTTCTTTGGAACTTCTGTTGATGCGTTACTGATAATATGGAACACACCTACATAAAAATTTAACAAGCATTTTCTGTGGATTTACTTAAAATATATATATGTCTATGGTGGGAGGAAGTAGGAGACTTCTCCAGGGCCCAGAAACAAAGCCGAGGCTGCAGTTGTCATGGAGACGAAGGGTGAAGGGGGTTCAAAGGCTGAGAGGGCAAAGCCTGAGAAGGCAAATAATGAATCTAAGGCAGCTTTTCCCTCCCCAACCTAAAACCAGTGAAAGTTTGAACCTGAAAGGAAAGAGTCTGTTTGCGTGGCCTAGACTCCATGTAGAATAAAACATGGCTCCACTGAAAATTTGAAATCCTAAGGCTCTGCCCCTCATGAGTTTGAAGTTCAAATTTGAACTTGGTCTAGTAACATCCAAGCCAACAAGTTAGAAAGTAAACAATTAAGTAAATCCACAAAAGAGAAGTACAGAAATTAAAAAGTATAAAAACTAGGAAAAACAAAAGGAAAAGAAAGATACAATGGAGAGAAACAACAGAACCTAGTTTATTTTTAATATGAACAAATGTCTGGAAAGACTAATGAAAAATCAAGAAAGAAAGCACAAATTAATATAACAGTATTTGGAATGTAAGGGGGACTTAACATTATATACAGCAACTATCTTAAGATAATAATAAAGTACTTCGAATGACTTTATGGTATAAATGTGAAAACTTCAACAAAATGAATAACTTCCTAGAAAAACATAACACTGAAACTAAAGCAAAAAAAGTTGTAAAGCATGAATAGATCTACAACTAATAAATACATTGACTCCATAATAACAAAGCTGCCAAAAAGAAAAAAGGAAAGAGAGGAAGGGAAGGACCAGACTCAATATTTTTTATGTTCATCAAATATTGAAGGAAGAATAAAAATTGTATTTAACCTGATAATTTTTATTTTAGCAACTTTGTATTATAATTGGTCATATGATCATTAATATAGTGTGTGTTATCATGACGTAGTTGGGCTTATTTCAGGAACTTAAGGATAGTCTATCATTAGAAAATAAATGAATGTATAGTAAAATAAACATAACCATGGGAAAAATAAATACCAAATTTAGGGTAATGATAATGGAGAATTCACTTAGGGCAGGCTATACAGCATGAGGGCTTCAGAGAGTCTGTGATGTTTTACTTCTTAAGCTTAGTAGTGGGTACAAGGTGTTCTTATACCTTTTTGTTTATCTGAGGTGGTTCATACTAACAAAAAAAATTACACAAATCAGGAGATTCATCACATTTACAGCTTAAAAGAGAAAAATTACATGATCACATCACCAGATGTAGAAAAAAGTATTTGATAACATTGAACATTCATATGTAGTTTGAAAAAACTCATCAAACTTTAAACAAATTTATTTTACTCAAATTTATTTCCTGTTAAAATTTGAGGAGGGCCTTTGGCAGAATTTCACGAGCTGGCTCTAAAATTTATATAAAAGAGCAAATGACCAAGAATAGCCAAGTCTATTTGGAAAAGAACAAGATGGAAGGGTCTTGTTGTATCTAGATGCCAAAATGTCTTAAGCTATAGTAATTAAAGCAGTGTGGTATTGCCATACATATAGTCAAGCAGACAAATGTCTTTAACCAATAGCCTAGAAAAAGACACATGTATATATGGAAACATGTTATATAGTAGAATTATAATAGCAAACCTCATATGATTAGATCCATATATTAGACTTTGAACAAAATAAAATCAACCTAAATGTGAAAAGCAAAGCTTTAAAACTTTTATAAGAACACATAGGAAAATATTCCTTTGGTTTTAGGTAAAATAGATTTTCTTTAAGACAGAAATTCAACTCATAAGGGAAGAAGTTGATAATAAAATTATATTGAAATTTAAAAGTTTTATTTACCAAAAAGAACAACACAAAGTGAAAAAATATGACATAGATTGGGATAAAATATCTGTGTTGCATAAAACTAATAAAGGGTTTGCATCCAGAATATATAAAGAAGCTGTAAATGAATAAGGAAGGAGAAAAACCAACCCAACTGAATCTGAGCAAGAATATGAATACATAATCCACAGGAGAGGAGACCCAAAGAGCCAATATACATACATGCACAGATGATCAGCCTCTCTAATAATCATGAAAATGCAGATTAGAACTGATTGAGATACCAGGTAGACAAAATTAAAGTGTCTGTCTATAGCATACGTAGTGGCAATAATGTGGGGAAATGAACTGATATATAGCTGTTGAGAATGGAAATCTATACAGCCACTCTGAAGAGCAGTCTAACCCCATATATTGAAGGGAATATGCAATACTCTACAGCAGTGGTTCCCAATGTGGGGCACACCACATGCCCCACAGGGGGGGCAATTTGATTTTTAAGTGGGACAATTGGAGAATGAGTTATTAACAGTGAATTTCTTACATTTCTTATGGTTCTAGGGCCTCATATACAGTATCTAAATATATATTATGACATATTGATACATTTCAGTTCTCTACTATATGTTTTGAAATTTCATTTGCTATTTTTCATATCACTTCATATTTTTTTTAACAATTTCTTAGTGTTTTCTTCTTCAGTACTGCAACTGTCCTTTCATTCTTTTCTCTTTCATGGATGCCATGTTCTTTGGAAACTTGTTTAGGCCAAGTTAATGGCCTTTTAGGCTTCCTCCATGTGAACAGGAGTTCACTTTTTGAATAATAAGAATTATATGTCAGTGGGGCAGGGGGGAAACATCAGGATTTTAGAGATGCTTAGGTGGGGCATGGCCAGAAAAAGGTTGGGAACCACTGTTCTACACCCATGCAATTCTAAGTGCTCACTCTGAAGAAACTCACATACATGCCAGAGACTTACTATGGTCACACAGCACTGTTTGCAACAGCAAAGGTAAAAATCCTAAGTGTCTCTCAGCAGGAGATATGAATAAATAAACTGTGATCTATTCCTTTACTGAAATACTATATACCCCTGAAAATTAAAGATATAAGTAACCTCAGAAATATAATGTGTGTAGGGGGGGATGAATTGCAGTTACATGCAATATAGTAACATTTACATAAAGGGTAAGGCATGCAAAATGAGACCATACATTACTACAGTTCCATCCGTACACACGGAGTAAATACCTGAACACATGGGGAATGCTCCCCACTACATGCAGTTAGTGATCACCCAGGAAGGACAGAGGGATATAGGAATAAGTTATGTCAATAATGTCGTATTTATTAAAAAGAATTTTAAAACTATTTTAAATAAAATCTTAAGATTTCACAAAGCTCGGTGGGAGGTATGGGAGTGCCTTTTCTATCATTATCTGTACCCGTTTGCACCCTCAAAGTAGGTCATAATTTGGAGAGATGTGTGTCTCGGTGGCTGAGTCCCCAGAGGAGCTGACAGTCGCTCTCGCCTTGCCTTGCAGATGATCGCACGCCTGCAGAAGGAAGTCCAGGAGCTGAGGGATGAGCTGGCCCTGGTCTCGGGGGAGCCAAGGACTGAGGCTCTCACAGAGGCGGAGCTCCTCCTGTAAGCCTGCAGACTTGCTTACTTTCTGTCTGACCATGAGAATTTGTGTTAACGTCTTTGTTGGCCCTAATGTTATGAATGCACCTAAAAGCTTGAAGGTCTCTGGGGATGGCCTGCAGTGGCACTCCAGCGCCAGCTAGAAGTGGTCGCTCTCTATGGAAAGCTGGGGAGGCTGGCAGGGTTCTTGTTGCCCAGGCCTGGGGGAAGTAAAGGCAGAGCTTGGAGAGGGTGAGTGTGTCCGCCTCATGCAGCTAAAGAAAGGGCTTGCCTCACAGTCATGCAATTCTAACACCGTCCACCAACACACCTGCGCGGTGCCTCAGACCTGAAAGGAGCTCAGGAAACTCCCCTGTATTCAGCAGCATCTTTCTGCCATTTTACCCTGGGCAAAGCAGGCTTCCCCCTTCATAAGTAGACAGCCTATACAGTATAGTCCAAACACCCTGAAGGGGGTGAAAGCAGGTATTCAGGGCTCCAGACAAGGCGGCTTCATTCCCGGAGCCTTCTGATGTGTGGCTCCTGTTCTCTCTCCGGTCCGGGGCCCTCCTTGTTTCTGTGCTGCTTGTGGAGCCTTTGTGGAGTGGTATCATGGCCCAGGCTTAGAGGGTGGTGGCAGCTTCTATTTCCAAACTGGAGAGCTGCCCAAGCTCTTTCTCAAGGGATGTGGCTGTTTCACCTCACCCTCTCCCAGCGGAGAAAAGGGTAAACAGTAGAGATAATGAAACTATTTCCTTTAAACTATTTTGTGGCTGCCCCTGGAGGTAAGTCTAAAGCACGTTTTCTGTTGTACGCTAATCTGTTTCTCCTCTAGACAGCATTTCCTAATTCTACAACACTGTATTTAATACTATGATGGGCCCTTAAGGTTTTTCTTACAAAACTGCTTTGTGGGAAGTATGCAGCTACACTGAAGTATATTCCCAAAATTCACACTTAAAAAAATGTCATGTCATGACCTTGAAATACCTTGCAATACCTTAGATATTGAGAACCCGAGTGAGAATTACTTCACAATGGTCCTCCCTTTGCCTCAGACAGGAACTACCAAACATGACCTTTGAAAATGGCTCTTCAGAATTTTTATTTTCATGTCAGGGTCCAGCCAGAAAGACAAAGTCATTCTAGACCTTTCCATGAAAGGCATCTAAGAAAGGAAATGCACTGTGCAGGAGGTGGTCTTGAGGCTATGCTGCAGCACCCCAAGGTCAGGACCAATGGGAGCTCCCCCCCAGGACCCAGGGGACAAGGAGAGAGGTTGTGACGCCAATGCCTGAGCCTGGAGCTGGCCGGCGGGAGCTGGGCTGCTGACCAGGCCTCCTTCCAGCAAGGACCCCTCGCTGTTCCCTCCGCTCCCCTCCAGACTCCCCCAGTGCCTCCCATAGGCTGAACTCACCCAGAAGCCAGCTGTTAAAGGGGTCAGGGAATGGAGTTTTCAAGAGCCAGAAGGGAAATGGCCAACATATGGAACAGTACCCATGTTTTGTCGAATCCCTGGTTTCCTGCCTGTGGCTCAGGAGGCTCAGCTGAATGTGGTGGTTCAATATGTCAGACTGAGTAAGTACAGGCTGCAGGCTCCCTCCACTGCACCAAATCTGGGAGTTATAGAACTAGCATAAAAAAGCACCCAAAAGCACCCAGATCTCCAGCACCCCCCTCACCCACCCCCCCACCAAGAACAAGAAGTGAATGTCTCAAGTGACTAGACGCTAGAAAGAATTCCTCGGAGACTGAAAGATGGGGCTGAGATGGGCAAGGGAGCAGGACAGACCAGACCTGGGGCAGTGCTGCCAAGTCTCCTGCCTGTGGCCTCCTGCGCAGCAGAGGGCAGGAGTTGCTGTAGGGAGCGGTGTCCCGTGAATATGGGCACTCCTTTCCTTCTCCACCCAACCTTTAGGTCCCTGTTAGGATGGAGAAAGAGGAAAGGGCCTCAGGGAGCTGAGGTGACAGGACAATGAGGGGCAGGGAGAGATCTGACCCAGCTGCTGTCCTCAGTTCTGCCCGCCCCCTGTGCTCACTGAGAAAAGCAAGGAGCACAAGCACCCACAGCCACGTCCCCCTCACTTCCGACCACGGGCTATCCACACAGAGAGAGTGAGAGTCTAGGAAAGGTGAGCTCGTAGTCGGGACTACCCAGGACAGGAGGGCTGCCAGCAGCCAGTGAGATAGGAACAAGAAGCTTTGCAGCTGGGAAGCCTGTGGAACTCCACTTCTCAGGAGTGATTGATAGCTTTAGAGATCGAGGGCATGCTGTTACAACATTGAAACAACAACCGATTTTTACAAAAGAGCATCAAGAGATCTTGAAAATAAAAAAATGTAATTGTTGCCATTAAGAATTTAATAGATGGCTCCATAGCAGAATGAAAAAACTGAAGCTGGTTGGGGAGACTTGAAGCCATGCCCCCACCCAGGCGGGGCTTGACAGGGGACCTGAGGCTGCACCTCCCACCCCAGCGCCAGGCCGTGGGACCTGAGACCAATTGGGGGGACCTGAGGCCTTGCCCCCCACCCCAGAACCAGGGCTCAGGGACATGAGGCTGGGCTGGGGAACCTGAGGCCGCACTCCCCACCCAGGCGCCAGGGCTGAGTGACCTGAGGCTGTGCTCCCCGCCTCGGCACTGGGACCGGGGGACCTGAGGCCAAGTAGGGGGACCTGAGGCTGTGCCCCCGCCCGGTGAGGGTTGATGTGGGACCTGAGGCCACGCTCTCCACCCTGGCACTGGGACCATATGACATGAGGCCTGGCCAGGGGACCTGATGCCGAGTCCCCCACCCCGGTGCTGGGGTTGGGGAACCTGAGGCCATACCGCCTGCCCTATGGTGCATAATGGGGGTTGGGCTGGGTGCGTCTGGGTCTCCTGCAATTTTGAGGTGCACAAGGGTGGGCAGGCACTTGACTGGGGCTGGCCGGCTAAACTCCTGCAAGCCCTATCCCCACCTGGCCCCATCCCAGATCTGCCCCCCCGCCCCAACCCCATTCAGGGCAGGGAGACCTGACCACAACCCACAGCCCCTCCCCAGGCCGGCCCCACCCTCAATCAGCACCCCAACCCCAGTCAGGGGCAGGGCCCATCAGCAAATTACCCATGGCCCCTTTCCCCAGCCAGCCCGGCCTTGATCAGCCCTGATCAGGCCCTGATCGGGCCGCTAGCCAGCCAACCTCCTGCCATCTCCTCCTCCTGACAGGCCCAGCCCGATCCACCCTGATTGGGGCTGGGCAGGCCGGACCCCACCAGTGGATGAATTTGTGCAGTGGGCCTCTAGTATAAGATAAAAGGATAAAGAGAAAACTTAAAAGGAAAGAATCACAGGGAATAGCTCTGGATTTACCAAAATCTAACAAAGAAAGTTAGCGGAGGAGAAACAGAGAAGAGGCAGGGAGCCAAGAGTTAACGAATAATATCTACTGATTTCTTAGGACTAAAAATGAAAAGGATGTAAGACTTCAGAATGAAAGGGTTAGCATGTGCTAAGGAATCTATATTACCTGTGTGTGTGTGTGTGTGTGTGTGTGTGTGTGTGTGTGTGTGTGTGTGTGTATGTGTGTGTATAAATAAAAGGCTAATATGCTAATTGTCCCTCCACCCATCCAACTGGTCACTATGACGTGCATTGACCACCAGGGGCCAATGCTCAACACCGGAGCTGCTGTGACACGCACTGGCCATTTACAGAGAAACAGCAGTGCGGACCTAGAGCTGACAAAGCAACACTGGGCTTCCCCCAAGTGGGACACAGGCCCTGCCACCACCCTGAAGCGACAGCCCACCAAATCACAGCCTAGATTGAATGTTTGTGCAACTTAAAATTCATCAGATTTAAGAGTTTTTTACCATCTAGAGGTAAAAGAGAAAAATGAAAATCTGTCCTTAATATGGCTGTGCAATTTCATGTCAGTAGACGTGCTTCTTGTCTTCTAGGGCAGTTCATGCACTGGGGATGTGAACCAGCTTCAGTCCTCTCCCTGCACCCAGACTCCCAGGGGTTGATGTGGGAGGGGTTAGCAATACTGGAGAGAGAGGAAGGGTCCCAGCAGGGCAGGACCAAGGGCAGAATCCTTCTATCTCTGTCCTGAGATCCCTGGGCTTATGCTGACTGGCATGGCACAAGGACATCCTGTCAGAGACTCTGTGAAGGATGCCAGACAGCAGATATTGAATGGATAATGTATTCTATGCTGTATGCATTGGACACTTTGGAGGTGTCTGTTAATATCTAGCCCTATCAAATTTTTTGAACTATGTCCCAACATTTCAGTTCTTAATGTAAATATGTATTGCATTGACTCGGATACTTCATTTGAAGATTTCAGATGTCAGACTCCAGTTATTGTGTTATTTTTAGTTTATCTCTGTGTGTGTGTGTGTGTGTGTGTGTGTGTGTGTGTGTGTGTGTGTGTAAATTTGAAAAGAGACAGCTGGATGAAGGCTGGATAGCCAAGTTGATGTTTATATAGAATTTCTTGGGTGAAGAATTGATTCTATTTGGTTCTCTAAACACATAATTCTTTCTTTCTCTGGTTAAAAAAAAATCCTTTAGCTGTCTGGCTAGGATGGAAGCATTATATCCTGGCCCAAGTCTAAATGAATTGAATATATGCAGCATAGCAGCAGTTTACTTCTGAGATGTAATTGAATTGGATTTTATAGGCTCAAGATTGACCAAAGTGAACTTCCAAACCTCTGGATCCTTTTGTTCCCTCTACCTCTCCCCACCTATATTTATCATTGTGTTTACATTAAGGTTTACAATGTGATGATTTTATAATATACATTTATATTGTGAAATGATTAACACAATATGCTTAGTTAACATGTCTATCACCTCACATACTTGTGTGTGTGTGTGTGTGGTGAGAACATTTAAGATCATCTCTCCTAGCAACTTCAAATATACAGTATAGTACTATTAACTATAGACACCATGCTATAATTAGAACCTCAGAAAGTATTCACCTTAACTGGGAGTTTGTTCCCTTCTGTTTACATCTTCCTGTTTCCCTCACCCCTGCCCCTGGCAACCACCAATCTGATCGGTTTCTCTGAGTTCAACTGTTTTATTTTACACATATAAGTTAGTTCACATAGTATTTGTCTTTCTCTGCCCCATTTATCTTAGTTAAATTTTTCAAATCAATTAATTCTTCAACCTGAAAATTTTGAGCACATACTAGATACTAATTGTGCTCTAGGGGATTCATGAATATACAATACAGAAATTAATTCCAAGAAGTTACAGTTTTATTGGGGAAGTAATACATATACACAATATAAACATTTATACCCACATATTTGTGTATATAAAAAACAGAGAATAAGAGAATATATTAGTGCACATTGAGAATTGTAAGACCTTACTTATAGTTCTAATTATTCTCATGAGTGTGTGTTTTTCTTTATTGATTAAGGTTATTGCATATGTGTCCTTATCCCTCAGCCCCTCCCCCCCCAATGGCAATGGAATCATATACTATGTGCTCATGTACTCACACCCCTGGTGTCTGTGTCCATTGGTTCAGCTTATATGCATGCATACAAGTCCTTTGGTTGATCTCTCCCCGTTACCCCCACCCTCCCCTACCTTCCCTCTGAGGTTTGAACATCTGATCGATGCTTCTATGTCTCTGGTTCTATTTTTGTTCATCAGTTTCTGTTGTTCATTATATTCCACAAATGAGTGAGATTATGTGATATTTATCTTTCTCTGACTGGCTTATTTTGCTTAGCATAATGCTCTCCAGGTCCATCCATGTTGTTGCAAATGGTAGGAGTTCCTTCCTTTTTACAGCAGCATAGTATTCCATTGTGTGGATGTACCACAGTTTTTTAATCCACTCATTTTTGAAAGAGGACATAAGGAGGGCCAAGAGACATATGAAAATATGCTCAAAGTCACTAATCGTCTGAGAGATGCAAATCAAAATGACAATGAGGTACCATCTCACACCTGTCAGATTGGCTATCATCAACACATCAACAAACGACAAGTGCTGGCGAGGATGTGGAGAAAAAGGAACCCTCGTGCACTGCTAGTGGGAATGCAGACTGGTGCAGCCACTGTGGGAACAGTATGTAGTTTCCTGAAAAAACTAAAAATGGAAATCCCATTTGACCCAGTGATCCCACTTCTAGGAATATATTCCAAGAAACTAGAAACACCAATCAGAAAGGATATATGCACCCCTATGTTCATAGCAGCGCAATTTATAATAGCTAAGATTTGGAAACTGCTCATGAGTTTTTTGATGGCTCTCTAGACTTGTTTCCTTGTGTGTAAAGTGAGAGAATCAGACTAAATGCTATCTATGCACTCTTTCAGCTCCATGTTTCTAAATCTAATATCAGTTTGTTACAAGTGGTTTAATACATTATTTACTCATTACCTATGATACTGAAAATCTAAATCATGATGTAGGAATTCAGATGGGGGAAGTATGGTAGTTACCACCCACTGAGCAAGTGAAATAAGCCTTAAAGACTGTCAAGAAGGAGAAGGTACCATTCTGAGATGCAGGGGACCACGTGAACAATGGTGCTGAGAGGGAAGGAGCCCAGTGTGAGGCGGAGAGGGAAATAGCAAGAGACTGTGTGGGGCTTACACATGACAGGCACTAACTAGCAAGGATCTGGAATGAAATTGGCCTGGCAGGAGCCTGGAGTTCTTATGGAATTATTGAAGAATAGGATTTGACAGATAAATGGTGACTTCATGATGGGTTATGAATACCATATGCAGTGTAGCTACTACTTTATTTAATGGTGACTAGGGAACACTATGATTTAAGAGCATTGAAATTCATTCATTCATTAATGTTTATTGTGCTCTTTCTTTATGCTAGACACTGTTCCAGGTGCTGGAATATAGGACTGAACAAAACAAAGTCCTTGCTTGCCCTCATGGAGCTGTATTCTAGTGGGAGAGAGATAGTATACAAGATCAATAACTGAAATACAGAGCATTTAAGAGAGAAGGATGTACAAAGAGGAAAATAAAACAGGAGGTGCTGTTTTAATAGAGTGATGAAAGAATTGACACGGTGAAGATTTTTTATGGCTACACAGTGAATAGAATCAGCAGCAGTGAGAAATCAGGAATGAATCACAATCGGGTTTGGAGTGACGATGAGAGAAAAGACTCAGTAATAACAGTGAGAGGAAGAGATGAAGAACCAACAGAAGTGATGGCTACAAATATAAAAGAGATAAAGAAGGGAGAATAGTAAAAGCTCAAGATTTAAAACAGGTAACCAGGGAATGAAAAAATGGGAAAGGTATTGGTTGAGAATAAGAAATGTTAAGTTCTTAACATAATGAAGGAGTACACAATATGCAGGCTGAATTCTGGAACTTTGAGGGAAGGTTGAGGCTAAAGATTTAAATTTTGGAATGATGTATTGAGTTGATATAATACTGGAATCAAGACCAAAGTCAGCTCAGAAATTCTCTAACCTGATTAGAAGTACATAGTAATCAGGCTCCACAGGACCACATCTCCCTACATTCAAACCTACTGCAGAAAGTTTGCCAACTGAATTTATCTTTTTACTTAACCACATTACCCCTATTCCCTCCCTTTGTATCTATTTATCCTATCTAATAAAGGAGTAATATGCAAATCGACCATCACTCCAACACACAAGATGGCTACCCCCATGTGGACACAAGATGGCCACCACAAGATGGCCAGCAGGGGAGAGCAGTTGGGAGGGACCAGGCCTGCAAGAGAGGGCAGTTGGGGGTGATCAAGCCTGCAGGGAAGGGCAGTTGGGGGGGACCCAGGCCTGCAGGGGAGAGCAGTTGTGGGGGGGCCAGGCTTGCAGGGGAGGGCAGTTAAGGGTGACCAGGCCGGCAGGGGAGCAGTTAGGCATCAATCAGGCTGGCAGGAGAGTGGTTAGGGGGTGATCAGGCTGGCAGGCAGAAGCAGTTAGGGGCAATCAGGAAGGCAAGCAGGTGAGCAGTTGGGAGCCAGTGGTCCCTGGATCCCAGTAGAATAGGGCCTAAATGGGCAGTCAGACATCCCTCGAGGGGTCCCAGGTTGGAGAGGGTGTAGGCTGGGCTGAGGGACACCCTCCCCCCCCCATGCACGAATTTTGTGCATCGGGCCTCTAGTATATACATAATTAAATATTCCATTCATTGAATATTTTCCAATGAGGGGAAAATCTCCCTTTTTTATGACCCAGAGTATTAATAGTTAACAGTGTAGAAAGATGAGGCATTACAAGGATAACCAGGGAATATTATGAGTGACTTATGACAATATGTTTGCTAACTTAGATAAATTTGACAGATTTTTAAAGGACACATACTACCAAAACTCTCTCAAGAGAAATAGAGAACCTGAGTAGTCCTATATCTATATGAAAATGAATTTGTAGTAAAAGCCTTCCAACAAAGAAAACTCAAAGCCAGACTGTATCACAGAAAGTCTGCCAAATAGTTAAATCATAAATCACACCAATTCAACACAAACTTTTCCAAAAAACAGAGAAAGAGGAAATAATTCCCAACTCATTTTACAAGGCCATTGTTGTCCTAATATCAAAGCAGACAAATATAAGAAAAGAAAATTACAAACCAGTATCATCTATGTCATCTATCAATAAAAATCCTATAAACTGGACAACATTATGCTAAGTGAAATAAGCCAGGCAGAGAAAGATAAATATTACATGATCTCACTCATTTGTGGAATATAATGAACAACATAAACTGATGAACAAAAACAGATCCAGAGACAGGGAAACATTGATCAGACCATTAAACCTCAGAGGGAAGGTAGGGGAGGGTGGGGGTAACGGGGAGAGATCAACCAAAGGACTTGTATGCATGCATATAAACCTAACCAACGGACACAGACAACAGGGGGGTGAGGGCATGAGGGGGTGATAGGGGGGGCCGTAATGAGGGAATAAGGACACATATGCAACACTGTAATCAATAAAGAAATTTTAAAAATCCTATATAATAAAAGTCTAATATGCTAAGTGCCCAGTCGTTGGGTCACCCATTCAACCAATCAAAGCGTAATATGCTCATGATTTGCTAACGCCGTTCAACTGCTTGCTATGGTGTGCACTGACCACCAGAGGGCAGACGCTTCGACCAGTAGGTTAGCTTGCTGCTGGGGTCTGCCCATCAGGACTGAGCAAGATGGGCCAGACACGCCCTGGAGCCCTCCCGCAGTCCCTCCCCAGCTGGCCAATCTCCTGTGTCCCTCCCTGGCCCCAATTGTGCACTGGTGGGGTCCCTCGGCCTGGCCTGTGCCCTCTTACAATCCAGGACCTCTCAAGGGATGTCAGAGAGCCAGTTTCAGCCTGATCCCAAAGGCCAGGTCAAGGGGCCCCACTGGTGCATGAATTCGTGCACCAGGCCTCTAGTGTTTAATAAAAGATTTTCAAAATCAGTCCAACATATACAAAAAGGTAATAAATCATGGGAATTATCCCAGGAAGGTAAGGTGGGTTTAACATAAAAAAATATATCAGTGTGCCCGGGTAGTGGCTCAGTTGGTTGGACGTCATCCTGTCCATGGAGAGGTAGACATTCAATTCCCAGTTGGGGCACATGCCTGGGTGCAACTCAATCCCCAGTAGAGGACATGCAGGAGGTAGCCAGTCAATATTTCTCTTTCTCATTGGTGTTTCTCTCTCTCTCTTCCTTTTTCTCAAATCGATAGATATATATTTTTTTAAAAATCAATATATTTCACCATATTAACAAACTAAACAACAATAACAATAATCCACTTTATCTTCTCAGTAAATTCAGACAAAGCACTTGACAAATGGTCAAAATTCTCAGTAAAATAGAAATAGAAGTGAACTTTTACAATCTAATATACTTCTCCCTAAAGTTGGAAACAAGGCAAGAAGATCCCTTTTCACCACTTCTACTCATTTATCATACCAAGGGACCTAGTCAATGCAATAAGGCAAGAAAAATAAATAAAATATGTAAAGAATCAGAAAGGAAATAATAAAACTATCTTTATTCACAGGCAACATGATTGTCTATGTAGAAAACCCCAAAAATCTACCAAAAAAGAGGCTACTAGAACTAATAAAAGATGTTAACAAAGTTGTAGCATACAAGGTAAATATAAATAAATTCAATTGTATGTCTATATACTAACAATGAGCCATTAAAAATGAAATATAAAGCCAGAATCATTAACAATAGCATTAAAAAAAACATTTAGGGATAACTAACAAAATATGTGTAAGATATGTATGCTAAAAACTATAGAACATTGATGAAAATATCAAATAACACTTAAACAAATAAGAGTATACCTTATTCATGGATTGGGATATACAATAATATAAGTTCTCCTAAGATTGAGCTATAGATTTAACGTAATCCCAATCAAAACTCCAGCAGGCTTTTATCTGTGTGTGTGTGTGTGTGTGTGTGTGTGTGTGTGTGTGTGTGTGTAAAATTAACAAGCTGCTTCTGAAATTCACAGAAATACAAAGGACCTAGAATAGATAAAGCAACTTTGTACAACAATAACAACCCATACTGTACACAATATCCAAACATTTATTTAAAATGAATCTTAGACCTAAGTGTAAAACCTAAAATATAAAACTTCAAAAGAAAAGATAGAAGAAATCCTCTGTGACTTTGAGTTAGGCAAAAATGTTATAGGACATAAAAGGCACAAACTGTAAAAGAAAAAAGTGATAAACTGGATTTCATCAAGATGTAAAGCATCTGTTCTCTGAAGAATGTATTTAAAAATGCAGCCCTGGACAATGTTTCTCAGTGGGTAGAGGATCAGCCTGTGCACCAAAAGGGCCCTTGGTGTGCCTAGGTTGCTGGTTTGATCCCCGGCCCCCATCAGGATGTATGCAGGAGGCAACCAACTGATGTGTCTCTCTCACATTGATGTCTCTCTCAGATTGATGTCTCTCTCTCTTTCTGTACTTCCACTCTCTCCCTTCCACTCTCTCTAAAATATCAATGGAAAAATATCCTCAGGTGAGGATGAACAACAACAAAAAAATGCAGGCTGGGAGAAATTATTTTCAAAACACATATCTGACAAAGACCTATATCCAGAATATTTTTTAAATTGTTACAATTTAATAATAAAAAAACAATATGGACAGAATATTAGTACCGACATTATATTGGAATATAAACAGAGGGCAAATGAGGACACGGAAGCTCAACATCATCAGTGAGTATGAAAATCAAATTGCAACCTTAATGGGATAATACTGTACAATTATTAGCACAGCTGTTTAAAACTAACAATAAGCCCTAACCGGTTTGGCTCAGTGGATAGAGCGTCAGCCTGCGGACTGAAGGGTCCCAGGTTCAATTCCGGTCAAGGGCATGTACCTTGGTTGCGGGCACATCCCCAGTTGGAGGTGTGCATGAGGCAGCTGATCGATGTTTCTCTCTCGTCAATGTTTCTAACTCTCTGTCCCTCTCCCTTCCTCTCTGTGAAAAATCAATAAAATATTAAAAATAATAAAACTAACAATAGCATGTGCTGGTGAGATTGAGAAGCTGAAAGTCATATATTGGTGGGGATGCAACATGGTGCATCCCTTTGGAAAAACTATTTCGCAATTTCCAATAACATTAAACATAACATCATAAATCCAGCAATCCATTACTAGGTACTTACCCAGGAGAAATGAGAACATGCCCACACCAAGACTCCTACAGGAATATTTACAGCAGCTTTACTTGAAACAGCCTAGACCGGTGAGTGGCTAAGCAAATTGTGGTTTAGCTCAACAATTGAATCTTACTTAGCAATAAAAATTGGGTGAGTTATTGATATATTCGACAACTTTGGATGAATCTCAAAAAGCATTATGATAAGTAACAAAAGTCAGACACAGTGGGCTACATAGTATATGGTTCCATTTATGTGACATTCCGTAAAAGTCAAAAGTATAGGACCAGCAATCAGATTGGTAGTTGCTGAGGTTGCTGGTGGTGGGGGGGAGGGGATTATAATGGAGCAATAGTGAATTGTTTAGAGAGATTGAAACATTCTATATCTTTATTTTAGCAGAGGTTATAAAACTGTACACATTCATCAAGGTTCATACTAATACACATCTTTCTGGATTAATTGAACATTTTTTATTTGTAAATTTAACCTGGACTGACCTGACTTTTAAAAAACTAGAAAAATCTGTATGATAAAAGATAACATTAAATTAAAAGACCAGTAATTATACAAGCCAAAGCCAAATAAAACTGTTCAGTGAGGAACTTTTATTTTGCTGTAGTTAATTTAACAGCAACGTATCTTTGACTACCAGCCCCTCAGTGCACACAAACATACCTTTTTACAATTAGTTACTGTGTGACCGAGTTGAGGACTTCCTGTTTCTTGCTCTGCTGCCAACCCTCCATACCAGCCTGCATCTGTGCCCACCCTCCTCTTCCTTCCCGTCACATGGAGAGAGTTCCCATCTCCTGTCCAGAGCCGACCTCACCACCTGTGCTCTCAATCCCAGTCCCTCCGCCATCTCAGGACCCTCAGCTATCCTCTTCCCCCCTTTATCTTCAACTTCTCCTTCTTTACTGGACTCTTCTTATTAGTATTTGAATGGGCTCAAGTTTTTCCCATATTTAAAAGCAAAACACTGCCCCATGACCCAACATCCCCCTCTACCTACTGCTCACTTTCATCTCCTTTAAGCTGAAGTGGGCGGAGAAGTTGGTTTCACTCACAATCCCCATCCCCTTCCCCGACTCACTCCTCAACACCGTCCAATCTGGCTTTTGCCTCTAACACTGAAGCTCTGTTATGGTCAGTGATAACCTTGATGTTGATAACTTAATGGGCTTATTTCAGTCCTCATCTTTCGTGACCTTTCAGCAGCATGCAGCTTTATTAATGACCCCTGTTCACGGAAACGTTCTCTCTTCTTTCCCTTCCATCTCCTACTGCTCCTGGCTCCCTGGCTCAGGTCCTCCTCTGTGCCGGCATCCCTCGGGCTCGGTCCTAGGGCCGCCTCTTCTTCTTTTACTTTGTGCTTTTTCCTAGAGGATCTCATATACACCCTCACTGTAGGCGCCATCCAAACACTGATGACACACGCTGATTTTCTAGCCCATATTTGTTCTCTGAATGCCGTGCTCACTGATCACCTTGCCTATCTCACAGCTGGCCCCAACTCAGCCTGCCCCCAACTGAATTCTTCTCCAGACTTGTTCTTTGCCACTGAACGCCGTCCACATCTCTACGAGCCCTACAGTTGCCCAGCCTAGAAACTTTGGGTTACCTCGGATTCTATCCTTTCCATAGGGCCCTAAATCCAATCCCAGTGGGAGTTCTGTTGACTGTCCTCACATCACGTTCTGAATTGGACAACTTCACCACACCTCTGCTGCTGCTACCCTTGCCCAGACTCGGCCATCTTTCCCACTCCTAATATGGTGTCATAACAGGTCTCCCCAATCCGCTTTGCCCCTCCCCACCCCCTGAGTTATTTCCTGTGCAGCCAGAGTATTCCTTTATAAAGGTGTAATTCTTATCATTTCACTCTCTTATTAAAACTCTTCAGTGACTTCTGACTAAGACCAGCATCCTTTAGATGGCCTATGAGTGCCTGCCCTGCCCGATCATATCCTTTTCTGAGTTTTCAGCCTCATTTCACATTCCTCCACTTTTCCCCTTTCCTTCAACAAAGCTGACTGGCCAGTTCCTCCAGTGTCCCACCCTCTCTCTCATCCTGGGGCCTTTGAACATGCAATTGCTCTGACTTCTGAGTGGGTAACTTGTGTGTGCACACACGTGCACGTGCACACACACACACACACCTTGTTTTGTTTGTTCTTCAAACCTCAGTTGAAATTGTTCTCCGACCCACAACCTTAACTAAATCATGACTACACTTCATTTTTACCTTGGGGATTATTTGACTGTTGTCTGTGCCCCCACCACAAGGCTCGTGAGGGCAGGAGCCATGTCTGCTTTAAGTGAATGTGCAAGCACCATTTTGTGTCATTTTGTGGCACATAACCAAAGAATAGCAGTGAATATTAATACAGCAAAGATTATGCATGTTACATTAAAACCCCCGAGGGAATGACTTGAAGGGATTTGACCAGCTCATGAGCATGTAATCACACAATTTATTATACTGGCTATTGAAATCCATCCAAGCAGGCAGGTGTTACCTTAAGCAATTGATGCCCTAGTTTGGTGTCCTAGATGGAAAGTGGTTCCTGCAGCCACCTGGGGACTGGCCATGGCAGCCTCTACTCCTGCTCTTTAGGGTCCCTAGGCCCCTGTTGTTCTACTTCCTGCTCCTCCTGGAAGTAACACCCGCCTTCCAGGCTGAACCAGGTGGGACAGCTGGGCTGTGCCAGACTTGACCTTCAGACCCTGAGACCATTTGCAGATCTGAGGATAGGCCTTTACTTTCCATCCTCCGGGCTCTGCTCTCTATTTGGACTTATTTTGGAAATTGTTATCTGATGGTATTTCTTTTTTTAAAATCCTTTATAACATTAAATAATTTAATACTAAATGTAGTTCCAATATAAGACCAAACACATTGTGTTTTCAAACTCACAAACACAGAATTTGTTTCAAAAGGACATATATCTGTACTAATGAACATTTCATTGACATCCAAACTTTTAAGGCTTCATTTTTCTACCAAATCTCACTTTGGAATAAAAACTAATGTATAGCTTTATTCATTCTTTTTAATGAAAACCCCTGATTGAATACTGAGAATACCATGTCAGGCACTGTGTGAGGAACCGGGGCCTCGGAGACAAAGCCGAGGCTCTGGCCGGAGGCTGGCATTGGAGAGAGGGCGGATGACCAGACACGATGCTTCTTGATGGCACCCAGCTGCCCTCATAGACACTGGTGCTCAATATGGGGGGAAGGGGGTTGCAAAGAGCAAGGGAACAGGGGGAAAGACTTTACAGAGGGAGCAACATAAAGAAAACCATCAGGGCTTTCATCCTTTTCAAGTTAGCATTTTCATCACATGGAACTTTCAGCTCCATTTCTTATTAAGCTAGTCTAATAAAAGTTTAACTCAGTCCAGTTTCTCAATGTTTGACCTGGATTAGAACCACAAAACAAATTTTAACTGCAGGTATAGTGGCTCTCTTGAACCTAAAATTTGATAACTTCTTCCCAAAGGATGGGACAGAATAATGAAAACCAAGACCACCACATGTAATTTGAAATAGACAATAACTGTAATTATAAGTCTTGTAATGTGACACTCAGACTATTTAAGAAATGAAATGGAGACAAGCAAGCTAATACATAAGTACCCTACAATATTTGAGTGAGTGTCATCTAGTGAGAATTAGATGCCAAACCAGTCATTTAGGGAGAGTTTCTTTTTTCTTTTTTTTAAAAATTCTTTATTGTTTAAAGTATTACATATGTCTCCTTTTTCCCCCATTGACCTCTCCACGGCCACCGCCCCCCCCCCCTCCTCCCAACACGTGCCCTCACCCCCTAGTGTCTGAGTCCATTGGTTATGCTTACATGCATACATACAAGTCCTTTGGTTGATCTCTTACTTCCCCCTGCTCCCCTGCCTTCCCTCTGAAGTTTAACACTGTTCGATGCTTCTCTGTCTCTGGCTCTATTTTTGTTCATCAGTTTATGTTGTTCATTATATTCCACAAATGAGTGAGATCATGTGATATTTATCTTTCTCAGATTGGCTTATTTCGTGTAGCATAATGCTCTCCAGTTCCATCCATGCTGTTGCAAATGTTAAGAGTACTTTCTTTTTTACAGCAGCGTAGTATTCCATTGTGTAGATATACCACCATTTTCTAATCCACTCATCTGCTGATGGGCACTTAGGCTGTTTTCAGATCTTAGCTATTGTAAGTTGTGCTGCTGTGAACATAGGGGTGCATATGTCCTTTTTGATTGGTGTTTCTGATTTCTTGGAATATATTCCTAGAAGTGGGATTATTGGCTCAAATGGGAGTTCCATTTTTAATTTTTTGAAGAAACTCCATACTGTTTTCCATAGTGGCTGCACCAGTCTGCATTCCCACCAGCAGTGCACGAGGGTTTCTTTTTCTCTACATCCTTGCCAGCCATTGTCGTTTGTCAATTTGTTGATGAGACTGTTTCTGACAGGTGTGAGATGGTACCTCTTTGTCATTTTGATTTGCATCTCTCAGATGATTAGTGATTTTGAGCATGTTTTCATATGTCTCTTGGCCTTCCCTATGTCCACTTTTGAAAAGTGTCTATTTAAGTCCTTTGCCCATTTTTTGATTGGGATGTTTATCTTCCTTTTGTTAAAATGTATGAGTTCTGTATAAATTTTGGAGATTAGGTTCTTAGTGAATATAACATTGACAAATATGTTCTCCCATGCAGTGGGCTTTCTTGTTGTTTAGTTAATGGTTTCCTTTGCTGTGCAGAAGATTTTTATTTTGATGTAGTCCCATTTGTTTATTTTCTCCTTAGTTTCCATTGCCCTATGAGCTTTACTGGTAAAGATACTGGTATAACATATGCCTGATATTTTGCTGCCTATGGATTCTTGTAAGATTTTTATGGTTTCCTGTCTTATATTTAAATCCTTTATTCATTTTGAGTGTATTTTTGTGTATGGTCTAGTTTCATTTTTTGCATGTATCTGTCCAATTTCCCAACACCATTTATTGAAGAGACTGTCTTGACTCCATTGTATGCTCTTGCCTCCTTTGTCAAATAGTAATTGAGCATAATGGCTTGAGTCGATTTCTGGGTGCTCTGTTTTGTTCCATTGGTCTATATGTCTGCCTTAGTGCTGTACCAGGCAGTTTTGAAAACAGTGGCTTTGTAATACAGCTTGATATCTTGTATTGTGATCCCTCCAACTTTGTTCTTCTTTCTCAAGATTGCTGCGGCTATTCAGGGTCTTTTCTTATTCCAGATGAATTTTTGGAGAGTTTGTTCTATGACTTTGAAATATGCCATTGGTAATTTAATGGGGATTGCATTAAATCTATAGATTGCTTTGGGTAATATGGACATTTTAATGATGTTGATTCTACCGATTCATGAACATGGTATAGTCTTCCATTTGTTTATGTCTTCCTCTATCTCTTTTTTCAATGTTCTGTAGCTTTTGAGTACAGATTTTTTACTTCCTTAGTTAAGTTTATTCCTAGGTATCTTAATTTTTTTGGTGCAATGGTAAATGGGATTGGTTTTTTTGTTTATTTGTTTCTCTTTTGTGAGTTCATTATTGATGTATAAAAAAGTTATGGTTTTCTGGGCGTTAATTTTATATTCTGCTATATTGCCAAATTCATTTATTAAATCTAGTAGTTTTTTTATGAAGTCTTTAGGGTTTTCTATGTATAGTATCATGTCATCTGTGAATAATGACAGTTTTACTTCTTCTTTTCCAATTTGGATGCCTTTTATTTCTTCTTCTTGTCTGATCGCTATGGCTAGCCCTATGTTGAACAGGAGTGGTGAGCATGGGCATCCCTGTCTTGTTCCTGTTCTTAGGGGAAATGGTTTTAGTTTTTGCCCGTTGAGTACTATGTTGGCTGTAGGTTTGCCATATAAGGCTTTTATGTTGAGGTATGATCCCTCTATTTCCACTTTACTGAGAGTTTTTATCAAGAAAGG
Source organism: Corynorhinus townsendii (assembly GCA_026230045.1). Classification (NCBI taxonomy): domain Eukaryota; kingdom Metazoa; phylum Chordata; class Mammalia; order Chiroptera; family Vespertilionidae; genus Corynorhinus; species Corynorhinus townsendii. Next base: position 91,853,718 of record JAPDVU010000004.1, read on the forward strand.
GTGTTGGGTTTTGTCAAATGCTTATTCTGCATCAATTTATATGACTATGTGATTTTTGTCCCTCAGTTTGTTTATGTGATATATCACGTTGATTGATTTGCGGATATTGTACCAGCCTTGCATCCCTGGAATAAATCCCACTTGGTCGTGATGTATTATCTTTCTAATGTAATGCTGGATTTGTTTTGCTAGGATTTTGTTGAGGATTTTAGCATCTCTATTCATCAGAGGTATTGGCCTATAATTCTCTTTCTTTGTAGTGTCTTTATCTAGTTTTGGGACTAGGGTGATGCTGGCTTCATAGAAAGAGCTTGGAAGTGTTGCTTCCTCTTGAGTTTTTTGGAATAGTCTGAGGAGGATAGGTTTTAGTTCTTTGAATGTTTGGTAAAACTCCCCTGACAAGCCATCTGGCCCAGGGCTTTTGTTTGCTGGAAGTTTTGTGATGACTGCTTCAATTTCCTCCATAGTTATCAGCCTATTCAGATTTTTTTATTCTTCCTGATTGAGTTTTGGAAGGTCGTAATTTTCTAGAATTATGTTCATTTCTTCTAGTTTGTTGGAATAGAGTTGTTCATAATATTTTTTTCAATATTTTATATTTCTGTGGGTTCTGTGGTTATTTCGCCTCTTTCATTTCTGATTTTGTTTATTTGGGTCCTCTCTCTTTGCTTCTTAGTGAGCCTGGCTAGAGATTCATCAATCATGTTTATCTTTTCAAAGAACCAGCTCTTGGTTTCATTGATCTTTTGTGTGTGTGTGTGTGTGTGTTTTGTTTTTTTGTCTCTATGTCATTTATTTTCACTCTGATCTTTATTATTTCCTTCCTTCTGCTCACTCTGGGCTTTTCTTTCTAATTCTTTAAGTTGTAGAATTAGATAATTTATTACCAGTTTTTTGAGGTAGGCCTATAATGCCATGAACTTCCCTCTCAGGACTGCTTTCACCTTGACCCATAGAGTTTGGATTGCTGTTTTCATTGTCATTTGTTTCCAGGATGTTTTTCATTTCTTCTTTGATCTCTTTGGTAACCCGAGCATCCTATATAATAATAAAAGCCTAACATGCTAAGTGTTCGGTCTTTTGGTCATCAGTTCAACCAATCAAAGCAAAATATGCTAATGATATGCTAAGGCCGCTGAACTGCTTGCTATGACATGCACTGACCACCAGGGGGCAGTTGACCAGTCACTATGATGTGCACTGACCACCAGGGGGCAGATGATCCAACAGGTAGGTTAGCTTGCTGTTGGGGTCAAGCCAATCAGGACTGAGCGAGACAGGCCAAACATGCCCTGGAGTCCTCCCACAGTCCCTCCCTGGATGGCCAACCTCCCATGTCCCTCCCTGGCCCCAATTGTGCACTAGTGGGGTCCCTTGGCCTGGACTGCACCCTCTCACAATCCAGGACCCTCAGGGGATGTCAGAGAGCTGATGTTGGCCCCATCCCACTAAACGCAGGAGCTGCCCCCTGGTGGTCAATGCACTCTCACAGGGGAGCACCACTCAGCCAGAAGCCAGGCTTATGGCTGGTGAGCACAGTGACAGTGTTGAGAGCCTCTCCCACCTCCACGGCATTGCTAAGGATGTCTGACTGACAGCTTAGGCCTGCTTCCTGCAGGGAGCGGGCCTAAGCTGTCAGTCAGACATCCCCCAAAGGCTCTCTAACTGTGAGAGGGCACAGACCAGGCTGAGGGAACCCCCCGTCCCTCCCCCCCCCCCCCCCCGCTGAGTGCACAGATTTCGTGCACTGGGCCTCTAGTTGTTTAATAACATACTAATCTCAAAGTGATTGAATTTTTTTATTGTTTTTATTGTAGTTTATTTCTAATACTAGAGGCCCAGTGCATGACATTCATGTACTAAGGGGTTTCCTCAGCCTGGCCTGTGCCCTCTCACACTACAGGATCTCTTGGGGGATGTCTGCCTGAGGAGTCCTTAACGCTGCTGAGGAGGCAGGAGAGGCTCCCACCACTGCTGCTGCACTTGCCAGCCATGAGCCTGGCTTCTGAGCGGCACTCCCCCTGTGGGGGCATACTGACCACCAGGGGGCAGCTCCTACATTGAGTGTCTTCCCTTTGATGGTCAGTGCACATCATAGTGACCGGTCGTTCTGCTGTTCAGTCCATTTGCATATTAAGGTTTTATTATATAGGATTATGCCATTGTGATTTGAGAAATGTTTGGTATGATTTCAACCTTCTTGAATTTGAAGAGACTTTACCTGTGTCCCAATAAGTGGTCTATCTTTGAAAATGTCCCATGTGCCCTTGAGAAGAATGTGTATTCTGTAGCTTTGGTGTGAAATGTTCTGAAGATGTCAATTAAGTCCATCTGATCTAGTGAGTCATTTAGGATTGCTATTTCTTTGCTGAATTTTTGTCTAGAGGATTTATCCAGTGATGTCAATGGGGTATTAAAGTCCCCTACTATGACTGTATTGCTGTTGATAGCTCCCTTTATATCTTCCAGAAGTTTTTTTTTTTATGTATTTGGGTGCTCCTGCATTGGGTGCATATATGTTTACCAGAGATATATCCTCTTGTTGTATTGATTCCTTTAGTATTATGAAGTGGCCTTTCTTATTTCTTTTTATGGCCTTCACTTTGAGGTTTAGTTTGTCAGATATAAGAATTGCTACCCCAGCTTTTTTTTTTTTTTTTTCATTTCCATTTGCCTGAAATATATTTTTCCATCACTTTACTTTCAGTCTGTGTGAGTCCCTTATTCTGAGGTGGGTTTCATGTAGATAGCATATATATGGGTCATATTTCCTTATCCATTCAGCCACTCTATGTCTTTTGATTGGAGCATTTAGTCCACTTATGTTTAAAGTTATTATTGATAGGTACTTTTTTGTAGCCATTTTCATTCTTTAATGCTTTATTCTTTATTCCTTCTTCCCTTTCTATTTCTTTTTCTTTCTTTCTTTCTTTTTTTTTACAACAGTCCCTTTAGCATTTCTTATATTGCTGACTTGGTAGTGATAAACTTGCTTAGCTTTTTTTTTTGTCTGCAAAGCTCCAGATTTCCCCTTCAATTTTGAATGATAACCTTGCTGGATATTCTTGGATTCAGTCCCTTGCTTTGCATTACCTTGTATTATTTCATTCCATTCCCTTCTGGCCTGATGTGTTTCCATTGAGAAATAATTTGAAAATCTAATGGGAGATCCTTTGTAGGTAATTATCTGTTGCAGTTTTGCAGCCTTTAAGATTCTCTCTTTGTCTTTAACATTTGTCATTGTAATTATGACATATCTTGGTGTTGGTCTTTTGGGGTTCATCTTGTTTTGGACTCTCTGTGCTTGTGTGACTTTTTCTTCCCCAAATCAGGGAAATTTTCTGTCATTATTTCTTCAAATAGGTTTTCTAATTCTTGCTCCTCTTCTTATTCTTCTGATACCCCTATTATATGTATGTTACTTCGTTTCATGTTGTCCCAAATCTACCTTAGGCTCTCCTTTTGCTTTCTAATTTTTTTCTCCAATTGCTGTTCAGATTGGATGTGTTTTTCTGCCCTTTCTTCTAACTCACTAATTCGGTCCTCCACTTCTTCTACTCTACTGTTGAAATCTTCCCATGTGTTTTTTATTGTAGCTGTATCATTTTTTTTATTTCCTCTTGATTCTTACATAAGTTGTTGACTTTCTCATCCATCCAGTTTATGACCTGTATGACACTTACTCTAAATTTTTTTTCTAACATATTGCATTCCTTCATTTCATTTAGTTCCTTTTCTGGCAATTCCTCCTTTTCTTTCCTTGGGAGGTTGTTTCTTTGTCTACCCTTTTTGCCATCTCTTTCCGGCCCTGGGCACCCTGCTTGGGGGTTGAGATGTTGAAGACCCTATCAGGACAATGATCCAGAAATAGCCCAGAGACTTGGTCTGCCTTGAGTCTCACACTTTTTTTTTGTCTCTGCTCTGAGTTGTATCCCCTTCTCCAGCTAAGAGAGTTTATCACTACCAAACCAGCAATGCAAGACATGCTAAAGAGACTGTTGTAAAAAGAAGAAATAGAAAGGGAAGAAGGAACATAGGCATAAAGGATAAAATGGCTACCAAAAAGTACCTATCAATAATAACCTTAAACGTAAGTGGACTTACGTTTAAGGTTATTATTGCTCTAATCAAAAGATATAGAGTGGCTGAATGGATAAGAAAACATGACCCATGGTCCCTCAGTTGTCTGCTTCAGATGCTCGGGGTGGTCGGAGCACATGTACAGTTCCTCTGATGTGAAACTCCCTGTGAGGACCCAGAGCCCTCTGAAATGCAGTTTGCTGTGTGGTCCCTGCACCTGTAGCAGGGTGGCACCCTAAGCCCCTCTGGCAGTGCATTTGTGGTGCAGTCCTATGGCACCAGCTAGTCCCAGGTCACCCCAGCAGTGCTTTCCTATGGCCCAGAGTGAGGCATGTGCTGGGTTGCTCCAAGTAGCCCCTGCAGGACTGCTCTAGGAACCAGGAAGAAGCAGGTGAGGTTTTCTCTGGGTTGCTCAGTCCCTGCTTTCTTGTAGCCCTGAGTGAGAAGCATGCTGGGTTGCTCCAGATTGCCCTTCCTCAGTATGGAGTGGGGGCGGATTGTCCTGGGTCACTCAGTCCACATCCCCTGTCACCCAGAGTAAGGTGGGCATTGGGTTTCTCCGGGTGGCCCCAGCAGGACTGTCTTGGGGGCCCAGGGGTTGGGGTGGGATGTGCGTGGGTTGCTCTGGGTTGCACAGTCAGAGCTCCCCTGTGGCATGCTCTGGATTGCTCCAGGTTGCCCCATCAGCAGGTTTGAGTGCTGAGGGTGGAGCAGGTGACAGGTGGCTTGAGGTCAGGCTAGCCGCACAGTTCTGGGGTCTGGAGCAGGGGTGGGGCACAGTGTTTCCCCTGGCTTGCACTCACTGCAAGGTCTTGGAGCTGGATCCTAGGATGCTAGGTCCCAGTGGGATGGTGAGGAGCCCTGGTGCAGAGCTCACTCTGGCAATGCTCATTGCCTGCAGATGTCTGGGAGACTTCCAGGGCATGGTGGTGGTTCCACGTGGGTTATGTTTGGCAAGTGGCATTCTCTAGGCATCCTCAGCCCGTCCTTATTGAAAATTGTCTCCTCAGCTGTGTCTAATTTGTTAATTCAGGGTGAATGTTGTCCAATTTAGTTGCTTTTCTGGCCTGGCCCTGGGAGGAGGTGCACAACATTGCTGCCTATTAGACCACCATTTTGGGGATCTGAAGAGTTTCTGATTAGTACTTAATTTTGGATCAATAATGCTTTATCTTTTTCATATTAAGTTTATTGTCACTGGCCTTCAAAGTGATTTTATTTGTCAAACCACTATTAGAAATATGTTTCAAAATGATGCCTTATGCTGTAAAAGCCCCATGACATGACAAGCTCTCCTGCTGGTCCTCGGGGAGTATTGCCCACTGTGGAGTCAGAGAGGGGCACATTTCAGGAGACCAGAATGAGAAAGAGAGAGAGAGAGAGAGAGAGAGAGAGAGAGAGAGAGAGAGAGAGAGAATATGAAAGAGAGGTATCCATGCAGGAGCCTGAACAATCTCTTGAAAATTGAAATGTTAGTGAACTCTGTCCTACACCAGATTGCTCATTAGAAAATGATAAATCTCAAGAACATTGGGCCTAATTCCTTGTGATTATGGAAGAAATTGTCCCAAAGACAATCATATTGACTATCCCATCACTGTCCAGAACCTCTTCTCATGACCTGCAAGGGTCCTGCATGGCTTTGCCTCTGGCAACCTCAGGGACCTCATTCCTTCCCATGCTTCCCTTTCGTCACCCTGGTCTCCTCACCTTGCCTCTCCTGAAATGTTTTTCATTACTCAAATGTCACATAACAGGAAGACCTTCCCAGGCCACCTTACCTAAATATACCTCCCCACTTCAGTCTTTATGCCCTTTATGTTGAGCTCATAGCAGCAGCATCACCCAATGTTTGTCTATTGTCCATCTCTTTCTACTTCATGAGGGAGCTTCATAAACACTGGAAATCTGTGTTGTTTTCCATTATGTTCCTATCACCTAGGAAAGTGCCTGGCTCATTTTAGACCTCATTGAATGAATTAGTGCACCCTCTTCTAGGGCCTCAGTCTGGTTTCCTTCATGAACCACTCATTTTTCATCTTTAGGAACTTGACTCAGATCTGCCCCAGGGTGACTGGTATCAACAAGAGTACTCAGAACCAGCCTCTGGTGATGGAAAGCACTTTCTAACATCTAGTTCACTGTGTGCTGGTCTGCTGTCCACTGTGTGCTGGGCCTTATGGATTTCATCTTATGAGTGAGAATGGCTGAGGAATTACCTGAAATTATTCAGTATTGTGCCCACACTGTTTTCTGAACTCTGCCCAGAGTCACTAAGATAAGTCTGAGAAAATTTGAATGGACATGAATTCTAATCTTGACTCTCCTGGTCTAAGGAGATGCACTTTCTTTCAATGGTCATTCTCCCTCAATCGTCTAATCTTAGCTGTATGTCCAGGGGCAAAAGACACCATCTCTGTGTCTCAGCCACTCACTGTTGTGTGATAATAATGATCATACCCACTCACGGTGCTGTTATCAGGACGGGTAAAGTAATTCCTGCTATGCACTAAACACAACTATTATTATTAGTTCCCTATGGTGCCTTGATACAATTTTTATTGCTGCTGAGGAATCTACTCACTTATATCAATATTTTGTCAAGCTTCTCTACTAGAACAAAGGAGTCAGGAAAATTTTAATGTCTCCTTTTGGAATATACATACAACAACACATTCATGCACTAAGAATATCGAAAGGAAAAACCATGAAAATGTTATTGGAATGATAAATGGGTTGTCTTGTTGTTTGTAATTTTATTGCTTTTAATTTTATTGTGTTTTTTTTTATCTAGCTGTATTTTCTAAAATTTCTATAGAAAATTAAAGGTTATTTCTAAATGAAAGACAACCAACTCAATGGGAGAATATATCCACCAAAGATACATCTGATATGGGATTAATATTCAAAATTTATAAAGAACTTATAAAACTCAACACCAAAAAAATCCAATTTTAAAATGGGCAAATGCCCTAGTTGGTTTGGCTCAGTTGATAGAGTGTAGGCCCACATAATGAAGGGTCCCAGGTTCAAATCTGGCCAAGGGCATATACCTCCATTGCAGGCTCCATTCCTAGCCCTGGTCAGGGCATGTGAGGGAGGCAACCAATAGATGTGTCTCTCTTGGATCCATGTCTCTCTCTCTGTGTCTCCACTTCCCTTCCATTCTCTCTAAAAATCAATGGAAATATATCCTTGGTGAGGATTTAAAAAAAAATGGACAAAGGACCTGAATAGACACTTCTCCAAAGAGGACATACAGATAGCAAAAAGACATGAAAAAATATCCACCATCACTATTCATGAGAGAAATGCAAATTAAAACCACAATGAGCTATCACCTCATACCTGTCAGAAAATGAAAAATGGAACTACCGCCCTAACCGGTTTGGCTCAGTGGATAGAGCATCAGCCTGCAGACTGAAAGGTCCCAGGTTCAATTCCGGTCAAGGGCATGTACCTTGGTTGCGGGCACATCCCCAGTAGGAGGTGTGCAGGAGGCAGCTGATCGATGTTTCTCTCTCATGGATGTTTCTAACTCTCTATCCCTCTCCCTTCCAATCTGTAAAAAATCAATAAAATATATTTTAAAAAAAAAGAAAGAAAAATGGAACTGCCTATGACCCAGATATTCCACTTCCGGGAATATATTCTAAGAATCCCAAAACTCCAATTAGAAAGTATCTATGCACCCCTATGTTTATTGCAGCATTATTTATAGCAGCCGAAGTGCCCATCAGTAGGTGAGTGGATAAAAAAGCTATGGTACATTTACACAATGGAATATTACTCAGCCGCAAAAAAAAAAAAAAAAAAAGGAACTCTGACCTTTTACAACAGCACGGGTGGACCTGGAAAGGGTTATGCTAAGTGAAATAAGCCAGTCAGAGAAAGGTATATACCATATGATTTCACTTATGTGTGGAATCTAACAAACTAACGGACAAAATAAAAACAGAGTCATAGATACAGAGAATAGACTCAAGCTGTCAGAGGAGGGGGGCTTGTGGTGCTGGTGAAAAAGTGAAGGAAGTAAGCAAGGTAAAAAAAAACAAAGAAACACATAGATATAGATAATAGCATGGTGATTACTGGAGAGGGAAAGGGTTGGGGGAGGTTGAAGACGGTAAATGGAGGCTAAATGGTGATGGAGGAGACTTGACTTGGGGTGATGAACACACAATACAATATACAAATGATGTACTATAGAATTGCACACCTGAAACCTATATAATTTTATTAACCAATGTCTCCCCAATACATGCAATAAAACTTTTTAAATGTTTACTTCTAAATTAATTAATGTCACTTGCTGATTTCACACCTCCAAGTGGCAGAATAAAATTGTTTCACTTAATTAAGAACAGCAGTAAAAATTCCCTTCTTTGTTAAGTCTGCTTTTATACTAAATTTCACAGCTGAATTAAAAACAAATGTTCTCCCTGCATATAGCAAGTAATTGCAACACATATGGTGGGTTTTGAGTTCTAAATTGATCTGCCTCTGGACTTTTAACTTTCAAGTATTTTTATCATTAATATTTGTATTTTTTTTGTATATTCGGGCTATAATATTGTGTACTTTAATCATTCGCTTCAGAGTGGAGTTTTTCTTACACGGTTGATATAAGACTGTATATCTAAATGGATAAGTAAAACAAAAAATATAAATTTCCAGAATGGAATGTTCATAAAGTGCTTCCAAATTAGAGTTGCTATCATCTTACCATCCACTTCCTAACCATAACAGAGCTCCACAAACTCCCTAAGTGAGAACAATTTGCTGAAGCCTCCAAGACATTTGGAAATTTAAAGATAAAGAGACCTTATGCATAAACTTTATATTTTTATTTAAAATAAAATTATAAATTTAAACAAAATCTTTGTAAATATGTTCAAGTTATTTTATATGACACACTACACTGAGTGGCCAGATTATTGTGATCTCTGAATGCATAATAATCTGGCCACTCAGTGTACTTATGTATAAGGGAAAGCTTGCAAATCTTGATATGTCAAGGGACCAGGAGATAGTGGCCCCAGCCTCTGGCTAGTAAGTCCTCTGCTTCTTTCTAACTACCCACAGTGCAGTTCTTATACATGGAAAAACCTTATTTTAAAATCCCAACTCTGTGGTCAGTCTACACTGAGTGGCCAGATCATTATGCGTTCATAATAATCTGGCCACTCAGTGTATACCTAAGCATATGAGTAACATGTCCTCATTGTAAAAACTCTAAGAAACACAGACATAAAGAAGAAAGCAATATGCATATGCGCATGCCCATGTCTGAGTGAATGAGAAAGATGCCAGAAGCAGAGGGCAGACACTTTCTGCCTGAGTGATGTTGATAAGGCTTCATCGCCTCCATGACTTCCCAAAGGACTTAGGAAGGTATATCCACCACAGAGGCATGGGCCTCGAGCTCCTGCTCTCCCCTCTGCCCTTTCTTCTCCGGGACTCCTGCCAGTTGGAATCCTCTGCCTCTCTCCAGGGAAGTTTGATGTGAACATTCTATTTTAATACCTTAATACTTCAGGTACTTTCCAGTTGTCTTTATTCTGAACTCTCCATTTTTTCTTTCAAATGCTGGACATGTCAGAGAAGCCTTCTGTTTCCCATTTGCTGAATTGAGCATTTCAACATCTGTAAACAGTGTGCTAAAAATACACAAACATTAAATTGTTCCTGAACATCCTGAAGTCTTAAAAATGGGCAAGATGAATTGAGTTGAAAAATTTGTGTTAATACTGAGAAGGACTTTGTTTGATTACTTGGTTGTGGGAAGTTTTGATGGGGGTAACTTTTTGAATGACCTTAGGACCTAGCCTTTGGGGATGTCTTCTAATTGATCTCATTTGCTTACAAATATGTGGGCTAAAGAGAGTTCAGAGGAAATAGTGTGTCTTAGCTTAGTCCCTGAGGCTTGGGAGAAGAGGTGTTGGGATTTTTCCTTCTATTCCATCCCTTGTCCTTGCTGTGCTGAACTCTGGGCCCGAGTTTATAACCCCTTCTCAGTCTGTGACAGAAGCATGGCGCAGGCTTAGAAGGAACTATGTGAGGACAAGTGACATCTGCTTTTGAAGAAAAATTAAAGATTGAGACGAAATGGGCAATAAAAACCAGGAGGGTAAAGGACCTAATGAAAGGAAGATCAGTTAATTAGCCAAATAACTGTCTTTTTAGATCAAATTTTTTATAAAATAAAATGCAAAAAAGTGACCCGCTCCAAGAAGCATCCACACATAATATCAAAGCAAACTTCAGGGCTCTCATAAATGTTAGCAAGTGCCATGGATACCCCCCTGTGACACTTAGGAAAATATCTGAGGCTTGAGAGAAAATTCAAAGCTTTTTGTTACAGTAGAGAATCCCAGTGCAGGACATCCTAGTGCCGATTACGTTCATGCCCCAAAAGGGAACCAGGACCATTTGCGTCATTCGTTGGGCTATGAGATGGTAATTATCTTTGTAGTCAGCTAAACGTTGGGGGAAATTCTACTGCTTTTTAATTTATAACTATCAAAAAATGATAGTTCCACAGACCCCCCCCCCTTTTTTTGGCAAAATGTAATGGAGAATTAGCTCCAAATATTATGTAAATTCAAGTTCACAGTATACACTCAACTCCGACAAAGGCCCACCAGAATAAAACGTAAGATGCCCCATGCAGGTGCCCCGTTTCCTCCTCCCACTGACCCTAGCCTGCACCTCCAGAGCCCTCTCGCCCAGCATCACTTGGGGAACTCTGCTTTCCTGCCTGCCTTGGCATCCTTCCAGGCAAGGCCCGCACCCCACAAGGCGACCCTGCCCCAACTGGCCTCCAAACATCACTACCTCTAAGGAACAGTGATGACTTGAGACGGGTGTTTTATGCTCTGGGTTTCAGTGGTCATTCTCACTCTTGTCCTCCCGGCCCAGCTTCTCTAGTGGTTTTCTTATTCACTGAGCATACCTATGACAACTTTTGCCACAGCCTCAAAAATGTGTCATCATTAATGCCACGGTAGCTACTGCCTGACATATAATTTCTTACTTTTGCTGGAGAAATCAGATTGCTCCTTGTTCACAAGCCCACCTCCCACTGTGCGTGCTTCTCACTGGCTTTCCTCGGTGGGCTTTCCAGATCCGCTGGCAGCAGGCTGGCGGGGCACAGGGCCGATAGCGGCCTTTTAGTTCATCTGAACACCTAATTGAAATGTGCAACCACATGCACCTCTCCTTTCTACCAGTACATCTCCCCTTGCTTGCTCCCTAATAGCTGTAACTTTTCCTACAAGTTTGGAGGAAGAAAGCAACCATTAAGAAACAAAAGCTGCTAATTACCAAAGACATGCAAATTAAAATGCGATGTAATTTTTCCCAGTCTTGTTGGTGAGAATGAGAAGGGTGATAGCCTGCATTGGTGATCTCTCACACTGCAGGCAGAGGAGACACACCAGGGAGGGGACAATGGGCAGGGAAGCATGTCCTGAGGTCTGAGCAAATTCCACGTATAATTTTTATCTTGTTCCCCTTGCTGGACAGCTTTGAAAAGCATTTGTACAAACTTCTTAAGTGGCTATTCTTTTTGGTTCAGGAATTTAACTTGTACAAATGTTAAATTTATTGAACATTTGCCAATAGGTCACACAGATGTATGTATGAAGATATTTATCATACCATTTATCACAGAGTTGGGTTATGATACATTTCCTTGGTGGAATATAATGCAGCAGATGTCAATGTCAGTGAAATTTATAGAGAGAGACATTGACCTGGGGACACTTCCAAACTATATATTTTGTTACCTTTATAACAAAAGTGCACTTATATGTATGCACATATGCACATATATGCATATATGCTTACAAACAAGTCTGGAAGAATAAACATTAAAGTTTCACAGTATTATCTTGGGGTTCCAGGATGGGAGGAAGTTTTATTCTGTATTTTAATCATGTATAATGCAAAAAGTTTATGATCAGACCAAGTAAAAATGTTTAAAAATATGTTAAAGATACAATATGTTAACTCATCACATTTTCCATAAGTTATAATCACATCACTCAGCAAACATGTAGTAATAGTTATGATAAAAATAAATACCATTTATTGAGCATTTGCCAATAGGCATTGCATTACATTTTTGTATACATAGTCTAATACAAATTCCACAATCACTTCATGAGGCAAATAACATTCAGCTAGCACGGTGAGATGCTGAGTCAGAATTTGAATTGTGTGTTGTCCCGTCTCCAGAGCTACTCTTTCTGGCCCTTGAGCCACAAAGATGTGGGGTTTCCAGTGATGACATAAGCCTGAGTCCTGCTTTGAAGAAGTCTGCAGGGCAAAATGGGAGCAGTATTCTAAATTGGCTTGACTTTTCTGTCTTGTTCATTATCAGAAACTAAGATCTACCTGGAATTCTGGCTTTTCTCCAATGTTGTTCACTCACTCTGACAATGCCGTAGAGAACTGGTCTTTGGAATGTCTGAGAAGAGACAAGGACCGGGCTTATGGGGAAATGTATCCCCTTTTCCCTCCTAAGGGATTGGCTTCTGCATAAGACAGAGAACAGGCCATAAAGCAAACATCCACCCACTGCCATTTGCTCATTTGGTGTGTTCGGAGTATACTAACCAGGGCTTGTTTTCCTATGAGACAGTTTATGTAGAAGTAGCCACAGCTGATAAAACTCAAGAGTTCATGCCAATAATGAAATTCATCATTCAAGTAATCACGGGGCCACTAACCTATGGGGTGGTTACCAAGAAACACAGGACAGGACCTAATTATTCTTATTAGCCACCATTTGGGTCAAATAGCTAACTTTTCCAAAATCCACCCCTTCATTCTTCAGTGTTATCAGCCAAAGAGGAAGAGCGGAAATGTATGGGATTTTTTGTCTGTTTCAGTCAGTATTACTGATTTCTCAGAAACGTGCTCACATGGCCTCCGTTGACTATTAGCACTGGAAGCTCAGATGGCTGGGATCACCCATGCCGGCCTCGTAAACACAGGACATTACCTGCTCTTTGGGGACTCTCTGGTGACCTGTCCTGCCCAGGGCCTCCCCGGCACCTGTCCAGGTACCAGCAGAGCCTTCCTCCTCGGCTGAGCTGAGCTCCGACCCACTGAGCACGTGTTTCCTGGCTGAGCTAGGGAAGCGTAGGTTGCATGGTGTTTGCTTCTAAAAGGTCGGGGTTTGCTATTGATGTTCTCTCAGCATCCTTTTCTGGAAAAACACTTGATGACTTGAACTCCCTTTCTAGAATATTCCTTGCAAATAGCACATAGATTTGTACTAACGTACTGTGGAGGGCGAGGTGTAGCTGTGGACCCTCCCCTAGGATTCCTTCTGCTTCTGGCTTAGGTACAGTTTCTTTCCTGGTTCTGGTTCTGCCTGTCTCCTGCTTCAAGCGTGCTCCCCCCCTGCACCCACATGGCCATGCTTTCTGCTGTGAATGCTGGTCCCTAATTTGGTTGTAAAGGCAACCTATCTGTTGAGTCCATAAGTGGCCCCTGTCAGCCTTTTCAAAGCAAAGACTTCCTGCTGCAGTTACACAACCTCCAGAATGTACACAATTGTGTTGGCCATTTCTCTTCCTGCTGCTTCGCAGATCTGTTCAGAGGCAGCACATTTTAGACTCTAAAAATTTAAAGAGTCTGACATGAATCAGCAAATGCACAGTCAGTGACTTCCACAAAATGCCCCAAAAAGGCCGCCTTCCTCATAAGCACATACAGCTGTGTCCTTGGCCAGGGCAGGGCATTGAGCAGAATGAGGTGCGTGGTGCTGGGGTAGTAGGATGGGGATTACAGAGTGAACTAGTGATGGTCTGGCTTCAGCGAGTTCAGTCTTGTAAGGGAGACGTGTGCATGAATATCCGTAACAGAAGGTAGAAAGTGGTACCTGGGTGAGAGGAGGCCTGGGGTACTTGGAGGTGCAGAAATCACTTTTGAGTGGGGAGATGAGGGACGACTTTCTGCAGGCCCATGAGCTAAGACCATTTGGGGAGAGCCAGGGCCAGAGAGCACATTTCAGATAGAGCAGGGATCAATATGACAAAGGCCACTTCTTGCTTCCTTATTTGATAGGTTCGTCAACAGACCCAGAGAAGTGATGTGACTTGGAGAGGTCTCTCCCAGTTGGAGTGTTCCTGAGGAAATCAGCCTTCACAGACTGGCTCCTGGAGGGCCCTAGACAGTCTTACAGCTTTCGGAAGTTTTAGCTTTAAAATCACTTGCAAATGGAGTGTGTTATTAGTGGGGAAGCATTTGGATATTGTGGGCAGTGTCTGCAGAACCTTTTTAATTCTCTCAGAAAACAGCAGTGGCCTGGGACCTACCTCTCCTTGTTGCTAGTGACTAGGTTACTAACCAACAGCAGTCCTGGGGGCCCCTGTGTGTCTGGGCCCAGGAGCCCCGCACTGTGCGCCCAAGGCCTTCTGGCGGCTGCAAAGCCAAAGGTCTTTCTGCCTTTCAGATTAGGGGGGCAGCTCTAGCAAACAAAAATGCAGTGCATCCAGTTGAATTTGAACTTCACACGAACAACAGATAATGTTTTCATATGTGTGTCCGATGTAATATGTGTAACCCTATTTCAGTCTTATTTTGTGTGATCACAGTTTTTATTTTATTTGCATAATTTCCAAAAATAATTTTGCCTTGCAAATAACTAATTGATAATTGCCTTTAAACCTTCCTTTTTAAGGACCATTTAACACCAGCTCAAAGCTATTTACAGATCAGCATGCAGGGAAGGGAAGGTGAACACACACATAGTATGAGGTAGGCAGTCAGTAAATGCTCTCTGAATAGATGTGAAATGAAGGAGACAGCCCATTCTTGATTTTTATTTCCCATCTTCTTAGAATGTACCTTTAGGCAGTGATGAATTTAAGCCCTTAATGTAGTTCTTTTCTAAAATGCCTCAGTGGGTAGAAAATGGAGAAACATCTTATACCGTGGTCAATATTTACCAAGCAGTTAATTCCCACCACCAAGTAATCAGACAATGTTTTAAAAAACCGACAGATTATCTGCTGACATTGTTCTGAATTCACATCCCCTGTGTGCTGGGCATCCTTCCCCAGCTTCGAGTGCTGGCTGGCGGTACAGCAATAACCTCTGCTTTGTGGATTAAATATCCCAGAGGCCACGAGTGGCTGATGCTGTCTCTCTTATTTCATAAAAATCAAATCTCTGAAATCACTCACAAGATGTAATTCACTGCAGACGAGGTTTCTCCACTTTGGTACAAAGCGTTTTGGGTCCCAACACTGCATTTCGAAGATATTAAAGCCAAAACCAAAAGCGTGGTTTACAGCATGTGTTCGTTATCCTGGGGTTGTTTATGGGAGCATTTGCGTTCTTAAGACAGATTATCTAATGTGATTAAAAAGGCACGTCTCCATCCCAGGGCTGTCTTGTACTTTAATGATTAATTTATTCTCCTAACGTTCAAGCGCCTTGGGTTCTAATGGGCCAAATGAATAAATATCGAAAGCAGATTAAAAATAAAGGGTGAGGCGTGAATGGCAGGTCCATGGATTGGACCACAGCTGACGAGCTGGATTCTTTGGCCTCCACAGAGCTTTCATTCCAAGTCCCAGCACTTGATTCTCTATGAGGCAGTCTGGAGTGTGAGGGCATGAACACACTGTTTCCTTCTCCAGTCATTTACTGCTTTGTGTATCGATGCCTTTGCTGTTTGTTATTGGATTTTTGTTTGTTCTTTTAGCCCCAGGGAATTATTTTAAAAGTAGGAATGTGAGCCTTCATCAGAGCCAGGAATATTGTGTTTCTTTCTTGCTTCCCCCACATCCCTTTCACAGGGAAAATCTGCATGTACCTGGAGCTGGGCATTTTTAAAGACTTCCTGAAACAAATGTTTGTTCTAATTACAATTTTCTCTGGTTAGTGCCAGGTGAAGAAACCCCACAGTGTGAAAATGGGCACATATGGAAATAATAAGATACAGCAATGCCTAACACCTGGTCCCTAATATCTTGCTCAAAGGATGATAAAGAAATGCAGCCACAGCTGCCAACCACTGCAGTCAGGACCCAAAATACACTGCAGTCAGGACCCAAAATACACTGAGTGGCCAAATTATTATGATCTCTGAACACATAATAATCTGGCCACTCAGTGTATATCCTATATAATAAAAGGTTAATATGCAAATTGTCCCCTTGACCAGGAGTTTGACCAGCAGGCAGGCAGGCCAAGTGCCCATGTCCCCTCCTTCTGGCCAGGCTGGCCGGACCCCACCAATGCATGAATTCATGTACTGGGCCTCTAATATATATATGTGTGTATGTGTATGTGTGTATATATATATATGTATATATATATATATATATGTATGTATATGTATTATTTATACACACACACACACACACACACACACATACATACATACACAAAAACACACACACACACACACTGAGTGGCCAGATTATTATGCGTTCAGAGATTATAATAATCTGGCTACTCAGTGTAAGTACTCAGAGCATGTCAGCCAGTCCCACTGTCTGGAAGCCAAGTGACAGTCTTGCCTTTTAACTAGGGTTTTTATGTCAAGGACTTAATAACAAACAAGGTGTATCTCCCCCAGGCACTGCCTTCAAGAAAAGTAATTTGAATTTGTTACAAATGAAGTTTTAGAATTGTATCCATTTTTTAAATTTTCATGTGAGAGTTGTAGAAGTTTTATAATTTTTTATTTTACAAAAAGTTTATATTCACTGTGGGAAAGTGATGACAGCTAAAGTAAAAGAAAAAAAGAGAGAAATCACTTGTAATGTTAGCACTCAATGATAACAATTATTATTTGAGTATAATTCTTCAAAGTTTTCAAGAATACCGATAAATATGTATTTTAATAAAAACGAACTCATACTTTACTTACTGTTTTCTAACCTGGATTTTTCATGAGGGTATTTGTGGGCCCTTCACCCCTCAAAATAGATATTAAATATTTGGGTTATATATTAAAATATATATTAAATGTGTGTGTGTGTATGCGCGCGCGCGAGCGCGCGTGTGCACGCGCGCATTGGGACTTTTATCAGATTTCCGGTATTTATTGATAAATTTGGGAGGAGACTACAGCTCTGCATCTTCCCACTCAGAGCCTGCTGAGACGCCCGTGTGCTCCTGTCCTCTTTATTGCTGGTCTAAACTTGTGCTTTTCCTTTTGTAGGTTCTGTATCATTGTCTTAGTCACTTAATGTCATTTTTCAAAACATTTAATTTATTAAGGTTTCATTATTGCTTATTGTGATTTTATTGCATCATAGGGTCTCTCTTTACCTCATAAACCCATCTCCAATTTAGTAGAGAACTTGATGATCATGTATGATTCAATTTACATAAACTTGCTTTAGGTTTAATATCACACTAACACGTTTCCAAACAGCTATATACTATTTTTCATAAGATAGAATAAAGCAAAGTATTTGTTATCAAATGGGGACATACCCACAAGCATTTACTTTTTATTTTTACATAACAAAATCTTTTGAAATCTGTCTTTTAAAACTTTGACAAGTTGTCTGTCTATTTAAAAAATATATACACATATATGTGGGATATATATTTATTTAACCTTCTTTAATATAAACCAAATGTTATTTGGAATTTTTGCTAATAGAACCAGCTGAGAAATGTTTATCTCTAAAATTTAATGTCGTCTACAAATATAATTTCATACAAGTCAGAAATACAGAAAAAGAGTTCAGAGAGTTGGCCCAAAGAAGGCTAAAGCTTTTACTGCTCCTTTAAATTAATGAAGGAATGTCTATAGCTTCAGGGGAACTTTAACCATGGAGATGTGCAGCTATGGGAGAGTCCAGTCCACTTCTAACTGGCCCTATTTCTCCAAGTTTCCCAATGAATGTTTGTTCCATAGGATGCTCTGATTTCATCCACCTTTGGTCTGCCTTTCTCTCCTCTCTTCTCCTCCCCCCATCTCTCCCTCCTTGTTCTCCTACCTCCCCATCCTCCTCCCCTCTTGCCTTTCTTCTCCTGCTCCCCAGACTTGACCTGCTCACTATCCCCATTGTTCTCCTCAGAGGGGCTCTCTTGGAGTTTCTGCACATTCTAATCTGATTCCTTTCCCCCAGTCCTTTCCCTGGGTAGTGATCTCTCTCTGGCACTCTCCTCTAAGCTCTGGCCCAGTTAACTCCTCTCGCAGCTCCTTTGGTCTCTGCCCTGTGATAGGACGCCGTCTCTGCCTTGTTTCTCTTGGCTGTCATTGCTGCCTCCCTGATGTGACCTGACTTTTACGTTCCCTGCTGCCCGGGATCCTGTCCACTAATTGGCTTCTCTGCCCACCCCCATTCTACCACACCACCATGCTCTTCCCTTTGAGGCACTTTCTAATTTGTTATGGAGTTATGTAAATGAATATTCATGTTCACATTAAACCCAAGTAGCATAGCAAACAAGGAGCTCAAAAAATGCATGGAGAATGTAAAGAGAGAATTACTAATACCTATGGATTGATTAATTTGTTCTTTTCATCTCTTATTTACACTTGTTCTAAACCACTGAGACTTTTTATGTCTACTGAAGTTAAAATAGTTAATCATATCAAAGTATGTGCCTTTAAGTAAATTGGATATATGACCATCTGGATTAATAAAATCTGAATTAATTTTTATAATTTTTCAAAAGCCTTCCTCATTCATTATAAAAGAGCTTTTAAAATGTCTTTGATAGCTTTAAAGTTATTTTTATTTAAAATTATTTCAAAGTAGTGTTTAAGTTTCTATAAAACTGAAGTCCATGGCACAAATGCATTCCCTCTAAGTAATCTGCATCTTCCCACTAAAGAGGCAAACCAGTGTAGCCTCGGATGTGTATTTTTCATGTTTGCTACTTCGAAAACACTCACAGTACCGAGTAGCTGTGCGGCTCTGCATTGGAGGCGCCACAAAGCTGTGCATTTTTGGAGGCAACGGAAGCATGCACTAAGATAAACCTTGAAGGGCAAGTCTGCATAGGAATTTCCTCTGCCTCACCAAGCCATGAACTCTCCAGCCTCCTGCTGGTGTTCAAAAGAGCTCATTCCAAGAAAGTGGCTGACATTGAACTCAACTCCTTGCACACAAGGGACTGTGTCTTTCGCTTGCAGGTTAGGGCTAGGGGAACGTATAACGTGTCATACTTGTCACAGACCAGAGACTTCCAAAAGAAAAAAATCTTGCCATAACCTCCTTTAAGCCAATTGGGACTCATTCTCTCAGCAGAATCTAACAAAAAATAAACACGAAACTAATGACCCAGAAAAATATTTGTATCGTTTCTTTTGGTCATAGTCCTGCTGGCACAGTCTCAGCCTTCAGTTTTTCATGTCCTGTGGATTGCAGTTAATCATAAATTGTGGATTTGTTGCTCTTATCTGAGTTTTCCTTTTGTAAATTACAGGCTATCGCAACACTGTATGTTTTAAAGGGTCACACCCCATAAAAGAAGTCCATCATGTTAGCAACGTTGAAATAAGGCCTTCCCATGCCATCCCGCCACTAGGTCTCAAGACCCCCCATTATCGCACCCTGTTAAATTTTTGTCTTTGAGATGCCAGACATGGGATGTAGTGGATGATCCCATTAACCTTGTTGTTTGCATCTTTACTGGTTTAAAAAATGTACAGGAGAGTTCTGAAGGGACAAATTTAGTGTATCCGGGGTTGTGAGGAAGTGGCAGAGGTTTTTTGGAATTGATTGAGAGGCTTTGTGTGGCAAGAGTGGAGTTCCTGGTTCAAAAGGCCTGTTTTTAGATCCCGCTGTTTCCATTCCCTCATTTTGTAACAATATGCAAGGCACTTAACCTCTCTGACCTTTCCTGTCCATGTCTATGAAAGAGAGAAAATCGTGTATAGGCTTACTGTACAGATGAGTCACAAAATACACAGGAGTGCCTAATGCGTAATGAACGTTCCGTAGACGTCATCATGAAATAACTGGGAGAAGGCAGTATAAGGTAAAACCGACAGTGGCCTTCTCTCTCATTCTTTCTCCACTGAAATGAGAAAGCACATGCAATGTCACTAGCACAGGGGCCAGGATCATTCAACATTGCAAGTTATTAACCTGTTTGGTTTCCAGGACTGAAGAGATGTGTATATATTCTTGACTCAACGTGCAACAATAGTTGGCCTTGTAATGCTTCTTGTACATTAATTAGTGTGAAACTGATCACTCAGGAATATTGTTTAAGTGCAGAGTCAGCAGATCAGGGAAGGGCCTGGATCCTGGTCCAGAGCTCTGAGGTGGAGCCTGGAGGCTCCTAGTGATGGCGGTGCTTGTTAGGGTGCCCTCCTGTTCACACTTTGTAGAGCAAGGCACTAACGGGCCAGGCAGGAAGTCCCCTCCCTTGGCTCCTTGCATTATCTTACTTCACAAAGCGCAAAGAGTCTAAAGGTGATACTATTTTTGCGTATTTTACAGATGAGAACGTTGTGACCCATATTGGTTGGTGAATTAGTTAATAATTGAGATTGTTCAACCTCATAGTTCACCACATCTCATATCTACCCTGATCAATTTTTTAAATTGTGTAACTATTTGCCCATTCTTCCTATTTAATCATCATTTTCCTGGACACTAAGAGTTATTTAGGCTCCTGTTATATCTTTATCGCTGTTACCCAGCCCTTTTTGAGTCTTGGCTCATGTTAAGAAGCACCTATAGTGTGTCAGCATCCCCATTGCTTAGCCTGTCAGAGACAGCCATCCCTGGCAGAGCCATCCTCCGTGGCAAGATGAGTGGCAGAGGTCAGGCAGATTCTATTTGGTGTAGTCGACACCAGTTAGATTCCTAACTCAGAACTCCTCCCTAGTTCTTTGGAATGAGCTGCCTGCTCTCCTCCCAGAACCAGTGAGAAGCCGGATGAACGAAGGACCGTCAGCTCAGAGATGCCAGGCAGGTCCATGATTCTGCCACGAAACAGCCCTGGCCCACCAGCTGGGATTTTTTTATCCACCTCACTCCCTCCAGCTCCAGATCAGAGGACGAGGGAGGTCCCGTTACTTTTCACTCCCCAGACTGTGTTTAGCAAACTCCCTGGAGCAATGCTGCACTGAGGGATACTTCTCTCACTGTGCCCCAATCACCAGGGCATGCTCCCCGCCTCCCGGGACAACGCCCTTCTCCCCCCCCCCCCCCCCCCCCACCTGGCCACAGCTGCCCGGGTTCCACAGCTGCCATGCCCCCTTTAGGTATGCTATTCCTGTGTACACCCAGTCCTCTCTCTAACTTTCCCACAATCGTATAGAGATATGGCTTCCAGCCCATTTCTAGGAGCTAATGCTGACAGGAACATGTTTATAAAACATGTTTAGAAACAAAGATTATTTCAGAATAATAAAAACATAATCACACGCAATGTATAAACAGTGAACTTAATTTAATAAACAGTTCAATGTAACATAATCATAAGAATATTACAGAAGAGCGAGTTCAGCTTGGGTCACTAGTGTCTCTTTTCACAGGGAGATAATAAATGTTCTTGAGCCAAAGGCAACTGGGCAAGTCTCAGGCTTGCTTCCCTCCCCCTTCTCTCCCTCTCTCCTTTCTCCCTCCCCTCCCTCCTCCTCCCTCGGTCCCTTCCTCCCTTCCTCCCTCCCTCACTCCTTTCTTCCTTTCTTCCTTCCATCCCTCCACCCCCTCCCTTCCACCTTCCCTCCTTCCCTCCCTCCCTCATTCCTTTCTTTCTTTTCTTCTTCTCTTCCTTTTTTATCTCCTCTTCTATCATTTTGGGGGTTCCGTGTTATTGCAGAACCCCTGCGAAGGGATTCGTTGTTAACCTATCATAATATAGTATAGGTATTTTTGATGTCAATAAATATATCTCTCTCTTCACCACCATAGTTCCTTAACTCAGTACGTAACTGTGCTGTCATTTATTTACCTGATCTTCTAATGTGGGGCCTGCGATTCTTTCCTAACTTCTCTTACTGTTATACATCATGCTGGCCAGTGCTCTTGTTAAGATCTAAGCAACTGCTGCTCAGTTCATCCTGCTTTTCCAGTCACCTGTTTACCTCCTCAAAGAATTCTAGTAGGTATGGCATTCTTTTTTATAAGCACATAAGATTGTATTTAAATATAACTTTGCTATAATATGATAAATACAGTGCTTAAAAACTTGGATTCTAAAGTCAGCCTACCTGAGTTTGAATCCGGTTCTGCCATTTGTAAGCTGTGTGATCTTGGGCTAGATATTTAATCTTCTGTACTTCTGTTTCTTCACCTATGATAGAGGGTAATAATAGTACTTATCTTATCTAGTTGTGAGGATGACAAAAAGGATGTATTCAACCTGGCCAGTGTGGCTCAGTTGGTCCCATGCTCCATGAGGTCACTGGTTTGATTCCTGGTCAGGGGCGTGCAAGAGGCAGCTTCTCGTCAATGTTTCTCTCTCTCTCTCTCCCCCCCTCCTTTCCTCCCTGTTTAAAAATCAATAAAACCATATTTTTAAAAAATGATGTATTCAAAGGCACAGAACAGTATCTAGCATTTAGTGCTCACTCAAATTATATTAGCTATTGTTGGTGATAATTAACTTGCTTTTCCTTTTTATTCACAGTATTAAATGTAGATTTCTACAAAAATATGGTTGCAGACAAAACTTCACTTTGGGGCAAGAAATATTGGAAGCAGAAAGAAAGGAATACAGTGGTCTCAAGGAGGCAAAACACATATTAAGAAATACAGCCGATTCTTAAGATGTGGCCAGATGTCAAAATCTATAATACAGTAGAGCTGCTGAGCTAGGCTACATGCAGTCAGTGTGGTGGAGACAAGCTACACACAGTGGGTGTGGCTGAGATGGGTGTGGTCGCCAAAGGTCCCCTAGGTCACCAGCCAGGTGGTGGGTTCAGACACACGTAAATAAAATAACTGCTATTTTTCCTGTCTGCACGGACTAGGACTGACTGGTGCACATTTACGTTCACTTCTCCGTAGGGTGCTTTTCTCTTCCTTCTGTTCTCTTAGTGAACGTAGGGAAAAAGTCAAGTTTCCTGTTTACTTGGGCTTTTCCTAAAGGGCACGTGGCCTCCTTAGGGAGCCCGTTCTACAAACAGGCCCTCCCTGCCCTGCAGGGCTCGGGCAGCTGGAGAGCCCTCAGTGGGAGCAGTGACAGGTAAGAACTTGGGAACTACTCTTGGAGATAGGAAAATATGGGGAATTCGGGGCCAATCGTTCACTCTTAACTGCTAGAGAAGTACATTGGACACCTCTGAATTAGGCATTCTGTTACATTTTAATTATTAGGCCAAGTCCTTGGTTGATAAGAAAATAAGTTCAACACATGTATGGAGGAAAGACCAGGCATTTTTTTTTTTCCAATCCAAAGACTCCCTGTGGTCTCAAGCACAAAGCAAATTAATTATCACCAACAATAGCTAATATTATTTGAGTGTGCACTAAAAGCTAGATACTGTTCTGTGCCTTTGAATACATCATTTTTAAAAAATACGTTTTTATTGAGAAAAATGCTGCCTCTCAAAGGCCTGATTTTTTATTCTTAGTTTTGTAGCAGACTAATCGAGTCCCAGAAAGCATGGAGCAATCTGTTCTCTCATTTCAGAGGGAGTTTTTCTTGGGATCATGTCCCTGGTCCTCCCATACCCTATACCAGTGGTTGGCAAACTGTGGCTCGCGAACCACATGCGGCTCTTTGGCCCTTTGAGTGTGGCTCTTCCACAAAATTCCACGGCCTGGGCGAGTCTATTTTGAAGAAGTGGCGTTAGAAGAAGTTTAAGTTTAAAAAATTTGGCTCTCAAAAGAAATTTCATTCATTGTACTGTTGATATTTGGCTCTGTTGACTAATGAGTTTGCCGACCACTGCCCTAGGCTATTTTGTGAGACAGGAGCCTGGGCGGCAGGGAAACAAGCGATCCCCCGTCAGCACACGTCTCTCACAGTGCTCTCTTATGAACAGGACTCCACTTCAGCCTCCCCCATGGGATGTTCCTTGGAATATATACTTTAACGTCATACTGTACGGAAGAAATTATTTTCTAAAGAAGAAGCAACGGGGAAGAATTGGTTGATTAACCACAACTTCTGTTGGAAATTTTATGGACACTGGAAACTACAAAATGCTTTTACTCCAGAAAAGGGGTATATCCTAGAACTAATAGTGATTTTCAGAGTCCCCGAATGCCTTCCAAGTACTCAGTGAAAATAGGAGTAGATAAATGTCACTATTTTTTGAAGCCTCATTAAGTGGGAATTGTAAATCCAGGCCTCCACATCGGTGACAAAGGAAAGTAACAACTACACGTATGTCGCCTCAATGTCCATCATGAGAGGATCAATAGACCCAAACTTTGGAATATTATGTAGCCATAAAAAATGAAGTAGCTCTATCTACATGTACTGACATGGAATACCTTATAAATTGTTTAGAAAAATAATGATGTAGAACACTATTCATAATGGGATTTAATTTTTGTAAAAAACAAAATATACATACATATGGAGATAGAAATCTGCTTCATTGAGAGTTAGAAGAACATATTTCAGCTGTTAACAATGGATTCCTCAAGGTATCGAGAGTGAATAAAGAAGACAGGAGTGGTGATGGGGGAGGGGAAGAGAGGAATGTTTACTTTTTAATTTATTCACATCTGTGTTGTTTGGATTTTTTCATAAACATGTGTTTTATAAGACTTTGCATAAAAGCATATAAAAATATTTGTACCAGAAACAAATCTCTGTGTATATGGTGCTTTGAAGCTCTACTAGTACAAAGAAACATGCTGTCAAGAGCACAAGTGGCAAGCACCGAAAAATCTCCTTACAAAAGCAATAGAAACTGTCTCTCACTTGTAAACTCAGCTATTGCATGTCACAGATTATAGGAAGAGATAGAAGTGACATCCAGAGCTGCTATGTGATGGAAATCCTTACATCTGTGTGAATGGGCTGATAGCAACAGTGGAAGAGAAATGTATGCAGTTAAAAAATATGCTGAAAGTATGCAAATCTTTTCATAATAATGTGGGAAAGATATGCTGCTGCCCTAATATGATACTTAGCATCTTAAATACTGATTTCCATCCTTACACTTTCCTTATAAAGAGTCCCATCTCAACAGAGAGGGGAATAATTTCCAGGGAAATGAATCCATTGACTAATTAACATATTTGTATTGAGAACCTAATGTGTGCACTGGTCTACATACAGGGTTGGGGAGAGGGGACACAAAGTGAATAAGAGCCAATAGTTTCTTCAAGATGCTTATAAACTAACTAGAGGCCCGGTGCATGAAATTCGTGCATGGGGGGGGGAGGTTTGTCCCTCAGCTCAGCTTGCACCCTGTCCAATCTGGGACCCCTTGAGGGATGTCCAACCACCTGTTTAGGCCTGATCCCAGTGGAGGGCAGTTGGGGGTAACCAGGCCTGCAGGGGAGGGCCATTGGGGGGGGAACAGGCCTACAGGGGGATCAGGCCTAAAGGGGTGGTTGGACATCCCTCTCACAATCCAGGACTGCTGGCTCCCAACTGCCCTCCCCTGCAGGCCTGGGTTCCCCCCAACTGCCCTCCTCTGCTGGCCTGGTCACCCCTAACTTCCCACAGCTGCCCTCCCCTGCAGGCCATCTTGTGGTGGCCATCTTGTGTCCACATGGGAACAGCTATCTTTGACCACATGGGGGTAGCCATCTTGTGTCTTGGTATAATTGTCAATTTGCATATTACTCTTTTATTAGATAGGATGGGGGAGCGAAGGTGGGACAGACTCCAGGATGCAATGTGGACTGTAGTGAGCACATGTACAGCTAAACTAAAGCAGGACTCCTGAGTAGCATGGTTGGGTGGTCCTTCCAAAGGGAGGTGTTTTGTTTCCACTTTTGTTTTGTTTTAGAATAGAAAAAACAGGAAAATCATTTAAGCAGAGGAGAGAGTCAGTATGGAGAGGAGACAAAGAGGAAACTAATCAGGTAATACTAGTAGAGGCCTGGAGAGAACCCAAAGGGAGGAATTGATCATGAGAAGGAGGGATATTATCCTAAACTAGAGGCCCGGTGCACGAAAATTCATTCACTCAGGAGAGGGTGGTCCCTCAGCCACGCCTACACCTTCTCGAAGTCTGGGAGCTCTTGGGGGATGTCCACTTGCCAGCTTAGGCCCACTCCCCTGCAGCCACCTCTGCAGAAGCGGGGGTTCCAGGACCGCCATGGCTGGCTTGGCAGCCCAGGCTCACTGGCCCCACTCCTCATCCACTGGTCGTTCTGGCAGGTCATTTCAGGAAGGTCATTCTGCCATCTGGTCTAATTAGCATATTAGCTCTTTATTATATAGAATATGTAACAAAGGAAGAGGCCATGAGTGGAGAGGCAGGGACACTGAGATGAAGGGAAAGGAAGCCAAAGAGCTCACTTGTAACAGCTTTGACTTTCTAGGTCTAGAGAGAAGCTCCATCACTGACAGAGAGCCAAAGGATAGCGGCAGGGTTGGGAGCTCTGGGAAGATTTGGAATAGCCACTGTGAAGAATATAAGTCACCCAGGAATGATGAGAAGGGTTTTGAGGTCATTGCTGAGTAGCATGAATTTTTAATGAAACTAACAAACTTTTTCATTACTTTCTCTTGCAATGTTGCAGGTAGGCACAGGGTCATGGAAATTCAGCTTGGCTGGAATGCATGTTTTGTAGAAGTCAATGATTCTTATATTGAAAGCTGCATATGAAAATTCATTGGGAATTAATTGCAAATAATCGCATCATTTCAGATTTCACTTGGTCAATTTCTTTCTTTACCCTTAATATTTACTATTATGGTAGTCACACCATTCAGATAACGATCCTATATAATAAAAGCCTAATATGCAAATCAACCAAACAGCGGAATTACCGGGCGAGAGGGAGCAGAGCCGGTGAGCAGGCAGGGCCAGGCCAGCCAAAGCAGGTGTCAGTGGGCAGAGGGAGGGGATAGTGATGGGGGGCAGAGCAGTGGCAATGGGGGGAGGGCGGGGCTGGCCACTTGCCAGCTGGTGCTGTCCCCTGATTCTAATCAGCCCAAAGATCTAAGGCGTCAGTCAGACATCCCCCAAGGGCTCCTGGTCTGCAAAAGGGTGCAGGCCAGGCTGAGGGACCGCATGAATTTTCATGCACTGGGCCTCTAGTATTTTCATAAAGAACTAGGAACAGTATCCTGTGCTTCCAATGTTAAACAAGAAAATAATGCTATTAGAATTTCTGAAGTTTCTAGCTCACAGTTGCTTCTTATATATTGTGTGTTTTCAGGTTGGAAAAACAAATAACATCCTTTTTGGAAGACCAGGATCCAGAGAGTAGACTAGAGGTTGGCGCTGATATGCGTAAAATTCATCACTGTTTCCATCATTTAAAGGTAAGGTTAGGCCTTTCCCTCTGGTAGAAGCCTTTATCTGCTATGTTCAAACTACAATGCAGCTTTCCTATTGACCAGCTCTGAAAAGGTCGGGACCCATCCACATAGCCAGACAGATGACCTTCTAACCAAGGCTGTGGTTGTCATTGGATTCCTGTAGAGCTTGTCTCTTACTTGTCAGGGAACAAGCTCAGACCATAGACTTCTAATTCTTTTGCCAGGAATCCCTGCCTTCACCACAGAATAGTTCCATGTTCAAAAACCATTTATTTTCAAGCTATACCCAGAGAATGGTACCTTTAATGTTTTCTAGCAGTTTGGGTTTATCCATATAAGTCCTCAGTCTTTCTCTGCCTTAGGTTTACCTTTGATGATGGTACAAGGTAATCATTACCCTTACTTCCACCTCACTTATAATTTGACATACTTCTGTAAGATAACACACGTTTGTTGCGAGACTGCTGTGAGGCATAGAAAAGGTGAGAATAAGTCCATCATGGAGAAGACAGATATGTAAGGAATAATTGCCGTACATGGAAAGTGTTATTTTAAAAAGTGGTCTGGGGTTATGGGGAAAGGGAAGAAAGTTCAAGAGGAGATCATGTTGGAGCAGGAACTTCCCAGTTTAGGGAAGAAGAGGTCAGATAGCGGAGGGGCAAAAGGAGGGAGGATGGAGAAAGGGAAGACATGCCAAGCAAAGGCAACTGCATGGCACAGACAGGAAGCAGGAAAGAACATGCATGCTGGCGTGTGTAAGTCATTGTGAAAGGTGGAAGTCTTAAAGAAACACACTTGAAATAGAGATACAGACACTAACTCTTATCTCATCTTCTAGAAACTACTGACAGACAAGAAGGGTGATGGAACGAACCCAATGTCCTCTGAAATCAAAGACCAGGACTGCCAGGAGCCACTGAAAGAGGTAGAATATAAAAAACTACGAGATATTCTACAGCAGAGAGATAATGAAATCAGTATCCTTTCTGAAGCAGTAAGAAACGCTCCCTCTATGGGCCTGAGCAAGGAGAGGGAACACATCACCTGGTGCCCCACCCACCTGCTTCTAATACATGTTAGTGTTTTCTGTTTTGAAATAAGATGTCATTTTTAATTGTTTTTTCTTTTTGGTTATCTGATTGAGTGGTATTTTCAACTCTGTCTTCTAATTCACTGATTTGATCCTCAGCTTCCCCTAATCTGCTGTGTATTCCTTCCAATGTGTTCTTTATTTGTATTATGTCATTCTTTATCTCAGATTGTTCTTTTTTCATAGTTATATCTTTTTTCATGCTGTTGAACATTTTTACCCTCATTACTCTGAACTCTGATTCAGATAAATTTCTTATCTCTGCTTCATTTATATCTTCTTCTGGAGAAATCTCTAGGTCTTTCATTTGGGGGTTGTTTCCTTGTCTCCTCATTTTAGCTTTCGGTTTGGGTTTGTGACTATGTATTAGGTAGATCCTCTACATCTCTCAGTCTCAAGTGCAGAACAGTGTTAAAGGCTGTTTATGACTAATTGGATCAGGCATAGACTCAAAGCCTCCAGAGACTGCCTCTGCCTACAGACTGATAGGATTCCCCAGGCAATTGTCCTCAGGTGTGGTGAGAGTTTTTTCAATAGGGTGGGGCAGTTGCTTCTGCCTGGAGGCTAATTGTTACTTTTAATCTCTTAAGTGGCCTCAAGGCAAGGTGTTTCCCAATAGGGTGTGTCAACTGTCTTCCCCCAGGCAAGGCAGATGTCTATGTGGAAAAGATGTCCTCTGCTGTGTGAGAGAATGACTCAGCCCAGGAAACTTGGAGTGTCTGCCTTCTGAGCTCTATCCCCCGAATCCCCAATCCTAGCTTTTGCTCTCACAGCTCCAGTCCACTTCACCCTCCCTCTGCCAGAGCACAAGGTGGGTGGCTCCACAGGGAATTTAGTGCATTGACCCTTAAAGAGGGTGCCTGAATTTCCAGCCATCTCTCCCCAGAAGACAGCACCCCACTGCTTTACACAGCTAGATGTTTTGTGGGTACCCTCCTCAGTTTTTGGTGCTCTCTGCTGGGGGCCCAGCTTGGGGATTAGATCCCAGAGTTCTCAGTGGCAACCCCCATGGCTGAGATATCTCTCTGGGACTTCAGTTGCTGTCTATGGGTGCAGGCCAGCCCTTTCACACCTCTGCCCCTCTTACCAGTCTCTATATCATCTCCACATTTGGTCCTCGGGTATCAGGGTTCTCTCCTGCGAGGTTTCTGTTGATTATTCAGGAACTTTTTCTGTATTTAGTTGTAATACCAGTTTGTCCCTGGGAGCATGTCCATGCAGCATCCACTTACTTTGCTGCCATTTTTAATCTCTCTAAATACTCCTATCAACTTCTTAATCCCCTTCCTGGCTGAGGACTGTCTATGCATAGAGGAGGGATGTCTTTTTTAAAATATATATTTTTTTATTGATTTCAGAGAGGAAGGAAGAGGGAGAGAGAGATAGGCTTCCTCCTTCATGCCCCACACTGGGGATCAAGCCTGCAACCCGGGCCTGTGCCCTGACCGGGAATTGAGCCTTGACCTCCTGATTCATAGGTTGATACTCAACCACTGAGCCACCCCAGCTCTTCAGCAAACAAAATGGAGCAACAACTGAAAACTGGAGCTGCTAGAAAAGAAAAATCTTTACTTTGTTTTTAGCCAGATATAATAGTTACTATAATGTTTCAGTTTTATAGATAGATAGATAGATAGACTAAAAATTTCAGTTTATTGAAAAGTGTGGGCTTTTGTACACTGTCTTTTCACATTAAAATTTAAAAATATTTTTGACTGCTCTGCAGTGCCCTTTCTGTTTCAGTCCTGAGCCAGTGAGCTAACTGGTTATCTTTAGCTAGCTGACCGGACACCGGGCTGACCACAGCCTCACTATGGCCCAGAATTTGTGGCGCGTGTGTGGGTGAAACTAAAATGATGGCTGAAACATGACAAATGGAATTTAGCTTATGAAGAGCAGAGATTGATTTCAATGTAACTTTTCATTTAAAGGCCAGATCTACTGCTTTGGGTTCCACTTACAGATGTTCCCAAATTTGGAAGCGAGATTCTGTGAGTGTTCAAGACAGCAGACCCTGAGCCCCGGGAGGCGGTGTGTTTAGGGTGCTGACCATGGTGGCCGCCTGGGAGTGGCCTCCAGGGACAGCAAGGTGGCCACTGCAAGAGCCCCTGTTGGTGGAGGGAGAGAGACCTCAGGTCTCCCCATGTCCTTGGTATTGTTTCCTATTTTATCTTTCAAGCTTCTAATGAAAGATTGGACACTTTTGTTACATTTGCAGACTTTAAACATACACAAGAGATTATTTTGGTCAGTTCTTTATGAACAGGTATTTTGGTTCATGTTTGAAAAATTACTAAAAGACATTTTAGCTTCAGCTATCATGCAAAATGCATAAAAATAACCTACACATGAAGGGAGTCCAGTAACAAAGAGGTAAAAGAAAAAAAAGCACATTCGCCACAAACAGGAGGTAGGCACGCTGCCTGATTAACTTCAGCCTCTCGTTTTAGTTGAGAATTAGCAGACCCTGTATGTCTGATTCAAATGAGCGCTAGCTGCTTCATCGCCAGCCAGCAGCCAAGGCTCCCTGTGAGGGACACTCCCACACAGGCCCCTGTCGGCCACAGGCAGTGTCACCCTGCATTCCTTTCCCCTCCCTCCCCACTCCCCCCAGGAAGTCCCAGCTTAGACCCCAGTGCTGGCCCAGCCCCAGCTAAGCTCCGCTGCTTTTCCTGGCCTTGGTCCTGATTGAGGATCTTCTCCCCTAAATACTCCTACCAGCTTCTTAATCCCCTTCTGAGCTGAGGACTGTCTGTGCATGGAAGACGGATGAAACGAGGTGTGACAGGAGGGAGCAGTCTAGACTGATGTACTAGTATATACGTTTATTTAAGTAGAGAGCCACATGGCATCTCCCTTCTCCACTGCGGTTCATGGGGCCACACTAGATTCCTTCCTGACTGCCAGTCACTTGAGCAGGGTCCCGTCCCTCTGAGACTCATTCAAAATGATGGTGGGCAAAAGGCCTGGGGAAAGGAACATTGAGCTCAAAGCTCACACCCAGACTCACTCCTAACTCTCCAGGCACTGGATCCACACCGTTCTGGGGAGGAGCGGCCTGCCCTGCTGGCCCATGTGCAGAGCAGAGCCTGGCTCCCTGGGCGTGGCAGGGCGCTGGGCGGTGTAACAGACCAGACCCACATGCGACTCAGACAGTGGGGAGCTCAGAGGAAGGGAAAGAGCGGCTAGATCCACTGGGAAAGGCTCCTGAGATCTCATCATTTTTCACAGTTGGGTTGGAGGATATTTTCATATATTTTTTTGTAGAACCAAGAAGGCCAAGACTGTGACAGGAATAAGAGAGAGATGACTTAACAGGGGGGAAAGTGCTAATTACTTGAGGTCAGCAAGAGACAGCAATGCGACCGAAATGAGTGGACAGTGCCGAATGTTGGTCTTGGAAAGAGCGTGAAAATGATGTCATTTCGTGTTGTTATCAGTTTGAACACCCCTTCAGAAAACATAATAGGGGTTCCCTAGTGCCCGCACAGCACTGGGCAGGAAGGAAGGCCCACGTTAAACAGAGTGGGAAGGGGAAAGCGACAGGAAAGATGAGAAGACGGTAGCTTTGTATTGTGAGCTTTATCAAATGGGAACCAAAACACGCGGTTGCAGTCTTCTAGGGCCTCCCATGAAACTCGGAATTCTTCTCAGACTGCTTCCTCCAGACCATGAGGCCTTGCATGATCAGGCCCCGCCACCCTGACTTCGCTCCTCACGTCCCTGCCCCCTGGTCAGGCTGCAGTCACAGGGACCTTGTTGGTCTTCTAACACAGGGTGTTTCAGCTTCACACCACTGCCATCTGCGGCTGCGCAGTGCTGTGCCAGGGGCCTCTCCTATGCATCGCAGGAGGGTGAACAGCACCACTGGCCTCTTCCCACCAGAGTTCAATAACAGCACCTACCCCCCCTCCAGTATGACAACCAAAAGTGTCCCCTGGGTGGCACAGTGGCCCCTGCTGGGAGCCACTGCCACGCCTTTTCTCCTCAGGCTTTTATCCCCAGTCATTCCCTCTGCGGAGGCCCCTTCTGTGCCTGGTTCTGCTTGCCATTCAGATCTCAGCGTAAAAACATCCCTCTCAGAAAGGGTGGCGCCCAGTGCAGAGCAGACACTCAGTTGATCTTGGCCTTTTTAAAATAAGCACTTTCACTCTCTAACATGTGTTAGCGCATGTGTCTATGCATGCGTGTGTGTGAGTGGCCTCCCCCAGCAGGACGTCTGCCTCATGAGAGGCTGCCTAGGTATCATGTATTCCTGTCCCTGGAACACAGCCTGGCACACAGCACAAGCTCCAGTGAGCATCGCTGGGCAGGAAATGAAAGCACGTTGCCACTGCAGGGCATGAACCCGCTGGGTGTCTGCTGCTGTTGCTAACACCCCAAGCGGTAGAAGACCCCGGCGGTGCCCTGTTCCTCTCTGGCAGGACAATGTCAGACACACAGAAGTGTGAGCACCTTTGGTGGGTACAAGTTCTTTTGAGGCAAAGAATAGGAGCCACATTGGGATTGTAAGAAAAAAACTGATGATCCTTCCAGAAATGGTAAAGTTGGAGTCAAAGCAGAGAAGATGGAGGGCAAATGATTTCTATGTTACTTGCCCAAGAATAAGTGTAACCGGACGCTCCCTCTCCTCTCTGAGAGTCAGTCTTCTCTCCTACACTGTCCTCACATTCTCTCAAACTCTTGCATGAATGAAGCCGCCTCCAGGGCTGGCAAAGGTCTTGAATTGGTCTTAACTGCATGTGCAATCAGAGCTCTGACGTTCTCAAGAGGGATTATAGCTTCTCCTTGGAGAAGTGACAAGAATCCCCTAGAGTTCTGGGCATGCTGAGCCCGGCAGAACAGTGAGGTGGGGCAGAATGCAATGATTTTTCTCTCTTACCGTCAGTACCCATAATATATCTAAATACCAATGCACTTTAAAATGACTATTTATACTAATAAGTTACCTCTTTCCAGTTCAATTTCAGACCCAAAATTATGTATTTTAAGCAAAGTGACTTTAAAGCCCACGTGAAAGTATTTTAACGAAGCCTGGAGGTGCTTTGGGCACCAGGATTGAGCTGGCCAATCCCCAGCAGGGCGGGTTCTGGGTTCTCTCTCGGCATTCCTGAGCGGCTTCCTGGGTTAACTCTAATTTGCTCACTGATATGTACCTAGAGCCATGGCCTGCTGCCTCTCAGTGTTCACTCTATTTTTATAAACCTTTCATAGAAATGGTCAGGCTGCATTGGTTTACAGGCAGAGCATGCTCCTGAACTCTGGGTTGGCTATCTTTGCCTACGATGGCACCAGATTGGAAGACCAGTAGCCTCCTAGTGCCCATGGTGCCACCTGTGACTCCAGGAGATTGAAGACTTCCTCTAGTCAGTCTTCACCACGTGGGAAATAGTGAATATTATTGGGAATATCAATCTCATTTGAAACATTCATATTTTGACCATTATAATCTAGCATGAGTCATGAAATCCTTAAGTCACGCCTCAGATATTCTGGTCAATATGTTAAAGAAGGAAAAGAAGAAAGCTCAGGATGCCCTCCACGGATCTGGCATGGATAGAAATGAATCTAGATGCACACAGAGTTCGCCCCTCCCCCCAGGGAATCCGGAGGGTCCAAAGACATTGCCGCCCTCAGCTCCCACACAGGCCCAAGATTCCACCACTTTTGGGCACAGATCCAGTTTGCTCCACAGAAAAACAGGTCAGTGATGTTTATTTATAAATATAGATTATAGAACCTTACATAGAATATCATAAATTATACATCAATATAACAAATAGAAATAATGTAAGCAATTATCATTTTATCATTGCATTCATTGTAATTCTTATTTTTATTATTACTGATGTTTGTTGAGGTTTTGTAGTGGTAACAACAGCTACAAAAGACCCCATGTAAAGTTTATCCACCCTCAAAAAAAATTCCAGTATTCCTCCTTCTTCATTATGGAATTCAGGAGAGCATCCTTTAGTGTTAAATGTGTAAGGATGAAAGCTCTATCAATTCATTTTTTAAATTTTTATTGTAACTATCGAATAAATGAAATCTCGGTTTCCAAAACTGATGGCCAAACTGAAACAAACAATGTCTGAACTGTCACAGGGTTGAGAGGCAGGCATAGCTGGGTCCTGGGCCACAGTAGAAAAGTTAACTTTGGAGACAGGAACCAAGACTTTCCCCTGACACGGGAGGGAAGGAATAAGGACAGATGCTGCATTGCTGATATGATGACACAGAGCTTAGTCCTAAATCCAAAGGAGCTGTCTGCAGCGAAGTAACGTAAAGATATCATCAGAGTCTGCCATCATGGGCTATAAGCAAGCATTTTCACAGCATTGCATGACCCAGGGACTCCCCCATTGGCAGCTCTTGACCAGTGTGTCAGTGTCACAGCCACTGAGCCACCAGAAGCCCTGGTTGGTGTGTGTACTTTCCTGTTCTATTAGAACAACTGCGTGCGATGTACAGGAATGTGGTTGATGCCTTACTCTTGAACACTTGGAAAAATCTGAAGTATGGAATGTACTAGAACAAAGGTTTAAATGCTTCCCTTTTGACAACATCAGTTGACATTTTCTGTGTAAATATTTTCTATGTAAACGTTTGTTGGGATGGTGCCCTGACATGCAAGTTTTCCTAAAGGAATTGGCTTAGGAATAATTTGAGCCTGGTCTCACTCAGAAAGGTATTTTTTTTTCATTTATAAAGACAAAATTGAGAAGCCTGGGTATATAGATTGCGATATTATATCCCTTTATCTCCTTTTAAATTAAATTTATTGGAGTAACATTGGTTCATAACATACATAGTTTTCAGGGATGCAAGGTTATAATTCGACACCTGTGTACTCTACCACGTGCTCCCACCTAAAGTCTGGGTTCCTGCCGTTACCATATATTAGAACCCTTTTACTTTTTAATTCCAAATCTTCTTGCTTTGAATAATTTTTTTTTTTAGCAAAAGTGTAGGATAAATTCAAAGTCATAGGAGACCAAAAATGCTGTTTTAGCATTTATTGTGGTGTCTGTGGAGAGGGAGAGGCGTTACTCCTGTGACTGATCCAGCTGTAGCTGGACACCTGTACTCTGTGATGGGTAACAGTGGGCTGGAAAAGTAAGTGGCCCTCTGGGTGGGTGAATTTATCCATTCATTTACCTACTAGAGGCCCAGTGCACGATTATCCATCCATTCACCTACTAGAGGCCCAATGCACAATTACCCATTCATTCACCTACTAGAGGCCCAGTGCACAAATTTGTGCATTGGTGGGGTCCAGCCAGCCCGTGACCAACGGGGGCCATCAGGGGTGGGCTGGCTGGGCAAGGGGCCGTGTCTGGTTGGCCAGCCAATCCCACCCCCGACTGGGGTCAGGGTGCCTGCTCAGGGGTGGGGCCAGCCAGGGGGAGGGGCCGTGGGCATTCCAGTTGTTTGGCTGTTTGGTCAATTTCCATAGTACCCTTTTATTATATAGCATTTGTTTATTCCTTTATTCCTTCAATACCTATTTATAGAGTACACACTTTGTTCGAGGTACTGTGCTAATTATTATTATTATAACTAAAGCATACATAGCCCTTGTATGTATCAGGGGCTATTCAAAGTTCTCTACCTGAATTAACTTGCTTAACCCTTACCTAAGTTCTTGTTTTACCCCTTATTACAAACGAGGATGCACATGGGCAAACACAGTCTCTGACCTCAGAGCGCCTTGAGCAATTAGCTACAAAGCACGCCTCTCTATTACTAAGGGAGCACACTCCGGGGACCCCAGCTTAAGTTAACCCCCAAAAGATCCAAAATGGGCGTGGGGTGGGAGTGTGGGGAAGGAATGTTGCAAGCAGAACAATCACTTGGGTAGCTTTCAGGGCCTTTGTGGGAGAAAGGAGCGTTTGAGGAAGCGAAAGGCCAGGATGGTTGGGATTGCGGAGTGAGAGGCTGAGAAGAACAGATTGGCAGAGGACACAAAGTTTGCACATGCAATTAGAAGGCTCTTACCTTAGTCCAACACGAAGGATGGGATGAAGAGAGAGAGGTGGGGGATCAGAAGCCTTTAGGAGGTGGAATAAAAGGGCCTAGTGCCTTTATAAAGGATATGTGTGTGTCTGGGGGCAGGTATGGTGAGTTGGCCCCCCGGTATTTAAGTGGCTGGGGAGGCTCCCCACGGAGGTAGAGAAGAGTGCCTCCCCAGCGCTGCAGCAAGAGGCACTGTTGCCATAGGAACATAATCTTGGCGTGTCTGCCGACATGAAAGGTCCCAATGAGTTCCCACATCAGAACCCCAGGCTCATGAGGGAAGGAACTCTGTCTACTGGCCTTTTCCAAAGGCACACACCATGTGCCCTGCAGACATGGCCTCGCTGCCCAGCCCCTCGCCGTGTGCGCCAGACCCTCTCTATTTCTGTTTTCTCTTGCCCACACCATCTCTCTTCTCATAATTCTTCATCCCTACAGCAGTTCATAATCTCTCTCCTAACTCATAATTACAGTCAACTCTCAGTCACTCTTTCCCTCTCTGGATACTGCTATCAAGAAAGACTATAGTTTTGTTTGGAGAATGAGTTAAGTTTACTTGAAGAGAAAATCACTGAAAAAATAATGGAAATTGTTTGTAAAGTCCAAGTACAAATGAGGTAAAAGAGTTTTGGCACAAAGCCTTGCAGTTGAAAGAGCTTTTGTTTTAACTGTCACTGGATACAGTTCTAGCAATAACTTTGAGGAGGAGCAGGCTCACAAATGGGTTGATAATGATCTAAGCAGTGGAGGAGGGACTGCTGGGGGATTGATTTTATTTTTTGGCAAAACTACAGGTAGGATGAAAATTGCTGTGGATGAGCCCATGCTGTGCAAGGAACAGGTAATGGGATAGCTTGTGGCAATGTTTAAGGTCCTCGGAGCTGGTTCGGCTTTTATTATCACATTATTTTATACAAGCAGCTTGTGTACTCTAAACCAAATTCAAAAATGCATTAGCAGGCTGTTTGGAAAGTATTCCTGCCTTATGTAGGTGTTGTCCATTTCCATTAACCATCCCCAGACTGTCTTTCATGTGGAAAGCAAGTAAATTTGGCCATCTTATACTCGGAGACCTTGTGAAATTGTCTCCCCTTTTTGATGACCCCTTTCTTCCACTTACCCCCACTTTATGCTGAAAATGACTCCTTTCAAGCTTCTCCTGTTGAAAGAACATGAAACCCAATTCATGGTTCACTGGAGAATCAAAGCCACTGGGCAGCGGCTGCCACAGGGAGGAGGGGCGAGGCGCTGGGGCCTCTGTTGTTGTTTTGGGGGTTAATGTCTGTTTTGGTTTATTGAAATAATAGGAGGGGCTGCTCAGCTTTGCAGTTTGAAAGAGTCATATTGTTTTCTTTAAATAGCAGGAGTTTCATAGTTTGTTTGGGTGGGAGTTCTCTGTTTGGGTTGGTTTTTCTTTTTTAGTTTTTTGTTGTTGTTTTGGTTTGGGTTGGATTTGTTTGAATTTTTTTTTTTCTTCCTGTTTCAGTTCTCTGACTGTAAGCTCCAAATAGTTGCTGGAACCCTCAGTATTCTGAAGCCCCTCCTCACCCTTCCACTCTTTGAGATGGTAACAGAGCCCACTCATCACAGGTGATGTCACTGGCATTTTAAAAGGTGAATTGAAAGCCAAAGCCAGGGCTCCAGGCTGGTTTCTCTTACTCCAGGAGCTTGTGTTCACTCTCCAGGATGTTCAGGAAGGCCCAAGGGCACCGCTGCAGGGGGTACTGAGGCGAACTGATAAATGATCTCCGGCTCTGGACCCTCACACTTAAGTAAAGGAGGCTGGCTCCTACCCAAAGAGCAGAAAATAAAGCAGCAAGTGCTATAGCAGGGACTAGAAGCAGTGCTATGGGGATTCAGCCGAGAGGAGATGAATGTCAATAAGCAGATCCGGAAAAGCATTCCAGAGCCAGTGACATGGAAGTTAGGTCTCAAAAGACTGGTAGAATTGGGTACTCAAAGATGGAGGGTAGAAGGGTCTAAACAATCTAGGTTTAAAGAACATTATGAACAAAGGTTTGGGAACAGGACACGGAAAAATGTGTAAAGTTGGCAGGGATATTTGTTTAGCTGAGGCCTGGGAGATATACAGGAAGTCAGGAGAAATAAGGCTACAAAAATGAGGGGGGCATTGTTAGAATGGTCGCTTCAGGGAATGGGAGTTGAGGCGTAGATGGGAACCCCCTTTTAACTCTATGCTTCGTATTGTTGTAATTGCCTGCATGTCTTTATTGGATAAGTAGGGACACATTATGAAAACCCGTGAATGCCAGTCCAGGGAATTTTCTTGCAAGGAAACCACAGAAGTAGAACGGGCCTGGCGATGGCTGTGCTCTGGGAGGTGTTTCTGGAAGAAATCTTCAGGGTACATTGGAGACGAATACCTGGCTCCTGGAGACTTGAGCAAATGGCTTAGGAAATATCATAACAGTCCCAAGTTGGGAACGATGGAAACAGAAGAGGTGAGGAGCCCAGAGCAGTTCCCGAGGCATAAAGGGCGGCTCTGTTTCTCCTTCTTCCTGGCTGTGGGTTCTCCTGGTGCTGAGGGTGCAGCTGTGGGTGCAGAGAGCGGGTGTGGGCCTCTCGGATACTGTTTTGGACCTAGAGCCAGCCCCTTGGGTTTGCTTTACTCTTGCTCAAAGGATGGCTCTCTAGACCAGAGCTACTACTATAAAGGCTTAATATGCCCAACCTCCACTAAGGTGTAAAGAAGAGCTCAAAGAGAACTTGATGGAGACAAAACTCACCCATAAAACAACCAGATGAAAAGAAGGAAGATTACAGTTTCTAAGATCCTTCTCAGCTTGCTTTGTGTTAGGCCGCAGGTGCAATTGCCCACCTCCTGCATTTTAAAGCTCTCAGGACCCATGCCACCCTCTTTTTTGGAACTGACCACACTTTCATCTTTGCATTTTCCCATAAGCGCAGTTCAGGAGATAGTAAACGGATCACTGCCTCCTCTGCAGCTCTGTGGCCAGTCTCACATCTGAAGAGCACAGTACTGACCAGTTAGCCAAGGTTCACTCCCAGTGCTACCTCTTTGCATCCCTCCTATTTGAAGTGTCTATAGATTAGATGAAATGAATAAATTATAAGAGAGAGAGAGGAGAGAGAGAGAGAGAGAGAGAGAGAGAGAGAGAGAGAGAGAGAGAGAGAGCAGACCTCTGCTTTTAAGTCCAAAATCAAGGTTCATACCCATTTCTAAATATTTGTTTTATCTGGTACTCTTTGTGACTCCAATAAGGTTTTTAAATTTAAAAAGTGAACAAATGGAAGTCAATGTGTTTTCTAAAAGAAAGTGTCATGGCCTTAGCTGGAATTCAACTTCAGACATTTAGATTCAGCAGACATCCATGAGCACCCATGCACCTTACCTACCTTGCTCTTTATCTATATTTTTTCTTTCTTTTCTCTTATTTTTTTTAAAGAGAGAGGAAGAGGTGTTGAGGAGAGAGGGGAGAGAAAGATCAATGTGAAAGAGACACATCAATTGGTTGTCTCCCACACATACCCTGACTATGGCCAAGGATTGAACCTGCAACCAAGGTACATGCCCTTGACCTGGAATCAAACCTGCAACCCTTCGGGGCACAGATGGATGCTCTAACCACTGAGCAAGGCCAGCTCTCTATTTTGTAAGTCACCATCATGAGCACCTCAGGAGTTTTAATGTAGTGGGGAGATAAATAGATAAAGCTGTCTTTCATGTAGTGAATGCTCAAGAAAAGGGCCTGGATAGATGAAAGTTCCTGCAAAACCATAGTCCATTCAGCCATCAGTTCCAAACTTTTGGGGAAAACAGTAAGGAAGGAGACGACAGATTCCAAATGTAGAGAGGATTCAGAGTAGAGGTAGCAAAGAGGCAGAAGGTAGCTTGGTAAAATGGATACCTATTCCCTATGGGCACTAAAATTGCATGTCAAAATGCTTGCTTAGGTATATAAAGGAAAACCATGAACCTGGAACCCAAAGAAAGATCTGCTAGTGATAGCGAGGAAATGGAAGAGGAAGACATGGCCTGATAGAATGAATGGGGACAAGGTTTCATGTATTGTGTTGTTTGCTTGTGTGTTTATTTCCATCAGCATGAATAAGTTTTGTTCTAGAATCACAGAAGAAGACAGATAAGCTACAGGCCAGCATCCCTGTTCTCCCACCCTGTAACAGGAAGAATCGTATTGTGGGATAATGCCATATTTCTTATCTTTTCCTGAAATTTAGGATGAAAGGCTACATTTTTATTTAGTTACGTCCATAAAGTAGATTGGATATTGTCTGCACAGGCAGATTAATTCTGCAAATAGGAGTGATATTCTCAAACCTCCTTTCAAACATAGCTGGGAGAGGCACTCCACACAGGTCTGGTCGAGCACCCTTACCAAACAATTAGGGAAGGCCAACTGCCCAAAGCCACTCACTTGCATGGCGCAGAACAGCGAATGAGGCTGGGTCATGAATATGAATGCTGGGTCGGAACGAAGGCAACTTTATTTTATTAAACATTGATTGCATTCACAAATTAATTCTTCAGTTGATTATTTTTAACTCAGGTTTCATTTTCTCCTGTAAAGGCAGGTAGGGCTCCCTAGGAAGCACAGCCTGAGCTAAATGTTTATGAGGAAGGGCCTGGGGCCACACCTGTGGAGTGAGAGCAGCAGTTGGCAGAGGGAGAAGCCGAACTGTGCTGTGGCTGCTCCAGGCTCTGGAGCCGAGCAGGCCTTTCAGAATCCTCTGCTTGAGGCCAGGGGACAGGGCCTCTCTCCCTCATGACCATCATTCATTGGATGTGGGCCTCCCCTGGCAGGAGGCATGGCTTTCAATGAGGCCATTTTTTTCAGCTGAGAAAACCTCTAAATAACTGAGGACTTTCTGTTAATGTGCCTCAGCAGCTGGAGGAAAGAGTGTTTCTTTTTTTTTTCCCCTTTAAATTTTAATTGTCTCACCTCTTCCACCAACCTGTGGTCATCACCAATCTGTTCTCTGTGTCCATTAGCTTGGTTTTTGTTTTTTAGAATCCACATATGAGAGAGATCATATGATACTTATCTTTCTCTTTCTGACTTATTTCACTTAGCATAATGCCCTCAAGGTCCATCCATGTTGTTACAAATGATGAGATTTCATTCTTTTTCATGGCTGAGTAATATCCTATTGTGTCTGTGTTTGTATCACAATTTCTTTACCCATTTGTCCATCAATGGGCACTCAGGTTATCTCCATATCTCGGTTATTATAAGTAATGCTGCAATGAACAGGGGATGCGTATATCTTTCTGAGTTAGTATTTGTTTTCATTGGACAAAAAACTAGAAGTGGAATTGCTGGATCATTAGGCAGTTCTAGTTTCCATTTCTTGAGGAATCTGCTTCTCCTGCTTTCCACAGTAGCTGCACCATTACATTCCCACTAATAGTGCACAGGGTTTCCTTTTTCTCATCCTCACCAACATTTCTTATTTCTTCTCTTTTTAAATAATAGCCATTCTGATAGAGGTGAGGTGATATTGGGTTGTGATTTTGATTTGCATTTCCCGGATGACTAATAATGTTGAGGATCTTTTC
The DNA here is from genome assembly GCA_026230045.1 of Corynorhinus townsendii. Lineage (NCBI taxonomy): Eukaryota > Metazoa > Chordata > Mammalia > Chiroptera > Vespertilionidae > Corynorhinus > Corynorhinus townsendii. The sequence continues at coordinate 91,895,819 of JAPDVU010000004.1, forward strand.
ATGTATCTGTTGGCCATCTGTATATTTTCTTTGGAAAATGTCTATTCAGATCTGCTCATTTTTAAATTGGGTTATTTGGATTTTTGTTATTGAGTTGTACAAGTACTTATTTTGGATATTAGCACTTCATATATATGATCTGAAAACATTTTCTCTCACTCAGTAGGCTGCCTTTTCACTTCATTGATGGTTTTCTTTGCTTTTTAGTTTGATGTCGGCCCACTTATTTATTTTTGCTTTTGCTTTTGGTGTTAGATTCAATAAATCATTGTCAAGACCTATGTCTTGGAGCTTACTGCTTATATTTTCTTCTAGGAGTTTTATTATTTCAGGTCTCGTGTTCAAGTCGTTAATCCATTCTGAGTTAGTTTTCTTGTATGGTATAAAATAGTAGTTGAGTTTTATTTATTCTTATGTGGCTGCCCAGTTTTTCTAACTCCATTTATTGAAATACTATTGTTGTAAGTTAATTGACCACATAGGCATGGATTTATTTGGGGGCTCTCAATTCTGTTCCACTGATCTATGTATCTATTTTTAATGCCAGTGCATTGATGTTTGTAAATATAGTTTGACATCAGGGAATGGGATGCCTCCAGATTTGTTCTTTTTTCTCAAGATTGCTTTGGCTACTTGGGTTTTTTTCTGGTTCCATAAAAAATTTTTCAGGATTATTCTATTTATTTGAAAAATGCATTGGAATATCTTTCCATTTATCTGTGTCTTCTTCAATTTCTTTTACTAATGTTTTATAGAAATATACAGATCTTTCACCTCCTGGGTTAAATTTATTCCTAGGTGTGTTTTTTTTTTTTTAAGTTCCTGATTCTTAAAGGGGTATCTGGATGGCACATCACAGAATGTACCACAGCTATTAAGTTTCCCACAACATCCAAAATATCAATGTAGTCATAATTTAACTTATTTAGCTTTCTCGTCCATAATGTAACCCTATAGTAATATTAATATGACTCATAAAGCTGAATAAATATAGGAATTGTGTAATCACTAATTTTAGCATTGTTTTCATGACAAAATATATCCCTTCATTCCTACTTGGAATCCCCAAAACACTTGCCCTATCTCTCTAGCAGCAGAGACAACAAAGAAACAGTAGGTAGGTCTCTCTCTCTCTTTCTCTCCATCATACCACACACACACACACACACACACAGGTACATGTGCATACATGGGTACATGCACATATACATGCAGAGTCTTGTCCAAACTTGGGCAATAGCACATCACTCTTTGACCAGTTATATATTTCCCCTATAGAACATGCGAAGCCCCGTGCCATTCTAGACAAGGTGCAGAATGTGAGCATTCCATGCCAGCGGCTCTGGGAAAACTGAAGGTCTCTCCGTAGCCGCAGGAGCAGAGGCTACTATTGATTCGTTTCATAAGCAGTCACTGAGGTCAAGCTGGTTAGCAGGCATTGTGCTGGGTGTGTAGATTAAAAGGTGAAGGAGACCCAGGACCTGTTAGAGGGCTTACAATCTAGAGAAATGGTCAACCTTCCTGGGTATGTTTAGGAAAACTGAACAGAAGAGGTGGTACTTAAACAAAACCTTCAAAGACTATTCACATTTATGTCTGAGAGAATGAATCGAAGAGGGAGGGAAAGGACAGAGCAGTGCAGCCTGGGGAACTTCTCAAGTAAAAGTACGGAGGTGTGGGGCACAGGGTGTGCTTGTGAGGTTTCAAGCACTTGTTCTGGCAGGATTGCAGGGTTTGTGTGGATACAATGGTGTTTAGCAAGAGATAAAGCTGAAGGGGGATCAGCTCATGAGAAGCTAAAAAGCCATGCTTTCAAGTTTAGAACTATATTTTCTTGGCAGTGGGAGCCATTACAGCTTTGTAACTGGAGAGTAACATGGTCTGATTTCTGTTAAGGAAAGATCACTGAGAGCAGTGTGCTGAGTAAACTGGAAGCTGGAGGGGAGGCAGGGAGGATGTTGTGGTAGCATTTGAGGTAGGAAGTCATATCGGTTTGAATCAAACCAGCCATAGTAGGAAGTAGAAAGATGGGAGGTGAGTCAGAGGTTCACGGAGGAAGGAGAACTGATCTGCACTGAGTAGAATGGGGCTGAGATCGACAGTCTACAGTGACTCCTGGTTTTCGAGTGGATATGGTGCCATTTACCAAGGCAGGGGATACGTGAAGAGCAGCAGGTTTGGAGGGAGAGTTCAATTATGGTTTGATTATGGGTATGTTGAGAATGAGTATGAGATGGGAATGTCTAGGGTAATAAATATATAGAGTTTTAGTGCTCAAGGCAAGAAGTTAATTAGAGAGATGAATCATGGACCTGTAGCCAGGAGAGTGGCCCACAGAGATGGGTAGCAAGGATAAAGGGGGGAAAAGACCAACAGGAGAGCACGTAGGATCCCCAGTATTAATGGAGTAGACTGAAGTAGAAGAACCAGCGAAAGAGAATTAGGAAAGGCAAGAGAGAGGGTCGAGAGAGTGAGATCTCAGAGGCCAGGCAAGCGGTTGTGTGTCAAGGGGGTGGGGTGGCTCACAGCGTCGAATGGTGCAAAGTGGTCAATGGTCAGGTTAGATGAGAACTACAAAGTCTGTTGGGTCTGGATGGTAAGTGATGACCGACTTTTGCCAAAACAATTTCAAAGAGTGCGGAGGCAGATGGCGCCCTGTGCCAGGTTCAAGAGTAGGAGGTAAGGAAGTGAGACAGGCAGGAATGGTCACGCAGACAGATCACTGGAGGTGAAGGAATATTGAGGCCAGGCTTGTTAAATGGAGTTTCTCTGTGGATGTTGAAGTCATTTGGGATGTTGGCAACACATGGGGTGGAAAATGAAACTGTGAGCCAGGAGCCCAAGTCTGCTTAGGGTAGCTGTGGGGGTTGTTCCCTGGTTGGACCAACATATACTGAGTAGCCTTACATCTCAGCATTGGAAAGCGGGACCAAATGGCACAGATCTCCAAGGAGGAAAATGTTTGGCCTTGGCATTAGAGAGCAGTGATTCTGAAATGGTCTCGGTGAGTCAGAAGGCCAGCACTCTCTCTGCCCTGCTGGTGTTCACGCGGTAGGAAAACGAGCATCCTCCACTTGAGAGGGCTCCGGACGGGGCCGTTTCCCTGGAGGGGAAACAGGTCTCAGTGATGAGAAAGAGCTGACGGGGGTGTCCCGTGACAAGATGGAGCCTGGGGGAGGGTGAATTAGCCATGGAATGAGGAGCCCACAGAGCAGAGCTGGACGGGTTCGCAGGGAGGCCAGCAGTGGAGGAGGGATGGGTAGGATGAGACAGGTAGGGCAAGGGGGGCAAGAATAATATGTGAGGTGACAGTTGAGGGGAGCTTGCATTTTGTGGGTGGGAAAGATGACAGGGATAAAAGTCCTGGTAAGACTGATTATTCTTGCGGCCACAGGCCTGGTAAGTGGAACAGGTTAGTCTCAGTGGCTTTCCACAGGATGCTCCTGAGGATTCCCTTAGAAAGGAACTCCCCCTGGACGATGCTGGAAGGGGGTGGGGACGATCAGCAGCCTCTGAGTGTTACACTTCCATGACATCACAGGACACAGGGAGGTTTGGGCAAGCACGCATCATGGGGGAGCCTGGGAGGCTTCTGAGCACCCTGATGGTTATGTTCCCCACGTGGTGGGAGGCGTGGGCATGCCCTGCATGCTCCCCTCCTGAGGAGTCCTGGTGGTTTCAGCCGGAGCAACTCCTCCAGGGATGGGGCACTGATTTGGGGGCTGCTCATGCATCAGGGGAAGTAATTGTGTGGCTTTGTAGATATGAGTCATTCCCAAGCCTGACATTTATCGATTTAGTGTTGTATTTCCTGAATTGTAAGCTCCTAAATATGTCCTCACTGTTCAGAGGTCTCCTTGGAGCCCCCTCTGGAGGTAACAGAGACACTAACGCAAGAGAAATAGAATCGAATCCAGGAGACCTTTTTTTCTGGGCTGTTTTATTTGGGTCAGGTACAGAGCTGAGAATCCTTAAACCTCCTACCTGACAATGTTAGCTGTTGCTTCATGTCCCGCGGCCATAATAGCCAGACCTCCTCCTGCGATAGAAGCGGTCATTGCACTGAGCTACATCCCTCGCCTCCACCCTGGAGCATGAGAATTCCATCAGCATTCCTTTTTCAAATACGATTTTCCAAGATTTATAGCAACAAAGATGAACATGGTTTTGTCAGTGTGTTCAGCAGGGAGTGTATCTTGGAAACATGATAGATGAAACCTGACTGTCTTTGTAGCACAAGACATGATCTTTATGAAACATCTATCAATTGCTTGGACACCCAAGGCAGAATTTACCACTGTGCACCCACAGCACTAGGCTTAGCTAGTTTCATGTTCTGATCATGTTCTTGATAGTTACTGCAGTCAGTGCACAGGCTGAGGGGGAGGGGCAGGTGGGACACATGAGGTCACCTGGGAAACAATAAGCCTCTCTCTGCTGGACACCTGTGAGGCTGGGCTTTTATTAGAACCTCAGTCATAGTTTGCCAAGCCCTTCGGCACCTGTTACTCTGCCTGGCAACCTCCCAGCCAGAATGCGTGGCTGAGAAACACTGCTTCGCCCCTCCCGCTGCATTTCACGCTGATCTCTCCTCCTCCCATCCCCTCAATTCTAGTTCTGCTTCCGGGAATCTGTTCAGTTCTTAGCTCTCGGTTATTCTGCTTCATTTTGATGAGCGGAGATTTCTCGGGGATCCTCCAGAACCCCATCTTCTGACCATATCCTGCCTTGTGAGCTGTGCTGTGCTGAGCACTGTCCTGAAACTCACAGAAAGGGGACGGCTTCTGGCTGCAGCTGCCAGACTTAGAGGCAGAAACCGAGGGCACTTGCTTCCATCCGAACTGAAGCTAAACAACACGTTTTATTTTTTAGTACAAATGGGCCCCTTCGATATTTGGAACATACTTATACTGAAAAGTTATATGTTATCTACCTGAAATTCAAATTTAACTGGGAAGTCCTGTATTGTACCTGACAGCACGGCCCAGGCCTGTTCTTGGTTGGGGTGTTTCCCTGGCGTGGGGGTTCTGTCGCCTTTAAGGAACTTCTCCCAGGAGAGGATAAGGAGGTCTAGTGGGCTGGTTAGCATGTGAACTGCTGCAGAGCTCTCTTTTGGGGGGGTAGGGGGTAAAGAAGATGGAGTTGATGTTCATGTTACCACCAAACACTGAAGCTTTCCTCCTTTGTCCTCCGCTGTTTCTTCCTAGACGAGTGGAGTTCCAGGCTCTGGTCCCTGGAAGGGACAGGGGAGTCACAGTGCATAGTGTTTCTCAAAGTGTAGCCTCAGGACGCCTGTCCACGTTGCTCAGGATGCTGTCTGTGAGGACGCAGTTTGGGAAAACATGCTGCACGCGGTTCCCCGTGAACAATTCTTTGCTGCAGGTACAGGTCGCCGGTACCTCCTCATCCAGCGACTTATTCTCCAGAGTCACTGTCAGCGCCCAGCACTGACTCTAGCCGCGGCCTGAAGCACTCCCTGTCTCCCTGTGAGGGTATATAAGTAGCCCAGGCTACTTTTGGAGATAAGTTTTATGACCAATACTTTTCTTAACAACATGGCTTATTCTTTTGGAAATTTTTCAGATGCCCAGATATATTCTGAGCCTGGCTAGTCTCCTCTGCTGACAAACCAAAACAGAGTGCGTAGATGTACTGTTTTCTCCATGAGGGACTCTCCACGCTCACTAGTCACACAATCGGGATGCCCAGGGGTGTTTATGGAGGCAGCCAGATATGGAGGCTTTCCGGCTCGGTTCTGCACACGGAGCACATGATGTTGGCATTTACCACTGGGGCTAAATGATGAAAGTCAGCTCCGGGCTACGCTGAGTTTTCAGGTGGTGGGTTCCCTTCTCCAGGTGTGCTGCTGAGATGTGTTTGAATATCTCTCTTTGAGGGTTTTATTTCTCCAAAAATTCAGCACTTACCATTTGGGTGGTTTGAGTGACATCTCGCAGCATATGAACGGCCTTACCCACAGGGGTTTAATAGGAGTCAGACAATGGCCCTTCCAGAAGTGTCTTCAAGCCTCATTACCAAGCAGGGACCTAATGGAGGAGTAGCGCCACCGGGATGTTGAGTGTCTGCGCAATACCTTTTTCTTTTCCTTGCAGGAGAAATGTACATCAGCGATCACACGCTAATGCCTGACATGCTCTCTTTATAAGAGCATGGAATAGGAGTTCATATTTCACGTCCTCCGTTGCTCACTCTCCCATGTTGCAATTCTCCCATAATAAAATCGCAGTGAGACGTGTCACCTCAATATATTACAGTCCGCTGACGTGACATGAGAAAGGGCAACGGAGCCTTTTTAACTATTTGTCTACAATGCTCATCGCTTAACTCAGATAACAGAATACTAACTCATTTCCTCCAATCACAGCAGTGCATATATGTGTGTATGTACACATACTTCCATGCTGACATCACACACTCACACAGCATGCACACCTAACACACAACACACAACACACATGCATGCACAACACAACACACATGCACATACACAACACATACACATAACACACATGCACACATGCCACACAACACACAGTGCAAAATGGACATAACATAACACATACACTCACACTCAAACAGCACATATAACACACACACACACGTGCGCGTGCGCACACACGCACGCACACACACACACCACCACACACACCAACCCTTTCGTTTTTTGTGCTTTTCTAGCGCAGCCTGCCCTGTTCCAGTTCCTAGTCTGTAGTGAATTAAACAAGTGCCATGCTTACTGGTCCAGAATTATCTAAATGGCTGGTTTACTGACTCATAGGTTAAATTTCCATTTCTTTCCATCCATTAAGTCCACAGCGACTGGGTCGCTATCCTCCAGCATTTCTCCAGCCCTTGATGATCTCAGTGAATTCCTTTGACCCACTTTATTCTGTGAATGCAGCGGGATGGCCTTTGGTCGGTGTGAGACCATGGAAAGCGATGCTCTCCTAATGGGGCTTTGTGCTTTTCTCACCGAGGTGCAGGGCAGTGTTGGATCATGTCCTACAGGGAGAGCATTCACCGGCCCACTGCTCTCTCCCACACCACCAAGGCCTGTGGACTGAATAGGTTAGCTTGGATATACAAGAGATGGACTCCTTAAAAAAAAAATGTTTAAGCAGAAGTAGAAACCTAGCTGGTTACTGTATTTATTTCATAACTTAGTTGCTCATTACCCCTTCCTTCTACTATAATTACATGTGCCGTGTGAAATAACCAATTCTTGCCATTAGCAAACAGAACCCACAGGGCCTCATTATCCTCAGACTCACCGCTTTCATGGTGAATTAACCATTTTCATGGAATAGTTGTGTCTGGCAGAAGGTTGACTCTGGGTTTAAAACTCCGTCTTTCACCCGGTGCAGGCAGATGACAGTGCAGTAGGCGGTGTCTGAGGTATCCAGGAGAAAAACTCCCTGCCTTCCGTGCTGCTCACTGTCAGCACCAGATCTGCCCACCGCTAAGGTGCAAGATGGCCAGCCCCTGTGGGGGCCAGGATTCTCCATATAACTCTCTCTGCTCTCCACCCCTTCTTGGTCCCACATAAAGAACCTTCTGGGGGCCCGGGGTGTTCTGCCCAAAATATCCTCCTTCTCCCTGAGGCTCAAAGTTGCCTCCCTTTCAGTTCCACTTGGATGAGTGAAATATGCCTCATTTCACCTAGCGCACTTCACCTAGTCAACTCCTTTCCCAGCTAAGAAAACGGGTAATTGGAGGGAAGGACACGAGGGTGGGGCACCACAGCGATGGAGGCCTCTTTTCCAAAAGCCTGGAGCAGACACACTGCAGTGGGTGAGCAGGCACAGTGGGAGGGCGTGCACAATGGGAGGGGGAGCATAGTGGGAGGGGGAGTACAGTGGGAGAGGGGACACAGTGGGAGGGTAGACACAGTGAGAGGGGGCACAGTGGGAGTGTGGGCACAATGGGAGGGGGAGCATAGTGGGAGAGTGGGCACAATGGGAGGGTGGTCACAGTGGGGAGGAATACAGTGGGAGGCGCGGGCACAGTGGGAAGGTGGGCAGAGTGGGAGGGTGGGCACAATGGGAGAGGGGCCATAGTGGGAGAAGGGGCATAGTGGGAGACTGGGCAGAGTGGGAGAGTGGGCACAGTGGGAGAGGGGGCACAGTGGGAGAGTGGGCACAGTGGAAGGGTGGGCACAGTGGGAGAGGAGGCATAGTGGGAGAGTGGGCACAGTGGGAGAGGGGGCATAGTGGGAGAGCGGGCAGAGTGGGAGAGTGGGCACAGTGGGAGAGGAGGCAGTGTGGGAGAGTAGGAACAGTGGAAGGGTGGGCACAGTGGGAGAGTGGGCACGGTGGGAGAGTGGGCACAGTGGGAGAGTGGGCACAGTGGGAGGGCTAGTACAGTGGGAGAGGGGGCACTGTGGGAGAGAGGGCACAGTGGGAGAGTGGGCACAGTGGGAGAGGGGACACAGTGGGAGAGGGGGCACAGTGGGAGAGTGGGCAGAGTGGGAGAGTGGGCAGAGTGGGAGAGTGGGCACAGTGGGAGAGGAGGCAGTGTGGGAGAGTGGGAACAGTGGAAGGGTGGGCACAGTGGGAGAGTGGGCACAGTGGGAGAGTGGGCATAGTGGGAGGGCTAGCACAGTGGGAGAGGGGGCATTGTGGGAGAGTGGGCACAGTGGGAGGGTGGGCACAGTGGGAGAGTGGGCACAGTGGGAGAGTGGGCACAGTGGGAGGGTGGGCACAGTGGGAGAGGAGGCACAGTGGGAGAGGAGGCACAGCGGAAGGGTGGGCACAGTGGGAGAGTGGGCAGAGTGGGAGAGTGGGCACAGTGGGAGAGTGGGCACAGTGGGAGAGGGGGCACAGTGGGAGAGGAGGCACAACGGAAGGGTGGGCACAGTGGGAGAGTGGGCACAGTGGGAGAGTGGGCACAGTGGGAGAGGAGGCGCAGTGGAAGGGTGGGCACAGTGGGAGAGTGGGCACAGTGGGAGGGTGGGCACAGTGGGAGAGTGGGCACAGTGGGAGGGTGGGCATAGTGGGAGAGGAGGCATAGTGGGAGAGTGGGCACAGTGGAAGGGTGGGCACAGTGGGAGGGTGGGCACAGTGGGAGAGGAGGCATAGTGGGACAGTGGGCACAGTGGAAGGGTGGGCACAGTGGGAGAGTGGGCACAGTGGGAGGGCTAGCACAGTGGGAGAGAGGGCATTGTGGGAGAGTGGGCACAGTAGGAGAGTGGGCACAGTGGGAGAGTGGGCACAGTGGGAGGGTGGGCACAGTGGGAGGGTGGGCACAGTGGGAGAGTGGGCACAGTGGGAGAGGGGGCACAGTGGGAGAGTGGGCATAGTGGGAGAGGAGGCATAGTGGGAGAGTGGGCACAGTGGAAGGGTGGGCACAGTGGGAGGGTGGGCACAGTGGGAGAGGAGGCATAGTGGGACAGTGAGCACAGTTGAAGGGTGGGCACAGTGGGAGAGTGGGCACAGTGGGAGAGTGGGCACAGTGGGAGGGCTAGCACAGTGGGAGAGAGGGTATTGTGGGAGAGTGGGCACAGTGGGAGAGTGGGCACAGTGGGAGAGTGGGCACAGTGGGAGGGTGGGCACAATGGGAGGGGGAGCATAGTGGGAGAGTGGGCACAATGGGAGGGTGGTCACAGTGGGGAGGAATACAGTGGGAGGCGCGGGCACAGTGGGAAGGTGGGCAGAGTGGGAGGGTGGGCACAGTGGGAGAGGGGCCATAGTGGGAGAAGGGGCATAGTGGGAGACTGGGCAGAGTGGGAGAGTGGGCACAGTGGGAGAGGGGGCACAGTGGGAGAGTGGGCACAGTGGAAGGGTGGGCACAGTGGGAGAGGAGGCATAGTGGGAGAGTGGGCACAGTGGGAGAGGGGGCATAGTGGGAGAGCGGGCAGAGTGGGAGAGTGGGCACAGTGGGAGAGGAGGCAGTGTGGGAGAGTAGGAACAGTGGAAGGGTGGGCACAGTGGGAGAGTGGGCACGGTGGGAGAGTGGGCACAGTGGGAGAGTGGGCACAGTGGGAGGGCTAGTACAGTGGGAGAGGGGGCACTGTGGGAGAGTGGGCACAGTGGGAGAGTGGGCACAGTGGGAGAGTGGGCAGAGTGGGAGAGTGGGCAGAGTGGGAGAGTGGGCACAGTGGGAGAGTGGGCAGAGTGGGAGAGTGGGCAGAGTGGGAGAGTGGGCACAGTGGGAGAGGAGGCAGTGTGGGAGAGTGGGAACAGTGGAAGGGTGGGCACAGTGGGAGAGTGGGCACAGTGGGAGAGTGGGCATAGTGGGAGGGCTAGCACAGTGGGAGAGGGGGCATTGTGGGAGAGTGGGCACAGTGGGAGGGTGGGCACAGTGGGAGAGTGGGCACAGTGGGAGAGTGGGCACAGTGGGAGGGTGGGCACAGTGGGAGAGGAGGCACAGTGGGAGAGGAGGCACAGCGGAAGGGTGGGCACAGTGGGAGAGTGGGCAGAGTGGGAGAGTGGGCACAGTGGGAGAGTGGGCACAGTGGGAGAGGGGGCACAGTGGGAGAGGAGGCACAACGGAAGGGTGGGCACAGTGGGAGAGTGGGCACAGTGGGAGAGTGGGCACAGTGGGAGAGGAGGCGCAGTGGAAGGGTGGGCACAGTGGGAGGGTGGGCACAGTGGGAGGGTGGGCACAGTGGGAGAGGGGGCACAGTGGGAGAGTGGGCATAGTGGGAGAGGAGGCATAGTGGGAGAGTGGGCACAGTGGAAGGGTGGGCACAGTGGGAGGGTGGGCACAGTGGGAGAGGAGGCATAGTGGGACAGTGAGCACAGTTGAAGGGTGGGCACAGTGGGAGAGTGGGCACAGTGGGAGAGTGGGCACAGTGGGAGGGCTAGCACAGTGGGAGAGAGGGTATTGTGGGAGAGTGGGCACAGTGGGAGAGTGGGCACAGTGGGAGAGTGGGCACAGTGGGAGGGTGGGCACAGTGGGAGAGTGGGCACAGTGGGAGAGGGGGCACAGTGGGAGAGTGGGCACAGTGGGAGAGTGGGCACAGTGGGAGGGCTAGCACAGTGGGAGAGAGGGCATTGTGGGAGAGTGGGCACAGTGGGAGAGTGGGCACAGTGGGAGAGTGGGCACAGTGGGAGGGTGGGCACAGTGGGAGGGTGGGCACAGTGGGAGAGTGGGCACAGTGGGAGAGGGGGCACAGTGGGAGAGTGGGCATAGTGGGAGAGGAGGCATAGTGGGAGAGTGGGCACAGTGGAAGGGTGGGCACAGTGGGAGGGTGGGCACAGTGGGAGAGGAGGCATAGTGGGACAGTGGGCACAGTTGAAGGGTGGGCACAGTGGGAGAGTGGGCACAGTGGGAGGGCTAGCACAGTGGGAGAGAGGGTATTTTGGGAGAGTGGGCACAGTGGGAGAGTGGGCACAGTGGGAGAGGGGGCACAGTGGGTGGGTGGGCACAGTGGGAGAGGAGGCACAGTGGGAGAGTGGGCATAGTGGGAGAGTGGGCACAGTGGGAGGGCTAGCACAGTGGGAGAGAGGGTATTGTGGGAGAGTGGGCACAGTGGGAGAGTGGGCACAGTGAGAGAGTGGGCACAGTGGGAGGGTGGGCACAGTGGGAGAGTGGGCACAGTGGGAGAGGGGGCACAGTGGGAGAGTGGGCACAGTGGGAGAGTGGGCACAGTGGGAGGGCTAGCACAGTGGGAGAGAGGGCATTGTGGGAGAGTGGGCACAGTGGGAGAGTGGGCACAGTGGGAGAGTGGGCACAGTGGGAGGGTGGGCACAGTGGGAGGGTGGGCACAGTGGGAGAGTGGGCACAGTGGGAGAGGGAGCACAGTGGGAGAGTGGGCATAGTGGGAGAGGAGGCATAGTGGGAGAGTGGGCACAGTGGAAGGGTGGGCACAGTGGGAGGGTGGGCACAGTGGGAGAGGAGGCATAGTGGGACAGTGGGCACAGTTGAAGGGTGGGCACAGTGGGAGAGTGGGCACAGTGGGAGGGCTAGCACAGTGGGAGAGAGGGTATTGTGGGAGAGTGGGCACAGTGGGAGAGTGGGCACAGTGGGAGAGGGGGCACAGTGGGTGGGTGGGCACAGTGGGAGAGGAGGCACAGTGGGAGAGGAGGCAGTGTGGGAGAGTGGGAACAGTGGAAGGGTGGGCACAGTGGGAGGGTGGGTACAGTGGGAGAGGGGGCACAGTGGGAGAGTGGGCACAGTGGGAGAGTGGGCACAGTGGGAGAGTGGGCATAGTGGGAGAGTGGGCACAGTGGGAGAGGAGGCACAGTGGAAGGGTGGGCACAGTGGGAGGGTGGGCACAGTGGGAGAGGGGGCACAGTGGGAGAGGAGGCAGTGTGGGAGAGTGGGAACAGTGGAAGGGTGGGCACAGTGGGAGGGTGGGTACAGTGGGAGAGGGGGCACAGTGGGAGAGTGGGCACAGTGGGAGAGTGGGCACAGTGGGAGAGGGGGCACAGTGGGAGAGGAGGCACAACGGAAGGGTGGGCACAGTGGGAGAGTGGGCACAGTGGGAGAGTGGGCACAGTGGGAGAGGAGGCGCAGTGGAAGGGTGGGCACAGTGGGAGAGTGGGCACAGTGGGAGGGTGGGCACAGTGGGAGAGTGGGCACAGTGGGAGGGTGGGCATAGTGGGAGAGGAGGCATAGTGGGAGAGTGGGCACAGTGGAAGGGTGGGCACAGTGGGAGGGTGGGCACAGTGGGAGAGGAGGCATAGTGGGACAGTGGGCACAGTGGAAGGGTGGGCACAGTGGGAGAGTGGGCACAGTGGGAGAGTGGGCACAGTGGGAGGGCTAGCACAGTGGGAGAGAGGGCATTGTGGGAGAGTGGGCACAGTAGGAGAGTGGGCACAGTGGGAGAGTGGGCACAGTGGGAGGGTGGGCACAGTGGGAGGGTGGGCACAGTGGGAGAGTGGGCACAGTGGGAGAGGGGGCACAGTGGGAGAGTGGGCATAGTGGGAGAGGAGGCATAGTGGGAGAGTGGGCACAGTGGAAGGGTGGGCACAGTGGGAGGGTGGGCACAGTGGGAGAGGAGGCATAGTGGGACAGTGAGCACAGTTGAAGGGTGGGCACAGTGGGAGAGTGGGCACAGTGGGAGAGTGGGCACAGTGGGAGGGCTAGCACAGTGGGAGAGAGGGTATTGTGGGAGAGTGGGCACAGTGGGAGAGTGGGCACAGTGGGAGAGTGGGCACAGTGGGAGGGTGGGCACAGTGGGAGAATGGGCACAGTGGGAGAGGGGGCACAGTGGGAGAGTGGGCACAGTGGGAGAGTGGGCACAGTGGGAGGGCTAGCACAGTGGGAGAGAGGGCATTGTGGGAGAGTGGGCACAGTGGGAGAGTGGGCACAGTGGGAGAGTGGGCACAGTGGGAGGGTGGGCACAGTGGGAGGGTGGGCACAGTGGGAGAGTGGGCACAGTGGGAGAGGGGGCACAGTGGGAGAGTGGGCATAGTGGGAGAGGAGGCATAGTGGGAGAGTGGGCACAGTGGAAGGGTGGGCACAGTGGGAGGGTGGGCACAGTGGGAGAGGAGGCATAGTGGGACAGTGGGCACAGTTGAAGGGTGGGCACAGTGGGAGAGTGGGCACAGTGGGAGGGCTAGCACAGTGGGAGAGAGGGTATTGTGGGAGAGTGGGCACAGTGGGAGAGTGGGCACAGTGGGAGAGGGGGCACAGTGGGTGGGTGGGCACAGTGGGAGAGGAGGCACAGTGGGAGAGGAGGCAGTGTGGGAGAGTGGGAACAGTGGAAGGGTGGGCACAGTGGGAGGGTGGGTACAGTGGGAGAGGGGGCACAGTGGGAGAGTGGGCACAGTGGGAGAGTGGGCACAGTGGGAGAGTGGGCATAGTGGGAGAGTGGGCACAGTGGGAGAGGAGGCACAGTGGAAGGGTGGGCACAGTGGGAGGGTGGGCACAGTGGGAGAGGGGGCACAGTGGGAGAGGAGGCAGTGTGGGAGAGTGGGAACAGTGGAAGGGTGGGCACAGTGGGAGGGTGGGTACAGTGGGAGAGGGGGCACAGTGGGAGAGTGGGCACAGTGGGAGAGTGGGCATAGTGGGAGAGTGGGCACAGTGGGAGAGGAGGCACAGTGGAAGGGTGGGCACAGTGGGAGGGTGGGCACAGTGGGAGAGGGGGCATAATGGGAGAGCAAGGGGAATGAGGTTTGCTCTTCAGAAATGCGGCTGCTCTCCCCTGTTCTCCTCCAAGGTTCACTATAGTCAGGCACAGTGTGGCCCACTGGGCGTAACTCCTGGATGACGGGAGAGAGTGGGAAAGGGTTAGGGCTGGCTTCCCAATAACTGACGCAGAAACCTGGGCCGTCTGCTCTCAGGACAGAGCCCACACTCACTGTGCGCAGCGTGTAGAAGGAGTTTTGAGATTATTTTATGTTGCACTGCACATGGCCACACTTCCACACAGCCTAGCAAGAACTGATGCCATAGAATTTTCACTTTTACAAGTAATACTTGGACAGATTTTCCCTCTAAAATACTCAAACCTTACAAATAACATCAAGTTTCCTTTGAGAGCCTACCCCAATCTCCCTATCTCCACCTCCCCAGTTAGAACTGTGTATATGAGATCATTTCCTTTACTGTTTCTCTATATACACATACATGTGTATATACTTACATACATATGTATGTGTATATTTGCATACAAATAATATATTATTCAAAATACGTAAGTGCTATAAATATTTGTTTTATAATATACAACATATTTACTGTATAATATATAATGTAGTATTCTATATAATAAAAGGCTAATATGCAAATTGTCCCCTCGGGTGTTCGACTGACCAGGAGTTCGACTGCCCACTATGACGTGCACTAACCACCAGGGTTTGGTGCAGAACGAAGGAAGGCCCCAGCTGGCAGCTGGAAGGCCCCAATCTGTCCTGATCACTGGCCAGGCCTGGGGACCCTACCGTGCACAAAAACCCATGCATGAATTTTGTGCACTGAGCCTCTAGTATAATATAATTAAGATATGTAGATAATATGAATGCATTTATTATGTATAAACTAGAGGTCCCGAAATTCATGCACGGGGGGGAGGGGTGTTCCTCAGCCTAGCCTGCACCCTCTCCAATCTAGGACCCCTTGAGGGATGTCCGACTGCCTGTTTAGGCCCGATCAAGCCTAAACAGGCAGTTGGACATCCCTCTCACAATCCAGGACTGCTGGCTCCCAACCATTCTCCTGCCTGCCTTCCTGATTGCCCCTAACTGGTTCTGCCTGTCAGCCTGATCACCCCCTAACCACTCCTCTGCCAGCCTGATTGATGCCTAACTGCTCCCCTACCAGCCTGTTTGCCCCTAACTGCCCTCCCCTGCAGGTCTGGTCACCCCTAACTGCCCTCCTCTGCAGGACTGGTTTCTCCCAACTGCTCTCCCCTGCAGGCCTGGGTCCCCCCTAACTGCCCTTCCCTGCAGACCCAGTTGCCCCCAACTTCCCTCCTCTGCTGGTCTAGTCACCCCTAACTGCCCTCCCTTGCAGGCTTGATCACCCCCAACTGGCCTCCCTTGCAGGCCTGGTCCCTCCCAACTGCCTTCCCCTGCTGGCCTGATCGCCCACAACTGCCCTCCCTTGCAAGCCTGGTCCCTCCCAACTGCCCTCCCCTGCTGGCCATCTTGTGGTGGCCATCTTGTGTCCACATGGGGGCAGCCATCTTGTGTGTTGGAGTGATGGTCAATTTGCATATTACTCTTTTATTAGAAAAGATGATTAGATAGGATAGAGGCCTGGTGCATGGGTTGGGGCCAGCTGGTTTGCCCTGAAGGGTGTCCCAGATCAGGGTGGAGGTTCCCTTGGGGTGTGGGGTGGCCTGGGCAAGGGGCCTGTGGTGGTTTGCAGGTCGGCCATGCCCCCCGGTGACCCAAGTGGAGGCCCTAGTACCTGGGATTTATTTATCTTCTATAATTAAAACTTTGTAGCCTTGAGTGGAGGCCTGGGCCTGCCAGGGTGTGTGGAAAGCTTGGCTTCCTCCATTGCCAGGGAAACCCAAGCCTCCTGCTCACTCCCTGGCCGCAGCCATCTTGGTTGGGTTAATTTGCATACTCTCTCCTGATTGGCTGGTGGGCATGGCTTGTGGGTGTAGCAGAGTGATGGTTAATTTGCATATTACTCTTTTATTAGATAGGATACATGGTTTTCTTTATCTATATCATCTATATCATAAACCCTTAGAAGATATATGACACTACGCTATGTGAATATTTTTGTACAAGCTCCAACATTCATGTCTCGATATTCAGCCAAGTTCAGGTGCCTGCTCTACACTGGGTCTGTTCCAGGTGCTGACAGGTGAACTCAGTAAGACAAAAGATCCCACCATCATGCAAATGCTATCATTCTGGAACATTCTCATTCAGTAACATGTCTTGGAGGCTTATCCGTTTGCATACATATGGACCTACCTCAGTCCTTTTAAATGATGCATAAATGTGGCTGTAACCCATGATTTAGACAGCCCCATACTGATGGGATTATTGTCATGAACTGACCAGCATCTGGCCTGCTGGATATCTCTCTATAGTTGGCTGGAGAGATATGATGGTGCTTCCTTCATCACTTGCGATGGTTTTGTCAGGTGCATTCTGTGTTGTCAGACCAGAGGCCCAATGCAGAGATGTATGAGAGGGCTGGTAAGGAAAGATTTCTTTTTCTACTTAGGACAACACATCAACATTTTCATGATATGAATCAGAATTAGAGTGGGGACCAGGAGAATAGAAATGGAAGAGAGTTGTGGGCAAAAGACCTGTGCAGGGATGGCAGTGCCTGGCCCACGCCAGCAGGTGGACGCGATCACACCAGAGAAGCAAGGTGCCAGTTTTATCTGAGTCCAGATCAGAGATTGGGAAAAGCCGATTTTGGTGTTAAACTCCCATTTTTCATCTTCCAGTATGGTCCCCATTCACGACATCACCTACTTCTGTTTTTAACCTGTGTTCCTGTCTCCCGACATTTTCAGTCTGAACAAACAGAGTGAGGCTTGTAGAAGAGCCTCAAGTGTAGAATGAAGTGCAGGCCTCGTAACTGAAATATGTTCCTTCCCTCATTCCCACCCACATGAATTTTATGTATGTTATAGACATAAAAGTGTTTTCATGTAGTTAAAAAATTAATAGGTTTCATCGTTTTCTCTTTCCAGTTGAGGTTTCGGGGCATGTGTTTTATTACAGACCTGCTTCATCACAGCTTAACATAAGAACATTATTGAAGCCTCCCTTGGTGTGTTCACTTTAATCACCAAGGCAAACAGTGCTGACTTTCCCGCCATTAATCAAGTTTCGATGTTCAAAGTATGTTATGTGATTTTCCATTTTTTTCATGCTTTCATTTAAACCTGAAAACGATTGAACCAAGTCGTGAGGGAACTCATCTAGTCTTGAGTTTAGATGAGTATTTGGGGGAACTTCACTCAAGTAATTTCATAAGTGAGATAATCAGATGTTTTTCATCTTTTTTCTATGTGAATATTATCTATGGCTTCTATCTGTATTTATTAGCAAGAAAAACATTGGTGGACTTAATTGAAGTTTTGATTATTTAGTTTCTTTGTATTCCAGGGTGATTCTAAGAAAAGCAAAAATTAAATCTTATACATGTGGTGTTTGTGTACATGTGTAATTAAAAGGCATTTAGAGGACATATTTGTGTTCTTCCCCGGCTTTGTTCCCTGCATGAGGAGGTTTCTCTGCTCTCAGCCTCGCCTGTCATTCTCTCTGCCTAAATGCTGATGCCTGATGGAGGTGACTTCACCTGAGTACTGGCAAGGAAAGGACAGCAATTTGTGCCTCATTTGAGCCATTTAATTTCCCAAAGGAAAGAGAAAAACAGCAACAAAATTTTTAGAAAGAAAAATCTTGCCAACCCTAACATGTTGTGGCCCTAGATCTAGACTAGACAGCCCTTTTGTAAATGCTACTGTTGGGGAGGACCCAGTTTTTGTTGGGTCTGAAGCTTATGCAATTTGGGGAGTTCTCTTTAAGAAAAAGAACACAAAATTATTAATTTAACAATAAAATTAAATCTTTATGAAATAATGAAAAAACAATAATGGCACATTGTAAATTTTTAAAAAGCTAAAAAATAACAGAATTCAGAAAAATACAGTATTTAATTAACACACCTCTATAATACCTTTTCTTTATATTTTTTGCTGCATAATCTTTGCTCAACACTTTCTATAACCATTTTGTAATATCATTTTTCATAGATAGAATAGAAAGATAGCTTGATTTTTCTCCTAAATATGGTTGGCTGAAACTTGTTTAATATTATTGGTAGTTTAGGAAATGTTATGTTGGCTTTGCAATTTGTCATCGTTAATGTCATACAAACTGTTAGAATTGTCAAAATTGGGAAAATTCCATCATGTTTCTTTTGCTGTTGGCAGTGGGGATGACACCAGGTGTTAGACTGGTTCAGCAACCTTGGTACTTGAGTTCTGGCTAGGAAAGAATTCGGAGCCAAGACTCCAACTATAAGAGAACATCTATATATATAAAAGCCTAAGCCAGTGGTTGGCAAACTCATTAGTCAACAGTCATTCAGAGCCAAATATCAACAGTACAATGATTGAAATTTCTTTTGAGAGCCGAAAACCGATTTCTGTGCATGGGCCACGAAGTTTCAATCACACTGTACGTGCGCGCCTGCACGTGGTATTTTGTGGAAGAGCCACACTCAAGGGGCCAAAGAGTCAAATGTGGCTTGTAAGCTGCAGTTTGCTGACCACTGGCCTAAGCAACCAAATGACTGAATGACCAGTTGCTATGATGCACACTGACCACCAGGGGGCAGACACTCAATGCAGGAGCTGCCCCCTGGTGGTCAGTGCGCTCCCACAGCCAACATCCCCCAGCTGGCAACCTCCTGTGGTCCCTCTCCCTGACTGGCCAGCCCCAATTGGCCCCAATTACCGGCCAGGCTGAGGAACCCCACCCATGCACGAATTTGTGCAACAGACCTCTAGTTTATTTATAAAATCACAGAGGTGGAAGAGGTAATTCATAGAAGAAATGGGCTGAGGAAACGAGTTATAGAGGCAAAGGAAGGGCCTTAGGAGCTTGGGAGTAAGGAAGGTGACATGCCTGGGGGTGGGATTCGAAAGGCGTAGGAGGAAGGGAAAGGCAGGGGTGTGCTCCAGGGAGGGAGCATACTGGTCTTCCATCCTAAGGGTTTTAACAGTGGAGATTTTAGGGACAGTCCCATGGGGAGCTCTCAATAGAATATTCAGCAGTTTTCCAGGTGTGTCCTTTC
Source organism: Corynorhinus townsendii (assembly GCA_026230045.1). Classification (NCBI taxonomy): domain Eukaryota; kingdom Metazoa; phylum Chordata; class Mammalia; order Chiroptera; family Vespertilionidae; genus Corynorhinus; species Corynorhinus townsendii. The sequence goes on from JAPDVU010000004.1 coordinate 91,915,013, forward strand.
ATGGCCATGGTCTCCACTGATTGGTGGGCACCAGGGCAGGGGGGTGATTATTCAATGAAGCTGGTCCTGAGGTCAGCCTTGGTGTCCCTTGTCTGGTTTTCCTGCTTTTCTGGGCCTGGAGCTGGAATACAACTGAGGCCTAGATGTTATTTCTAGGGAGTAAAGGTCAGGGTTCCAAACAGATTGACCAGTGAAATGCTAGGGAAGGAAAGGTCACCCTGGGGGCAAGGTCTCACACTACAATTGACCTTTGCTAATCACCTGGGCCTTTCCACCCTGGTGACTTTCTGTACCTGGCCCATGGTCTTGCTCTGCTCACGTCTGTCTAACTGCCCACCACACTTTCATATATGAGCTATAGGATTTAGAGGGATTTTCCACCTCCACAGGCCCATGCCTGTGTTCATACATTCAAACCTTGACCCCTTCCAGTACCAAAATCCTCCAGCACTCGTGACCCGGGGCATGTCCATATCGTGGTACAACCTCTAGACCTACACCTACCTTCCTGCCACATGCCAGGTGAGATGGCTCAGTGAGGGAAATGCATTGCTGCAGACTATTGCCCGCCAGGGCCACCAGCAACAACTTAAGCAACTGAGAACCAGGCGACTATCTTACTCTAAAATCAGATTAAATGTTCTCCTTAGACTCTAAAATGCCAGTGGTCACTCCTGCACTCCACACTTCCAGCCTGTGGGAAGATCTGCGATTAAAATATCTGACTTTTAAAATGCTTACAATACCCCGTGTGCCCACACTACTAGGATCCTCTCAGGGGCCCATGCATGTGAGCGGCCCTGAAGCTTGGGCTTCATTAGCTTCGTGGGAACGACGCCTGACCACACTGTGGGTCGTGGTGAAGAGGGGTTGAGAGTGTAGAGTATTCAGGCTGCCAGAGCCTGCTATCTGTGTGCCCTGGGCAGGCTCGGGCACACGGGAGTCTGGTAGGGAGGGAGAGGAAGAAGCCTGATGCAGAAGCCACAGGCAGTGCGGGAACAAACCTGGCTGCAGGGTGTCTGACCCAAAGAAAGGCAGCCGATTACTCGCTGTCAGATCTCATGCGTCGTGGTAAACTCAGATAGGAGGGCCAGCAGGAAGCCAGCCACTGCAGCGTGGAAGGAAGAGCATGAGCTCGCGAGTCTTGGAGATCTGGGCTCCAATCTTCTTCTATATGCCCCGAGTAGCTGTGTGATTCTGGGTATGTTACTTAACCTCCCTGAGCCCCACTTCCCTTATCTATATAAAACTGGGAGTGATACCTACCTTTGGGGGCTGTTGAAAAAATTAGTGGGAAACAAAAACATATAGATGTGCCTGGCTCACAAGTACCAAACTTCAGTGGACTTCCTTCCAGGAGGCAAGCAAAACTCAAGTCAGGATGGAAACATTCCCACAGATCTTCATCATCAGTCCGTTTGTAATAAGATCCCAGCCTGTGGTTAGAGATAGAAGAAGTAGAAGCTAGTCCCCTGGTTGAAAGGATCTGCAGGGGCCAAGATGGCTGTCAAAGTCTCAGCCAACGTCCATGAAGCTCAGGATGGCCTGCGTTTGGCGGGGAACTGACGTAGCAGGCAGACAAGCTGGGCCAAAATGCTTTCACATACCCTCTGTCTGCATGGAGGGAGGGAGGGAAGACAGACACCAGAGCTCCCAGGCCCCCACCAGGGGCATAAGCACCCTGGCATGGGGTGGCAAGGCTTGCCCCGGAGCTCAGTAGCTGAGGCTGCTAATGTGCAGCCTGCCAGGGCCAAGACAGACACTGGCTGCAGGTGGGAGGCTGCAGAGCCTGAAGATCCTACAGGCTGAAAAAGATAGACCAGCCAACTCCAGAGAACCTGGAAATACCTCCCTCTGTATGCTCCACCAGCATCACAAGATGAGCAAAGGATGGCAATTAAAACCTACAAGATCGTCTATTAAACAACGAAAAAGCATCATAGGGCAAAAGAAAAGAATACAGTTTTTTAAATGGTGGTGCTTCCCACCGCCAGCACTCCTTTAGTCTCTGTAGAGGAAAGGGTCTCCTCTTTATTTCTGATTCTTTATACTGGCCTCTTTGGCAGTGGTGGTACCTCTGGCACCTGTCCCTCTAGTCTGTGGGTTATCAAGCTCCAATGCACATAGGAATCGCTTGTAGGAGCTTTGTGAGTGGGCCCTGGGTCCCTGCATTGCTAACACCACACACACTTTGCAAGACTCGTCCCAGTCTGTACTAGAACTCTCCCAACCCCAATCCTTGCCTTTCTTCCAGAATTCTGTTTCTGATTGTCTCCAAGTCTAGGCTGCTTGGGACTATGGTCTTCCCAACCCTGACACTTGAGGGTCTGTACAGAGCACAGCAAGCTCTAAGCCCATCTCCCATGTGCACCCACTCTGCCTTTCCCAGCCTGAAGCCACCCCAGTTGTCATGGCCCAAGACACATCCACACTCACCCCCCAACACACTCCCTAGGTGGGGTCAGGACATCGCCAGCCACTATTCATCCCTGTCCCCATGGACCCACAGTGCGTAGCCTGCACCTCTACTGAGCAGTGCCTTCATCCTTTCTTGTGAGGAATAATTTGCATACCTAGTTCCTGAACTAAATCATGAGCTCTTACAGGAGAAGCTGAACCCGTTTGTTCTATATGCTGCTACCCACCTTGAGGCTCTCCACGGGATGCTGGAGAACCTAGAAGAGTATGCTTTTGAAGAAAGTGACTTTCTTACCGCTGGCCCCAGGCACAGAGAGGGAGGTGCTTACCTGTCTCCTCAAAGCATGCTTTTTTTAGTCCCAGCAGGAAGGAGATGGCATGCTCAGCTGGGTGTTGGGAGAGGTTTTGAAGGAAGGAACTCTTAATGGAGGTGTGTGCAGGGTTTAAGGGAACCAACAGGGGCTGCTGGGGAACTGTGTCCCACCTGGTGGTAACCAGACATGCCAGGCCCTACAGTGGGGACACAGCCCCGGTGACTTGAGCCTACTCACTGCCCAGCCTGAGCTTGCCGTTCTGCCATTTCTCACCTGCAGGCTTTTGCTGGTGTTTTTGCCTCTTCTTGTAACAACCTTTCTGCTTCTCCTTTTTTTTTTTTTTTTTAATATCTGGCCAATTGATCTTCATCCTGCAAGGTTCTGTCTGTGTCACCTCCAGGAAGCCCTCCTGCAACTGCAGGCTGACATAATTGTGGGTCTCCATTCCCCTTGTGCACACAATTTCAACTACCTGGTTGGGAACTGTCCCCTTCGGGACTTCATTCTCCCCAAGGGAGGGTTTCAGCTCACAGTCAGTGCCCATCACACTTGGTTGAATTGAATTTGGCTCTAATTCCTTGGTTCTTCCTACATCTTCTCTATATCAGTCTCTGTAGTGATGAGTGATACTCATTATTTCCAGAGCATTTATCAGCTGTTCTTTGTTTACATTAATATTTTGTTCTCCCCCTTCTATTTGCTTCCCTCCCGCGTGCTCCCGGGAAGGCCAGAGGGCTTGGGTGTGCAGTCCTCGCCTGAGGGAGTCTGCTTGCAGCCAGTGTGCTGGTCAGTTTCCCCGACCACCCGCTGTGTTTAAGTCCTCTTTTTTTTTTAAATATTATTTTTTTAAATTTCTTTATTGATTAAGGTATTACATATGTGTCCTTATTCCCCCATTATCCCCTGTTGTCTGTGTCCATTGATTAGGCTTACATGCATGCATATAAGACCTTTGGTTGATCTCTTCCACTTACCCCCACCATCCCCTATTCCCCTGAGGTTTGACGTTCTGATTGATGTTTCTCTGTCTCTGGATCTATTTTTGTTCATCAGTTTATGTTGTTCATTATATTCCACAAATGTGTGAGATCATGTGATATTTATCTTTCTCTGCCTGGCTTATTTCACTTAGCATAATGCTCTCCATCTCCATCCATGTTGTTGCAAATGGTAAGAACTCTTTCTTTTTTACCTCAGCGTAGTATTCCATTGTGTAGATGTACCACAGGTTTTTAATCCATTCATCTGCTGATGGGCACTTAGGCTGTTTCCAAATCTTAGCTATGGTGAACTGTGCTGCTATGAACATAGGGGTGCATATATCCTTTCTGATTCGTGTTTCTAGTTTTTTGGGATATATTCCTGGAAGTGGGATCACTGGGTCAAATGGGAGTTCCATTTTTAGTTTTTTGAGGAAACTCCATACTGTTCTCCACAGGGGCTGCACCACCAGCCTCCATAGTCTGCATTCCCACCAGCAGTGCAGGAGGGTTCCTTTTCTCCTCATTCTCACCAGCACTTGTCATTTGTTGATTTGTTGATAATAGCCATTCTGACAGGTGTGAGATGGTACCTCATTGTTGTTTTGATTTGCATCTCTCTGATTATTAGTGACTTTGAGCAGGTTTTCATATGTCCCTTGGCCTTCCTTCTGTCTTCTTTCAAAAAGTGTCTATTTAGATCACTTGTCCATTTTTTGATTGGGTTCTTTATCTTCTTTTTGTTAAGCTGCATGAGTTCTATGTAAATGTTGGAGATTAAACCCTTATTGTTGATATCATTGGCAAATATGTTCTCTTATGCAGTGGGCTTTCTTGTTGTTTTATTGATGGTCTCCTTTGCTGTGCAAAAGCTTTTTATTTTTATGTAGTCCCATTTGTTTATTTTCTCTTTAGTTTCTATTACCCTAGGAGCAGTATCAGTGAAGAAATTGCTTCGGCATATGTCAGAGATATTTCTGGCAGTGGATTCCTCTAGTATTTTTATGGTTTTTTGTCATATGTTTAAGGCCTTGATCCATTTTGAGTTTATTTTTGTGTATGGTGTAAGTTGGTGGTCTAGTTTCACTTTTTGCACATATCTGTCCAATTTTCCCAACACCATTTATTGAAGAGACTGTCTTGACTCCATCGTATGTTCATGCCTCCTTTGTCAAATATTAATTGAGCATAGTGATTTGGATCGATTTCTGGGTTCTCTATTCTATTCCATTGATCTATATGTCTGTTCTTGTGCCAGTACCCAGGCAGTTTTGAAAACAGTGGCTTTGTAATACAGCTTGAAATCTGGTATTAAGATCCCACCTACTTTGTTCTTCTTTCTCAGCATTGCTGTGGCTATTTGGGATCTTTTTTTATTCCAGATGAATTTTTGGAGAGTTCGTTCTAGGTCTGTGAAATATGCCATTGGTAATTTAAAGGGGAGTGCATTGAATCTATAGATTGCTTTGGGTAGTATGGACATTTTAATGATGTTGATTCTCCCAATCCATGAACATGGTATGTTCTTCCATCTGTTTACATCTTCCTCTGTCTCTTTTTTCAGTGTCCTGTAGTTTTCCGCGTATAGGTCTTTTATCTCCTTAGTTAAGTTTATTCCTAGGTATCTTAATTTTTTTGGTGAGATGGTAAATGAGATTGTTTTTTTAGTCTTTCTTTCTTTAAGTTCACTATTGGTGTATAGAAATGCCGTAGATTTCTTGGCGTTAATTTTGTATCCTGCTACATTGCCAAATTCATTTATTAAGTCTATTAGATTGTTGATGGAGTCTTTCGGGTTTTTTTTATGTACAATATCATGTCATCTGCAAATAAGGACAGCTTTACTTCTTCTTTTCCAATTTGGACGCCTTTTATTTCTTCTTCTTGTCTAATTGCAATGGCTAATACTTCCAGTACTATGTCGAACAGGAGTGGTGAGAGTGGGCATCCCTGTCTTGTTCCTGTTCTTAGGGGAAATGGTTTTAGTCTTTGCCCATTGAGTGTGATGTTAACTGTGGGTTTATCATATATAGCTTTTATTATGTTGAGGTATGATCCTTCTATTCCCATCTTGTTGAGAGGTTTTATCAAGAAAGGGTGTTAGATTTTGTCAAATGCTTTTTCTGCATCAATTGATATGACTATGTGATTTTTATCTCTCATTTTGTTTATGTGATGTATCACGTTTATTGACTTGCAGATATTGTAACATCCTTGCATTCCTGGGATAAATCCTACTTGGTCATAGTGTATGATCTTTCTGATGTAGTGCTGGATCCAATTTGCTAGAATTTTGTTGTGGATTTTGGCATCTATGTTCATGAGGGATATTGGCCTGTAATTCTCTTTCATTGTGTTGTCTTTATCTGGTTATGGTATTAGGGTGATGCTGGCTTCATAGAAGGAGCTTGGAAGTGTTCCTTCCTCTTGAATTTTTTGGAATAGTCTGAGGAGGATAGTTTTAGTTCTTCCTTGAATGTTTGGTAAAACTCCCTGTGAAGCCGTCTGGCCCCGGGCTTTTGTTTGCTGGCAGGTGTTTGATGACTGCTTCAATTTCTTCCATTGTTATTGGCCTATTGAGATGTTGAGATTCTTCCTGATTGAGTTTTGGAAGGTTATATTTTTCTAGGAATATGTCCATTTCCTCCAGGTTGTCTTGTTTGTTAGAATAGAGTTGTGCATAGTATTTTTTAACAATCCTTTGTATTTTGGTGGGATCTGTTGTTATTTCACTTCTTTCAGTTCTGAATTTGTTTATTTGAGTCCTCTCTCTTTGCTTCTTGGTGAGCCTGGCTAGAGGTTCATCAATCTTGTTTATCCTTTCAAAGAACCAGCTCTTGGTTTTGTTGATCTTTTGTATTGTTTTTCTGGTCTCAATGTTGTTTATCTCTGCTCTGATCTTTTTTATTTCCTTCCTTCTGCTTACACTGGGACTTTCTTGTTGCTCTCTTTCTAAGTCTTTGAGTTGTAGGGTTAGGTAATTTATTACTATCGTTTCTTGTTTTTTGCAGTAGGCTTGTAGAGCTATGAACTTCCCTCTCAAGACTGCTTTCATTGTGTCCCATAGATTTTGGATTGTTGTGTTTTCATTGTCATTTGTTGCCATGATATTTTTTATTTCTTCCTTGATCTCTCTGGTAACCCAGTCATTGTTTAATAGCATGCTGTTTAGTCTCCATGTGTTTGATTTTTTTGGATTGTTTTTATTGTAGTTGATTTCCAGTTTTATGCCACTGTGATCTGAGAAGATGCTTGATATGATTTCTATCTTCTTGAATTTGAAGAGACTTTGCCTGTGTCCTAATATGTGGTCTATCCTTGAAAATGACCCATGTGCACTTGAGAAGAATGTATATTGTGTGGCTTTGGGGTGAAATCATCTGAAGATGTCAATTAATTCCATCTGGTCTAGTGAGTCATTTAGGATTGATGTTTCTTTGCTGATTTGTTGTTTAGAGGATTTGTCCAATGGTGATAGTGGAGTATTAAAGTCTCCTACTATGATTGTATTGCTGTCAATATCTCCTTTGATATCCTCCAGGAGTTTTTTTTATGTATTTGGGTGCTCCTATATTGGTTGTGTATATGTTTACCAGAGTTATTTCTTCTTTAGTATTATGACGTGGCCTTCCTTATCTCTTGTTATGTCCTTCACTTTGAGATCTAATTTGTCAGATATAAGTATCGCTACCCCAGCTTTTTTTTCATTTCCATTCACCTGAAAAACCTTTTTCCATCCCTTCACCCTTGGTCTGTATGTGTCTTTTTTCCTGAGGTGGGTTTCTTGTAGACAGCAGATATATGGGTCGTGTTTTCTTATCCAATCTGTTACCCTGTGTCTTTTGATTGGGGCATTTAATCCATTTACATTTAAAGTTATTATTGATAGGTACTTATTTGTGGCCATTTTTATTCTTTACCCCTGTGTTCCTTCTTCACTTCCTATTTCTTTTTTTTTTTCTTCTTTTTTTTTTACAGCAGACCCTTTAGCATTTCTTGCATTGCTGGTTTGGTGGTAATAAATTCCCTTAGTCCTTTTTTGTCTGTGAAGCTCCTGATTTCACCTTCAATTTTGATTGATAGCCTTGCTGGGTACAGTATTCTTGGATTGAGAACCTTCCGTGCAACCCTCAGCTGTTCTTTCTATCTGCTCTGGGACAAGGCTCAGGACATGTCTGTCTATACTGCCACCATTTATTTTGTTTTCATTCCATTCCCTTCTGGCCTGATGAATTTCTGTTGAGAAATCAGTTGCTAGTCTGATGGGGGTTCCTTTGTAGGTAACTTTCTGTCTTTCTCTGGCCACTTTTAAGATTCTTACTTTGTCGTTGGTGTTTGCCAATTTAATTATAATGTGCCTTGGTGTTGGTCTTTTGGGGTTTATTTTGCTTGGGGCTCTGTGAGCTTCTTGGATTTGTGTGGTTTTTTTCTTCTCTATATCAGGGAAGTTTTCTGTCATTATTTCTTCAAACAAGTTTTCTCTTCCTTGCTCAATTTCCTCTTTTTCTGGAACCCCTCTTATGCAGATGTTGTTTTGTTTTGTGTTGTCCCAAAGTTCCCTTAGCCTCTCCTCCTGCTTTTTAATTTTTTTTCCTAGAAGTTGCTCTACTTGGGTATTTTTTCCCATCTTGTCTTATAGCTCACTGATGCGGTCCTCTGCTTCTTCTAGTCTACTCTTGATGCTTTCTAATGAGTTCTTTACAGCAGCGATGTCATTTTTCATTTCTTCTTGGTTCTTCTTCATTTCCTCTTGGTTCTTACTCATATTGTCAAATCTGTCTTCCATTCTTTTCAGCCACCTTATGACCATTTCTCTGAATTCTTTCTCTGATGGGTTGCTTGCCTCCATTTCATTTACTTTATTTTCTGGTGATGCCTGCTTTTCTTTCATATGCGGGCTGTTTCTTTGTCTCCCCATGGTCTGTCTTCTCTGGGTGTCTGGTTATGTAGTTCTCTCTGTCCTTATCCCAGGCGAAATCTGACCTTTCTGTGGTGGAGTGTAGAGTTCCTCTGAATCTGCGTGTTTGCGCCAATTGGGGACCGGTGCTCTAGGGTTCGTAGCTGTTCGGTGGGTGCCGCAGTTGTAGATTTTCAGGCTTCCGATAACATCCACTTTCCCCTTCAAGATGGTGCGGTCTCCGCAACCAAGCCCGTGGCTCTGGGAGGGAACCCAGCAGCAATGGGGCTGCCTGATCGGGGAGCTCCGTCCAGCAGTCCCCCACCTTCTCCTGGAGTATAGCTATTCCTTAACTCACCAACAGACACTCCCTGTGCAACCCTAAGCTGTTCTTTCTATCTGCTCTGGGACAAGGCTCAGGACACATCTGTCTATACTGCCACCATTTATTTTGTTTTTGTTTTGTTTCTAAATATTAGCAGGAATCTGTTTTCAATCATATCAGGAAATTCCTCTTACAAACAACTGGCACTGGCACCGCACAGGCACTGCAGCTCTCTGCTCCCTCCTAGCTGCAGCTGGCTCGCCTTGCTGTCACCAGGTAAATGCAATTATTTATATATTTATGTCTCCTGACGTGTCCTCGCCTGCCACAGCCAGAGGTGGAAGAGGAGGAGGACTAAGTCCTCTTTTAAATGCACTTAGAACCCAACACTGCACCAGCTCCTCCTTCTCTATTATTTGTTTAAAGATACTTACTGGACCTAGCTGGTTTGGCTCAGTGAATAGAGTGTCAGCCTGTGGACTGAAGGGTCCTGGGTTCAATTTCGGTCAAGGGCACCTGCCTGGGTTGCAGGCTCAATCCCCAGTGGGGGGCGTGCAGGAGGCAGCCAGTCAATGATTCTCTCTATCACTAATATTTCAATCTCTCGCTCCCTCTCCCTTCCTCTCTGAACTCAGTAAAAATATATTTAAAAAAAATAAAGATACTTACTGTAACACTGACTCTAAAACAGACATCAGCCATGGCCTGCAGCCTCCCCTTTTATGTATACGGTTTGACTGGAGGAGTCATGCTCATTTGTTTACCTGTTGTCCTTTCACATGACAACAGTTTGAGCAGATGCCGCAGTGCCCCATGGCCCACAGGGGAAAAGACCCTTGCTATGTGGCCGCTTACAGAATAAGTGTGCTGGCCCTGCTCTGGAAGGAATTGTGGCCTGGTCAAAATTTGTCTGTGGCCATCAGCACTCTCTTTCTGTTTCAGCCTTGATTGCCCAGCACTCATTGTCCCACCTCTCTCTTCACCTTCTAAATGGTCAGCTCTCCCCACCCTCAACCTGTGTCACCTACAAGAGAATGTTTAGCCCATGGAACTATGAGCAACCCATCAGGGGGATATTTTGGAGGGAAGTGAGGGAACCTTGCAGGGCAGTGCTTTTCAGGTGAGCTGTGTGGCTCAGCTGCTGCATCAGAATCATCTGAGGAGCTAACTGTGCGGGCAGAGCCCAGGGATCGGCAGGGAGGGAGGGAGGGAGAAAACAGAGGAAAGGTGGGAGGGAGGGAAGGCCCAGGCTCTGTCCAGGCCACTGTTCCCCAAAGCGTCAGATCCCCAGCTCCGTGTGGGCAGCTGGCGAATGTGGGGCCCCTGTGGCCACACTGCCTCTTCATAGGTTATGAGTGTTACACACCGTGAAGTTTGGAGTAAGACATCCCAGGGCCCTAATTTACAGGATAGACCTTTTCTTTAAAGAGGAACAACCAGGAACAAGTTTCCAAAATAACGAAGTGGACTCTAGGCCCCAAAGTTTATAATCCGTCTTTTAATGTTCATTCGCAGAATGCAGGCGGGGGTGGGGTGTAGGGGGGAAGCAGAGCAAAGGCATTCGTGGGAACACTGTGGAAAGCTAGGGGCCGTGAATGGGGCAGGAGGGGGTGATGGAGAGTGAAGGGTTGTCAGCGTGACTTTGTGTGGCTGTATCTGGAGGCCTGGCCCCACAGGCCCATAGAAACCATCACTGTGGTTGAAATGTCTCTCTTTTTCATGTATGAAGCACGTCCGATTCCGAGCCTGTCCTAGACTGGTGGCCAGAAACCTGTGTGAGGATTGCCATACTGGTAGATGGACCCAAGCACCCCTTCCTCTCCACCCAGGCCCTCTGCCCGGGGGGTTCACCATGAGTCCCATGAGCCATGCAGAGACTGTTGGAGCCCGCAGTTCCCTGGGCTTCCTGAGACCTGGCTAATGACAGGGTGTGAGTGCACTGGCTTTGCTGTTTGACAGCTATACCAACTTTTGTGCCAACACATCTGCCTTTCTTGGATCTGGGAAGTCATCCCTGAGTCAGGAATGGTGGTGGCAGCATAATTAATTCAGCATGTGAGCCACACAGTGTGGCGTTTCTGTTGGACCAGGTCCGATGCTGACATTTTGGCAGGCTGGTTACCGAGATTGCAAAAGGGAGTCGATGTTGAAGGAGCAGCTTCCCTTTCTAGTGTGGTCCGGCCGCAGGGAGGAGCTTTCATGGCCACATGGCCTCTGCATGCAGCCAGCCCGGGTTAAGCAGACAACAAGCTTAAAACTCCAGTTTGCAATCTTTATTTTGTGACCCAAGCAATTATTTTATGTTTATATAGGGTGCCCCCCCCAAATGTACACACACACTTTGAATAATTATAAAGACAGTGTTTATCCTATGTAATAAAATAGTAATATGCAGATTGACCATCACTCCAACACACAAGATGGCTGCCCCCATGTGGTCAAAGATGGCCGCCCCCATGTGGACACAAGATGGCCAGCAGGGGAGGGCAGTTGGGAGGGACCAGGTCTGCAAGGGAGGGCAGTTGGGGGCGATCAAGCCTGCAGGGGAGGGCAGTTAGGGGTAACCAGGCCAGCAGAGGAGGTAAGTTGGGGGTGACCGGGCCTACAGGGAAGGGCAGTTGGGGGGGACCCAGGCCTTCAGGGGAGAACAGTTGGGGGGAACCAGGCCTGCAGGGGAGGGAAGTTAGGGGTGACCAGGCCTGGCAGGGGAGCAGTTAGGCATCAATCAGGCTGGCAGAGGAGTGGTTAAGGGGTGATCAGGCTGGCAGGCAGAAGCAGTTAGGGGCAATCAGGAAGGTAGGCAGGTGAGCAGTTGGGAGCCAGCAGTCCTGGATTGTGAGAGGGATGTCCAACTGCCCCTTTAGACCCACTCCTACTGGGATCGGACCTAAACGGGCAGTCAAACATCCCTTGAGGGGTCCCAGATTGGAGAGGGTGTGGGCTGGGCTGTGGAACACACAACCCTGTGCACGAATTTTGTGCACCAGGCCTCTAGTTAAAATATATTTCATTTTTAAAATTGAGCTATCAGTTGCTAAAATGTATATATTTTGGGGGACATCCTATATTTTTTTTCATTTTTAGAGGAGAGAGGAAGATAGAGAGAGAGAGAGAGAACATCAGTGTGAGAGCCACATCCATTGGCTGCCTCCTGTATGCCCCACAGGGAATGGAGCCTGCAACCCGGGCAAGTGTCTTAACCGGAAATGCAACCAGCAACCTCTTGGTGCACAGGAAGGTGCCCAACCAACTGAGCCACACTGGCCAGGTCCCAGCAATTATTTCAGCTTGGTGATGGGTTTGTAAATCTGGTACAAGAGTTAGCCTTTTGTAAGTAATCTGATTACATGCCATAAATCAAAGCAGAATTCCTAAATTTGCTAATTTTCTGATGGCTCTTGAAACAAGTAGAATTCCTAAAGCATAAACCTGTACTAACCCAGGCTTTGACTTATTTTAGCTGTGCAATAATTTAACTAAATTTATACTCATCATTCCAGACTCAGTGTGAAAGTAACAATTTACCATTGTTAAGTGGCTTCTGTTGACTTTAGACATTGGGCATAATGGGTAGTTTCTCTGTAAACAAGATTGTCAATAAAAATAGATTAACTTACCCTATGACCATCTCAGATTTGAAAACGGGGGAACTCGCTTTTATCTAAACTTCATTCCCTCAACTGTGTGTGAGCAGAAAGAATGGGGTAGGGACCTAGACTCTTCCATTTACCAGGAAGGAAGAAGTATCTTCACCTTCAGAGGGTGCCCGTGAGTCTTAAGAATGTCCATAGATATGGACATATTTATATATGTGAACATATTTATATATAGCCATATATACACATGCATTTATATAGACATATAGTTGTATACATAATAGTAACTATTACTATAGAGGCAATGGAACCACCTGAGTGCACAGGCTTGATGTGGAAGGCCCTGTGGTCATGTGGTACATGAAGTGTGATGTGACAGCAAACTCTGAGGGACCTCAGGTGGATTTCCCTCAGTAGATGGCGGATGCTGGAGCCAAAAAGTAATGGACTGCAGTCTATATGGGATTTGAAGAAGTAGAGCAGACAGCTTAAGGGTTTTAAATTAACAGACAGAAGAAAAATGGGCTGGCAGCTTGAGGGGAAGGAAAAAGCAAAAAAATAATTTGTGGTAGATTTATGCCGGTCTTGCTCATTTTCCTGACCACTGCCACCTGAGATGAAATAGCACTCACATTTGACGCTCACCCAGACCTGTTATTCTGGGGTCCTCAGCCCCCTGAGAATGTCCCCTTCCATTAATTTTAAGATTCCGCAGACAGCATTTCACATCTGCACAGAATCAAGGTTTCTCACCCAGATCCTGGCTGCTGCTTTCCTCCTCTCCCACTCTGGCTCCCTCAGTGCTGCCTGCTGCCCACACCAAGCGATGAGGCCAGGCCTTTCCCCCCTGGTGTTGGTGTCCACGAGGCCAGTGTCCAGATCTGAGCTCATGCTGTCTACATTGCTTCTTTTTTCCCCCCCTTTTGTTCATTATTTTTTCCTGGCTTTCTTTAGGTATAACTGACAAATAAAAATTATACATATTTAGGGTATACCACATGATGTTTTGATATATGTATACATTGTCAAATGATTACCACAACCAAACTAATTAACATATCATCACTTCACATGATTGCTTTTGCATGTGTGTGGTGAAAACATTTAAGATTTACTCTGTTGAGAGGAATCCAAGATGGCGGCATAGGTAAACACCTAAACTGCTGCCTCCCACAACAATTTAAACTGCAACTAAAAGACAAAACGTCTATCACCCAGAACCACGGGAAAGCTGGCTGAGTGGAAGTTCTACAACTAGAAGGAAAGAGAAAAGAGCTTAGAGACGTGCACGAGCGCTGAAAAGCTGAGGTACGGAGGCGCGTGATCCGGGCTGGCGGCGGGCGACTGGGTGCGTTGCTTTTTTCAACCTGAATGGAGACAAACCCCCGATTACTCTGAAATCCAGTCTCTGGGGAGACGTGGGGGACCCAAACTCCTACAGGGAGAAGGTGGACTGTCTGCCACCGAGAGTGGCTTGCTTGCAGAGCTGCGCGCAGGAATAATTGTTTACCGCACTGGGGCACAGGACTCTAGGACACGGTCGGGGACACAGAGCCGGCTTACTAGCAGCCATTGCTGTTTGCCACGCCCTAACCTAGTGACGCCCTGAGACCCCGCCCCACACAACCTACAAACCCACCCAAGCTCCAAGCAGCTCAATTAGCATAAGAAAGCCTGCCCTATCGCAGCTTAACCTAGAAAACTTGCAGCCCAGGTCAGACAGCTCCAAAACCTCCAAATTCCAAGCAAAGAGGAGAAAACTGCAGCTCTCACTGTAGCTCCTGCTGAGTGGCCTCAGACAGTAGCTGACCTGCACCCCATTGGAGATCCAGAAGCCAGTGTACCTAGTGGTCAGTGTGAGACACCAGATTTCAACTCCTCACATCCATAAGTGACACATTCAAGAGGCAGACTCAGTGAGCACCAAAGCCCCACTGAAACAAGTCCTGCCCCATAAGTGTGTCTTCAGCGCAGCACTTCTTCCATTATAGACACAGGGAGTGCTCACAGCTAATTGGCCTGGAGGTCAATTCCTCCCAGTGTACCAACAGCAATTCAGGCTTAACTACACCAAGACTTTGCACTCAGCCCACAAAGGGGTGTACCAAGAGCATCCACATCAGGGGATTGGGGAGGCTGAGCTACTGCTCCCTATAGGTCACCTACCACAAAAAGCCACTCCATCAACACAGGGAAGCAGCCAAAATGCAGAAACAAAGAAACATGTCACGAATGAAAGAAACGGAGGAAAACAAACTACTGGACGACGTAGAGTTCAGAATCACATTTATAAGGTTACTCAAGAATCTTCTAAAAACTGCTGAGAAACTTGATGACACTTCTGAGGAGCTTAGTGAGACCTTCAAGGACCTTAATGAGAATGCCAAAAAAATGGAAAAGGATCAGTCAGAAATGAAGCATACACTGTCTGAAATAAAGAATATACAGAAACTCAACTGTAGATCAACATACCCCAAGAATCAAACCAAAGATCTGAAATATGTGGAAAGAAAAAACATCCAACCAGAAAAACAAAAAGAAAAAAGAATCCAAAAATATGAAGATAATGTAAGGAGTCTCTGGGACAACTTTAAGCGAAACAACATCCGAATTTTTGGGGTGCCAGAAGAAGGGAGAGAGCAAAATATTGAAAACCTATTAGAAGAAATAATGACAGAAAACTTTCCCTACCTGGTGAAAGAAATAGACTTACAAGTTCAGGAAGCGCACAGAACCCCATACAAGAGGAACCCAAAGAGGACCACACCAAGACACATCATAATTAAAATGCCAAGGGCAAAAGACAAAGAGAGAATATTAAAAGCAGCAAGAGAAAAACAGTTAATTACCTACAAGGGAGTACCCATACGACTGTCAGCTGATTTCTCGGCAGAAACTATGCAGGCCAGAAGGGAGTGGCAAGAAATATTCAAAGTGATGAACAGCAAGAACCTACAACCAAGATTACTCTACCCAGCAAAGCTATCATTCAGAGTTGAAGGTCAGATAAAGAGCTTCACAGACAAGAAAAAGCTAAAGGAGTTCATCGCCACCAAACCAGGATTACATGAAATGCTGAAGGGTATTCTTTAAGAAGAAGAAGAAGAAAAAGGTAAAGATAAAAATTATGAACAACAAAATGACATCAAATACATACCTACCAACAAGTGAATCTAAAAATCAAGTGAATAAAAAATCTGAAGAACAGAATGGACTGGTGAATATAGTAGAATCAGGGACATAGAAAGGGAGTGGACTGACGATTCTCAGGGGAAGCAAGTGTGAAGGGTGAGGGAAGAGATTGGACAAAAATCTTACTCCTATGGATGAAGACAGTGGCTGAGGGTAAGGGCATGGGGTGGGGTAGGGAATCAGGTGGAGGGGAGCTATGGGGGGAAAAAAAGTGGAACACCTGTAATAATCTGAACAATAAAGATTTAATTAAGAAAAAAAAAAAAGATTTACTCTGTTCGCAAATTTCAAGAATGCAATACAGTATTATTAACTACTAGAGGCCCGGTGCATGAAATTCGTGAATGGGAAGTGGGTCCCCTCAGCTCGGCCTGCACTCTCTCCAGTCTGGGACCCTGCAGGACCTCTGGCTCCTAACCGCTCATCTGCCTGCCAGCCTGATCCCCCTAACTGCTCTCCCTTGACAGCCGGTTCGCCCTAACTGCTCTCCCCTGCTGGCGTGGTCCCCCTAACTGCTCTCCCCTGCCTGCCTGATCGCCTCTAACCTCCTCTGCCTTGGCCCCGCCAACATGGCTTTGTTGGGAAGGATGTCCAGAAAGACATCCAGAAGGTCGTTTGGAAGATGTTCAGTCTAATTAGCATATTACCCTTTTATTAGTATAGATGCCACCTTGTCCTAAAAATGCAGGTTGTTCACAGATTTTCCTATTGTGGAAGGGGAGCCTGCAGTAGCATCCTGGGTTCTCACCAGTGCTTATACGCTTGTGCTTTATCTCAGCAGATGTGATTCCTAGAAGACTCTTGTATGTACCTTAAACATCTCTATCGAATTTGCCAAATCATCCTCCAAAAATGTTGAACCACTTTGAACTCCCACCAGCAACCAATGCATGTGCCCTCCGTCCCACTTTGATGCCAATATCAGACTGCTTGCTACTTGAGCCAACCTCATTGTTCAGCTGGGGACTTGATTTCCTGAGATAGAATTATGGACGAGGAAAAATAGTCTTCCTCTACCTTTCTGAGTTCTTAGTGGAGGCCCTCATAATGAAAGACAGATCACCAAGAGAAAAACAAAAGTTCATTAACATGTGTACCTCGTGTATATGTGGGAGATCCCAGGGAAAAATGAGTAACTCCCCAAGGTGGCTTAGAATGCAAATTTAAATACCTTCTTCCTAGGGAAAGGGGACGGGAGATGTAGGCCTCTTAGAGGAGAGTAAATGATATTTAGGAAAGATGAATGGGGATGGGGAGAAATAGTTTGTAACAAAGTTTGGGTGTTATGTCAACTTCTACTCTCCTGTCCTGTGACAGGAGTCATTCTTCTCTGCCTGATGACACTTCTCCCATCAAGGGGAGCTATGACATTTAAGTTCCTTTAGGGGGGTCCAATTTTAGGCAGATCGGGAGACTTCAGTGAAATATTCTGCATGCATTTGCTACTTTTCAAGCATCTGCAGCTCAAGATCATCAATATAACAACACAGCATATTTTGGGGTGGCATGTTCTGACCTTCAGAACAAACCCAACAAAAGTTTGTTTCCTCTCTTAGATAATTTGCCACAGTAGCGTTATTCCCTGGAGATGGTATTCTGACCAGACCTTCCTAGGAGTGTTCATAACATACCCTGTGTTTATAGAAAGGTGTGGGTCACATCACTAAATAATTAAGGGGCAGTTTTCTCATCTTGTGGAAAGGGAGATAAAGTTATGATAGTTTATCTCCCTTTCCACAGGTTTCTTGCGGGTTTGTGTCTCCCCTCCCCCCGTCCCTCCCCCCCCCCTCCAGCAGCCCCATCACCTCCACCTCGGGCCTTGGATCTACTGGGTGCCAGGCCTGTGGGTTTGTGTCTCCAATCCAACCCCGCGCCGCCCCCCCTCCCCCCACCAGCCCCAGGTCCGCAGTGACGGGGCTTGGGGCTGCTGAATGCCTCCCTACCGATCTGTGTCTCCGATCCACCCCCCTGCAGCCCCAGCACTGCAGTGGCAGGGCTTGGGGCTGTGGGGTGCTGGCCTCCCTGCAGTTTTATGTCTCTGATCCGGCCCCTCACAGCCCCAGCGCAGCCATGGTGGGGCTTGGGACTGCTGGGTGCCGGCCTCCCTGCTGGTTTGTGCCTCCCATCCGCCCTGGCAGCCCCAGCATCACCTGGCCACTATGGGCCTTGCCATCTTGGTTGGATTAATTTGCATACTCACTCCTAATGGCTGGTAGCCTAGCGGAGGTACGGTCAATTTGCATGTTTCTCTTTTATTAGATAGGATAGTCCCCATGTTGTAGATTAGATCTCCAGAGCTCATTCTGAATAAGTTATAAGAATAAGGGGTGGTCAAAGCGGTCAAAAATCCTATATGTAGGATGAAGAAGCTCTGAAGATCTAACGTATAACATGGTGACTATGGTTAATAACACCGCATTGCCCCAGCTCCTGGCAACCACTGTTCTGCTCTCCGCATCTTTGAGTCTGACACTTTTAGGTTCCTCATGTAAGTGATATCATGATATATTTGTCTCTCTGTGCCTGCACTATTTCATTTAACATAATGTCCTCTGGGTTCATCCATGTTGTACAAATGACAGAATCTCCTTCTTTTGAAGGCTGAATAATATATCATTGTATATATACCACATTTTCTTTATCCATTCCCCCCGATTGTTCCCATATCGTAGCTATTGTGAATGATGCTGCAATGAATGTGGGAGTGCAGATAGCTCTTTAAAATATTACTGATTTCATTTCCTTTGGCAATATACCGGAGTGAAATTGCTGGATTATATATGGTTCTATTTTTTATTATTTATGAAGAACCCCCATACTCTTTTAATAATGGTTGTACCTCCATAGCTTCTTGAGGCTTTATCTTCATTGCTCTCCGGCCTCTGGTGTGGCCTCTTGGTGCTGTGAAAGGCAGGTTCTGGGTGCCACTGCCACCACTGCTGATATCTTGGGGCCCTAGACATTTTAATGGCACCAATATTATTTAACAGTTATAGCAATGAAAGACACAGAATGTAATAGCTTACCAAAATTGCATATTTATGCTACATTTTAATTTTACAAACATTTATTTAATTCAAAACATCAGACACTGTGAAAACTGCTGGCAATAAAATGATGCATTATAAACAAAATGCACTGAAAAACTACCCACATGAGAAGAACCCGGGGTTAAGACAAACAACATTAAATGGGATAGAAGTAAATGTAAAGTTCTACTCTTAGTTCTAAAAAGTCAACGTCATAAAAGGCCTTCAGACTGAAAAGGAAAAAGTGAAAACCTTTTTGTTCGCAGATGACATGATCTGGCATATAGATAACAAAGGAATCCACTAAATACGATTAGAACTAACAAAAGCAAGATTGTCTGGTACAAGATTAATATGTAAAATGTATTTCTATACATTTTTCTGTGAACAACTTGAAAATAAAAATATGAAAATTCTATTTACAAACTAACAAAAAATAAAATATTTAGGAATAAATTTAATAAAGGAAGTACAAAACTTATGCTCTGAAAACTACAAAATATTATTGAAAGAAATTAAAGAACATCTAAATAAATACAAAGATTGTCCATGTTCATGGATCAGAATACTTAATATTGTTAAGTTAATAATGCTCCCCAAATTGATCCTCAGAGGCAATGCCATCTCTCTCAGAATACCTGCTGGCTTCTTTGTTAAAAGTACAAGTTCATCCTAAAATTCATATGGAAATTCAAAGGACCCAAATAGTCAAAATGTTCTTGAAAAAAGGAAAAGTTAGAGGACTCACCACTTTCTAATTCCAAAACTTACTGCGAAGCAACAGTAATTGAGACAGTATAGTGACGGTAAAAAGATAGATATATCAACCAATGGAATAGAACTGAGAGTCCAGAGATAAACCCACATTTCTGTGGCTGATTGGTTTTCAATAAGGATGTCAAGACCATTCAAGGGAAAGAATGGTCTCCTCAATAATGACACTAGGACAACTGGATACCCACATTCAAAAGAATTAACTTGAACCCTGATCTCATGCCCTATGCAAAAATTAGCTCAAAATAGATTAAAGAGCTAAACTTACAAATTCTTAGAAAAACACATAGGGATAAATCTCCGTAACCTTGGATTTGGCAATGATTCTGTGGATATGACACCTAAAACATAAGCAAGAAAAGAAAAAATAGATGCATTGAACTTCACCAGAATTCAAAAGTTTTATATTTCAAACAGCACCATCAAACGAGTGAAAAGACAACCTACAAAATGGGAGAAAAGTATTTGAAAATTGATATATCTGATAAAGGTCTGGTATCCAGAATATATAAAGAATATTTATAACTCAATAATAAAAAGTCCAATAACCAGTTAAATATGGGCAATGGATTTGAATAAAAATTTTTCCAGGAAGACATACAAATGAAAACACACTGATGCTCATTAGTCATCAGGGAAAAGCAAATCAAAACCACAAGATACCACTCCACACCCACGCTGGTAGCTAGATCAAAAAGTCAAGTGCTGGAGAGGATGCAGAGGAATTGTAACTCTCACACACTGCTGGTGGGAATGTAAAATGGTGCAGTCCCTTTGGAAAAACAGTCTGGCAGTTCCTCAAAAAATTAAACATAGACTTATCTTATGACCCAGCAATTCCACTCCCAGGTATATATCCAAGAAAATTGAAAACATGTATACACCAAAACTTGTATAGGAATATTCATAACGGTAGTCTTCACAATAGCTAGAAGGTAGAGAAACAGCCCAAATGTCATAAATTGATGAATGTGTAAACAAGATGTGAGATATCCATCCCATGGAATATTAGTCAGCCCAAAAGGGAATGAAGCACTGGCACCTACTACAACATGGATGGGCCTGGAAAACATTATACTTAGTGAAAGATGCCCATCACAGAAAGATGCATGATTCTGTTTAAGTGGCAAGTCTAAAATAGACAGTCTACGGAGACAGAAAGTAGAGTAGCGGTCACCTAGGGCCTGAGGGGTTGAGGAGATGGGAAGCAATAACTAAAGTGTGCAGGGTTTCTCTTCGGCATGATGCACATATTCCAACATTGATTGTGAGGATAGTTGCACAACGTAGTGACTAGGCCAAAAGTCATTAGCTTGTACACTTTAAATGGGTAAAGTTTGTTCTATGTGAATTATATCTCAATAAAGCTGTTTCAAACAAACAAAAAGAAAGTGGCAAAGTAGGGTATCAGGAGCCAAAGTCTCGATAGGCTTTGTGGGAGTCAGCGGGCTCATGTGGCTGCTGCCACCAATGCCAACGGGACCCTGGAGTTGGAGAGAGGCAGTGTGCAGAGCACAGCAATAGTGACAGTTGCACTTACAGGATTGCTTTGGTCACTTGAAATGGCAAATTTGCTTTGAACACTCATTCTTGAAGGTTGTTATGAATATCCATGAAGAGGGAGCTTATGGGGACAAGGGGTGAACCTGCCTTCACAGGCCTTACAGAGTAGAAGGCAGACAGGCTAAAAAAGTAATGAATGATAGAAAGTATGGTAATAGGCTGGTTGGCATAGCTCAATGGTTGAGCATTGACCTATGAACCAGAAGGTCACAGGTTCGATTCCCAGTCAGGGCACATGCCCAGGTTGCAGGCTTGATTCCCAATGTGAGTCATTGATTGGAGGTAGCCGGTCAATGGTTCTCTCTGATCATTGATGTATCTCTCTCTCCCCCCATCTCCCTTCCTCTCTGACATCAATAAAAATATGTATTTTTAAAAGTATGGTAATAATTACAGGAGAATAAGAGAGTGTTTAACACAGAAAAGAAAAACCAAGGCAAAATATGCTGAAGGGGTAACCAGTGAAAGGGTAAGACTTAAGCTCATTCAGTTCCAAAAATGTGCAACATCTACCACATGGAAGGCACCATCCATAAAGTCCTGCAAAAAGCCATGAACGAGGTGTTCTCTGATCAGAAAGCTTGAGAGAAGCCAAAGTAATCCACCCTCCCTTTTAACGAGTCATAGGGTGCATTGATTTACTAAAGGTCTAGGACAACCCCATTCAACTGTTTGTTTTGTTTAACTCATCATTTTAAGGCCTGTTTGATCACTGCACTGCCCCGCCCTTTTATATGCATAAGACCTTTAATGGGGCAGAAACTCACATTCCTTGCAGCATAGTGCGGGAAATGCTGGAACAGACACCAATGTGGCCACTGAGGAAAGAGATGCAGAGTATAAAAATGATGGTCACTTTGCCTGCCCTCAGGAATCTTACACAGTCCAGGGCTGGGAGAGGAGGGAGCTGCTGAGTAAGCACTCAGCACTCAGTGAGCCCACTCCTGCTTCCCTGTTTGTACTAATTCTCCTTCCTCCACCTGGCCAAGAGGCTATTGCTCCTCTTGCTGCTGCAAATTATGAAGAAGTGTGTCTTCCCCATTCTAACTTCACTTTGGAATAGAGACACAGAGAGCAGAGCCCTGACCAGGACCTCTCAGTTGTCCCTTCATTCGTGCCTTAAAAGACCTAGAATCTGGATACTGTTTTAATTACAGTAATGTGTCCACTTGTGGCTGTTTGGGAATGCAGTTATCTCATCTACCAGAAATGCTGTTGGTGGCTAGTCATGGAGTGACCACTAGCACGGGGTGTGGGAGACATGGATGCAGATTTTTTCCACCTTTGTTTCCTTTCCCTGAATAAGCTTAGCAGCTCTGCATCCCTGATGGCTCCATCCCCACCTCTCCTGAGGAACTGCCTGATGTGAACAGTATGTTTGCAAGCTGGTCAGAGATGATCCTGGCAGCCACCCTGCCTGGTGAGAAAGCTTCTGGGGATTCACCAGTTCATAGAGTCTTAATCATCTTTGTCCATAAAATCAAAAGGCATCCTTATAGGTCTTATCTGCCATTGTTTATATACCTCACCATTCATTCATCTGGATTTCTTTTTTCCATAGAAAGGACTATGGAATAAGAAAATATCACAATACTTTTTCTCTCCATGAATAAAGTACCCCATTCTTTTGCATCTTAATATTAGACTTTCTTTAAAATTTCAAAATTCTAAAAGCATTAAATTGTTTGCTATCAAATTTAACATATGCTTTGGCTTGAATGATGTACTAGTAGTTCTTCACGTTTCTTTTGTAAAAATACTTTCAAGTGTCTGCCCCTTCTCTTGTGCTCCAAAAAGTTCTATTATTATTTAATCTAAAACACACACACACACACACACACACACACACAAAACCCAATACTTTCTTATTTGGTACTGAGTAGTGATTTATTTTAATTTGTCACTTTATTATAAACATTTTATTTTAGAAAGTTCTTAAGAAAGAGGCTGTAGCTACTTCTTAATATATAAACATCCAAGTAATAAAACCAAGCATTATTCCCAGGACTTAAGATTCACTTGAATCTTATACTCAAAAAGTAGTACTAAGCCCTGGCTGGTGTGGCCCAGTTGGTTGAGTGTCATCCCATGCACTGAGAGGTCATCAATTTAATTCCCAGGCAGGCACAGTAGGGGATGTGCAAGAGGCAGCTGATCAATGTTTCTCTCTCATCAAGATGTTTTTCTCTTTCTCTCCCTCTCCCTTCTTCTCTCTCTAAAATCAATAAAAACATTTTTTAAAAGGGTAATATTAAATTCTCTTCAGTGCAAGTATACCAGACACTATCTAGAGTCACTCACCAGACATCACCCTTACCTTCTAAATCATGTAACTATCAAGTCAATAATAAACACTAAACAAGAAAGAAAGCGGGAAGGACAGGACAATCCACACCCCACACTTACAGTCCCTAAAGCATCAAAGAGGAAATGGGTTCTTTACTGAGATTTTCCCAAAGATATCAAGAAAGTTCTTAATGTTCTTGGAAACAAAGTATTCCTCATGTAGGGAGTTGTGCAACAAAGGTTTGGTGCCAAGAGTGGGGAAAATGTTGCTGAAAGATGCCAGGACTTTGAGATGTGTGTAGAAAGAAACCAAGAAAGAAGGTTCTGCAAGCCAGGAGGAGCTCCAAGCTGAGCTCCATCATGCTAAGCTGCAGTGATGGGTTTGGGGAAAGGCCAGGGAATGGGCTAAAGCAGCTGGTCAGAAGGGTTGCTGTACCTTTTTTAATTAAATGGAGTTTGCACAATTTGAAGGTGGCTATATGAGAAAGAAGAATATTGTACTTAGAAAATACCCAATTTATTTAGTTCCTTATTATTGGTGGTACACAAGTCATCTAGCATAAATAATCAGAAATCCAGGCAACACCATGCCAAAGGCAATAGTTTTCACATCTCCACCCATCAAACTTTGTCTAGAACTATTGGAAAAGAAGGGATTCATTAG
Source organism: Corynorhinus townsendii (assembly GCA_026230045.1). Classification (NCBI taxonomy): domain Eukaryota; kingdom Metazoa; phylum Chordata; class Mammalia; order Chiroptera; family Vespertilionidae; genus Corynorhinus; species Corynorhinus townsendii. The sequence continues at coordinate 91,939,051 of JAPDVU010000004.1, forward strand.
ACTGGCTTGAACGCCTGTGTACTTCCTGATTCTGGTCAACATCATCTAGTGAGAATGAAAGGGAACCAGAGAAGGAAAGAATCCAGCACATGCCTTACAAATAGCAGGCTCTCAGGAAAGTTTGTTGAACGCAGGAGTGGAATGACAGGAGAAATTTCTAGTCTTGACTATGCAATTAATCACATGACCTTGGGCAGGTCACTTAACCACTTTATGGTAAATCATCCCACTGACTAATAAAACCTCAATGTCCTCATCTGTAAAATGAAGGGGTTGAACTATTGGACATGTTAGCTCCCTTCCAGCTCTAAAATTCCAGAACATACAAGATTTGCCTTCCATAAATAGTTTCTGAGTCATTCACAAGGGGAAGTGTTGGAACTACGAATTCTGCAGCAAGAAGTATACCCCCTAGGTTCTGGGAAAGGAGAAGGAAGGGCACAAAGCTTTCATCATCATTTTTATTATCATCAAGATAATGAAAGCAGTCAGCTTCATGGAGGAAGTAAGACCTAAGTTAGTGGTTTAGATGTCAAGGAGAAAAGGAAGTCAAGATATTAAATATGGCAGTTTCTGTGCTTTGAGCCATGTTTTTTCCTATAAAACTCAAGAGCCTGATGAAAGCATTAGGATCAAGGTTTGGGCTCTAAGTCAGGTCCTGGTGTACTTCCTTGGGTACTTCTCCATGAGTTTCACATTTTCCCAACTGAAAACCAGTAGAGACAAGTTATCTGCCTCAACACATATAACATACAATGCTGAACTTACTGGCAACCTCCGGATAACTACAGTAGATGCTGCCATTCAGAAATGGGGAGAATGGGAAGTACACAGCAGCACTGGGCCATATCAGTTATAAAATCTATCCAGGCACATAGTTCCAGTCCTTCATTAGAACCCAACCAACTTCCTGGGAGTTGTTTTCCATGGCTTTGCCTCTTCCCGTGGGTCCAGTCTCTGAAGCATCTGCTTTTTTCAATAAGAAGTGGCCTGCATTTGCAACTGAGCAACTTCTCAGCTTACTTCCTACCCACAAAAGGTTGAGGGTCCAAAGTCTTCTTTATATGTTGCACTATCTCTGTCTCCTTCAGCCCCAACTGATACAATTTCCTTAAAAACATTATGGGATGCCTGCGAATCAATTTATAATCCACTCCATTAGACAAAACTCACACCCAGGCATCTCTTTAAGGTAAGTCCTTCTCTACCTCTATAAGGATCTGTGAGGCATGCCCTCATTTATGATCCTGAGGAGTTCTTTGTCTGTCTGAAAGGATGAGAGAGATCTTTATGGCGTCTTAACAAAGGATCTATTGTCCCACCGCAGATGTCATCTTTTCCAGGAAGCCATTCCTTAACTCAAGAACCCTTTGCTGGCAGAAAATTCTCTTCTGGACCCTTTAAAATTCCTGCAACTTCTACTCAAAAACTGAATAGTTTGTATCTTGCTTCCTTTTCCTCCCCTCTGGTTTGATGTAGGCAGCCAGAAGAAGCCAGGCAGTGCTCTCACACTCTTCCTGGAAGTCTTCCTAGCTAAATCATTGAGGTCATTGGGTAAAATTTATATTTTATTGCTGGTGATAATTTGGTTAAACTCCCCCCTAATATATAACAAGAGCCTCCTTTCCTCCAGCTCAAATAATATTTCCCTCACTTTTCATTAAGCCCTCACCTGTCGCCTCTGGAGGCTTCTGCTAACACACTCTTTAAAGCTCTCAGGCTCTCACTAGCAGACTCTTCAGGTCCCTCCTGGCTTCCTGTTGCTGTCTAGATCCAAGGCAAGTGAGACATGTTATAGGTTTTTATTTACAAAACTAGAGGCCCGATGCATGAAGATTTGTGCAAGAATGGACCTTCCTTCCCCTGGCTGCTGGCACTGCCTTCGCTCGGGCCCAGAGCCACCTTTCTGCTTTGGCCTGGAGCCACCTTTCCTCCTTCCCATGCTGCCCAGAGGCCCGGAGTGGCTAGGGTGGGGTGAAACACCTGCGTCATTGCCATGGCGATGAAGCAAGCATCCCGCCCTGCCCCCGGCTGCTCTGCACCTGTGTATGCAAATTAACCCTCCATCTTTGTTGGGTTAATTTGCATACTCACTCCTGATTGGCTGGTGGGCGTCTCGAAGATATGGTCAATTTGCATCTTACTCTTTTATTAGTGTAGATGCCCCAATTCCAGGTACCAAAATTACCCACATCTACTGATTAGTTACAGCTAAGTAACAAATCACGCCAAACTTAGTGGTATAAAATAGCAATAATTTTAACTCTCACTATTTCTCTGGATCAGGATTTTGGGAAGGGGTTGCCTGGGCAGTTCCAGTTTAGGGCCTCTCATGTGGTGGCTGGAGCTAGAACTGTGGGGAGAGGGCTGCTGGAGAAGCTGGGAGCTGTCTGGATATCTCCTTTCACGTTGTCTCAGGACCTGCCAGGTGGCCTCTGTCTGGCTTTCCCACATCGTGGCAGCCCCCAGCGTGTAAGCAGCCAGATTGCTTACTTAGCAACTGAAGTCTTCACGAGCAAGCGTTCCAGCTAACAAGCCAGAGCTGCACCGTCTTTTATGGTCTAGCCCCAGGAACCATCCAGAGTTACTTCTGTCGCATCCTCTTGGCTACAAATGAGCTACAAGTACACCAGATTCAAGGAGAAGGAAACTACTCTTCTCCTCTTGCTTATGAAGGGACAGGATTCTAGAAGAGTGTATGGGATGGGGCATACACTGTGGCCACAGTGTGCCGACTGTCACAACGGCTGGGGGTGGGGAATGTAAAGTGCCTGGCACACAGCCTGACATTCACGTAGTAGCTGCTAAATGAAGTATGTTGTTATTACTCATGTCATTATTACTCGCATAATTCAGTGTGGGTTTTTCTAAGTGTTCTCAGAATCTTCTCAGATAAAGCACTGTTTTAACTTTCTTTCTTCCTTCCTTATAATTTTATCATCACCTTTCATTGCTAGCAGGACACTTTTTTAGATAATATGATATTTCATAAAATCACAGAATACTATAGCTAAAGACATCTTATTTAGCCTGTCAACCAACCATGTTATTTTTAGATGCAAGTCCAGAGCTTAGTGCAGTACAGCCATTTGCTGTGCACACAAAGTCAGGCAACTTATAGGTAACAGACAACAGGCTCACAGACCACTTGTGTGGACTCCCAAACCAGTGCTTTTTCCCCTGTAGCATTCCCACTTCTCTCATCAAGAAAGGTGTGATAGCTGACTTTTTCATCCTTTGGAATGAAAGTTTACATTTCCCTTTATTTGATGTCTTCACAATCCACTCTGCTTTCCCATCATCTGGCAGCGAGCCTTCCACTGCTGGCCATCAGAGCGTTGCCTTGGAATAGATGATGCTCCTGTGGACACATTTCAGAGTTAGCGAGAAGGCACTGGTGTTGGGGAATGCAGGGATGGAGCCTCTCCAAAGGAGAAAATAATAAAGTGCTCCCCTTTTTCCCAGCATCTCTCATCTGAAGCAACAACTCTGATCGCCCAACCATCATTTTCACTTCTAGTGCTTTATTAATATCTTTGGAAAGATCCTTTGGGCCCAATTTGTCCTTTGAGCACGCACATTTAAATTCCTCCTAATTTAGTAAGAAAGTTTACATACATCCAAGGGTGAAATTTGGCCAGAGGATAAAAAGAAAAAAACTGGCACAGGTCGAATACATCACTAGTGGTTCAATTCTGGTTTATTTCCTGCCTTCTGGTCCTCCCTGGACCCTGTGCACTGCTCTGAAGAAGACCTTAATTTTCTTTTTTGAAATGACTAGAGGTTTGTATTAAGTAGTTCTGTAAGGTTTGGTTTGCTCATTTTTAAGACCTTTATCCTTTCATCCCCTTCTCATGTGGCTCTCCCTAGCAGCTACTTTTTTGTTTTGTTTTTATTAAGCCACCGCTAGGGGAAATACTCCATCCCGGAACTGTGTAGCTGCTTGAAGGCACTAAATTACTGCTGCTCTTGTCACAGTCATCATCCCTTCCTGATCTTTAGGTTTCCTGTTTGAGATCTTTGCTCAAGTGCTAGCATTCTTCATCTCCTGTCCTGGCAAGAGTAAGATATAAATAATCTGAGGTTATTTTTAATGATAACATTAATTACATAGGTCTGTGCAGATCTCACATCCAGCTGAGAACTCTCTCAGGCCCATTGCTATGACCATCCTGATGTTTAAAGAGATGCATCCCAATTTATGTGATGTGGGACAAAAACAATTTGGAAAATTAATAGCCTTCCTTATGAAAAAGCTGATCCTAAAAATATTTTTTAAAAGGAAAAAATATCCCACAAAAGAAATCAAATAGTCAAAGGCAATTTAGAAAACAAAGATTTTATATAAAATACAAAAAAATGGGAAATAGTTGAAAACCTATTGCTAAAGCTGTCCTCACTAATTCTGATGAAGATAGGAAGGTGGACATTTGGCCACTTGGACTTTCAAAGTCTGGAGCCAATGCTAAGAGTCAGTGTTTCCCCAGGTCCGTGTGTTTTCTGGAAAATGTATCCTTTCTGTTTGTCACAGTCCAAGTGTTCAGAGCACACTGTTCCAGTTGACACAACACAACTGCCTGACAAAGATTCCAAAACTCAGTGGCGTGAAGCCACAACCATTTCATCATAGCCCGCTGTTTTGTGAATCAGGCATTTAGACAGGGGGCAGCTCCATGTGACATGGAATCTCCAATGACGGTCAGCTGGGCGAGGCTGAGGATTGGAGATGGCTCTTCCACCTGGTGCCTGACAAGGGACACCTGTCCGCCAGGTAACCCCTGGGCCTCTCCCCTGGCCTTTCCTGCAGGATGGTCAGGCTGCTTACTTAGAGGCTCAAGGCTCCCAAAGGGAAGAAATGGAGATTGTTAGTCTTCTTAAAAGCTAGGCGCAGACTGGCATATAGTTACTTCTGTGAGACCTTGTTGGTCAGGTTAGCTGCAGGCCCATCTGGGCTTAAGGGGAGGGTACAAGAATCCACTCTCGGATGGCAGGATTGTCAAAGTATCCATGGGTGCCTTGAATCTGCCACTTTGTTCGGTATTGCCTGGTATGGGCTCTGGAACCCGACTACCTGGATTCAAATCCCTCTTTGTAGCTGGGCAACCTTGGGCAAGTTACTTAATTTCTCTGTGCTCAGTTTTCTCATCTACGAAAGGGGGATAATACAGAAGGGGGAGTAGGTTTACAGTTGTGAATATGTATAACACAGAGTTTACTCTTATATTATTATTTATAAATTGTTGTACTATTTTCCATACGAACCATCATAAACTGACTTTTGCCTGCCCCAGATATACCATCTCCCTCATAAGATAGTTGTTAGATTCAATGACGTGCAAACTGTAAAGCAGTGAGACCTTTGCTGCCCTGGAGTGCGTGCTGGGTAAGTGGCAGCTCTTTCTTTGACCATCCCTCGTATGTTGGCCTGTTCTTCCTAAGAACATGCTGATGCCTGTTCAGGCTGGAAGTCAGAGGCTTGCCCTGGTTCTGCCCCGACACATCCGAAGCGCACGCATGCTGACTCCTGTGAGAGGGATGGGGTCAGAGTCTCCCACCAGAGGTGGAGTCGGAGCACTTCTTCAAGCTCCCCACTTGGGAATCGCTCAGCGCTAGGTTGTATCGATCCATTGCTGTGTGCCAGGCCCTGTTCAAGGTGCTGGGCATCCGAGTTGGTTCAGAAACAGGCCTGACTGGCTAGCAGTTGCTGAGCAAAGTCTTCCTAAGTGTTTTTTAATGTTGAACACAGGCGTAGAGGAGGACTGGGTGAGGGGGGTGATTTTAGTTAAAGCTTCAGGGATGATGTCTTTGATAAGGACAGTGAGCATTTCCACATTTCATCCTATCTTATTAAATGTCTAGAGCTTTCCTTTCTTCTTAATCCTGAGAGTTATTCTATCTATGAAAGAACTTTGCAGGTGGCTAGTCACATCTATGATGTGAGGATGCATCTGGGTCCTGCCAGGAAGCTCCCAGAGTCCCAGCCCCGGAGATGCCACTGCAGGTCCCTTTCCAGCTACTAGACTTGCTAGTGTGACAACGGACAAGTTGCTTAACGTCACTAAGCTTTAATTTCCGCATCTATAGAATGTAGAAGTCTTCAGTGGAGCCCTGGGAAGGGGGCGACAGTGAATTGCTGGGAAGGGGAAGCTGATAAAGGGAGAGCTGAGGCCAGAAACGGGCCCAGAGGCACATCCCACAGGCGTGGCTTCCCTGGGAAGGCAAACACCAGATTGAGGAGGGGCAGAGATGACAGCCACACACACAGGCTGCCCACCCGAGAGACCCTGCTGCCCTGAGCCGGGCCTGTGCGTGAGGAAGCAGTGGTGCCTTTATGCACAAAGGCCCAGTCTGCACAGGTGATGCAGCTTAGTACAGAGAAAATCGCACCAGCACTCACAGTCCAGGTGCTCTTGGGGGCTGCTTAACGTCAGTAACACTGCAGCTTTGCCATATATCTGGGACTCCTGGAATGATTGCTTCCATCAGGCAATCAACATGGACTTTTCCTGGGAAATCAAGGTCAAGGTCCTCAACATAGCACTGGCCTGTCTACGTTTTCCACCTCTTCTGCCACTGCACCTCCCACCGTTTTCTTTCCCCGGGCTCCCTCACGCCCTCCCCCACCTCCAACCTGCTGTCCATCCAGGCAGATTCAATAGCGCCTGGCCCTGCCTTCCCTCAGCACTCTGTGTGTGTCACTCTTGTGACCCGTTAGCAGGCCATGCCTTTCACAGGCACTGAGCTGCAATCTTGAATGTGGGGACTATTTGCTCAGCACAGTAAGCCTCTACTTTTAGTCCCACACCAGGTACCAGCTGCTCAATAAATATCTGTGGCCCCAATTATTTATTACATATCTGCTGCTGAGCAGACCCTGTAAACAAAACAAGTAAGATGCAATGTGGGCCCGACAACATAATGGGGGAGAGGAGGCAGACATGCCCAGATGCACATGCAGGGTGGTGAGTAAGACACAGATAAACGCCAGCAGCAGCAAGTCCTTTGAAGTCGCTTGTGAGTGTTCTCCTGGCTCCGTGCCCTCATCTTCATTATCGCTTGTCACTCTGTAATGTCATCATGTGTTGGCATGCCTGTGGGCCTGCCCCACGCGGTGACTTGAAGGGCACAGAATATGACTGGTCCATTTGTTTTTTAGCCCTGGTCCCTGGCCCTTGGTCAGAATGAAATAAATATATATATTTTTGGAATAAATAGAGCAGCTAGTCACTGAGAAATGTCACTTTTAGATACCCTATCTTCCGTCAGAGCCTGTCTCGTTTCATTTGTTGATTCTGAAATGCTGGTAGACTTTTTCCACTTCCCTTTTCTGTTCAGACTAATATCTGGGTGTTATAGCAGCAGTCCCTGAGTTTTTCCTTTGAACACTGGACAAGAGCCTGGAAGAGCAGCAAAATGTTGCCGTGCACCTGCCCTTAATGTCAGGGTCAAGGTCAAAGCCCAGACCTCTTGCAGACACTTGCGATGCACTGGTTTAAACCTCTCCACAGCAACGGGCTTCAAGTTGTTTTGTGGGTGAGAGGCTGCCTTTAAAATTCGAGCCCAGCAAACTTGGCCCATCAGACTAAGGTGCCCCCAGGGTGATGGCTCATGATGTGGCAGGTGGGAAATCCTAAAAATCACTATTTCCTCATAAACCCAGCTGCAGAGATCAGGCATGGGCTGGGTGGGGTATACATGCAGAGACGGAGAGAGGAGCCTCAGAAGAGCAGCTGTGGAGGGGAGGATCCCGGTGCAAACAAGACAGGTCAAGGGGCACCGTCAGTTCTGGGTTCTTCCCTCAGTGTGTTGGCTCGCCAGACATCTTTCTACCTGCTTCTCCTCAGACCACCTATGCTGTGTCTACTCGGTTCCCTCTTGTTTCTCCCCCAGAAGGGTAGACAGGAAGTCAAAGAGAAAGAATAAAAATCTCAGTCCTGTTAATTATTTTATGAAGAACACATAGTCTCTTTTCTAGAAAAGCAGAGGGGAGGGATGGGACAATAAGACTCTTCACTAAAATCAAGGTTTTAGATCATTTGTTATTTTGATTATCCTTACTTTTCCATTTATCTAAAAAAAAGAAAAAATTTAAAGGTATTGAGGTAGGGAGAGAAGGGACCTAGCTTGGAGAGACACCTTGAACGAGCCACTTTCTCCAGGGCTCAGTGTCCTGGACTGTAATGTAGGACCAGCCATGGCGAATCTGCATGAAGTGCGCCCTCCTGCTCTGAGCCCATGGCAGATGCTATGCTGGACTGTGGTGCTCCCTCCCAGTGAGCCCACCTGGGCTTTAGCATCCTCCTCAGCAGGACGCAAGGACCCACCACCGGCTGATGGGAGGGGTCAGCACTCAGGACGAAACCTGCTGGCAGTTCCCAGCACGAGCTCTAAAACTCTGTCACTCAAACTATGTCCCTTCTCAGTGAGACCCTGGGCCCCGCCCTGCAGGAGGGCTAGCTGGTGAATATAAAGTTCAAGCTGCCTACGTGGGTGTGTGGACAAGGTTACACCAACAGAAATAATACGAATGGTTCTGGCTCTTGCCACTATCCACCTTCATCTGCAGCCTCCTGCAGAACCCCCTCCACCTAGCGACTCTGGCAGCCTGTGGGTGCCTTGCATTGCTCAAGAACCGATGTTTCTTGTAATTCCGTAGTGGTCCCTCCCTCATGTCCATGGCTTCAGAAGTCACTTGCCCTCCTGCCCTTGCCATGCTACCTGTTCAGGCTCTGGCTTCTCCGGCTCCCCAAAGCTGCAAAACTCAAAAAAATGTCAAAGCTGCCTCACATTCTGTCCACTTCTCACTGTCCCAGAGCCCCATCCTGTGGATGGATGGCTCCCTCACTTGTGGCTCAAGACATTCCCCAAGGAAATGGGGCCTGTGGATGCCACCTGCAGGCTCTTCCCCCTGATGCTCTCTCACCTCAAATGTCCTCCCACCTCGTCCCTCATTGGTGGTGACATGGTAGTGGTGGCAGGGACCCACATGCAAACGAGCTCCATGGGCGACCACCCTCCAATTCACCAGACACCACAGTAATGTTTGGATTTCGGTTTGACTTCCAGGGTGAATGCCTGTTATACAAGTAACAGTTGGCAGGAATCTGGGCAGTTTAGCTCAGGGTCCCTACACCCTTATCTGCAGCAGCAAGTGAGGGTTGGGCTGGTGTCTAGCCAGTCCTTCCAGCTATGGCCTAGCGAGGCAACCTCTTCTTTGTAGACTCAGAAAGCTGGAAACATGTGAGGTCGCTTCCCGACAGGAGTTCCAGTGGTACACATGGAGTACCAATGTTGGTATCATGGAGGTCACGCAGGGCGTACATCTATATGGGCCTCAAGTGCAGCCTTTACGGATGGGAGGGGCCTTGAGAGACAGTGGGCTCAGGACAGACAGAGGGCAGAGTGGAAGGCACCCGCAGACAGGGGAAGTAGCCAAAGCAAAGGAGCAGGCATGGCAAGGTTCAAGAAGAGTGGTGAACCCAGCCTGCTGGGAGCTCAGGATGCGTGGTGAGGCTCAAAGGCGCCCTGAGGTGGCAGCAGTGGGCGGAGTGAGTTTGTGGGGAGCCCTGAAAGTCCGAGATGTTGCGATTTGATGCGGAGACCATAAGGATTCTGGATTGTGTCTAAAGAAGTGTTTGGGAAGATTACCCTGGCAAGAACGTGCAAGAGAAACTGGAGAGGGTTTCTCCCTGTCTGAGAGAGTAGTTTGAAAGGTTCTTATGTGATTCATCCCTCAATGAGTTTTTAATTAATTTTAAAATAAGGTAGTAATGTGTATTGTACGTATTATTAGCACAGGTGTGTGTCTTCCCTAAAAGTTTTTTAAAACGCGCTCATTAATTTTGTGAAGAGGCAATATCCGCACATGGCTTTTAAGTCCAAACAACATGAAGAGGCACGGTGCAGGGCTCCCCCCTGGGGTGTTTCATTCCTACCTGGCATGCGGCCCCACTCCAGCACCCCCACCCCAAACGCCAAGGCTTCCTTTGTGTGCCTTCAGAGTTCCTTTATGCAAACTCAAGCAAATAGTAGTGAAGATATTTATCTTGCTTCTTTTATACAAAAAATAAAGATAACATGCTGTACACACTTATCTGGATTTTGCTTTTCTCACTTAAAAATAGAATTTGAAGATTTTCCCATATCATTCTTCTTGTCTGCTGCATAGTATTCCATTATACAGGACCCTCACTGAGGGGTTAGTGTGTTTTAATCTTTTGCTATTATAGATAGTGCTGCAAAAAATAACTCGCCCTTATATTATGGTGTATGTGTGCGTGTGTATCTGTAGAATAAATTTCCATACAGGGCCCATTGCATCGAAGTCTGCATACACTATGATGTTAACAGGTGTGTACACTGCCTTCTCTGGGGGGTGGTGCTCACTCGCATCCTCGCCAGCAGCGTCGGGACGCCTGCTTCCCATGGCCTGGCCCACACAGTGCTCATCGCTCCAGGGGCTTTCGCAGTCGATGAGGGAAACCTTCGTGAGCTCTGATTTGCTTCTTTCCTTCTATGAATGCGGCTGAGCATCTTTCTATGTCTGTGGGCCTGAGGGCTTTTAAGCTCCTTCTTAGGGGTCAGCTTCATTTCTGTATCCCTCCCGGAGCTTTCCCAAACACCTTGCTACAAAGTAGGTTTTCAGTCAAGGTTGGTAAATCCAATAGATGTTTGTATGAATGAGTAGATACATTATTGAATAAATGCTCATGTGAATGGAGTTATACACCTTCAATTAGATCTGATTCTTCCCTCAAGCAGCAGAAGATAGGATAAGTTCCCAATGGATCTGAAAGCAACATGTATGTTACATGCAGTATTACATGCAGTATTCTAAGGGTGAGTAATTTTTTTTCCTTCGGCTAAATACTTCGTTCATCTCCAGAAAGGTGAGGGGTTGAGGAGAAGGAATCTCACACTCTTTGCCAGGGGCTCCTGTTCATTTGCGGAGAGGGTTGGAGCTGTAGGACTAAGTGGTTTTCAGAGAACCACCTAGTAAATCAGGAGAGGCAAATGAGGCCCAGCACGTGGCTTCCTCGGGCTCCTGTGGCTTCATTTCTCCTCCGGTTCTGCCCAGAAATCAGCTCCTGTGGCCATGTGGACTGTCATTAGCTGGACCTCCAGCCTGACTTTCTTTGTTTTTCTGTCCTTTCTATGTGTCCCCACATGAAAATACCATGCGCCACAAGCATAGTGTGTTTGTGTGTCAGTTCTTTGGACTTTATGAATTCCATTCTCCAGCAGCGCCTTCGCCACCCGTGGCATTGTGCCACCTGCTGTTCCACGGGCAGCGAGACCACAGCGGAGCTTCCCACGGAGCACTGTCACCTGAAGTGACTTTTCTAACAGCTGCGCTCCAGCCGCACCGTGGCCCCCAAAGGAAAGCCTAGCCCAGTGGTTGGCAAACTCATTAGTCAACAGAGCCAAATATAAACAGTACAACGATTGAAATTTCTTTTGAGAGCCAAATTTTTTAAACTTAAACTTCTTCTTCAGAATAAACTCTCCCAGGCCGTGGTATTTTGCAGAAGAGCCACACTCAAGGGGCCAAAGAGCCTCATGTGGCTCGCGAGCCGCAGTTTGCCAACCACGGGCCTAGCCCAAGAGAAGCACGAAGCCATCTGCCGCTCGGGAGGCTCCCCCTTCTCTTTGGAAGATGAGAGCATCTCCAGGTCCCTGGGGCTGTGACGCTGAGCACAGCCCAGAATCTGGCTCAGACCCAGCCAGGGCCAGGGTGGGAGCCACAGCCCCGCTAAGGAGCAGGGAGCACAGGAGACAAATAAGGCAGACCTGAAATTCAGGTTAGAACCCTGATGCCACACCCTCTGTGACGGAAAACAGTCCCAGCAAACAGGGTCAGAGTCTAGGAAAGCAATGTGAACTGAGTGCTACTTGATAATTTAGAGAGCTCTGGTGGTGGGGATTATTGTATATAAGGACACTTGGAAAACTAGGTTACCTGCCAACTCTCCATCGCTTTTCTTTCCTGTGTTTGCTTGAGTGACAGGTCAAGAAGAAACAACTTTCCCATGTATTCATCATTGAGCTGTCTATTTCACACATCTGTGTTCATTGTGTCACTTCCTCAGAACAGGTGTGTCTTATTTCCATATCCACCACCCACCCATTTTGTAGGCAAGGAGGAGCCGCGAGAGGAGGTGGTGATTTGCCTGAGATGATGCAAATCCTGAGGAGGAGCCGGGACTTTGACTAGAGTCTTCTGAACCCCAAACCAGGGCTCTTCCCAGGATTTGTTCCTTAACTCATTGCAAAATTAGTTCATGTGAAGGAGAGCGGGCTGAGAAGTGCAAGAGGAGACCCCCCCACTCGCAGCAGCAGAACCTTTAATGACATTGCTTCGTGAGAATCCGAAGTCATGGCAGTTGTCCTGGATCCAGACTCAGGGATCAGTGAGTAACCAGCGCCTCTGTGATTGCCTTGCTGATTATGCCCGGGGCGATGGGTCCACTGTAAGGCAGTTCAACTGAAATTAGAGTTGGAACCACTCTTCAAAAGTTGCCACTTCTTCAGAAATAAACTTGTCCTGTCAAAATTCACAAACCACACATGACAACACACAGTTCCAAGAAAGTATGTATTTAGTCCTACCATGTGCCTGCAGGTCCCAGAGGGACTGGGACAAAGAAATAGAGAAGCTTTTAGACCTCAGCCCCTTCACAGGCCCCGACACTCTAGCACTTGGTATTAGGTATTTGTGATCAGTTAGTACACCATGGAAATAGTCAAGAGGTTGGCTTTCTGACATAACATATAAGGTTTGTAAGATGCACTTCATGCAAGTAAAGAAGGAAAATTTATGGAGCACTTACGTGTACCAGTTACCTTAGTTATTGGATGCATAGTTGGGATTAAAGAGATCTCTTAACTAAGAGAGAAATTTGCTTTAAGGATGCCCTTTTCTCCACATCCTCACCAACACTTGTTGATTTACTGATGCTAGCCATTCTGACAGGTGTGAGGTGATATTTCCTTGTGGTTTTAAATTGCACCTCTCTGATGATTAGTGATGTGGAGCATTTTTTCATATATCTATAGGCCAGCTGTATGTCTTCTTTGGAGATGTGTCTATTCAGGACTTTTGCCCATTTTTTACTTTTTCTTTAATATATATTTTATTGTTGACAGCATTACAGATATTCACCCATTTCTCCCCTCTTTGCCCCCCTCTGCCCAGGCCTTCACTATTGTTTGTGTCCATGGGCAATGCATACAAGAATATACGTCCTTTGGTTAATTTTTTCTTATGCTTCCCCCACCCTTGTCCCCTCTGACATATGTCAGTCTCTTCCATGCCTCTGGACTTATTTTGTTCATTAGATTTCACAAATAAGCAAGATCAGGTGATATTTGACTCCCTCTGCCTGGCTTATTTCACTTAGCAGAATACTCTCCAGGTCCATCCATCTTGTCTCAAAGGGTAAGAGATCCCTCTTTTTTACAGCTGCATAGTGTTCCATTGTGTAAATTGATAGGTTAAATTCCTCTTGGGTTGTTTGGATTTTTGGTGTCGAGTTTCATAATTTCTTAAAAATTTTGAATATTAACCCCTTGTCAGATATATCATTGGTGGATATGTTCACCATGCAGTGGGTTGTCTTTTCATTTTGTTGATGGTTTCCTTTTTCGTGGAAAACAGCCACTGTGGAAAGCAGTATGGAATTACTTCAAAAAATTAAAAATGGAGCTGCCTTAGGACCCAGTGATTCCACTTCTTGGGATTTAGCCTAAGAAACCCAAAACTCTAATTCAAAAGAATTTAGGTACCCCTATGTTCATAGCAGCATTATTAACAATAGCCAAGAGTTGAAATCAGCCCAAGTGCCCATCAGTAGATGAGTGGATAAAAAAAAACAAAAACAAAAAAACTGTGGTACATCTACACGATGGAATACTACTCTGCTGTAAAGAGGAAGAAACTTTTACCTTTTGTGACAGCATGGATGGACTGGAGAGCATTATGCTAAGTAAAATAAGACAGTCAGAGAAAGACAAATACTATATGATTTCACTCAGATGTGTGATTTAATGAACAAACTGAACTACCAAGCAAAATAGAGACATCCTCATAGATAGAGAGCAGGCAGACAGCTCTGAGGGTGGGAATATTTAGTGGGTAGTGAGCAAAAAAGGAAAAAAGAGGAGAGAATTCAAGGATGTGGACAACAGTGTGGTGATTGTGGGGGTTTGAGGGAGTAGAGGTGGAAGAGGTTATAGAGCAGATAAATGGTGATGGAAAAAATAAAAACAAAAGAAAGAATGAGTGAATGGGTAACCCCCAAATAGGTAATACCTTTACTAATTATTTTATCTATTTAGCATTACCTACTACACATCATGGCTTACATATAATCAATGAATTTTAAATATTTCAAACTCTTAGAAATAACTCTCTTTAAATATTCCCTTGTTAAAGATCCCCTCGTTCAGTTATTCCCTGTTTTCAGATATTAGCTTTTATTTAGAGTCACACAGAAACTTCTTTGGTCATACACATCTATTTTATTTCCAAGATTGGATTTTCCAAAGACCAAATAAAGAACAGAAGTGGGTGGTATTGTCATGATCTTGGATTGAAACTCAAATGAATTTTCCACCAAGAATATTACTTGTTGAAAAGGATGTATCCTGAGTTTCCTGTCATGCTCAGGTTACCTACTTAATCAGCGAATCTCTTGAGCACAGGGGGAAATAAAGCTAGAAGTCGAGTTAGAGATAAATATACCTAGTGCTCTAACCCTCATTTCTATTCCAGTTTTGAACCCTACTGTGGAATCAAAACCCTACTTCAGTTTTTTGCAAATTTTCAGATAAAGAAAATTTACCAAAAAATGAAACTTACCTCTTTTCCATTTTAACCAATTTTGATAAACATCATTCCAGAAACCAGTTGTAAAGAGAGTATGATATTACAGGTTTAGTCTCTTCCTGAAACGTAGGGCCCTGCATCATAAACTTAATATCTACAGGTAAGCAGTGGTCAGCCTGGAGAACTCACAGCATGAGCGTGAAGCAAGCCTTCCCAGATTGTCCGTTAAGCTGGACACTGTGCAGGGGAAGTGTGAATTCCGTGTTCTCTACGGGTTCTGTCACACATGCAACAAAATTAGCAAATTCTTACTTTTCTACATGTCGATTTGTATCCTTTTCTTTTCATTTTTTTCTGAATCTCTAGAAAGTAGAGTTTTTATGCCCAGCAAGTGATTGGAAAGTGTGCAACATTCTTATTATGGGAGAATCTGGTGGCATTGGCACCACCATTGCAGCAAAACGAAAGCGGTGTGATGAGCTTATCAGACGGTGTGAATCATTCTGGCCTACTTGGCAAGGCCTCCCCCGCAGGGCCCGGAAGTCTAGAGGGCTTGATTTCTCAGCAAGGCCAAGAAGGCCCGGCAGCTACCTTTTTAAAAACTAGAGTGCCCCATCAGAACATGTGTGTGCATGTGCGTGTGTGTTACTTTTGTTTTTTACTTTGCATTATGAAAATGCTCTACACGGCTGTCTGATTTCCTACTGCAATTGGGACCAACCATAGAATCTGTTTATATCATGGGTCTATGTTCAACCCCTCAACAATGCAAAAGGCAAAAATACCAACAGTTAATCTTTTGGGTCATTTATCATTTACCATCTTAAGGGCAGCAATTTTTAAATTACATTTTCACCCCGGGATATGAAAGTTTCTAGTTAGAGGAGAAGAAAAAATCCAGCATTTAAAACAAGAAGGAGCATGCCATGAGAACTGAGCAGGAATAGGCAGGGAGATGGAGGACAGCCAGTAATGTGGAGTCCTGGGGACCAGGAGAACAGAACCAGAGCTCGTTGATGGCATCAAGTAAGATTAGGACTGCAGCAAGACTCCTGCAGGGTTCTGACCCAGCGTGTAGAGAGTTTGGAAATCACCACTCTGTCCATCCTAATGATAGTAAAAAGCTGAACAAACTGGAAAATCAACGACTTTTCTTAGACCCATAAAAGAAGTGAGGTCACCAGGCAAACCACTGCCTCCAAAATTAGAGAGACCAATGGGCAAATAGAGAGAGAGCCATAGCTTACTGCACCAGAAACCCCTGTGCACAAACCTGCACAGGAGCCAGCCATAGGGAAACTGAACTGTAACGAACTGTTTGAGGCTCAGGGGGTCAACTCTGAGAATTAACTCCAAGGAACCCAGTTGTGGGGCTTCCCTGGAGTTTTGATCTTTTGTGAGTTTTATCTCCAAGAGCTCCATCACACCCTCACAGTGACTGTCAGAGAAAAATCCCCTGCTGCTTCTGGCTATGGGAAGGAGGAAGAGACATTTTGAAATATGCCAGAACACTCTGTTCTTCCTAACAAGGTCTGCCCTCAGGAGAAAATGTACAACCAAAGCCTAACCTGCTGGGGTTGCATCAGAGCCTACCTGACCCAGGGGAAGGAAAATGCCCAACCCCAGCCCCTCTAGGCTTCCATGTGGTAAAAGGGAAATACCCAACTTCAGCCCACCCTAGCCGTCCTCTCCACATAAGGGGCAGGTAGAGGCAGGGACTGAGAAGCATGAGTGAAGGTCACAGGTCTGAGGCATTGGCTCACTAAGAGACTGAGATCTAATCGCAATAGCATAGAATGTTTTCCCTCTCCCCACACCCTACCACCACCTTACTGAAGGGCTATTTATAGCAGTTCCTTTTACCCAGTGCATTATGTCTAGCTACCAAGAAAAAAAAAAATCAAGAAAGATACTAAAAGGCCAAAAAAAATATTTGACGAGACAGATCAAAACTAGACAGATATTACAGGGAATTGGGATTATCAAATCAGAAATTTAAAACAGCTATGATTAATATCCTAAGGGCTCTAATAGATAAAGTACACATCATTCAAAAAGAGATGGGCAATGTAAGGAGATAGATGGAAATTCTAAAACTGAATAGTGAAAGAAAAAGACAAAAAATAGAACAGAATATCCAAGAATATTGGGTCAGCAACAAACAGTGTAACATATGTGCAATGGGAATAACAGAATGAGAAGAGGAAAGGAATACAGAAATTATTTAAAATAGTCATGACTAAGAAATGTCAGACACCAAAGCAATGTTGGGCACCAAACCATAGATCCTGGAAGCTCAGAAAAACAAACAAACAAAATATGAGGGAACTAGTAATTAATTATAACAATGTTGCAGGATACAAATTTAACATACAAAAAGTCAATCCTATATAGTGTCATGAACAAGTGGAATTTGAAATTAAAAATACAATACTATTTACATTGGCATCCAAAACAGTGAAATACTTAGTTATAAATCTAACAAAATATATACAAAATCTTTATGAGAATAGCTATAAAACTCTAATGAAAGAAATACAAGAACTAAGAAAATGGAAAGATATTCCATGTTCATGGATAGGAACACATTGTTCAGATGTCACTATTTCCCAACTTGATCTATAGAGTCATTGCAATTCCAATCAAAATCCCAAAACCTTATTTTGTGTACATGAATAAATTAATTTTAAGGTTTATATGGAAAGGCAAAAGACCAAGAATAGTCAACACAATATTGAAGAACAACAAAGTTAGAAGACTGACACTACTCAACTTCAAGATTTACTATAAAACTAAAGTAATCAACACAGTGTGATATTGGTGAAAGAATAGACAAATAAGTCAATGGGAAAGAATAGGGAACTCAGAAATAAAATCATCCTAATATATAAAAACCTAGTCATAATGACCAGTAATGACCAAGGCTCGACCAACTGGAAGTCAGTCCTGCAGTCAACGCTGGGCTGCCCGGCAACCCAGTGCTGACTGCTTCCACTGCAGGCATAGTGCCCCAGCACTGACTGCTGAGGGGGCTGGGAATCAGGGCCAGAGAGAGGCCTGAAGAGAGAAGCAGGGACTGATCCATTGCCTCTGTGGCAGCTTTTGATCAGCACTTGCTTCTCTCTTTCTCTCCCAATCTGGCCAGCAGCTGGGCTGCCATTTCTCTCCAGGCCTTCACCAGGGCTGCTGATCAGCCCCGCCTTTCTGATTAGGCCCCATTGATAGGCCCAGAGACACTGACTGGCATAGGAACTGACCAATCAGAACCAAATGTGGGTGATAAGAAGAACCAATGGCTGCCTAGGAGGCAGAGCTTCTGACGCTGACTGGCATAAAAACCAACCAACCAAAAGCAAATTGGCCAGCAGAGGAGGGCAGTTGGGGGCAATCAGGCTGGGAGATGAGGGAAGTTAGGGATGATCAGGCAGAAAGGCAGGGAGTGGCAGTTAGGGGCGATCAGGCAGGCAGGCAGGTGAGCAGTTAGGAGCCAGAGGTCCCAGATTGTGAGAGGGATGTCCCCAATTGGAGAGGGTGCAGGCTGGGCTGAAGGAAACCCCACCCTCTGTGCACAAATTTCATGCACCAGGCCTCTAGTATAAATATAGTCAGCCAATGTTTGATAAAGGAGCACAGGCAATACAATGAGCAAAAGGAGCAAAGGCAATACAATTTGTTTTTAAACAAATGGTGCTAAAACAACTGGATATACACATGTGAAAAAATGAATCTAGACACAGATCTCACTCTTCACAAAAATTAACTCAAAAAGAATCACAGACCTAAATGTAAAGGCAAAATGGTAAATCCCTACCATTTATATGCCAACAGCAATTAAGGCTCAACTACAGCAGGAGGATGCACACAACCCACAAAGGGGCAGGGCACACCTGCAGTGCCCAGCTTGGGTGATTGAGGCTGTGCCACTGGACCCTATAGGATACCTACTACATTAGGCCACTTTGCCAAGCCCAGGAGATGTAGCAGCTCTGCCTTATACATAGACACAAACATGGGGAGACTGCCAAAATGAGGACACAAGGAAACATGTCCAAATGAAGGAACAGAACAAAATTCCAGAAAAAGAACTAAACAAAATGGAGACAAGCAATCTACTAGATGCAAAGTTCAAAACATGGGCTGTAAGGATGCTCAATGAACTTAGAACTTTAACAAAGAGATGGGAAACAAAAACAGAACTAGAAAATGTAAAAAAAAAAAATGAGTCAGTAATGAAGAATACATTAACTGAAATGAAGAAAACATTACAGGGAATCAACAATAGAGTAGATGAAGCAGAGGACTAAATCAGAGATTTGGAAAATACAAACGCAGAAAGCAGCCAATCAGAATATCAAAAAGAAAAAAGGCCCTGGCTGGTGTGGCTCAGTTGGTTGGAAATCGTTCCATGCACTGAAAGCTTGCCAATTTGATTCCTGGTCAGGCACATGGCCGGATTGTGGGTTTGATCCATGGTAGGGGACATGCAGGAGGCAATCAATCAGTGTTTTTTATTTTCTTTTATTTAATTTAATAAATTTTTATTGTTCAGATTATTACAATTGTTCCTCTTTTTTCCCCCATAGCTCCCCTCCACCCGGTTCCCACCCCACCCTCTGCCCTTACCTCCCCCCCTCACTGTCCTCATCTGTAGGTGTACGATTTTTGTCCAGTCTCTTCCTGCAACCCCCACAACCCTATCCCCCTGAGAATTGTCAGTCCACTCCTTTTCTATGCCCCTGATTCTATTATATACACCAGTTTATTCTGTTCCTCAGATTTTTAATTCACTTGATTTTTAGATTCACTTGTTAATAGATATGTATTTGTTGTTCATAATTTTTATCTTTACTTTTTTCTTCTTCTTCCTCTTCTTAAAGAATACCCTTCAGCATTTCATATAATACTGGTTTGTTGGTGATGAACTCCTTTAGCTTTTTCTTATCTGTGAAGCTCTTTATTTGACCTTCAATTCTGAATGATAACGTTGCTGGGTAGAGTAATCTTGGTTGTAGGTTCTTGCTATTCATCACTTTGAATATTTCTTGCCACTCCTGTCTGGCCTGCATAGTTTCTGTTGAAAAATAAGCTGACAGTTGTATGGGTGCTCCCTTGTAGGTAATTAACTGTTTTTGTCTTGCTGCTTTTAATATTCTCTCTTTGTCTTTTGCTCTTGGCATTTTAATTATGATGTGTCTTGGTGTGGTCCTCTTTGGATTCCTTTTGTTTGGGGTTCTGTGTGCTTCCTAGACTTGTAAGTCTATTTCTTTCACCAGGTAGGGGAAGTTTTCTGTCATTATTTCTTCAAATATGTTTTCAGGATCTTGTTCTCTCTCTTCTTCTGGCACCCTCATAATTCTGATGTTGGTATGCTTGAAGTTGTCCCAGAGGATCCTTACACTATCTTCATATTTTTGGATTATTTTTTCTTTTTGCTTTTCCAGTTGAGTGTTTTCTGCTTCTTTGTATTTCAAATCTTTGACTTGATTCTTGCAGTCCTCTAGTCTACTGTTAGATCTCTGTATAATATTTTTTATTTCAGTCAGTGTATGCTTAATTTCTAGTTGGTCCTTTTTCATATCCTCAAGGGTCTCACTAAATGTATCAGCCTTTTCTAGAAAATTCTTGAAAAACCTTATAACTGTGGTTTTGAACTCTATATCCAGTCATTTGCTTTCCTCCATTTCTTTCATTTGTGATCTCTTTCTTTGTCTCCACATTTTGGCTGCTTCCCTGAGTTGATAGAGTGGCTTTGTGTGCTAGGTGTCCTATAGGGCCCAGTGGGTTGGCCTCCCCAGTTACCTGAGGTGGACACTCTTGGTGCACCCCTTTGTGGGCTGTGTGCACAGTCTTGTTGTAGTTAAGCCTTGATTGTTGTTGGTATCATTGGGAGGAATTGACCTCCAGGCCAATTGGCTTTGAGGATCAGCTGTGTCTATGCTGAGAGAACTTCTGTGCTGGAGACACCCTTATGAGACAAGACTTGCAAAAACCTCTGTGCTCAGCTTGGATGGGGCGTAGTCTCAGGGCAGAGCAGACAGCATTGGTTTCCCATCAGCCCTGCCCTAATAGGCCCCTGTGTCTCAGTGTCCCGTGGTAATCGCTGTAAGCACCTCTGAGAGAAAGCCACCCTTGAGTTCTGCCTGCTGCCAGACAGTCCAGTTTCTCCCCAAATGAGTCTGGGTCCCCACAGTCTCGCCAAGAACTGGAGTACAGTGCAGTCGGGAGCTTTTGTCTCCCTCCAGCTTGAGAAAGCCAGCCGCGTATTCAGTTGCTAGTCCTCTCCGCACACGCGCGCATCTCAGTGCCTCTGCCTCCTGCAGCTCCTCTGAGTCTCAGTGTGCTTTTCTCTTTCCTTCTAGTTGTAGAATTTCCACTCAGCCAGCCTTCCTGTGGTTATGGATGATGTTCATTTTGTCTTTTAGTTGTAGTTTTGAAATTGTTGTGCGAGGCAGCAGTTTAGGTGTTTACCTATGCCTCCATCTTGGTTTCTCCCAATCAATCAATGTTTCACTCTCTCTCTCCCTCTCCATTCCTATTGCACTAAAAATCAATTTAAAATCTTTTAAAAAGGTAAAGGAGAAAAGAATTTTAAAAAATGAGGGCCTCTGGGACAACTTCAAGTATACCAATATTTGCATCATAGGGGTGCCAGAAGGAGAAGAGTAAGAGCAAAGAGTTGAAAACCTATGTGAAAAAATAATTACAGAAACTTTCCCTAACTTGATGAAGGAAATAGACATGCAAGTCCAGGAAGCACAGAAAGTTCTGATCAAGATTAAGCCAAAGAGTCCTTCACCAAGATACATCATAACTGAAATGCAAAATGTTAAAGACAAAGAGAGAATCTTAAAAGCAGCACGAGAAGAGCAGTTAGTTACCTACAAAGGGAGCTCCCATAAGACTGTCAGCTGATTTCTCAACAGAAAATTTTCAGGCCAGAAGGGATTAGAAAGAAATATTCAAAGTGATGTAAAGTAAAGACCTACAACCAATATCACTCTACCCAGCAAAGCTAGCATTTAGAATCGAAGAACATGTAAGGAGCTACCCTGACCTGGGAAAGCTAAAGGAGTTAATCATCACCAAAAAAGTACTACTTGAAATGTTAAGGGTCTTCTTTAAGAAGAATGGGTGGAGGAGAGATAAAAAATATGAACAATAAAATGGCAATAAATAATATCTATCAACAATTGAATCTAAAAAACAAAATAAATGAATAAGCATAAGAGGAACAGATTCATAGATACAGAGAACATTTTGACAATTGCCAGAGGGTTTGGTAAGATGGGTGTGGGTGGAAAAGGTGAAGGGATTAAGAAGTACAAATTGGTAGTTAAAAGAATAGTCCTGGGGAGATAAAGTACAACATAAAGAATATAGTAAGTAATATGGTAATAACTTCGTATGGTGTCAGATGGGTACTAGATTTATTGGGATGATCACTTAGTAGGTTATGTAATGTCTAATCATTAGATTGTACACCTGAAACTAACATAATATTGTATGTCAATTGTAATTGAAAACTAAAAAAATTATTTAAAGTAAAAAAAAATGAGCAAAAGACCATAATAGACATCTTGCTAAAGAAGATATATACATGGCAAGTAAAAATCTGAAAAGATGCTTCATATCATATGTCATCAGGAAAACACAACTTAGAACAGCAATGAGATACCTAGTAGAATGGCCAAAATCAAGAATACTGACAACACCAAATGCATTGCTGATGAAAATGCAAAATGGTACAGTCACTTTACAAGATAGCTTGACAGTTTCTTGCAAAACTAAACATAATCTTACCATAGGATCTAGCAATAGCACTCGTTGATTTTTAGCCAAAGGAGTTAAAAACATGTGTCTACACAAACACCTGCACAGAGATGTTTATAGCAGCTTTATTTATAGTTGCAAACACTTAGAAGAAACTAAGATGCCCGTCAGTAGGTGAGCAGAAAAGTAAATTGTGGTACATGCAGACAATGGAGTACTAGGCAGTGCTAAAAAGAAATGAACTGTCAAGCCTTGAAAAGATATGGAAGAACCTTAAATGCATATTACTCAATGAGAGAAGCCAATCTGAAAAGGCTACATGCTGTATAATTCTAACCATATGATATTCTGGAAATGGCAAAACTATAATGACAGTAAAAAGTTCAGTGGTTAGCCCTGGCTGGTTTAGTTCAGTGGATAGAGCATCGGCCTGTGAACTGAAGGGTCCTGGATTCAATTCTGATCAAGGACACATGCCCAGGTTGTGGGCTTGATCCCCAATAGGGAGCGTGCTGGAGGCAGTCAATCAATGATTCTCTCTCATCATTGATGTTTCTATCTCTCCCTCTCCCTTCCTCTCTGAAATCAATAAAAATATATTAAAAAAAAAAAAAGTTCAGTGGTTGCCAGGGTTGTGGGAGGAAGGGAAAAATATGCAGAGCACAGAGGATTTGGAGGATAGTGAAGTTGCTCTGTATGATACTGTGATGGTGAATACATGTCATTATACATTTGTCCAAACTCCTAGAATGCACAACACTGAGAGTGAACATAATGTAAGCTATGGACTTTGGGTGATAATGATGTGTCGATGTAATACATGTGTCACTTTGGTGGGGGATGTTGATAATGGGGGAGGTTATGCTTGTGTGGGAGCCGGGGGCATATGGGAAATCTCAGTACCTTCTCAGTTGTTCTGTGAACCCAAAACTGCTCTAAACAATAAAGTCTATTTTTAAAAAAATAGATAGGTGTGGCACTAAGGAAGTGGTGGCTGACCTCAGAAGAGCAGTTTCAATGAGGTGCTGAGTATGGAAACCAGACTGCAGTGAAATTAAGTGTGAAGAGTAGTTGAGGAAATGGAGCCAGGGAATGCTGACAGCACTTCCAGGAGTTTGCTTGTGAAAGGGAAGAAGATTCGAGTTAGGAGAGGGTGGGAAGGGTTGGAGACAGAGAGGGATTCATTGCCACTTGTATTAGGATTCAGTGCTCTCAGGCACAGAGTCTCAGTGCCTCACATGCTAGGATTCCTGGCTTCAGGATAGAGCTGGAATTCCTTGGTGTGTCAGAAGTATCAGTGGCTTCACTTAAAAATGGAAAAAGCAGAAGGCCATGTAGTTACAATTTACTACACTCTCTATGACGCTTTTGATGTTTGTTCATTCCAAGAAAGGCTACACGTGTATCCTCTCAGTTTAAATGCTCAGCAAGTAGCTCTATCAAGACCAAGGTAAATATACAGGGAAACTCTCCCTTTCCTAGAGTTAAAGCAGTTCTATTGGGAAGAGCACAAGGACTTGGATTAGTTAGACCCTTCTTACCTTGAGCTGGTCCCCAGATGTGCTGGAAGAGGGTATTTACTACTCTGTCTCCTGATGGCGCTCCGGGCCAGGACACGTGGGGGTCTCTGGATGGCCTGCAGCCATCACAGGCACACATCTACTGAA
This sequence comes from Corynorhinus townsendii, assembly GCA_026230045.1. Taxonomy (NCBI): domain Eukaryota; kingdom Metazoa; phylum Chordata; class Mammalia; order Chiroptera; family Vespertilionidae; genus Corynorhinus; species Corynorhinus townsendii. The sequence continues at coordinate 91,963,315 of JAPDVU010000004.1, forward strand.
CACATGTGGCCTCGTGAATGAGGATTTATGCAGTGACCACAGCTAAGGAGAACCCAAGACTGAGTGCCCAGCTCTGGCCATGTGACCAGTGTCCATGCCCAGAAAGAGTGTGGAAGATCCATGTGCATAGCTGGCACCGAGGACAGGGAGTTACTCAATGTCATGGCAGGACAAGAGGCAGGGAGAAGGCTGGGTGTGGACCACGGAGGCATAATGGAAAGAAAGGTCAGGGAGTCTGAGCAGAGGAAGCAAAAATAGACGCTCCGCAAATGCAGCTGCTGTGTGCAAGGCAGAGCCTTCCCTGGGCAGACGTGAGTCCCTGTGCTGGATGGACTGCCCTGAGAAGGAAGCGTGGAGACCTTAAAGATACCAGGGGGAAAGAGGAACAGGAGAAAAGGAAATGAAAACAGAAGAGAGGGGTGTCACGTTTCTTTGGCATTTAAAACACTTCCAGATTGCATCCTGAAATCTCGCTGGACCAAGAATTACAGACTTCTGGCAAACGCGAAGCTTTAGCTTTGGCATCCCTGGCGTTGTAATATCAAATCACAGCTCAATGTTAAGTTTTATTATTCAACATGAATTAAAAGGTCAAGGAGGAAGAGAGCTCTGTAGTGTTCCATTAAAGAGAAAATCTGATCGTCTTAAAGCAATCTGATCTTAAAGGAGCCGGCATTGAAAAGAGCAGCACATAGTGGAACCGGGCAGTTAGTGCCGTTCCTCCCTTGGAAGGGCATGCGCCTGCTGGGAAGGGGCTCCACAGACGGACCAGTTAACACTTCTCTCCGACTGGCTCGTTTACCGGGATTAGTGGGAACATCTGTCAGTAGACGATTACCCACGTAGTTGAAAAATGACATCTTCTTCCTTTTTCTTTCCCCCAAATCTGTTGCTTTCTAATCCTGACCCTGTACATGTACATCTTTCACATCACCTGGAGAGCATGCAGAGCGATCCCTCCTGATCATACTCCTGGGTCACAGGTGTCACCTTTAGATGATCCAGGACAGTCATCTGGGGGACTCCAGGTTGAAGTGCTTAGAGACAAGTTCAGGGGGACACTCTGTTGGATGTTCTGCTATGACCAATCAAGATGCTCCTACAGAGAAGTCTGTGGCCTCCTGTGTCATTGGCTTGGGTTGTACTTAGCCACATCATACAGCTCAGCCACCTGTCAGATTGGGAGCTTCTGTCACTGCATTGGTCTGTCATCTATAAATTTGCTCTGAGACCTCTGAACTTTGAACCTCAAACCCTAAAGTTCCCTCCTCTGCCTCCTTACCTGCTCCTCCCTTATCCCTGATATCCCAATTCCTGGCCCTTCCCCACTCTGCTCTATATCCCCTTCTCTGCCACTAGTCTGATCAGAGAACATACTTAGTTTTATTTCAGTCCTTTGAAATTTATGGAGGCCTGTTTTATGGTATAAAATATAGTCTATCCTAGAGAATGTTACACTTGAAAGGAATGTGTATTTTGCTGGGTTTGAATAGAGTGTTCTAGAGGTGTCTGTTAGGTCTAGTTGATTTGTAGTATAGTTCAAATCTTCTATTCTCTTGTTGACCTTCTCCTTAGTTGTTCTATCCATTTTTTAATGTGACATATTGAAATCTTCAGATATTCTTGTTGAAATGTCTGCTTCTCCCTTCAATTCTGTCAGTTTGTTTCATCTTTCTTGGGACTCTGTTTTTAGTTGTATACATGTAATTGTTATAGCTTCCTGTTGGGTTAATCCTTTTATCATTATACTAGAAGCCCAATGCACAAAGGTAAATATACAGGGAAACTAGAATTCGTGCTAGAATGGGCTTTCCTTTTCCTGGTGGCTGGCACCGCCTTTCCACTCCGGCCCCGCCCTTTTCCACTCAGGCCCCAGAGCCCCCTCTTTCTGCCCCGGGAGCTGCCTCTTTCCACTCCAGCCCTGCCTTCCCATGCTGCCCAAAGGCCCTGAGAGACTGGGGGTGGGGCAGAACATCTGCATTGTGATCGCCACAGCGCAAGCATCCCGCCTACCCCGTCACTGGGCGCCTGTGTATGCAAATTAACCACCATCTTTGTTGGGTTAATTTGAATATCACTCCTGATTGGCTGGTGGCGTATTGGAGATACAGTCAATTTACATGATTGTCTATTATTAGTAAGAAAATGTCCCCTTTTATCTATAATAACATTTTTTTGTTTTAAAATCTATTTTGTCTATTTTGTCTCATATTAGCATAGCCCCTTTAACTTTCTCATGGTTGCTGTTTGCATGATATATCTTTTCTATCTTTTTACTTTTAACCTATTTGTACCTTTGAATGTAAGGTGTGTCTCCTATAGCATATCCTTGGATCTTGTTCTTTTTTCCCATTCGATAATCTCTTCTTTTTATTGGATTGTTTAATCCATTCACATTTAATGTTATTACTACTTTAGTTGAATTTATATCTGCCATGCTGTTTTGTTTTCTATCATGTATCATGTCTTTTTCCTTTCTCTCTTCATCCTTAACTGATTTATTTTTATTAAGTGCATATCTAGTGTAGCATTTTAATTCCTTTAATTTTTTTCTATTTGTTTTTGAAGTTTTTTCTTATTTGTTGCTCTAGCTGAAAATATGCATTTCAACTTTATCAGAATCTACTTCAGATATATAGTAATTAATTCCAGTGATATATAAAACTGTTAATTCTATATTGCTCTATTTTATCTTCTCTTTTTGTGTTATTTTTGATATACATATTACATCTTTACATGTTACAAACCCAACAAGACAGTGTTATAATTATGCCTTTATGTAATTTTTATCTTATAGGAGCTGAGAGAAGAAAGGCAAGCAATTCTGTATTTATAGTTTATTATATTTCTGATTTACCATTTCTGGTTCTCTTCCTCTAGTCCCTGGATTCAGGTTACCATCTGGTGTAACATTGAAGTAATTTTCTTACTTCAATACAGCTTTGTTCCCACCTACCTCCTTTGCATTGTTATTGTCAACTATATTAAATTTCTATATGTTATAAGCTACACAATATAATTATATACATATTGTTTTATGTAGATGCCTTTAAAATAAGTTAAAAGAAGAAATATGCACTATAATGTGTTTTAGAATTACTTCCATGATTACCTTTGTTGGTGCTCTTTGTTTCCTCATGTGGATTTTAGTTAATGTCTGGAGTCCGCTGTGTTTGGCCTAAAGAAATTTCTGCAGTGTTTCTTGTAAGGCAGATCTTCTGGCAATAAATTCTCTCCACTTTTATTTCAGGATGTCTTTTTTAACCTTACTTTTGAAAAAACAGTTTTGCTGGATATACTTCTCGGTTGATGATTGTTGTTGTTTTCTTTCAGGACTTTGAATATATAATCCCACTGCATTCTGGCCTCTCATCATTTCTGAGGAGAAGTCAGCTTTTAATCTTACCGGGGTTCCCTTGTACATGACAAGTCATTTTTCTCTTGCTGCTTTCAAGATTTTCTGTCTGCAGCTTTCATATTTACTAGCATGCAGCTGGGTGTAGATCTCACTTTTTGGATGTGTAGTTTAAAGTTTTTCATCAAATTTGGGGAGTTTTCAACATTATTTACCTGAGTAATTTTATGTTCTTCTCTCTCTCATCTCTTCTTCTAGTACTTCTATTCCCTGTGTATTGTTGTGCTTAATGGTGTCCACATTTCTCTGAGCCTCTATTCATCTTTTTCTTTGTTCTTTTTTCTCTGTGTTCTTCAGATAGCATAATCTCTACTGATAGACCTTCAAATTCACTAATTCTTTCTTCTTCTGTCAGTCCAAATAGACTATTGAAGCCCTCTAGTGAATTTTTCATTTTGGTCATTGTACTTTTCCACTGCAGAATTTCCTTTTGGGTCTTTTTTATAATTTCTGTCTCTTTATTGATAGCCTCTATTTGGCGAGCCATTGCACCATGCCTTTCTTTAGTACTTGAAGCACAGTTTCCTTTGGCTGTTTGAACATATTCGTAATAACTGGTTTGAAGTCTCTGTCTACTAAGCTGACAGCTGTACCTTCTAACAGGCACTTTCTGTTTACTTATTTTCTGTTTATGAGTCACACTTTCCTGTTTATTTGCATTTCTCATCATTCTTTATTCTCATCATATATTGTAGCCACTGTGGAGACTGGTCCCTACCATCCGCCCCCAGGCCCTGTTGTTATCTGTATGTTTATTTCACTAGCAGTTTGGCTGGACTATCTCAGTGAAGTCTGTTTCCCTGACAGCCTCTGGTGTTGCTCCTCCTTCAGAAGACATGATCCCTGCTATGTGCACAGTCACCCTAGGATGAAGGTGCTTTTAGCAGGCAACCTCTTCCATTGTTTTCCTGATCTTTCTATTAAGCTGTCTGCCTGTTGGTATCACACCTAGCTGTTAGCCTCTGCTAATTGACAGCTGATTGCTCTATTGTTTTCAACAATGCAGAGCATAAAAGACTCCACAATTTGATGCAATTAAATTCAACCTTAGACATGAACTTCTCCACACTTTCTGTTCAATTAAAGTCAGTTACCTTGGGGAGAACTGTGAAGCTCTCTGTTGTTATGCCTGCCTCTTCTTCTGAACCAAACCTCTGAGCTGCTCTAGAACTGAGGGTGGGTATCATGGTCTGTTTCTCTTGAGATGACACTTCTGCTTTATGAGTGAGGTGCTGGCCAGCGGCAGTCGCCCTTTGACTTCTCATTTTGCCTCCTCTAGCATGGAACCATCATTTTGTGAGCAAACTCAGGCAAAACCAATTAGGACTCAGTAATCTTGGCCTGCAACTCCTGGGGTAGAGCTTCTGTCTTAAAAGTGGGGGATGAGTGAAGGAAAGGGGCCCCCAGCCCAGCTGGCATGGCTCAGTGGTTGAGCATCGACCTATAAACCTGGAAGTCATGGTTTGATTCCTGGTTGGTCATATGCCTGGGTTGTGGGCTCCATCCCCAGTGTGGGACATGCAGAAGGCAGCCAATCAATGATTCTCTCTCATCATTGATGTTTCTATCTCTCTCTCCCTCTCTTTTCCTCTCTGAAATCAATATATACACTGGCCAGATTATTATAACCACCCCATCAGTACTTCGTTGGGCCACCTTTTGCCTTCAATACTTTGCAATTCTTCTTGGCATTGACTCCACGAGATGTTGAAAGGTGATGCGAGGAATCTGACACCATGCCTGATGAATAGCACTGTCCAGTTCTGTGAGATTTGATGGTTGTGGAACCAGCTGCCTGATGGCTGTTTTAACTTCATCCCACAAAAGCTCAATTGGATTGAGATCTGGTGATTGTGGGGGCCACCTAAACAAGGTAAAGTCTCCCTCATGTTCTTGAAACCACTCCTGCACAATGGGCCCCCAAATTCTCATCTGCTCTCACCTGGAATAAAGGTTCTGCAACATAGAGCTGGGGTCATAAGAAACGCTGGCAGCCTACCCCTTCTGGAGAGATACCATAACTCTAGACTAGGAGCTATGGGACAAGGGAGCCTTGTGCATTCACTCAAAGTAGAGCTACCATCACTACTTGGTTGTAGAATGGAGCAAGAATGGGTCCAGGCTCAAATGGCACAAACTCTCACTGTTCTTACAAAGATTTAGCAGATTTTTAAGAATAAATATTTTTTTTCATTTGCTATGTGCCCTTAGGATAATTTTCAGAGACTTAAATTTTTTAAAAAATGCATTAGCTATGGTTGCTTTGCTGGTGAGAGGGCCCTCTGAGCTCCTCATGCCACCATTTTTAAAATACCAACTCCCTTGTCTTTGATTTTTAACTTGGGAACCATTGCTCTATGTTGTTCTAGAAAATCCAGAAGAGGTTTGATACCCAGTGATTTTTGGAAGAAAGGGAGGGAAGGAGGAAGGGAGGAGGAGGGAGGGAGGAAGGGAGGAAGAAAGGGAGAGAGGGAGGAAGGGAGGGAGGGAGGGAAGGAGGGAGGAAGAAAGAGAGAGAGGGAGGAAGGGAGGGAGAGAGGGAGGGAGGGAGGGAGGGAGGGAAGGAGGGAGGGAGAGTGGAAAGGAGGGAGAGAGGAAGAAAGAGAGAGAGAGAGAGGAAGGAAGGGAGGGAAGGAAGAAGGGAGGGAGGGAGGGAGGAAGGAAGGAAGGAAGGAAGGAAGGAAGGAAGGAAGGAAGGAAGGAAGGAAGGAAGGAAGGAAGACTGGTCTTTTTGTCACACAAACCTGTGTATCAGAAAACCTTCCTCTACCACCCTATGTATGTATTCAGCTGGCATGACAGAGCACCAAGCATGTGAGGCTCTGTGCTAGTCCCGGAGTTCACCATCCCAAAATCAAGGAGCTCACAGAGAAGACAAAGAGCTAAACAAGGGTGAAGGAGCCCTTCCATGTAAGGGGGAGGGGATGAGAGAGGCATGTGGTGTGTGCTGTGCCGTGCAGGGGAGGGAATAACACTCTTCCTGGAGAAATCAAGGTGGGCTTTGGTGCAGCAACATTTCAGCTGCCTCTTGAAATGAATCCATCGTACAGCAGAATGGGGGGGAAGAGCACGGTCAAAAAGAGCAGAGGCGTGCAAGCGCATGGTCTGGGTGAACGCTCCGAGGACTTCAGGCTTCGGGGTGGTCGAGCACACAAGATGCACTGTGTGTGTGTGGCGGGGGCGGCGGGGAGGTGACAGAGAAAAGGTTTAAGTTGGGACCTAATTGTTAAACTCATAAGGTTTGGGAATGACACTGTGACCATCAACACTAGGGAACCTGTGAAAGTGTTTAAGCCTCAGAGAGAAGCAATTGGCTTTCTTTTAGAAAGCCACTCCTGACAAGCATGAAGAGGGCCTCAATGGAGCCAGAGAGACAAATGAGGCAGGTGTGAGGGGCTTTGTTCCGGCAGGAGCTGGTGAGATGGTGAGGGTTCGATGCAAGGAAGGCAGCGGTGTTGGGATGCGGAGGTGGGCGGAGGGCGCCACAGGAGACGGAACCAGCAGGTCTTTGTGACTAAGAGGCCAGTGACAGGGAAGGGGTCTGGGATGACTCGGAGGCTTCACACTGGGCAACTGTTTTTCAGGTACCACTGTTGCCTCTTGATGATACGATCATTGCATTGATTTTGGGAGACAAGAATTATTAGTTCGAAATTATTCAAAACTGTGTGCATCCAACTATGTGGTAATGTCTGACCTTCCTTCTTGTCCTCCCTTCATAACATGGCAGCCAGTTATGCCAATGACCAAGGACTGGAGCCTCCTTCCAGGCACCTGCCTGCCCAGGGCAGGACTCGCCGTCTGCCTGCAGAATCAGCGATGTCGGTCCATGGCCTAAAATTGGGAAAGTGGGCTGCTGGGAAAGAAGTCCTGGCCAATGAGAGTTTACAAATACACCTTAAGGGTGCTACTTCCTATCCACATTTTTGCTCAAGTGGCTAACAAGCACAGAACTGGGTTTTCACAGAACTTTCTTTTGTCATAAACTGGGACAGCCACGCTTTCGGGACCAAAGTTTGATGTCCATGAACAAGAGTGGAAAGGAGCAGTTTAGAAAGGCAGTGTTTGAAAGGCCTTTAATCCATCCTCGGTGTATCACTGCCCGGAACTCAGGAAGCCACGCGATCTCCCGCAGGCAGACACCAGGCTTGTGAGCTGAGCCCAGCTCCATGGAGGGGCACTTAGGAACACCCCGCGGGGTCTGGCCCGGCCACCTCAGCCTGGCGTCCAGGCTGGGTCAAGGCACTCTGCCAGTAAAGCCTGAGGAGGCCGAGGAGGAGGCTAACTGTAGTTTTGTATTCCAGATTCTACTTTTAAGCCAACGCTCACGATTTTCAATGACCAAAGAAAAGCTGTGTGAGATAAAGGAACATTAGGTGCAAAGATAGGGACACTTCACTGGGTTAGTGCACAAGTTCATACTTCACACACTGGCTAATCTAAAGCAAACACTGGATTTAATTGAGATCATTTTTTTCCAAAAAGGGGGTAAGCCTCCCATATACACAGAGGTTCTCTCATCCTCCAGATATTCAGCAGCCAAAATAAATATGTTTTCATTTAGCCTGGAAATGCAGATGGTGTCCAAATGCCTGATAGTCAATCTTGTTCCTCAAACCCAGCCAACATTAACTACTCCCTGCTGCTCAGCTTGGAGCACGAGAAGGTCCTACCTGCCCCCATACCCCCTCCTTCCAGAGCCAACCAGACTCCTAAAGTGCAATGAAGGGTAGAGAAGAAGCGAACCCCAGCCTGCGAGCTCCATTCTTCCTGCTCTCGGCCCCCGAGTTGCCCCCCCACCCTTTCAGACCATGACACGTGGAAAAACATAAATATGACCAGCTACAAACTGCAGGGCATAAACGTGTACACCAGATAAACTGGGATATATGAAACACAAGGGAGGGTAGTGGGAGATTATTGGAATGACACCAAGGTAACTTCTAAGCAGCACGATGAGCTGACAGAGATGTAGGAGGAAGAAAATGAGGGGCTAGTTGTATGTGGGAGGGAGGGAGCAGAGCAATGGGCTATACCGTTAGCCGCCAGCTGGAGGGAGAGGCAGCTGAGGAATGGCAGCACCTGACAGGGTCCAGGAGCTGGAATTTTATTTAATACAAAAGACAATTGGCAGTCATTGTGGGGAATCAGAAAAGAGAGGTGATAATGTAAGAATAGAGCTAAATAAGTTAAAGAATGGCCATCTGATGGGACATCATGCAGTTGCTTTTTAAATTCTTTTGAAGAATTTTTAATTACACAGGACATGTTTCGTGGTGTGATGAGAAGTGAAAAAGATGAATGCAAGTCTGTTTATAATACAATTTCAATCACAATTCATAGATCTTACACATAGAGAGTCTGGAAGAAAATACACTAAAATATAGTTATTATCTCTTGGTAGTCAGAGTAGAAATTATTTTTTCTTTTTAAAGTTTATTCCAAATATTCTACAAAGAATATATTATTTCAAAATCTGAGAAAAATTTACATGTGACTTTAAAAATAGTATCAGAGGAATCTGATTGGATTGTAGGTTGAGGTTGATGAGGCCGGAGGCAGTTTGGCCAATAGAGGTTTGCAAATGATTCAAGCTATAAGTGGGAGGCCTGGTCTCATACTATGGAGCGAGATAACAGAGAGAAATTAGGCAGTTTAGTTCAGAGGAATAACAGAAAGGACATCAAGAGGTAGGTGGTACATATTCAAAGAGATGAAAATAGAAGCCGAATGCCGGAGGAAAGATAAAGGTGCTACCTGCTAATTAAGTGGAAAGTAGAGAGGGTTAGGCAAAATCCAGCTCCCTGTGGTCCTTTTTGTTTTAGGTGTTTATGGGATATAAAAGGTAGGCCAGGGACTTTCCACTCGACATATTAATACAGGAACCCTTAATAGGTTTTCTCACTGAGGGCTTTAGGTTGCTGGGATTTCTTTAATGTTAAACATTTGATCTAGGCTGCAGAGCCTGTCTTGATACCACCAGCTCTCAATTGAATCATTTAGCTAATGAATATTTACTGAATACTTTCTCTGGAAAAGTTCCCAGTCCTGTAATCGAGTACTGAAAAATGGCATCTATACAAACTATTATAGAAAAACAACATGGTAAGGTTTGCAGGCACAGACAGCTGTATTACTCTGGGCTTCTCAGGTGAAATATCTAGTGGGCCCTCCCTTTCCTGACTCTGCCCCCATCCCTGCAAGTTTATTACTATCCTTCAACATGTACCTCCCCTACTGAGGCTGCCTCTTATCTCAATTTTCCAACATGCTCTGCTCATTGTGCCAATTAGGAATGCATTCAGCTGCAAGTACTATCTGCCTATTAAATTGAAAGGACAGACATTATTCAAAGGTAGGCAATCTCAGAGCTGGTGCAGCAGCTCAGTGATTGTCATGAGGGTCTCGGGTTGTTGCTTCATCATTTTTAGTGTGATTATTTTTCATCCTCATGTGAGTTGCCTCATGGTGACAAGATGGCTGCTCTAGCTCCACTTATCACATAATGTTCACATTCAAAGCAAGAAAAAGGAGGAAGAAATGATGCTAGCAAATTACCTTCTTGTGTTTGTTCTTTTATGCGGAAAGCAAAAGACTTTTCAGAAGATCACTCTAAACTTTGTCGCACATTTCTTTGGCCAAAATGTATCACACAGCCACGCCAAGGTACGGGAAGGCTGGGAACACCGATGTGTGGTTTTTCCAGCCTCTAGAGCTGCTCTGGCCAGTGTGGTAGCCTCCAGCTACATGTGACTATTTAGTACGTGAAATGGGGTTAGTGCAACTGAAGCTCTGAATTTCTCATTTTATGTGATTTTAATTCATTTAAATATAAACATGAGAGCCGTAAAAAAAACACACACACACATATTTTTTCCCATTAGATACACTTTATTGTTTGGGTAGGACTACATTTCATTTTGGTCATTGCATGTGGCACACATGTCAGCAGCTGCATGCATGGTTCCCAGTATTACACATGAATAGTTCATTGACCAGTTTTATCAATGTGAATGCAAATATTGAAGGCTGTATTTTATTATTGTTGACACTATTACAGATGTCACCCAGTGTCCCTCTCTTTGTCCACCCTACCCAGCCCCAACACCCTTTCCTGGCCTTCACCACACGGTTGTCTGTGTCCATGGACTATGTATATATGTTCTTTGTCTACTCTTTTCACCTTCTTTTATCTGGTCCCCTCTCCACTCTCACCCTCTGGCAGCTGTCAGTCTGTACCATGTATCTATGCCTCTGGTTCTATTTTGTTTGTCATTTTATTCTGTTCATTAGATTCCACATATATGTGAGATCATAAGGTATTTATCTTTCTATGACTAGCTTATTTTGCTTAGCATAATAATCTCCAGGTCCATCCATACTGTTGCAAAGGGGTAAGAGCTCCTTCTTTTTTACAGCCACATAGTATTCCATTGTGTAAATGTATCAAAGCTTTTTTTATCCACTCATCTGCTGATGGGCACTTGGGCTGCTTGGCAAATATTGCAGATAATGCTGCAATAAACATAGAGGTGCATATATTCTTTCTGGTTGGTTTTGGGTTCTTAGAGTATATTTCCAGAAGTGGAATCGCTGGTTCAAAAGGTGGTCCTGTTTTTAATTTTTTAAGGAAACTCCATACTGTTTCCCACAGTGGCTGCACTTTGCATTCCCACCAGCAGTGCACTAGGGTTCCCCTTTCTCCACATCCCAGCCAGCACTTGTTTGTTGATTTATTGATGATAGCCATTCTGGCAGATGTGAGGTGACACCTCATTGTAGTTTTACTTTGCATCTCTCTGTTGATTTGTGACGTTGAACATCTTTTCATATATCTATTTGCCATCTGTATTTCTTCTTTAGAGAAGTGTCTATTCAGGTCCTTTGCCCATTTTTTAATTGGTTTGTTTGTCTTCCTTGTGTTGAGTTATATAAGTTCTTTTATATTTTGGAAATTAACCCCTTATCAGATGTATCGTTGCCAAATATGTTCTCCCCTACAGTGGGTTCCCTTTCCATTTTGTTGATGATTTCTTTTGCGGGTGCAAAGCTTTTTAGTTTGATGTAGTCCCATTTGTTTATTTTTGCCTTTGTTTCCCTTGTTCTAGGAGATATATCAGTAAAAATATTGTTACACAAAATATCTGAGATTTTACTATCTATGTTTTCTTCTAGGATTTTTATGGTTTTGTGACTTACATTTAAGTCTTTTATCCATTTTGAGTTTATTCTTGTGCCTGGTGTAAGTTGGTGTTCTAGTTTCCCTTTTGGGGGTGCATGTCCCTGTCCAAATTGTTCCAACACCATTTGTTGAAGAGACTATTTTTACTTTATTGTATGCTCTTGCCTCTTTTGTCAAATATTAATTGACCATAACGGCCAATTGGGTTGATTTCTGAGCTCTTTGTTCTGTTCCATTGGTCTATATGCCTGTTTTTGTACCAGTAGCAGGCTGTTTTGATTACAATGGCTTTATAGTATAGTGTGATATCTGGTATTGTGATCCCTCCAACTTTGTTCTTCTTTTTCAAGATTGCTGTGGCTATTTGGGGTCTTTTTTGGTTCCATATATATTTTTGGAATATTTGTTCTAGATCCCTGAAATATGCCATTGGTATTTTAATAGGAATTGCATTGAATCTATAGATTGTTTTGGGTAGTATGGACATTTTAATTATGCTAATTCTTCCAACTCATGAACATCTTCCTCTATTTCTTTCTTCAATGTTCTATAGTTTTCTGAGTACAGGTCTTTTACCTCCTTAGTTAAGTTTATTCCTATGTACCTTTTTTTGTTGTTGTTGCAATAGAAAATGGGGATTGTTTTCTTAGTTTCTCTTTCTTATAGTTCATTATTGGTGTATAAAAATGCCATTGATTTATGGCTATTGATTTTGTATCTGACTACTTTGCCAAATTCTTTTATTAGTTTCAGCAGTTTTTTTGGTGGAATCTTTAGGGTTTTCTATCTATAATAATAAAAGCATAATATGCTAATTAGACTGGACAGCCAAACAACCTTCCAGACAACCATCCGGATGAAGCAGTGGCGGTGGGAGCTGAGGCAGAAGCAGCTGCAGCAGCAGGCGGGGCCAAGGCAGAGGTGGTTAGAGGCAATCAGGCAGGCAGGTGAGTGGTTAGGGGCAACCAAGCAGACAGGCAGAGTAGTTAGGGGTGATCAAGCAGGCAGACAGGTGAGCAGTTAGGAACCAGTGGTCCCAGATTGCAAGAGGGATGTCCGACTGCCAATTTAGGCCCGATCCCACAGGGATCCCAGCGGGATTGGGCCTAAATTGGCAGTTGGACATCCCCCGAGGGGTCCCGGATTATGAGAGGGGGCAAGCCAGGCTGAGGTGACCCCCCCCCCACCATGCACAAATTTCATGCACCAAATCTCTAGTGTATAATATTATGCCATTTGCAAATAATGACAGTTTTACTTCCTCCTTTTCAGTTTGGATGCCTTTCCTTTCTTCTTCTTGTCTGATCATTGTGGCTAGAGCTTCCAGTATATGTTGAATAAGAGTGGTGAGCCCCGGTTGGTGTAACTCAGTTGGTTGCAGCACCATTCCATACACCAAAAGATTGCAGTTTTGATTTTCAGTCAGGGCACATATACCTAGATTGTGGGTTTGATGCCCATTTGGGGCATGTACTGGAAGTCAACTGATGAATTAATGTCTTTCTCTCTCTCTCTCTTCCGCCCTCCCTTCTTCCCTCACCCTCTCTCTAAAATCAGTAAGTATGTACTCTGGTGAAAGCAGACATCCCTATCTTATTCCTGATTTTAAGGGAAAAGCTTTTAGTTTTTGTCCATTGAAGATGATATTGGCTGTAGGTAATGGCAGTATTTTTTAGCACTCATTTTGGTTATTGGAAAACCTTAAGCATGTATCTCTACCATTTCAATTCAGTGTCTGAAATAAGGTGTACTATAAGTATATAAGATGCAAAGGAGTTCAACAACATATTATAAAAAGCAAATGTAAAATATCTTAATTTTATAAATACTGATTACATATTGAAGTTACAATATTTTGAGTTAAATAAAATATATTATTAATGTCAATTTTATCTGTTCTTTTACATTTTAATGGGTCTACTAGAAAACTTAAAATTATGTATATGACTTGCATTATACTTTTATTGTGCATCCTTGTCTAAATTAAGAGGAAGGCAAAAATGAAGAGGATTGGGGATGATTTTTACGTTAGCCAACCAATAGGATTGGCCTCACTCATATGGCCTGTGTCATCTACTCATCAGGAATACTTTCTCTCTTCTCACCTATTAACTGTGCATAGCAGTGCTCAATAAACCCTTGACTATAATTTATTGTTGAGGTTGCTCCTATTGCTATCAAGTTAGGCCCCAAACAATACCTAGCGTGGTTTTACATAAATTCTAGCTTAAGGCTGACATCTTCTAAAAACTCTTCTTTTACCACCCAGTTTAACAATTCTACTCATGCACACATGCTCACTTTCACATGACAAAAAGCCATTGTCTATTGACATCAACGTGAAAGAATGTAAGAATTCTTCAGAGGAGAGACAAAAGGTTTCCTGGAAGAGATAGCACTTGAACTGAAATAAGAAGAATGAGGGTGGAGCCTGCCAAACTGAGGAAGCAGCATTGCAAAAGCATGAACAGGCATCGTGCATTTGGATACTGGTGAAAATTTTGTGTAGCTGGAGGAAAGCTGGCTTGGAACTGAGGCTAGATTTTGGGCTTTTTATATGGGTGGAGTGGGAAGAAGCAGGACATTTCTCAACAGATTTGTTCCTATAAAACCCTTCCTTCTTATAAGGGGTTTATTCTAATGTTTCTCTACCTTCTCAAGATGTATGCTTAGTTCATTAACTTACCTTTTTCCTTATTTTATAATATAACCCTTAAGCTATAAATTTTCCATTAATTACTAATTTAGCTGCATTCCACAAGATATAGAAAACATTAACATTGTTATAAATAACATCTACTTTGCTTTTTAGTTTTTCTTCGATGCATGAGTAATTTTGAGTTGTTCTATACATGTTCAAACATACAAAGTTTTTAAAGATGTCTTTTGTGTTAAATTTCTAATTATATTGCATTATTATCAATGGTTTCTATGACCAACTTTGCGTACTTGTTGAGACCTGATTTGAAATATAGTACATGTCCGGCTTCTGTCAATATTTCATGCATGCTTGGGGAAGGTCAATGGGGGGGAAAAAAGGAGACATATGTACTACTATTTGTAATACTTTAAACAATAAAAGAAAAGAAAAGAATATATATTTTCTCATTTGGGGATAAAGGATTTTTGTGTTCTTTATATTAAGTCTACCTACTATATTATTTCAAATCCTCAATATTTTTACTCATTTTATCTCATTGTTCTTTCAATTATTGTGATGGAATATTAAAACGTTCCATTAGGGTAATGGAATTGGCCCTTTTTTCTTGTGATTTGTTTAGTTTGTGTTTATATGTTTTGATGATATACTTTGGTGTTTTCAATTTATGAATTATGTCTGCTGTGTATCAATATGTAGTGAGCCTATTAGCCCCAGCAATGTACTTGGCTTTCCGTATATTTTGCCAGATAATAATATCGCTACGCTCGTTTTCTTTTGGTTAGCATTTGCTTTGAATATCTTTTTTCAATCCTATTACTTTCAACCTTTCCAAGTTCTTATATTTTAGATATGCCTCATAAATAGAATATACTTGTATTTTTTAAATCCAATCTGACAATATATATTGTTGCCCTGGTGAATTTTATCTATTTTCATAAATTGTGACTACTAATATCTTGGACTTTATTGCTTTATTTAATGTGTCTTTTCTATTCACTGCAATTTGTCTTATTTTTTTTTCTTTCCTACTTCCAGTAAATTTATTGAGAGGTTTCTAGTTTTTTGTTTGTTTGTTTCTTAGTTTAGCTTGGACATTTTATGTGCTATATCTATTATTCTTACATTTTATTAAGCAACTTTTGCTTTATGAAATCTAAGATTAGTTAATTACTACTTTAGATTTAAAATTAACTAATTACTACAGCCAGTGAAGGTAGTTAATAGTTCTACCACCTTCCTAAACAATACAGAAGCCTTAGGAGATTTTAATTCAAAGTTCTGTCCATCTTAAACATTATTAATGTCCAAAATATGACCAAATTTATTTTTATTCTTTCTTTTCTCCAAATTAATAAAGAGTATTAATATTGTTATATACAGGTACTTCTTATTTAGATTTTCCTATTTATTTACCTATTTTTCTTCCATATGTCAGATTCCTTTTGGATTTGGCATTCTTTTTCCTGAAGTAACATAGAAGAATTGGTTGGAGCCTGCCTGAGGAAAAGGGCATTCCATGCCAAGGAGGCAGTATTGCAGGAGGCCAAAGGTCATGGGAGAACACAGTGTGTTTGTCTACTGATGAAAAACTGCTTGAAATTGAGGACAGAGTTTGGGCTTTCTATATGGATAGAGGGGAGAGTTAAGCCCTAAACACCCCCTACTCTAAACACTCCCTGCCCCCATGTTTGAATGGCAATTTAGCTGAGTATAGAATTCTAACTTAATATATCTCTTCTCTCAATACTATCCTATTGCCTTTTTGTTTCCATTATTATCGTTGGGAAATATGGTGTCAATCTAATTGTTATTCTTTAGTAGCAATATGCCTTTTAAAACCCCTGGCTGCTTTTAAATCTCTTGTCTTTGGTGCTCTCAGCATGAATATTATGTTTAGGAAATGAGGGTTGTTGTTTTTTAATGTATAATTCTGCCCAGGACTTACTGTGCTTCCTGAATGCCAGGATTCACATATTTCCTATTTCTGGAAAACGTAGAACCATTATCTCTTTTAATATTGGCTCTCCACCGTTCTCTCTATTCTCTGTACACACCAATTAGACATCTGTTGGACATTATTAATCTGTCACATCTGTCTTTTCCACATCAGTAGATGTCTGTGCTTCATTTTCAGTGATTTCCTCAGATCAGTCTTTTCTCCTTCTCTTCCTTTTGATTCTTTAAATCAAAGAGTACCTGAAGCCAATGTTGTCTTTAAATTTTCAATCACCTTTACCAGTACAAAACACTTTTAAAGCCGGATTAAATTTTAGGTTTCCATTTTTTGTAACTCAAGAGTTCTAATATATAGTCACACAGCTAGTTAGCCATCATGTCTCATTAGAAATGTCTACTAAATTTAACACTTCCTTTCCATCCCCACTGATCTCATTGTCAGCTATGCCACTTAGATGGACAGCAGTGCTGCAGCCAGTGAAGGAGGCTTACGGGAACAGTAGAGACATAGAGGGATAATAAGGAGGGGACTCTGCCAAGATGCAGGAAACAACATTTTCATAACTAAGGGATATTCAAATACTGCAGAGAGGCCAAGAGGTATGAGAATTGAAAATGTGTACCCGAATTGCCCAATAGGAGTTGATTGCTGACCATTATATTCTGCCATTACTTTTCATGGCCTTTACTGATTTTTTTTTAAAACCAATTACTATGATTAGCAGAAAGCATAGAAGATGGATATTCCAAAAAATATTAAGTGATTTACTGAGTTCATTTGGTGGGTTTGGGAACATATGAAAATAGCCATTTAGTAACTATGGTTTCTATGGAAGGGGCAAGAAATAATGTAATCAAAAAACAAGAAAAGCAGCTTTAAATTGAAAGTAATTTGGAAAGGATCTAAAATTTGTGAGACAATTTAACCTAGAGCCACGTTCCCCAGGCAACTTATGAAATGTTCTACAGTGGTGTGGGTGAGGGGGTGGCTACTTAAAGAGATTAATTGGAAATTTCAAGTAATTCTTCCAAAAAATAGATACTTGAACCAGTTCACTCTCGACCCATTTCCCCTTATTGTGGTCCTGGGAAGTGTTAATAAATCCTAATGCAACAGAGGAAACAAAAACTGTCTTTGTCTTTTCAGATCTGTTACTACTCTTGCAACTGACAAAGGGGTACTGATCATTTCAAATGTTTCCTCAACCAGAGACCATTAATCTAGCAGGTGTCCTCGGGAGGAAGCCCCCGGGTTTTCTCTCCACCACAGACTCGTCGCTAGATCATATTTATTTGCTCTGCTCTCTACATATCAGCCCATCTATCCAACTAGCTACCTTTGGGCAACTCAAATGCACCCATCATCACTGACTCTTTAACAATGTTGTGGGTTAAATCAATCTGCCCCTCCAAATATATATTTCTTCTTTGACCTCAATTCCAGTATGTCCAAGTGAGTTAGAACGGGGGCCAGGGGAGAATATCCACGAATCATAGCATTATAGCAATTTTATGCTATTGGCTGCACAAGTTGGTTTTGCATCTGTTCTGAAATGAATTCTCCTGATCGTTTGCTTTCTGTGCCATTTTTACTATTTATTTTGTTGCTTGGCTCACACGGGGCCTGAGCTTGACTTTGGTCCATATGTCTGGAAAGCATCGTGCAGTTGGTTCTTCCACACATCCGCTCTTTTAATAAAAGTGTTCCTTTTGTATGTGTTTTTAACAGAATGGCTGATCACCGCAATTGGTAACAAGGCAAAAACTGATAATTTGTTTAAAATGACTCACTTTTGTGCCAGACTGGGAGCCCCGTGTCTCATAATTACATGTTCAAAACTGGCTCTTTGTAACAAGAGGAAGCCCAGCCAGAGGGGCGCTCCGCAGCCTGCTCACTGTGCATTCGTTATGTCCAGAGAGCGGCTCACTGCCCAGGGCAGCCCACGGCTCATTAGTGAGCCCCGCAGTGAAAGGCAGAGGGTGTCTCCCCTCAGCCCTTGCACTGCAGACAGTTAGCCAGGTCCTGAGTGTCTGCCGTGACCATGATTACCACAGATGAATGTCACTCTGGGAAGCTTTTGCAAATTGAGATTCTCCATCGCTCCTTCTTCCCTTTTAGCGCTCCTGTCTACCTCTACGTCCTGCCATTGCAGCAGATGGCAGCATGCGGGCCCAAGGCTTTGGCATTGTTTTCCAGAGTCCAGTTCTGCTTCTAGCTTAAAGAAAAGACAGGATTCAAAACAAAACAAAAAAAGCCCACACAACTGAGCAGTGAGGGAAGAAGGCAGACAAAGGCTACACTGCAAGTACTGAGAGGAGAGTTACTCCGTGCCTCTCCCATGTGAGGAGACGCAGCAAAGAGAGCAGAGGATTAACACAGGGAGGAGTTGCGAAGCCAGCAGCAGGTGGGACCGATCTGTGGTTTCCATAAGTAAGGAACCTGGACATCACTGGCTTTTGAGAAAGAGAAGGGTGATCGTGGTGGTCACGTCTAATGTGTGTGTCCTACTCCCAACGAACAGGACACCCAAACAGCGCGTGCCCCAGCTCCCGGCAGCACACCTGGCAGAGAGCCTCAGGCCAGGAGTCAGAAAGATGATGGAGGAGGTGGGGCAGAGCAGAGAGGTAAGCACAGGCCTGTGTGGTAGAAGGACCTAGATCTGAAGGAGAAACTGCTGGGAAGACCCAAGGGAAATAGGAATATGATTGGAATGATTGGAGCTGTGTTTTCCAATTCAGGTTCATAATGAGGAGAGCATTTAAGTCTGATGCTAAAATGCATGGCTCCCATCACTTTGCTCAACACCAGCCATTGACCAGGGCCTTCCTTGGAGTTCTTTTGTCAACATTAATTATCTTATATGCAACTAAAGACTGGATAACTCAAAAGAGTACAATATAGTCTGGGGCTTGGGGAGATACAGTGTACGTAGAGCCCTCTCAGCACGTTATGTTGTTGCCCCTCCTCTCGTCATCCCGGATCCTGCTCTACCTACTTGCACAGGTCGAGGAAGAGAGATGGCATGTACCCAGGGCCCACTGTGAACAAGTCTGTGCTGTGCTCTTTCCATATTTCAATCCTTTTAATCTCCCAAACAGCCCTATGAAGTAGACATTGCAGTACTAGCCCCATTTTATGAATGAGGAAGCTGACAATGCCACCTCTGTGCAGGCTCGTGAATGAAGAGGCTTTCTTTGTGGGTCCACTAGGCAGATTCTGAGCGCTGCTGGGCTGCTGTGTGATCAATGTCTGAGCCCTTTCCTTCTCAGCCCCCCATGTCCATAAGCTCTTTGCAGAAGGTTGGGTTTGTTCTTTCGTTCACTAGGCATTACTGACCACCTAATATGTGCAGAACTCAGACACAGTACGTTCACGCCACACATGCTAAGAGCCCTCTCTTTTATTTAAGTTTCCACCAACTGGAATGCCCTCCACATATTTCACAACCTGGTCGTTCTCTTCTCACAGATGTGTGTGTGTTTGCTCCTTGACCCAGTCCTTCTAGGTCACAAGAACCTTAACATCCCATTTCCACAGCCACCCAACCCTTCCGCCTCCACCACACACACACACACACACACACACACATACCAGGTGCACACATGCAAGTATTATTTCTACTTCACACAGGAAAACTAAGCAATAGGGGAAGAAGGAACTTACTTGAGATCATACCTTGGTAAGGTGCACTTTTATAATTGTCTTTCTTCCAGGCACTGCTATCAGAGAGCAATCTAGCTTCCTAGAAAGCAGGAACTTTAACTCAGAAACTCCCTCGAGGAATCTAGCCTACAGAAATCGCCCAAAATGCCTTTGTGCAAATATGCTTCCTCAGAGAGACTTTACTCTCATCTCTCTAAGAAAATAGCCTCCCCCATTTTTCCTATCTCGCACATCCCTTACTTTGCAGTTTCTCCCTTCTTACAGTTGGCTAACAGTGTGTATTCATGTGCTCCTATCTGTCACCCTCAGCAGAATGTAAGCTTTCCAAGGAAAGAGGCCTTTGCTCACCAGCTCCACGAACAGGAAATGGGATATAGTGGGCTCTATACTTGTTGTGTTAATTAATTTAATTTAGTGTGGAATTAAATGTATACACCAACAGGTCACTGCAGCATTATCTACATAGTATTTACATATATAAAAATAATGGAAAAGACCAATATTAGGGAATGGACTGTAATGATTAAATATTATACAACCATAAAAAGTAATATTCATAAAGAATTTTAATAACTTTGAAAAATTATAAGATAATGTTAAGTGAAATAAATAGGCTACAAAATTATATATGCATTATCTTCTTAACTACATAGTTAAAACAAAGTATAGGGAAAAAACTGGAGGAGAAACCAAGATGGTGGCATAGGTAAACACCTAAACTGCTGCCTCGCACAACAATTTCAAAACTACAACTAAAAGACAAAATGCCTATCACCCAGAACCATGGGAAAGCTGAGTGAGTGGAAGTTCTACAACTAGAAGGAAAGAGAAAAGAGCATTGAGACATGCACAAGCGCTGAAAAGCTGAGGTATGGAGGCACGTGAATCAGGCTGGCGGTGGGTGACTAGGTGCACTGCTTTTTTCAACCCAAAGGGAGACAAGCTCCTGATTACTCTGAACTCCAGTTTCTGGGAAGACACTGGGGACCCAAACTCCTATGAGGAGAAGCTGGACTGTCCGCCATCGGGTCGGAAAGTGAGGGTGACTTTCTTGCAGAGGTGCGCCCAGCAATCATTGTTTACTGCGCTGGGGCACGGGATGCGGGGACTTGGAAATGCAGAAACACAGAGACGGCTGACTGGCAGCCATTGTTGTTTGCCACGCCCTAGCCTAGTGACTCCCTGAGATCCCACCCCACACAATCTACAAACCCACCCAAGCTCCACACAGTGGCTTTTACATATAAAAGGCCTGCCCTATCGCAGCTTAACCTAACAAACTGCAGCTCTGGTCAGATAGCTCCAAAACCTCCAAACCCCAAGCAAAGAGGAGAAAACTGTAGTTCTTGCTGTAGCTCCTGCTGGGTGGCCTCAGACAGTAGCTGACCTGCACCCCATTGGAGATCCAGAAGCTAGTGTATCTAGTGGTCAGTGTGAGATGACACCAGATTTCAACTACTCACATCCATAAGTGACACATTCAAGAGGCAGACTCAGTGAGCACCAAAGCCCCACTGAAGCAAGTCCTGCCCCATAAGCATGTCTCCAGCACAGCAGTTCTTCCATTACAGACACAGCGGGTCCTCACAGCCAGTTGGCCTGGAGGTCAATTCCTCCCAGTGATACCAACAACAATCAAGACTTATCTACAACAAGGCTGTACACACAGTCCACAAAGGGGTGCACCAAGAGTGTCCACCTCAGGTAACTGGGGAGGCCGACCCACTGGGCCATATAGGACGCCTAGCACACAAAGCCACCCTATCAACTCAAGGAAGCAGCCAAAATGCGGAGACAAAGAAACAGATGACAAATGAAAGAAATGGAGGAAAACAAATGACTGGATATAGAGTTCAAAATCACGGTTATAAGGTTTTTCAAGAATTTCCTAGAAAAGACCGATAAATTTAATGAGACTCTTGAGGATATGAAAAAGGACCAACTAGAAATTAAACATGCACTGACTGAAATAAAAAATATTATACAGAGACCCAACAGCAGACTATAGGAATGTAAGAATCAAGTCAGAGATTTGAAATACAAAGAAGCAAAAAACACTCAACCGGAAAAGCAAAAAGAAAAAAGAACCCAAAGTTTTGAAGAAAGTGTAAGAAGCCTCTGGGACAACTTCAAGTGTACCAACATCAGAATTATGGGGGTGCCAGAGGAAGAGAGAGAGCAAGATCCTGAAAACCTATTTGAAGAAATAATGACTGAAAACTTCCCCCACCTGGTGAAAGAAATAGACTTACAAGTCCAGGAATCGCACATAACCCCAAACAAAAGGAATCCAAAGAGGACCACACCAAGACACATCATAATTAAAATGCCAAGAGCAAAAGACAAAGAGAGAATATTAAAAGCAGCAAGACAAAAACAATTAATTACTTACAAGGGAGCACCAATACGACTGTCAGCTGATTTCTCAACAGAAACTATGCAGGCCAGATGGGAGTGGCAAGAAATATTCAAAGTGATGAATAGCAAGAACCTACAACCAAGATTACTCTACCCAGCAAAGCTATCATTCAGAATTGAAGGTCAGATAAAGAGCTTCACAGATAAGAAAAAGCTAAAGAAGTTCATCACCACCAAACCAGTATTATATGAAATGCTGAAAGGTATTCTTTAAAAAGAGGAAGAAGAAAAAAGTAAAGATAAAAATTATGAATAACAAATACATATCTATCAACAAGTGAATCTAAAAATCAAGTGAATTAAAAATCTGAGGAACAGAATAAACTGGTGAATATAATAGGATCAGGGGCATAGAATGGGAGTGGATTGATAATTCTCAGGGGGAAAAGGGTGTGGGTGGTATGGGAAGAGATTGGACAAAAATCATACACCTATGGATGAGGACAGTCGGGGGGAGGTAAGGGCAGAGGGTGGGGTGGGAACAGGGTGGAGGGGAGCTGTGGGGGGAAAAATGAGAAACAATTGTAATAATCTGAACAATAAAGATTTATTAAAATAGAAAAAAAGAAAAGAAAAAAACTGGAGGGTAGAGGGATTATGAGTGATTTTTTTCCTGCTTTTTTACATCATTCTTTATTTCCCAACAATTCTTTTAAATTTAATTCTTTATTGTTTAAAGTATTACATATGTCTCCTTTTTCTCCCATTGACCTCTCCCTGGTCATTCCCATCCCCCCTATCTCCCAACAATTTTTGCAATGGACAAGCTGTACCTCGATAATTAGGTAAGGCCTTGGACCTGTTCCTACCTCATCAGGCAAATATATGGGTGTTTAAATCTTTAGGACACGCCTTTAGCATCAACTATATTCCTCTCCAAATTCTTATGGAATAATGCATCTCTGACAGAAACACTCCTCAGAAACCATCCTGAATGGCTTAATACAAATGGTTCACGGTGGTCAATTGCTTCTCTCTGTTGAGGCTGTCTGAGCCACAGACACAGAGATCACCGTGGCTGACCCATACACTCCGAAACAGCAATAGGCATGCCCACGGCTCTCATCTCTGTCTCCAAAGATGCAAGCTTTGGAGCCACTGGTGTCTAATTCACATTGAAGCTCTCACCAGCAAAAGGAATGAAAACTGTTCCCACAAGCCCTCCCCATGTACACATGGAGTTTAGTGTGGTTCCCTTTAGAGACAATTACTTATAGGTGTGGTATTCAGAAAATAAAAACAAAACAAAATAAGCAAGCACAACAATGAAGATAGAGAAATAAGAGAGAGAGAAGAGCATGAGGCTAGGAGGTTAATCAGGAGATGGATTAGCAGGGCCTGCGGAGGTTGCCCAAGGCCAGGATCCTGGGAGAGAAGGGGTATTTGTTTTTCTGTTTTTTTAATTGTGACTGATTTCAGAGACAAAGGGAGAGGAAGAGAGAGATAGAAATATCAATGATGAAAGATAATCATTGATTGGCTGCCTCCTGCATGCTCCACACTGAGGATCGAGCCCACAACCTGAACATGTGCCCTTGACCGGAATTGAACCTGGGACCCTTCAGTCTGCAGGTCGACGCTCTATCCTAGCCTAACTGGCTAGGGCGAGAGGGGCTTTTTATAGTTATCGCTGTGGGTACAGAGAGGAGAGAGCTCTAACCCGAGAGTCGAGAGTCAGTATCTTCACGGGAGGACACATTAGGCTGGTTTGGAAGGTGGGGAGAGGATGCAAATCTGGCCCCTATTAGTGGGACCTATTTCCAATAGGATTGTGACCCTTTCTTCCTCCCTTCCCTCCTCCCTCCCACCCTTCCATCCCAGAACTGGAGAAGGGGCAGTGAACAAGACAGGACAGGCTTTCCTCTATGGTGTTTTCATTCTGCACAATACGCACCGACCTGAGTTTCAGAGGTGACAAAGCTAGCAAGGATGCAATGCAGAATAGCCAGGTAGGAAACACCTGGGTGGCGTGACATGTGAGCTGGGAAGTGAATAGTGCATTGATGGTCAGAAAGATTCAGTGAAAGAACATTCCAGACCAAGGAACAAACAGCAAGTGTAAAGGCCCAGAGGTAGGAATCCAATTGACATATTTGAGGAGCTGAAAGAAGGCCAGTGAGTGGAGAGGGTGTGAACACAGCTCTGGGTGAGGCATGAAGAAAAGAGATGGCCCAGGGCCTGACGGCCAAGGAGTAGGAGGTTTGTTCAGGGCCGAGGGAGCCCTGGGGAGTTTAAAGCAGAGGAGGGACATGATGGCATTATGAATAAATCACTCGGGTTGCTAAGTGGGCAAAACAGGTAAGAGACATTCCAGGTGAGAAATGGCAGTGATTTAGTTTGGGATAAAAAAGACACACTAAAGAGAAGCAAAGAGGTGTAAGGCGTGTGTTTAGAGGCTACAGACAGGACCTGCTGGTGAGCTGGTGGGGGATTAGGGATCGTGGAAGAGCCCCAGAGGTTTTGCTGGAGCAAGTGGTACCATTTACTGCTATGGAAGCGATTAGGGGAAACAGCTCAGGGAAGGGTTTGGAATGGAGTTTGAAATTAAGGGTTCTGTTTGGGGCATGTTAAGTTTGAGATGCCAAGTAGACATTCAAGTCGATATTTCAAGTGGGCGATTAGCTATCCCAGCCTGGCCCTCCGTGGGGAGGTCAGAACTAAAGATGCAAGCTTTGGAGCCACTGGTGTCTAATTCACATTAAAGCTCTGAGACTAAATGAAATCACCTGTTGGCGGAGAAGGGCCCAAGGCTGAGCCCCACGCCCTGCCATCTGGAGCTGAAAGGAGAACACCCAGGAGTGTGTGGCAGTGGCGTCACAGAGGCCAGGAAGGAAGTGCTGGAGCAGAAGGGAGGTGTCTGCAGTGGCGCTCACTGCTGCGCACTGCTCGGGACAGACTCCTTAGAACAGTGAGGCTCGGTCACTAATCATAAGTTATTTCTTATTCAGCTGCATGAACCATGTGAATCAGAGGGCAGAGTCTCTGGTCCACTGTCATCAGACTGATGGAGACTCGATGCCTGGAATGACTGGGGTCAGCAGAGTGAGAGAGAAGCTAGCGCCGCGGCTCTTCAGTGCATTAGCTGGGAAGTAGCATGTTCACAGCCTGCAGGCCGGGACGGCCTTGTGCCTCGCTAACCCCGGGGACATAGGACATAGCGGCGGCATGTGGAACCGTTGGTGACTTCACTGCTCAACCATTTACTGAGAAGTCAACTACAATAAGAACAGAAAACGGGCCGCTGGGTTGGGCAATGCTGAGATCACTGGGATGTTCAGATGAAGCCCTGTGGATTGCCCTCAAGAGAGCCTGGGAGGGGAGGGGCAGAGAGGGCGAACACGGACAGCCCTGTCGGGCATCGTCTATGGAAAGGGACCTTTGACAAGGTGGTGGACGCTCATGCTACTGTAACCAGAAGGGAAGCCGGTACCACGGGCGAGGTCACCAGTTGACATGGTGTTGGAAGCTGAGGAAGCCCCTGTCTTGTTGCATTTGTTCTCAACGAGATGCTGTGGAATGAGCCTGGCTGGTGTGGGTGGGAGCAGAGGACACAGGCGCAGTGGAGCGCGCTGACAGTTTAAGCCACTCTCCCTACGTGACTAACCCCTGGTTTGCAGCTACCTAAGAATTCTACTGTGTTAAAGTAGCTCCTACACTCTTCAACAGCTTGCTGTGCGTAGGTTTTCAGATGACTTGTTATTACTTATGATGATGATAATAACTTACACTTTCACTTTTTAGAGTGTATACCATATTTATTCATTCTGTCAGAGACTTTTAAACAAATGAGTCATAGCTGCCACATTCTGCTTTCTTTACTGTCATCGTAGAACATGTACACAGAGAACTGCATTAGAGATATATGCACAGTTAGCAAGTGGTGCTTTTAAGACAAACAAGTTAACTGGAGACATCTCATCCTTACTCGTTCATTCAGTCCACACACCTTGTCTGGAGCATCTGCTCTGTTTCAGGCACTGAGCTTGGACCTGGGGCTACAGACACAGGAGGCAGTCACATCCCAGCTGGATTGTCTGGCCTGAGGGCTGGGGGTTGGGCAGGTGAGACAGTGACCAAGATACATCATTGCAAAGGTATCCAGTGGTTCCAAAATGGAGATCTACACAAAGTGCCACCTCCTCTTTGCAATAACATCCAGAGGCCAGGGTTCTTGTTAGCTTCAGCGCATAGATGAGGACCCTGAGATTCGAGCCATTTAAATGCAGACCCTAGGCCACACAGCTAATAAGTGAAGCCAGCACTCATCCCATGTCTTCTGACTACAAATCCTACTCCTTTGCTCAGACACTGGACAGGAATGACCGCAGAGTGGCCTGAGGGATGGGAACTGCCTGCCTGGGGATGCCCTGGGCAAGCACCAGGCACTAGTTGGGAGAGTGGTGTCTGGACTGAGAGGTCACTGGGGAATAAATCCCCCACAACAAAGGAAGCCCCCAGGTTCTTCCGATCTACTTCTGTGCCAAATCTTGCACGAAGTGGGCTCCTTCCCCCGCCCATGGCTTTGCCTCTCTGTTCCCTATGCTGGGAACACAGGGACCCCCTTTCCTCCAGATCCTGCTCCTGGGTTCCTAAAACCTTCCACAAAAGGAATTTTCCTTGGAAGTCCCTCTGTAATCTGATGATGTCCCTTGTTTGCTCCTCACAATCATCTCTGCCATCTGCATCATAGTACCATCAGTGCATCGTCTATGAGTGCTCTTTTGCTTTATACTGTAAGCTTTGGCCTTCCCATAGCCCCAGTGCTCTGTATCATAAGTTCAAGGACAACATTTCTCTTATTTATCTGTAACTGGCCAGAGAAGAGGGCTGTCGATAGAGTAGTCACTCAGCACTTGCTGACAGATGGGGGGGCTTCACCAATTGATTCACTGCCTGAGTGAATAAACAAATGTTGCAATTAAATAATGAAACGCTTCCCAGAGAAGCAGCCTTTAGGACACAGAGAATTGGAAAGGGAAACGCTGGCCTCCTGGGTCCTCTTCATCTCTTTTTCATGACTTGCTTGTTTGTAGGTGGGAGATTGTCTGCCAAAGCCCACACTCTGTGGTCCTGCACCCTTCCCCTTCTCTTCTCTATAGTAACCACCATCCTGCTCCAGTCCAACAGAACCATTTCAAGTGCCTAGGCTATTCTATTGCAGAGACTTCTTGGTGTATGCTCTGTGTAGATTAGGGAGAGATGGTTATTTAATCGGACCTGACATAGTTGGCTAACAAAGTCCTTCTGTCAGAGACTTGAGTCAGCCAACCCTCCCTTCCCTCTGCTCCTGACCCCACCCCCTCGGTTCCTGAATGAAGCAGCTCCCCCATCCACCGGGGACCTTTCCCCAGTTTACTACTCACAAAGATCTCCAGCTCTTCTGAGCCGCCTGCCCTAATAAGATGCATTCATGGTTTTGAGTCCACGTCCCAATCACAACCCTCCAGAAGCTGCCTCTTGCTCTTTACCATCTCTGACCTCATCAGGAAGAAGCCAGTCATCAGTTAACCATGGCCTTTGGAAGTGGTCAATACATCTCAAACTTGGGGAGTCCTGAGTTTTTAAGATTCCGAAGAATTTGGAGCCTCTTCGTATGCTGTAGAGGAATGCTGCCTTCCTGTCCAGTGGGCCTCTTGGCCAACTGCCCTTTAACCCACAAAGGGCTAGGACACATGTGTCTTTCCACCAAATTCCTAGGGTTGGTCCAAATATCGGGCATGGGATTAGACATCAAGGCTCTTCCAGGGCTGCCATAGCTGTGGACCAAGCAATGGAAAAGACTCCCAGATGCAGGTTAGCCTGGCAGCAGGCTGTCTTATTCAATGGAAACATTGCTGGCCTCCAGATTCCTGAGTTAACGCCAAAAACACAGAAATGCCAGCATGCCCCAGGCTGCTCTCCAAGCTCCATGCCTGCATCTGTCTATGGGTTTCTCTAAGCAACCACATGGGCGCTTTGTCCTGAATAAGAACGCCCACAAAATAAAACTTAGAGATGCAGGGTTAGGAAAATGAAGGCTTTCTGCAGGTGGCCTTTGGGACCATGTTAAAGGTTTGATGTAACTGCTGGAAATGGGCAACTGCCCTCAAGCGGCGGCCATGTTTTGAGGGGCTCCAGGCCTGTCCACGTGGCTGGCACACCAGACCTTTCTTCCCCTGCTCAGGTGAACGTCCAGGACACAGTGTGGCAGGAGGGTGCTTCAGACATGGTTACCAAGATGAAAGGGAAACACAACCTGCCTTGAACACCAGCCCTCAGTTCCTCCTAGCCCACGTGGTCTGTGCTCCTAGGCCTGTTAAGAGTTGCTGGTGGGATGTGTGATTTCTGGCACTAGGAGTTAGGAACCCACTTGATTTATTTAGATGTGGTGCCACCATTGGGTGGGTCTCCTAAGGTTTCTGTGGCTTTCCACTTCAGATTTTCCCTCACTCCCCTCCCTAGAGCCCCTGCCAAGCCAGCCATGCTCCAGCCTGGTCCAAGCCAGCCCTAGGACTATACTAATTAAAGGTTCTCCTTTGACATCTTTCATGTAGCAATTTAGGAAACTCCAAGACAAGTCCTAATCTGAGGACATTAGCCCAGGTGGTATCATCTGGATTGAGCATAGGCCTTGAACCCCTAGGCCCTAGGGCACCAACCCCTTCCAGAAGTTCTCAATCAAAAGCAGGAAGTAGGTTGGGCAAGTATCCTTGGTCACCCCCAAAAATCTACCCTTTGGTCTTCACATCTGTAGTCACTTTGGCCATGGCTAAGTGGTTTTGTCTTCCCCTCATCCTCGGATTTCGTACCCTGCTGTCCCCACCCAGCAACTCCTCAAATTGTAGCCGAGCTGCTCTGGCCCTTTAAGTAAGCATGGCACATGGCTCTGCTTCCTGCGGTGGCCTCCATCACCCTGGTGGTGGAGAAGTAGGGACAGAGGCCTCCTCAGCACCCACTCCCAGACGGCCACTCCTAGTGAGTCTAGGGCATGCTACTCCCTGAGGAAAGTCGCCTGCAGGCCAGCTCCTACGGTGATGGAACCAGGCAGCTGTTTTATCCTGAAAGTACAGTAATGATGAAAGCCGTACCAGATGTTGTTTGCTTGGGTAGTGATCTGGGAGCCATCTATTAAAAAGAGGAGCTTCTAGGGCAGGGATGGTTGGCTGGGACAGGCTGCCTGGAGACCTGTGCTAAAAACTCTGGTGCTGCCATTTGTTTCCCCAGCAAAGGATGCTGTGACTGGTTGGCAAAGTCTTCCATCAGGGTAAGGAAAGAGAGTGGGAACATGGGCCACATATATGCCATCCCTGTTTTTCATGTAACTTCCAAAACCTCCTCCTTCCTAATGACAACACCCTCCCCACAGTGGGGGAAGACGGTAAAGAGAGTATCTCAGATGTTCCTCTAATCTTTCTGGGAGATAGTCCATTCCTGTTTAAGAGACCCTATGGCACCTCCCCATCTCACCAATTTATCCATTCTGAATCGATGCACCCTTTGCTTTCCATGCTAGAAGCTGCTGGCTTGTCCTTCACTCCAGTTTCTGGCTGTAACCATCACTTTCCATGGGATATCCTTGTTCCCAGCTCATTCCCATGAGTGCTGGCCCACTGACCTTTCCTTTGGTTCTCAAGCCCTCCTGACCTGTTTCATTTGCCTTGATAGATTATCCCTCCCTCTCATCTAAATTCTTAACTCCTCCCTCCCATTGGTCCATTCATTCTAACCCCTCCACACACTAAAGAAAGGACTTCTCTTCTAACTATATGTGAGGATATTTTTGGTATTTCACCTAACACAACATTTACAGAGAATTCTCAGTGCCTATGGAACCTTATATCAGCTATGAAAACACACTCCCCCCACCCCCTCCTGCTGCTTCTCATAACTGTATGTATGTCCTTGTAATGTGGATTGTAGGCACACATATCATTCCCTTACCTTCAGTTTGGAAGCTTCCAATACCAAGCCACAGATAGTGTAATCATCCCCCCCACCCCGACCCCCCCCACACACACACTTCCAATTTCCTCCCAGCATCGGTCCCAAGTGTCCCCAAACAGTGTTGCTGGGGCTGACCAGCAGACCCTGAGCGACAGATGAACAGATTGCTCTGACATAGGTTTCTGTGAAAGAGAGGCTAAGGGACTGTTTACTTTAGTAGTAAAAGCAGCCCTGATTGCCTGCCTCGTTGGCTTTTTATTGTAACAACAGTTTGACCTTAAATTAACCTTTAGATACAGTCAGCAGGGTAAGTATTCTCGAAAAAGCACATGCTTCTACAAGGTCAGGTCTCCAGAGACTAAACATAGAGATTTTAGCAAAACAACCCTGGGGGATCAGACTTGTTTGGAAAAGCCAAGGTAGGGGCTGCCACCTTCAGCAAGTCCCCTCAGAGGCCCCCGATCTTTTGGAGAATCCTCCTTACAGACATGCCAACCAAGTCCCATGCTTCCCCACACAATATCTCCCAAACCCCCTCTCCCTTGGGAACCCACCCCATCTCTCACTTTCCTTCATTCCCTCTTGCTTTTCTTTTCTCCCCTTCCACGTTCACTCGGAGGCACCAACATGAATAAATGTCTCTTCCAAGGAAAATACACTTTTGGCTCCAACCAGGAAATCATTTTTTAGCATGAACAACACAATTCTCCATTCTTTTACTTTTGTCCATTTTTAAGCAATAACCGCAGCAGCAGTAGGTTGTTTGGGAGCAGCCAGGAAAATGAGTTCTGGCCCACATGCCCAGACTAAAGGAAATCAGACAGCAAGCCCAAAGGCAGCAGCATAGACTCTCCACTTCCAATGTTTTTTCTTTCCATTTGGTTTCCATGGGACCCTGCTTTGGGAGTGGGGAGGGCTTCCAGAAGTAAGAAACCAAATTTCAGGATGGCAACAAATGAGCATTAAGAAATGCACAAGGCACCAGGGCCTAAGAACTTTGGATGCCTAACATTTTCAGAAACCCAACTCAAGGCTAATGTGGAGAGTGGCTGTTGACGATCATTTCTACCTGAGCACTCCTTATAGGTATCAAAATCCAGAAGAGGTGGCTCCTTTAGGACTTGGAAATGTTTTCCATCCAATTCACAAATGCAATTGCAATGTCGTGTTTTGGGGACTTAGACTGAGAAACTCCTCTCCTTTAGGGCTTTTGGGTTTTTTGGCTTTGCTTTGTTTTGTTTGAAATTTTATACAATCCTGTGATGCTTTTATTTGCTCCCCTTTAGGTTTTAAACAGCCCTGTGGCTCAGCAAGCCAGCAGGCTTCTCTGAGTAATCCATATTTTCTGGAATTCAACACTGGGACCTATCATTGAGATTAACTAAAAAGAAACAGCTAAGAGCTAGAAATGGGAAACCAGGTCTCCTTAGGTGTACATTTCATGAGCAGCTGAGTCCATCAGATGAAACAAAGTGGGAACCAAGGTGCAATTGATCTTCCCTTTCAAGCTCAGATCCCCCTGATTCAGACACCAACCTCTCATCTTTGCAGGACCTGTTATCTAATTGTCAACAAATTATGCAATTTCTCTTTGCTGGCCCTAAAACAGTGATACTTCTAAGAATATTTGCATTTTTATGAAAGCTTCTTGGTATTGGAATTCGTTTCTAATGGTAAGCTCTGAAGCATGGTAACATGTAGTGGGGGGGGAGACGGTGTTACATTTCTAAAATCACACTAGATGAGGGATGAACCTACTCAGGAGCATGAGGTTGGAGGGAGGGAAAGCCATGGAAACATCGTCTCTTCCCCCATAAAGTCATAATATGCTATATCACAAAGAAAAGCATTAAGCCTCCAAAACATCCATTAAAAAGACATTTGATTCAGTTCTTCCTATGTGCCAGGGATCACCCAGGTGCTAGAAATATTGCAGCAGACAAAACTGACAAAAAACCCTGCCTTCATGGAGTTTACAAGTTCTAGAAATAATTTTAGAACATATTAATAAAGGAAATAAACTATGCAAACAGTAAACAAAATTCATGGTTCTGTTTTCCCTGTAATACAATAAAGAAAGCTCAAAGTTTTAGACAAGATGAGCACTCTTAAGAGCATAGTTTTACGAGTAAATCAACTACTACTAGGATATTTGGAGGTCTGCCACCTGCTCTCCTCTATCAGGCATGCTTTCCTTGGAAAAACTGATCAAAGAGCAGAACTAGCCTGTCTCTAAAAGCTGGGAAAATTTTACCCTGAGACCCATTTCTTTACTGAGTCTCAGTTTCCTCATCTGTACAGTGAAATTAAGACCATGGATCATGGAGAAGTTTAACTAAGGTAACACAGGCATAGCTTGGAGACACTGCAGGCTTGGTTCCAGATCACCACAATAAAGGGAATATCACAATAAAGTGAGTCACATGAATGTTTTTGGTTTCCCAGTGTATATAAAAGTTATTTTTACACTGTACTGTAGTCTTTTAAGTGGGCAATAGCATTATGTCAAAAAAACAACGTACATACCTTAATTAAAAAATACTTTATTGATAAAAAATGCTAATCATCTGAGTCTTCGGGGAGTCATAATCTTCTTGTGGTGGAGCATCTTGCCTCAGCATTGATGGTTGCTGAATGATCAGGGCGGTGGTTGATGAAGGTTGCGTGGGCTGGCAATTTCTTAAAGTGAGACAATAATGAAGTTTGCCCATTGATTGACTCTTCCTTTCATGAACAATTTCTCTGTAGTATGTGTTGCTGTTTGACAGCATTTTACCTTCAGTACAACTTTTTTTTTTTTCAAAATTGGAGACAATCATCTCAAACCCTGCCACTGCTTTTTTAACTAAGTTATGTAATATTCTAAAATTTTGTTGTCATTTCAACAATCTTCACCAAGAATAGATTACATCTCAAGAAACCTCTTTCTTTGCTCATTCACAAAAAGCAGCTCCTCCATTAAAGTCTTATCATGCAAGTTGCAGCAATTCAGTCACATCATCAGGCTCCACTTCTAATCCTAGTTCTCCTGCTGTTTCCACCACATCTGCAGCTATCTACTCCATTGAAGTGTTGAACCCCTTAGACTCTAAGGCTTAAAGTCATCCATGAGGATTGAAGTCAACTTCTTCCAAACTCCTGTTAGTATTGATATTTTGGCTTTTCCCCATGAATCATAATGTTCATTATGGCATCATAAATGGTGAATCTTTTCCAGAAGGTTTTCCATTTACTTTGCCCAGACCCATCAGAGGAATCACTATCTGTGGCAGCTATAGCCCTACAAAACGTATTTCTTAAGTAAGAAGATTTGAAAGTCAAAATTACTCTTTGATCCATAGGCTATAAAGTGGAAGTTGTGTTAACAGGTATAAAAACAATATTAATCTTACTGTACATATCCATCTGACCTCTGGGGTAACCAAATGCATTGTCAACTAGCCATAATGTTTTGAAAGGAATTCTAGGTCTCAACAAAGGGCTTAAAATATTCAGGAAAACATGTTGTAAACAGATGTGCTGTCGTCCAGGCTCTGTTGTGCCATCTATAGAGCACAGGCAGAGTAGACTTAGCATAGGATTTTTAGAATGGTAAATGAGCATTGACTTCAATTTAAAGTCACACACTGCATTAGCCCCCAACAAGTGAGTCAGCCTGTCCTTTGAAGCTTTGACGGCAGGTATTGATCTCTTGCTGGCTATGGAATTCATAGATGGTATCAACTTCCAATATGAGACTGTTTAATATACATTAGATATCTGTGATTTAGGTACAGGAAAAAATGGTGACGGAATAGACAGACGTGTCCCAAAACAGAAAGAAAGAACAGCTGAGGGTTGCACAGGGAGTGTCTGTTGGCGAGTTAAGGGACAGCTATATTCCAGGAGAAGGTGGGGGACTGCTGGACAGGGTTCCCCTGACCAGACAGCCTCCACTGAGGCTGGGTTCCCTCCCAGAGTTACCAGCTTGGACGCAGAGACTGCGCCATCTTGAAGGGGAAAGTGGATGTTATCAGAAGCCTGAAAATCTACAACTGCAGCACCCACTGAACAGCTGCAAACCCCAGAACAACGGTCCCCAATTGGCACAAACACACGGATTCAGAGGAGCTCCACACTCCACCATGGAATGGTCAGATTTCGCCTGGGATAAGGACAGAGAGAACTACATAACCAGACATTCGGAGAAGAGAGACCACGGGGAGACAAAGAAACAGCCCACATATGAAAGAAAAACAGGCATCACCAGAAAAGGAAGTAAACGAAATGGAGACAAGCAACCCATCAGAGAAAGAATTCAGAGAAATGGTCATAAGGTGGCTGAAAAGAATGGAAGACAGATTTGACAATATGAGTAAGAACCAAGAGGAAATGAAGAGGAACCAAGAAAAAATGAAAAATGACATCGCTGCTGTAAAGAACTCAATAGAAAAAGCATCAAGAGTAGACTAGAAGAAGCAGAGGACTGCATCAGTGAGCTAGAAGACAAGGTGGGAAAAAATACCCAAGTAGAGCAGCTTCTAGAAAAAAAAATTAAAATGCAGGAGGAGAGGCTAAGGGAACTTTGGGACAACACAAAACAAAACAACATCTGCATAAGAGGGGTTCCAGAAGGAGAGGAAACTGAGCAAGGAATAGAAACCCTGTTTGAAGAAATAATGACAGAAACCTTCCCTGAAATAGGGAAGAAAAAAAACACACAAATCCAAGAAGCTCACAGAGTCCCAAGAAAAATGAACCCCAAAAGACCAACACCAAGGCACATTATAATTAAATTGGCAAACACCAATGACAAAGTAAGAATCTTAAAAGCGGCCAGAGAGAGACAGAAAGTTACCTACAAAGGAACCCCCATCAGACTAGCAACTGATTTCTCAACAGAAATTCATCAGGCCAGAAGGGAATGGAATGAAATATACAAAGTCATGCAAAGAAAGGGTCTGAATCCAAGAATACTGTACCCAGCAAGGCTATCAATCAAAATTGAAGGTGAAATCAGGAGCTTCACAGACAAAAAAGGACTAAGGGAATTTATTACCACCAAACCAGCAATGCAAGAAATGCTGAAGGGTCTGCTGTAAAAAAAAAAAAAAAAAGGAAGTGAAGAAGGAACACAAGGGTAAAGAATAAAAATGGCCACAAATAAGTACCTATCAATAATAACTTTAAATGTAAATGGATTAAATGCCATAATCAAAAGACATAGGGTAACGGATTGGATAAGAAAACAGGACTCATATATGTGCTGTCTACAAGAAACCCACCTCAGAAAAAAAGACGCACACAGGCTGAGGTTGAAAAGATGAAAAAAGGGTTTTCAGGTTAATGGAAATGAAAAAGAAAGTTGGGGTAGCAATAATTATATCTGACAAATTAGATCTCAAAGTGAAGGACATAACAAGAGATAAGGAAGGCCACTTCATAATACTAAAGAAGAAATAACTCTGGTAAGTATATACGCAACCAATATAGGAGCACCCAAATACATAAAAAAAAAAAAAAAACTCCTGGAGAATATCAAAGGAGATATTGACAGCAATACAATCATAGTAGGAGCCTTTAATACTCCACTATCACCATTGGACAAATCCTCTAAACAAAAAATCAGCAAAGAAACATCAATCCTAAATGACTCACTAGATCAGATGGAATTAATTGACATCTTCAGATGATTTCACCCCAAAGCCACACAATATACATTCTTCTCAAGTGCACATGGGTCATTTTCAAGGATAGACCACATATTAGGACACAGGCAAAGTCTCTTCAAATTCAAGAAGATAGAAATCATATCAAGCATCTTCTCAGATCACAGTGGCATAAAACTGGAAATCAACTACAATAAAAACAATCCAAAAAAATCAAACACATGGAGACTAAACAGCATGCTATTAAACAATGACTGGGTTACCAGAGAGATCAAGGAAGAAATAAAAAATATCATGGCAACAAATGACAATGAAAACACAACAATCCAAAATCTATGGGACACAAATGAAAGCAGTCTTGAGAAGGAAGTTCATAGCTCTACAAGCCTACTGCAAAAAAAAAAAAAAAAAAAAAAGAAACAATAGTAATAAATTACCTAACCCTACAACTCAAAGACTTAGAAAGAGAGCAACAAGAAAATCCTAGTGTAAGCAGAAGGAAGGAAATAATAAAGATCAGATCAGAGATAAATGACATAGAGCCCAAAGAAACAATACAGAAGATCAACAAAACCAAGAGCTGGTTCTTTGAAAGGATAAACAAGATTGATGAACCTCTAGCCAGGCTCACCAAAAGCAAAGAGAGGTCCCAAATAAACAAAGTCAGAAATGAAAGAGGTGAAATAACAACAGACCACACCAAAATACAAAGGATTGTTAAAAAAAAATACTATGCACAACTCTACTCCAACAAACTGGACAACCTGGAGGAAATGGACATATTCCTAGAAAAATATAACCTTCCAAAACTCAATCAGGGAGAATCTAAACATCTCAATAGGCCAATAACTATGGAAGAAATTGAAGCAGTCATTAAAAAGCTTCTGGCAAACAAAAGCCCAGGGCAAGACGGCTTCACAGGGCAGTTTTACCAAACATTCAAGGAAGAACTAAAACCTATCTTCCTCAGACTATTCCAAAAAATTCAAGAGGAAGGAACACTTCCAAGCTCCGTCTATGAAGCCAGCATCACCCTAATACCAAAACCTGATAAAGACAACACAATGAAAGAGAATTACAGGCCAATATCCCTCATGAACATAGATGCCAAAATCTGCAACAAAATTCTAGCAAATTGGATCCAGCACTACATCAGAAAGATCATACACTATGACCAAGTAGGATTTATCCAAAGAATGCGAGGATGGTACAATATCCGCAAATCAATCAATGTGATACATCACATAAACAAATTGAGAGATAAAAATCACATAGTCATATCAATTGATGCAGAAAAAGCATTTGACAAAATCTAACACCCTTTCTTGATAAAACCTCTCAGGAATGTGGGAATAGAAGGATCATACCTCAACATAATAAAAGCTATATATGATAAACCCACAGCTAACATCACACTCAAAGGGCAAAAACTAAAACCATTTCCCCTAAGAACAGGAACAAGA
Organism: Corynorhinus townsendii; assembly: GCA_026230045.1. Lineage (NCBI taxonomy): Eukaryota > Metazoa > Chordata > Mammalia > Chiroptera > Vespertilionidae > Corynorhinus > Corynorhinus townsendii. Next base: position 92,000,646 of record JAPDVU010000004.1, read on the forward strand.
CAGGGATGCCCACTCTCACCACTCCTGTTGGACACAGTACTGGAAGTATTAGCCATTGCAATTAGACAAGAAGAAGAAATAAAAGGCGTCCAAATTGGAAAAGAAGAAGTAAAGCTGTCCTTATTTGCAGATGACATGATATTGTACATAAAAAATCTGAAAGACTCCCATAAAAAAACTAACAGATTTAATAAATGAATTTGGCAATGTAGCAGGATTCAAAATTCATGCCAAGAAATCTATGGCATTTCTATATACCAACAGTGAACTTACAGAAAGAGACTAAAAAAACAATCCCATTTACCATCACACCAAAAAAATTAAGATACCTAGGAATAAACTTAACTAAGGAAGTAAAAGACCTATATGTGGAAAACCACAGGACACTGAAAAAAGAGATAGAGGAAGACATAAACAGATGGAAGAACATACCGTGTTCATGGATTGGGAGAATCAACATCATTAAAATGTCCATACTACCCAAAGCAATATATAGATTCAATGCACTCCCCATTAAAATACCAATGGCATATTACGCAGACCTAAAAGAACTCTCCAAAAATTCATCTGGAATAAAAAAAAAAAGACCTCGAATAGCCACAGAATTCCTGAGAAAGAAGAATAAAGTAGGCGGGATCTCAATACCAGATTTCAAGCTGTATTACAAAGCCACTGTTCTCAAAAGTGCCTGGTACTGGCACAAGAACAGACATATAGACCAATGGAATAGAATAGAGAATCCAGCTATCAATCCAAACCACTATGCTCAATTAATATTTGACAAAGGAGGCATGAACATACAATGGAGTCAAGACAGTCTCTTCAACAAATGGTGTTGGGAAAATTGGACAGATACATGCAAAAAAAATGAAACTAGACCACCAACTTACACCATACACAAAAATAAACTCAAAATGGGCCATAAAAATACTAGAAGAATCCACAGGCAGCAAAATCTCAGACATATGCCTAAAGAACTTCTTCACTGATACTGCTCCTAGGGCAATGGAAGCTAAAGAGAAAATAAACAAATAGGACTACATCAAAATAAAAAGCTTTTTCACAGCAAAAGAAACCATCAACAAAACAGCAAGAAAGCCCACCGTATGGGCTTTTTTGCAAATGTTATCACTGATAAAGGTTTAATCTCCAACATCTACGGGCAACTTATACAACTTAATAAAAGGAAGATAAATGATCCAATAATAAAAATGGGTAACGGACCCAAGTAGAATCTTTTTGAAAGAAGACAGAAGAAAGGCCAAGAGACACATGAAAACATGCTCAAAGTCACTAATTATCCTAGAGATGCAAATCAAAATGACAATGCGGTACCATCTCACACCTGTCAGAATGGTTATCATCAACAAAACGACAAGTGTTGGTGAGGATGTGGAGAAAATGGAACCCTTGTGCACTGCTGGTGGGAATGCAGACTGGTGCAGCCACTGTGGAGAACAGTATGGAGTTTCCTCAAAAAAGTAAAAATGGATCTCCCATTTGACCCAGTGATCCCACTCCTAGGAATATATCCTAAGAAACTAGAAACACCAATCAGAAAGGATATATGCACCCCTATCTTCATAGCAGCACAATTCACCATAGCTAAGATTTGGAAACAGCCTAGGTGCCTGTCAGCAGATGAGTGGATTAGAAAACTATGGTACATCTACACAATGGAATACTATGCTGCCATAAAAAAGAAGACATTCTTACCATTTGCAGCAACCTGGATGGAACTGGAGAGCATTATGCTAAGTGAAATAAGCCAGTCAATGAAAGAAAAATACCACATGATCTCACTCATTTGTGGATAATAAAGAACATTATAAACTGATGAACAAAAGATCGATACAGAGGCAGTAAAGCATCAAACAGACCGTCAAAATACAGCGGAAAGGTTAGGGAGAGGTGGGGGAGATAAGAGATCAACCGAAGGACTTGTATGCATGCATATAAGCATAACCAATGGACGCAAAACACTGGGGGGTGAGGGCATGTATGGGAGTGGGGGGGGGGAGCAATGGTAAGATATGTACACATATAACACCTTAATAAAAAAATGGGGGGGGGGGAAGAAATCTCTGGGTTTAGTGTAGCCACTTCATTAATCATCTTAGCCAGATCTTCTGGATGACTTGCTGCAGCTTCTACATCAGCACTTGCTGCTTCTCCTTGCACTTTTGTATTAAGGAGATGGCTCTTTCCTTAAACCCACCCCTGCCAGCGTCAGACTTTTCTTCTGCAGCTTCCTCACCTCTCTCAGCCCTCATAGAATTGAGAGTTGGGGCCTTGTTTTCTGGATTAGGCTTTGGCTTATTGGGATGTTTGGCTGGTTTATCATCTCTCCAGACCACTAAGACATTCTCCATATCAGGTGTAAAGCTGTTTCACTTTCTTATCATTCGTGTGTTCACTGGAGCAGCACTCTTAGTTTCCTTCAAGAACTTTTCCCTTGCATTCACAAGTTGGCTAACTGTCTGGCCCAAAAGGCCGAGATTTGGGCCTATCTTGGCTTCCAACATACCTTCCTCACTAGACTTGATCACTTCTAGCTTTTGATTTAAAGTGAGAGGCAGGTTCATTATCTCATTAGCAAGATAGGCTGTGGCCACTCCTGTGCTCCACTGCCCCGCTCTTCCTGCTGCATACCATGTGTGCGAGTGCTTGTCACCTGAGAAAGGGAATCCTGAGAGGGGAAGCGAGGTTGGAGACATCTTTTCAGCAAATAAAAAGAGGTTCATTAACTTTTCAGGTGACCCCAAATTGGAGTGGGAAGTGGTCCATTAGTAGAACCCAAAAGGTCTAGAGCTCTAAATGAGCATAATTGGAATGGACAAGAGTAGAGCTGGGATAGAGCCTGGGGTCTCACACTATAGCTGCCTGGGGAGTCCTTCCCATTGCTGTCTCTGTGGACTCTCAGTCTCCCTTCCATGAGGCAGCAGTGAAATCTCTGTAGGCTTCCAGGCCTTGCTTTGCCTCTTTGCCTTCAGGCGATGGGTATCATGAGCCCCCTCACCTTGGCCTCTCTAAGCAGATACTTTGGATGCTGACTGCCAGGATGATGGCCATCATACTAATGCTCATCCACCTGAGGTCATTACCCTCAGAGAACTCAATTCCAGAATATTTCTCCATTCCAACAAGAGGAAAAGCAATACCTTGCTCCTGACCATCAGCCTATAGCACTGCAGGACCCAGTGCTATTAACTCACTCAAAGTAGTAATCACTTCCCATGCAACTTCCCCATAATGTGTACTTTACTAAACTTTAAAAAAATCTTTGAAAAGTACTGATTTATACTTTTATATAATAAAGTAACAACAGGAGGTGGAGGGAATATGATATAATATGATATCACACTGGCCCAGATTTCTTAGCAAGACCTTACAGATTCTCTGAAAAATGATCCCAACCAACCTTCTTGGATTGTCTTTTCTGTGTACCCCATGTCGTTTTTGCTCCCGCAGCCCAGGAAGCCTGTTCTCCTCCTCTGTGGGCAGCACTTGGGGGATCCCACTGGCAGGCTCCAATGTGGCCTCTATGCAGCTTCCCCCACCCCCTCTATTCCAGAGAGACACATTCCCTCCACCCCTGTTGTTATCTTAGTAGACAGTGAAAGGCAAACATACATTGTTAGAATGAGCACAGACCAGGGGCAGGGGAGAGGTATGGAGTGAATCCCTCGGCTCCTGGTGGAAGCAAAGTGCCACCTGGTTAATGTCGCTCATGCATCAGGGCTTCTCTTTCCGAGTCTCTCATAAACCCGTCCCCAGGCCACGCCCCGATTCTGGAGTGTGCAGGGCAGATGTGCAGACGGAACTGAGCTGTGCCCCTTCGCTTCGATGGAAAGGGTGGGGTGTCTTTGTGTGCCTCACCATTCAGACATTCTCCATGGTGCTATTTTTATCAACAGCAATTATGAAATTGGTGTCAGATGGGCTGGTCCAGTTCCCCACCCTGAGGCTGGGATTTTGCAGGCAGGAGATGTGGTCTGTGGCCCATATGAATGCATCTCTGGTACCCTAGGCCTCAGAGTGAACCCCTATAGCCCTGGACTCTGTTCCTATGGCAACAAGCAAAGATCATCACTCCCAGTTCAATCTGGGCCTGACTCACTTAACAGGCATATGTTGAGCACATTCTAAACATTAGTCATTGAACAAGGCACCAAGGATTCACCAAAAAATAATCTCTCCATCTCCGGAGAAACTTGCATTTCACCAGAAAGTACTGTCATGTGAAGTGACAGCGTCTGTGGCTGTGCGTGTTTCAGAGGCATCGATGGGTCCGTGGTGGAGGAAAGATTTGTCCTTCTGGGCCTTGGGGAGCTTCATGGAGGTGGTAACACTCAGCCAGGGCTGCAAAGATAAGTGGGATTAATGGGATAAAAACATGGAAAAAGGAAGGAAGGGCAGAGGTATACAAAATGAATTGTAGATCCATCCAAAATCCAGCTGTGAATTCAGCTCTCACCAAGAGTCCCAGGCACACACCTGCATGGACCCTCACCCTGGGAGGCATGGGGAGAGATGCCACCTGCTACTCAAAGGGCGCTGGCCCTTCTGACTCTGGCTTTCAGAATCAGGCCCCTGAGCACCCCAGCAGGGAGGATGAGTCTGCAGGGGCAACAGTGACACAGGATGCTGAAGTTAGACACAAGCCAGGCCTCCCTGCACCACGGTCTGCTCATGGGTCTTGCACAGAGAACTTAAGTTCGGAGGAAGATCGGGGGCCCCTCATTAGCCTCAGGAAATAACGACAGGCTGGGATCTGAAGACAGCAGAATTTTCTAGATTCTAAATCTTTCGGTCTGAATTATAATTCTTTTAACTAAATGCCTGGAAATTCAGGGTGAAATTTAACAGAAAACCCAAGTGGGGAGTAACAGGAAAACAGGGAGAAATATGGCACTGAACGATGGCAGAAAGTGTATTTGCAGATGTTCTTGGCAATCGACGGCTTGGCACTCTGGTTTTCATTTCCTTCGACCAGACATTCCAAACCCCACCCCCCACAGTCACATGAATGCACAGCCCAGCCAGCGGGGTGCAGCGGGTGTGGCTGCGAGGGCTCCCTGGTGGGCTGCCACTGGAGGAGCCTGGGGCCACCTGTCTGGTTGAGAGCCTCTTGCTGTGGGCCTCTTGGATCCAGGGCTGCCTTTGTGGTCGGACTAGAATGACAATGAAATTAATGGGATCCTGATGCTGTGACTGAGGCCATTTCCCTTTGTCTCCAACAGGGATGAGAGAAGAAATGTCATTAGGACGCCAGGAGGCCTTTGAAATCTTCAAGAGGGACCACGCTGACAGTGTGACCATCGAAGACAACAAACAGATTCTGAAGCAGAGGTAAGGCCGGCTCAGGGAGCCGCTGGCCCTGCAAGGCTGAGCCTGGCCTGCGGGAGGAAGCTCACTCTGCCCTCCCTAAACTGCCCAACCCAACTCCTGAAAGGAAGGCATGGCATTCACTCAGTTTCACAGTGAATCGCGTCCACCTGGTACGATTCTCCAGGCGTGCAGGCCTCACCCTCCCAGGACGGCCAGTTACCTACATGAGGGATTGTTACTGGCAGCACTAACTTCCTCTGCAAGTCTCACATTGTACATCCATTCTCATCAGCTTGTGACTATATCAATATCTTCCTGTTCCAAAGGCAGGGAAATAGCTAAGGACTAAGTTATAGTCTTAGAACTCCAGGCCCTGCTGTCCTGGAGGGTGGTCCTGCACTCCTTAATCAAAGAAAGTGAAATGGCGCCCCTCGGTGACCCCAGCCCCAGGGTGTGCTCTCCAGGCCAGAAGCTGAGCTGGCAGCATTGTCTGTGCAGTGGGGCAAGGCTGTGTTGTGAGCCCTTTAGAATAAACTTATGCTTTGTTTCAGATAACCCATGAATCAGGTACATATCCTCAAACCATAGAAAACAGAGTGACTGCCAGATGTATAGGTCTAGAGCTCTAGATGAGGTATATGTCACATGTGACTGGGTCTTAGCACACAGTAAATTCTCAGAACAACTGCTGAATTACAGTGAGATTCAGGATTGAGAGGCATATGCATGGGGAGTGGATGAGTGCTCTCAGAAAAACTCGTGGCAGTGGAAAGGCCTAGAGGGTGGAAGGAGGGGGGAGCGCCAAAGGACAGGGCGAGGGAAAGGAGGCCACGGTGGGGCCTGAGAAGAGGCAGAGAGAGAAGATGCAGGAGAACCAGGAGAAAATTCTGTCCTGAAGGCCCAGGGGAGGCCGCCCCACGGAGCAGCATGTGCTCACTGTGGCGGGTGCTACCAAGAAATCAGCAGGCGGAGCTGGGAAGCGCAGAATCGGCCCCTAGAAGACCAGGGGTTGGGGTTTCAGAAGTGACGAAGCAAGCAGAAAGAGAGTAAACAACGTGTGCAAAAAGTTGGTGATGGATGAAAAACATTTTAAAAAGAAAAAGGAGAGGTAGCGTAAGAAGTCTTTTTGAGAATGGGGGAGAATCGGCCAAGGCTTAGGCCACAGAAGCAAGCCAGTGACAAGCACGAGAGAGAAGTGTGGGGAAGACATCCTCAGAAGGGCTCCGGAGGTGGGGAGTGGTGTCGGGAGGGGATTGAGGTCAGGGCAGCTGAGCTGGGAAGGAGCCCTGAACAGAACAACAAAGCAAGATGCGGCTGACATTGACACACTTAGAAGTGGAGGGAGAAAACTGAAAGTACCCGCTACTTTCTCTGTGCAAGTCCACGTAGAATAAGAGCCTGGAGGATGGTGATAAAGGTTTAGCATAGCTGCCACGGGACGGGAAGAGAAGGCAGACTGGGAAGAGAGAAAGGAACAGCAATGGCCATGAGAGCCAGCTTCCACTATTAACCGACAGCTCTTCCACTTGGTGGGGGGGTTTGGAGGGGATCTTAGATGACTGGGAATGCAGTGAAGGTGATCGGAGTGTAACCAGGAGCAATCGACACCCTGCAGCCCTCTTAGTCCCGTGACCCAACAATTCCACATCTGAGTTTCTCTGTCACAGTTCAGAAGGAGACATATATGAGGATGCCCACAGCAGCTGTTTGTGGCCAGAGAGAGTCGGAAATCTCCTGGGCATCCATCCCGGGGAAGTAGAGAGGTGAATCGGGAGGACTGCCATGGGATCGATGCAGCAGGTGGGAACCATGGGTTAGTGTACACATGCTAACAAGGGGAGCCCTAAGAACACACAATTTATGTAAAGTGTAAATATGTGCATGCAAAACAAACAAAAATAGTCCAATGAAAGGTATATTTTAGCGTACTTTAACCATAAGAACTGTTACCCGTGTAGGGAAGCAGAACAAGACCAAGACTCTGGGACATGAATGAATAAATGAATGAATGAATAAAATAAGGAGTGTTGGGGAAAGGAAGTGAAGCTAGTGAAGTCTGACAGCCCTCTCCCTCCAAAAATGGACATATGCCCGGCCACACGAATTTTGGCACCTGAATCCAGGGGTCCCCATCCCTTCTCCATGCTGTGGGCCATGGATTTTTAGCACAGTCAGTGGCCGTGTTGAAACAGGATGCCTTATTTGTCTGAAGATAAGCATGTCAAGCTAGACGACTGCTGATTTATCCAATAACAACTTCCAAAGAGCCCTTAGCTGTGTCCCTGCCTGGGACGTCATAGCTCCCGCCAGTTCCTCATTCCCCTTGCTCCCTATCAAAGTGGCCATGGAGCTTGTAAAAGTGACCAAGGCCTTGGCCGGCCTCCCCACCTATTCTCACTCAGATAGAGCTCCAACATCCATTTGCTTAAAGGCTCTAGCAGGCCACCAGGTTTGAAAGCACCTGCCTAGACAGTGTCTAGAGACCCTGAGAGCCGGAGCCTCTGAGGTGGATCTGAACACCTCCACAGGCTAAACCAGTTCCAAGTGATTCTCTCACACACTCAAGCTTAAGAACCACTGGCTGGGGAAGAACATGCTACTTCATCTTTCTGATTCTAGAATTGGCATGTTTCCTGGTTCTGGTTTGTACCCTTGAGTTGAGGTCTGTGTCCAGTGGGGGGTTGGTTGGGGCGGGGGTGGCAGAGATAAGGATGTGGTGGTCTTTGGAAGCCTCCTAATGCAGAGCTCACTAACCTCCAGCTCAGTAGAGTTCTCACAACCTGGGTGACAAATGTGCTTTGGACTGAAACACATCTAAGTCATACAGGATGGGCTGGTAATGCTGGTGGTCCCATCTTCCCTGAGGCCATTGGGCAAGGGAATCAATGAAACTCACGCAAAGCTTCCCTCTGAAAAGAGGTTTCCCCAGCAGTATATCAGTCTTTTTAGGTCAAATGAAAAGTTGGGAGACCTGCACACATTTTTTTTTTAATGTCGCATCTGCTTAATGGTACTGTAATAACAATCATTAAAGGAATATTTGGTACTGGGAAGTTTAACCTTGGACCTACCCCTTTCTCAGGATGGAAGCTTTTGTTTGCATTATGGAGCCTATTCAATTGTTAGATATGACATGCTCATAACTCCTTAATACAGGGGACTCAGGGAATATGTTTGTGTATGAAAACACAGGGCTGTAAACCAGTGTTCCCACAACAGACATCAAAATAAGGCTCACAGGTGCTAATAGGGGTGGCCTCCATGCCACCCTCACTTTAGGAACTGGTCCCTGGTCCCCTCCATTCCACAAGATGCTCCCATTCCCTCTAAGTGGCAGGAGCATCGTGTGAAACATTTCTGGGAGGACGGGCCAGTCCTCACAACACAGACGTGCACCAGCTTGCTCAGGATGCTATTAAATCACTGTTTCCTGACTCGACAGACTGTGTAGTCTCTCCTTTCTAATAGTTCTCAGCAGCCAGTACCTAGTGGCCTGACTTGCCTGTTTATTCCTACTTCTCAAATCAAGTAACTGTCCTTCAGTGGTTCTGGTGTTGTGACACCATGTTGGCCAAGTCCACTAAAGAGAGACTCAGGACTAATAGCCCCACTCCATGCCTTGGGCCAGCTCAGCTTCTCCAGCCCATGGTAATTAGTTCTAAGCCCAAATATAGGGACCCCTTGTGATTCCCTCAGTTCCCAAGAGTGTAAGAGTTGCTTTAGAGTTGCAAGAGGGGACGATCGATGGCACACACATCTGTGTTACTTGATAGAAGGGTTCTCTTCCCCCTTTTACCTGCACCCTTTGCTGCCTTCACAGGGGGTTTCTAAACTCTCCCAGCTCTGGCCTCCAGTCCGGGGAAAGCCTGCCTGGGACAAGAGAAACAAGATGTCGGCACATTAGTAGGAGGTTTGCCTCGCTGAATCAGAGCATGTGAGCCAGTTCTTAGGCCGATTTTTTAAAGACAATTGCAATTGAAAATCACTGCATTTCAGGCATGACTCATTCATCCTCACAATGTAGGATGTGAGGAGAGGCTGGAACCCATGCCAGCAAGCACCAGTGCCCAGGCATCACACAGCCAACTGTTCCGTGGCAGATCTTTCATACAAACGGAATCCCTCACTCACAGAGCACTAGCAAATAGCAAAAGAAGAAATAAACGAGGAGATTAATTGCAGCAGGAAGAAGTCCTTGCTACTGTGAACTAATCCAGGAAAAGCGCCCCTTTACACAGCTGGATCCTTCAGACACAGAACCTAAACACAACAAATCTCATGGCATCATCTGGAAATAACATCCATGACACATAGGAGTTCCCTGGTTCCCATTAGACTTCATTTTTAACTTTATTATTTTTCCACTTGCTTTTTATATTTACACCTGTCTCCTGAACTGGAATGATAAACTCTGAGAGCAGAGAGCAGATTAGACTCTTCTTGGCCTCCCTACAGTTTTAAAAGAGTGCTAGCCTCAAAAATGATACTCAAAAGCACTCTTTTGCCCGAGAATGACAATTTGAAGTTGACTGTGGGAGACCTTGGCAGTCCAGAAAACTGCTGGGCCATGCTGTGGTTCTCTAGAAGGAGGAGAATACAGCAACGGGCTTCTGAGAGCCAGAGTCGGGACTTCTTAATGGGAGACAAGAGAAGGCAGCCATCCTGAGGCAGAAATGAGATGAAAGAGAAGAATAATATTGGTATTTAAAACATGTAAAGGAAATGAAAGTCTCTTCCTCATTGCAATATAGCAGAGGCAGCTGAGGTACTGTGTCAGAGACAAGTCTACAGAGAAGGCAATGACACAGATACCGGCCCAGTCTTCTCTCTTCCTCTCTGATGGGGAAGAAATTAAATATTCACTCTACAAATAATCAATCTATTAAGTTCACTGCTCTAGACAAAAAGACTAGGAAAAATGTCATAGGAGCCCCTTGTCTTCCAATGACATATTTGCCCCACTGACCTAAAGAAACTGCCCTCGCTGACATGACAGGGAACATGACCACAGAGACCCGTGGAGGCTGAGTGGCCTTGAACATTGGCTCCTCTGTAGTGCCAGTCACCGAGTGAGTGAGCCAGCCTGACTCAGAGGCTGGGATTGCCCCCTCTCTATGTGAGATGTGAACACTGACCAAAGTCCACCCACATCTCACGAGAGTCACCGTGAGAATGAGAATATGACGTCAATATGCAAGTATATAAACACCACCATGCTGACACTCCTAATCATATGCTCATGGACACTTGAGCCGTGGCCTCATTTTATGAGGTTATTATCTGCATTCCAAGTGATTTGGAATCTCACCTTCCTAGAATACATGACAAATTTGTGGATTGGATTATGAACCAAGAATGGAAATTGCTGTCAGATTCTGATATGGACTTGGGTCAAATTGAGCAACCACAGCTAATGATTGCAAGTAAAATTCGGCAAAAATATGTTAATGAGTGGAAGAAGACTGTCAAATCTGAACTGCTCTATGTTGTACAATTTGAAAAAGGAACTAAAATTTTTCATCTACATATGCTAATTGAAATGAATGGTATGAAGAGTATTGTTATTGGATGCTACCTGAGTCAAATTCACAGTAAGTTGATAAAACAGCTTTATGCAACAATTGAGCCTCAAATTCCAGACTGGATGGCAATTACTAAGACCAAATTTAACGGAACCAATCGGATTTGAGACAACAATACATTCCCACATATCTTCTTCCAAAGACCCAGTCAGAATTTCAAATGGGCGTGACTACCGTCGAAGAGTATAAAGGTGCTGTTCTTAATTTGCAGGAACACAAATGACTAAATGTTCTCCCGATCATCAACAATCAAGTCAAGTCTTCAGATTCTCAACAAACTGACCCAGACAAAGCTGAATCTGATCCCTTCTACAGGAGCAAAGCAACGTCAAAATATATGGGACTTGTTCAGTGGCTGGTTCAGTATCACCTCAGAAAAACAATGGATACAAGAGAGCCAGGAATCTTATCTGAGCTACAATGCAAATGGAATATCCAGGAGCCAGATTAAATCTGCATTGAAGAATGCATGTAAGATCATGAGTCTGACAAAAACAGCCAGTGATTATTTGGCCGGTAATGAACTGTCAAATGACATTAAGACCAATCGGATATACAAAATGTTTGAACTAAATGGATATGATCCTGCATATGCTGGAAGTGTGCTGTATGGCTGGTGTTAAAAAAAAAGTTTGGGAAAAGAAACACTATCTGGCTGTTTGGTCCTACTACAACTACCGGAAAGACAAACATTGCAGAAGCCATCTCGCATGTTGCTCCATTTTATGGATGTGTTAATTGAACCAACGAAAACTTTCCATTCAATGATTGCATCAACAAGGTGATCATCTGGTGGGAAGAAGGAAAAATGACTACCAAGGTTGTTGAGTCTGCAAAGGTCATTCTCGATGGAAGTCCTGTTTGTATTGACCAAAAGTGCAAGTCCTCTCAACAGATGGATCTGACACCAGTGATTGTGACTTCAAATACTAACATGTGTGCTGTCATGGATGGAAATTCAATAACATTCGAACATCAACAGCCATTGGAAGTACAAATATTCAAATTTGAACTTGCCTGCCAATTCGTTCATGACTTTGGGAAGACCACAAAAACAGAGATCAAAGAGTTCTTTGCCTGGGCAAAGGCCAATGAGTGTGATGTCACACGTGAGTTTAATGTTAAAAGGGTGGAGGCTAAGAAAAGATCTGCCCCTTCGGCAGAGAATATAAGCCTGTCAAAACACGTTCAAACTTCATTTGAGATCGACACATCAAGGGAGCCAGAAGTGTTGGATTTCTCTTCTCGGTATATTTCTAAATGTTCTCAACATTTGAATTTGATACAAAAGATGTTTCCATGTAAAAATTGGGAAAGGATGAATAAAAAATTGGATATTTGTTTCACTCATGGTGTAACAGATTGTGAACAGTATTTTCCAAAAGTTATATCAGATTTTGGATTTACTCAAAAACTGTCTACAAAACTTAGCCAGATTCATAAATTGCAGTGGGATACTTCATTTGCTTGCACTGCATGTGATGAGCTTAATGTTGACTTTGATGAGTCAAATAGTCATGTCTTTACTTGCTCATCCTCCAGAATGGTTGGAAAAGGCTGGCCATAGACTTGCTGATATTTTTCATCTTGAGGCAGGACCTCCAAAGCCAAAAGCTAATCAACAAAAACAAGGAAGCACCAGAGGGCCTGTTGTTCCTGGATACAAATATCTTGGACCACTTAATGGTCCAGGTCCATGGTTGGCAAACTGTGGCTCGCTAGCCACATGCGGCTCTTTGGCCCCTTGAGTGTGGCTCTTCCACAAAATACCACTGCCTGGGCGAGTCTATTTTGAAGAAGTGGTGTTAGAAGAAGTTTAAGTTTTAAAACTTTGGCTCTCAAAAGAAATTTCAATCGTTGTACTGTTGATATTTGGCTCTGTGAACTAATGAGTTTGCCGACCACTGGTCTAGGTAAAGGAGAGCTGGTTAATAGAGCAGACGTGGTTGCCAAAGAGCATGACAAGGCATATAATCAACTCCTTAACAGCTGTGATAATCCATGTCTAACATACAACCACGCAGGCATTGAGTTTCAGGAGAAGCTCGCAGACAACATCGCTAGGTGGAAACCTTGGAAAAGCTGTATTCCAGGCCAAAAAATGGGTTCCTGAACCCTTTGCTCTGGTATAAAAGTTAGTCAAGATGGCACCAGTGAAAACACTGACAAAGGGACGCAAAAGACCAAGACTTTAGATCCAGTCTCCATCACTGTTAGATGAAGACTCTATCTTTGAAAACAGCAACAACAGAGCAGATAGCCAAGATTCCAGGATTAGAACTCAATCCCAGCAAACAAATATGAGTGGAGGATTAGTAGTGTCCTCAAATTTGGGATCTAGTCCAATGGCTGCAGGTTCTGGCAGCCCAATGGGCAACATTATGCAGGGTTCCGATTGGGTGGGCACTTCCTCAGGAAATTGGCATTGCGAGTCCACGTGGGTGGGTGACAGAGTCATCACAAAATCTACCAGTACCTGGTCCTGCCAGCCTACAACAACCACCTGCACAAGAAAATCAACAACTCTGGAGCGACTGGAAACAACGACACCCAGTACTACGGATTCAACATCTGTGGGGATACCTGGACTTCAATTGGTTCCACAGCCACTTTTCCCCTCAAGACTGGCAACATCTCATCAATAACAACTGGGGACCAAAAAGGCTTGACTTTAGCTTTTCCACATTCAAGTCAAAGAAGTCATGACACATGACAACACAATGACTATCGCTAATAATCTCACAAGCACAATCCAGGTGTTTGCGGATTCAGACTATCAGCTACAGTACCACAGCGGGAACGCACACGAAGGAACACTGCCTGTTTCCAGCGGGTGTATTCATGGTTCCACAGCATGGATATCTAACTCTCAACAATGGAGAAAATGCAACCGGCAGGTCTGCATGTTGTCTGAACTAGCACCAGTAGCAGGTGCTCCGTTTTTACCAAAAATCCTAACTCCAGCTTGAGGACATGTTGCTTCATCTCCAATACGAGAAGCCATCGCAATGCCTGGTTGCATTTTGTGTGCTCTTCCGTTGACAAGTACTTTGTTTGCAGATGTCCCATCCAACTGACGCGCTGTTGCTGGCAGCTGTTTCATGTGCGACCTGCTGTCACGTGCAAGGAACAGGCGGCCAAGTGCGGTATTGTGATTCTAGGTTGCCTTTGTTGCGTTGTTAAAAACCAGCTTGCTTAAGCTGTTTTGAGTAGTTGCAGCAAGTGCCCGTGGGTATTGATCTATTAGAGGATTCATCAATCTGTCAATGCTCTGGTTGTGTGCATATGAGCAGTGGAAAGGCATGTTTCCAAATGAATAGCTGAATGTAATGCTGCAAACAACAACATTACATTCAGCTATTCATTCGGAAATGTAAACAAGTTGGTTTTTAAAAATACAACCAAGGTGACCTAACATCACAATGTCGCACTTGGCCGCCTGGTCCTTGCACGTGACAGCAGGTCACACATGAAACAGCTGCCAGCAACAGCGCATCAGTTGGATGGACATCTGCAAACAAAGTACTTGTCAACGGAAGAGCACACAAAATGCAACCAGGCATTGCGATGGCTTCTCGTAATGGAGACGAAGCAACATGTCCTCAAGCTGGAGTTAGGATTTTTGGTAAAAACGAAGCACCTGCTACTGGTGCTAGTTCAGACAACATAATGACGACAAGCAAAAGCGAAATACAAACAACTAATCCAGTTGCCTGCAACAAAGGATACAGAATAGCAAACAACGTTCAGCAGACAAGCACAGGACCAACACTGGAAAACGTCAACCAACAAGAAGCTGTTCTGGGAATGGTGTGGCAAGACCATGAAGTACACTTCCAGGGACCAATTTGGTCTAAAAGTCCTCACACAAGTGGGCATTTTCATCCCTCGCCGCTGATGGGTGTATTTGGACTGAAACATCCCCACCTCAAATTCTAATAAAAAATACTCCAGTTCCTGCAAATCCTCCAACAGCGTTCACCACCAGCAAGATCAACTCGCGCATCCCTCAGTATTCCACAGGACAAGTGATGGTTGAAATCGAGTGGGAGCTTCAGAAAGCATTGTCTGAGAGATGGAACCCAGAAGTGCAGTACACAGCAAACTGCGGCACCGAAGCTACGCTCTCATTTGCCCCAGGCAGCAACCGAGAGAGTTCAGAATCCAGGGCGATTGGCACTCATTACCCCACCTGCCCGCTCTAACCCAACAATGTTGCATATCATCAATAAACTGTATTTGTAAGTAGACTTTGGTATAATGTGCTTCTTATCAGTAAATAGCATGTTAATCATAAACCAATCGACATCATATACACACAGAGACGCGTCAGTGTTCACCTCTCACGGAAAGAGCGGGCAGTCCCGGCCTCTTCAGGAAACGGATTCTCATTGCCCTGGAGCAGAGCCAGGTGTGGCCTCCTCAGCTGCTATCACCCTGGGGCCACGTCTCCCACCCACCCCCACCCCCACCCCCGCCGTGGGCCACGCCTCCTCAGCAGTGAGCAGCAGCTTGAGATATCTATTGTTGGGATGCACATGCCCTGGGGAAGGTCAGCACAGGTTCTCCACCTTGGTCACAGGTTGGCTCCCTGAGCACATCACTGATGGGAATGTGTGTCTGTTAGAAGGCCGCAGTGGAGGGCTCCTCCTAGCACAGTCTGGATGAGCAGAATCCAGCTCTGGGGAGGAGGAAGGGGACGGGCTGGGGGCATGGAGGGGCAGGGCGGGCCAGGAAGAACAAGGATATGGCAGACCAGGGTCACCCTCTTCTCAGCTCTTCAGTTCGCCTCCTTTCCCTGCTCATCTCCCCATCCCCTTCACACTCTCCTCTTCTCCCCCAGGGCTGGGCTTCCTTAGGAAAGTTTGTCTTGACAACCAGGGATCAGCAACACTCGTGGGTGGGGTGGCCTGGAGCCGTGACAGCTGCGGAGTAGAGGGAAACGGTCTCATGAGGAAGGACAGCCCTCAGCCCACACCTCTGCAGTGGGCAAACTCTTCTGAGCCTGGTGCTGGGACTGCTCAAGGCGCCCCCACCCGACACTGTGTCTGCCAGTCCTGGGCAGCTCTTTGGAGAGTGTGAACCACCACACTAAATGCCCCCCTTCGCTGTGCCCCCTGGACAGTCTGGACACTGCCAAGGTGGTGGTGCGGTGTGGGGGGCCTCACCCAGGCCTGTCAGGCTTCTGTGAGCAGTGCCGCGGTGGTGGCCTGTTCTCCCTGCAGGCTCCTCCTTTTGTATCTCCACCTGCTGCCCTCCAGTGCTGACATGAATTCCAGCAGCTCCTCAGCCTTGCTCTTGCATTTTCATTGTTCTAATGCTTCCAGACTCCACAGACCTGGCAGGACGAGGAATCTTTCATTGAGCAACGAAGGACTGTCAAATCCTGTGAAAGCCTAGGTACTGGACGTGGACAGGGTGGCCATGGAACAGTCCTAGTCTTCCCACTTGGCAGAAACTAAAGCATGAAGACAGTCCTCACCTCTGAATGGCCTGGACCAAACCAGAGATGATGCTGCCCAGCAGACACAGCCAGTGCAAGCCCACAGAGCCCAGCACAGTGACCTACATGCCACATGGATGTTTGCTGAACCAAATCCAATCTGAATGTCATCAGAAGGAACTGCACTCCTCTCCTGGAGGCGACAGGCCCTCTCTCAAAAGAGGACGTGCATAGTCTATGATGAGCCTGAATACCCTCAGTGAGGGAGCCAGGGGTGGAGTCCCAAGAAACTTAACATGAAGGGAAAATGTTGTCCCTTTCCCTGGAAATTCCCGTCTGCAGTCGCAGGCCAAGGAGACAGACTCGGAAAATAGCAGTGACATAATTCACACTTCTTTTCATCAAGCATAGAGCACTTTGGCTTTTGCTTATGTTGTTCCCCTGCCTGAAATGCTCTCCTCACCCCACTTCCTCTAACAAAAACTTTGCAATTAAGCAGCTATGTGTGAAATAATGTGGGTCGTACTGGGATGCAGAAAGATTTGAGAGGTGAGGAGAGAATGGGGAGAAAGGAGATAATTAAAATCAAACTTGCCAAATGTTGACAATTAATGGCCTATGTTGGTGGGTATGTGAGAGTTCATTCTGTTATTCTATTTTCTGCATATTTTGGAATTTTCTATAATAAAAAGTTTCTTAAAGCTCCTATGCACCCATTAAACCCAGGTCAGTCCTGCCTTGTACATGAGCTTTCCTGATGGACCGGCCCCTCCCTAGTCCTCTAAGGGCAGGGCCACAGTAGCACAAGGCTTTACTGTAGCCATATATTAGGTATTTGTTTCATAGACTTTCAGTTGCCTCTTAAATTTCATGGCAGAAAGGAGAAGATGGGAAAGCAACTAACATTTCATAAGGTCCTGGGCTGCAAGTTTCTCATATAGGCCTTATCCTTCCTCCACCACCTCTCCAGCTTTCCCTTGGGGGTCTCATAAGTATTTGTTGGGTGACAGGGAATCATTAAGCAAACATCAGCACAATCATCTGGTGGACTAGTAGACAGCCATCAAAGACAACGGAGACGTTTTTAAAGACATGCGGAAAGGCATGCTATAGTGCTAAGTGAAAAAAATCAAAGCACAGAACCATGTACACAACATAGTTTTAACTCTATAAAACACTGGCTAGAAAAAAGACTGGAAATATCTCAAAATGTGCTTATTTCGAGGTGGGGGATTATTAGAGATTTTTTTTTCTTGTTTTTAAATTTTCAAAATGTGGTTTAACATCGTCTATAACAGGAGTCAGAAAACTTTTTCTGTAAAGGGTCAGATAATAAATATTCTCAGCTCTGCAGGCCTCTGTTCAATCCACTCAATTTGCTATTTTAGCAGGAAAGCAGCCACAGACACTATGTAAATGTGGATGTGGCCGTGTTCCAACACAGCTTCTTTTACAGAAATAGGTGGGGGGCTGGATTTGTCTCATGACCACCCATAGTTTACTGACCTCTGGTATAAGGCTTTACAATCAGAGAAAAAGTTATTTAAGTTACATTAAGTATGTGTTCTTTGTGACTATGAGGTCCTGATACTGTAGAGCATACATAGTACAGAAAGCTTACAGTCATGCTTTATTCTGGTCCCCTTGCATCATAAACACTAGAAATTCAAAGTCATAAATTAGTGAATATGAGAAAGAAAATTCTATGCTGGGTAGAGGAGTAAAAATTCATGACATCAGTGATAAATACAAAATTTATCTCTATTTTAAGCCTAGTATATTTCATTTATTTAGATTTTCTTTTATGTCTTTTAATAAAGTATTATATATAATATTTTAGAGATCTCTCAAAAATTTATTATTTTTAAATCATAATTAAGGATGAAGAGGAAAAAGTTAAATTCTCATTTCTTTTTCTTCTTTTTTTTCCTCCAGATTTTCTGAAGCAAAGGCCCTGGGAGAAAATATAAATGAAGCGAGAAGTAAAATCGGTAAGCCAGTGATCTTCTGTGAGCCTCTCTCACAGATCATTTTCCTGGTGGCAGTCAGGTCATGGTGTGCCTCCAAAAGCCATGGCCTGGTTGCAGGAGCGCCTGGCCAAGGCAGTGCTTAGAGTGCCTTTCCTTGCAAGTCTTTCCTCCTCCCCTCCTCCATCAGGAAAAGCAGTTCCTTTTATCTGGAACTTGAGCTTTCACTCCCCTTCCCCCATGCAGGCCTGAGCTCTAGCATCCCAGTGAGAAAGTTAACCTTTTCCCTGGTGATTTTCAACAACAGCTCTGCAAGCCATCACCACAGGATTGCGGGGACAATTGGTGTTTTCAGGTGCTGGAAACACTGTCACACCTCCAAAGCTTACACTTAGCATTTTGGGCGCCGGTGCTCATTTTTCAGCACCAGCCAGTGAGCCAGGGGAAGGATGAGAAGCAAAACTGAGCCATTGTGCCTTCCCAGGATGCAAGCTGCTGAACAGGGCTCCCCCGCTTAGGCGTGCATCTCGGGAAAGGTGAGGTTAAAGCCAGAGGCAAATTCAACAAAAGCATGTCACAGATCTTTGTGACAGCAAGAGGAGAATGTGTCTTTCATTCCAAGCTAGAAGACACAGGGAGAGGACACACAAAGATCCATCTCCCAGGCGGGGCAGCTTCACAGAGGGGATCCCCGTGGGAGGGAAGGCAGCAGTTACCAACCTGTTCACAGAGGACTCCCTGAGTCCCATTGTCCCCACCTTCCTCCTTCCAAGGGACAAAAATCACTCTGAATGGCCCTTTTGGCTTTTGCCACAGAATACTGAAAATCATGATAGCCTCAGGTCGTTTCAGTTGAGGAAAGGGGAGGCCTATATCCTCTTCATTGGCCTGAATGGGAAGGAGGGCTAAGGCAGCCAGGCCCTGCGCCAGGCCCAGCACCAGGCGGAGAATTGCTAGAGCCTCAGAGATTCTTAACCTAAAGTCCAGGATCTTGGACGGGGGAAAATGCACCTTCATTTTTACTAACCTCTGCCTGCGGTTTAGCACTACCTCAGTGATAAATGTGTGCAGCAGACCACAGTAGCACTGGCAGCACCTGCCACCAGCACAGACATTTCCATTTTACAGCACAGTTGGCCGACACAGTAAAATGTCCTTTATACTCATTGGTACTTTTCAATTACAGTCGTGATTAGACTTGGCATTCGAGCTGGTTATTTAATGCATTTATATAAAAGCACATAGATATCTCTGTATCAAAAGAAGTTTTAGAATTTTGGTAACCTTTAGTACAGTTAGTTTCTCTTAAAACCCTATTTAAAATTCCTTCCTTGTCCCGGACCCCAAGCCCCTGAAATTGCATGAAAAAAATGGGGAGTTAGGAGTGTGCATTTTTCTGGAGGTAATAGTTTATCTGATTCTCGAAGAGATCAGTGACTCAAAGCAATAAGGAAGCTGATTAGGCAGGAAAGCAGAAGCCCGGCCGAGGAGCAGCCAGTCCGGCAGCAGGGCAGCTGACCCACCTGGCTGGTGGTCAGGAGAGCGGGGCAGGGGAGCAGCCCTCCATGGATCCCAGAACTTGCCAGCATCATGTGACTCAAAGGACCCAATGGTCTGTTTTCATCCCTGGGAGACAAGGAGGAAAGACCTTTTATAAATTGCTTCTCCACACAAAGTAGTATAAGGTTTTGCTCTTAAAATACATCTAACTCTCTAAACCCAAATAAAACTGTTTCAACAGTAATGACATAGATTATGATGGAAGGTACCCATGGCCTATGCCAATGTACTGAGCTTTGTACTCTCAGTACCTTGGGTTGTCACAACTCTAAGTTCTCCATCATTTTGGTGCAATAACATATGTGGATGGATCCCGTTCGCCACGTTCTTGGGATTAAGCAAGCCGGGGCTGCCTGTGGCTATGCAGGTTGGGGTGGGGAGACCTCCCACAGAGGACATCTGTAATTGCAAATATGCCAGCAGAAGACCTGGGTGAGCAAACCTTTGTTTTCTCTGGAGACTAACAATGTTGAGATTCACTGCTAAGAGAAAGTAGCTGGTTCAGTGGTGCCAATAAAATCATCATCACTATCACTTCATTTCATGCAAGTAGCAGACTAACACCATCCTCTTTCAAATGTGCTCATGATCCGGGGAGGTCCAGGTGAGTGGATCACTGCGACTCAACCCCAGGACTGCACAAGCCCCTCCTGGTGCTTGGCCACAGGGAGCAGCCCACCATCACTGCATCTCAGACACAAGGTTAAGAGTGAGAAGGCATAAGGTGGAATTCACACACATATTTAAAACGTCCAAAGTAACCTTGACGGAAACTGCTTTCGGGAGATTTATGATGTTCCTGAGTCATAAATCTTTAATTTCTTCCTAGGAAGAAATTAAATCAAGTGAAATTAAGTTCAGTCCCCAATGAGTCCTTTAGTGACTCCCAGGGTGAGGAGGTGGGAGCCCTCACGATGTACCATTACATGCGCAAAATGATGACTCAGCTTCGCTCCAGACTGCGGTGCCACATCCCGCCCCTGTGGCACGCACTTGCAAGTGACCTGCGGAGAGGAAATGAGAGCTGTGTGTGCAAACGGCAGGTCAGCCAGCCCTCCTGAGTAAGGTCAGGTGGCCCCTGTCTTCTCAGGCCATTTGGCTTTTCTCTGACATTGTGATCTGGAGCTGCCACTTGTGTTTCATTCTCAAAATTCCCTGACATTTCTATATTATTTGTTTTTCTTAAACCACGCTACCCCAAACTAGGTGGATAAGCTCTTGCCACAAACTCCTTTTTTGTCCCTCTCTGTACATTATTTAGATCAATCCTGATGCTGAAACAAGTTTAGATCTGAAACGGAAGAATAAGAGAGTCATAGAATATTTGTGTCCATCAGAGAGTCATTTCCCTTATATTTACTTACTGGCTCTGTACACAGGAGCTTTTCATCCTTGGGCTGTGTTTTGACCGTGTTCATATACACCCTGGTTCCATTTATCATATCTCTAAAAATGCTGTCAAGTCCAGACTGTGGGAAAAGAAAGAGACTGCTTTGGAGGTGGCGGCACAAACGAGGCCATTTTTCACTCACTGGGATTCTGGTATCGATGTTTCTACATCAGCGTTCTCCCACTGGGAGCACTGTCTTTGGCAATAAAGGACAATGAATGGCTGCTCCCTGGCATGAGACCCACTCCTGAACCAGTCCAGGAACCAGCTGCTTTGGAGGCAGGTGAAAGGCTTTGACTGACACCTCTTGGCACATCTCCGTCCTCCATAGACCGCCCAGGCCTAAATGAGAACTGACGTCACAGGATGCTGCACAGAAGGGTTTTCACTAGAGAGCCAATCAATGGCCAGTTCCAAAATCACAGGAAATGTCCCAGAAGAAACTGTCAGTGAGAGGTGAGGAAAACGACCAACACTGGGAAGGCTAACAAGGCCTTCTGAACGTTTTCTTTCTCCTGCTCCAAATTCAGAGAAGGATCCCAACCCACCTTTGAAACAATACTCTTTTTTAAAAGGTTTCTCCTGTACATTTGGGATTTGGGAAAATCAGATCTGGGGTCTCCATTCTCAGAATAAAGAGGACTGTTTTTCAGTTTTGTGCATTTTTATACTTTAATATTCCTCGGAGGTTTACTTCTAGACTTGCTGGTGCACGTCGGCTCCTACTATCTTCTACTAGAGCCGGGCAAGACAGCAGCCTGGGCATGTTGCGAGATTGTGAAGACCTGAATCAAGTGGATTCTTTTGTTACTATTTGTTGCCAGCTCCAAATAACAACCACATCAACAACAGCCTCCATCATTCATTGAGCACTGACTCTGAGCTGTGGCAAGAACTCAACATGCGTTATGTCACATAATCCTCCCAGAGAGAGCCATTACCTATATGGGGCATCACCTTATGTCCTATAGTCCTACAGTCGCAACACCTCAAATCAGGATACACGCCACTTGGCTATTTTTTCATGTTCTGATTTTAAATGTTTACATTATAAAAACCTCTGCAATGAAGATGATCCTGTCTTACAGCTGATGCCATCTAGAGTCTATGAAATATGGGATTGTTATTTTGCAGATTTTTTCAAAATGGTGTTTCAGTGAGGTGACCTACCAAGTGGCCAAGCTGGAATTAAAATTCATTTCTGTCCATTTCCAAAATTTTTCAATACAGTAAACCATCTTCATAAACCAGGTTCTTTAGCATTGACGTTTTCTTCTGAGTTTAATTTGCCTTCATCCTACAGGATCTACCCAATAGGCTTATACTAGACCCAAGCTCATGCACACACAGCCCAGGAAAATTAAAGGAGTCTTTGTAACGTGGTTCGTGGGCTTAGTTGTGGTGGTGAAGAGGTCTGAGACCCAGCCTGCCTGGCCCAGGTACACGGGCCCAGGGTCGCTTTCCCCTGAGGGCACCTAAGGGCACCTTTTCTAGTTTGCAGAGAGAAGTGCTGTGGGCTCCCAGCAGCCTGTAGGGTCCTGTGACCCACATGGGTTTCAACTATCGTTTTCAATGGTTTGGGAAATGAAAGAGTTGTATTTTCAGGTTGTATACAATTCCAACTGAGTGGGTTCACTGCTGCTTCAGAAAACCTGGGAGAATTCTAATGTAAACCTAGATGAGGTTTGATAGGAGTAGGTGAAAAGAAATACTTACGCTTAAGTACCAAAACCACCACAGGTAAGAACTAGAGAAAGGCTGATGAAGGGTAGGCATAGACGTCACCAGAGACCACAAAACAAAAATGTTACCGCAAAGTGAAAACTATTGGATCTCAACAACAGGAAATGCAAAAGTCAAGACACCCCCTTCCCCTCTGCCCAGCTGCTCTGGGCTTACATTGTGTCTACTCGGTAACTCTACAGAAGGGAGACGGTTCAGAGAAAAACAGCAAAAGTGATGATTTATAAGTTACCAAGTAGATTTTTGCATTTTTAAGCAATTCACCACATGTTTATTTTAAGCTCTGGTTGTATATTAGAGCATTTAGTTTTATTTTTTAATTTTTTTAAATATATTTTATTGATTTTTTACAGAGAGGAAGGGAGAGGGATTGAGAGTTAGAAACATCGATGAGAGAGAAACATCCATCAGCTGCCTCCTGCACACTCCCTACTGGGTATGTGCCCGCAACCAAGGTACATGCCCGCAACCAAGGTACATGCCCTTGACCGGAATTGAACCTGGGACCCTTGAGTCCACAGGCCAACACTCTATTCACTGAGCCAAACTGGTTAGGGCTAATTTGATTTTTTTAATTATACTTATCAAAAATGCCATTAATTTGGGCAATTTGTATTGGGTGGGATGGTTGGTTATAAGCATAAAAGGGAATTGATTGTCTCATGTAACCAGGAAGTCCAAGGAGTACTGTTGGCTTCAAAGGCAGGCTTCTCCTTCTTCTCCCTCTTCTCCCCACCCTTCTACCTGAGCCCTCCCCTCCCATCCCCTTCTCTTCCTCCTTCTTCCATCTACGTGACAGTTCTACGTGACTCTGTTCTCTGCTAGCCTCTCTGCAGATAGTGGCAAGGTGTCCCTGGAAGCACTAAGTAGCAAGGTCTGTAGAATTCAAAATTCTAGTAAAAGGAATTTTCCCCAACAATGCTGGCAGAAGATCCTCCAGGGAAGAGTGATTGGTGTGGCTTTGATCATGTGACCATCTCTGAAGCCATCCCTGCACCCAGGGGAAGGAAACCTCCACCTGACTGGGCCTAGAGCCTGTACCCGCTCCTCAGCCATGGCTTAGCCCACCTGCACATAAACAGAACAAGATTTTTAAGGAATCCAAGAGGTATCTTTCTCCAAAGGAAAAAAAAAGGCTGGGCAGAAAGCCACCATGTTCACTACAGACCTTTCAGAAAACTACCTGGTGCCTGAAACGAGAAATCTATAAAGGAGATTTCAGTTAGATAACAGAGTGATTTGTCCTGGGAAAAAATAAAGCTGTGAATGGGGAACTTAAAACTGGTTTTAAGCACAGGCACTCCTGCTGGAGTGGAATAAAGGCAAAACTCCATGCTAAAAAGAACAGGAATTACAGAAAAATTACGATTGGGAAGACCCCTCAACACCCATGAAACTTCATAACTGGAACTCTAACAAACCAACTACAGTCTAATAAAAATCATGATGTAAATTTATAACAGGTTAAATTCCTAATACATAAAGAAGCACTATATAAAATAGCAGATTTGTTCATCCAACATGAGGCTATCAAGACAGAAGAGGACATAGGAAGGTTTGAGGCGCTGAGTGATGGAGACAGGAACAGCCACACAGAGGGGAGAGGCGCCGCACAGAAAGGAAGATTCTCTCTCCCGAGAAAGAGCCCTGGCCACACTGGACCAAGGAAAGGGACATAGAGAGACCATTTCCACTTGTGCCATTGCCACCAGTCATGAGGAGCTGGTCCCTGTTAAAGAAGCATCGCTGTGGGAGAACCGGCTGTTGATTATGTCACACGGAGATGAACTTGCCATTCATCTTTACAGAGACTTAAAAAGGAAGAAATAAGTTTCAATCATATTGAAAAGATAGTTGCTCATGTAAAAAGACATTTTGCCCAAATAAAGCATAATTAAATGGAGAGAGATTCTAGGGACCTTTAAAAGCAGGAGAGCTAGGCAACTTTCTGAGCTGACTCAGGGCATCTGGAGACGAAAAGAGCAAAGCTGTTTCTTAAAGTCCCTTCTATAACAATTCAGAAAGTTGAAATTCCAAGACATGTGGTTATCTGAATGGCAGCCATGCCAGTATGACTGATGTCTTCATGGAATTGATTGAATGCATTGCTGTCATCTTGGGATCAAAAAAAAAAAAAAATGATTTGAGCAAGCTGAGGCTGTAGGGTATATTAACTGACAATGTGTAACACTAATAATTGTCACGTATACAACAAGGAAGAACATTTGGTTGGAATGTCAGAAAGAAAAGATGGATGGCTGCCTCCTAAGAGTCCCGACAGGGTGGTCCTAACTTAATGAATGAACCAGGATCCGAGATCTGGCCTTGGCTGGCTGGATTCAGAAAGACTGATGCATGTCAATCAACTCACTATAAACCAGAGGGGTAATTTTTAAACAGACCATGGAGGAGGCTTTTTAATGGACAGGAACACTGCCTCCATCCAGGGCATCTTCTCCAAGGGAACAAGATGGATTAGTCATTGGAAGGTTGGTAAGTAGGCATGTCCAAGCACAATGGGAATCAAAACAAGGAGAAATAAAGTTTTTGAGAGCTGGATTCCCAAGGTCACGGTGAAAGCCCACCAGGCGCCCACTGCCCACTGCAGCAAACACCTACAGCAATCATAGTCAGCTTTCAGGCAGACCAGCCCCTCCCTGCACAACACCCATTTCTCCAGAAAAGACAAAATGACACATTAGGCTTCTTTCTACTAAACTACACATATATCCCCTCAAAATGAGCCACCATGTGTTGATAGTGTTTTGGGTGACAGAAACAATTACTTTTAGTTTGGTAATCTTCTGATTATTAGAAATAGAGACCCAGTGAGCCAGCTCAGACCCAGGATGCATGTGTGGTGATGGTGATAACCTCATCAAGATACAATAATAATAAGATCGGAGATCCCCTCCAAGCTGGAATGGGAGCCAGAGCCAGCACCTGGCCGGGGGGAGGTGGGCATCAGGAACCAGGGTGGCTCCAGAGCCCGACACTCACCCACACCTCCCTCAGGGCCTCTCGCTACCTCAGCACATGTCTGCTCTGCAGCCTGCCAGCCCTGCTGACCACAGACCGCGCTTGCTCAGGGCCTGCTCTGACCCCGATTAGAACCTCAAAGCACCTTTGAACGTTCTGTCCCCAAGGTTATCAAGCTAGATATTTCCTAGCTCCGTGTTATGAGAAAGAGAACCTGACTGACCGAATTGATCTTTTTTAGACTTTAAAGACAACAGCTGCTTAAGGATGTGCTGTTTTGGTCAGGAACCAGCCTCTGGCCCAGACACTGTGGCCAGGGAGGAAGAGAGGCCTTGTGTTTCGGAAAGTGGCAGCAGAGAGTGGACAGGAGGGGTTTCTCTTTCTTAAAGCAGATGGGGAGGGCGGGCCCAATGACAGACATCATGTATCCTCTTGGTTTCATCTTCTGGAGAGCTGTGCAAAGGTTTTTGTTGGTCCAGCTCTCAGAAGGTGACATCAGTTTCTTTATTCCCAGGTTCTCAAGGAAGCACCTGGCCATTGCCCCTCTGTTTCACCCACTAGTCTTTGTAAAGTGCCTTCTAATATGAGGTGTTCTATTTTATTATTTCTGATATTGTCAAATCCATTGATATTTTCTCTTAAGACTTTCTCCATTGCTTTTGTACTTGTTATTATAACAATAATAATGATGGGTTGTTCATAGCCTCCTATCTATTTAATGCTTTCCTAATTTTTCTTACAGTTTTCTTTTTATTATTCTATTTTTCACACTGGACTTATTTGGGATTTATTGAGGAATGTGGCATAACCTGAGGTTCTAAGTTGAATCTCTTTCAAAGAACCAATTTTCCCAACGCCTATTTCGTTTAATGAAATGCCTTAAAATAAAACGCCTTCCCCTCCTAGGAGAGTCATTGCAGGTTTCCGGGGGGCAGCTGATGCTTTCTAATCTCATCGCCAGAGTAATGTACATCTGTGGCAAGTTTCACGCGGGTATTTCACAAATAACTTGCCAGAGCTATTCTCATCAGATATCAGAATAACCTGCTGAAAAGCGCCAACTTGTATGGCAAGCAGGCAGCTCGTGCTGGGAAAGGCAGGCCTGTGTCTGAGTGAGGGTCCCTCCAGGCTCGGAAGGGAAAGATAGTTCATATAATGTTGTTTCATTTCTAAGGAGAACAAGTTATTTCATCATTGTACATTGATTAAAAAGGGGAATGAGTAACCGCAGATGAGGTAGAAGAGGGAGTGGGGGCTCTGTCATTGATGCTGAAAACACCAGAGGCTTTGCTGTGTCTACTGCTGACCACCCTGAGAGCACAGATGTGTCCCTTGCTGAAAACCGACCGCCCAGAGCGTTCAAACCTAGAGCATGCTGGGTGGGAGTATCTCTCCCCACGTGGCCATTCTGCTCAGGGTGGGGGTGGCCTTGGCTTGGTGTTGGTTTCATGTACTAGAGTAGCATGACCCCGCAGACCAGCCCTTCTTAAGGCATAGTCTGCACCACCATTTCCTTCAGCAAACCTAAAAGTACACTGCGCAGCTCCATGGCCAATGAGCTGGGTAAAGCGTGGACCTCAGAGGAGAGACCGAAACCTCAGGCAGACACATGTGTTCCCCCACGGGCCCCTGTGCTCCCTTCCCGAGGTGTCTGCCTGCTCTTGGGCAACATTGAAAGGGCAGAATGCTCTGAGCACATTCAGGCTGCATCGTTCATCAAGCATCTCATGGACAAAAGCCCAGCGCAGACAGCTTGGGTAGGGAGAATAATAAGAGCAGGAATCTGGGCGGCTTCCCAAGCGAGGCTGAAAAGGTGGCCCGGGGCAGGAGTGCTACAGAGGCCCCTGAAGTCTGCAGTCAGTGTTTGGACAGAGCTGGGGTGGCCTGCAAGGACTGGGAGTAAACAGAGGAGCTCGAGGTCAGCCATCACGTGTCTACGGGAGATTTTGGGCCTGAAGTGTCCAAGAGGTCGAGTTCCCACCATAATGAGAATAATGGCCAGCTTTGGTAGAGATGCTGCTGTTATCCTCTGATGAAACATAAAGAAGCAGAGGCCTGGGGGAGTTAGTAAACAAGCCCAATAATACTGAGCTCCTAAGGGATGGAGCCACAACTGGAGCCCAGTTTCTGATGGGGTCCCAGGTCAGTGCCCTCAGGTGGCAGGAATACCCACAGCCCAGCTCAAAAGGAAGTATTGGGCCCCTGTTGTACCCGGGAAATGCACATGCCCTCACTGAGTTCAAGCTGATGATAAAAAAAAGGAATGGGAGCCAGTGTAGGAAGCCTTTTCCCGCCTTTACTCCCAGGGAGATGACGAAGGAGGCAGAGAGCTGACTGGGAGGTGAGCAAGGGCTAAGTCAGTCCAGGAAGGGCAAGTCTATCTTCCTAGGGTCTCCCCTGGTCTGGAGTTTAGAAAGTTATGGAGTCAGTGGAGGGTTAGTTTTTGTCTCTTGTTAATTGTTCAAGTTATTCTTGTGTGTATACCTCTGTAGAATGTTCAAAGGCTACCTTATATACATATCAAAATGTAAGAGCCCCTCTTCATCTCCTCTCCCCCAGGACCAACCATGATCGCTCTCTAGAGGGGAGTAACCATTCACCACAATTCAGTGCATGTCCTTCCACCCCTTCTGTGCTTTTGTAGGTGCATAGATAGATGATGCATGCATACATACATACATACTTACATAGATGATAGACAAGCAGCAGACATGTACAAAGACGCCTTGTTTATTGCATAAATGGGACCATAATGTATAAGTTATTCTGCACTTTGCTTTTCTCCTTTAACAGTGATTATGGGTCTATCACTCACCAATTTTAGTGGGGCTATTTTTAAGTATGAATAAACCATAATTTATTTAATTACTCTCTTGTAACAGACACTTCATTTTTCCCCAATTTTTTTCTATCACAAACAATGCAAGTATTTTTTTTTTTTTTGTCTACGAGTTAGTGTTTCTTTGAGATAGATGCCTAGAAGTAGAACTGGTGAGAACGACAGTGGATGTATATTTTTAATTTTTCTGCTCACTCCCCAGTTCCCTTCCCAAACGTTTCATTAACATGTATTCCCATCAGTGTGTGACAGCACCTGTTCCCCCGCATCCGTGCTCATGCATAATAATATTATTCATTTTAGGTTTTGCCAGTTGTAGAGTAAAATATATATATATATATATATATATATATATATATATATATATATATATAGTATTTCATTATTGTCTCATTTTGCATTTCCCTGACAGCTGGTGGGATTGAGTGTCTCGCAGCCTTTGCCCATTGGGTAGCTGACTTTCTCTTATGCTTTGGAGGAGTTCCTCTGCCCTCTGGATATTGGCCTTGGTCTTGGGATGTGTAGCAGGTGTTATCTCCCACTCTGTCACTTGTTTTAATTTTCTCTCCAGATTTTTAGAAGAATCCTAGGAATTTGCTTTTCTCTAATCTTTAAAAGTTGCCTTGCATAAGATTGGATTGTCTGCTCTTTGGTATTGCAATTGTTCTTAGGAGTCATGCCTCACCATAACTCTGCCCCAAGGAAAATATCCAAGGAAGCCTCGGTCACATGCACAGGTCTCACTACAACATATGTGGGTCAGGACTGGGCATGGTGATTCCAGGTCAGCTGTCCTAATAGCCACTCCATGAATGAATGACTCCTGCATACAGATGCTTAAACCTGCTACCAGACCACAAGTCTCATGATTTTCCTGCTGAAAATGTGAGCTTTGTAATGAGGTAAAGACTGATTTAATCTATTTAATCTTTATTGAAGACATCTTTAATGATGCCTGAATATTTTTAAATTTTGATTTTTTTTTTTTTGCAAAATAACTTATTAACATATGTTGAGATGATTTTGAAGTCTAGAAAACCTCCTAATAAATCATTGGGATGTATTATCTAGCAACTCATTAGCAAATACTAGGGTCCTTTAGGGTACTCCCTTCTGTTGGAAGACAAAAGCAAATAATTAAGGAACGACTACAGAAATGGGTGATATACCTAATTTAACAGACAAGGAACATCAAAGATGTAAAGTTTATTAACTGTCTGCACCAATCATCTAAAGCAAGACCAGGTTAATGTTTACGGTTATGAAACAATGCCTCCCTGTAAAAATAGGGGGCAGGGTCATGAAGAGGAATCATGAGAATTTAGCTTCACCTCAACCCCAATGAAATAACCAAAACAAAACCTTTAACTCCCAGAACAGAGGTGACATCACATGCAAAAAGGGGTCTGAACTTAGGAGGCCCAATGCTGTATCCTCAGGGGCCAAGCTGAATCGGGGATGCCTTTGCCCTAATAGCCACTAACCAGGGTGTGGTGGTGACTCCCTAGGTGGGCTCAAGAAGACAGTGGCAGCAACACCTTCCTGCTATTGCCCTGGAAAGAGGGGGTGGGTTTCAGAGGAGTGAGTTCAGAGTCAGCTCTGACTCAAGCTGCTGCCAAAGCCACAAAGCTCTTCAAATGCTACAGAAGAATCCAAGAATGCCGATTCCAAACAAGAGAAACCCACTGAACAGAAGGGTTTGGTGGGGAGGGAAAAAGCGAATTTGGCAGCCGTCTGCCAATAGGAAGTTGGCCACCTTTACGCTAGAATTCTGGGTAATAAGTAGTAAGGATTACATTGAAAAGATTAATATCCCCGCACTCCCACTCAGAAACCTCTGAGGTTTACTCATCGCCAAACAAAAATGTTCATGCCCCTTAATCTAGCATTCAAAAATTCTTTCTCCATGTCGATATAATTATACTAACATTCACATACTTATATGGGAGATTGAGTGGCTTGTTTTAAAAAGGAGAGAGAGATGAAAATAATCATTTTATATATATGCATCTGCTTTACACTGCATCCAGGATTTTGTGTCCATGATAGTCTACAGAATGGTTTTATCACAATATTTTCTATTATTTTCTAGTTGATGGTATTTAGTTTATTTCCATTTTTCTGCCATATAAAACATGCTGCAATAAACACCCATGCACATATACTTTTATATACTGATGCTTTTACTTCTATGGAAACTCTTTCTTCTAAAGGACCAGATAGTAAATATTTTAGGCATTGTGGGCTTTAAATGGTCTTAGTTGCATATTCCTCTTCTTCTTTTACAACCCTATAAAAATGTAAAAACCATTCTTAGCTCACAGTCCAAAGCCATGCAAAACAGACCGCAGGACAGAATGGCCTGCCAGCCCCAATTTGCCAGTCCTTGGAATAGAGTCCTAGGAGTAGGATTTCTTCCTAAGTGTATTATAATTTTTGCTGCTTTTGTGAATGGAATATTTTTCTATTTCCTGAGATAGAAAAAAAAAAATCTATTTTTTAAAAATGTTTTCCTGTTCAGCCAGTGTTGCTCAGTGGTTGAGCACCCACCTATGAACCAGGAAGTCACAGCTCAATTCCTGATCAGGGCATATGTCCAGGTTGCGGGCTTGATCCCCAGAGAAGGGCGTGCAGGAGGCAGCCAATCAATGATTCTTTCTCATCATTGATGTTTCTCTCTCTCCCTCTCCCTTCCTCTCTGAAATCAATAAATATGTATTAAAATATTTATTTTTTTCCTTGCACCCAGTTATCTTACCAAATTCTCTTTTTAATTTTAATGGTCTTCTTCTTGCTATAGTTTCTTGAGTTTTCTAGAAATGCAATTATACTCATCGCAAAAGAACAATCTTCTAGTATTGACACTTAGTGGGGGTTTTTTCTTGTCCTATTATACTCATTGAATCACTACTAGCTAATACTAGTAACAGCCTGTCCTTTCTTGTTCTTGGGTCTAATGAAAATGGCTTAAGATCACACCATTTAGGATGTGTGATCATATGAGCAAAAGTACTGCCAGGCATCACCAGGTTCGGGCTGTGGAACTGCAGTCCTATGAACTGGGTGTGGGCGGACCTGCAGTGCTCTTGAGGCAGGAGAGGCCATGGAGAAACGTGGTGTTTGAGAACCAGCTGCTCGGCAGGATTACAGGGGCACAAATGTCTGAGGTTTGATGAGGGATGAAGTACAGTACAAATAGAATTGGCTCATGAGCTGGGTGAAGGACAGAGATTGAGTCTGTCTGACAATGAGAAAGGGAAATAAAGCAAATATTATGGATGTAACTTTTCAGCTCCGACTGTACACATGGCCAGTGAGATGGACACATTCCAGTTCTGGGCAAAATGGAATAATCACACTCCATCCTGTCTCTCCTACGGAAGTCAACTATAAACACACTAAAGGCCCAATGCACAAAGATTCCTGCAAGAATGGGCCTTCCTTACCCTGGCTGCCAGCACCACCTTCGCTCTGGCCAGAGCCACCTTTCGCTCCATCCCAGAGTCGCCTTTCCGCCTTCCCATGCTGCCCAGAGGCCCAGCGTGGCTGGGGCGGTGTGGAACACCTGTGTCCTGCCCCGCCCCCAGCTTCTCAGTGCCTGCATATGCAAATTAACCGGCCATCTTTGTAGGGTTAATTTGTATACTCACTCCTGATTGACTGGTGGGTGTTGCAAAGGTACCGTCAATTTGCATCTTACTCTTTTATTAGTGTAGATGGAGCAGCAAATGAGAACCCAGAGAGCTATCGGTAGCAGACAGCTTCAGGAAGGAGACCAGAATTCAAAGTACCAAAGATTATCCAGGTTAGGGCCCATGGGAAATCTTCCGACAACAGTGACAAGCTGCAGCCACCAAACAGAAGTCTAGAACTCTGATGGAGGAGATCCCTCCATTCTCATCGGAGGGGCTGTGGTACCAAAAAATGGGCAGACTTCTCATTGCGTTTCCTCTCTGTCCTCCCACCACACGGCCCCAGATGCAGACATAGTCATGGGAATCACCTGGCAGGATTGAGGAGTCCAGGCGTGGGGCTTTAGGGTTATAATGTGTCAGGTAGATCACAGAGGGGAAGGAAATCAAGACAATGATTCCAAGAAGCTGTTTACGTAAACTCCTGTGCTCACTTTCAAACCGAGCGTGCGCGGATCTAGAGAGCATCCCAAAGGCTTGGGCAATCCTA
Organism: Corynorhinus townsendii; assembly: GCA_026230045.1. Classification (NCBI taxonomy): domain Eukaryota; kingdom Metazoa; phylum Chordata; class Mammalia; order Chiroptera; family Vespertilionidae; genus Corynorhinus; species Corynorhinus townsendii. Next base: position 92,033,662 of record JAPDVU010000004.1, read on the forward strand.
CTACAGGGATACTCGTACCCAGGTCCCGTGCTGGCTACTGGACTGCACACACATGGGATGGAAGTGACTAGCACTGCAAGGCCTTTGAAAACAGAGCTGATGTGGAATCGGAACCCAGAGAAGGCTTATTGGAATCTGTGGCCGGAACCTAAGCAGATTGACTGTCTGCTGAAATAAACAAATCGAAATAAGTAGTCTTAGAATTTAAACAAGACCCTGAAAATGTTCAGGATGTGACCCAAAATTATGTGTCATATAAGAAGAACCAAGAAAATCTCAACTCACAAGGGGAAAGACAATCAGGAGATTCCAGCCCCTACATGACTCAGGGTTAGAATCATCAGACAGAGACAAAGCAGCTCCTAAAACTATGCTTTGAGAATTAAGAAAGACCCTCTTGAAATAAACTAGAAGGTAGAAAGTATCAAAATGTCAAAAATGTAAAGAAGAATCAAATGGAAAAGTAAAACCAAAAAATAAAATAGCAAATGGACTCATGAGAAGAATGAAGATGACAAAGGAAAGAGTTAGTGACCTTAGAGAATAAATAGCAAGTATCTCATATGAACAACAGAGGAAAAAATATTTTTTAAATGAACATGTCAGTTGATTGTTATGTGAGAGTAGAATCTGAGGGCCCTAGTACAAGTGGTCGGCAAACTCATTAGTCAACAGAGCCAAATATCAATGGTACAATTGAAATTTCTTTTGAGAGCCAAATTTTTTAAACTTAAACTTCTTCTAATGCCACTTCTTCAAAATAGACTCGCCCAGGCCATGGTATTTTGTGGAAGAGCCACACTCAAGAGGCCAAAGAGCCGCATGTGGCTCTCGAGCCCCAGTTTGCCGACCATGGCCCTAGTAGATTTAGTAGATGCGGGGGAAGGAGGGGAGTGTTAAAGCCAAAAGTAATGTGTTGTAGATTTTGTAGGATTTTAATAAGCAGAGAAGATAGTTTAAGGGATTAAAATTAAGGGAAAGAAGACAAATGAGCTGGCATCTTGAGGAGAAGGACAAATCAAAGAAATAATTTGTGAGAGAGACTTTTGCAAGTCTAGCTCCACCAGGACCGATTTGGAGACAGTTTATCAGAGATGATTATCTATATATAATTTCCCTTTGTATGGTCAACTCAGCAAAATCTATGGGTTTCTTAAACATGCCTGGGGAAATACCTCGATCTCCGTCCCTCTTTAGACTACTGGCTTATTTTTTAGTCTCTCTCCACACAGCACTATCTCATCAAGCTCCCCCGGCCAGGGGTGCCTTTCCCTGACTTCCTAAATAGCTGCAGGGTCTGCCTGGTGCAGCAGGCTGAGCGGCCGGCTAAGGAGGATGCACTGTTTGGATTGTCCTAGGATATGTCCTTGGAATGGCTTGAGTCCCTTGTGCTCCAGATGGTGTCTACGTCTTCAGGGTTGGTCCAAGTGGCATTTGCCATTATAGCAACACATTGTCACTTCCCACTGCAGCAAGGGAAAGCTGATCTTCATGAAGAAAGAGTTAAGGAGCTTCTGGCAGCAGAGCTTCCTTTCCAAGGTGTCATCCCAAAAAGGGAAGCTGAGGCAGCAAGAGAGAGTAGCTCACCCCAGCCTGTAGAACATGAGCCAAGGTCTGGGCAATCTGTTTTTCTATTAAAATATGGTCAGCAGGAAACTAGGAGCTACTGTAGTCATTCCCAACCACTGGACCAATAAACCTGGTCCCCAAAATGCCAGCCATGCCGATATGAAACCAGGCAGAGGACTGGCTAGAATATTCCATTTCCTCTGCCTCTCTCTTTGCTGAGTTGGTTGCCAGAGAATTATCTGTGTTTGTAAGAGACTATATTAGCTGAAGAGGTAGTAATCTTTTCAAACAAGGAGGATGAAGAACAGATGGTGTCAGACTCCACTCATACCTGTGTGAGCACACTAGCGCCACTCCATCTGCGAGCACCTTCGCTCTTCCTGAGAGATGCGCCTGGGACAAGCCAGTGCTAGGGAGTTAACAACCCCCCAGGAGGCCTCAGCCAAACACTGTTGGAAGTTGGTGTACACATACCCTCCTCCCTCACCCCCGGGACAGACAACTCAGAGGTGTGTGTCCTACCTTGTCCCCCCAATGGGATTGAGTTCTTGTTGCCCTTGTAGCTGCTTTCCCTTCCTGTCTCACTCCTCCACTTTCTTAGCAGTTTATCCAAGGATGACTTCTCAAAGGAACCACTTGTACTAGGGTCTGTTCCTGGGAGAACCACACTGAGAAAGGTAGAGGGCCACCGTAGCTCAAACATGACAATGGGGACTAGACCTGGATCATTGGGGCAGGGCCTGAGCGAACTGAAGTGAGTTAGAACCTGCAGGAAGGCCTCTGGCTCTTTGGCAGCTTCCAAAAGTAGCTGTCCATCCTGATAATGTCACACGGTTAAGAATTCAGGATGTTCTGCTTGCCATCCAGACAATTAGTTGTTCTTTTCTAGCTGTTTATGCAAGATCTTAGTTCACCCGTCATTCATCCATTGTATTAACATAGTTGGTGATTTCCTAAGATTCAGGTAAAAACCACCAATTCCACTAAACGCCTCCTCGTTGCTAAAATAACAACCCACAAAGGCTCATTGGCATTAGTCCTCTGACACGTAATCTGGGGAAGCAGATTTCTGCAATTCTGTGGTACAGAAAATCATTACCTCGAGCAGATGTCTCCAGCAGACAACATCCCAAAGGCTCCTGAGCGAAGTTCTCTCCAGAAACCGCACATCACACGTCTTCACCCATCACTGGAATTGACTCTGAAGAGAAAAGAGTATAAATATTCATCACCGTGAAGCAGGAGTCAGGTCTGCTTCCAGTGGCCAGTCAGCATCGAAATCCTTGTGAACAAACCTGCATGGGTTCGTAAACATGCCCCATCGCCCTGGCCCATCCTGCCACACGCACACACGAGTCCTCCCCAGCAAGAGTTGTTTTCCGCTGAGGTCTTGCACAATAAGGAACAGTCCTTGGATTCCTCTGTTCATTCCTTGGCCGCTTCTTGGACCCCCTGATGCTGACCGAATCTAGATCAGGTGTGTTTACTTTGGACCCCACAAGGCCTGGCCAGTGTGGCCAGCACGGAGCTGTCTGAAAAATATTAGCTTTTGATATTTTAAGAAGGGTGAAAAAGAACAAATTTAACCAGATTTCATGTCTTCAGCAGTTTGTAGTTCGGATTGGCATCAACTAGGAATATGAGCGCCCAGGCCGTGTCTGAAGGAATGCTGTCCTGTTCCAGAGTGCGGGCCTTCTTGCCCCCGCCCGCTCAGCAGCCCGTTCTTGTTCCCGGGGTAGGAGCAGCACCTTGGAAATTTCTCCCACAGAGCCTCAGCAGCCCTGGCACCCCCAGCCTGTGACAGTTGGGCAGGGGTGCACCTCCTTTTTATTCCCAGATTATTATGGCCCAAGTCCCTACAGGCATTACTGCTAAAAATCCATCCACTCGTCTCAAAACTAATCCCAGACCATTCCTGCGAGCGTCTCCAAGGACAGCTGCTTGAGTGCTCTGCTGTGTGCCCCTGGGGGTCCTCCTTGCTTCCCTCACCTTCCTCTGTGGGGCCGTTCTCTGGGCTTGCTGTCCTCTGATGGGGGCAGTGCTGGGCCGCGTGTCCAGCCCCGGGCCCTGCTTCCCTGGCAGCCGCATCCAACAAGGCCAGGCCGACTCTTACAAGACTTTACTGGAGGCTTGGGGCTGGTGGAAATGCTCCTGGGAAAGTAGGTAAAAACCAGTCTGGAAGTGGGGCTCTTGGAGGGCCTTGACCCAGTGGCTGTGGGGTCTCCTTTTTGGTGGCCTCCTTGTCCCCTCAGCAGGTGCTCCAAGCAGCCAACTTCTTTGGCCTCCAGGCCCAGCTGCCTCTTCACACAGTCACTCCCTCCAGGACATTGTCAGGACTCACAGCCTGCCACAGAGTTTGGAGCACTTTGTTTGTCCAAACTCTGGGCTATTCAGTCTTAAATGACACAAGCAGGTCACTAACCCAAGTGGGCTGCACTCAGTGACCAGCCCCTGGTCTTATCTTTCATCAAACGTCATGTTTCTCAATGGGGACTCCATGGCCTGTTGAGAAGAGCCATTCTTAATCACGCAGGACCGGGCGCAGCCCACTAAATACCAGTAGTGCTTTTCCCCTGTTACTATGAGCGTGACTCAGTACCTGAATGGGAAGCCCCATTCACGTGCAAGGTGAGGACAAGAATAAGGCCTGCGTGTCCATCTCACCGGGGTCTGTCTTCTCCTCCCAAAGTGCTAGAGCAAGTGCTTGGACAAGAACACACCCCTGCCATCTGTATTAGTCACGGTTCCCAGAGAAACAGAACCCATAGGATGTGTGTGTGTGTGTGTGTGTGTGTGTGTGTATGTGTGTGTGTGTGTGTTTATGGAGACAGGGACAGAGACAGAGAGAGGAGAAACTGATTTATTTTAAGGAGTTTCCTCATGTGATTATGGAGGTTGGCAAGTTCAAATTCTGCAGGACAAGTCTGCGAGCTGAAGACCAGGGAGGAGTAGATGTTGCAGCTCGAGTCCCAAGGCAGTCTGGAGTTTCTTCCTCCTCAGGAGACCCAGGTCTTTCTTCTCTTAGGTCTTCCTCTGGTTGGATGAAGGCCATCCACCTTCTGGAGGGCCGCCTGCTTTACTCAAAGTCTACTGGCGTCAATGTTAATCACATCTAAAAGCAGCATCTACACTGGTGTTTAGACAAACATCTGGACACCATCCCTCAGCCAAACTGACCCATAAAACTAACCATCACACCATTCAAGAACAAACACTGCTCTTTAGGCACGGGGCAATCTACCTGCAGGTTTAGAGGGAGGAGCATTCTCCTTTGTGCGGAACACGGTTCTGCTAAAGAAATACCCAGTCTGTGTTTCTGAACCCAGAGCACCTAACTCTTAGCCGGAAGCACCTGCATTTGGGTTACATTCATTTTCAGAGCTTCCCAAAGAATGGTCCAGCTTAACCTTCCATGTACAGGACTCACATGGTCCACTGAATTATCAAAATACCTCAAACAGAACTGTATTTGCCTCGAAGATAATATCCAGACTCTCCCATAGAAGGCAGAAGCTGCTCCTAATTATGAAACTTTTCATCTTCCCAAGTTCAAAGAGTGACAATCTGCTCTCCTCTGGCACCTGTCAGACCCCGGAGCAGCTGATGGCCAGTTAGTCCATGAGCTGAACGGAAAGCAGCCAGTGCTGCAATGAGAATTCTCCACGGTTGCTGTGCCCTGGGGCGTCACTGTCACATCTCCTGATTCACGGAGTACAGCTGTCCATCCCCCCCGGCCACAGGGGACCTGAGCATCCCTGTGATAGGAAAATCCATAACCTAAAACTAAGACTTTATGTGAGAAAGAAAAAAAAAAAGTTTGCACTTGCAAGTAAATCTATGAAAGACCCTATGAATAGTTTATATTCACCAAAACAAAACACTAAAGGACGTACAATAACATCTAATTCATCTTCAATTTGCCACAATGGGTTATGTATATTTAACTTCCATTTGCCATCCCTTATACACTGCAAGCTTTTCAGGATCTCTTTCCCCTCAAGTTTCAACGTGAAGCTTGTAAATTATTTTTATCTTTGCATATTAAGGCAATTCCTCCTATATGTCTGTTTCTTCTCTGAGTGCTGACTGCCTTCCTGCTGTCATCCCTAGGACTTGTTGCCTCAGAGCCTCAGTACCAAAACCGGTGAGGTCAACCCCGCCCCCGTCCCCGCCCCAGCCCTGACCCTCACCCTCAGGATGAATGGAGAAGTGGGTATTTCCGCCCTCAGCTCCCTTCATGTCTTTCAAACCTTCATCACAATAACCTGTCCTCTGCTTTGGCTATCTGTTTTGCCTCCTTATTCTAGTTCTAACTCCTGGGTCCCCTTATTCTCCACTTACCCCACAATGTCCAGCTTCCACCCGCTGGGCCTGAAGTCTGTACAGAAACAGAGCCACGCACACTAGCATTTCACGTGGGCAGAACTCAAGCTCAGGGCGCAGACACTGTTTTCTCTGAATCTCGTGGTCCCTGAAACTCATCCTCCGCAGCCTTCAGCAAGCTCACGCCTGCCCACCTCCTGCTGCCCCTCTCCCCGGAGACGAGGTTTGGTCGTAACAGAAACAACAGTGGAAAGAATCCTGGTGCTATTTTCTGCAAGAAACAAAAATGAAGGATGAGGGTAGGAGTCATCCCCATCCCCAGCTCTGAAAACATGACTATTAGACCAACATTTCAAGCAAGCTTATGAAAGAGTCATTTACTTCCGATTCTGAAATCAATCCTATTTGACTATGTTAGGGAATATGGAAGATCCTGTTGCCAGTGAAAGTAGCAGTGAATTTGAGGCTGAGTGATTGGAAGGCAGAGGCTGACAAGGTTGTGGTTGGAGTCAGGGGCTGCCAAAAGGCTGAAGCTTTGCTCTGGGGAGCCCTGCGCTGTGACTGTTGCAAGGACTGTCCTCACTGGGGGACAGAGGCACCTCAGTCTAGTCCACTGGGCCCTAGATAGCTTGTTAGTTTAGGTCTTACGGATGCCTTCAGAAAAGAGGAAGGGGGAATGCCAATGTCTTAGCATATTTGACCATAACCAAGGCCTTAGAAATGATTGCAATGGTTTGCGTTCTTCTGTCTTCCATGCAGTATTATTTTCTATATTGCAAGCCTCCCTCCCACCCCCTGCACCTTCGCCACGGTAATTACTTTCACTACTCCACCACCACTACTACCCCGCTTACTGTGCACCTGCCATGTGCCAGGCCCTGTGCTGGGTGCCTTATGTACATTTCTCCAATGCTCCCAGCAACCTTGCATGAAGGTGTTATCATCCCGTTTAAACGAAGAATTGAAGCCCAGAGGCATGCAGTAGCCCGAGGTCACAGGTAGTTGGTGGCTCCTGCTCCCAAAGCCCATGTTCTTCCCACTAAGCCAGGCCCAGGCCTCCCTCTGCTACTTCTCCTGCCATTGTCCATTGCTCCTCCTCCCGAGTGAGCCTCCATGGAGGTCCCGTGGTCTCTGCAGGCCAGACGCCCTTCCCTGGCTTCCCACCTCCACTGTGACTCCCTAGGGTCCCCACTGGCTCCTTCCCTGGGATTTGGCACCCTTTGGCTTCCTCAGATGACCCTCCTGAGTTGCGCTAATATATCCCAGCCCCCCCCCACCCCCCACCCCACAGTAAGTGACTGCAGAAATAGAGCCCAGAAACCCATGTGGGTTAGACAGAGGGCCTGGCCCTCTGCAACAAGTCTATGCAGCACATAAAACATGACGAACCTGACAGCTGAAACCGTTTCCATTTGATTTTGTCTTCAAATTTATAACCCCTTGGACACGTTCTCCTCATCTCCAGCCCCTGCAGCTGGACAGCAGCCCCACATCAAGGAGCACCGGCTGTTACCCACAGGCCAGCCGGCAGCTTGCCCAGCCCCGGGCCTTAACTGGGCACGTTTCTCTCTGCTGACTTTTTTTAAGCACTAGCTGATGTAAATTAATAGAATCAATCTTTATCTTGCAGTGTGAGAGTTTATTATTTATATCAAGGAGCCATGTAAAACTCACTGTTTGCATGTTTCAACCCATCTAAAAATTATATACAGGGTGTCCCCAACAGTGTATACCCACTTTAACAGCTGATAGCTCAATGTTGAAAATGAAATGCATTTTAATTAACACTGCCTTTATAATGATTCAAAGTGTGCATATACATTGTTGGGGACACCCTGTCTATTGCCAGATCACACATCTTCATGCTTGGATTTTATTTCACGCCCTTAGGAGAGCCCTGCCCTCTACCTCCACAGTCACTTAGGGGCCCATACAAACCAGCCTCAGTGAGAGAGGGCTTTGGGAAGAGGTGGAATGTACTGACCCCACCCTCACTGGCACAGAGGAGCCTTGAGTATAAGAGTCTAAGGCCATGCTGCATGGGCCCTCCACTCACCCCAGCCAGGGCCACATCTGCAAGTGGAAGGAAGGGCTATGGTCTGCAGCTCCTCCTCCAGGGCAGGCCTGGGAGCTGGTTCTGTCCCTCCGTCGCTGAGATAAGAACACCTAAGCAGCTAAAGCAGCATCTCTTGGGCAGGTGCCCACACAGCCAGGAGCCCTCAGCTCCCAGAGGTGTTTTGTATTGAACAGTGCATGCTGGTAGCTAAACTGAAATTTTTTCTGTGCTTACCTACACGCACATTTGTGTGAGCTTTTAACAAATGAGCTTATTTGCTTAATTCTCAGAACTGTTTATAGAATATTATCACATTCTGGAATAGTGATATTAATAAGCTCCTTAGCTTAATTAAGCATAGACAGAGCCAAATGCCTAAGCTTCAGACAGAGTGTGCTAATCTTGTGTGATTATAGTGATTACTTGGGTAGCCAGAATGAAAATCCCATAGAAAAAGAAACCGGGTCTCCCAGACATGGTATAATTTGATCATTTTTATAAATGAGAGCACCCCCCCCCCAAAATGTGATCCCCATGCCCTCCCCAGTGGTAAGAGGGGAGCGGTCTGGAAGCCCAGACTGCTGTCTGCCGTTTCAGCCTGAATTGAAATGCTCATCAATTACGAGGCGCACCTCCTCTGCAAGACGGGGTCAGAGTGACGGGCGCTCTTGAGAAACCCGAGGGGGTGTGGGAGGAATCACGTCAAGTTACAATGTTTTTCTTCAAATTATTATCTTTGAGAATGAACTGCTTTTTCCTCTCTCTGTGACTTAGTAACATTACCAAATATGGTGTTTGGCATCCTAAATGGAAGAAGACTCTGGAATTCTGGACAATTGAAGTGTCATCTTGGTATGATAACGCATTAAAGTGTTCGCTCAGCACTGAGGCCATTTCCAGTCTGTGCTTGATGCCTCATCACTGGGCCTTTCTCCTTGGGGACCCCAGGAGGCACCTGTCTTCCTCGCCCCGAAGGAGGGCGAAGGCGTCTCAGAGACTCCCCGCCCAGGCCAGGGGCTCGCTGCTGCTGTGTGGGGCTCCTTCTGACATGCCATCGTCACCACCACCCCTTAATCGGCAGGCTTCTGGGCAATGACAAATAAGCCCAGATGAGTCACTGCCCCAACCCTGTCGCTGAGACGGGTCGTGAACATTTCAGTCAGCACCTGTGACGGATGCGTCACATGTGTGGCAGGTGCCCCAGCACAATTTTCAGCACGCTCTATAACACCTCATTTTCCTCTCAAGGAAGGATATTGCAATGGCTTTTTAATTTTTTATTTCTTTTTATCAATATATGCAAATATACTTTTACATAAAATGTAAGTCAGACACACTTATTAAAGCACGATTTTTTTCTCATCTTACTTGGCGCTGCCTCTTCTATCCAATTCATCTTCCACCATCAGGTAACCCATCATAATAGCTCTGTGGCTGTCCACTCCCATCACCTTCCTGCTCATAAGATCATGCGTATATGCACACATGACACGCGCATACATGCACATGCATGCACACGTATGTGTGTGCACACACACGTAAGGCTCTTGCCGTTGTTTGACCAAGAACAGGATCATTTACACCTTTTATGCCATCATCTCTTTTGTTTCCTTTACTGTCTTTCCCTGCTCTGTTGAATTGTTAAAATTTTGCCATTCTTTCCCCAAAACCCTCCCCCCATCTTTTTTTCTGATCCTCTGTCTATTTGGATGTATTTTTATTTTTATTGAGTTAAAAAGCAATTACAACATGTCCGTAGTTATTACAAATGCATCCTCCCTGCACCCACTTCCAGGGCTGCAGCTTGGTGAACCCCCATCGGACATCCCCTCGACTTATCTCCATCGGGCATTATTGCTTAACGTTTCACACACACACACACACACACACACACACACACACACGAGTTTTATGGTCAATAGTTAATATTTTATTTGTTACTATGCTCATCATTGTCCCTCTTATCCCACATATCTCTGCTTATTTTTCTTCTTATTGGTCACAATAATAATGTTTACACTTCCGCACTTCATATGCTAGGCACTCTTCTAGGCACTGTACCTATGTGACCTGATGCAGTCCTCACAGCAGCCACTGTTATTACCCCTACTTTTCACTTGCAAACACACCCACAGCAAGTAGCTCAGCGGGGCAAGCCAGGGCCCTGGCTCGGACCCCAGGCACCCGACCTCGTGCGCAGCTGCCTCTTGGCTGAGGATTCCTTGGGGCAGGGGCTTCTGTGGGTGGGATATGCTTAGTCCCCTCATCACAGAACATGTCTTTATCGCACCTTCGCCTGTGAATGACAGTGTGACAACCTACCAAATTCAAGTTGACGGCACTTCCCTCCGTTGTCTCCTGGCACCTGTTGTCACAGACGTGGTGCTTCCGGGGCAGGTCCCCTGGAGGCTAGTGGCGTGGCCCCTCCTCCCTGAAGCCCTGTGGTTTCCCAGTGACGCGTCTGGGGTTGGGTTTATTGACACCCATCCTGCTCAGTACTCGAGTGCTTTCTTCAATTTGGAAAATCCCAGCTGCTGTCTTTTCAAATTTCCTTCTTCCCTCGGCCCATCTCTGTCTTCTTCCAGAACGCATGTTAGACGGACGGGAAACCTTTCGGTAGCTTCCCCGTGGCTTTGGCTGCTCTTTCCCATGTTTCTCTCTTCTGTGTTTGGATGAGTGTTTCTATACTATCTTCCAATTCACTGATTTGCCTTTAAAATATGTCAAGTCTGTGATTTATTCCCTCGTTCCTTCTATTGATTTTTTTGTTTCCAGCACTCTAATTTTTATTTCAAAATTCCTTTCTATTCACTTATTATTTTCTTGACACCTATTTGTTGCATGATTTCTTTTATTTATTTTTTAATGTATTTTTATTGATTTTTTACAGAGAGGAAGGGAGAGGGATAAAGAGTTAGAAACATCCATGAGAGAGAAACATCGATCAGCTGCCTCTTGCACACCCTCTACTGGGGATGTGCCCGCAACCAAAGTATATGCCCTTGACCAGAATCGAACCTGGGACCCTTCAGTCCACAGGCCGACACTCCATCCACTGAGCCAAACCAGTTAGGGCTGCATGATTTCTTTTAAGGAAAGCGTACGCTTTGATTCATCTCTGAGTATTCTCAGCACACTTACCTCAATATCTGTCACGGAAGTACAGGCTGGCCCATCATCACGGCGAGCAGCCCTCACATCAAGTATCAGACCCGCTGCACCCAGCAGGGCAGTCTCCTCCCGGCCGTATCAGACTGCGCACTCCAGGACGGTCCTCACAGCACTGCTTGTGTTTGGGAGTGGGAGGCAATTCACCTCTTCAAACCTCAGGAAAGGAACATAAAATGTCGGGGTGCACACTGTGGGGTGTATGCTGCAGTTAGTAACTGAGAATTAGATGCTCATAAAGCAAAATGAGTAGATGTCAAAAGCAGGACTGATAAGTAAGAAACAGAATGAGAACTGTAGCTCAATAAAAAACTGTAAACCAGACGGTCAGAATGCAAACAATAAAAGTGTGTGTGTCCAGGAGTTAGGCTGCCTGCCCATTGGAGGAAAGGGGGGTGGGGATGGATGGGCTGAGGCAGCATAGAAATGTGCACATGCAGGCATGCAGACTGCTGAGGACCGTGTCATGGACTGGAGAGCAGGACTAATTCATCCTCTGAGCTTCTGCATCAATAAATGTCTTGATCTGCCTGTCCAGGAAATTACTTTCATCTGTAACGAATTCATGTTCCAACTATTGATTTTGCTATCTTTTCCAGCATTAGATTTCTTCATATATTTTGGCATTTGGGTGAGCAGGCCCATTTTTAATGAAACACATTTTATTTCTTTCTCTCTGTGTCCCTTTGTGCTCACCCCTCTCTGACAGACCCTGAAGGCCCCCCGTCCGGAAGTGGCGGTTAACAGTGGTCATTGGAGGGACACTCCAGGGCAGTGCTGGGCTGTGGTCGACCTGGCCATGGAGTCATGGGCAGCTGGACTTCCCAGCTGGAGAGGGCTGACTTTGTCCCTTTCTCCCTCCCTGAGTGCTGTGGGCTGTAAACCAGAGCCCCAAGCAGCACCTGGCAGCACTGTTTTCTTCTCAGTCCCCTTTCACTCACACGCTGGGTGATGGGGGTCTCACCCCAACCTGCAGCTTCAAATTTTGATCCAGGTCTCATCCCCTGAGTCGCGTGTGCCCTTTTAGTCACCCTCCCTGGCCCCAGGTCCCCAAGCCCTGCAAGCTGAGGCCTGGCTCCACTCGCCGTTTTGCATCTCTGTCTCATGTCCAGGCTTCAGAAATATGTCCTGTCATCTAACCCAGCCAAGTTTTCTTGATAGTCGCTCCTTTTTTTATTTTATCCACCACAGCTACTGTAGAAAGAGGTGGTTCTCCTGTCTCCATAGATATTCAAATGATTCAAGCAAGTTTAGATAAAACCCGATGAAAAGTAGATTAACAAGGAGAAGAGGCGTGGAAGGATTTACACACCCCTGCTTGTTGGCAATTCATCTCAAGGTTACACATTCTTGTTAGGGTAAGCCCATCACTTTCACAAATAGCCTTCCCCAGAGCTTTTAACGATCACCGAGGTCCCTGGACTTCAGTATGAATAGACTCAGTCGCCCCATCCCAACCCTACACCTCCATTCAAGCCCCCCTTCCCAGCTCTGCCCCAACCAATGTATACCTGGCCTCATGTTGCCCAGCAGTCTAGTCTTCTTTGGCTGGAATGCCTTTCCCAAGGCCACCTTAACAGATCTGCCCTTTGGGGATCTACTCAAGTCTCACCACCAGTAATGATGCCTTTGCTAATGCCAACTACCCACCTCTCCCTCCTCTAAACTTATCTCTACTGTCGATTTGACATTTAGCCACCAGGACCTGTCATCTTATGTACGTAATATCTTTTCAGTGTCAGAAAGTGCCTTAATACTTAAAACTCGTGAGGTGTATCGGCTGTGCAGGTCTGCTCTCCCTTAATGCTCCCAGAATCCTGAGAGACTGCAAAGCAGATGGTTCCTCAGTTACAGCATTATTCTCATTTTTTCAAATGATACCATTGAGGCTTAGAGAGGTTAAGTAACCTGCCCAACTAGGAAGTGGCAGAATTGGGATTTGAGCTGAATTTTGTCTATCAACAAATTTGTAATAATTTTCTACTATAATCAAAATGGCAAAGAGGTTGGCTTCACCTCAAATCCAATCCAAGTGGCTGGTTATAGCTGCCCAAAGCACTGTGTCAAAAAGCCGAACTCAGCCTGACCAGTGTGGCTCAGTGGTTGAGTGTCAACCTATGAACCAAGAGGTCACGGTTCGAATCTGGTCCAGGCACATGCCCAGATTGTGGTCTTGGTCCCCAGTGGGGGGCATGTAGGAGGCAGCCAATCAGTGACTCTCTCTCTCATCATTGATGTTTCTATCTCTCTCTCCATATCCCTTCCTCTCTGAAATCAACAAAAATATAACAAAACAAACACACACAAAAACCCAGACAAACTCAGGCTCAGCTTGAAAGGGAACCATCCACAATGAAGGAGCAGGGTCAGCGTGGGTCCAGCTATAACAGAAAAGCACTCGGCCACCTGTTTACCGTCCCGTTGCTTGCTAACTTTCCTGAGCTAGGAGAGCATTTACTTCCAGTTGCATTTACATTACATGTACAGGAGCATTTGCAGTCTACAGCCCTTGGAGCATAGAGCTTACCCTATAGCAGATGAGCGTCAATATTTCCCGCCTGTGGCTGCATTGACACCCTCACGCTCAGTGAGGCCCAGCAGAGACAGGCTCTCACAACCTGCAACAGCCCCACCAGGGGCTGTGAGTGAGCAGCTCTGCTCTGGACCAGCTGAGCAGCTTGGCTCGGTAACTGATTCCAAACTAACATGCATGCAAAGTACAGTGTGAAGCTTAAGGAAAACTGTTTGACCCAGAAGAATGAACATCAATGTGAAAAATAAGTGGTAATACTTTTCTGCATGGTGATAATACTTTTCACACGCACGACTTGGTACAGAGAAACCGAATGCCATGCGGAACGCACACCCTGCATGTGGTTATTCCTAAGGTCATGCATCTCCTCTGGGTACCCCCCACCCCATCATATGTGATAATTCCTGATTTCCTATATCTCAAGATTCCTGGGAGGATCAAGGGATAAGGGACCAGCGTTATCTGATACACCACCCCATTACCTGCTGCTGCCATCCCTGCTCTGTCAATTAGTGAATCGGAAAGAGAGAGGCATTTCTGGCAGGTACTGCTGTCAATTACTGGAGACAAAATGGTCAATTACCACTCTTCTCCAAGCCAGCTCTGCTTCCCTCCCTAGCCTCCCTCCCGGACCACCTCCTGCCCCGGGCCAGGAGTTCTGTTTCCGTCTCATCGCTTTACCATACCTCGGGATGGGGACGTGTCCAGGAACCCAGGCCAAGACCAGCAAATGTATCACCATGCTCATGACAGCAAGCTGCATGTGGAGCAAATTCTACAGCCCCCACCCCCTCAGCTCCTCCCTCTGCCAAAAGCCAGGGTGCTATAAGATGCCGCCGATTGCAGACTTATCTCCACATGAGGAATGGTCCTGTTGGCAAATGCAATTGGGTATCAGCCATTGGGCTATTTTTAGAAGCTTGTTTGGGAAGATCTCAAAAACAAAAATTGCCCTGTGGTAAGAGATGTTAGCCAATTCGCCAAAACAGTATCAGTAAAACATTTTAAACGTGCCATTAGCAATATGGAGCATCACGAAGATGGGCCTCTTGTCCCCTAGGAATGCTGACTGTTCCGCAAGCAGGTAGGAAGTCTGTGGCATTTATAGAACGTTCAGTCCTGGTGGCCAAATCCTGTCTTTATTCACACAAGCAGCTCTTCCCAGGCTGGGGCTGTGGAGGTCCTTGACCCGGTCCTTCCGAAGGCGCTTCCCAGGGTCTGGCCGAGAGAGCTGTCATTCCAGCTGGACCTGGAGGTCATGACAAGCCAGGATGAGCACCCACTGGGGGAGTGCATGAGGCAGGGGCACGTCGTCGGGGAGACCCAGGTCAGGGAGGCCCGTGGTGGGGAAGGCAGGGGTCAAGGAGGCGCCACAGGAGCAGGTCACCGGCAGTGTCACTGGGAGGAGGTGCCCAGCTCCTGGGTGGCTCCTGCTGCCAGGCCCCTGTGCCAGGCCCCAGGAAGCAGGTGCAGCCTGGGGACACTGGCTATCCCTACTGTGGGCAGGAGAAAGCCCCGATGGCCTGCGCTAAGCAAGCAGGCGAGTCTAAGTGTGTGTTCCTTTGGCACAGCACCAGGGCCCTCTGTTTGAAGAGTGTGTGTGCTGTGCTTCTTTAAAATTCAAGTCAGTGATATTGATGCCGCTGGAGCCGCAGCCCAGCAGCACCCCCCACCCCAGCTTCTTCATCTGCTGATGGAGACAGTGATGGTCCTGTCCCTCGGGTGGGGGCAGGGGGAGGTCCCATCTGGGGCTGGGCTGGGGCTGGCCTATGGTTCAGGTTGTGTTCCTGTTGTCTCCCAGGCCCTCCCGGTGCTCATCCTTGGGCCCGTTGTCCACAACCCAACTCCCTCCCAGCACACCCTCTGAGTTCCCACTTCCCCATTGGGAATTGGGGGCAATCATTGCTACCCCCGCTCCCTGGCTTCCTCTCTGTGAAGATGCAGACTGGCACAGTGCACGCCTGGGACCAGCTGCACAGCAGCCTCCTGGAGGGAGCTGAAGGAGCTGGTTTAACCCAGAAAGGACACGTCTGAGTGTAGGAATCCTAGCACCCTGAGGTGTGGAGGGCTCTCACTGCCAGCGAGAGAGGATCCTTTCTCTGCTCTTCCAGAAAACTGACCGGTTGGAGTCTGAAAGCACAAGGAAGCAGGTGTCGCCGCCACCTCAGTAACTCCTTATCCAACGTCATCAGTGGGACAGCCTGGATACATACAAGTGGGAGGGGAAATGACCATTTCATTCTGTAGAAGGGACCCTAAATTTAGTGGGAAGCTAAACGGAATGACCTCTGCCCCCCGCCGCCACCCTGTCATGATGTTCTAGGAGTGCCTGAGAACTGTGAGTGAACGGCAAGGTCTCCTGTGACCCCTTCACTGACTGCAGTTCAGCCACAGCCTCTGGGACGTCAAACGCACTTTGTGTGAAGAAAGAAATACATGAGACAAGGGAGCGAGGAGGTTCCCAGGCTTCCTTGGAATCCCCCAGTGGCCTGACCACATCTCCCAACTGGGACAGGCGATATAGACAAACTGACATTTCAACTAGAGTGCTGAGCCCTCGCACATAAACACGCCTCAGGGCTGCGGCGTCTTCCTCCCTTGAGCACAAACTCCTAGAGCTTTAGAGATGGAGGGAACCTGCAGGCCTGTCGTCCCAACCCTTGCCCAGGCCAGGCATCCTCACTCCAACCACCCAGCACGGTCACCTAGCTTCTGCCTGAGCAGGAAGGGGCTTGGCCAGGGGTTAGTCCATTTTGAAACAACTTAATCCATGTTGAGACAGTCCTCTTTATGAGCTGTTTCTTCCTCATATTGAGCGCCATGTCTGCCTTCAGTCAACTTGACTTTTGCCCTCAGCAGTAGGACAAAAATAAATGTTTTCTCATCCCCATGACAATGTTTAGATTTTTTAAGATAGCAATTATCTCCATTCCTCCTCGCCCTCCAAGTATTTTCTTTCCCATCCAAATGCCTCGGGTCAACTCAGATAGTTCTCATCTGGCATAGCTTCAGACCCCTCACCATCCCAGTTACCGTCTTCTAAATACTTTCTATTTTACTAACGTTCCTTATAAAGAGTAGCTCCTAGAACAAATACCAACTGTGGTCTGATGACTGCTATCACCTCCTTTGATCTACACACGATACCTTTATTAATACAACCTAGAATTATATGTGCTTCGTACCAAATGATAAACTGTTGTGTTTATCTTAAGGTTTTGATTAACCAAAACTATCATCTTTTTCTTTTGACACAATTTCATAAAGCTTAAAAGAATTAAGTAGACTTAAAACTGCCTCTCTAAGTTAGTAAAACATCAACCCTGCATCTCTATGTAAGAGATCAGAGCCCTAGCAAAGATTATCAGTGACAGACTAAGTAGTTGACCCCCAAAATGACTGGCTTCAAAGGTGAAATGTGTATTGGCAGTGATGTGCCAAGGCCCCAACCTTTGGAGCCTCTTCTTCCAACAAAATTCAGGCAGAGAGGGGCTCTTCTTGGAAGCTGTGCCTGCTTTTGTCTCCTTTCTTTTCAGCTTGACTCGTGCTCCTGAGGCCATCCTCCTCCCGCCCACTAGCGGTTTTCCTCTATGTCTCCGACAGGTCACCTGAAGGAGGAAATCACCCAGCGGCATCTGCAGCAAGTAGCTCTAGGTGAGTACAGAGTGGAGCCTGCGGGAGGAAGGTGAGGGTTACACCAGCTCGCCTGCCTGGAACCCTCAGCTGAAACATAACCCGCCCAAACCCTTGGGAAGGGGAGGGAAGTGTGGTCAGTGCAGCCTCCTGTGGACACCCCTTCTCCCAGGGACCAGTTTTCCCCACCTGTGTGCTTGCTCCCAGCGTCAGCACCAGGCACCCCACCCTCCCAGCTGCTGCCTCATCCTCCTGACCTTGTCCACCCCACACCCCAAACTAAATTCACCCCATGTCCCAGCCTCTCAGAGGCCTACTCTGAGCTTTCTGGAGCCACTACTAGCTAATCCTACAGTAAAGACTGGTGGTAAAAGCAGCCTCCATCTCCTTCCATCCTCACCACTGGCCAAAAGATAAGTGCACTTTCCGTATGAAGGCAATCCAATGACTTCCCAAGGTCACATGGCTTCTCAGTGTGAAACTCGGAAACTGGGTGCTTTTAGCCCCATGCTGCTTTTGCCCACAACAGTGGTATACACACTTCCGCACATTAGTAATGCAAACGCTAAACAAGCCCAGTGACATTCTAACTTGAATGCCTTTGGCCCCTTTTAAGCAGTGACATCTGCAGAAAATGCTCCCTTTGGACATGTGACCCGAGGAAGTGAGCTGGGAGGAGCGTGTGGCCCCAGAGAGGCTGATGGGGCAGGCACCTGGGCAGGGCCAGCTTGCTCCTCTGCAGCCTGGGACCAAGCACACAGGCAGCTTTGGTTAAATATGCAACATGTTTATTCCAAACCAAGAGCTTCTCCAGGGTGGCCTGGCCCTGGAGTGGCCCGGGCCTGAGAAATCCAGCACCTGGGACTTCGAGGAGAATAGAGGCCAGCCCAGTGTCACAAGGATGAGCCATGTGACCCTGATAACTTGATAATTAGGAAGGTTGGTTGTTTGGTTTCAGTAAAAATAAAGATGGTTTCAACAATTACTGATTACATCGGAAATGAAGAACAGCGAGGTCCAGGACACACTGACCAGAGGGTGGCCCCAGGAGTGAGGGCAGGTCAGCCTGCCAGCCTGCCTCCTGTGTGTGCCTCTGATGATGCTGGTTAGCAGGGTTGAGTGACTGTCGTGAGCGGCGCTGTGTGGAGGAGACTGACTAGTGAAGGGAGGCCAGGCCCAGGGATGTCAGAGAGAGTGCCACTGCCTGTGTCAGAAGAGCGAGTGTTACCCATTCAGGAACTTGGGAGCCGTGGTTAAACACAGCTGGTGTTAAAAGTTAATTATATCGCCCAGCTGGGTGTAGCTCAGCGGTTGAGCGTCAACCCAGGAACCAAGAGGCCACCGGTTTGATTCCCGGTCAGGGCATATGCCCAGATTGTGGGCTCGATCCCCAGTGGGGGCAGTGCAAGAGGCAGCCACTCAATGATCCTCTCTCATCGTTGATGTTTCTATCTCTCTCTCCCTTTCCCTTCCTCTCTGAAATCAATAAAAAATATATATATTTTAAAAAAGTTAATTATATCTATGATAATAAAAGCATAATATGCTAATTAGACTGGACGACCTTCCGGATGAAGCCGGGGCTACTAGGGAAGCCCGGGTCCCGGGTGCCAGAGGGAAGCTGGTGCCAGCAGCTGGGGGAAGGAAAGTCTACTCTTGCACGAATTTCGTGCATTGGGCCTCTAGTACAATTATAAGTAAATTACATTGAAAAAAACAAAGGTAACAAATACCCAAAATCCACCCCTTCCTGATTAATTTACCACATTTTACTGTCATCTCTGCGCTTGAGGTCATTGACATCCGCAGGGTCTGTCTCATGGAGATGGATTTGATGGTGGGCTCCCCATGTGACTCCTTAGTCCACGTTCAGGACGTGGCCCAGGCAGCTTGAGGTCAGCATGGTGGGAGCGTTTACACCAAGGAACTGACACATGTTATAAATGGGGGCTCCTTTCCTGGAGCCCATTGTTACACATTTATCATCACACCACTGGCACAGACAAGTGTCCTTGGAGAGGCCAGCTTCTGCGTGTGTGTGTGTGTGTGTGTGTGTGTGCGCGTGTGCTCTCATGATGACTTCTACCTGCTTCCTGGCTGAAAGCCCATGACGGCCCTCCTTCATGGCCTGCCTCTCACGGAACCCTGTCCTTTATAAAGTCAGTGGGCAAGGAAGACAGAGTGGGGCAGGCGAAACTGGGACCAACAGCCCCCAGATGCGACAGCCAGGGTCTGAGGGGTTCTCTGGGAGACACATCAATGGCCAGTTCTAAGAATGTCACGTACAAGCAAAAGTGACTGGTGGACTTAATGCGGAGCCTACTCCCACCCACTGTTTCAGGAAACAAGGAAACAATATTCTTTTTCAATTAAGCAGCATTTGGGAACGATTCTACTTGAACCAGATTCAGCTAGTGCCTTGAATTCCGTGCGTTTCTCCCACTTTGTGTTCCTGGCTACAATGGCACAGTATTGTCACAATGCAGATGACACCATCAGCAGACGTTTCTCAGTTCGTCACCATGAGCCAGGCATGACTCTACGCGCTTTGCCAGTGTTTCCTCCTGTGGTGCTTCTAAGACACCCATGAGCAGATATGACTGTTGTGCTGGCTTTACTGTTAAAGCTCAAAGGGGTGACGCGCACCTGCCTAATGCCGCTCGGTTAAGGATGCAAACACAATAGCGCGGCTCCCATGCCCACACTGAGCTGCCTCGCCCTTGCCAGGCGAGCATTGCGGGTCCACAGAGGGCAGAGGGCCGATGCCTGCCCTGGCCAGGGAAAGGGGCCACATGTGTAGAGAAAACTCGATCCAATTTCAGATGTAGACACATATGTATTGTGCCATGTGACCTCTTCCCACTGCAGTCCCCAAAGCAGTTCAACCGTGACCTCCTCCATGACCCCCCCGCCCCCGGTCACCACATCAGCTTTGTCCTCCAGCCCCACACACCTCTGCGAGAGAGCACCAGCCCTGTTTTGTAATTATCCGTTTCCATAGCTATTCTCCACGCTAAAACATGGGCTCCCAGAAAGTCGGATGAGTCTTTGTACCCCTAGCAGCCAGCGTAGGCAATAAATAGGCCCAATCAGTGCTTCCCCAGATGGCTTCCAGACCCACACATCTTGCAAAAGTATAATGAGACATTGGAACATAAAATAAAATAAGTCCATTAAAAGCAGTGGAAGGAGTAAGTGCTTTTGGACCCCACAGCTGAGCAGATTATAACACACAGGCGATAAATTCCTCTCTCCCTTATCTAGACTCGAGGCAGAAAGAGAAACACCCTGAGTGCCAGTTCCTTTTCTGACAACAGGAAGCACGTTCACTAATTTATCCTCAAAAATAGAATTTCTCCCTGGAACCAAACACAGCCAGGATTTATCGTGCAGACCCTCGTGTGAAGGACAGAGAGCGACGTCTCCCGCTGCGGTTCTACAAAACGCAGGAAATGTTATTCAAGCACAACCCTTACAGGACCCTCCCTGGCAGCGCGAGCGGACACCGCAGCTCAGCCCAGGAAAGTGTGGGTGTGGGCGGGCAAGGTCCTGCACCAGGCACCTGCTCTCGGTGGCCCACGGAGCGGGATGGAGCGGGATGGAGCAGGATGGAGCAGGGAGGAGGGGTCAGCGCTGAGCACCGGCTTCTCCGTGTCTCTTCTGAGCAGTATCTGACCAGGGACTGACTCTCACTCAGCTGCCCTCAAAATCCTACCAAGTGCCTGTGACTAAAGTGTAAGAGACACAGGCCCTGCTGAGAGGCTGTGAAATGTGTCAGGCGAGAAGGACTGGCCATTGGGCTTTGGGAGGGAACTCACCTGAGGGTGTGGCCTGGAGGTCACTGAGACCACGGCCTGGGCTGGGCTTAGAGAAGGGGCAGGACTCGGAACCCAAGTGGAGAGTGCAGGGAGGGGGCTGTTGTGGGTGGTGTGGGTGTATATGTGGGATGTGTGGGGTGTGTGACATGAGTATGGTCTGTGTGGGTGTGTGACATGTGTATGGTATGCATGATGCATGTGGCATGTGTGGTATGTGTAGTACTATTATGTGTATGGTATGTGTGGTTATGTGTGTATGGTGTATATGTGTGTAGTGTGTGGTGTGTGGTTATGTGTATACTATGTGTGGTATGTGTGGTATGTGGGTATATATGGTATGTGTGTGGTGTGTATGGGATTTGTGTGTGCTGTGTATGTGCTATATGTAGTGTGTGATGTTGTGTATGTGGCATGTGTGTGGTATCTGTGGTTATTGTGTGGTGTATGTCATGTGTGTTGTATGTGGAGGGGGAGTTGGATGACTTTTTGGGGAGTGGATTTGAAGCAGTGTGGGGGGGTGCTGAAAGGGTGAGTTGAGGGGTTCAGTGAGGACCTTGGACCTGAACCTTTACCTTTTGGCCAGTTGAGCCGCTGAGCATTCGCCAGCAAGGAGGTCTGGGTCAGAGGCCATGTAGGAAGAGAAGGCCCCAGGCAGTCGCTGAGTTCCCAGCACTGCCAACTGCCTGGGGAGTGACGAATCCGTCTTCCACCCCGACCTCCACCCCAGCCTTCCCCTTCCCCTGCCCGGCTCTTCCCTGGGCACACACACTCCCAGACCAGCCAGGGAGGGCCTAGCCAGCTCTCAACGAATCTGCTGCGGGCACACACGTCTGAGGCTGCCCCAAGATTCCCACACTGGCCACACGCCCTGCCCGCCTGGCCTCGCCTGGGGGCTGAGTGGTCAGTCTGTGGAAGAAGGAAGTGGGGGATCCTGCCCCTGAGAAGCTCAGCCCTCATTGGACGACACCACACCTGTCTCCACAGTTATCCCCTGCCCCAACTTCTGTGAAAGCATGACCTGCTGGAACGTTCCGTCGCTTCTATTACAGGCATGTCACAGGAGATAGCAACAATAATGACAAAGATGAATTAATGACAAGAAAAGCTCCATGAGCATGCCATTGGCAGGTTCCAAATGGCGTGGGAGGTTCCCCCACAAACACTAGCTTCCCCCCCTCCCCCCGCCCCGCCCCAGGAGCAAAGCAGCTCCCAGGCCAGTCCCCTGTGTCTGCAGTACCACGGGGGGAGGGGGGTCGGGAGTGGGTGCTCTCTGTCCCTGAAAACAGGGCAGCCACAGCTGTCCCCAGCCTTGGGAGTGTGGGGAGGCCCCAGAAGCCCAGGGCTCCCTATTTCACTTTATTGTTCCAGGGAGTGTCTCCAAACAGCTCATTTCCCCCAAACAGAATTCCTGCAGTGACCCCTAGTGGCGACTCTGCTGTCGCAGAACAGAGGCCTCTGTGGGCGCCTCTTTCTCCCACTTGGTGTAAAATTGTTTAAGATTGCGTCTGCAATGCTCTTTGGAATTCTGCACCTGGAGACAACAAATTTAAGAGAAAGCAAAAGGCCAGACTGTCATCCATTTACTCTCCCGGCTCACTGAGCACCTACACAGCCCAGGCCGTGTGTGAAGCAGGCATTCCCCATGGGCAGAGGAGCCGCTGGCGCCTGCGGCAGAACTGGGGGGACCCCTGGCATCGCCCAGCTCGCGATCCTCACAGTGGGCCCTGTGGGACCCCCGGGGAGGGAAAGGTAGACACTGTGCAAGTGGCAGGCCTGGGAGTTTCACCTGCCCTGATTCAACCAAAGCTTTTAGCACGTCTTCGTCCCTTTAGACAAAGGCAGATGGCTGGCTGCCCCTCCCAGAAATGTCTGTTTCTTCTAGATGGCTGGCTGCCCCTCCCAAAAATGTCTGTTTCTTCTGGACTTTACCACGTTGTATGGTAACTGTTAGTCTCTTCTGTGTCTCCCCAACACCGAGCACAGTGATTGGCACACAGTAGGTCCTCCATAAATATTTGTTGAATAAGTCAATGATATCTCAAGGATCAAATTTTTGCCTTAAAGACACCCCAGACACCAGCTAAGGGGCTCTGGGCCCAGGTTCCAACATCTGTAAAATGGGGTGGTTGGGCCAAATGACAGTCGGTGCCCAGCGCAGTCTCTGAGCCTTAGCGGGCACCTGTTGATGGCTTGTAGTGTGAACAGAGGAATCTAACTCTCCCAGCCCTCGGGGCACACAGTTTTACCTCCGAGTGAATGCAGGCTTCCTCAGGACGTGTGGGAACAGCAGTCTTGGTGAGGAGGGCGTGGGTGGATTAGCGGTGTTTCTATCTTCTCAGAGATAAAGGTCAAAATGCAGAACATAAAGAAAGCAGCTGCCCCTGAGACTGAGAGCGCCTGTCAGTTGGTCCAAAAGGACTCGGGTGGCTCAGTACGGCCGGTAATAAAGTCACCCCTGAGTCTGTTCTAACCCCTGGCTCCTGTGAGCATAGGACCAGCTCAAGGCAGAGGCTGGGAGTGAGAAGGCTCCCCACCCCCTTCCCTGCCCAGCTCCCATCACCCAGGCTCCGGGCTCTGAGTAGTCCCAGACTCCCCTCCCGCCAACCTGGAGAACGGAAGGGCCCTGGGCATCAGCACTGGGGCCAGCCGTGAGCAGCAGCTGTGCTTTAGTCAAAAGAGCCCTCACCTTGGACTCAGGAGACTCCTACTAGAGCCGTGCCTCTACCACATGTTAGTCCTGTGGCCTCGCTCCATTAATCGTCCTGAATTTCTGCTTCCTTCTCCACACGAGAACATCTGCTCACCGGGTTGGCATCAGAGTCGAGCACGGTGTCCATGTGATGGAGCAGAACTGTCATGGTCTTGGACTCTGAGAGCCGGAACCAAACGAACCAGACGTCCAGGCAGCAGGCACAGCCCCAACCACAGAGCCCACCACGGCGCTGGGCCACCAGCACCAACAGGCACAGCTGTGGGGGTCCCACAGTGCCTGCACCTGCTCACGGGCACTATTCATCCCTGTTCTGCACAAACGCAGCCGGGCCCAGGACTCCGCCACTGATGAGCCTGTCACCAGTTGCCAAGCCATTTTTCATCTCCCAATATGCAGAAACCATGTCTGCTACTTTGAATGAATGAGGCATTTGACCAATGTCCTGGTCAGCCCAGGCTGCCATAACAAATCACCACAGACCCGGTGGCTGGTAAACAGAGACTTATTTCTCACGGTGCCAGAGTCTGGGAGCCTGAGGTCGGGTGCCAGCCGTGGGTTCTGGTGAGAGCCCGCTCCTGGGTGACAGGCTGCTGGCTCTCTCGCCTCTTCTTATGATGGCACTAGTCCCATTCATGAGGGTTCTGCCCTCATGACCTAAGTTCCCTCCTGAAGGCCCACCTCCAAATACCATCAAACTGGAGATTAAATTTTAATGTATGAATTGGGGGGCAGGGAGGAGACACACAATCTCAGTTTATATTAAACATAGAAAACAAAACTCTAGTAGAATTTAGTCTTGTAGAATCTAGTCTAGTAGACTGAAGTTTATTATGGCTGGTCCCCCTCCACCTGCATGCTCTCTCCCTTACGCATGATAAAAATCACTGCTCGTGCTTGGCAAATCTCAGCCCGGGAAAGGTCAATGTATTTCCAGGACCGATTCTGTTGTGTGTGTGATGAGCTTCCCATTTCTTCGAAGAAGTTGAGTTTGGAGTGACCTCCCAACAAGAACACAGGACCATCTGTGCTCAGACACAAGCAATAGGTGCCATGTTCCAAACAACCAACAGGAAGCTTTGAGTGCTGGTTTGGAAATACTGGTGTCCATTTGGGAAACTACGGGGGCGCCGTTGTAAGAATCCAGGTGTCCGTGCAAGAGAGGCATGTAGTCCCTCGGGCAGAGTTATGGGCAGGTGGCACTCAGGGAGCAGAGCAGTGAAGTTCTCATTCAGAAAAGAAAAAAAACGGAAAAGAGAAGCAGGGAAAAGTGAACGGTATAGTTAAAGTCTATGAACAGCCATTTGGGGACGATTCTGACAATATCTGGCAAAACTAAAGATATGCAAACCCCCACCCCTGCCAAGTCCATGCCCAGGAGCATGCCCCCAGAGAGGTGTCACATATGTGACCGAGGTGCTCATCACAGCGTTGTCCTCAGCACAGCAAACAGTCAAACCAACAAAATCAGAAGAGGAGCCCAAGGTCCCCAGGACGGGGTGGAGAAATGAGCTATAGCTGTAATATAGTCATACCATGGAACACAATAGAGAGTTCAACATGAATAAACTAGATCTACATGTAACACTGGGAATAAATCTTAAAAACACAGTGGTGATTGAAAGAAAATTATTGAAGACTATATATGGAGTAATACCATTTATGCAAGTCCCCAAATTTTCAATACTGTTTATTGGGGAGATGGAGTGGGAGTTTTGTACATTTTGTTGTGAAAGACAACATAAATACAGAAAGATGCACAAAACATACATGTACAGGGGTCCAGGCCAACGAATATTTACAAAGAGAACACTATGGTACCTCCTCTCAGGTCAAGAGCTAGCTATGTCATGTTAAGGGGCATCTATATATATAAAAGGCTAATATGCTAAGTGTCCGACCGTGTGACCAGTCGCTATGATGTGCACTGACCACCAGGGGGCAGACGCTCAATGCAGGAGCTGCTGAGCTGCAGTGACTTGGCAGCGGCAGTTCTTGGGTGACGCACCCTGAAACCAGAGAGGAGGGAGCCTGATTCCTCACGGGGCCGCACGATTCCACCTTCGGCCCTAGGTTATATTGTTGCTGTGGCACTGTTGGCCCCGAATCTGGTTTACTTCACACTTGCGTTTGCGTTCCACACCCTGTACAACAGCAACTTTGCAGAGTGCACTCTCGCACTCTGGGACCCCTTGGGGGATCTTGGAGAGCCGGTTTCAGCCCAATCTCCGCAGGCCAGGCCAAGGGACCCCACTTGCTGGAGGGACCCTGCTCATTCTGCAGATGCCCCTGAGCCACTGCGCCACCCCAGGTGCGGCAGGCCGGGGAGGGCCTGAGGAGGTTGGCTCCAGGGTGTGTCTGGCTCGTCTCACCCAGTCCCACACTGCAGGCCACCTTCTAATTAATTTCCTTTCAACGTGCACAAATCCATGCACCGGGTCACTAGTTAAAGTATAAAGTGAGAATCTGAGAGCAGGTGGGCTGTTTCAGGGGCAGAGGAGAGTGACTGGGAAGGGCACTGCAGAGGCTCCTGCCAGCTCTGCAATGCTTAAGTTCAAAAACAAAAACTGAAGCAGCTGTGGCAATTAGATTATTCAAAACATGGAGGTGGTGCCTGCGTGTTATTTATATAATTCTCTGGACGTTTTTGTCTTTAAAATGGTTTATAATAATTTCCAGAACTCTACAGAAGATTTGATTCCAAGAGTTCGGAGATCAAATAAAATGACTGTGTCAGTGGAATTGTTGTGATAATAGAGGTAGTAAAAAACGAATCCCAATTTGATTCTGATTAACCTTCATTTTCCTTACTACCATGTACATAAGGATTGCTTTGCTTAAAGATGAAAACAAATTCACTCCTCATTTCTCTTCCAGGCGCACCGTTTCTGCAGCTAAAGCCGGTGTGCCTGGCGCGTCCGCCGCACTGGGACGTGCTGGGAAGGCTACCTTTTCCTCACTCTGTCCCTGTCTCTTTAATCCTCACAGTCGGAAGAGTTCTTCCTCTGTCCCTTGGTGGAAATTGGGCTGCCCAGACTCACTGGTCATGCATTGTAATTACAAACAAAACCAACAATAGAAAAACATTAATCACTTTACGTTATAACTATAGTCTCAATAACTCAAATTTCATTCAAAGATAAGACTTCTCTTCCTTCCCCAACTAAGGCAACCTGCCAGGAAGGTGGGATACAAGGTCAGCTCCTGTCTCCCTAACTCATGTCCTCCCAGTCTGCTAAGCTCAGTTTCCCAGGAGTGGGGAGGAGAAGGGAGAAAGGGCAGCTGACTGGAGCTGCTGGAGCATGGCTCTGTGCTTTCTGGGCCTGGTAGAGGCTAAAGCTGGTTCTTCCTCATTTGGGGCACTTTCTGGGTCCCTGGGGGTCCCTCACCTGAAGGTTCCTCACCTAGGGAAACCACCTAATTTGAACCTACTTTGAACCTATATGGGTGAGGGGCCAAACAGGAAGCAGATGGCAGCCAAATCAGGTGTTGTGAAGAAAGTTGAATAAAGGTTTATTGACAAAGGTGAGAGCAGAGTGTCGGGAGACTGCCGCATCACAGAGGTGGTAACAGCAGCAAGGCAGTGAGCAGAGCAGTGAGTGGGCACCAGGACTTGATGAGGGAAAGGGCTGTGCAGGGCATCTCTAGATGTGTGATGAGAGCCATGACCTTCAAGCAGTGCATCCTGCTCAGGGCACCTGCAGAGATGTTGGGGGCGGGGAGGGGGAGCTACCTCGAACCTGGCCAGGAGGCAGGGCGGGGCAGGGGGCAGGTGAGGGGGGGAGGAAGGCCAGTATTCTACCAGCCAGCCTCCTGGGACCCATCACTTCCCTGGAGAGTGGAAGAGGGTGGAGGGCGGATTGGAGAAGCAAATGGAATGGGTCCAACGCACAGCCTTAGCGCCTGTGGTCCACTGCCAGGCTCCTCCCTGCTAAGGTCCCGCTTCCCCTCTAGGTGGTCCTATTAAAGGGATCTGAGTCTTCAGTGAAACACCGGAGAGTCTGATGGGCCGCAGCAGCTCACAGTAGCTCATGAGACTTCCATACACAGCTCTTCCAGCTCCAAGTCAGGAGCATCGGATGTGATGGGAGTATGTCCCCCACAAAAGTTGGCAGCTCCTC
This sequence comes from Corynorhinus townsendii, assembly GCA_026230045.1. Lineage (NCBI taxonomy): Eukaryota > Metazoa > Chordata > Mammalia > Chiroptera > Vespertilionidae > Corynorhinus > Corynorhinus townsendii. The sequence continues at coordinate 92,061,593 of JAPDVU010000004.1, forward strand.
AAGTCAGGGTGCGTGTCTGTCTGTCTGTCTGTTTGTTTTCTAAGAGCTGGTGGTTAAACGTGGGCCGGCCCAGTGAGGTGACCCCGCCCTGACTCTTCGGTCCGTGGCCCAGGTGGAATCACAGAGACACAGCAGCAGCTCCTCGCTCTCGCTCCTAGCACATCATCAGCCCACACCCTGCTCTCTGGAGCAGCAATTTTCAACCATTTTCATCTCTTGGCACACACAAACTGATTATTAAAATTTTGGAGCACACCAAAAAATATATTATTTTCTGATCTGACAAAAAAAATAGGTATAATTTTGATTCACTCACATCAGATGGCTATTGTTGTGTTGACGGGTATCATTTTTTAATTTAACAACCTAAGGGAAAAGAGATCAGTGCCCCTGACCAAATAGTCAGGTATTGCATGTTTTAAAAATTCTTGCTGCACACGGTTGAAAATCCCTGCTCTAGAGTTCCTGAGTGGGAATCAGACATCAGCCCACTATGCGCGCGCGCACACACACACACACACACACACACACGCTCTACACACACACACATACACACACACACACACACACACACTTACACACAAGGATACTGATCGAGCTTTCTGAGTGGTCTCCTTCGAGCCCTGTGACTACTTTTGTGGGAGGAGAAGGACTGCCACACACATCGCCCCAATGAGAAAGATAAGTGGGCTTAAGGCAAGCGCTAGCTCCTTTAAAAAAAATTCTCTTCAAAAATTTCTCTTGGCCCTTTCCAAAGTTGACATGGGTATTTTGCTTGTCTACAGCCTCTTGCCATCTTACTTGGAAGATGTGCCAACCCCACTGTGTGCTGTCTCAGACCTTTGGACCGTATGTGATACATTTTTGCCAAATGAGCATATTGACTGAACAAATTGCCTAATAGCAGATACATTTTCCAAAAGTGGGAGGAGACAGTTTTATCAAGGATCCGCAACCCAATTCCTAAAAGTCCTGACATTTCTCTTATAATCCAGTCAAGACAATCACCTAGCCTGACCAACCCTCATTGTTATGGGAGGCAGGGCCGGTTCACTCCCACAGGCACCACAGAAACTGTCCCCCAAGAGGCTGTGTGTGTCCTGAGAACACTACCGACTGGCTGCATCCCGTGTGACAGCGATGTAACTGGGTTTGGAGGATGCCAGGGTTCCTGCTAACCTCTCTCTGAAAAGCCACGGAGACTGGGCCCTGTGGTGAGGCTGAAGTAACAGAGGGTAGAATTTCAAGGGACTCAGACTTCAGTTCAGATGCGAGCACACTTCCGTGTGTGCGTGTGCGTGTGTGTGTGTGTGTGTGTGTGTGTGTGTGAGAGAGAGAGAGAGAGAGAGAGAGAGAGAGAAGAGCCGGCATACCTAATGATTCCGATGGTACAAAAGCAAGGGGTGTGCCCCCTGTGGTTGCGGTGGTGAGTGTGCCAGGGCAGCGATCAGCCACAGCCAGTGTCTGCAGGGCGTCCATCACCCTGCGAGTCCCGCCGGCCCTGGGCAGCTGTGCTGTTCCGCAGAACCAACACCAGGATGGATGATGGCACTGAGTGCCCGTTAGCATTCGATCACTTCAGCTGACAATAAGTTTGAGCCATTAACCAGGAAATGGTCTGATTGGGAAGCCAGACTCTTTGCCTCTGAGCCACTGCCCATTGTGGTAATTGAGCCACCTACACTATTCATCTTCGCAAGAATAGACACTTGGACTTCTCGGACAAGGTGGGCTGAGTGATCTACAGTCTGTGAGGCAGCGGAGCCCACAGAGGGCCAAAGAGTGTGCCCAGCGCGGGAATCACTAGGCGGAGAGTGGAGGCGACCGGCTGATGCCACCCTGGCTCCCAGGTCCATCTGCCACAGGACAGCCACGTCCTCACGCCTGCTCCCACGCAGGGCACTGTCCAGAGGAGGGCCATGTTGGGCCTGTGGCCTTTGCTCTGTGGAAACCCACAAGCCCCTCCCCTCCGGTGCCTGCTTGAAATGTCAGTGTCGTCTCCCTCAGGACACCTTGCATGCAGGCACGGAGGGAGCAGGCTGTCTCTGGGCATCGGGGGCTGAACCTGGTCGGCGGGCTCCAGCAGGCGTACTGCAAATGCCAGGGTGCAGCTGTGGCTTTGTTGGTAAAGGGCAGCCTTCATAGGCCGGCACTTGGGAAGAAACTGAGGCTTTGTCTCAGCCCCGGGCCAAGATCTGAAAGGCTTTCACAGGAAAGAGCATCACCTTCAAATACCAAGGATAAGTCAATACCGACTTCAATGATCTGCCCGGACTTCCTTCATTATCGGATTCACTGACGGAGGAAAAGGCAGCGGCTTTGAAGTCGGATGGAGCCGGGTCCTGAGCTCAGCTCTATTCAGCAGTAGTGCGAGCCTGGGCAGGTTCCGCCCCCGCAGGACTCAGCTTCCCCTTCTGCAGTGAGGCTGCGATGATTAGATAAGATAGGACGCGTGAAGCCCCCGACCCATGGAGCAGCCACACAGTGGGCATCATCGTTCAGGTTTACCCACCACCTACCAGGGCCACGTGCAGGCAGCTCTAGCCCAGACAGGGTGCCTTTCCTGCTGCAAACCCTGGGCCCCTTGTCTCCACAGGGGCTCCCAAAAGCCTGGCTGGTGGACAGGGGCACAGGGGCGTGCCAGCTCCTATGCCACCCTGCCTAGGCCTTGGCATTCTTGATCTCTCCTGCCCGAAGTGCTTGCATTGAAACAGGGCTCAGAGCCTTGCTCGGCATTTCTTAACAAGGGGTGAGCATCAGAACTCACCAGGGAAAGAATAAAAACCAAGATTAATTCACCATTGTTATTTCACATTTACTAATTCCTTTTTTGTTGCTTAAACTTTATTAGTTCATTTTTCCTTTTAGAATAGTGTAATCTGATCATTAACTCCTGTGTTGTTCATCCGGATTTTTAAGATTCTAGAGTCTCTCACATAACAATTTATTTTAGATTTTTGTTGACTCAGTAAGAGCACATGTTATTATCTTTGTAGGAGATTTCTACTGACAGCACTAAATCAAGCTTATTGATGATACCATTCCCTCTCTGTATATAATTATTGATTACCTAATTTAAATTATGTGACAAAGATCCAGCAGTAATGTGCCTGTCAATTCTTCCTTGCTTGTCTTGGGTTTTGCTTATTTAGCTACTATAGTGTTTACTAAATAAATGCTTATGGCTATAAATACTCTGATTTTAAAAAAGGAAAAAAGAGTTCACCAGGGGACCTACCAGCAAATCCTAACTCAGTAGGTCAGGAGTGGGCCCAGCTGTCTATGCTTCTGCAAGCTCTTCCAATGATTCTCATGTGCACCCCAGGGAGAGCCTGAACCACAGAAATGCGATTCTGCACATTTAAGAAGCTAAATAACTGCACAAGAGAGTTTGGGGGTGGAGTATGTGGGTGTGTGAGTGTGAGTGTGAGTGAATGTGTGTGTGAGTGCATGTGAGTGCGTGTGTGTGTCTGTGTGCATGACTGTGTGTGTGAATGTGTGTATGTGAGTGTGTGTGAGTGCATGTGTGTGTGAGTGCATGTGTGTGTGAGTGCATGTGTGTGCATCACTGTGTGTGACTGTGTGTGAGCATGTGAGTGTGTGTGTGAGTGCGTGAGTGCATGTGTGTGTGAGTGCATGAGTGTGTGTGAGTGTGTGTGAGCATGTGTGTATGAGTGTGTGTGATTGTGTGTGTGTGTGATTGTGTGTGAGTGTGTGTGTGTAGGTGTGTGTGTAGGTGTGTGTGAGTGTCTGTGTGAGTGAGTGTGTGAGTGTGAATGTGTGTGTGAGTGTGAGTGTGAATGTGTGTGTGTAGAGGAGTTCGAGTGCAATCATGCCAGGTAGGAGAGGCACACAGGAGTCTGGCCTTCCCAGCAAGGGCCCCTGTCCTCCTTGTGCTGCTAGTTCCCAAAGATCTGACACTTCAGAGCAGGGACCGTGTGCGTCCTGTTTGAAGTTTCAGTCACTGTTTGACAGCTCAGGGCTTCCTCCGTGTGTGGCATTCAGATCCACGGCCACTGGCATGAAACCCTCTCTCCTCATTTTTGTGTTGCTTTGGAGCTGGCTGCCCTACAGATTCACTCAGGGCTGTGACCTCCTATGCCGTGTCCCAGCCAGAACGCTGTGCCTGAAAGGAGGGCTCCCTGTGCCTCCTGTCAGGTGACTGGAGGGCCTGGCCCTGGCCACAGTCCCAATGGACACAGAGACACACAAAGCCCTAATGCCCTTTGGTAACTCCCCCTCCTCTGCTCAGCGCTTTTGTTCACTTCCTTTGAGTTCCCAGCCCCTATTTGTCTTCAGAAAGGATGGTGAGCCAAACTCAGAAAGCAGCAGGAGCAGCCAAGGGCTGTCTCCTGGTGGGTTACAAAGCATTTCACTAAGCAAACATCACCTTTGGCAAGAGGCCCCTTTGGTTGTCATGACAACGCGGATAGCTTGTGTCTTGGGGGTATGCTGTACCCTCCTTCTGTCTGCCCAAGGTCCCATGCCCCAGCTCTCTCTCCCAGATCCTTTCAACAGCCCTTGGCATCCTGGCACCACCTCACATTAACGATTCTTCACTTTGGAGCAGCTTTGTCTTGCTCAGCAAAGAAACCGCTTGGCTTAGATATCAAAGGACTAGATCAAGCTATTCCTCTACTCAAAACTCTCTGGCCTCTCTCAGAGCCGACGTCCTTCCCATGACCTACAAGGTGCTATGTGACTGGGCCTCCTCGCTGGCCTCCGCTCCCACCACTCTACCTCTCCCTGTGTGTTCACGTGCAGTGTGTGGAGTGGCAGAGGATGGGGAATGGGAAGAGGAGCTTTGGAGGTCTCTCTGGAGCCCCAAATCATGCCAGGTAGGAGGGGACACACTCCAGAATGCTGGCCTTCCCACCGTTCTCCAGATGCACCAGCAGACACACCGTAGACTCTTCGCACGTTTGCCTTTCTCTCTCCTCTGAATTCTTCACGCCCTTCTCTCTCTTCGTTCAGGTCCCTGCCCAAATGCCCCTCCTCAGAGAGGCCCCCTGACTTCCCACTTCACGTGGCTGCCCTCCAGCCCGTGTCCAGCTTTCTCTCTCCTCGTGGCAGCTCTCAGCCCCTGGCGTTCTACACAGACTCAGTTTCTGATGGCCTAATGTCTGCCTTCCCAGGAGGTGGCCCTGGCACAGGAGTGGGCCCGTGTCCACACTCATAAACATTTGTGACAGGAGTGAGTGAGCGACTGGTCCTGGATTCAGAGCCTGGCTCTGCTGTAGGGTAGCTTTATGGCACTGAGCAAGCCACCAGTCACCCTGAGCCTCTGTCTCCTTGTCTGGAAAATGGAGAACATGAGACCTGCCCGCTGCAGTGGCGAGAATAAGTGAGGTGCACAGTGAGTGGGCCCGAGGGCATGCCTCACCCAGGGTGGCCGACGTGGTCTCCATTCTTGTTCAGCTGCGTTCAGGATGCTCTCCTTGCCCTGGGCTTCTGGACACCCTCGGGCGTCCAGGGCACCTGTAACTCACATCTGCCAGGGAGACCCACAAGGTGCCCCAGGAGAAGACAGACAGCCAGGGGGGAAGCGGGAGCCCCACTCCTGCCCAGGGCCCTGCACACATACTGGACAGCCTGCCCGGCTCAGGCTCCCCTGCCCTCTGCTTTTCACGAGGCCCCTAGAGACTGCCTCAGGGGGGGAGGGGGGGCAGGAGGGCCTGCGGAGACATCCCTGTGCAGCCAGGAGCCCTGCCTCCAGCGGCTGTCAGGCCGTGTGGCTGCAGGACGCCCAGCCAGTCCCACAGGGCAGGGCCTTCATGAACTTCTCAGGGGTTCCCTGGTATGGGGTCCACAGGAGGAAGGAGAGCCACAGCTTTTCTTTGTAAGAGGCTGGACGACACAGGTGCCTGTTTGAGAAACTGTTTAGAGAGAAGCATTCTGTCCAGGTCCAGTCCTGCCATTACCCGTTTGCCGGTAAGATACTTTCTTCAGTTCCTCGCATCTGACCTTCTTCAGAGGACAAGGGCCATGAACCCAGGAGGCTCGAGTGCACCCTGTCTGTGGAGTGTGAACAACACACTGGGGACACAGAGCAGCAGGGCCCGCCCGGCCTCGGAGGGGCTCTGGCGCCTGTGCCGGGGGTCTGTGGCTGCGTGGCTGGACAGTCTGGCTCCTCAGGGCCCATCAGGCGCTCCGGCATGGGCCACCGTGGAGTACTCAGCTCAGGAGTCTTCAGCGTCTGCATCTCCTGTGTCTCAACGAGGAGTCAGACACTGCTGGGTCACTTCACAAGTGACAGTCATCATTTGATACAAGGGAGAGAAAGTAACTGGTGCCTAGACGATACAGCACAGACTCCTAATCCACTTAGCACCGTGGTTGGCAAACTGCTGCTCGTGAGTCACATGTGGCTCTTTGGACCTTGAGCGTGGCTCTTCCACAAAGTAACGCGGCCTGGGCGAGTCTATTTTGAAGAAGTGGCATTAGAAGAAGTTTAAGTTTAAAAAATTTGGCTCTTAAAAGAAATTTCAATCGTTGTACTATTGATATTTGGCTCTGTTGACTAATGAGTTTGCCGACCACTGACTTAGCACATTGATCAATGAGTCCGATGAGGACAGGAAGAGCAGCCAAAGGGGAAAATTCTCGGCAAGCTAACCCCCCAATAAGTGGGATGTGTTGCATTTGTGATCAAAAGGACAATCACACTGAAATAGGGTGTTTTGACAACCACTCATAAAAATATGAAAATGTTTAGCCCTGGCCAGTTTGGCTCAGTGGATAGAGATCAGCCTGTGGACCAAAGGGTCCCGGGTCCGATTCTGGTCAAGAGCATGTACCTCATTTTGTCTCACGTCGATGTTTCTCTCTATCTTTCCCTCTCTCTTCTACTCTCCCTAAAAATCCGTGGGAAAATATCCTCAGGTGAGGATAAATAAAATAAAAATATGAACGTGTTTAAACTGACCTCAAGCTTACTAATGGCTAATGGCAACCTGACAGGGCCATGACAATGATTAAGCGGCTGGAATACAGTCCCAGGACACTGCCTGGAATAAACACTTAGCTCTTTGGAACCAGCTCTGTCCCTTGTCAGCTGTGTGACCTTGGGTTATTCACAGCCCTCTCTGAGCCTCTGAATCTAATGGAAATGAGATGGCAATGCCTTCCCTGCTCAGTTTTTTGAGGATCAGTAAGAAGGTGTGGTGAGCACTTGGCAGAACCCGGCATCGAGAAGGCACTCAATCAATGGTTGTTGTTAGTATCCACCTGCTGTGCAAATAAAGGCGTAAAGCCGTCACAGCCAGAAGACCCTTGCCCCTTGCAGGACTGTCTGGAGTGTTCTGTCCAGACTCAGGCTCTAGACTTAAGAGTGGCTAGAAAGCAACCATCGCTGAGTCCTCGATGAGGCAAGAATCAGCCTGAGAATAAAGCTCCAAGCACACATGGCATTCTGTTGTTGCTATTGTTGAAATATTTAAAGAACCAGCAAATTAGAAGGAGGACATGCTATGTTCTTGCAAAGATCCAAAGTAGAGGTAAAAGAAGTTAGGGTGGTAGCTCTCAGCTCAAAGTAAGAGGAAAACAGAGCTGGCCAGTCAGCATGGCTCAGTGGTTGAGCATCGACCTATGAATCAGGAGGTCATGGTTCGATTCCCGATCAGGATACATGCCCAGGTTGCAGGCTTGACTCCCAGTGGGAGACATGGGCAGGGCATCTGAGAAAGGGTCTCAGCTCTGGGTGCACTGCCTGGGTTAGTCAGGCTTGGGAACCACCACTTTAGAGGAAATTCAAAACCAGGAGGCTAGAGAATTGGGCCCCTCAGCTGGCATAGGAAAGATGTGGACTAGTTTAGTGGTGTCTGCCTGGTTTGCACAGGGCTCTGTATCAGAGGATGGGCGATACTATTGTGCATCCTCCCTGGAGATTCTAGAGGAAATGCGTGAACCTAATAGCAAAAGGGCTAATGGGACGTAAGGAAGAATTCTCCTCCCATGACAGATGTTGGGCAGTGGAAGGATGACTGGCTGAGCAGACTCACGGGAGCCTCCGGGGCCTCCATCAGAGCAGAGGTCACCAGCCAGGGGAGGGGCGGACCAGGTCCCAGCCCAAGGCCCCAGAGGAACTCACAGAGTCCCCTTTTATCTTGGGGTGCACCCTAACCCTTTGACTTTCTTCCTCGTTGAGGTAAACCATGAGCATCTATCTCCCTTCTCCAGGTATCGCAGAGAACATGCCTGTGCCTGCAGTGCCAGACCTGCACGAAGAGAAGCTGCGGTCACAGCTGGAGGAGGAAAAGAGAAGGTGCCCTTTCTTTCTCCTCTCCCACCCTGCCCCAGCTAAGAGGGCTCCACAGAGGCCTGGAGCTGCCCTGGGCTGGCAGGGGCCCTGCCCAGCCAGGCCTGGAGCTCCTCTAGGAAGTGGGTCCAGCTGCTGGGTCCTGAAACAGCTGGAGAGGGGCTGCCTCTGAGCAGGCAGATGTGGTGCATGAACCCTGGGCTGGTGAGGTGGAGTGAGGATCAGGAAGGGAGAGCTGGAGGCTGTTAGCACCTCCTCCCCCCACCCCAATCCTTGGCTGAGGCTGCAGGAGCAGCCAGTCCTGTCTACTGCTGCCACCTAGGGGAGCCAAGAGATATAACCACGGGGGTCTTCCACCTGCAGCTTGGCCCACTTCCCTCCTGTCTCCTGATCTATAAGGCATCCTGAGAACATCAGACCCTCCTGCAGCCATTGAGGGTCCCCAAGTGGTTTCAATTATAGAGTGAGCACCCTCAAGCACACACAGACATGTGGCCATTACCGACACAGCATGGTCACAGAGTCTTGCTAACACTCCAGCCAAGCTCCTTAGCTCATCCATTCAACAAATGTTTGCAGTCTCCTCCATGCTGTGGATTTGTCCACAACAAATGGATTTGTCATTCAACAAATGTTTGCAGTCTCCTCCATGCTGTGGAGAGATTTCGGGGAGACCAAACAAGCCACCTCCTTGCCCCCAAAGTGTCATTGTGACACAGGCCACTCCTGGGCTGATTAGGCATGCACCCTGAGCACACCCCACCATCCTACCCTCCTGAGACTTGAGAACAAGATCCCATGTAGCCGATGGGCAGGTCACTCCTGCCACATCCTCCTTCCAAAAGTTCACACTGCACTGCCCTCTGGACAGTGGCCCTCCAGGCCCCGGGTTCACTCCCCTGATGTCCTCTTCCTCCCTCACTCTGTTTTTTTTTTTCTCTAATTCCTTTCAATCCATCCTGTGTCTATGCTGCCCCCGTCTTGTCCCCTTGGTCCACACTCCCAAACACGGGGCCCTCTCAGAAGTCAGGGTATCTCTGCATAGGAATCCTCATCTACTTCCTGTTGGACAACCTCTGACTCTGTGGCCTGCCCAGCACCCCCAGGTACACGAACAAAGGTAGTGCCACGTTGGGGCCTCGGCATGAAGGTGAGGCAGTGGAATGGGAGGCTGTGAAGACTGGTCCTAGAACAGAGAGCCGGTCCCCATCCTGGCTGCTCTCTTTATTAGCTCTGCGCCACAGAGCAAGTTACTTAACCTCTCCAGCCCGAGATTCCAAATCTGCCAGGTGGAGAGGAACTGTGTGCATCCATAGGGCTATGCAGAGGGTTAAGTGGGTGTGTATATGTCCAGGGCCTGCAGCAATGCCTGCCCCTTCGCAGTGCTCAGTGACGGCAGTTACCACTCTGGGAGAAGGGCCCTTCATCTCACACACAGGCCCACGGGCCCACAGGACAGAAACGCTGGGCTCTGCTTCCCTGTGGTGGGTGGGAGCCCTGGCACCACACCCTGGCCTTGGCGGGCAGCATGAGGGTCCCAGTCCTATTACCAGCGCAGCACTGTGAGGCCACGGAGGCACAGGTCCTGCAGCCAACAGCCCATCCACAGCCCTCCCTCCTTCCAGAGACTCTCAGGGCTCCTGCCTGATGCCCCTGCAGGTATAAAACCATGTTCACGCGCCTGAAGGCCCTGAAGGTGGAGATCGAGCACCTGCAGCTGCTCATGGACAGAGCCAAGGTGAAGCTGCAGAAGGAGTTTGAGGCCTGGTGGGCAGTGGAGGCCAGCAGCCTGCAGGTACAGGTGGCCGCAGGGCCCTGCTGGGGCTGGGGAAGGGCAGATGTGGTGCATATCCTAGGGGAGCCATGGAGCCACCCCTCCATGGCAGTGGGGTAGGGGCAGACACATCCCCCTGGGGCTGCCAGGGGAGGAAGAGTGGGGTTTCTGCACATAGGCCCACAGGCTCTCAGCCCAGTGTGAAGCAAGCACTTATTTTGGTAACCAGGAACTCAAGTGATCTGGGCTCATTCTTTCCTTGCTCGGTGCCTGTTGCATGGAAAGGTGGGGGATGGAAGGTGCACGCCCCAAACTGGTGGATCAAAATGGGGCACGCCACCATTGCATTGTGTGATGCTCTCCTGTGATATTAACAACACTGATAGTTTTTTCTTATTACAATGATATATATTATAAAAATGTTACAAAATTCACAAAACCACAAAGGAGTAAAAATCACCATAAATAATCCCACCACTTAAGGAAAACCAATGCTATCATGTTGGGTCATATTAATATCACATGTCTATGCATATATATTTATGTTTGTATAAAACTAGAATCGTATTGGTCTCCAGGTGTCGCAAAGACACTTTTACTTACTTACAGAGCATGACTGCTCTTCCACGTTGTGATTTCTTCGCCAGCGTCCTGCGGGCCAGCACTATTCCATCACACAGATCTGTTTTAATCTCTTTAACTAATTCATTGCTTGATTTAGGTCATTTCTAGCATTTCACTGGAAACACATTTGTAGATAAACCTTTGCATATTTGCTGAACAATTCTTAAAAGTTCCCTATCATAAAGTGAAGCTAAAATAATCTGGGGGAATGTTAGCTCAGCCCCCGTTCCTCGGGCTCCCTGGCTTTGGTGCAGGGAGTGGTGACATGCACATGGTCGTGTCACCTGCACAGCTGGCAGGCCCGCAGGGACCATCTGACGGACAACGAAACTGACCCAAAGAAGCTATTTGCCCCGACAGCCAGGCAGCAGCTCCCAACATGTTACCAAGTGGCCATAGGAGCCGATAATAGGAAAGACTCTTTAGATAAAATTAAACACACATGATGAAAAAAAAAAAAACAACACACACAATAACAATAAGACTGAAATACAGTTCTCAAAGTATTTTTAAAGCAAGGTTGTGGTATAATAATATGTACAGCACTTTACAAATGCATTCATGAATAAGGTCTAGGGAAGGCCCAATACTTACTATAATTTCTAAGAAATTATGACCACAACATTTCAAGATTTCTGTAACTGTAATGCGATACGATGATCTCTGTGATTTGTACTGGTGATGAAGTCGCTGGTACTGCTAATACGATGATGGTTTGTTGTCTACACTTATCACTGGAAAAAACGCTAAATTTCAGGGAGAAGTTGGGAAAAATAAAGATGTAATTGGTTCCCATCCACGTCCACAGTGCCCCTGGATCTGCCTGTTCCCCAGGAAAGACTCCATCCTGGTTCGTCATCAGGAGTGAGGCATCAGCCACTGCAGCACCCAAGGGGGGACATCCCGTGTGACTCAGGAGGCTGACAGGGTCCAACAGTCTATGACTTACAGAGACAGTGGAAGCCAGGGAGCCAAGTGTCGGCTCCATGGGTCCTCTGTCCACAGACGTCACTCAAACAAAAGGGGCCAGGTGACTGCAGCAGGGATGATGGGCACCCTGTTGCCAGAAACTGGCTCTGAGCAGTTTCATAGCCTGCGATGTACCCAGGTGGGCGAGGCTGATGCCTTAAACCTCAGCAGGATGTGGGAGGCGATGAGAAACTCCCGCGACAGTGTCCTGGGGGACAGGGAGCAAGTGGGAAGTGTCCCCTGCTCTCGTTCTCAGGGAGCAGCACGGGCACTCTGCCAGGGCCCAGATGAGCTGCAGCTGGAGCCCTCCCAGGACCCTGAGTGCAGATGCGCGGCTCCAGGGCTCACGGTGGAACTGTTCCCCGCACGAGGTGCTCGGTGGCATCCTCCTGACTCGGGCCGCATCTCCCCATGACTGGGGATGCAAAACCAGAAAGGACTTTAGAGAATGTCAGATCACATTTTATTTTATTTTTTAATATATTTTTATTTATTTCAGAGAGGAAAGGAAAGGGGGAGAGAGAGAAACATCAATGATGAGAGAGAATCATTGATGGGCTGCCTCTTGCATGCCCCACACTGGGAATCGAGCCCGCAGGCTGGGCATGTGCCCTGACCGGGAATCGAACCCTGACCTCCTGGTTCATAGGTTGGCGCTCAACCACTGAGCCATGCCGGCTAGGCAGATCCCATTTTAAACATTGTTTGCTAACTGCAGGAAGCACTCTGTGCTCAATTTGGGAAACTTAGCCCAGCTCACACACTGCCTGTACCCCGCCTTCCACAGGTGATACTTAGGTGCCGGTCACTACAGTCATTCCTGTGTCTACATTTATTTTCCCACATATGTCATATACACCAACTTCCATAGCTAGTTCTTTCCCCTTAAGAACTAAATCAGGGCCATTTTCCCATCATCAGACTCAGATTAACACCGGGCAACGCTGCTTGGCCCACAGGTGGACTCTCCCACAGGGAACTCACTCAGTCACACGCAGCCGCTCCCACCCAGGCCCGGATCCCAGCAAGGGAGGCCCCCGCTTCTCCCTAACCAAAGGTAAGGGGAGAGCTCGGCTGACAGGGTTGGGGCGGCACGAAACGGCTCCCCACTGTCCTCCTTGCCACCCAGCTGCTCTGAGGTCTCTGTGGGAGGAGCAGTCACTCTGTTAAATCATGTGTGGACGCCAGGCAGTGGCTTCCCGGCTTGTTTGGGCGCCCCCTCCCCGCAGTCCTTCTCCAGCTCTGACGCTGCAGACCCACTGCCATGGCAACAAGAGAGCCCTTGACCCCACAGGCCCTGGTCCAGCGCCTGAGCAGGGAGAGGGGTCGTCAGTAGGAGGGCAGAGTGGTGGGGAGAGTGGGTGTTGGTGGCAGGACAGAGGGTAGTCAGCCTGCCAGATGCTGGGAGCTCTGGTAAAAGGCTGTGAGGACAGATGTGGGCAGCGCCCTGAGGGTGAGGACGGCCCAGAGCCAGCCTCCACATACACCGCCTTTGAGGGCAGATTTCTTCTCGCGCCACCCACAGCATTCTCTCTCCATCCCCACAGCTCAGGCAGTGTGCCCTGGCACCTGCAGCCCAAGATGGCCAGCACCCCAGCAGAGGCCAGGCGGGGGCGGGGGTGGGGGAGCTCGCTCCGCCCACTGGGAGCAGCCCTGTGACGGGGTAAAGGGCAGCAGAGCTCTCTTGTTGGGGAGAGTTGGGGGAGGGGCTGTCAGACAGTCCCCGTGATGGAATGGGACAGGGTGGCACTCCACCTCTGGCCTTCTTCTCAATAATCCAAACCCCAGTCAAGTCGTGAGGAAAACAGCAAGTTCCATGGAGGGGTGTCCTCCAGGACCCTCTACCCCACCACTCCCCCCCCCCCCCCCCCGCCCAGTCCTCAGGGCTGGCAAGGAGAGGGCCACAGACGCGAGGAGCCTGAGCAGATGCGGCGACTAGAACCGTGACGTGCTATCCCGGATGGGACCCTGGACCAGAAAGCACATTCTAACAAAAAACTGAGAAAATCTGGCCCGGCCAGTGTGGCTCAGTGGTTGAGCATCGACTCATGAACCAAGAGGTCACCAGTTCAATTCCCAGTCAGGGCATATGCCCGGGTTTCTGGCTCCATCCCAAGTAGGGGGTGTGCGAGAGGCAGCTAATCAATGATTCTCTCTCATCATTGTTTCTATCTCTCTCTCCCTCTCCCTTCCATCTGTCCATCTCTTCTTTCCATCTGACCTCCAAGGAGTCCCCCTAGTTGAGACTTTCCCAAAGGGTATGCTGAATCCTCCTCATAGCTCTTCCCAGCAGCAGGCCTTGGGCAAGTCAGCTCCCTCTTTGGGATTCCCTCTCTCTGTAAGATGCATCAGGGTCCCTCCGACACTATTGTTCTATGAACAGATGACTGTCCCAGTGCCACCGAGGAGCCGCTGGAGTGAGAGAGCGAGTCTGCCGAGCTGTCTGTACCCAAGACTCAGCGGGCAGGACCACTCCTCCGCTCCTAGGGCTCTGGAAGAAACCCGATTCCATCACCTCCTGAGGATGCGCAGAGCCTGCCGGCTGCACACACTAAATTCACAACTCTATTTATCCTTTCAAAGAACCAGCTCTTGGTTTTGTTGATCTTTTGTATTGTTTCTTTGGTCTCAATGTCGTTTATCTCCGCTCTGATCTTTATTATTTCCTTCCTTCTGCTTACGCTGGGCTTTTCTTGTTGCACTTTTTCTAACTCTTTGAGTTGTAGGGTTAGGTAATTTATTACCATTGTTTCTTGTTTTTTGCATTATGCTTGTACAGCTATGAACTTCCCTCTCAAGGCTACTTTCGCTGTGTTAAATTCACAACTCTGAATAGCCACCCAGGAGGTCTAATTGACATAAATATTGCTTATTAATCCTTATTATGAAAGATAATAAGTTCAGGTGGCTGGTATGTTATCTCCAGAACAAATATCAACATGAGAAGTGAATTCAGTGTCAGGCTGCTTGGACAGGAGAGGGGACAAAAGTAATTTGTAACATGAGGGATCAGAAACCAGGCTATGGCATCTGTGCCACTGGGGCAGCTTAGGGACTAGAGGAGTGATTCCCTCAGCAGCCCTAGCCTTCGCATCGTGCCATGCTCCTGCCTGAGCTGGCTGTGGCAATGGGCTGGGTGTCTGGACTTCAGGGCCTTCTCCATCATGGTGTGATCACCACGCCCTTCTGCCCAGCCCACATCCAGCTCTGCTCCTTCCATCCACTCCCCACCTCCACAGTTTGGTACCTGTGAACACTCCCTGGCACCTTAGAATAGGCTCTGCTGGGAAACCATTGAGTCAATAATGCATTTGTGTGTCAATGACTTGGTCTTGTAAGGTTTGCTACAGCTTCCAAGCTGACCTGGACTCTTCTCTTCTCTCCTAACTCTTCCCCCATCCCCACCGGCACCAAGAACTTCAATTCCAGCCCTGAGAATTGGCCTCTGTTCCGTAAAAAAGAGCATGCAGAGCCTGCCACCTTGTGGCTGCTTCTGGTCCCGCAGCTTCCTTCAGCTGGCCCACACACCTACTCAGTGGAGAGGCTCTGGGATGCTGGGAAATACCAGTAAGCAGTCCCGGCTCTGATTTCCTTCCCTGAACCTGTGGAGGCAGGCCCAGGCGAGAAGTCCTGCTGCTGGGAGAGGCGGGAGAGGCTGAAGGCTGCAGCGGAGGAAGAGGCTGCACTCATGGGTTGGACCACAGGTTGTCAGGCCTGTGGAATTCCCTTGGACTCCGTGCAGACGTGGCAGAGCTGGTGCACCTGTCTCAAACCCTGGTCTGCCTCGGCCTGAGTGTTCTCATCTGTAAAAGGAGGGTTCTGACCGGGAGACTTTTCAGGCCTCTTCCAGCTCTGACGTGTGTGTAGGCAGGAACCTCCCAAGGCCGGAAAGAGGACCCCATCCTGACCCTGACATCTGAACAAGCTTTTGCCTCTGGCCCTTTATCTCCCAGGGGGTGCTCCTGGGATCTGCTATTTGCAACCAAGAATCCAAGGCCAAGCCAATAAACCAGGCAGCCTAGTAAAATGGGCAAATTGCATGTGCGTGAGCAGTTCAGGAAGCCTCTGCTGCCTTGTTCAGGAAGCACAGCGCTGGTCAGCTGGGGCCACCTAAGGGCAGTTGGTGTGGCCAGGGACAAGCCACGCATCCCCAGTGTGCTCCCCCTGAACACCAGAGGGGGGTTCAGTTAATAAAGCATCGTGGTGAGAGCAGGGATTCTGGAGCCTTCGAGAGTCATGACTGGGTCCAGATTCGACCACTGACCAGCTGGGTAACTTTTAGAATTTTTTAAACTTTTCTAAGCCTCAGTTTTCTCTTGTATACAATGAGGATAATGAGGCTATTGGGAGAATTGAGTAGCACAACGTTTGCAGAGCACATTCCCAGGACCTGGTGTGCAGATGGTATCTATGACTGACATCTGTGATCTTCATTGTTTTTGTTCAACTTGCATACCCAATACATGCAATACTCCAATATGAAGATTAATATGTAAGCCATCGTTATGGACTGAATGTTTGTGTCCCCCAAAAATTCATATGTTGAAACTCTAACCTCCATGTGATGGTATTTGGAGATGGGAGGTCTTGGGAGGTGGTTAGATCATGAGGGTGGAGCCCTCATGAATGAGATCAGCGCCCTTACAAGAGGAGGCCAGAGAGCCCGCTGACGTCCTTTCCATGGAAGGACACAATGAGAAGTCAGCAGTCTGAAACCCAGAGAGGGCTCTCACCAGCACCCAGCCCAGCTGGCACCCAGACCTCAGGCTTCCAGCCTCCAGAACCGTGAGAGATGAATTCCCATTGTTTATAAGCCACCCGATCTGTGGCACGTTGTTATGGCAGTCTGCCCTGACTCAGACAGGAATGGGTACCAGAAGTGATGCTGCTACAGCAAATACCAAAAAGTGCTGAAACAGCTGTGGAACCAGGTGATGGGTCGAAACTGGAAAGCTTTGAAGTGCATACCAGAAGAAGCCGAGATTGTCGTAAAGGGACTTTTAAAGGCAGTTCTGGGGAGGGCTCATAATAGACAGAGAAGAGCTGTGGAGAAAGCTTCCATCTTTTAAAGACAGACTGTTCGTAGAAATTGGATAGTAAAGGCCAATTCTGATGAGGTCTCAGGCAGAAACGAGGAGCATGCTATTTGAAGAAAAGGCAGTTCTAGTAATATGGTGGCAAAGAACTCGGCTGAGCTGTGTTCTTGCTCCAGTGTTTGTGGAAGATCCAGTTTACAGGTGATGAAACTGGATATTGGCCAAGGAGATTTCTAAGCAAAGTGTGGAAAGAATGGCTTGGCCCCTCCTCACTGCTTAGACTCTAAGCCTTAGAGTAAAATGTAAGAGTCATGACTTGAAAGTGACCTTATTAAGCAAAAATGACTAGAATGTACAGATCTGGGGACTCCTCCGCCTGTCCATACTGCAAAAACTAAGGAAGTGTTTCCAGAAGAGAACCCCATGGTGCGGCCAAGCGACCACAAGGAGATGAGTGTGGGCGTGAACCGGGGATGGATCGACCGCCCCACCAGAGCACTGACAGTGTGAGCTGAGGAGGAGGGGCAGGGATGGGGCAAGGCAGGATGCTGGACTTCCTGGGTTTTACAGGATGGCACCACAGCGCTACTCTGCCATGAACACCCACCGTTCTTCCAGCAAGAGGACAGTGACCCCAAAGGCCATTCAGAGAGCCTCAGGCTGCCCCTCCGTTTCAAAAGAAGGGCCCACCGGCTTGCTTTCCACAGCCCAAAGCTGGGGGAAGAGGGGGGACACCCAGCGAACCTTGAGGGCATGACCCCTGCCCAGCAGAGCCTGGCTGATCACCCCAGTGGGACCAAAGGGCGGATCATCAAGCTGAAGAGGATTATGGTTGAGCCTTAAGATCTCCTGGTGTTGGCCTGGTGAGGATTTAGCCTCCCTTGGGACCCATCACCTTCCTTGTTTCCTGTTCTCCCTTTTGGAAGGGGAATGTCTATGCTGGGCCTGTCCCCGCACTGTGTCTTAGAGGCATGTGGCTGGTCTGGATTTGCAGATTCACAGCTGGAGGGCAGCTTTGCCTCAGGATGAATGGAGAATACCTCGAGTCTCACCCAGAGCTGATTAAATGTGATTCAGATGAGACTTTGGCCTTTAGGCTTAGTGTTGATGCTGGAACAAGCTAAGATTGGGGGAGGGGCGGCTTGTGGGATGGAATAAGGACATGAATTCGGGGGGCACCGGGGGTGGGATGTTACAGACGAATGTGCCTCCCAAACTGTGTATGTTGAAACCTAATCCCCAATGTGATGGTACTTGGAGGCGGGGCCTTTGGGAGGTGATTAGGCCCTGAGGCTGCAGGCTTGGTGAACGAGATCAGTGCCCTGATAAGAGGCCAGAAAGCTAGCTCACTCTCTTTCTCCCAGGTGAGGACACAGTGAAGAAGTCTCTCACAGAAACCGACCATGCTGGCACCCTGAACTCAGACTCCCAGCCTCCAGAACTGAGAAATAACTTCCTGTTGCTTAAGTCCCTCCCCACCCCCCATCCCCCAGGCTGTGGTTTTCTGTTCTGGAAGCCTGACCTGACTAGGACATTCACTACAGAGGGTTCTTGGCTCCTGGCCTAGTCCGGGGCTGCCCTAACCGAACACCCTACAGAAATGTATTTATTTCTCAGAGCCTGGAGGCTGAAAAAACCCATACCAAGGTCAAGAGAATCAGAGTCTGAGGAGAGCCCAATTCCTTACTCTGTCGTCACATGGTAGTAAAAGCTCTGGTCTCTTTGTCTTCTTATAAGGACACCCATCGCATGTTGGGGACCCCACCCTCATAATTTTATCCAAACCTCGCGAAGACCCCATTGCAAACCCACAATACTGAGGGTTAGGGCTTCACTATATGAATGTTGAGGGGACATAAAGATTCGGCCCATACAGCTCGTAACTACAGACCCAGAGTTTGTTTCTCTCTGGTAAACCTCCTCCCCTACCTTCTCCTTTGTGGATTTGGTTTTTACAGCGGCGTGAATGCCATGAAAATCCTGCCCTTGCCTCGCCCCATCCTGCCCAGCCCGGAGCAGACGGACACTCGTGTCTCCCTAGACGACAGGTCTGTGATCACCCCCTCTCACTCCTGTGACTGTCCCAACTGTAGGCCAATTGGGTGGAAATCATCAGTCTGCCTCCCCCACAGCCTGAGGAGCCCCTTGTCCAGTGGCCGCACACAGATCCCAGGGCTGGCCTCTGCTCTGGCACCCGAATCCCCGGGATCGCTCACAGATGCTGCCCGGCACCAGGGTTTTCTCCCAGGGTCGCTGGGGTCCTATATGGATGCTTCTTGTCTCCTGTGAATAGATGTATGGAAGCCATTAAAGGAAAGAAGAGCCAGCCCAGGGACCATCCCAACATGGGTGCGAGCCCCCACAGAGTCCCCAGGCAGGGAGGACAGAGTTGACACGCCTGGCCTCCGTCCTGTGAGCCATTCATTCCAGGCCTCTCCCTGGCGCCTGAACACAGTGGATCAGGCCTCTCCCAGCGCCTGCTCTGTGCCTTCTGACTAAAAGGCCCCCATGCCCTTCTTCATCTGGCAGGTGCCACTCTTCGCCCAAAGTGTCCCAGGGTGAACTCCACAGAGAGGACGGACAGACCGCCTCCCCACCCCCCTGCTCACTGCCCCCCTGCTGTGACTCTGCCTTAGCACTTCTGGCCGAGTTTCAGCTGGAATGCTGACAAATGACTACTTGTGATAATGAACACCTTATTACACACAGGAGGGATTGGAGACTGTCACCTGCTATGGAGGGACAGGTGTGTGGGTGGAAGCTTGGCAAAGCCAGGAGAGCACATTGCTCTGAATTTTCTTAAGGGAGATTTTATATGGAGAAGTTGGATGGAGAAAGAGGAGGGAGAAGGCCACATATGTCCCTCCCTTCCTTCCTAAGGGGATTTCCAGTACTTTTTACAAATCTCATTGGTCAGGACCTGGCCACCTGGCCACATAGCTGCAAAGGAAACTGGGAGATGTAGTTTTTAGCTGTGCAGCTTACTTAGCTAAATATTATGGCTGTTTTTAAGGAGAGAGGGGAGAATAGTTATCTCTGCCTCAGGAACAACTGGCTAAGCTGTGGTGGGGATGGGGACACACTGGGGAGACATCCCAAAGCATATGGCATCTAAATTGGGTGCTGAAGGAGCTAGGTCCCAGGTCAAATGGGCTTTGTTCAGGTAAGCTGGGGAACGAGGAAAGAGGGGGTGTGATGAAGGGTGGAGAAGGTGGTGAGGACGTGACACATTTGCATGCAAAGTTTTGCTGTGGCTGCTGCACAGATAAGGGGGAGGGGGTGAGGAGGAGGCGATTTGTCCTCATGGGCTCCTGGGTGACATCGAGTCATTGAAAATGGAAAAGCACTTGGGAAAGGTAAGCGCTGAGTCCAAACACAAGGTGCAGTAAAGTGTGGCATGTGGTTGTCCCCAGCATCCCTGAGAGGCGTGCCTCGTCCGTCCCTCTCACCGGAGACAGCCAGACAGATTCCGATATCCTGGCATTCATCAAGGCCAGACAGAACGTTCTGCAGAAGAAATGTAAGTGCCCCTTCCTCCAGGGCCACAGGACCCCCACCCCACTCTGCTCACCAGGGGAAGGCTGGAGCCAGCAGCGAGGCCAGAGGGAAGCAGGAAGTGCCCTGCACAGTCCTGAGGCCACGGAACTGGCCTGGCGCTCACCTCCGTGTGCCCGGCCTCTGCATCCTCCGGGAGAAAGCCCCATGTGGCAGCATCAGGAGCCCCCAGGCAGGCCAGAGGGTGGGCAGCCTGGCTGCTCCTGCCCGGCTTGGCAGAGCCTCTCTCCTCTTCCAGGTGGTCAGCTCCCTTTGTCCCCTGTCCCCAAAGCCAACGACCCCTGGCTCGGTCCTCTCCCCTGTGGAGTCCCTGGCTAGAAACCCAGTTCTCCTGCTGGTGTGGCCTCGCCAATGATGTGTCGGTGTAAACAGCACTTGGAGGCCCAGGCCTGGGAACATGGAAGTTATGGGAAAACATGTGTGGCCACTCAGACAACAGGGAGGGAAAGAGCAGGCCCTTCCCGCCCTCCTCGTGGAGCCGCTGTGGACAGGCCTCCCTCTTCCCAAGACCACACCAGGCATGCTTAGCATCACTCCCACATCAGCGGGCTCCTTGGTGGATAAGAGGCAGACCTGGGGCCATCATGACTGACACCAGCCCTGAGGGCCTGCACTCAGCTTCCTGACGACTCTCAGCCATTTGGACAGTAGGAGGTTGGCATGTGGGTGCAGCACCCTGAAGAAAGGGTGGCCTTTGCTGTGTTGTGCTTACCGGGATGCCAGCCCACTTACATCCCATCTTCACTGGTAGGGTCAGCACCATGGGTACCTGGCCAGGTCCTGTCTGAGACCTCAGAGTTCACTCTACCAGCAACCTGCTGGGGCACCGTGACCTCCCCACTGGCTTCCTCTCAGCCTCAGTTTCCTTGTCTAAAGAGAAGAAGGAAAAAATTGAATTTGGATTCGGTGATCTCTGAAGCCCCATCTATTCCCCATATACTCTAATGACATATATCGGACACTGAATAGTTTGCACAGCCAGTCGATAAATGAACACAGTAGTTATTGGGCATCTCCTGTGTGCCAGGCACTGTACCAGAGCTGGGCCCTGGCAGTGAACAAGACAGAGTGCCCTCGCCCTAAATGACTTAGCTCAGTGGATAGAGCATCGGCCTGTGGACTGAAGAGTCCTGGGTTTGATCTGGTCAAGGGCACATGCCCGGGTTTCAGGCTCCATCCCCAGTAGGGGGTATGCAGGAGGCAGCCAATCAAGGGTTCTCTCTCATCATTGATGTCTCTATCTCTCCCCCTCTCCCTTCCTCTCTGAAATCAATAAAAATATATTAGAAAAAGAAAAAGAAAAAGACAGTGCTCTTGACATTCCAGGAAGAGAGAGGAGACTGATGAACACACCAACTAGCACCTAGATCCTGTGAGGTGCAGATGAATGCTACGAACCAGCCAAATGCACATTGCTGCAGAGAGTAACTGGGAGGCTGCTCTTCACTGGGGGGGGGGGGGGGGGGATGTAGGGGGCAGGCTCCCTGCAGAAAGAGCTTTACCCCTGACAGCTGAACAATGAGAAGGGAGCAGTGTGGTGCTCTTGAGTGAGCTGTCCCAGCAGAGAAGCAGAAATGAAGAGTGCTGAAGGGAAGGAGCTTGGCTTGGCCACGGGTGGCTGGAGGTGAGCGAGGCAGCAGGGCCAGATCCAGGGTCTGTGTGGGGGGCCTGGCTTCTATCACAGGTGCAGGAGGAGCCCTCTGAGGGTGTGCCCATGGGCGGGGACATGACTGCTGCTTTGGAAAGTCACTCTGGCTGTCGTGCGGAGCCTGGGTTAGAGGGCCAGGAGGAGCGATTGTCAGGCGTCTGGGAAGGTCCAGGCCAGGTTGAGGGCAGCCTGGACTCACAGCGGACTGGACGTGGGTGGGAGGGAGAGAGGACAGCCTGGGGATCCCAGGCTTCTGATCTGAGCAGCCAATGGGATGGTGGTGCCATTTTCCCAGCGAGAGAGGCAGGGGAGTCTGGAGGACATGGGAGCTCCGGTTGGCCCACTCGGAGTTCAGATGGGTGTGTGTACCCAGAGGAGATGAGAAGTCGGCTGCACTTGGGGCTGGAGCCCGGCGGGAGGTCTGGGAGGTGTGGAAAGCGGGACACTGCACTGTGTAAAATCCCTCGTTGCTGACAACAGACCTCAGGCACAATGACATTTAGAGGTGCAGCCAGAGACACTGAGAAGGCTCACAACGAGGCAGGCCGGTGCCTGAGTGAGCGAAGCCTCAGGCAGGTCACAAAAGAGCGGGCTCCAAGGGGGAGGACCCCTGGAGCCCAGAGCTGCTGCAAGTCAGCAGGCGCAGCAGGCAGACCACTGGCCGGGCGGGCATGTCCAGGTGGGTGGCCCTGGCCTCAGTGTCCTGGCCCAGCACCCTTCTGGGTGGGGCTGGGAGAGTGAAAGCCCGGTGGTGGCAGTGGTGGAGGAGGGAGGGAAGGGGAGAAAGCAGAGATAGTGAGTGAAGTGGTCACAAGGAACAAAGGAAATTGACAACATGGACCAGAGGACCAGACTGCAGGGGAAATTCTCTGAGGAGGTGCAGGATGCGAGTCTGGGCCATAAGTGGAGAAAGAGACTAGGTTTGGGGACAGGGAGGTCCCTCCCCAGAACAATTCATAACATTCAGCTGTCATTTCTCCCGTCAAGAAGTCCTGGAGTGAGGAGCCATATTTTAAGTCACATTTACTCGGCCTTTGTACACATGACAGAGGCTCTTCCTCTGATCCTCTCAGAAGATAAGAGCCTAGTCCACGGTCGGGGTCAGGATGGTGTCTCCCTGCAGCTCGATGGCCAGGCGGTGGGGAAGCTGGGCTGCCAGGCGAAACAAGATAAAATGTGTACCGCACGTTACCAGTTATGCATTCCATTTACATTATTCCATCCGAGGTTTTCAACACTCCTGTAAGGCATACGGAGCCCTTTGACAGGTGAGGAAACTGAGGCACACAGACGTCGAATCACTTGCCCCGAGAGCAATGGTTTTCTGAGCCCTCCCCTGGGCTGCTCTGCTGGCCCCTGGGCCTCCACCCACCCTGCAGCTGGGAGCTTTGTTCTCGGAGCAAACAGCAGCCTGGAAGTCATTCATCAAAACAAACAAGTTCGAGGGTTCAATTTTCATTCTTAAGGGAAGAAAAACAACCCTGGATTCATAGTGACCATGGGGCCCAAAGGAAGCTGAGACAGGATGACAAAGGTCCCTCTCCTGCCAGGTCGGCCAACAGGCCAGCAGGTGCCGCCTCTGTGGACGCGGCCGATGGCCCAGGTTCCACTGCACAGCACTTTCTACGCAGCCCACTTATCAGCCTCCCTGTCAGGCAAACACGCAGGCCAGGCCAGGCACCTTCCCCGGCCAAAGCAAACACGTTCCTCTCGCCGGCTCCCTCTGCCCTCATTTTAGGGGCCCGTCTGTCTGGACTTCTTCGGAGTGCTCATTATGGGGGATTTGTGACTGTGGGCCCGGAGCAAGAGCTCAGGGAGGGTGATTTAACATAAGTCTCCCGCAGGCTCTCAGACCTCAGCAAGGGCCAGCGAATCAATTTGATTTAGGATTCATGGAAAGCTGTGGAACATTTCAATCCCGCCGGGGGCACCTGCAGACAGGTGCACATTCCCCGGAGGCAGCATTAGTC
The DNA here is from genome assembly GCA_026230045.1 of Corynorhinus townsendii. Taxonomy (NCBI): domain Eukaryota; kingdom Metazoa; phylum Chordata; class Mammalia; order Chiroptera; family Vespertilionidae; genus Corynorhinus; species Corynorhinus townsendii. The sequence goes on from JAPDVU010000004.1 coordinate 92,085,426, forward strand.
ACACGTGGTGTCAGATCTGCTGCTTCTAACTATCAAGGACAGCTTTAAAACCTGAGGAGATGAGGTTAAATCCTTTCTAGAGTGTGATTCTTTCCCATCTTCCTTAACCCTGAGTTTGGAAGTTTTTCCCTCTGGACAGGAACCATGGTGTGACCCCGCCTGGTGCCTGGAAGGGCTCGGTCTGAGTGCCTCAGTGTCCCCACTGCCCACCCCACCATCTCAACCCTGGGGAACCTCCAGCTCCCTCTCTCCTTTGCTCTGGAACCTTCCCCGGGGAAAAGCAAGAACAGGGAACTGGGAGGGAAGAGACCGAAACACAAGGGCCATCTCCACCCATGTGACCTCAGCAGCCTCCCTCTCACCTGCCAGGGTCAGATTCCACCTTTGCCCCGTCTCCTGAATAATGTTCGTAGTCGTGGGGAGCTGAACTGGGGTGGCCTGGGTGCTGAGACCTGGTCCGCACGGTGAGGTGCGGCTTATTTTAAATTATTATTATTATTGATTTCAGAGAGGAAGGGAGAGGGAGAGAGAGATAGAAACATTAATGATAAGAGAGAATCATTGATTGGCTGCCTCCCACCCACACTGGGGATCGAGCCAGCAAACTGGGCATGTGCCCTTGACCAGAATCGAATCCAGGACCCTTCAGTCCACAGGCTGATGCTCTGTTCACTGAGCCAAACCTGCTAGGGTGGAGTGGCTTTTTTAGGGGTTTATCTGTAGCAGTGCCCTCCATTCCAGGAACCCACAGCCACAAAATCTAACAGAGGGACAGCCCCATCCCTTACCTGGGCTCACACAGTAAAGCATGCCCTGCACACGGCGCCTTTACCTTGGGCTGTGGTCTGTCTTTGTGAGGAACCGTATTGGAGGACGTGCCCTCTGAGTCAGCCTGTGGCGTTTCTTCTCCACGGCCCCACCCCAGTCACCGTGGGGCAGTCACAGTCCTGGGTGGGAGCTGGCTCAGCCTTCGATCCTGGCCCCCTGCTTATCAGTGTGCTGAGGAAGCATCAGACCAGCGACCTGCCAGTAGCTGTATGGCGGGGGAGCGGGGGGGAGGGATGTACCTGCCCCCGCCAGTCCTTGGAACAGAGGAAAGCAATGGGTCTCTGCACTGGCTGCCCATCAGAGTCACCTGGCCCACCTGGAGACTCTGATTTAAGCTGCCCCAGGGGCGGCCCGGGCATCGGTTCCCAATGTGCAGCAGAGGGAACCAGGTGCAGAGCGACTGGGACACGCACCTGCATGGGCTCAGGTGTGCCTGCCAGTCCTCCTTCCTTCACTTAGGACAGCTGGGCTGCTTTAAAAATAGAGACCAGCTGGGTGAACAGTGAGGCCAGCCGGGTGCTGCACACAGAATTAGACCTGAAGGACCGAGGGCTCATCACCTTGAATTGTTTCCAACCTCGCCTTCCCAGCTTCTCCCACATTTAGTGTGTCACAGAGAACTGCGGATTCTTCCTCAGCAGTGTCAAGCAGGCCACACCCCAATCCCCACCCACTGCAACTCCCCTGCCACGCCTCGCTGCCACTGCATCACCCCTCAATCGCACTGCCCGCTGCAGGTTTCTCTAAATACTGTGTCATTACTCTGCCCAAGAATCTCCAGAAATTTTCTTTTGCTCCTATCATGATAGCAAAACTTCAAGCAGATTAATTAGCTTCATGTCGCTCATACCAGTTGTCCTCGCACTTGAATGCGCCACTGAGTCTAGGGGCTCCACTAAAACACGGATTCTGGTCCAGTGAGTCTGGGTGGGGTCCAAGGTTCTGCGCTTCTTGGCGAGCTCCCGGGGAGGCCCAGGCTGCTGGTCCCTGGACCACACCTCGAGGAGCCAGGAGCCACGCCAGTCCCTTGCTTTTCCAGGCATTAGGAGAGGAGGAGAGTGAGGCCCAGAGAACTAACACAGTTTTCCCTAAATCATGGGCGTCACAGATAGGGGACCATCCTGGCTAGAACCCAGGGGCTCTGGGTTCTTAATCCAGAGATGCCTTCTCTGCACCCAGCCGTGGGGGGTGACGGTGGGGCCGGGGGCGGGGGGTGGTGTTGGTCAGAGGAGCCGGCCAGAGCCTATTGAATACCTGGAACAAAGAGCAAGGAGAGACCCTTGAATGAAGTAGGAGAGCCCATGAGAACCCTGGGGTCGGAGCGCAAGTGTTTGCTCTGGCCCAGGGCAAAGAGGGCTTCTTCTTCCGCTTGGGGAGTAACTGAAGCCCCGGGAGCCAGGCACTGAGAGAGGCACTGCCCGAGACCCCCCTCGCCCTTCAATCCCAGAGAAGTCGCTGCCCCTGCACAGCCTAACCAAGAGCATCCTGTCTCCTTTCAGGTTTCCAGTGAGTGTCCAGTAAGAATGAAAGACAGACGACGGCCACCTCACTCATCTGGCTTCAGAAGTGACCTGCTGGGAGCAGCTAGTGACTTTGATTTCAATGGAGGAGACTGTTTCTTTAGGGCTGTGTCTGGGAGGCTGCTGGGAGGCTGGGGCCACTTTGCTGTGGGTGCTGGAACTACTGGCAGGCCGTGCGGGGCCAGGGAGCTGGGGCCGGACCAGGGCTGCTGCTCACTCAGGGACACGAAGTAGCACCAGGTAGTGCAAGGGCTCTCATGGATGGAACGGGGGAATAATAGTCATTTCCAGCTATTTACCAGCCTACCCCCTGGCACAGGAACAGGCCAGGCAATAGGCTGGAGCCAAAGGCAGGGCAGTGGAATGCCAGGGCATCGGGATGGCCAGTTCCAGTCTCTCAGCCAATACCCTGATGCCCGGCTGACCCGTAGGCAGCATCTGCATGAGCTGTGTCGCCAGGGAGCCACCCACCCAATGTATCATCTTTATTTGCTTATATTCTAAGGACATGGTAGCACCTGGAGCCGTGGGCGGCTCAGGAGCGCCTCAGAGTGGGCATCCTGGGGCGCTGCAGGATTTGAGCAGAAACTCCCACTCCCCCTGGAAAACAGCTGCCAGGGTCTTGTCTCAGTGAGGCTCCCGGCACTCCAGGCCCTGGCTCCTGATGCGGAGCCTGCGGAGGGTGGGCCGACCCTTAGGTGGCAGTGGGTGGGGGCTGCATGCAAGAAGCATGAATGGACAGGGACAGAATGGCGCCTGGAAATGAAGCTCGCAGAATAAAATGCTTGTCCGCTGCTCCTGTTCTCTCCTTCCCAGGGGTTTATTCCCCTCTTCTCAGGACCGGCTGAAAGGGTCATGCAGGAGAAGAGGGGTCCCCGAATTTCAAAGCTGGGCAGGCCCCATCAGCTCCTCTAACCCACACCCTCATTTACATAATCAGGGAACTGAAGCAAAGAGGAGGCCCTGGCTTGCTGATATGTGGCCAGTTAGTGACAAAAGCCCCCTCCTTGGGGGGCTTTCCCTGATCACTCCAACTAGAGGTACCCCTAGTTACCCTCTAACCCATGACTATGTTTTACTTTCTTCATCACTGTCCGATGTATCATCTTTATTTGCTTATATTCTATGGCCTGCAGCCCCCACCCACGGGACTAAAAGCTCCCTGACAACAGAGACCTGTCTGACTTGTGCTCACGGATCCCCAGCTTGAGTCATACTCAGTGACTCCTCTTCAGTGGGTGAGTGGGGGTCAGAGCCCAGAGGCCCTGCTTCTCAGCTGGTGTCACCCCACGGCTTGGTGCTGGCTCTCTGGCTCACTCTGGCTCCCAGTTCAATGGCACATAGTACCAACTGAAAACTAGACAACACATATATAAACCATGGCTTTCAGATGTTGGAAAAAGGCAGGAGCAGACACTGATACCCAAAAGAAGAGAATCAAATGAGGAGGCCTGTGACTATGACGGCCCCAACTCACTACCAGCAGAATCCAGGCTGCAGTTCAGGAGGGGAGCCAGGTGGTGCCTTGTGGTTGAGGAAATGGAGCTAGCAGACCAGGGAGGCCAAGGGGGCTTAAATTTGCAAAAGAGTACCAGAGGTGAGTGAGCTGCAGAGAGAGAGAGAGAGAGAGAGAGAGAGAGAGAGAGAGAGAGAGAAAGGGAGGGGGGGAGGGGAGGGGAGAACAAGGGGAAGGGAGGGATATGGGAAAGGAAGGGGAAAGGGAAGGGGAAAGGTGGAAGAAGAGGGGGAAGTGGAGGAAGAGGTTAGTGGGAGGGGGAGGGAGGTGATGATAGAGATAGAGATAGAGAGCCCTGGCTGGTTTGGCAAAGTGGATAGAGTGCAGTCCTGCGGACTGAAGGGTCCCAGGTTCGATCCCAGTCAAGGACATATGCCCAGATTGCAGGCTCGATCCCCAGTGAGGGGCGTGCAGGAGGCAGCCGATCAATGATTCTCTCTCATCATTGATGTTTCTATCTCTCTCCCTCTCCCTTCCTCTCTGAGACCAATAAAAACATATTTAAGAGGGGGGGGGGGATAGAGAATAGATATAGAGATAGAGACAACAGAGCGAGAGCTCTCTCTCTCTCTCTCTCTCTCTCTCTCTCTCTCTCTCTCTCTGGAGAGCTGAGGAGGGTACTCTTAAGTCTTCAGCCAACTGCTACCCAATGCATACATGTGAGATCACCCAGGACTGGGGACGGAGCCCCAGAAAGTAGGAGGCAGTAACACAGAGCTGGGAATAGTTCATGCTCCCAACGGCCCAAGTGGAGAAACCTCCTCACAAAAGGGCCATTGAATACAAAATACAGATGGGGCCACACCAGCCCTCGGTGAAGGCTCTGTCCTGCCTAATGGTGAACAAGCCTCAGAAGAGTCCCACATTTCCACTAAGCTTCCAGCAATTTCCCTGAGTCTCAGAGCAAAACTCAAAAATAGTTCAAAGAATGCAAAATACTCAGCACCCAACAAAGGAGAATTCATAATGTCTGGCATCCAATAAAAAAATTACCAGCATGCAAGGACGTAGGAGAACATGGTTCATAATAAGGAGAAAACAGACCATTGAAAGACATAGATAGCAGGTAAGTACATAGGGACTTTTTTAATGCACTGGACGGGTGTTTAAAACATAGGCAGAAGGATGCCGGTTGTAATTCCTCAACTGTGAACAGGAGCCATTCATCTGGCCATTCTTTCAACAGGATGTGCGACCCCATGCTAAGTCCTGATGAGTCAGAGGTAACAAGACAAAGTCCCAGCCCTCTTGGGGCTTAGACTCTAATTAGGGAGATGGTCAAGCAACAAACAAGAGAATCTGCGCTCAGGAGTGGGGATGGGATAGGATGGGCCTGGGCTCACTGTCCCAGGTCAGGGTGTGAGAGCCAGGGCACGTGAGGAAGGCAAAAGAGAGAGGCTCAGGAATAGGATGGCAGTTGGGGGTTCCGTGATGGGAGGGGTTCTGGGGATGAGCAGTAGAAGAGGAACCAGGAGCATGGCAAAGAGGGATCTGTGGTGATTGGAGTCATCTAAGGATACAGGGAAGAGAGTATTTGTTCTATGACGTGTTCCAGGGCCACCAGGGGTTTAAGACAGAGGAGGTGTGGAAAAACTGGCTGCAATGTCAGAAGTTGACAATGTATGTGTAAAACGTGGGAGGGAGGGAATAGCTGTTTCCCGTGTGAAACGCAGCCTCTGGATATGGCCCTGGGTGCTTCACTCCCAGCAAGAGGTGAGGCGGCAACCCTCTCCAGGGCTAGCTCCTTTATTTGGGGTATCTCTGGCCAAGCGCCAGCCAGCAGGGCTGAGCCAATTTTATGCTCATTGAGAGGGAGCTCAGGGCCAAGAGCAGGCAGAAAGCTGGTCAGGTCTTTCCACCCTCTCCATTCATTGAACTCTTTGTCTCAGGAAGCAGCTCTGCCCCAGACCTGCTTCCTTCCCCTCCGGTCCCAGGTGTGAGATGCTATTATCATCTCCTCTTCTCTGAAATATCTTTTGGGTTTGCCTTTTCCAAAGCCAGACAACGGGGAATCTTTCCCCCTCCCCACATGGGAGTCTGTGCTGTGAGATTCCTTCCCCTTCCCCACGTGGGAGTCTGCACTTGCTCTTCAATAAATCTCCACCTTTGTTATACCATCTTCCGTCCGTTGATTCATTCTTCGACCCCGACGGACAAAGAATCCGGGGAACCATCCTGCCCATGGGAACACCGTGTGTTCCAGTCCAAAATCCCATATCAAAGCCAGGCAAGGAGGTCCCCTCAACCATGCCTCAGAGGGCCCCTCTCTCTGAGACCATCATGGCCAGCAATGTCATCCATGAGGGCCACTCCTGCCCAGACCAGCCCCATGAGGGCCTCAGTTTTCTTTTCTCCCCCTCAGGGTGCTCTTCAACTCACACACAGGGCTGACCAGAGGCTCCAAGGTGCTCCAGGACTCATGCCCTGGAGCTGCCCTGCTGGGGCAGAGCTGGCGATTTCTCTGCTGAGCTCCTTGGCCCGTCCAGGCTCCAGGTGGACAGCCTGGACAGCTGGTCACTCCTGCTGACAGGTGCCTCTGTCCTCTGGCGGCACTGCTCGAGGCTGGGCCATCAGGGTGGCTCACGGTTAGATGCAAGACAGCATCTGCTCATGCATTGATTAGACGAACAAGTCAGAAGGTGCCTCACCTCCACCGTATTCTGAATAAATCCCTATATTTCACCGGGACTCATAAACTTGGTACATTTTTTAATCAAATTGCTTATTTAGACAAAAGCTACATGCCAGGACCCCACACACCCAGGAGCAGCCCTGGCCTCCGCTCTGCTCCCGGTGCCTCCACTCATCCTCTCTGGCCCTGGGAGGCACTGCTCCTCCCTGAGGCAGGATGAAGTCTGCCTTGGTCCGTATCCCCATCTGCATCCTGGTCCACACCTTCTCGGGCTTACTGCTGCTTTAGCTCCAAATCCTCTGAACCTTGGGTTTCCCATAATGTGCAGAGGCAAGGAGACATAGGGGCTTCTTTAATACGGGGTGTCCACAGAGTCCCTCTTCAAATGTAGTGTTCCCAAGGGGGCCACTCCCTCACTAGGTCCATAGAGGCGCTCTTTTCCCACAGGAGTTACACCCACACAGCTCAGGAGAGGGAGTCGAGGACTCAGAGTCTGTGACAGACACTGACGGGGCCCTGCCCATGTCCCCAGCCCACTGGAGTGCATGCGCAGCTTCTGTGGACAGCCCCATCCAGACCAGCAGGGTCCTGTCTCCAGTACCTGTAGGTCTCCACCTGGAGGTTCACTCTGGCCACGAGGTCCCCGCAGCCCATGTGCAGGGGTTAACCTCCCTGGAGCAGCCCTCCACCAAGAGGGACAGGAGTTGGGAGGCAAACAGCCAGGCTTCCTTGCAGCCCGTGGGAAACCCAGAGGTCCTCAGGGGGGTCAGGCCCCAGGAGCCCACAGCGGTCACCCGCTCAGCACAACCTGCATGGCTGTCTTCCTCTCCTGCCTCTCTTCCCACTCCCTTGGGGTCTTTGTCTGGGATCTGTTCCCGATGAACTGCTCATACCCAAACTTTGCCTGGGGATCTGCTCTAAACCCAGTCAGGCCAGGGCATCTGTTTCAGAACCCTGGGTGGGCTCCTGCCACCAAGCTCTCTGTGCTGGTGAGAGCAAGTCTGCCGCCTTCAAGCAGAGCCCCTGGCTGTGCCACACGCTGGGCTCAGGGGAGATTTCATGCGGGAGGGACTCTTGCTGCTCCCAAACCATTTCCGAATAAGATCAATAAAGGCTGGTCAGTTGGTTTTGAGCCTTTCCCTGCAGTCGCGCCTCAGCATCCCTGTCCTCTCTGCTGTCGCACAGTTGGACTGGACATCCCCTGACATCGCACTCTCTGGCCATGAGGACAGTCAAAGACCCATGCAGACATGCACCACCCCTGCCTCCACACAGGACGCCTTCCACTCCCCTCCCTGCAGGGAGGCACCGAGCCCAGACCACCACGTGCAGAGTCATCGCTGAGGCCCGTGGTGCCATCTGCGAGGCCCTCAGTCAGGGCCGCAGGGTTTGAAGCCCAGCTCCTCTCCCCTGGCCTTCCGCTGCAGGGACACACGGGGCCAGGTGGGCCTTATCTTCTCCCCTGGTTCCGGCTGGAACGTGTCCTTTTTCATTTGCGCGGATATGTGCACATTGAGTGACTCCGTAAGTGAATGCCGATGTCGGATGGGGTGGGGGGGGGGGGGGGAGGGTGGCCTGTCCTTCCCTTATCTCGGGGCTCATCCAGATGGAACAAGGCCCGGGCCCAGCAGCTCTGTTTACTCTGCCTTCTCTGCCCATTGTACACAAATTGATCGGGGGTTGTTTTTCTTCTTTTCCCTCCAATCTCCTTATTAGTTCAGCCTCAGAAAGCCCCTTATCACTGCAGATGTCAGGCACGCTCTGCCATCAGGCCTGGCCGCGGCAGACTGTCCATTAATTGATTTTGCCCTCCCCTCCTTGGAAGCACAAATCAGTGTGGCCCATTAGCAGCAATAATTCCCTGAAAGGGATTATAAATCATGACCTATGTCCATCGGCCGCGGCCGCTCACAGTGAAGGGGTGCCCACGTTGGGGTGTCAGGCAGGGAGCTGGGCCAGTGGAAGGTAGAGGAGGCCCTGCAGTCCTGCGGGCTCACTCCTAAACCCTAAAACCCAAGCACCTCAGGCCACAGCCAACCAGGAGTAGCTAAGGCAGGTCCCAGCACAGAGGGCCTCCATCCCTGTGTACTGAATGAATAAAGGAGGGAGGAAGAGGGGGCTCCTTCCAGGGGGCACAGTGTTTTTGGGAACCTCGCATGGACCCCCACACACCAAGTCTACATTATGTTACTGTCCTTTGGTTCTGTGGCCTCGAGTTTTCAGAACACCCTCCCCCCACCCCCAGCTGGCAGTGCTCCTGAGAAAGACTCTGTCCCTGCTGGTCTTTGAAAAACGGAGTGGGAGAGGAGAGAGCAGAGAGGAAGGAGCAGGGGAGAGAGAGTGGCCAGGAAAGGGGAGTCAGCCACAGTCTGGCCGACTTTGCTAGCGCGTGGCAGGTTCTCAGTAGGGACAGTGTGCCCCCCTTATCTGACGGGGATACGTCAGTGGATGCCTGAAACCACGATGGTGCCGAATCCTACGTATACATGCTCTTTCCTGTAGGTTCTCACCATTCCACTTAAAGGAAGCACTTCACGGCTCTCTCTGGCACGTCCAAACTGCCAGCACCACCACTTTGGGACCATTATGAAGTAAAAGAAAGACTACTTGCACACAAGCCCTGCAAAACTGTGACAGCTGATCTGATAACCCAGACAGCCAGGCCGCTAAGTGACTAATGGGCAGGCCGCAGCCTGGAGACGTGGGACAAAGGGAGGATTCGCGTCCTGGTGGGATGGAGGGGGACAGTGACAGATTTCATCACGCTACTCAGAACGGCACCCAATTTAAAAAGTATCAATTGTTTATTTCTGGAATTTTCCATTTAAGATTTTTAGACCCCAGGTGACCATGGGTAACTAACACCATGGAAAGTGAAGCCGCGGATGAAAGGGGCTACTGGAGTCTATAAATGAGTGGCATGCTTTTCCCACAGTGAACCTTTGCCTGGGGCCTGAGGGAGGCAGGGCTTCTGCTGGCTGACCCGCCCTCCCTCCACCCCGAGGTGACACCACTATCCTCGGGCCCACGTTTGCTCCCATGCCAGGAGTGCATTCTCTCGCCCTTCATTTCCTCCCTCCTAAGGACAGCCACCATGGCCTGTGGACAGTGCCCAGTGCTGTCGAGGACTCTTGGGCTACAGAGGTTGCTAAGACCTTCCCGAGATTTCCCGGGCATCAGTGGCTAAGCTTCCTAAATGTCACACGAGAGAACTCTTCACATATTGAGCATCTCCGGGGCAATAAAATAGGATCTGATTATCACACGGCCTCGCAGGTCTAACGACAACCCTTGCTCAAACCAGGAACTAGCGAGTCTGTAGTGACGGGATGACAGCCAGCACTCTGTCGTCCCATTTCTCCAGAACATGAGAAGTCCCAGTCCAGGGTGAGCTTGTGGCTCTCGACGCTTGCATCTGCCTCCAAGAGAAGCCCACACCCCGCAAGGTGCTGCCCAGAAACCCTGGGGATGAGGGCACCTTGCACAGGGTGGCTTAGATCCCAGGTGGCCTCGGGGGACCCTGAACCCGCAGGATTGCAGAGAAGGCGGCTGCCACCCCAGCCACGGCCCCACCTGGACCACAGGATGGGTGGGGCACTACGGGGGAGCCCCCGCCTGCCTTCGGCCCTCGTCACAGCCTTGGGATGTTCCTAAGGGGCAGCCTCCAGCCCTGTCTGGACTGGTTGTCCTTCGGGCTTGGCCTCAGAGCAGATGAAGAGCCCTGTGCCACTACCATTCTCTCCATGTGCTTGCAAATAGCAAACGTCTCCTCGTTTTTATTTTCTGTAAGTCACACCTCCCCCTGTCTCCCTCTCTCTCTCTTCTCCCACCCACCCCTGTCTTACTTCCCTCCCTCTCCCCGCCTCCTGTTACAGAACCGTAGGTGCTTGTCCTAGACGTGCCTGCGCCAGTGTCTGCCTCCCCATAGCCCTTCACATGACACCTGCATGTGGGATGCCAGCTGGCTGGGGCCAAGCAGCTGAGGTGGGGACTGATTGGGGGACAGCCATGCTCAACCTGAGGCGGCCCACAGGAAAGATGCTCCCGGACACACTGCCCCCTAGAAGATTTGAGCCAAGAAATGCCAAGAGAAGGGGTGCCTGGGAGCTGACACTGACCGTATGGCCCAGCAATCCCATTCCTAGGAATATATCCAGAGGCCCGCTTGCTGGGATGAGGGAAGGGGCTCCGCTGAGGAGAGTGGGCAGGCACATTAGTGGTGAAAGAAAGAAGTGAGGGTGCAGGCCCAGTTGTTCCAGATCCCAGGCTGCTCCTGGCTTCCCACCACAAATTATTCCAGTTACTTGAGCTACCTGGAGAGTGTTCCCATTCCTTCCAACGCAAATGAGCCTTGAACAACTTGAAAACCAAGCCTCATGGAGCCATTGGGATGTTCCAGAAAACCTAACAGTGGCCTAAACACAAGGCGTTCTGTTTCTGACATGAAAAGAGCTAGAGACACATGTGTGCAGGGATCAGCATCTTCGCATTGCTCCTGGCCTCTCCAAGGACATGGTTCGCACAGCGGGTGCAATCACCTGTGCATTCAGGAGAGACAGGAAGGAGCCAGCATAGGCCAACCCTCTGCCCCTACCTCCTTGGCCGACTCTGCCCAGACCTAATTGGTCAGAGCTGGGCCACATGGCCACCCAGCTGCGAGGGAGCTTGGAAAGTGGGTGCAAGGGACACTGATCAATCCTCTGAGCCTCTCTCCCCACTTTAATGTGTTTTTGCTTCCAGTGGCCTTGCCTGCACCTGGGGCTCCTCAGTGGACTGTCCCATGTTGCCTGCAGATGGAAGCCAGAGATGCCCAAAGGGCTGGCCAGGGTGGGAATAGGAAAGCCCAGCTCCCTGCCCTACTTGGGACTGACTGGGAGGTGCTTGACCTGCCAGGACTCCCCAGGAACCAGGTGGAGGTAGCCTTGACTTACTGCCCTGCTCATATACAAACCCCCTCGGGGCTGCTCCAGGGGAACCCCGTCTACAAGCAGGGAGCAGGATAATTGTGATGGAGAGACCAGCCATGCTCCACTGCCTGGCATGTAGTAACGTGGGGTTCTGTGGGCCAGGAAGGAAGGAAAGGCTGTTGGGCAGGCAACGCAGGGTGTCTGCTGCCACAGCTCATTACAGAAACCACGAGCGGAGACTCCAGAACCCTTGCGCACTGCCGTGGGAAGGCAAAAAGGTGCGGCTGCCTTGGAAAACCGTCTGGCGGGTCCTCAAAAAATGACACATGGAGTGGCCGTATGGCCCAGCAATCCCATTCCTAGGAATATATCCAAAGGAATTGAAAACATGTGCACACACAAAATCATGTATGTGAATATTCATAGCAGCATGACTCATAATGGTCAAACGTAGACACAACCCAAATAGCTCTCAACTGAAAAATAGATAAATAAAATGTTGGTCTAGCCAGACAATGCAACATCATGCAGCCATAAAGAGGAACAAAGTACTGACAGGTTACCGTGTGGATGAACGTTACAACGTTAAGCTAACAGAAGAAGGCAGACACAAAAGGCCACATACTGTATGGCTGCGTTTGTATGAAATGTCCGAGTGAGCGAGTCCATAGAGAAAATAGATTAATAGTTGCCAGAGGCTGAGGGGGCAGCTTCAGGGAGGGGAACTGATGGCTAAAAGGTCCAGGGTTTCTCTTCGAGGTGGTGAAAATGTTCTCAAGTCAATTGTTAAAAAGCGTTCGATTGTGTACTTTATGTTTGTGAATGGTATGGTATATAAATCATATGTCGATAAAACTACTACAAATACACACATACATAAGCAAAGAAGACACCCGCTTCTGCCCATCCAGAGCCAGGACACACTCCAGCCTCGTCTTATTCACACGCATATCTCACTGACGCGGTATCCTCTGAAGGCAGCCAGCTAAAGGACTTCAAGCAAGAACAACTGTCGGCAAAGGCCGTGGAGCAAGTGTGCCCAGTGCATTAGGAGCACCGGCCCATGCTGCTCCTGATGGGACTGTTGCTGTCTATTTGCTTTGCCCTGATTTGTCACCAGTTCACTCATCCTCGGGTCCCAAATAGGCAGGTCAATTCTGCCCCGTTTGGTAGCCAAAGCAACGGAGTACAAGGTTTATTCACACCCAATCTGATTTCTTCCCAACTCTTAAGCTTGGGGACTTGAATCTGTCGTGGGTGAGAAGCTGGGGGCTGCCGAGGGGGCCACGCAGGCCTGGGCAGAGTGAGGAGAGCATCAGATTTGGCCCAGAAACACCCGTCCAGCTTGTAGGCAGAGGACAAGGCAGATGACCTCAGCAGGACCTGGTAGGTCTATCTGAGGGGTCCATGCCATTTGCTGCTCTCCATGGAAAAAGAGGCTGGGCGGGGGGAGGCAGGCCTGTTTGCACTCATGGCACTTAGTGCATCCAAGCTGAGCCGCGCTGTTCAAACAGACTTCCAGCCTCCAGACACCTGTGCCTGGGAGGGCGAGGCCGGCAGGAGGCTGAGTGCAGGTCCCCCAGCCCTTCCCGCAGCTCCTCCCCAAGCCAGCCCTGCAGCCCTGGCAGAGTCCTGGCCACACCATGCCCCACGCTGGGCTCTGCAGCTGCTGGGGCGGCCGGCTGCTGCCCCTGCTGCTGGTCTATGTCTGCTACCTGCTGCTCGGAGCCACCATCTTCCAGCTGCTGGAGAGGCAGGCGGAGGCTCAGTCCCGGGACCAGTTCCAGTTTGAGAAGCTGCGCTTCCTGGAGAACTACACCTGCCTGGACCAGCGGGCCCTGGAGCAGTTCGTGCAGGTGAAGGAGAGACGGTACCGGGAAGGTGGGCAGAATGGGGGTTCTTGTGGTAGGTCCAGGGCCACACCCTGGTGACGGATGCCCTGTTTGGAAGCAGAGGGTGTGAGAACAGAGCCAGGGGAGACCTAGGTCCAGGTCTAAAACTGCTGTGACATGGGGCAAGTCACTTAACCTCTCTGGCCCCACATTTCCTCATCTAGAAGGTGAGGAGAAAAACCACATCTGTGCTGCGGACATGCAGCAGCAGGCTAGAAGCACTTCCTAAGCTGCTACTTGCTGCTTAAAAGCGGACGTAGTGCTACCGGTGCTGTGCAAATGTCCTCCTCCCACACTCTGCGCTTCCCCACCCCAACCCCATGGCCACTTTGCTGACTGGGAGGCACAGAAGAAGGTCAGGAGCAGCCACCACGCTGGCCCGCCCCGGCCTGGACCCTGGTGCTGGGCTTGGTGAGCAGTGGCCAGGGCAACTGAGCCCCACCCACACCGTGCCCATGGGAGGCAATCTCTGGTGGTGGAGGGGGTCACCCCCTGCCTGACTCCCTTCTGCTCCCCTGCACAAACTCTGGGGTCCCAACATGCTCTCTCCAAGAAACAAGGCAAAATGCCTTGTTGCTGGGGAAGGTAAATGCATTGGAGACTGAGGCAGAATAAATGACCACAACGACACAAGCTGGTCAGCACCATGATTGGTGGCATTCACTGAGCATTTACAATGTGCCTGAAACAGGGGGAGCAGGGTCACCGTGGGGGCCCAGTGTTTTACAGGTGCTTTCTCATAATCACTTGCGTCATCACCATCTCCAGTCTGTAGGTGGGAACTGTGGCACAGAGAGGTGGCCTATGTTGGCCAAGGTTGCACAGTTAGTGGTAGAGACAGAACTGGCACTCAAGCCGGCTGCTTTTCACCACACAAATTAGCATAGGCGCCGGGGCAGGATACAGGGGTGCAGTAGTTCTCAAGTGTGGCCCCAACCACCTGGACAGCACCTGGGAGCTTGTTAGAAACACCAATGATCACACCACCCCAGATCCACAGAGTCAGGGCGGGGCTAGCAGGCGGCCATGCCGATGCCCACACAGGATGGAGAGCAGCTGGCTATGAGGTGAGTGGGCTGTGAGACACCTGCCCAAGCCCATTCTTCACATCCCTGCTGCCTACCAGTGAGGGCTGGGCCACAGCACCCACATCAGGACTGGAAAGGGTTTGGGAGCCTCTCAAGACTCCGGGAGGTGTGAGGGAAAAGAAGGGGGCTACGGGAGAGGCCCGGGAGCCTCCTGCTCCCTCAGCCCTGGGTTTGAGGCAAAACGCAGGAGCCAGAAGGTATGGGAAGGGTTGGTAGCTCTGCAAACAGAGGGGAAACCAGAGGCTTGGCTGAAGCTCTGAGGGAGCCAGGACATCCCTCACGTCCTCAGCCTCCTCAGGAGAGACCTCACTTGCCAGGGCGTGTCTAGCTGAAAAGCAGAGATCTGGGATGAGGTTCCGGAGCGCGCATGACTGTTCTGATCACAAGGGAAAGCTGCAACAGTACTGCAGGCAGTATCCAGGGAAGGAGGCCCTGTCCAGGTTCACAGGACTCTGTCTGACATCTCCACCATGGGTTCTGAGAGAAGGACAGAAGAGCCCCACTCAGCACCCTCGCTGACTTCAAGGCCCTTCCTCAACGGGATGGAGAATGTCAGTGTGGGGAGCAGCTGAGTCCAGGGCAAGTGCTGTTCCCAAGAGGAAGGGTCTCCAGGGAGAGGGTGTGTTCCAGAATATTCCATATTGGCCTGTCTGGGTGTGTGGGAAAGACAAGGAGGCCAAAGTCCACATGCAATGAGGCCAGTTTTGCCAAAGTGAGAAGCAGCAGACAGCCTGTGTCAGGGCGCCTAACGGCCTGACTCATGGGACCACCTCACTCTGGCCGGAGCTCGCTCACCCAGCCAGCAGGGAAACGTTCCCACAGGAACTGGAGGCCAGTACTGCCCCTCCCCCACCTCCTCCCGCCTGCTGTTGGGGCTCTACCAAGTGGCAAGGCTGTGCTGCTGCCCAGGCACAATTCACAGCTACAGGGGAAGGGAGGACGGAGGGAGCCGCCCCCCGCCCCCCCCAGCCGAGAGAGCTAGACCCGAGACAAAGGGGCTCAGGCCTGACCTGCAGGGAGGGGTTCAGGTTCTGTAAACACGCACGCAGGCACACATGCACACAGGAGACCTTTGCCCGCCTCTGATGGAATTTCTCCTGTAGGCCTGGGCTGGCACTCACTAGGGGGCAGCAAAGAGCAAGACTACCAGCTCACCTGGACGCACAAAGGACCATCAGCCCCACTGGAAGGGCAGGCTACCCTTCTCCAACGCCCGCACTCCCCCCCCACCCCCACCTTCCCGATGGACCCCATACCCCGTGTTCCCAAGTAAACCCTTCCAGGAACATCCAACCTGAAATCCTCACACTGGCCTAACAACCCATTGGCATCTCACCCTCTTGGCCGCACGCAGCATCTCCCACCTGGTTCATTCCTTAAGCATCTCTGCCTCCTTGGGCCCATCCCCCTCCACCAGCCCACACTCACAGCCCTGGGCAGTGTAGCCACTCTGAGCCTTCGTTTCCTTTTCTGTGCAAAGGAAACAAGACTATCTGAGAACCTCATTACGTGAGGTGACACAAAAGCACCTGCTGAGTTCTGGGCACCAGCTGGCGCCATCAGCTCCCTCTCCCTGCCATCCCACAGGTCATCATGGAAGCCTGGGTGAAGGGCGTGAACCCCAAAGGCAACTCCACCAACCCCAGCAACTGGGACTTCGGCAGCAGTTTCTTCTTTGCAGGCACGGTCGTCACTACCATAGGTAAGGGCCAGGTGAAGAAGGGCTCCCCCTGTCTAGGTTTGGGTTCCCCAAAAGCAGATGCTGAAGTAAGGATGTGGTTCATCTGGGATGTGATTTCAGGAAGCACCAGTGGAGACGTGGGAAAGTGAAACAAGGAGAAAAGGCAATAAAGTTTGCATCATTGAGCAGGTTACTGGGCAGGGCAGCTGGGCTCACTCCAGACCCTCTGAGAGGCTAGGTGGAGCCCATCCTCAGAGCAGCCCCTGCGAGGGGCGAGAAAGCAGGGCAATGTGTCTCCTCACTCCTGCCCTGGCGGGTTGAGAGCCAATCCTGGATGTGTTAACTCTCCAGCACTTGGACCTGCCCACAGACCAAGGGAACTCGTGCAGCCGAAAAATCTCTCAGGTACAAGATGCAGGGATTTGGAGGGGAGCCATCTGTGTGCACAGGAACTGACTACAGGCTGCAGGTGCTGTGCCAGGGGCTCCAAGGGTCCAGGACACTGGGAGTGTCTGCTACACCCCTCCAGAAACCCTGTTCTGATCCTGCAAGGAAACCCCAGACCCTCACTAACCCCATCTATTCAATTAAGACCAATTAGATCCAACACCTTCTTTGAGCTCTGGTGCCATGGGAGACAGAGGAAGGAGTGAGGGGGCGGGGAGATCATACAAACTTGGATCAGGCCCAGACTCAACCCTCAAGGAGCTTCCAATCCAATGGAAGATAAGATAATCACCAAAACTAATAGTGTCAGGCGGAGTAGATAAGTAGATAGGAATGACACAAAGCACTGTGGGAAATCAGACCTACTAGGAAGGTGAAGAGTGGTCATCAGGAGGGCTTCCTAGAGGAAGGGTCATTTAAGATGGGCCTTGAAAGACAAGCAGGAGTCTTATACTGGTAAATAGGGACTGTCCTAACAGAGAATGAGACGAGTGTCCACGCGACCAGGGGAGCTTCCCCTCCTTCCCGAGCAGCAGCAGAAGACACCCACCTCTGCTGGTGTCTATGGGGGAGGCAGTTCTGAGCTCTCTTCCTCACATTTCACTCCTCCTCCCCTGCAGGATATGGGAACCTGGCACCCAGCACCGAGGCAGGCCAGGTCTTCTGTGTCTTCTACGCCCTGGTGGGTATCCCCCTCAACGTGATCTTCCTCAACCACCTGGGCACAGGGCTGCGTGGCCACCTGACCACACTGGAGAGGTGGGAGGAACAGCCCAGACGCTCCCAGGTAGGCTCCACCCTCCCTACAGCCCTGCTGTGACAGATCCGGTTCAGGTTAATCCCGCAGAAGCCAACACTGACTGACAGAGTGTGGCCAGCAGGTATTAGGCAGGCACTGGTGGAAGAAAAGGATTGGGCAGAGGGAGTTGAATGCCATGTGGCTGGGCAAACTTGGCCAACCCTCACAGAGCTCTGCAACATGCACAGGCCGTTGGAGGTGTCCCATAGCAGGCTGAAATGATCAGAACTTTTTTTTTTTTTAATAAATCTTTATTGTTCAGATTATTACAGGTGTTCCTCTATTTTTTCCCCCATAGCTCCCCTCCACCTGATTCCCCACCCCACCCCATGCCCTTACCCCCGCCACTGTCTTCATCCATAGGAGTAAGATTTTTGTCCAATCTCTTCCCGCACCCTTCACACCTGCTTCCCCTGAGAATCGTCAGTTCACTCCCTTTCTATGTCCCTGATTCTATTATATTCACCAGTCCATTCTGTTCTTCAGATTTTTTATTCACTTGATTTTTAGATTCACTTGTTGGTAGGTATGTATTTGATGTCATTTTGTTGTTCATAATTTTTATCTTTACCTTTTTCTTCTTCTTCCTCTCCTTAAAGAATACCCTTCAGCATTTCATGTAATCCTGGTTTGGTGGTGATGAACTCCTTTAGCTTTTTCTTGTCTGTGAAGCTCTTTATCTGACCTTCAACTCTGAATGATAGCTTTGCTGGGTAGAGTAATCTTGGCTGTAGGTTCTTGCTGTTCATCACTTTGAATATTTCTTGCCACTCCCTTCTGGCCTGCATAGTTTCTGTTGAGAAATCAGCTGACAGTCATATGGGTACTCCCTTGTAGGTAATTAACTGTTTTTCTCTTGCTGCTTTTACTCTCTTGGAGAGAATCCAAGATGGCGGCGTAGGTAAACACCTAAACTGCTGCCTCCCACAACAATTTAAACTGCAACTAAAAGACAAAACATCTATCACCCAGAACCACGGGAAAGCTGGCTGAATGGAAGTTCTACAACTAGAAGGAAAGAGAAAAGAGCATTGAGACGTGCACGAGCGCTGAAAAGCTGAGGTACGGAGGCGCGTGATCCGGGCTGGCGGCGGGCGACTGGGTGCGTTGCTTTTTTCAACCGAACGGAGACAAGCCCCCGATTACTCTGAAATCCAGTCTCTGGGGAGACGCGGGGGACCCAAACTCCTACGGGGAGAAGCTGGACTGTCTGCCAGTGAGAGTGGCTTGCTTGCAGAGCTGCACGCAGGAATAATTGTTTACGACACTGGGGCACGGGACTCCAGGACGCCGTCGGGGACACAGAGCCAGCTAACTAGCAGCCATTGCTGTTTGCCAGGCCCTAACCTAGTGACGCCCTGAGACCCCGCCCCACACAACCTACAAACCCACCCAAGCTCCAAGCAGCCGAGTTAGCATAAGAAAAGCCTGCCCTATCGCAGCTTAACCTAGAAAACTTGCAGCCCGGGTCAGACAGCTCCAAAACCTCCAAACCCCAAGCAAAGAGGAGAAAACTGCAGCTCTCACTGTAGCTCCTGCTGAGTGGCCTCAGACAGTAGCTGACCTGCACCCCATTGGAGATCCAGAAGCCAGTGTACCTAGTGGTCAGTGTGAGACACCAGATTTCAACTCCTCACATCCATAAATGACACATTCAAAGGCAGACTCAGTGAGCACCAAAGCCCCACTGAAACAAGTCCTGCCCCATAAGCGTGTCTTCAGCGCAGCAGTTCTTCCATTATAGACACAGGGAGTGCTCACAGCTAATTGGCCTGGAGGTCAATTCCTCCCAGTGTACTAACAGCAATTCAGGCTTAACTACACCAAGACTTTGCACTCAGCCCACAAAGGGGTGTACCAAGAGCATCCACATCAGGTGATTGGGGAGGCTGAGCTACTGCCCCCTATAGGTCACCTACCACACAAAGCCACTCCATCAACACAGGGAAGCAGCCAAAATGCAGAAACAAAGAAACATGTCACGAATGAAAGAAACGGAGGAAAGCAAACTACTGGATGACATAGAGTTCAGAACCACATTTATAAGGTTACTCAAGAATCTTCTTAAAACCGCTGAGAAACTTGATGAGACCTTCAAGGAGCTTAATGAGAATGCCAAAAAAATGGAAAAGGATCTGTCAGAAATGAAGCATACACTGTCTGAAATAAAGAATATACAGAAACTCAACTGTAGATCAACATACCCCAAGAATCAAACCAAAGATCTGAAATATGTGGAAACAAAAAACATCCAACCAGAAAAACAAAAAGAAAAAAGAATCCAAAAATATGAAGATAGTGTAAGGAACCTCTGGGACAACTTCAAGCGAACCAACATCCGAATTTTTGGGGTGCCAGAAGAAGGGAGAGAGCAAAATATTGAAAACCTATTAGAAGAAATAATGACAGAAAACTTTCCCTACCTGGTGAAAGAAATAGACTTACAAGTTCAGGAAGCGCACAGAACCCCATACAAGAGGAACCCAAAGAGGACCACACCAAGACACATCATAATTAAAATGCCAAGGGCAAAAGACAAAGAGAGAATATTAAAAGCAGCAAGAGAAAAACAGTTAATTACCTACAAGGGAGTACCCATACAACTGTCAGCTGATTTCTCAACAGAAACTATGCAGGCCAGAAGGGAGTGGCAAGAAATATTCAAAGTGATGAACAGCAAGAACCTACAACCAAGATTACTCTACCCAGCAAAGCTATCATTCAGAGTTGAAGGTCAGATAAAGAGCTTCACAGACAACAAAAAGCTAAAGGAGTTCATCACCACCAAACCAGGATTACACGAAATGCTGAAGGGTATCCTTTAAGAAGAGGAAGAAGAAGAAAAAGGTAAATATAAAAATTATGAACAACAAAATGATATCAAATACATACCTACCAACAAGTGAATCTAAAAATCAAGTGAATGAAAAATCTGAAGAACAGAATGGACTGGTGAATATAATAGAATCAGGGACATAGAAAGGGAGTGGACTGACGATTCTCAGGGGAAGCAGGTGGGAGGGGTGCGGGAAGAGATTGGACAAAAATCTTACTCCTATGGATGAAGACAGTGGCGGGGGGTAAGGGCCTGGGGTGGGGTGGGGAATCAGGTGGAGGGGAGCTATGGGGAAAAATAAAAGAGGAACACCTGTAATAATCTGAACAATAAAGATTTATTTAAAAAAAAAATATTCTCTCTTTGTCTTTTGCCCTTGGCATTTTAATTATGATGTGTCTTGGTGTGGTCCTCTTTGGATTCCTCTTGTATGTGATTCTGTGCGCTTCCTGGACTTGTACATCTATTTCTTTCACCAGGCAGGGAAAGTTTTCTGTCATTATTTCTTCTAATAGGTTTTCAATATTTTGCTCTCTCCCTTCTTCTGGCACCCCAAAAATTCGGATGTTGGTTCGCTTAAAGTTGTCCCAGAGGCTCCTTACACTATCTTCATATTTTTGGATTCTTTTTTCTTTTTGTTTTTCTGGTTGGATGTTTTTTGTTTCCACATATTTCAGATCTTTGGTTTGATTCTTGGGGTACATTGATCTACAGTTGAGTTTCTGTATATTCTTTATTTCAGACAGTGTATGCTTCATTTCTGACTGATCCTTTTCCATTTTTTTTGGCATTCTCATTAAGCTCCTTGAAGGTCTCATCAAGTTTCTCAGCGGTTTTAAGAAGTTTCTTGAGTAACCTTATAAATGTGGTTCTGAACTCTATGTCATCCAGTAGTTTGCTTTCCTCCGTTTCTTTCATTTGTGACATGTTTCTTTGTCTCCTCATTTTGGCTGCTTCCCTGTGTTGATGGAGTAGCTTTGTGTGGTAGGTGACCTATAGGGGGCAGTAGCTCAGCCTCCCCAATCACCTGATGTGGACACTCTTGGTACACCCCTTTGTGGGCTGAGTGCAAAGACTTGGTGCAGTTAAAGCCTTAATTGCTGTTGGTATACTGGGAGGAATTGACCTCCAGGCCAATTAGCTGTGAGCACTCACTGTGTCTATAATGGAAGAATTGCTGCGCTGAAGACACACTTATGGGGCAGGACTTGTTTCAGTGGGGCTTTGGTGCTCACTGAGTCTGCCTTTGAATGTGTCACTTATGGATGTGAGGAGTTGAAATCTGGTGTCTCACTCTGACCACTAGGTACACTGGCTTCTGGATCTCCAATGGGGTGCAGGTCAGCTACTGTCTGAGGCCATCCAGCAGGAGCTACAGTGAGAGCTACAGTTTTCTCCTCTTTGCTTGGGGTTTGGAGGTTTTGGAGCTGTCTGACCCAGGCTGCAAGTTTGCTAGGTTAAGCTGCGATAGGGCGGGGCTTTCTTCTGCTAACGCTGCTGCTTGGAGCTTGGGTGGGTTTGTAGGTTGTGCAGGGCGGGGTCTCAGGGTGTCACTAGGCTAGGGGGTGGCAAACAGCAATGGCTGCTAGTTAGCCGGCTCTGTGTCCCCAAGGGCGTCCTGGAGTCCCGTGCCCCAGTGCCGTAAACAATTATTACTGCGTGCAGCTCTGCAAGTAAGCCACCCTCACTGGCAGACAGTCCAGCTTTTCCCCGTAGGCGTTTGGGTCCCCCGCGTCTCCCCAGAAACTGGATTTCAGAGTAGTCGGGGTCTTGTCTCCCTTTGGGTTGAAAAAAGCAACGCCCGCCGCCAGCCCGGATCACGCGCCTCCGTACCTCAGCTTTTCAGCGCTCCTGCACGTCTCGATGCTCTTTTCTCTTTCCTTCTAGTTGTAGAACTTCCAGTCAGCCAGCTTTCCCGTGGTTCTGGGTGATAGACGTTTTGTCTTTTAGTTGAATTTTTGAAATTGTTGCGCGAGGCAGCAGTTTAGGTGTTTTCCTACGCCGCCATCTTGGATTCTCCTGATCAGAACTTTTTTAAGAATATATTTTTATTGATTTCAGAGAGGAAGAGAGTCAGAGAGAGAGATAGAAACATCAATGATGAGAGGGAATCCTTGACTGGCTGCCTCCTGCACACACCACACTGGGGATCAAGCCCACAACCCAGGCATGTGTCCTGACCAGGAATTAAACCACGACCTCCTGGTTCATAGGTGGATGTTCAAACCCTGAGCCTCGCCGGCCGGGCATGACTAGGACTTTACACCCCTGCCTCTATTAGGTACCAGGCAGCCTCCCTGTAGCTGCCACACATCCTGAAGGAGATGACAACTGGATGCCACCTTCTGACAGCTGTTCAACATGGCACACCTCCATGGTCATCACAGAACTCCAACAAACTCCAGGCCACCCAGCATGCCCCAGTGCCCACCCCATTGGCCAGTCCTTTGCAAAGCCAAGCACACTAGGAGGGAGGACAAGGGTGCAGAGGAAGCTGGGACATTTCAGTGACAGTCCTCTATCCCAGTTCTGAGTCCTGGGGGACCTGTACTAGCCCAATGGAATCTCTGAATTCCAATTGACACACCAATGCAGCCCCTCTGACCAGATCTTCCCCTGACACAGAGATCCAGGCCCCACCCCAAAGGTCTGCAGGGCAGAAAAGGGACCGAGCTGTGACCCACTCCCACTCCCAAATTTTCCCCAGACTCTCGCCCCATACAGTCCTGGGGTCTCCCAAGTGGACTTAGAGATGGACTGCCTCCCTCCCTCCAGGTCCTGAAGGTCCTGGGCCTGGCTCTGTTCCTGACCCTGGGGACGCTGGTCATTCTCGTCTTCCCACCCATGGTCTTCAGCCATGTGGAGGGCTGGAGCTTCAGCGAGGGTTTCTACTTTGCCTTCATCACTCTCAGCACCATCGGCTTCGGGGACTATGTTGTCGGTGAGAACAAGGCCTTCACATATCTCAGGGTCAGGGACACCAGGATTGGGGGTTGAGGAGATGTCACTGGGGATGGCCACTGAGGATCAGATGGCCCCTGGTGTTTTGGAGATGAATGATTTCTGAGGCTGCTGTGCATTCTCATATCCTCAGAAGCTGCTGGTCTGGAATCCATATCCTTTCCCCCAGAGACCTCCATTGCTGATCCTTGTTATGGGGAGACTGGCAGGGCCCCAATGGACCCTGGGGGAGGGGAGTGACTGTGCCCTCAGATCCCTGGCATTTATCACATTCCCTTCCCGGCCAGGCACGGACCCCAGCAAGCATTACATCTCGGTGTACCGGAGCCTAGCAGCCATCTGGATCCTCCTGGGCCTGGCGTGGCTGGCACTGGTCCTCCCATTGGGTCCCCTGCTTCTGCACAGGTGCTCTCAGCTCTGGCTGCTCAGCAGGGGCCTCCGCCTCAAGGAAGGGGGAGTTCCTGAGGCCAATGGGATCCCCAGACCTCAGAAGATCCCCACCTCTGCATGAGCACACCCCCTCCCCCCCCCCCAGTGGCCCGAGAAGTCACTCTCAGCTTCCCCTGCCCTACGCATGTGTTCTCTGGATTTCCCACCCCACCTCCTCTTCTTCCAGCCAGGGCTGATCTCAGGAGCTCACTGGAGAGAGAAAGGAGGGAGTGTCCCAGAAAGTACCAGAATGGAGATGGGGAGACAGGATCAATGACGGATGGGTGTGAAGCGAGAGGTTGGCCATTGTCCCAGAACCCCTGCTCTTTTCCCCTCAAAGGTGACCAGACATGGATCACTGTGGCCAGATACCCACTGTCCTCCTCCCAGCCCCTCCCCAGAGATGCCTACAGCACAGCAAGCAAAGGGTAGCTGTACTTTTGCCTCATTGGAGACCTGCAGAGTGTTCACTGGTCTGGCCCTGCGATGTGTCGGGCACTGTGTCAGGCTCTGGGAAGTTCCTGCCCTCCGTGTGCACTTAATCGACTGGAAGGACTAGCTAAGTAGAGGGGCAACCCCAAACCAGGGTCCAAAATGCTATGATGAGGGCAAACGAGAGCCCACAGGAACAGCTGGCAGGGAGGGGGAAGGAGAGGGCAGGGTCTTTGGGGCATCTCAGTGCAGACAGGATCTGCCCTCAGGGAGCTGCACTGAGGGGCGGGCAAGCACCAGTGCCCCTGGCCTGGAAATCCAAAGCTGTCTGTGTGCAAGGCTTAGGACGTCGGGGTGTCCCGCCCACTTTCCTGGGAATGGTCTCCCCTGACCCTCCCCCAGGGCACCCCTTGACCCCATCACCCACTCTGGGCTCCTGTCTTCTTAAGAGCATTTCCAAACATATTTCCCTGGGAACATGGAGAGTCAGCAGATCCCAGGAGACTTCCACGAAATTAACTCCATGGAGGCACAGCCTCCCCTGAGAACCAGCTCTGCTGCCTGGCCTTTCTCCTACCAGAGGCCACACCTCCGGCCAGAGGAGAGGAGAGACTGAGACCAGTCCTTCCCAGGCCCCGCTCACCAAGGACTGCAAACCTCAGCCCCCAGGACCCCGCCGCAAGGCAGGCCCTCAGTGTCCGGACCTCAGGACAGGACTGAGGCAAGGCTGTGAAGCAGAGGAGGCCCCAGGTGGGACACCCAGGGCAGCATCTATAGCAGCGCGACCCAGATTACATCGGGGACTTCCTACTGAAGCTGAGGACCCCTGGGAACCCCTTACCACCAGGACCCGCCCTCCATTCTGGCTGGAGGAGTGAGTACGGGGCCTCCTCAGAAGTAGGGAGTGGACAACCCACACACTGATCAGGCCTCTCTGCCTCCCAGGCTCATGGACAGAGCTGATCAGCCGGCCCTCATCTTTGGATGCACAGAAGGAAGGATGAGGGTGTGAGAGAGCCAGGGAGGACTTGACAGCAGCAGTCCTTGGAGATAGTCCCAGGATCCAGGGGCTTAGGCAGGGGCCCTAAGAAAATAAACTTGGCTTCTACCTTCTCTTCCCCCTGTGTCTGGTCTCCCGCAGTCCCTCCCACTGTTTGCTGCAGGACAGCTGAGGGCTCTGGGCCTTTCCTTCTCAGGGCCCGCACCACCCAGCAGCCCTCCCCCTGTCCCTGAGCTGGGCTGGGGGGTGGGCGCTCCCTACACGTTCGAGGCGGGGCCAGATGCCACGGCTCAGGCCTCTTTTTGTCCCTGGGATTGGAACCCCGGGCAGGGTGGGGCACGCTGTCCAGCACGCTTCCTCTGCTGAGAAAACTGGGCACAGCAGCGGTTGGCCCGAGAAGGGACCAACAGAGCGCGGGCCCTTCCTCTCCACCTGGGTCCTGGTCCATGGCTCCCCAGGCCAGCCACCCTATCTGTCCTACCATGTGCGGACTGCGAGCCCGGGCAGCGTCCGAAGGCAGGGCCCAGTGCTCCGCCCTGACGGGCACCATGCTCCTGTTCCTCTCCTACCTGGCTTACCTGGCCCTGGGCACCGGAGTGTTCTGGATGCTGGAGAGCCCCGCGGCGCAGGCCTCCAAGGCGAGGTTCAAGCGCGACAAGTGGGCACTGCTGCGGAACTTTACGTGCCTGGACGGCCCGGCGCTGGACTCGCTAATCCGGGTCAGGGAAGAGCGGGGCCGACCGGGGTGCGGCGGGGAGATCGGGGCAGAGGAGCGCGGGTGGTGGGCAGAGGGCGACAGGGCATACCCTGGCCCCGGCCAGGAAAACGCAGGAAGCATTTCTCCAAAAGGGTGGAGGCGATAGATGCGGGGACCACGCGGCCGCACGTGGCGGGGTGGGGGCGGGTGTTGGACGGACAGACAGTAAAGTATCCCCACTCCAGCGAGAGGAACGCGCCGCGCTGTGAGCACTTTAGGGGCCAGAGGGCGTGACCCGCCCTGTGGAAGGAGGGCTTCTTGGCCCAAACACCGAACTAGGGGATGAGGACGATAGGGGGCGCGCCTACCTGGGTCAGGAGCTGCCAGGGCTGACCCCTTCGAATCAGAACGGGGCCAGGGTGCTCTCAGCCGGCTTGGGAGGTGGCGGGAAGGGGGAACTGGGACTGGGACCGGGCGGCGCTGGGACCGGACAGGGCCTGCGGGGGAAGGGGCTCAGGGCGCGCTCTCCAGCCTCCGGGTCCTAGGGAAGGCGGGGCGTGTGCAGGGTGCTCTTTAGCTCACTGCTCCTTACTCCGAGTTTTAGGACAGGGGCTGGGCAGCCTCCCCAGCCCAGAGACCTGGAAGAGCCTAAGGGGGATGGTGGGCGGGGACGCAGGGTTTCCTGAGGCCTGAGACTGCTCAGAGGATGCGGCTTGCCAAGGGGGCAGCAGGGGAGGGTTCTTGTGGCGGGCATGAAGGATGGACCCAGGTCTTCTCCACCTCAGGGCAGGCGACCTGGACTGGGTGTTGCTGGGATTTGACGGATGCATTAATATCCCAAGCCCTGGCTTGATCCCACAGGCAGACAGCTGCACACCTAGCCCGCAATCCCCTGGGGAAGGGCAGCCTGCATCCTGGGCATCCGGCTGGGGTGGGGGGTGGGGGAGGAGTCCTGAGCCCTTGGCCTGGGCCTCAGCGGGGCCTGGAGCTGGGCGAGGGAAGACCTTCTCTGCTAAAGACCTAATGTAGCACCTCCACCCCCCACCTCTAAGCCCCTATGCACACAGCCTTCTGCCTGGTCCTGGAGGCGGCCATACTCCCCTTGCAGGGGAGGTGAGCGTCCCTGGCCCAGGGACGGGGACAGTGATGAGATGGCAATGACACTAATGCCTCTGTGTAGCACTTCCTGCGCACCCAGCACTGTCCCTCCTGTGGCACCTTGTCTTGTCCTCACCTACCTCACAGGCAGGTACTATTATTATCATGCCATTTTAGAGCTGAGGAAGCAGAGGCTCAGGGAGGCTAGCACACACGCACGCCACAGAGCCAGAGGCTGGGCTCTGCACCACTGAGCACTGCCCAGTGTGGTCTGTGGGTGTGGGTGTTCCTGAGGTTCCCGCAGGGCTTCCCTCTCTGTGCACCCCCCCCCCCCCCCCCGCCTCCTTCACACCTCCGCTCAACCCTCCTCTGGCTTCATCCCCAGGAACAAGTATAGGATGTCCCCAACCCAGATCTTTTCTGTGTGCAGACCTGTACATGCAGCTTCCTAGGAGCCCTGAAGTTCCTCCAAGGTCAAGAGCAGGCGCCCCTCCTTCCAGCCCGCCTCCCCCACTGGCCTCACATCCACACAGCTCACAGGGGCCTCAGATGCTTCCCGCACTGCCCACACCAAATAGGGCCAGAAGCTTGGGCTTCTGACTAGCTCCTCTCTGTTCCTCCTGGACCACTCTGTGCCAGGATGCAGGCCAGGCTGCTCCATCACTCAGCCCTGCAGCAGGCTTTCTGCTTCCCGTCTGACAGCATCTTCTATACTGCCCGCTGCCATAGAGCACACAACCTGATCTTTCTTTAAAAAAAAAAAAAAAAAAGGAAGAGAGAGAGAGAGAGAGAGAGAAACATCAATGATGAGAGAGAATCATTGATCGGCTGCATCCTGCCCACCCCACACTGGGGATGGAACCCACAACCTAGGCATGTGCCCTGACCAGCAATCAAACCGTGACCTCCTGGTTCATAGGTCAATGCTCATCCACTGAACCACGCCAGCCTGGCACACCCTGATCTTTCCTTGCCTTTGCTTAGCAGCCTTGGGAGAGGCCTGTCACTCTTTCTCTGTTGGGCAGAGCCAAGTATGGCCTGGCTCCCAACAACCTTTCGGCCTTCCTATTTGAGATCCCAGGTGCAGTCCTGCCTGCCAGCTACCGGAATGTCCTTCCACTGGGAGCAATCCCATCTGACCCTCAAAGAAGGCCCAGCAACAACGTCACCCCTCCATGAAGCCTCTGCCCTTCCCCCCATCAGAATGAGCACCCTTTCTTTCTGTACTCCTCTGGCACTATATTCGTAGCAATAAGGATAACAGCCATCACTAACATGTACCAGGTCCAGGTACTGTTCTACATCTTTACACCCAGTGCCTCATTTAACCCTCACCACAATTCTATGAAGTAGGTGCTGTTAGTGTTCCCATTTTGCAGACAGGGAAGCTGAGGCACAGAGCTGAGTGTCTTGCCCAGGATCATGCCACTGCACTGCCTTAAAGCTACATTGACTACACTGCATTGTCTCCATCCCACTGAGGACTGAGGTTCTGTCTCTTTCATCTCTGTGTCCCCCAAAACACCACAGGCCATGTCTGGCCAGAATGGGAATGAGCAGAAAAGAAAACGAGGGGTGTTCTTCCAACCAGTGAGATGTCCTGGACTGGCCTGGGCCCTGGGGCCAAGGGAAGGAAGGGAGCTGTCCCAGGAGAGCCCCTGGTTGGAGGGAGAGAGCCTCCTGACCCGGGCCAGACTGGGCTCAGAGTGGTTGTGAGGATTGTCCATGTGCGCGCGTGTGTGTGTGTGTGGTGTGTGTGTGTGTGTGTGTACATGTACGCATGTGTGTGGGTCTGGGTTCAGAGCCCAGTCACCTCAGAGCTTGGTGGTCACTGCTGCCTCTCCCCCAGGGCATCATCCATGCGTACCAAACTGGGGACATCGTCCTGGGCAACACCACCAGCATGGGGCGCTGGGAGATCGTGGGCTCCTTCTTCTTTTCTGTGTCCACCATCACCACCATTGGTAAGTGCAGGGTGCGGCCAGGTGAGCATGGCTGGCGCCATGGCCTCCCCATGAGGGACAGGGGACCAGTGCCTTTGGGAGGGGTATCAGGGCCTCGGGACTCCCAGGGTGGGTGGTCCCGGCACTGTGGGCACTCCCTGGGAGCAGAGTCCTGGGCTCACAGCAGATCTGCTGTACCAGGTCTGTATTCCCAGGGTCCCCAGGAGTTGGTGTCAAGCTCAAGGTTGAGAAGGACCGCTCTAGGGGGCTTCTGCCTCACAAAAGCCCTCGGGAAGCAGGGGGTTTCCCTTGGGCAGGAGAGTCAAGATGCTCTGGGCCCAACCCACACAACACTGAGCTCAGGGGTAGTTGGGGGTGGGGCGAGGATGGTGGTGGGAGGTGAGGAAGAAGGGACAGGAATCTAAAACAGCCTTGCAACCTGTTCTTGTCTTTGGTGAGAAGTGGCCACTCCTGGAGGCCACTCCTCAGCTCACGAAGGCACCCCTTGTTATATAAAGATGATTACAACCCATCACTCTCCTCTCCAAGCCCCCTGCCTCCCTCACCTGGGACACTGGGACAGATCCCTGCCTCCACCCAGTTTCCCTAGCCCTGCCCTCAGGAAAGCAGAGGTGGAACCTGTCCCAGGAGGGCGCCTGGGGGCTGTTGTGAGCGGAAGGTGAAGAACAGCCTAGATCCTCAGCTCTAGACCCAGGAAGTAAGTAAAGCGCCCCATCTCCCTGCCCTGGTGCCAGGCCTAGCCCCTGCATGACACAGGAGTCACCACCAGGTGGCAGGCTGACACCGCCAGTGGCTCGGGCTACCTCCACCAGCCAGGATCCTCTCAGGAAAGCATGTCCCAGCCTCTGTCCTCCCAGACAGGAGCCAGGCCGCAGCACCCAGAGGACTCTCGATCTACTTTTAAATACTATATACTAAATACTACAATACTTCTTGGAAGCAGGTCTCAGGGCTATGGGAGCTTGGACAGCCCTCCACCTTGAGGCAAGCATGCCTGAGGGCCCCTCAGGCTCCATGGACCCTGTGCCTGAAGAGAGTATGTGTATTAATCTCTGTGCCCCCAAGATCTAGGATAGGCCCAGCACTCAGTGGACACTCAACAGACGCTGACACACTCATTCCAAGTGCCCATTCCACCAGCACGAATGGAGTTCCAGGGTAGGGGGTATGGAGGCACTGTCACATGTGTAGGGGTCTTTACTTTAACATTTGAGATTTTGTGCATACGGTCCAACCTCCAAGGACAGGGCTTATATTTTCGTGTTATGGATGAGGAGACTGGGGCATGGAGAAGTACACTATCCCAAGGTCACGCAGCTGGTAAGCAGCAGAGTTGGAATTTGAAACCCAGCTGAGGGACTGCATTGCTGTTTCCAATGCCTTGGAACCAGCATAAGGGCTGTCCTTTCCAAGCCCCAGAATGAAACAGGGTCTGACAGGCACACGACACTTCTGGGCCAGCAGGACAGCCCTGAGCCCTGAAATCATCATCATCTGTGAAGTCCATCCTCAGCTCGCTCATTTGTCTACTCATCTATCCATCCATTCATGTAACAAAAAGACTGCATTCCTAGTGCGGGCCTGATAGTTCTATGTGCTGGCGATACAGTGGCGAGCAGAACTGGCAAGTCCCTTCCCTTGGGGATGCTGACATTCTACTGTGAGGGAATACAAACAAACTAACAAATGCATAGACAATATTTGGGTTATAAGAGGTGCTTAGAGAAAAGTAAAGCTAGGTAAGGGAGTTCGATAGTGATGGGGGACAGGGACTATTGTACATGGGGTGGCCGTTGAAGCAGAAACATAAACAAAATACGAGAGCAAGTCATGCAGATAACTGGGGACAGAACCTTCCACCAGCATGTGCAAAGGCCCTGAGGTAGAGTGTGACCGGTGTGTTTGGTGAACAGTAGGAGGCACAGATGGCTGGAGAGGGCTGGAACTGAGGACTGACTTTGGAGAAGGGATAGGGGAGCCCAGCCACTGAAGACCTTGCAGGGCCCTTGCAAAGTGTCTTAGTGCTGGACTATCAATGTGCAAGAGGGGACAGGTGGAAGGTATGCTGAAGTGAGAGGTGGCATAGATGGAGCCATGGCCACCAAGCATTCAACTGGCAGGTGAGGGCTTCATTGATATCCATCAATTCTGCTCCCTGAGGGCTGACTGAGAAGGATGGGGAGGAGAAAGCCCTCTTTCACCTCAGGAAGGCAAAGGCATCCATGGAGCTCTTCCCAGATCCGGAATCTAAGGGCTGCCATCCCACAGGTTGGGATGAAAAGGTCAAACCCAGGAAGTGCCTCTGACTCCAAAACCCATGCTCTAGACTAGTGTTCCTGCCCACCTCTCCCGGGACTGTACCTCTGAGACCCCTAAGTGAGGCAGAAGAGTCTAAACCACCAGTTTCAGTGCAAATGAGTGCGCAGGGGGAGCGGGGCACTTTAAGCAGTGATGTGGCATGGTGCAAGGCATCTGTTCATCTATTTACACATTCATTCCCATATTTTCAATTCACTCATTCATTCATTCATTCATTCTTGTACTCTTTCAACTCACATATGCTGGGCTCCTATTGAGTGTCAATCCTGTGCTAATTGTTGAGAATATAAAGATGATTCCGACCCAGCCCCTGCCCCAAAGGGGCTCACAACCCTCAGGAGCCGCAGACATGGGAGTAAATCATTCTCAGGCGGTGAGTGGGTTATCCTCAAAGCCTGCAGAGTGTGTGTGTGTGTGGGCGGAGGCAGGGGGGCACTTCTCCACCAGACCATTTACAGGTGGGCTAGGAAGGCAGGAAGCACACTCTTGGTAGGAGGGTATCATGTTCAAAGGCACAGGGGAAGGAGTGGTTCAGCGGGCAGGAGTGCAGCCAGAGATGGGCTAAGTGAGAGTTTGGACTTTCCCCAGCAGACATGAGGAGTAATACAGAATGATAACCTGGGGGTGATATCATCAGGTTTGTGTTTTAGAAAGACAAGACAGTGGTGACCAAGAATGGGAGAGACAGAGGTGGAGGGGAACGGGAGGAGAAAAGAATGTCCAGGCTGACAGAACCCTTTTAGGAACACCTCACTCTCCCTTCGCCTCCCCTTCCCTGATCTTCATGACAGAGGTCCCAACCTCCCCCTCACACAGGTCACCTGATGTGCATCCTCTGCCCCTCACTCTCGAGGGGTTTGGGAAGGAACCCAGGTGTGTTAGTTAGCGCCCTCTGGAAATCAGATATCAAGACTGAATCAGGTGTACAAGAGATGGATGGGGGCGGGAGGAGGAGAGGGAGCTTTGAAAGATAGAGAGGAGCAGGAGAGATGATGAGAGCCTCAGGCTGCAAAGCAGATCTGAGGCCTGTGACAGGAGAAAAGGAAGGAAGGGCTTGAGGGGGATGAGCCACAGACTGCAGTGGGGCTCTGAGAGGCTTGGCCAGGCCAGGGGAATCCCAAGCAAGCTGGCCTGTGGGAGGAGGCCTGCGTCGGGCAGGAGCCGCCAGCTTGGGCGCCGGGAGCCACCTGGGGACAGCAGCTTCAATGGTGCAGTAGATCCCAGAGGTGCAGGGGCTGGGGGCTCTGAGGCCTCCCATGTGCCTGTGCCCCATTCCTCTGCCCACAGAGAGGGAGGAGATGAAGGGACGAAAGACGGGGCTCTCACACTCATGGGTTTGAGCTCATGCACTTTGCTGAACCTCGGGGAGCTTCAGCTTCCCAATCTGTACCACGTGGCCATAACCCCGTGTGGAAGGAGGGAACGGGTGGCTTGGCCCCCTGCACAGGCTGGATACACACCAGCTGCCATGTCTGAAGTGGGTTAGGAACAGGGACCCCAGCAACGGAAGGGAACCCTGATGTGCCCATCTCCCCTCAGGCTACGGCAACCTGAGCCCCCACACCATGGCTGCCCGCCTTTTCTGCATCTTCTTTGCTCTGGTGGGGATCCCGCTCAACCTCGTGGTGCTCAACCACCTGGGGCGCCTCATGCAGCAGGGTGTGCACCGCTGTGCCCGCAGGCTGGGGGGCGCCTGGCAGGTGAGGGCCCAGGGCAGCGGGAGAGGGGAGGAGAGGGTCCCTTGTGGAATGAGGGGTGTGCTGGCAACCGTGGCCACTGATGGCCAGCGCGGTCACTGCCCCAGTGAGAGTCTCTGGTGGGAATGGGCGCTCTGGAGCGGTCGATGTTGGGAGAACTGGGAGTCAAGGTTACTGTGGGGATGTGGTAGATGGAGCGGGGGTGCGGGGGGCGGGGGGAGTCACTGTCTAGAAGGGGCTTTTTAGTAATAAAAGAGCTCAGTGGGGGAGACATGGTGGGACCTGGTAGACAGGAAGGGCACCAGGACCAAGGCCCTGACTGGAAACCTGGGGAACACAGCCAGGTGGAGAGGCCCCGAGGGCAGCCCCCTCCCACTGCCTGCAGCTCAGGTGCCCCAGGCTGTCTGCTCCCGGCTGGACAGCATGGGGAGCTGAGCCACGTGGGGGCTGAGCGCTGTGTGCATCCCCAGGACCCGGCCAAAGCCCGCTGGCTGACGGGCTCAGGCGCCCTCCTCTCGGGCCTCCTGCTCTTCCTGCTGCTGCCGCCCCTGCTCTTCTCCCGAATGGAGGGCTGGAGCTACATGGAAGGCTTCTACTTCGCCTTCATCACCCTCAGCACCGTGGGCTTCGGCGACTACATGATCGGTGAGAGCCCCAGCGGCCAGCGGGAGATGGGGCTGAGACTCCACGGCCTGGCCCTCTACTCACCTGCCCCCATGGCTGCCTCCCCTGGGTACCTGCTGCATACCAGGCCCGGTGGGGTCTGACGCCCCAAGTCCTTGGCAGGTTAAACCCACCTTCGTTGTGTGAGGAGGCCAAGGTCACCCAGCCAAAAGGTGACAACTAGAGTCTGAACCAGCCGCAGGCTGTGGGGTGCACTCCTGGCCATTTGACAAGCACTAGGAGGGCCTCACGTGTCCTCAGGCCCCACTCTCATTCTTGGAGCTCAGCAGATAGGGGGAGTCCCTGAACTCCTCCCCATCTGTCCTTGTCCCAGTTCTCTCCTCCCCACCTCACCCTACCCTCTAAGATGCCAGGCTTCCCACAGTCCCCTGGGATGGGCCCGGGAGGACAGGCCGGAGAGTCGGGAGACTCAGAAAACCCTGACCCCCACAGGAAAACAACTGGCAGCTGCACTCTGAGCGCCAGCAAGAGTGGGCTGCGCGGTCCCAAGGGCCCAAGGTAGGGTTCAATCTGTGATTTAGCCCCACGTGGGTCCCGGAAAACCTTGCATAATAAAGCTGAGGCAGATGCCCAGCAGGTGGCAGTAGAGGACAGCCTGTGGGGCAGGCGGGAAGGGTGGCTCCCACAGCTGAAAGTTCCCCAGCTGAGCAGTGGCCACTGGCACCACCACCACACTGGGCTCTGGGGGCTCTGTGTACCCGCTCGGATCCCTGGACCTAAACTGAGGGGGAGGCCCTGCCCTCTGCACTCCTTTGGAGACAGAACCCAGCCTGGAACACTGAAATGAGGCTTTACCAAGTAACAGTTCATCAGGCAGTCTAGAGCCATGCGTGCCATCATTTTATCTATTGATTTTTTTAATTGATTTGAGAGAGAGAGAGAGAGAGAGAGAAGACATCAATCAGTGGAGTCCTGCAGGTGCCACAACCTGGGTATGTGCCCCGACTGGAATCGAACCCTCCACCTTTTGGTGTATGGGGCAATGCTCCAATCAACTGAGCAACACCAGCCAGGACATATCACCCACTTTACTAAGAAGGAAGCTGAAGCTCAGAGAGACCAAGCCATTTGCCTGAGATTGCACAGCTAGTGAGATACCAATTCTGATCTGTTTAACTCCAAAACTCAGACTCTGTCCAGATCGCCTCGCACAGCCCCTCTCTGGGCCTCGGTACTTCTAAGGTGTTGCCCTCACAGAGCACAGTATGATGGCATGTGGATTCGTACGTCTCTGTCTTGTCCCCCCTTGGCCCTTATGATTTCTAAAAAATGACAAGTGCCGCTCTGGTGGTGTGCTCAGTGGTTAGAGCATCGGCCCTCAGACCGAAGGGTCATGAGTTTGATTCTCATTCAAGGGCACGTATCCGGGTTGCAGGTTCAATCCTCGGCCCTGGTCAAGGCTCATACGGGAGGCAACCAAATCAGTGTGTCTATCTCACATTGATGTATCACTCTTTCTCTCCCCCTCCCTCCCTCCCTCCCTTCCACGCTTTCTAAAAATAAAAGGGGAAAAATAAAAAATAAAAACGACAAGTGCTATCCTGTCACCTGCCCAGCTCCTCTGAAAACCTCCGCTTTTCCCCATAGTCTTAGGCTGGAGTATGAAATCCATGAGCAGGCCTGTGGGAGCCTCTCGGGACCTGGCCCTGCCCTCCCTTCCCCACCCCTCCCTCTCCACGCTGAGCCCTCTACCTCATGCTGCCCCTGGGCCTCCCTGAAACACTCTTCTGACAGCCGGCAGGAGCAGCCTCAGCCCAGAGCTGTGTGGCCCAGCAGCAGCCCCACCCCTCAGGGCTCAGAGGATGGAATAGGATTTGTCCCCAGATAGGCCTAAGCCCAGAAGGCTGGTTCTCCAAGAGAGCCCAGTGCAAGGGGAGGGCAGAAAAATGGGAAGAGGAGCCCAACTAGGGTGCCTTGTGGGAGGAGCTAACAGGGAAAGCCTATGTGGGGTTGAGGGGAACCCCTGAGGAAGTCCTGAGACCCCTGGGCCGGTGGGGAGGAGGGGCGGCTCCCTCTAGACTTGGGCGCCTTGGTAATGGAAGACAAGGGAGGGGCAGTGGCATCTGCACAGTGGTCTCTACAGGGGTGAGAAGGGCTGGTGTCTCTGCTACCCTGTGAGCCCCCCTGTGGGGAGTGCCAGGCAGGGGTATGGGCACAGACCTCCCAGAGCCCCTGCCACCCTGGCTTAGAAGGGCAGTGGGCAGAGCCATCCCTTCACCTCCTCTCCTGAGATTTGCTACTGTAGCCATTTCAGTGCCTGTGGTGAGTGACAACACTGAGCCCTTGGCTGCCCGCCTACAAGGGGAAACTGAGGCTGAAAAAGACCTTGACTAAGGTCATAAAGCAGGCAAGCCTAGGGCAGGTCTAGGGTAGATGCCCAAGGAGGGCTCCTCACATGTATGTGTTCCAGAATCTTCCACAGCTGAGAAGGAACAAACCCCACTCTCCCTTTCTCGCAGCCTTCCTTATCCTCCAGGGACAAGGCCAAACCCCTGTCCTGGGTGGGAATGCTGAGGCCCACCGCCTGGGCTGTGGGTGTCTGTGGTCCTTGCGTCAGCAGCCACGGGGGCGCTGTCCCAGCTGCTCCTCTTAAGGCTGTGGTGGGATGGGCCCCCAGATCCCAGTTGCCTGCTCCTCTCTGGACCCGTAGCCCCCAAAATTGCATTTGCAACTCAGTTGAGTGCCTTGCCAGCTGCCAGGTGTCCTGCCACTTACGATTTCAGCTAAAAAAAAAAAAATGAAATAAACTGGAGGAACACCTCCTCCACTCGGTTGCCAGGAGCAAGCTGAGCTGGCGGGTGGCAGGGGCACGGAGCTGGCTCACTGCTGATCTCATTTGGGACCACCAGCGGAATCATGGCCCCATAACCCAATCAGCCTAATCCAATCCCGGCTCCTGCCAGGCAGCGAGCTCGGTCCTGGGCTGGAGGCTCTTCCCTGGGCGGAGCCTCGGCCAGGGGCCTGGCTGTGAGAGGACGGGACAGAGAGTTGTCTTGGGCCAACAGGACAGGATGGGGTGGTCAGAGGGCCGGTATAGGAGCTAAGGCAGAAAGGATATCCAGGAAGTAGGAGGACAGGTCATCTTTTGCATGGTCCCCGTCTACTGAGGGAGGCACGGTGGACCCCAGGAAACAGCAGAAAGAACTACGTTGTAGAGCAAGCCCTCGGCAAGACTTACCTAAGCCTCACAGCAGCCCCCATTCACCCCCTCCCTCAGTTGTTACGTACCCAGTCCTGACTGTGTTGGAGACACCAGTGTGGGGACCCAGTGGCGAGTGAAACCATCACCCAGCTACAGGGAACAATGTGCCACCCTGTTCCAGGCACCGTCTGAGTATTCAGGTGCCTGAACCCACCTGGTAGTCACAACGGTCTTAGAAGGTGGACACCCTCATTGCCTCTGCTTTATAAATGAGGAGCTGAGGCCCAGAGGAATAAGTAACTTCCCCGACAAAAGCACAAGCACTGAGAGATCTTAGCAGAGGGGTCCAGTCTAGTCTTTGGGGAGTAACATCTGAACTGCCATCTGAAGGAGGAGGGGAAGAGAACCAGGACAAGAAGACTTTTTTTTAACATACTTTTATTGATTTCAGAGAGGACGAGAGAGGGAAAGAGGTAAAAACATCAGCCCTAGCTGGTCTGGCTCGGTGGATAGAACGTCGGCCTGCAGACTGAAGGGTTCCAGGTTCAATTCCAGTCAAGGGCACATGCCTGGGTTTCAGGCTCAATCCCCAGTAGGGGGCGTGCAGGAAGTGGCCGATCAATGCTTCTCTTTCATCATTGATGTTTCTTTCTCTCTCTCCCTCTCCCTTTCTCTCTGAAATCAATAAAAATATTTTTTTAAATCAATGATGAGAGAGAATCATTGATTGGCTGCCTCCTGTATGCCCCCTACTGGGGATCAAGCCCACAACCCGGGCATATGCCCTTGATAGGAATCTAATCCAGGACACTTTGGTCTGTAGGCCAGCGCTCTATCCACTGAGCCAAACCAGCTAGGGCCAAGAAGAATTTGAAGTGAAGAACACTTTGAGCCTAGGTGGAAGTAAGTGCAAAGGTCCGGGGGCAGGAAAGACGATAGATGAAGACTTGGGAGGAAGACCAGAGTGACTGGAGCACAATACTCCAAGGGGAGAAGTGTGCACATCAACACTGGGAAAGTAAATAGTGGCCTTGGGATAACAAGACTTCATCCTAAAGCCCAGGGGGAGAGATTGTGTTCCCCATGCCTCAGGTGAGGGGCCATCAGACAGATGAAGGTCACACAGCCAGTAAGAACGGAGGCAGGAAACGAACTCCAGCGGTTCCATCTGTTCTTCCTAAAGGTCCTGGCAAACTGCCTCCCTTCAGATATAAGAAAACCACACACAGAGACACACAAACAGCAGATCAGGCATCAGGATCTCTTGGAGGGCTTTGTGAAAATACAGATGCTGGGCCCACCCCAGACGTTCCTGATTCGGTAGGTCTGGAGTGGGGCCCAATCATTTGCATTCCTCATAAGCTCTCAGGTGGTGCTGATGCAGCTACTCCAGGGGCCCTGCTCTGAGAGCTGCTGGAATTGAGCACAGAGCACCTTAGACAAAGAGGAACTGTCGTTCCCAAACCCACGGTGCCAACCCGGGGGGCTTCCTGCATGCTCTCAGAGGTGACCACCAGGCCAGCAGTCTCGGACCAGTTTGGACTTCCCATATTCTGCTCATCCGTGTCAAGCCATGTCTGCCCATTTCTGTTTGGGGAATGTGGCCCTGACTTTCCCAGGACTCCAGCCTCTGACCTTGCCTCTCCCCTAGGGATGGACCCCTCCCGGCAGTACCCACTGTGGTACAAGAACACAGTGTCCCTGTGGATCCTCTTTGGGATGGCGTGGCTGGCCCTGATCATCAAACTGATCCTCTCCCTGATGGAGACTCGGGGGAGATCATATTCCTGCTGCCACCACTGCTCCAAGGAGGACTTCAAGCCCCGAAGCTGGAGGCAGGGCCCAAAGGGAGAGGCAGAGCCCCACTCCCCATGGCCAGGCTGCTATCCGGAGGGGCCTGTGGGAGCCAGGCAGCATTCAGAACCCTCGACTCAGGTCTCACGCTGTGGAAAGCAAAGCTAGTTGTACTCCAGGGTTTGTTCCCCCTTCTTTCTCGTAGCAAGACCCCTTATTTTCATCTTGGTACAGGGCCACCCAGACAAAAGACTACATTTTTTAATGTCTTCTTTTGAGACTAGGTGCAGCTTTATGACCAAATTTTGCCCAATAGGGTCCATAAAGAAGTATCCTGTGTGGCTTCAGTGCTGGGGGGAGAGGGGATGCAATGTGTGTTCTTCTTCCCCAGTTCCTGTTTTTAAAAAATTCTTTATTGTTTGAAGTGTTACATGTGTCTCCTTTTCCCCTCATTGATCTCTCCCCGTCCGTTCCCACCCCCCAGCACATGCCATCACACCCCTACTGTCTGTGTCCATTGGGCCATGCCCATATGCATGCATACAAGTCCTTTGGTTGATCTCTCACCACCCTCCTCCCCCCGCCCCTGCCTTTCCTCTGAGGTTTGACTGTCCAATGCTTGTCAGTCTCTGGGTCTATTTTTGTTCATCAGTTTATGTTGTTCATTATATTCTACCAATGAGTGAGATCATGTGATATTTATCTTTCTCCGACTGGCTTATTTCACTTAGCATAATGCTCTCTATGTCCATCCATGCTGTTGCAAATGGTAAGAGTTCTTTCTTTTTTACAGCTGCATAGTATTCCATTGTATTGCTGTACCATGGATTTTTAATCCACTCATCTGCTGATGGGCATTTAGGCTGTTTCCAAATCTTAGCTATTGTAAATTGTGCTGCTATGAACATAGGGTTGCATATATCTTTTCTGATTGGTGTTTTGATTTCTTGGGATATATTCCTAGAAGTAGGATGACTGGGTCAAATGGGAGTTCCATTTTTAACTTTTTGAGGAAACTCCATACTGT
This sequence comes from Corynorhinus townsendii, assembly GCA_026230045.1. Lineage (NCBI taxonomy): Eukaryota > Metazoa > Chordata > Mammalia > Chiroptera > Vespertilionidae > Corynorhinus > Corynorhinus townsendii. The sequence continues at coordinate 92,124,816 of JAPDVU010000004.1, forward strand.
TCTCCACAGTGGCTGCACCAGTCTGCATTCCCACCAGCAGTGCACAAGGGTTCCTTTTTCTCTGCATCCTTGCCAGTGTTTGTCGTTTTTGATTTGTTGATGATAGCCATTCTGACAGGTGTGTGATGGTACCTCATTGTCATTTTGATTTGCATCTCTCGGATGATTAGTGACTTGAGCATGTTTTCATATGCCTTTTTTTATTGTAATCCTCACCTGAGGATACATTTTTATTTATGAGAGGGAGAGGGAAAGAGAGAGAGAGAAAAAAACATTGATTGATTGGTTGCTTCCTGCACATCCCCTGACCAGGGGTTGAATCCAAAACCTAGGAATGTGCCCTGACCAGGAATCAAACCCACCATCTTCATAGTGTATGGACGATGCTCCAACCAACTGAGCCACCTAGCCAGGGCCCCACTCAGTGTGTTTGTTTGTTTGTTTTTGTTTGTTTGTTAATCCTCACCCAAGGATATTTTCCCCAGGATATTTTTCCAATGATTTTTTAGAGAGAGTGGAAGTGAGGGGGAGAGAAAAACAGGGATTGGTTGCCTCCCAGTTGAGCCTGCAATGTGCCCTTGACCAGAATCAAACCCGAGACCTTTCAGTCCGAGGGCCAATGCTCTCTCCACTGAGCCAAACTGGCCAGGGCCCCACTTCATTTTTTTAGCTGGCTGTATGCTGATATAGTGGCTGGAGCTCTGGCAGCCTGCTGCACCAGCAGGTGGAGGCCATGTTTGATATTGATGGCCCAAGAAAATAGGAAGAGCCTGGGTTCCTGATGGTTACAGAGACACCATAACAAACCTGGACCAAATACCACCAGACTTCACCCACGTGATAGAGAAATAAATGTCTATCTTATTTGAAACACTATTATTTGGGATTTCTTTGATACAAACAGAACTAATTCAATTATCACACACATACCCAGAGATAAGGCAGCATCTGAGACGGGAGCACACACAGGAAGCCACCTCCTCCCAGGTGAGCCTGCCCAGGACTGGTGGAGGGAACCGACTGAGGGCTGGAGTGTGGCCCTACACCTCCAGAGACAGTCCAGGTGAACTCACTCAAGATTTGCTGAGAGCTCTCCCTGCAGGTACAGCCAGCAGGTGCTTGGCCCCAGTTTGGCTGCAACTCCAAGCTCTGTCGTTCACTCACAACACAGAAAAGCCAGGGGCAGACAGTGGGTCCTCCTGCCTCCCCCCGCCCCACTGCCTGGGAAGGCTCCAACCACAGATTGCAAAGCCAGGTAGGGTTTGCAGAGGTCACTTCTGTTTGCAAAGCATCTTACTTGAGCATTTCTATCTCTCACCCAGGATTGCTACCAATCAGAACATAATGGTGTGTTCCGCACCACACCCGGGTTCCCAAATCCAGCCAGCACCTGCGGGTTACCTGAGCAGTGGATTCTTGGTCTCTGCTCCCGTCCACCATCCTACAGAGCATCATGGGGACCGGGGGCTCCTGTGGCCCCGCCCTGTGGGCAAACCCTTTAGCATTAGGACCCTCCTGAACTGGGCAAGGGGCAGCCTTTTGGCTGAGGACAAAGCTTGTGCCATCTGGCTAGGCCTAAGTGGGACTGAGGACAGAACCAGGGACAAACACCAGTGAGTAACAAGGCTCATGCCCACTTCCTAAGGCCCACAGGCTGCGCAGAGGTAAACGGAGGTGAGGAAGAGATTGCTGAAGGTATGGAGTGGCATCCTTTGTACCTAACACACTCCAGAAAGAGGACTTCATCATTCAAGGCTGGGGCACAGAGAGGGCCGTGTGCTGGGTTGGCCTCTGTGATTCCAGCTCACCTGGAGCACTTTCTCCTCAGTCCTGGCCTCTCTAGACAGGGTCCCTGTTCCCCCATTAAACCCTTCGCCCTATGCACACCCCTACTTGCATTCAGAATGTGTGCCCCAGAGGGAACCAACCTGTGGTGTTGGGGGTGGGGCAGAGGAAGGCTTCTGATTGGCCAATTCCATGCAGATGTCTGCTCCACAGCCAATGAGAAGAGTCGCTGGAACGGTCTTAAAACCCCACAAAGTGGGAAAGGATAGGTGAATAGTGAGGGGTGTGGAGTGGGGGAGATCATAAGAAGCCGTGTTTGGAACTACCTAGAGAGGCCTGAGTCTGGGAAGGGCACAAGAACAGAGACTCAGACTTCTGGAAAGAAATCATAGAACAAAGTGGGCAGTGAGCGCTCTCCCCCACAGGCAAGAGGGAGGGGTGGGAGTGATGAGACATGATAAGGGCAGCCTGAGAAGCTGTCCTGCAGGGTGCTGGGTGCGGCCAGGAGCCAAGGCGTTCATTCCATTCCTTCACAGGGCCTTGGCCAGGCCCCCAAGGCCTAAGGAGGAAGGAAAGAGGTCCCCTCGGGGTAGTCGGGTGTGGCTGTTAGGGGTGCAGAGTTTGGAGCCAGCCTGCCTGGCTCCCCATCTCTGTGACCGTGGGCAAATCACTTCAGGTCAGTTTTCTCCTCTCCAAATGGAGCTAAGAGCAGGCTGGACTCCCAGACTTAAATGAGCGAGTGTGTGAAGTACCAGAGGAGTGTGCCTCAGCCCAGAGGAGGCAGTGTGCATTTCAGCTGCTGGAGACTCACACCCACCCCAGGCAAGGCAGGAGCAGGCAGGGCAGGAGGTATCTCAGCCGGCCCCTCTTGGGGCCTGAGATGACCCGGCAGACAGGGCTGAGCTAGCGGTGATCCAGGACTGGATGAGGGTCCGGACATGAGTCACAGGGAGCCCTCCTGGCAGAGACCGGAAGTGTGTGTGGAGATGGCAAACCAGGGCCACTGCTGCTCCCATGGCACCGTCACCAAGGGGCAGGCAGTCCCCCACACCAGTGCCACCTCTATCTCTCCTCCCAATGGGCTGCCCAGCTCGGTGGCTTCAGAGCAGCCAGGGCAAAATCAGACCCCTTGTCCCCTGAGGGTGTCCTTTCAAACAGTGGCATCTTTTATCATCCTCACCACCATCACCATCACTTCCTACCATTTATTGGGAGCTTATTATGTATCAGGCACTGTTCTAAGCTCTTTACTTTCACTAAGTAATTTACTTCTCCCCTCAGTTCTGTGAGAGAGCAGCCATTATTTTTAATGCTGTTTTAAGGTGAGGAAAAGGAGGTTTTTGGTGGGCTTTCAGATCAAAGGTCACCTGTCCCTGCGGGTCATCAGGAAGGGCTGCCACCAGGCCTCTGGAGGAAGACCAGCGCCCCGATTGGGGCAGGAGACACCTCTAAGCCCTGTGTGACCTGGACCAGCCTCCCCGGTCCCATGCCTCCTGGTCTGCAGAGGAGGAGGCTAGTTCCAGGGAGTCTGCGCTTTACTACTACTCCCTCGGCTTTCGTCTGGATTGTTCTCGCTGACCACATCTCAGGGAGGGCAGTTCCCGGCCCCACCCCTCTCCTGGGGGCTGCCTTAAGCACTTGGATCCAAGTACTCTTGTATACACGCACACGCGCGCGCACACACAAGCACACAGACACGCACACACACACAGACACGCAAGCACACTTCCCCAGGGCCCCTCCAATCATGAAGGCATAGCTGGGGGAGGGGTGACCATTTATTTTAGGCACCAGACCAGAGAAGCACAGAGGACGGAACTCTAGGAGCCAGAGGACTCCTCAGTCTGGGACAACAGCAATGCTGAGACACCCCATCTCCAATTCCCTTGGACCCTTACCTCACCATGTCCCCACCCCTGGGCCCTGGGCCCAGAGAGCACTGCCCTGAAGTCACTCCCTCCACCCTCCCTAAACCACCCTCTCTGCTGGTCCCTGGGCCTCCCCCCAACCCAACCCCACACACAGTGCTGGACCTGGCCCTGACCCCACTGACCCCTCCCCTCTCCCCATACACAGTGCTGGAGCCTCTATCTCCTACCCCCCTTTGCTCCCACAACTCATCTCCAGTTAGGATTGTTTCCCAGGGCCAAGGAGATACAGTCTCCCTCCTCTGAAGCCTCTGGGCCCCTCCCTAGGGCCTTTGCTCAAGACTCACAGTGTCTCCACTCCAATCACAAATCTCTCCAATCCCTCCTGGACCCAAGGTAGACCAAGGCCTGGAGGCAGGAAAGGCAACTGAAGCTGGGTGTCCCCACCCCAGTTACGGCCCTGTGGGGAGCCAAGGATGCTCCCCACTCCACCGCAGTCTTCAGAAATGGGAAAATGAAACGGGGCACACTGGCTCCCACCAGCCACTGAGGTCCCCCCACTCCAAGCCCCTCCCCGCCCCTGCCTGGCCCTGGGGTTAGGATCCTGTTCAGCCTCTGCCCACATTCCAGCTTTTCCACATCTCAGACCAAGTTTTACCTCATTTATTCTTCCCTGAACTCAGGCAGACATGCATCTGTATCCTGACTCGAGCACTTGCTTGCTGTGCAACATTTGAGAAGCCACAAAACCACTCTGAGCCTGTCTCCTCATCCCTAAATTGGAAACCCTGAAGTCAACCTCAGGAATGTTGGATGGATATGGGGGCGTGAGTAATGGATGAGAAAGCACCCATGTTGTATCCGGTACAAAATTGAGCTCAGAAAGATGTGTCCCCTCCCTTCTTCTTAGACTGAGCTCTCCCCCACCCCCTCCTTTTTGCACCTCTTCCTCTGAGGAGACCTCCCTGACCTGCCTGCTCTTTGGCCTCCAGTGGACTTGGGGGGGGACAGGAAGTGAAGTAGGGATGGGAGGAATAAATGTGCCAGAGCTCCCGGAGGCCAGGGCAGCCTGGGAAAGGAGAGGGTCAAGGTGTGTGTTGGAGGGGCCTCTCCCCCGCCCACTAGCCAGGCCTCTGGGGTCAGGTCCCTGCCCTGGGGGAGGCGCCAGAGGAGTGGGTGTGAACCTTCACCTCACAATGATTATTCATCTCTCTGCTCCCTTCACTTTTAGACTTACTCTGAACCCTCGTGTGGGGGACAGGGACTGAGTCACCCAGGCTCCTTTGGTCTTTCACTGCTGACTTGATTGGGCCCAAGAGGGAAGGTGATGGGACAGAGGCTGGGAGAGAAGCCAGGGTACTCGCCCCCGTGCCCTGCAGCCCCGGCTTTGGCAGTGGCCTAAGTGCACAGTGCCTGTCCCGTTGGCCCCTTTCCCAGGGGATCAGTATTGGCTGCATTCTAGCGAGAGCCCCCCCTTGTCCTGAGGCCTCAGGGTGGTACCGACTCCCCATTATGGCTGGTCCCTGGGAGTCACCCTGGTGTAGACATGCCCACATTCTGTACATGGGCCCTTCATAGATTCTCTGCAATGAAGACCTGGAAGTTACCATCTGCTCCCTGCAAGGACCTGACTGATCCAAGCACCCAGCCCATCAATCTCCCGCCTCCCTACCTAGCCGGTCCCAGTGTCCCCCAGACTGTCCTGGGCAAGTCCCACGTCCAGGAAACCCTCAGTCCCAGGAAAGTGGGACAGCTGTCCACTCTGTTTACCCTCCTGCGCCTGTTTCCTCAGAAGAGACATTCTCTTGGGCCATTAATCTCTGCCCCTTGAGGGAGGCTGCTGTGTCCAGGAAATGAACTCCTGCAAATTCAGAACTGAGCCCAGCCGATGTGGCTCAGTTGTTGAGCACTGACCTATGAACCAGGAGGTCACGGTTTGATTCTGTCAGGGCACATGCATGGGTTGTGGGCTCCATCCCCAGTGGAGGGTGTGTGGGAAGCAGCCAGTCAGTGATTCTCTTTCATCATTGATGTTTCTATCTCTCTCTCCCTCTCCCTTCCTCTCTGAAATCAATAAAAAAATATATTTTTAAAAATTCAGAACTGAGAAAGCACCTGAGACGGGTTAAGTCCTATAGAATTCGCCTCTGTTCGCGTTCCCAGAAGCAGATCACGGACGGGACTTGCCTATACGTCGTTTACTTAGAAAGTGGCCCCAAGAAGCACCAAATAGGAAGAAAACCAGCAAAGGGAAGACAACTATTGCGGAGAGGGGTGAGGAGCAGCTGACTGCTGTGGGGAATCGGGCCCCATCTCACAACAGAACTCTGGAAGCCTGGGGGTGAGGCCATGCCTCCCAGCACCCCCCCCCCCCCCAACCACCACCACCCCCGCCCAGCCCCGAGGAGCAAGAAACTGGGGAATATAATCCCCAAATCCCATTCCTCACTGCCCGGGGCCTGCTCCCTGAGTATGGAGGTGCTAACCCCCAGCACATGGGGCACAGAAGCCTGCAGAGCAGTGGGAATGCTGAGAGCTGAGCGGCCAGGCACTGCCAGCATCCGCCTCATGTGCTAGCCTCACTTCCATGTGCAAAAGCCATGGGAACACAGGGGACACCTTCCCGGCTGTGGGAGAGAGGTCAAGGCAGGAGAAGATACTGTCTGGGTGAGCTTTGAAGCAGGAGTGAGAGCTTCCAGGCAATGGGGGAGGCAGGCCTTGCACCTAGGGATGCACAATACATGTTTAAGTGAGTGACAGGTAAATTGAGAGGGATTCAAAAGCTTGAGCTCACAGGGCTGGCTAGATGGTGGAGAGCTGTGTACAGACAGAGAGGGGGGCTGCGGTCAGACCTGTGGGCATCAGGAAGGGCTGCTTGAGGACCTGAGCTGGTCCCTAGTGGACAGATGAGGATGAGGGAGGGCAGACCAGGTGGAAGAACCTCAGAGCTAAGGCAGAGTGGCAGAAATGGGTGGGGTAGAAAGGAGTGTGAAGGAGAGAGAAGGAAGGTGCCCGGCTGGTGTGGCTCTGTGGTTGAGCGTCGACCTGTGAGCCAGGAGGTCACAGTTCGATTCCTGGCCAGGGCATATGCCTGGGTTGTGGGCTCGATCCCCAGTGTGGGGCATGTAGGAGGCAGCGCATAAATGATTATCTCTTATCATTGATGTTTCTATCTCTCTCTCCCTCTCCCTTCCTCTCTGAAATCCCTAAAAGTATTAAAAAAAAAAAAAGATGGAAGGAAAAAGAAAGGAAAAGGAATGAGAGAGAAATAAGGGAAAGGAAGGAAGAAGAGAAGGGAAAAATTGAACTCAGAAGAGGAGGACAAGAGACAGGAAGCTCGGTCTCAGGAGTAGAGGGAGAACCATGGCGCCCTGTGTCACTGAGGTCACACAGAGGGCTCAAGTGCTGAGTCGTGCCCCGAGTGGAGGCATGAGCCATTTGGGAAGGCTTCCCGGAGGAGGCAAGCCCTGAGCCAGCCAAGAACTGCTGCGAGCCCAAGAACATGAGCTTCATGCACAGAAGGCTGCGGGGGCCCTGAGAGTGAGAGTGGGCTGAGGGCAAGGTGCTGCCAGCAAGCCAGAGAAAGGGCGGGTCCCAGTGATTATTACCAGAACAGCGCAAATATTGTTGTTTTGACTGGTAGGGACTGGTTTATTTTTCTCCAGGAACCACAAGTGCAATGTGCAGGTTCATTTTAGAACATGAGAAGAGCAACAATCTCTGGCCTCGCCTTTCCCACTTCTCCTGGTGAGACGCACGCATTCACACACACACACACACACACACACACACACACACACACACACAAGCTCAGTCATAAAAAGTAACCCAAACCACAACTGTTTAATCCACCAATGCCACGGGTCAGCTGGAAATAGCTCGCTTGTCGCAATGGTAAGACCATCCCACGTTTTTCTATGTGGAGCACTATCAACAGCGCCTGGAGTAGAAAAAGCCCCACTGCCATCTTCATTATTATTTGGAGGCTGAAGTAGCTCAGCAGCCAAGAGTACGGGCACCTGGTCTGGGTTCAGAGCTCAGCTCTCCTGCTTACTGGCTGTGTGACAGTGGGCAAGTTGCTCACCCTCTCTGTGCCTCAGGTTCTCCACGGGATAAAGATAGTATCTCCCTCACAAGGTTGTGAGGCTTGAATGGTTAGTGCATATAAGGAGCTTAGTACATGGACTGGCTCCGAATGACAGTAGTTATTGTCATTATCATCATCACCCCCTGCCCATGGGGGGAAGCAGAAATGACTAAATTCCCCAAAGCCTGTGCTGTAGACTCCCAGCCCTCAACTCCCTCTTTAAAAAAGCAAGCGTGCATTGAAAGTGGGAGAGAGAGGGGGAAAGAGAGAGAGTTCTCATGCATCCAACACAAAATGTCAGGAGACCAAAAGACTTGATTGTAAGATCGTGTGAACTTCCCCCCTTCTCACCCCAAACTACATCCAGAGGCTGAGGCCACAGCTACACCGCTCTCTGCCACCCCTTGAAGAGTCTCCTGGGGGAAAGGCAGAGCCATCCCCCACCCGAAGGAGAGCCCGTCTGTACCAATGAAGCTAAGTTATGAGCTGGGCCGGAGTGGGGGCGGGAGGGGGGGACTGAAGCTTGAGTCTGTCAGGGTCAAATCCCTCTCCGAGGTTACACTTGTCCAGGAGAGAGGAGGTGAGGGCCAGCGTGTGCCGTTCTCAGGTTTGGCTTGCAGCAGTTTTGATTGTGCATTTACTATTCCCTAGAGTGCTTGTCCAAACACCATTGCTGCCCCTGACCTCCAGTGTGTGAATTTTAGGACAATTGCTTTTATATAGATTTCAGAGAAGAAGGGAGAGGGAAAGAGAGATAGAAATATCATGATGAGAGACTCACTGATCGGCTGCCTCTTGCACGTTGCCGTCTCCCCGACCCTCCCCACCCCCCCCCACCCCCACCGCACTGGGGATCAAGCCCCGCAACCTGGTCATGTGCCCTGACCAGGAATCAAACCATGACCTTCTCCCAGTTCATAGGTCGACGCTCAACCACTGGAGCCACACCAGCGGGGCAGGACAATTACTTTTCTAGCAAGTGCTTCTGCAGAAGCTGCCAGTCCAGGAAGCGCCCTCTGAGAACCGCTGGTTTCAGAACATGAGCCTGGACAGACCTTGTCTGGATCCCAGTTGTATTCCTAGGAGCTCTGGAACCCTGGCCAGGTCACTTAACCTCTGGAGCCTCAGTCTTCCTACTTCTAAGCACTTGTCCTCAGGCATGCCTGGACCCTGGCATGGTCCTCGGGATGCTGTGCTCCATGAGGACCGGGAGGAAGAGTGGCCGCACAGAGGCTGCCCCCTCCCCTGGGCACGCCCCCATGCACTCCAGTGTGCAATCTGACCCCGAAGCGTCCCTTAGTGAGGACAGACCTTCGTGTTGCGAAGTCCACGTATCCTAGCTCGGGCTGCTGTAACCAAACACCATCCACTGGGCGACTGGGAGGTCTGGCACCAAGCTGCTGCTGTCTGGGAGACCCACTTCCTGGGCCACAGATGGCCATTGTCTCACTGTGTCATCATGGTGGAGGGGAGGGAGCTTGCTGGGGCCTCTTTTCTAAGGGAGAGGTCCCCTCACACAGGCTCTCCCCTCATGGCCCAGCCAATGCCCAAACCCTCACTTCCTACTGCCATCACGTGGTGGTAGGACATGGCTTTGGAGGGGATTCAGATGGTGAGGTCCGAGCACCAGCTACATGCCCAGCCTCACCTCGTGTCCCTCTTGGGACCATGGCATCACTGGGGCTGTGTTCTCCTGGACTTCTTCCTGCCCACCTCGCCAGCCCTCTGAGGGGTACCAGGATAGCCTGTCTGTCTTTTAATTTTTTTCATTCTTTCCTTCCTTCCTCCTTCTTTACTTCTTTTTTTTTTTTAATTGATTTTTTAGAGAGGGAGGAAGAGAGACAGCAACGGGATGAGAGAGAGAGGGAGAGAGAGAGAGAGAGAAAGAGATCGGTTGCCTGCTGTATGTGCCCTGTCCAGAATCCAGCCCATCACCTTCCAGTGCCTGGGACAACCAACTGAGCCACACCGGCCAGGGCTTTCCTCCTCCCTTCTTTCTTTCCCTTCTTTTCTTCCTTCCTTTCTGAAATGGAGGAGGACAATTGATCGTCTTTGTCAGGCAAAAGGTCACTTCTGAGGAACAGTTACTAAAATGTAGGACATGGGGAGGGGGTGGATCGATGTACACAAATCCTTGGAGATATTCAGGCAGGGGAATGTGCTGCACCATCTACAGTGGTGAGCTGTGGTCATGAGGTTTGTGGGGCTAAAGGCTCCGATTTGCTCAGCCTGTGCTTAGCCTCAGCAGTTAGCCCTTCCGGAGTGTTCCCCCTCCCCCGACGAGTCCTGTCCTGTCGTTTGCAGATAAGGGAGTTCCTGGGGAAGATACTGGAGCTCCTCAAACAGGGCTGGTGGAGACTGGAGCCCTTGACTGGACTCATATCCTAGACACCCGGCCAGCTCAATTCCTATAAATGCTGGTTTTCCCCGAGCTTCCTCCTAGCCTAGGCCATCTTCTTTCTCATTCCACATTTCCCCCCGGGGCTATCAAGTGCCTGCCAAGATTTCAACAGCCAATGACAGCTTGACCTATCTCAAATTTTTATCCCCAAACCATATTTCTCCTTTGAGTTCATAAAGCTAAGCATCTTCACATCAACTCATCTTCGCATCATTTCATGGTTCCAGACGTCCCCGCTAACTCCAGCCACGTGGTCTACATTCCACTGGAGGGACTAGGGGAGAAGAGAAGCTCCATACTCCTCAGCCCTTGTAAAGAGATTATTTTAAAGAGCAGGCAACACATATGCTTACATTTCACTGGCCAGAAGTTAGTCACATGACCACATCTTACTTCAAGGGGAGCTGGGAAATGTAGTCTTTTAGCTGGATGGCAAAGTGCCCAGGTCCCCTGGTCTGGCCTCTGCTGACCTCATTAGCCTTGTCATCTTTGTCACTGTCATCTGCTGCCTTCCTCTGTCACAATAGCCATATTGAGCTTGTCTTGGTTCCTCAGTTGAGCCTGGTTCTCTGCCACCATTTCCTCTGCCTAGAATACCGTGCAGGCTTTCTCTCACTCCACCCCTCACCTCAGCTCCTCCCACCTGGCATTGCTCAGCTCAAATGCCATCTCCTCAAATGCCTCACAGAAGGAAGGCATGACCCTTTCCAATGGCCTCACATCTCCCTGAAACCTTTTATCGGCACTTACCATACAACTTTGTAATTATTGTAGATATAAGAACATCCAAACCTGTAGAGAATGTTTATAAGATTTTATTGGAGCCAGCCCAGCCAGTGTGGCTCAGTGGTTGAGCATTTACCTATAAACCAGGAGGTCACAGTTTGATTTTGGTTAGGGCCTGGGTTATGGGCTCAATCCCCAGTGTGGGGCATGCAGGAGGCAGCTAAGCAATGAATCTCCCTCATCATTGATGTTTCCATCTCTCTCTCCCTTTCCCTTCCTCTCTGAAATAAATAAAAATATATATTTTTTAAAAGTTTATTGGAGCCAAATTGACAACACACCAGGAAGCAAGATCTCAGATGCTCTGGAGAATGAGGATGTCTCAGTTCTTTCCATGCGTTTGGACAAGACTGTGTGCTCCTGGGGGTGGTTATGCCTCGGACGGGTCTGGAACAAGGATTACCCTTGCTTTTCAAGGTGTACTAACCTAGATGCACACAAACACAGACAGCACTTGCTTAAGGCAAAGATCAACTTTTTATAGGCCTGGGGCGTGACCACCCACCATTCCATGACCTCCTCAGTTAGGAATTTATGATCGGGTCACCCTGACTTTCAGTCACTGAACTTGTGAGATTTATTACCTGGCCTCTTCTTTGTCTACATTATATATTTATTTGGATGTTTATTTCAATTCAATTCACCTCAACAAATGTTGATGGAGCACCTACTATGTGTCAGATACTCCTCCACAGCACCTCCTCCTGATCCCCGTCACCAGCCCACAAGGGCTCCCTTTCTGGTGGTTCCTCTGCATCTACCATTTGCCCTTGAGGGGCCAGGACCAACCCTGCCAGTAAATTCAGGGGCAGATCATAACCAGGAGGGTGGAAACTACCCAAGCCCATCCTTTCCTGGGTCGGACTGGCCTGGCGGTGGTCAGGGCCAGTGAGTGGGTGGGTGGGCAGAGCATAGGCTGGCCACCTAGGGACAGAGTGCTGGGTCATCTCTGCCACACGCTGGACACGAGGCCTCGGGGCAGTCACTGCCCCGCTCTGGACTTCAGCATCCTCATTTATAAAAAGAGTCCGTCTCTCAGCCTGCCTTGACATGAATAGTCTCTGATTAAATGACCAAGACCTCTATGAAAACCCCACAATGGGTGTTAGGTTTCACTTGTTCACCATCGTTCATTGACTCATTGATGCATATTTATTGGGCATCTGCTCTGTAACAGGATGGTCCTGGGTCTGAGGAGTCACAGGGGACCCAGACAATGACAGACATGGGGTCAAGGACACAAACATGTCAACAGGCATTCCAGGTTTGTATAGAAGGAGAAGATTCTGCCTACAATCTTGTATCAGCAAGAATTGCAAAGTTCTTTATTTCTTTATAACTAAATCTCTATTTTAAGTGTCTCCTTGAATGAGGTGAAAGGATAATATATTTGTTAACCTGTCTTCTTCTATCACCTCCTCTCCACTTCTCCTCCTTTCTTCTAGCCCAGAGAACCTGTTTTTTAAGTCAAGGAAGGGATGGGGGCTGGGAGTCTAGTTGTTATGGCTGTGTAACAAAACATTCCAAAAAAACTTAGCGGCTTAAAATGAGCACATTTATGTCACTAGCAAAGCTACGATTCAGGCAGGGCTCGGTGGGGACAGCTCTGCTCCACCGGCATCAGCTGGGCTTGAGGGCTGGGTGGATCATTTGCAGAGTCACTCACTCATGTCTGGTATCTGAGATTTGCTGTTGGCTGAGGCCTAGCACGCCTTCACGTGGCCTTGGCTTTCTCACAACATGCTGGCTGCTTGTTGAGGGAGAGCACAGAGGGAGAAGCTGTACTGCCCCTGCAGCCCAGCCTGGCAGTCCCCTCCCCCACACACACACCCCAACCCCCCACCCCCACACTCACAAACTCACTCAGTTCCAATGGGATGAGGAAACAGACCCCATCTCTTCTGGAAGAGTGTATGGGAAAGAAATATGATTGTGATCATTTTTTTTTTAAATACAATCCATCATGGAAGTGGAGAGAGTACTGTTTTGTTTTGTTTTTGTTTTTCACTTTTTAAAAATATATGTCTTTATTGATTTTTACTTATTTATTTATTTTAAATCCTCACCGGAAGATGTTTTTCCATTGATTTTTAGAGAAAGTGGAAGAGAAAGGGAAAGGCAGAGAGAAATATCGATGTGAGAGAAACACATTGATTGGTTGCCTCCTTCACGCGCTCCAACCAGGGCCCCCGCTGGGGAGAAGCTTGCAACCAAGGTACATGCCCTTGATGGGAATCGAACCTGGGATCCTTCTGTCTGCAAGCCGACACTCTATCCACTGAGCCAAAGCGGCTAGGGCTTCCATTTTTTTATTGTGGTAAAAATACACACAACATAAAAGTTATTATTTTAATCATTTTAAATGTAGAGATCAGTGGCATTAAATATATTACAATGCTGTGCAACCATCCCTCCTTATAACTCTTTTCACCTTGTAGATCTGAAACTCTGTACCCATTAAACAATAACCCCATTCCACCCCTCCTACAGCCCCTGGCAACCACCATTCCATTCTGCCTCTGTAATGTGATGATGCGAAGTACTTCATAGAAGTGGCATCATGCAGTGTTTGTCTGTTTGTGACTGGCATACTTCACTGAGCACCAGGTCCTCAAGGTTCATCTTTGTTGTAGCAAATTGCAGAATCCCTTCCTTTTTAGGGCTGAATAGTATTGCATTGTGAGTATACACCACAGTTGGCTTCTCCATCTAGGGACACTTGGGCTGCTTCCACGCTGTAGCTGTTGTGAATAATGCAGCTATGAACACAGGTGTACAGATGCCTTTTCAAGGCCCTGCTTTCAATTCTTTTGGGTAAATACCCAGGAGTGGAATTGCTGGATCATATGGTAGTTCTATTTTTAATTTTTGTAGGAACTGTCATACTGTTTTCCACAACCACTGTACCAATTATACGTTCACTAACGGCGCACCAGGGTTCCAATTTATCCACATCCTCGCCAATAGTTGTTCTCTGGGTTTCTTTTTTTATAGTAGCCTTCTTAATGGGTATGAAGTGGTATGTCTTTGTAGTTTTTCTTTTTTAATCTTCACCCAAGGGTATGTTTTATTGATTTTTACAGAGAGAAGAAGAGAAGAGAGAGAAGCCTCGATATAAGAGAGAAACATCAACCGGCTGCCTCCGGTACTCACCCTGACTGGGAATCGAACTCATAACCTTTTGGTGTATGGGATGACGCTCCAGCCAACGGTTTTAAGCAAAAGAATGAGATAAGATTTTGAAATAAGATTCAAAGATTATTTTGAAAAACGAATCAATGTAATAAAAATACCACCTACAAAATAAGAAAAGATATTTGTAAATCATATGTAATAAGGAATTATTATCCAAAATATATTTTTTTAAAAAAACTCAAGCAACTCAATAGCAAAAAAAAAAAAAAAAAAAATCCAATTTTAAAAATGGGCAAAGGACTTGAATAGACATTTTTCCAAACAAAATATATGAACATCCAACAGGTACTGAAAAGGTACTCAACATCACCAGTCATCAGGGAAATGCAAATCAAAGCCACAGGGAAATACCACCTCACACCTGTTCGAATGGCTGTCATCAAAAGACGAGAGGTAAATGCTGGCAAGGATGTGGAGAAAAGGAACCTTCATGCACTGCCCGTAGGATTGTAAAATGGTTCAGCCACTCTGGAAAACATTATGGAGGTTTCTCAAAGAATGATAAAAAACAACTATATGGTCCAGCAAATTCACTTCTGGGAATACATCCAAAGGAAACAAAAACACTGTGCTGACCAGATAAGCTTACCCCATTTCCTAGCAGCATTACTTACAATAGCCAAGCTATGGAAGCAACTGAGTGTCCATCGATGGGTGAAATGGATAAAGAAAAATTCATATATATATATATATATATATACACACACACACACACAATGGAATATTATCCAGCCATAAAAAGGAAGTAAGTGGAACTGGAGAACATTGTGCTGAGTGAAAGAAGTCAGACAGAAGTAAAAAGATTATGTGATCCCACTTATATGTGGAATCTTTTTTTTTGGGGGGGGGGCGGCGGGCGGGACATAAACAAGAGATCAGATTGGTGGTTACCAGAGGCAGGAGGTTTGGATAAAGGTGATCAAAGGTACAAACTTCCAGTTATGAGTTAAATAAAGACTGGGGACATGTGTAACATGATAACTGCAGCTAACACTGCTATGAGGTATATTTGAAAGTTGTTAAGAATGTAGATCCTGCCTGGCCAGTGTGTTCAGTGGTTAGAACATCAGTCCATGGACCGAAAGGTCCAGGTTCAATTCCCAATCAAGGGCATGTACCTGGGTTGCAGGCCTGATCCCAGCCCAGGTCAGGGAGCGTGCAGGAGGCAACCAATCAATGTGTCTCTCTCACATCAATGTTTCTCTCTCTCTCTTCCTCTTCCCTCCCTTCCACTCTCTCTAAAAATCAATGGGGAAAAATTATCCTCGGGTGAGGATTAACCAAAAAAAAAAAAAAAAAAAGTAGATCTTAACAGTTTTCACCACAAGAAAAAAACTCTTTAAAAAATTGTATCTATATGAGATGATGGTTGATCATTCCACAGTATGTGAAATTCAGGTCATTATGCTGTATACCTTTTTTTTTCTAAATATTTTTATTAATTTCAGAGAGGAAGGGAGCAAGAGAGAGAGTGATAGAAACATCAATGATGAGAGAGAATCACTGATTGGCTGCCTCCTGCATGCCCCCCACTGGGGATCAAACCCACAACCCGGGCACGGGCCCTTGACCAGAATCAAACCCAGGACCCTTCAATCCCCAGGCCAACGCTCTATCCACTGAGCCAAACCAGCTAGGGCTATGCCAGTGGTCGGCAAACTCATTAGTCAACAGAGCCAAATATCAACAGTACGACGATTGAAATTTCTTTGAGAGCCAAATATTTTAAACTTAAACTTCTTCTAACACCACTTCTTCAAAATAGACTCGCCCAGGCCATGGTATTTTGTGGAAGAGCCACACTCAAGGGGCCAAAGAGCCGCATGTGGCTTGCGAGCCGCGGTTTGACGACCATGGGGCTATGCTGTATACCTTTAATGTACACAGAGCTGTGTGTCAACTATACCTCAATAAAACTGGGGAAAATAAAGTGGATTTGAGAAGCATTTGGGAGTCAGAAATATTTGGGCCTTGGGGCTGGTTGGCATGAGGGAAGAGGCAGCCCTCAGACTCTCACAGCACCTCCTCCTCTGGGTTTGCCCAGCTTATGCCAGGGTGGCATCCTTACAGCCTCTGCCAGAGCCATTGGGCTCCATGCACAAGCCTGTCAGATGGCTGGGCACATTCGGTGCTGAGACTGAATGTGGCAGACACCCCCAGTGTGCACGGGTTCATTAACCAGCTGTTCCCTGGCTGAGATTCCTCGCCAGTCTCTCCCGGGGAGAAGAGCCAAGCAGCCCTCAGGAGGAAGAGGCCCAGAGCCCTGCACACAGGAGGCCCCTCTCCTACCCCACAGGTGACATGACCACTGACCCTCACCTGGAATTTCTGGGCAAGGGGGGCAGGAAGGAAGGAGAGCCTTCTGGTACAGTTGGGGGGGGAGGGGGGGCGGGTGTGATTCTGCACTAGGACTAATTCGGAGGCCCCTGAGCCCCTGTGCCACTTGCTCCAGGCTCCCATCACTGGCACCATTGTGCCCGGGACGACAAAGCCACAGGATAAATGGGCTCCATTTTCCTGCAACATCCATTTGACCCAAAGAATGTGAGGGGAATAATCTTATTTTTGTATTAAACATGTGATGAACTAGAATGCAAACTTTATGTGCGGGTTTTAGGTAAAGAGAAGACTGCGGCCCTAACCAGTTTGCTCAGTGGATAGAACATTGGCCTGTGGACTGTAGGGTTCCTGGTTCGATTCTGGTCAAGAGCACATACCTCAGTTGCAGGCTCCTGGCCCTGATTGGGGGGATGCAGGAGGCAACCAATTGATGTGTCTCTTTCTCATCGGCATTTCTCTCTGTCTCTCCTCCCTTCCATTCTTTCTAAAAATCAATGGGAAAAAAATATCCTCAGGTGAGGATTAAAAAAAGAAAAGAGAGAAGACTATGGATTTTACTAGGGCTGCTAGTTGGCTGTTTTGAGCCTAGGCCCTCGGGGGAATGTGGTGTGGCCACTGTGGGCACCTTTTGCAGAGAAAGGCTGAGAAAGATCCACGTTCTCTAAACCCCAAGGCCCTAAGGACAGGTCCTGCACACAGTTGCTGCTGCTGCTGCCAGGAACCACTGTGTGTGGGAGGGGCTGCAGGTCACACGGAGTCACCTTGCAGGAGCTGCTCCTAGGGCAGTGACCTCAGAGTCATCGACAAGTGAGGGACGGCGGGAAGGGTGGCCGACCGCTCACTGGTTGATGTCCGCTTCCCCAGCCCGGACCAATTACCAGCAGGTTCTTCCTGTTATCAGCCTGCCTCGGCTCCCACTGAGGACGGAGCCAAGTGGGCCCAGCTGGACTTTGGTCAGCTGTCCACTCCATCTGTTTGGTCTCTGGTTTCGCCAACAGTGCCCAGTCCTGCCACCTTTGCTCCCTGGTCAATGAGTACCAGAGTGGCCCAGGGTTAAGCAGGGACCGCAGGGCTGGATGGGAATGGCGTGCTGAGGGATGAGGGCCCGAGGTGAGGAAGGGCTGCAGCCCCTAGTGATCTGACCAGGAGAAAGGAAAGGGAGAGAGGAGCAGAGAGCACCACAGGGAAATGACAGATTCCATGTCCTGCCATCTTCCTCTGATGTAAGAGAAACCCCAGGAGGGAACACCAGGCCACCTAGTCTGTGCCTGACAGTGGGTTTAATAGCATCTCTGAATACTACCCCAGAGCCCTTACTTGACAACAGGGGGCTTGGCACAAAAGTAGGAGAAATTCCTGATAGGATGGGGAGACACCCTGTCCTCAGGGAGCCTGTGCCTAACAGGGAGGCCGTGGCTGTGCCCTGAGACCCCTGGTTGCATGGGGCACCTTGCTGCATCCTGCGAGGCTCTTGCCCAGCTCCCCACAGGACTCTCGCTGTGCTGCCACTTCCTGTAAATGGAATGGGAAGTTTCAGAAACTGAAACACTTCTAATCAGCCTCCTGTATTGCCTTCCCCGAGTGACTCAGCTGTAGGAAAATCACAGCTCCCCAGTGAGTGCCGGCTGACAGGCAGCCGGAGAGAAAGGCCGCTATTGACACAGGCCCACAGCCGACCAGTCTCGTCTACACGGGTGGCTGCTCCCAGCCGGTTAGGTCACTGCAGCCACTTCAACAGCTGACGGAGCTGGCGGGGTGGGGGTGGGGGACAGGAGAGCCCCCACCGCCCAGCCAGACCCTGGATCCCCAGCCCATGCACAGAAGCAAAACTCTGGAGGACTGTCTGCGGGGGTCACTCACCGTCCAGGGCTTCTGACTTTTGCTTTTTCAGGCACACACTGTGTCCCCCCACCCAGGAGGCCCCCCTCACCCTTCAGTGTACCCAGTCTGCCCTCCTTCAGCCCTGCCTGGCTCCTCAGAGCAGCCATTCCCTCTGTCTTGGTTTCCCTGGGCAAGTGCTATCATCTGCTGAGGGTATGTGAGGACATGTGTTGTTTCTTGTCACCTTAGACCCTCAAGCTCCCAGGACAGGTGTTGGAACTGCAGCAGAATGGGTGGGCCCAGCCCTTAGGAAAACACAAACGAGTGAGTGAATGAATGAGTGAATGAATGGATGAAACTAGAACCCAAGCTCGGTTTTCTCGGTGGAAGGAAGAGGTCAGCCAGCCCCACTGCCCTTTCCTGGGAGGATGGGAAGCAGACACTGCCTGAGCTGAAAGGGGCCTTAGAAATGATCTGACACTGAGGCCCCGCGAGGGGGAAGGGACTGACCAAGGCCACACACAGCATGCCAGAAGCACAGCCAGGGCTCCCACCAGAGTCTGCTGGACCCTGCACCCTTGTACCTGGACCCTGGGCTCTGGGCCAGGCTAACACCCAAAGGAGACACGCCGTTCTCTTCTCACTCCAGAGAACAGGGTGGGGCCGCCGGCCGTGGCTGTGGCTGACCGGCTCCACCCAGGGTGGGCACATTCGTCACCAGGAAAGCCTGGCCAAGGTTTGCAATTCTGAGGCCCGGGGAAAGCTGTGCTTTGCACAACACCAAGCCACCTGGATCTTCATCCCGACCTTATGCAAGCACCCAGGACATTCCAGCCGCGGGCAGTGCAAGGGCATGGCTGCCCAGGTGCCCTTCCACTGCCAGGGCAGCTCCCGGCTCACTCCAGACCACCGGCCCTGGCTGAGCTGCTCTGGAGGGTCCTGCCCAGTTTTCCTATGGCCCACAATGGCAGCAGTGTTTGGAGATGAACACAGGGATTACTATTCCAGGTCGCTCTGCCTGTCACCTCACAAATATTTTCTCACCTAAGCTGCTCACCAACCCAGTGAGGACTCTGATTATCCCCATTTTACAGGATGAGGACATGGGGGCCCTGAGAGGCCCAGTGGCACTTCTGCTAAGGTGGCTCAGGGACTGCCCGGCTTCAAGGCCTTGCTCTTTGTCCCTACACTGCAAGTGACCCAGCTGCTGCCACCCCGTCCCCAGCCTCTCCAACTCCTCCAGGAGAAGGACACCCAGACTCTGAGAGTAAGAAACCGGCTGAGATACATGGCAAAGTGGCCTAGGTCCTGGGGGTACTGGGTGGGGTGGGACCCCTCACTTGGCCATCACAGAGGCACTTATTGGAAACCCATTTCTTACCTTCACCTTCAAAGGAAGGGGGGTGGGGATAAGGAACTAGCATTTGACATCAGAGACGTGCCTCCTGGGTGCCAGCCCTGGGCCAGGCATTTGTAATATGATATTTGGCCCAGGTCAGGGCAAGTCACTTGAAAGTTCTTTGGTGTTTGAACCAGCTGTGTTTGTGGGGTGTAAGGGTGACAACCTCTACAGAGGGGGCCCCGGTCTCCCCCTTAGATCTCTCCTGCCCAGCACTGTCATCAGAGACCCGTGAAGACACAACCACCCACCTCCCCGGTTTCTAGAAGAGGCCCTGCAGGGGGAGCTAAGGAACACTAGGGAAGACAGAGTCCGGATGAGTTGGTGTCATTCAATGTTATTGGAACAGCCACTGGGGACCTACTGTATGCCAGGCCCTGGGGAACCAAAGGGACAATGAGAGGTCACTGCCCTTGATGCCAGGCAAGGGGTTGAGTGGCAAGAGCCAGTGCCAGGTGCAGAAGTCCTGCAGCCTCAGGATGGACTGATTAACCTGGGGTGGGGGGGAGGGGTTTCCTGGGGAAGGGGTTATCTGAGCTGGGCTTTGAAAAGCCAGTCAGAATAAGAGGGCTTCCTGCCAAGGTAACCATGGGATTTGTGTGAAAATCAGGTAATAGAGAGAAAAGAATATCTTGTGAACTGATTTGGGGGGGGGGGGGAAAAGGCAATTTTTAGGGCCTGTTATGCTTCCACAGGTGAGGAATCTGAGGCTCAGAGAGAGTGCAGCTTGCCCAAAGTTAGCCAATGATTTAGAGGCAACGACAAAACTTAAACCCAGACCTTCTGATTCCAGTTCTGGGTTCTGGCTTAACTACACTGACTTCTCCAGAGAGTGAATTCCATTGTAAAACTGCTCTTATTAACGTCTTGTTTTGTGAGCGGTAATATAGAGCGGGGGTCCATTACACTGTAGTGTGAAGTAGTAGGCAACAGTGCAGTGAAGGAAACACACAAGTGGGGAAGGAGGTGAGAGAAGACAATTTGGGGATATGTAAGGCTTGGGACCAGTAAGATCATTAAAGGTCACCTGGACACAGGTAAACAAGAAGGTTTGTCTGGAAGTGGAGAGAAAGCTCAAAAAAGAGATGAGAGTGCCACCCACAAATGTTAGCAGATTATCAAAAGCTTGGGTGTCCAGACCCTTCCTCCCCAGAGTGAGGAGCTGGGCCTGGTGTTAGAGTGTAGAGACCTCTCTCCATAGGCCGCCTCCAAGCCTCCAACTCACCTGAGCACAGTGCTGGGGGGAAATGGGGCCCTCATTTCCATGTTCCCCTCCTTGTGTGGGAAAGAAGGATAAGTGAGAGTCTGTGATGATCTTTCAGGCTTCCTGGGCCACCCACTCCCCACCTGACAGGGTTTCTTTCACTGTGTTCTAGAAATCATATGCTGGTGGTGGCTTCTCGCTCATCGGAAAATGCTGAGTCTAGAACCTCATCCTCAAGTTAAATGGACTCTGAGGACAATACATTTTTAAATCTTTGTCAACTTCCTCCACTCTACCTCCATCCACTGACGCAGGCCACAGAGAAAATGTAACTTGCTCATTATCCCACTCCCCCTGTGAAAAAAAGGGTGGTGAGAAATACTTCGGTGTGTTTCCTTCTAGTCTTTTTTCCATCCATGGATGTGAATTTCACAGCACAGGAAACTGTGCACAGGCTGTATATGCCACTTCCACCTCCTGGAAGGGAACAGTCTTCTTTCTAAGAAGGCAGGTCTGTGAGTCTTCCTGGGGGTCCAGGGAGCAGAGCGTTTGCATGCATCATCCCTAAGGCGGCCTGACACAAGTATCCTGGAGCACTGACCAAACCCTAATGCTGAAGTGCAGATGGATTTTCACACTCCCGGCCAGGCCCTGCTGGGCTGAGACCCTGAGGATGCTCAGTGCCCTTGACCCTGCCAGCTTGTTCCTGTCTCCCAGGATGCTGGCCCAGCTCACATCCCTATTTGCTGCAGCCTCAGAATTGGAGTCCTCGCTTATCCTCAAAATGAGCCATCTTTGTCCAACCCGGTCCATGTAGGCCATTAGGCCAGTTGCCACCAAGGACACCTCCTGACCCAGCGACTCCAGGTTTTAAAAGGTTTTGACGGCATTAGTTGATGATAACAGTGGCTGCCACTCTGCTCAGGGCTAGAATCTATAATGGACTCTTTACATTACTGTCTCGTGAATGCCCCCAGGACAGGACATGCTAGATCCCACTTTACAGTTGGGGAAATGGAGGCTCAGAGATGTAGGGGATTTGCCTGAGGGCATCTGGTGTGGGAGTCCAACGCCATGGACCTTCCCACTCCTCTCTGCCTCATTCTGCCCAGCAAAAACATATTTCTGTGTAGCTGCCAATTGCTCACCTCAAGATAAGCCAGTGTTTCCACACTGCTCTGACATCGTCCCTGCCAAAAGCAAAGGCTCGGATTTCAAATAACCTGCATGGCCTCATCTCACCTAAAAGCATAAACTCTCTGAGACTGTTTAAACAGTGGAAATAGCTCTTTCCTTCTCATCATTCCTTCCAGGGTGCCGTGGGAACTCCAACTGGAGGCGTCTGGCAAGTTCCGCACAGATACTCCCTGGCCTCCCAGCAGATGCTCAGACATCCGGGGACTCAGTCATCCTCAGGGATTTCTTTTTCTTTTTCTTTTTTAAATATATTTTTATTGATTTCAGAGAGGGAGAGAGAGATAGAAACATCAATGAGAGAGAATCATTGATCGGCTGCCTCCCTACTGGGGATTGAGTCCGCAACCCGGGCATGTGCCCTTAACCAGAATCAAACCCGAGACCCTTCAGTTCTCGCCATTGAGCCAAATCAGCCAGGGCCTCAGGGATTTCTTGAGCACCTTGTGTGCCAGCACTGGGCTCGAGACAGGGCGTCGGAGCTCACAGGGGTGTGGATTCCTTTGTAATCTGGCTGCGCCTGCCTGTCAGGTCAGGTTCCCTGGGAAGCCGCTGCTGGGCTGAGGCCAGGCACGGACAGGGCCACTGGGAAGTGACTTCCCGGCAGGGAAACAGGCAGGAGCAAGATTGAGCAGATCTGACAGTTCTCTACCTGCCCAATGGAGCTCTCCAGAGCACAGGCTGCCCAGGAGGGAGCCCTGACTGAGCAGAGTCGAAATGGCAAGGCCCAGACCCACTGCTGTACTCGGCCACCAGCTGCAAGGCCAGGCTAGAGAGCAGCGAGAGCGATGCACAGAGCACAGAATGGAAGGAGGTGCTTGCATGATCCTGAGAGCCAGGTGCCTCACCCTCCTCACCCTCATCTCAGCCTGGGGCCCCCAAAGAGGCTAACCAGTGGGACCATGGGCTCACCACACTCCTTGCCACTGGGCAGCGAGTCCTTCCTGGAGAGGCCTTGCAGCACCTGCATCTGCCACCTTCTTCCACCCAACAAATGTCTACTGGGCAGCCCTGGGTGCCAGGGTTGGGGGTGAACAAATCAGACCAGGCTCTGTACTCACCTGGACGTGTGCCTCAGCATTGGTGTCAGGTTCAGGGAAACTCCTGCCTGGGTCACAGAGCTGAGGGGTGTCCGTGTGAATGATGCACGCTGGAGGCACACACTCGTGCACACTCAAGGGGGGCCTGGGAGGCTGGGAAGATTTTCAAAGAAACTGTGGCTTCAGAAGAACGATGCGTCCAGCCAGTGTTGCTCAGTGGTTGAGTATCGACCTATGAACCAGGAGGTCATGGTTCAATTCCCAGTCAGAGCACATGCCTGGATTGCTTTGGGCTTGATCCCCAGTGTGCAGTGTGCAGAAGGCAGCTGATCAATGATTCTCTCTTATCATTGATGTTTCTGTCTCTCTCTCCCTCTCCCTTCTTCTCTGAAATCAATAAAAGTTTTTTCTTTTTTAATAAGAAGGAAGATGAGAGCACCAAGGAGGAAGGAAAGGGCTGGCAGGCTGTGGCCTGAGAGGCCAGCAGAAGACCCAGGTGAGAGAAAGGGAAATGGAGTCTGAGCTGCTGATCCAGGGTCTGCTGGGGATTTCCGGGCAGGAATGACCGGAGCAGGTGACAGTAAGGAGGACTTGGCATTCCTGGGTCAGCAGCTGGGCTCAGGGCCAGGCTTCCTTAAGAACTAGGGAGTGTAGGGAGGAGAAGGGACCAAGAGGGAAGTCCAGAGACCAACAACCAGGGCTGGGGCAAGCCCTTGAGAGGGGAGGGAGCAGGCTGGCAGAGAGGGCAAGGGGACGAGCCAGCTGCGATCCAGGGCAGCCCCTGAGACCAGTCTGCTTTTGAGGACTCCATGAACCCTGCTCCTTGCCCTGTTCCTCTTGCCCTTGCCTGGACCCCTCTCCCTCCTGTCTCTTGGGGTGACAGACTCTCCCTTGCGTGTCTGCCATCTTCCTGCCTCCCTGGATTCATTCTCTTTGCTACAAAATGTATCACAGCACAATTTATCTTGCTAAAATCCGCTGTCTTCAGGCCAAAGCCCCATATTCTTACTCCGGCCATCAGGACATGCCCCTACTCTGCTCTGCAGCCACCTCCCCTCTCCTGCAGCTCTCAGTCCTCAAATTCAACCCCAACTCCACCCCCACCCCTGCCTCTGGGCCTCACTGAATCCTGTCCCCCTATCTGAAACCCTCCCTGGGACTAGTTCTTGCTGTGACTTTCAGGTCTTAGTGCTGCACCGCTCACTCCAGGCAGCCCTCCCTGAATTCCCACCCTCACCCCAAGGTTCGGTATTTCTGCAGCAGTTCCCAGCCATGACAGTTGCCAGGTGACTGTGACTGGTTAGTTATAGAGAATCTGAGAGGGACAATCCCCTGCCTGCCTTGCCCATGGAGTACCTGCAGGATGCCTCCCAGGACCCAAGTCATCAATAAACTTGTTCTGAGCATCTACTGAATGTCAGCTCCCCCGATGAGCCTTGGGGAAATGGGGAGTGGCAAAGTTCCTGTCTTCACTGCTCTACCCTCTTGGTTTGTGCATATTCCAAAGTTATTTTAGGTTTTATAATGGGAAAAGGAAAAAGTGGGAGAAAAAGAGGAAGGGAGGAAGGGAAGGCAGGGTAGGGAGGGAGAAAGGGGGAGAAGGAGGCAGGAAGGAAGAGTTTGGTGCTGCCCAGACTCCTGAGCGAGATAAACCAAGCTCTTCAGGGCGGGCCCTGCCCTGCCCATGTTTCTCGCCTCCGCCTCCCCACTGTCCTGCACAAATGTGATGCTACAGAGGAAATGTGGTTCCGAAGTACCATGCCCCCTCCCGCCCCCGCTGAGCCTCTGCACATGCTGGGCCCCTGCCTGGGCCCTCTGGTGGGGACCCCTCTGCTCCCCTGTAGTTCCTGGTGGCCCTTCAGGCCTTGACTCTCATATGCCATCTCCCAGCTCACATCAGATGCCTCCTCCTCTGGGATTCCGTGCATGGGCATGCGCCTCCCTGCTGGCCTGTATCCTGTTGCATGCTGACTGTTTTTCTACATGCTACCTCTTTCTCCCGCCAGGCTGTGCACTTCCTGAGAGCAGAAGCAAGTCCTGTTCCGCTTGGATCCCTAGAGAACAAAGACCAGTGCCCCCGTAGGCACTTGGCATCTGTTGAACTGAACAGAAAGGCTATGGACTCAAATCCTGGGTGTGACTCACCATCTTCTTCGCTTCCCTGGCATGGCTCAGGCCCACGTGCTGGGAAGGCTATTTGGGGGCTGATAATCCAACCCCTCAGCCCTGTGGGGCTCACCATGCTTCTCTACGATGTCACCCCCATTTTTTGGTGGGTCCTTGACTCTAGTGTAACGTAGTCCCCGGACAGGCACGGGGGGACTTCAGGGTCCAAGCCCAGGTGGGGACTGGCAGCACTTGGCATACCTTCCCCCCCCCCCCATTGCCCCTTCCTCGCCCCCAAACGGCACCACTAGCTGACACCTAACACTGTTGACTCATCTTTGCTGTGCTAAAACTTGAGAGAAACATGCCCCCTTTTCCTCTGGCTTCCTGCAGTGACACATGTGTGGGCTGTGTTCACGGTCGCCACAGACACGTGTTCACTCTCATCACTGTGTGAATATGAACCACTGATTCATTCCGCCTGCCTTCCAGGGCATTCTGGATCTTTCCGGTGTTGACTCTGGTACTCGAGGCTGCGCTGAGCATCGAGCGGTCTCGGGATGAGCAAACATGTGCGCTGCCGTTGAAAGGAACTTGGACCAGAAGACTCGCTGCGTCATGGGGGAGGCATGCAGTTTGTCAGCGCGAATGGTAGTGACGGTTTCCTGAAGTGGTTGCACACCACTTTTTTTCTAATAAAAAAGAAAGTCTGAGCCTGCGTGAACACACCCACTCCCCCCATGGCACACACGGCTGCTGAGGGGGTGGTAGTGAGAATGCTCACCGGGAAGGAGGGGCCCGAGTGGTGAGAGGACAGGGCTAGGGAACTTAAATTTCACTCAGCACTCCTGCACCTTTGGAATGTTGAAGCGTGTTAAAGTATAACCTAGTAACAATTTATCCCTTTAAAAAAAGAAGGGGGGCCCTGGCCGGGTGGCTCAGCTGGTTGGAGCATCGTCCCAGGCACTGGAAGGTCACAGGTTTGATCCCCATTCAGGACAAGTGTGGGAGGCAACCCATCAATGTATCGCTTTCACATTGATGTTTCTCTCTCTCTCTCCCTCCCTCTCTCTAAAAAAAATTTAATGAAACAAAAAAAGAAGGGGGAGAAAACCCATATGCTGATTCAGACCCCTTCTGGGGTCTTTTGTAATAGCCCCTTGTTTCCACTCACCCCAGATCCCTGTCTGAGAGTGACAGGCTCCACCCGACCCCTCTTCTCTTTTTCTATTTTTCAATTACAAGTTCCCTTCAATGTTATTTTGTATTGGTTTCAGGGGTACAGCTTAGTGGTTAGACAATCAGATACTTTACACAGTGTTCCCCTCAATATTTCCAGTCCCCACCTGGCACCATACATATTACTGACTATTTTGCAACTACCAATTTGCATTTCTTAATCCCTTCACCCCTTTCTCCCACTCCCCCAACCCACCTCCCCTCTGGCAACCACCAGTCTGCTCTCTACATGGATGCTTTTACCTAAATGGTAGCAGCTGTTTGAGAAGAGAGAGCTCCCAGTCTAAGTGGGGAGGCACCATCCTGCCAGGAAGGTGATCCCAGCGGCATGTGGGAGCAGGAATTACAGGGCCTTGGAGAGAACAAGGAATGGGCCACAGGAGTGGCTAATCCCATCCACGAACCCTAGGAAACAGAACTGAGGTCTGGGCCACACTCGTCAGAGAGTATCTGGACCAGCTGGTTGGCTGGGACCGGTTGGATGGCAGGGGTGGCAGACAGAAAGGGAAGAAGGGGAACCCCACCCAAAAGTGTGTAGGAGGAGGCAGGTGGATCGTGTATGTGGACAGTGGGGTGCTGCTCCCCTCTCCTTCCTTCTCAGAAACGTCCACCATCCCCCACATTTCCTCCCAGCACACACACCCAACCTCAGAACACTTCTCACTCAAGGACACCACCTGCTCACTCAGGCCCAGGGGAATAAACACACAGGGCCCTGGTCTGTCTCCCACCCCACCCCATGACCGAGGGGCACCTGCACCTCGAACTGAAGCCAAGAGGAAGTGGCTGCTGAGCTGGGCTGGAGGAGAAGGGAACCAGCAGCTCCTGGCTGCATGGGCGGCTCTCCCCGCGCCTTCCACCCCCCCCCCCCCCCCCCCGCCCCGCACCGTGTCCTCTGAGAAGGATCAGAGGCAGGTAAGCAGCCGAGAGTTGCCTACCTGCTCCTCACCCTTCTGGCAGAGTCCGGGCACGCCATTCACTCACTCATTCTTTCATCCTCTCAGCAAAGCGAGTACAGCGGGCCAGGCTCGGTGACCAAAAACCAGCATTGCTCTGCTGGGTTTTGACTGAGCCGGTATTACTAGCCTGATGTGATTTGAGAGCCGGCAGGAAGGTTCCCAGACCCCAAAAGAAGGTTGCCTCTAGCTTGCCTGACATCCCACCATTAGAGCTGCTTACATGTAGATCAGCAGTGGAGTATGGGGCCTGAAGCTCAAACAATTTCAGAGTGGCATTCTTAGAGAAATAATTCAAAATGGCAATTTTTAGGAAACCATAGGGCCGTGGGAACACATCACTGAGGCCTGTGCAGCCTGGAAGGACCCTGCTGGTGTGACAGGCCCTGATGCTTGGGCATCTGAGCTCCTAGGTCACCCAGCAAGGCCCTGCTTCTTAGCAGTGCAGGTGTTAACAGGAGCCACAGGACTAGGCTCAGGAGGAGTATGCTGGGCCCTGGGGGCACATTCTGTCAGGAAAGGGACTGCAGGAGGGAGTGAGGCCAGAGGATATGGTGGGACAGACAGCGCCACCCCCACCGCCTGCCCTCCCTCCCGCTATGGGCTCAGACAACTCCCCTGCCCCCCGTGGAGGATCTGCCTCCTTCCCCCCTTTCGGCCAGCCTCTCCCCTCCTTCCCAGCAGTCAAGGAGGGGGTACAGCCTGCAGAAACAGGGCCCCACTTGAGCTTCCCCTCCACCTGGGGATGCCTGAGCATTGTCCCCGATGGGGAGGCGGGTGAGCTGCTTCTACACCAACCCTGCGTGGACCTTCCTCCTCCGGACCCCACTCAGTCTTCATGCTGGTTCAATGCAGTCGCTGGAGGAAGTCAGCTTATACCAGCGCAAGGTCTGTGAAAGCCCAGGTCTCTCAAGGTCTCTGAGCCTGCGACTTTTTGTTAAGGGAGGTGATGGCATCTATCGCCATCTCAGTTCCTTTCAATGTTAATAAATTAAATAATTACTTTCCTAAGAGATAAACCAAGGAAGAGATGAGCCAAAGAACTTATATACTTACTAGAGGCCCGTTGCATGAAGATTCATACAATAGGCCTTCCTTTCCCTGGCTGCCAGCACTGGTTTTCCTTAGGCACCTGGGACCCAGGCCTTCGCTCCGGCTGCAGCAGAGAAGCCAAGCCTCTTCAGTCTTCAGTCTTCGCTCTGTGCCTGCATATGCAAATTAGCCCACCATCTTTGTTGGGTTAATTTGCATACTCACTCCTGATTGGCTGGTGGGCTTCATGGAGGTACGGTCAATTTGCGTCTTTCTCTTTTATTAATGTAGACATGCATAGCCCATGGACACGAGCAATAGGATAGTGAAGACCTGGGGGAAGGGCTGGGAGGAGGGGGGCCAGGGAAGAAAAATGGGAGACATCTATAATATTATCAACAATAAAACTATATTTAAAAATAAATACTTTCCTCATCATGAAGGCCTTTTTAAAAAATATATATTTCTATTGATTTCAGGGAGGAAGGGAAAGGCAAAGAGAAATAGAAACATCAATGATAGGAGAGAATCATTGATTGGCTTCCTCCTGCACATCCCCTACTGAGGATAGAGCCCCCAACTCAGGCATGTGCTCTTGACCATAATCGAACCCAGGATCCTTCAGTCCACATACCTTTCTGATTATGACACAAAACCTAGAAGTCATAAAATAGAAGCTTGATAAATTCAACTCCAAATAATTTTTTTTTTCTGAATGCAGAAGCTATCATAAACAAAACCAAAGGACAAACAACAAACTTGGAGAAGTATTTATGGTTAATATCAAAACATACAGTGAATTTCCCTAACATATAAAGAGCTCCTACCAATCAATAAGAAGAAACCTACAACCCTCAATAGAAAAAGTAAGCAAAGAATATCAACAGACAAACCACAGGGAAAGAAAATTCAAATGACTCTTTTTTTTTTAATATATTTTTATTGATTTCAAAGGAGAAGGGAGAGGGAGAGAGAGATAGAAACATCAATGATGAGAGAGAATCATGGATCGGCCACAACCTGGGCATGTGCCCCTGACCAGAATCAAACCTGGGATCCCCTCCCCCCCAGTCCACAGGCCAACGCTCTATCCATTGAGCCAAACCAGCCAGGGTGAAATTCAAATGACTGTTAAACATTTGAAAAGATGCCCAACCTCACCTGCAATAAGAGAATTGCACATTTAAATTAGCACTGACATATCACTTTCACGTATCAGATTGGCCAGGATCAAACGTTACTTGGCAAAGATGTGTAGAAACAGCACTCAGGTCTTCCTGCTGAGCATGGAAATTGGAACCAAACCCTCTGAGAACAACTTGGCAGCAGCTATTGAAATTATAAATGCACATTCACTCTGTCCCAGCAACTCCACTTTGCTCTTATAGTTTCTGCATTTAAAACCCCCTAACCATGCCCAGCCAGCATGGCTCAGCGGTTGAGCATCAACCTATGTATGAATCAGGAGGTCACTGCTCAGTTCCCAGTCAGGGCACATGCTAAGATTGTGGCCTCCATCCCCAGTGTGGGGTGTTCAGGAGGCAGCCGATCTATGATTCTTTCTCATCATTGATGTTTCTCTCTCCCTCCCCCTCTCCCTTCCTCTCTGAAATCAATAAAAATATATTTTGAAAAAAGAAATGTCTTCTGTTTAAAAAAATAAATAAATAGAACCACCTAACCATGTTAGTTGTTAAAAACTTGAAACAAATTTAAAAGCATCCTCCCCCACCTCCCCAGGGAAGTGAGTGTTTGCAGAGTGAATTCATGGTTCTTGTGACTCGGCCTCTGGGGGTTCAGCTTCTTCCTCAGCCACACGTGATAGTTGGTGAGAATTTTTTGACCATTCAACAACTTTGAATAGTTTTTAGATATTGTCACTTACTGTCTGAGGTCTATCCGATGACTGATTACATCTTTAGGAAAAGGAGGAAAAAATACTGAGACTGAAGCATAAGAATCCAACAGTTACACAATTGCCTCAAAGTGCTCATCACCAGGCCCCTCATTTGCATTCATCTGATCAAAATTATTTTAAAGCACAACAAGGTGTCTTGTATCCTTCAAAAATACTATTAAAGCAAAATAAGAAAGGGCTGATTCTTTCCAATTTGGCTTTGCTTTTATTGGAAAGTAGTGACCTGGTGCACGAAATTCATGCACATTAAAAGGGGATTAATTAGAGGAAATAATTCAATATTGCTATTTGCCCTTTCTCTATAATAGAAGTGTCAGAGATGAAAGAAAATTAGTAAAATGTATATGAAAACTTCCTCCTGTCAGAGTCTGGGGCACACCATGGGACCCAAAGTCAAGTCTCTGCCCACCCAAAAGCACCTCAAAATAGCTCGAGACCCAGACCCGGCCACCAGCCCCCCAATTGGGCTAGATACAGACCCAGCCAGTCCCACTCTTGTCAAGCCCTGCTGGGCAGGGGGCATAGCCTCAGGTCCCCTGGCCTGGCACCAGGCTGGGGGGCATGGCCTGAGATCCCTTGTCAAGCCCTGCCGGGCGGGGGGGGGGCTCAGCCTCAGGTCCCCCAGCCCAGCACCGGGAGGGGGGTGTTGCAGCCTCAGGTCTCCTATAAAGCCCTGCTGGGCAGGGGTGTGGCCTGAATTCCCCCGACCCAGCACTGGGGATGCACCTTGAGGTCCCCCGTCAAGCTCCGCTGGATGGGGGATGTGGCCTGAAGTCCCCTGTCAAGCCCCACCAGGTGGTGGGTATGGCCTGAGGTCCCCCGGCCTGGCACTGGGGCGTGGGGAGCAGCCTAAGGTCCCCTAGCCCAGCACCAGGACGGGAAACGCACCTTGAGGTCCCCTGTCAAGCCCTGCTGGGTGGGGGGTGTGGCCTGAAGTCCCCTGTCAAGCCCCATGGGGGCGGGGGAGGGCGTAGCCTCAGGTCCTTGCTGATTGCTTGTTAAGGTTCCTTATGGGAACTTGGCCTCAGCTATGGGTGCAACCATCTTTGTGACAGAGTGATGGTCAATTTGCATATTCCCTCTTTATTATATAGGATGTAGCCTATGCACAGCTGTACTAGGTTGTGCAGAGACATTAAAAAAAATGTCTTTCTGCCCAGCTGGCATGGCTCAGTGGTGGAGCCAGGAGGTCATGGTTCAATTCCCAGTCAGGGCACATGCCTGGGTTGTGGGCTCAGTCCTCAGTGGGGGGTGTGCAGGAGGCAGCCAATCAATGATTCTCTCTCATCATTGATGTTTCTATCTCTTCCTCTACCTTCCTCTCTGAAATCAATAAAAATGTATTTTAAAAAAAGAAAACATCTCTCTCATCACGTAGAAACCACACTAGCCAGGGGTGACAGGGACCCGCTGATTTCCCATGAAGTGGAATGTAAGGATTCCACACATAGTGTCCTAAAACAGTTCCTGACAATTTTTGATGTTCTAATGTATAAATCAACATCAATCCACTTTAAAACACTTTCAATCCTTAGTTTAAACATGATATAACTTGTCATTTTTAATTTGTCCAACGAATCATGTTTTTCCTTAAGTAGTAAGTAGTGGTTATATTGGAAAACCTCAAAATGAGTCTTTACACATTATAAATGTTTCATTAAAATAAATTCTATAATATAATTTTAATAATTTTTAAGATATATATTTTTAACTGAAAAATACTTGTCATACTTGAAAAGTGGCAAAATGACCTTTCTAAAATATTTTGGGCAATTCCTAATATTATAGATTAGTCTTGAAAGTGTCAGAAACTTTTGAATGATTGCAAAACCCTAACTAAGCTACAACTGTGACATTCCTGGCATCCAAGACTTAGAGCTAGAATGTCATCCCTCAGCATGTGAGACTGTCCAAATGCTGATACAGGAAGCCAAGCCGGGAGGTAGTTAAACATTCTCTTGTGCTAGTCCCTACCTTCAGCAATTTGTAAATGCTCATGATCTCACTTTAGACTTGCAAAGCTTCTAGATCCATCCATCCATCCATTAATACATCTAATTATTCCCACTTCACAGATGAGGCCCAGAAAGGTTTCTATCACTTGCCTAAGGCACACAGGTGTCAAGGCCAGGCCTACAGACATGGCTGTGCCGATTCCCAGCTTCCCCCTTCATCTCTTCATCCTCCTTGCATTCTGAGGACAAGCCTGGCACTTTTATGCTAAAAGTAGCTCAGAGCAATAGTGGATGGGGTCTAGGAGACAGACCAAGGCCAAAGGGCTATTACATGTAGGGCCTAGAGAGTGGGAGCTGGGCAGAGGCCCTGAGCAGAGGGCACTGAAGTCCACATCAGCAACTCTGCTCTGTGGATGGCAGCCCTCAGAGCCTGGTGGGGCCAGTGCCCCAAGAACATCTCCTGACTGGGCTCTGGTTAATGTTTAAGCACTGGGGATGGTGGTGAGCACGAAGTCTTATGCAAGAAGCATGAAAACGGAGACTTTACCCCACGAGTGGGTTGTCTCCCCCACCTCCATCATGATTTTCAGAGGTCAGGAAGGGGCTGCCTCTGTCAGGCCGGTGAGGCCCCACCTCAGGAGTTCTGCCCTGAGCCCTCCCCTGAAAAGGGGAGTGCGAGAGACCCTCGGGTTCCCTCCCTCATCTTCATTGAAAGTCAGTTAAATCAGGACTGGGCATTGATAGGGGTTGGGCTGATTCTTCTGGGGGGGATCAAACTCTTATGGGTGTGCAGCTGTCCGACCTTTATCCCTCCCCATCCTTTTGCCACCTTCTGACAGGGCCACTTCATGAGCAGGGAACCACTGATCCCTGAAAGTCTGAATGTCCCCTGCCCAGACAAGAGGAAAATAGTAAGAGCTCATATGGCTGAGTCATAGAAGAGGCTTCAAGCAAGACTGACAGCCATGGCCTGCTTTCCCCTAGGCAGAAGCTCTGTGCTTCCCAAATGGGACTGCTGTCACCTGGGCCACTTGTCTTAAACCACAAGCACCCTGTGCATCACCATCACCTTCATCACCACCATCATTTGAAAGCTGAGCAAGTGGAGTTTCATTACAGGTACTCTGCCCACCCAGGATCAGAACCAGTTCCTTTGGGGTCCAGGGGAGCTCTGAGCTGCTGGTTGCCATCTCATATCTGCTCTCCTCTTCTTCCCTTTATACTGCTGTTTGTTGGAAGTGACAAACGTTTTCCATACTTCTTTCAGAGCAGGGTTGCTGATGCTACATCTTTGGGGCTGGGGGGTGGGGGCTGGGGTTCAGGGAAATAAAGGATTCTGATTGAGCTAACAGGTGCCTTTTGCCCTCTCACAATCCTTCCAGCTGCCATCTTGGACAATGAGGTAGCCCTAAAGATGAAAACCCATGCAAAGGATGGAGAAACAGAAAGCTGGAAGGAACCCAGCCAGTGTTGCTCAGTGGTTGAGCATCGACCTATGAACCAGGAAGTCACAGTTTGATTCCTGGTCAGGGCACATGCCCAGGTTTTGGGCTTGATCCCCAGTTGGGAGTGCACAGGAGACAGCTGATCAATGATTCTTACCATCGATGTTTCTCTCTCTCTCCCCCTCACCCTTTCTCTCTGAAATCAATAAAAACATATATTTTTTTTTTTAAAAGAAAGGTGGCCCTAGCTGGTTTTGCTCAGTGGATAGAGTGTCGGCCTGCAGACCAAAGGGTCCTGGGTTTGATTCCATTCAAGGGCATGTACCTTGATTGCAGGTTCCTCCCCAGCCCAGGCCCTAGTTGGGGCTCGTACAGAGGCAACCAATCCATATGTTTCTCTCACATTGATGTTTCTCTCTGTCTTTCCCTCTCTCTCCCACTCTTCCTAAAAATCAATGGAAAAATATCCTCAGGTGAAAAATAATCATTGATCAGCTGCTTTCTCCCCCCGACTAACAACAGAAGGAAGGGAGGGAGGGAGGGAAGGAGGGAGGGAGGAAGAGAGGAAGGGAGGGAGGGAGGGAGGGAGGGAGGAGGGAGGGAGGGAGGGAGGGAGGAGGGAGGGAGGGAGGGAGGGAGGAGGAAGGGAAGGAGGGAGGGAGGAGGAAGGGAAGGAGGGAAGGAGGAAGGGAAGGAGGGAGGGAGGGAGGAAGGAGCATGGGACATGGCTACAACACAACTTTGTGGAGTTGTCAGAGCAACTCTGGACTGGTTTGTCTATGGACTTTTTTTACTTGGGAGGAAGCTAAGGTCTACCTCATGAAGTTGCTGTCTTTTTTTAAAAAAAAAAAAAACACAGTTTATTGATTTTAGAGAGAGAGGAAAGGAGAGGAGAGGAGAGAAACATCAATGTGAGAGTGTAACATCCATCGGCTCCTACTGCACACCCCATAATGGGGATTGAGCCCGCAACCCGGGCATGTGCCTGACCAGGAATTGAACTGGTGACCATTAGATGAACAGGATGACACCCAACCATCTGAGTGGTACCAGCCAGGCAAGATGTTACCCTTTTGAATCTCTCCTACTAGCAACCAAATGCAATTCTTAATTGAAATTTAGGAATTGGCCTGGCCAGCATGGCTCAGTGGTTGAGCTCAGGAGGTCACAGTTCGATTCCTGGTCAGAGCATGTGTCTGGGTTGGGGGATCAGTCCCAAATGGGGGGCATGCAGGAGGCAGCCAATCAATGAATCTCATCAATGATATTTCTATCCCTCTCTCCCTCTCCCTTCCTCTCTGAAATCAACTACAATATATTTTTTTAAAAGAAATTTAGGAATTGAGCTTCTCTAAAGGTCCCTCTGAGCCACCACAAGGTGCCATCCCCTGAGGATCTCAGCCATGATGGGATGATGTCACATGTCATTGTCTTTGGGCAGTAGTGGGAGGGACTTGGGCTGGGAGCAGTGTAGAATGTGGTCACATACTTGAACTTGAGACACCATCTACCATCATGGCATCCCTGACAGAAGGAAGAGTCCTCGTCACTGTGTAATCAGAAACAAAACAAAAGGCTTTGGAGCCAAGGTTGACTTCTCATCCCAGATCCATAAATCTCAGTTCCTGCAGCTTGCTCACTCTTCCAGAAGCTTCTGGGCTGATCAGCAACAAACTGGCCACCCTCCCAGGTATCACCCCCCTCTGATATTGGTCTAATCATTGATCAGCTGATTAGACTCTAATGCATTTGCCCCTGTTCCCTGCATCGCATCTCCTGGCACAGGTCTGGTCTCAGCCCCCTATGGTGGGCCCTCCTGTGTAAGCTCGACTCATGCCTCCTTGAGGCAGCTGCTTTCTCCCCCCGACTTTCCCCAACATCCCAGGAGCCCATTTGTCCTGCTCACAGCCTGGAAGTGCAGGGGCCACCTCCAGTCAGTTGGAGATAGGCCCTTTAGGAAACAGCCTGTCCCCTTCTCAGGATGTCCCTGCCTACAGCAGTAGCCCTGCGGCCGCAACTCAGATAGGGCTCTTCCTCTTTCCCTGTCGCAGTCTCCTCGTTCCCTCGCTCCTGCTTCCTGGGACTACCTCTCAAATAAGCTACATGCCCAACTCTGTGTCTCAGGCTCTGCTTCCAGCAGCCCCTAAACGACTCTGCCTCTCACCACCTTGCTCAGCTCACCCTGATGTGACGTCTGACACACATTCCTGTTTCCTGCCTGAGGTCGCTGAGCCCTGCGGACCCCAGACAGACGGAGTCTGTGGGTTCTGGGAGCAGAAGTTCCCTGAGGAGAAGGATGATGTCTGTTCCCTGGAAAGCCTGGCAGACTGTCAGTTACCCAATATATTTCAAGGGCTTTTAGATGATGATGATGATGATGATGATGGCGACAATGATAGTGACGCTGCTAACAATCCTATAAGCTGCTTGAAGATAACCTGAATCAACATTTTTCTTAGGAGTCACTCAGCTGCATCTAGACGAGTGTCTGATGGGCAAACTATCCAAACCACCAGATCTTTAACAGCAATTAGCAACCTTCATGGAGAGTAATTACCCTCACTCCACACTTACACATTCACATCCTCTTAGATGCAGCAATTTTGCTGAGCTGTCCTGTAGATCATATATGCCACAAGTGACATGGGGATAAGATAATTCATGGAAGCCTTGCTAGCATTAGCGAAAAGTTGGAAACAACCTAAATGTCCCCAATAGAGCCCTGGTTCAAGAAATGACGATCTATCTAAACAATGAATTTACACAGCTGTGTAGGAAAATGGGACAGTCTTCATGTGATGACAGAATTATCTTCAAGATATATTATGAAGTGGAGGAAAACGGAGCAGAACAGAGTGAAAAGAAGAGGGGGTGTGGGTGGCTAAGGACAGGAGTGAGAGACACTGACTTTTGGATCATGTGAATACATTACTTTTTTAAAAAAGCAAAAAAAAAAAAAAAAAAACAACAGTTAAACATCAAACTCAGAGATCTTTTATAGTCATACTCCTTTATTACACAGATTCTTATCGAGGGCCTGTTGAGTGCTGGGCAGTGTGCCTCCGATGAGTAGTATAAAGAAGAAAGATCTTCAGGAATGCCTTATATGGGGTGGTAGGTGGGCACTGGGGGAGACTAGAAGTGAGTCAGCAATTATAACTCATCCGTATATGCCAAACATGGGTTAAGTACAGATGCTGTGGGTACATCAAAGTAGGGCAACTGACGCAGATACAGGCCCGGGAAGGCTTCCCGGAGGCGGCATTTTAGCCTTGAACTGTGAGTAGCAGGCAGCCAGAGGGAAAAAGAGGAAAGGGAACTCTGGGAAGGGGGAACTGCAAGAACAAAAGTTGGGAGGTGTGACCCAGCCTGACAGGTGGGAACTTGCAGGGGGCATTGAAAGATGGCTAAGTTCATGCTCCAAGGGAGGAGTCTTAATAAAAAACTAGAAGTGTATGTCTCTTTTATGGAGAAGCCAAATCAACACTGGGGAGAGGGTGCCAGTCCTGGGCTTCGGATCGCTCCTCTTCACCTCTCTCCAACCTCCCTCAACCCAGTAACTGGGCTGGAATCAGCCTGGCTGTTAGATGCTGGTCCCGGACATGGCCTGTGACCAACACATCACCTCCCTCCTACCTGGATGTCACACTCGGTCAATCAGCACACATTCCCTGAGGAAGCACCCGGCTCGACAGTGCTGAGGGGCACAGAACAAGTTTAAGATACAGCCTGTGGAGGAGAAAGAATTTACACACACAATGACCTAAAAACAGAACAACTCAATTTATGACTTTGTCTTTAAAAGCCTGGTCCAGAGCAGGGACTCAAACAGATACCTAATGCTGATGTTCATAAAAGTATTATTCACAATAACCAAAAGGGAGAAGCAACCCAAGTGTCATCAACAGATGAATGAGCCCTAACCAGTTTGGCTCAGTGGATAGAGCGTCGGCCTGTGGACTGAAGGGTCCTGAGTTCGATTCCGGTCAAGAGCATGTACCTTGGTTGCAGACACATCCCCAGTGGGGGGGTGTGCAGGAGGCAGCTGATCGATATTTCTCTCTCATCAATGTTTCTAAGTCTCTATCCCTCTCCCTTCCTCTCTGTGAAAAATCAATAAAATAAAATAAAAATTAAATTTAAAAAAAAACACAGCAGAAATCAAGATGGCAGCATAGGTAAACACCTAAACTGCTGCCTCGCACAACAGTTTCAAAACTACAACTAAAAGACAGAACGGACACCAACCAGAACCACAGGAAAGCTGGCTGAGTGGAAATTCTACAACTAGAAGGAAAGAGAAAAGTTCACAGAGAATTGGAGGAATGGCGAAGGGTTGAGATACAGCAAAGGGTCTTTGTGCGCACAGAGAGGAAGGGTAGCTGAGAACCTGGCTGACTTTCTCTGATGGGAGGGGGAAGGAAGCCCCCGACTGCACTGAACCCCAGTTCCAACTGCACTGAACCCCAGTTCTGGGCGAAACCCCATGTACCCAGGCTCATACAGGGGGAGTCTGGACTGTCAGGTAGAGAGAAAGGCACTCGGAGACTTGGACACCCGGGGAAGGGTGTCTGGAGGCGTGCGCGCCAGTGCGCACAAAGAATGAGGAGGTTGCCACAGACTTCCCCTAAAAGAAGGGAGTCGGAAGCTCCTGACTGCACTGAACCCTAGTTCTGACTGCACTGAACCCCAGTTCCAGGTGAGCCCCTGGGGACCCACGCTCTTGAGGGGGGAATCTGGACTCTCAGGCGGAGGCGCAGGAGCCGGGGAAGGCAGAGGTCTGGGAGCGCACGTGCACAAGGGCAGGGCTGACGGGAAGCCAAGACTGTCTGCTCCGCCCTGAGACTCCACCCCATCCAAGCTGAACACAGAGGCTTTTGCAATTTGGCAAGTCTAATCCTATAAGGCTGTCTCCAGCACCGAACTTCTCCCAGCGTAGACACAGCTGATCCTCACAGCCAACTGGCCTGGAGGTCAATTCCTCCCAGTGATACCAACAACAATCAAGACTTAACTACAAGGCTGTACACACAGTTCACAAAGGGGTGCACCAAGAGTGTCCACTTCAGGTAACTGGGAGGCCGACCCATTGGGCCATATAGGAAACCTAGCACACAAAGCTACCCTACCAACTCAGGGAAGCAGTGAAAATGCGGCAACAAAGAAACAGATCACAAACGAAAGAAATGGAGGAAAACAAACAACTGGATATAGAATCAAAACCACGGTTATAAGGCTTTTCAAGAATATCCTAGAAAAGGTCAATAAATATAACAAGACCCTCGAAGATATGAAAAAGGACCAACTAGAAATTAAACATACGCTGACTGAAATAAAAAATATTATACAGAGACCCAGCAGCAGACTAGAGGAATGCAAGAATCAAGTCAAATAATTGAAATACAAAGAAGCAAAAAACACTCAACCGAAAAAGAAAAAAGAAAAAAAAAATCCAAAAAGTTGAAGATAGTCTAAGAAGCCTCTGGGACAACTTCAAGTGTACCAACATCAGAATTATGGGGGTGCCAGAAGAAGAGAGAGAACAAGATACTGAAAAGCTATTTGAAGAAATAATGACCGAAAACTTCCCCCACCTGGTGAAAGAAATAGACGTAAAAGTCCAGGAAGCGCACAGAACCCCAAATAAAAGGAATCCAAAGAGGACCACACCAAGATACATCATACTTAAAACGCCAAGGGCAAAAGACAAAGAGAGAATATTAAAAGCAGCAAGAGAAAAACAGTTAATTACCTGCAAGGCAGCACCCATAGGATTGTCAGCTGATTTTTCAACAGAAACTATGCAGACCAGATGGGAGTGGCAAGAAATATTAAAAGTGATGAATAGCAAGAACCTACAACCAAGATTACTCTACCCAGCAAAGCTATCATTCAGAATTGAAGGGCAGATAAAGAGCTTCACAGATAAGAAAAAGCTAAAGGAGTTCATCACCACCAAACCAGTATTATATGAAATGCTGAAAGGTATTCTTTAAGAAGAGGAAGAAGAAAAAAGTAAAGATAAAAATTATGAACAACAAATACATATCTATCAACAAGTGAATTAACTTAAAAATCAAGTGAATTAAAAACCCGAGGAACAGAATAAACTGGTGAATATAATAGAATCAGGGGCATAGAAAGGGAGTGGACTGATAATTCTCTGGGGGAAAGGGGTATGGGGGGGTGCAGGAAGAGACTGGACAAAAATCGTACACCTATGGATGAGGACAGTGCCGGTGGGGGGGAGGTAAGGGCAGAAGGTGTAGTGGGAACCGGGTGGAGGGGAGCTATGGGGGAGAAAAGGAGAAACAATTGTAATAATCTGAATAAAGATTTATAAAAACAAAACAAAACAAAAAAAACAACAGATGAATGAATAAGCAAAATGTGCTCTATCCATACAATGAAATAGCCCTCAGCCATAATAAGAAATGAAATTCTGATGCTGGCTACAACATGGATGAACCTTGAAGACATTATGCTAAGCAAACAAAGACAGACATGCAAGGACAAACACTGGGTGGTTCTCTTTATGTGGAATATATAGCATAAATATAGAGACAAGATCATAGAGATGGAAAGTGAATCCGAGGCTCAGGGAGGAATGGTAGTTATTGCATAGAAACAGGTACAGAGTTTCTGTTTGGGTGATGAAAAATTTTAGTGATAGTGATAATAGTTCTACAACACGGTGAATGCAATTAATGGCACGGAACTGTATACTTAAAAATGGTTAAATAGCAAACTTGGTATATGTATTTTACCACCAAAAAAAAGAAAAAGAAGAAGTTTTAAATATTGTGGCTCAGGAAGGGGAGATAGTGAGATCTCAGTCAATTTAGGAGGGCTTCCTGGAGAAGGTGACATTTGAAAAGGGCTGGGAACATGTGAGCAGGAAGAAGGAAAAGCACTGTGATGAAAAATGGGAAGGGAGGGAGAAGGACCCCAAAAGGGATGATCCGATGGCCTCTCTTGGACCAGGAGGAGGGCGACAGAGAGTCCTGATGGTCAGGGAGGGAGTTGAGGTGGGAGGCAACCTTTGGATTCATGATGCCCATAGCATACAAATACTACAGGGAACGACTGAACACTCTAGGAAGCTGTTACTAAATTCCATTTTACAGATGCATAGACTGAAGCTCAACTGCTCAAGATGGTGCAACTCATAAGTGGCACGTGAGGATTTGGTCTGGGATCACATGGCCCTAATGCAGTAGCTCTCAGCCCTGGCTACACATCGGGGTGTCTTGGAGAGCTTCAAGCAAACACTGCCAGCATCCCATCCCCAGAGGTTCCCTGCTGTTTGCCTGGGGTGGGTTTGAGCATTAGTCTTTCTGAAAAGCTTTCCCGGGATTGACTGTGCAAACAGGAATGAGAACCCCTACTTTAAGGCCCAGCACATTTCATTCCCTCAGCTCTTGGGGTTACTTGCTGTCAACCTCAGGCAAGATGCTCAGCTTCTTTGAGCCGCTCCTGTAAAATGGGTAAGAAATGCTTCCGCTGCGCACCCCCCCCCCACCCCCGCCCCACACAAGGAACGTATGATAGCAAGGGTTGTCTGTTTCCCTTTGCCCCTTGGTCTCCTCTCTCCACGGAGGGATCAGCACACCGAAGCAGAGGGAGTGAGGCCATGCGGGCAGGGGCTGCACAGAAACACTGAGGACTCAGCTCAGAGGCTGCGGGCCAGGAAGGTAAATTGACTGAGCAAATAAGCAAATATATTTGGTGGAAGCAGAGCTTTGCACCAT
Source organism: Corynorhinus townsendii (assembly GCA_026230045.1). Classification (NCBI taxonomy): domain Eukaryota; kingdom Metazoa; phylum Chordata; class Mammalia; order Chiroptera; family Vespertilionidae; genus Corynorhinus; species Corynorhinus townsendii. Next base: position 92,166,338 of record JAPDVU010000004.1, read on the forward strand.
CAGAGAGGTGCTTTACCGACTGGAAAGAGGAAGGCTACAAAGGATCGTGCGGCTTGGGATTAGAATAAAAAGCATTGAAAGGAACTCATGCTTTTAAAATATATTTACACAGATAGATACTGGAATAGTATGGGTGTCTGTATGTGGTGTATTATATGTTCATGGTATGTATACAGGAAAAAGATTATTTTTTACCTTAAAATACTTTTTTATTGATTTTTTTTATTTTTGAGAGAGAGAGAGAGAGAAAAACATTGATGTGAGAGAGAAACTTGATTGGTTGCCTCCCGATGCACCCAGACCGGGGATCAAACCTGAAACCTTCCAGTTTATGGAACAAAGCTCCAACCAACTGAGCCACACCAGCCAGGCCTTTCTTAAATTTAGATGTAATTGACATGTAACATGCTATTCGTTTCAGGTGAACAACATTAATTTCAACATTGTATATATTTTGAAATGATCAGCACTGTCAGTCTAGTTAACCATCACCACACACAGTTCCAAAGTTTCATTTCTTGTGATGAAAACTTTTAAGATTGACTCTCTTAGCAACTTTCAAACATGCGATATACTATTATTAACTGAAGTCGCTGTGCTGTACACGACATCCCGTGACCTGCTCATTTTATAGCTGGAAGTTTGTATGTATGAATGTTTTTTACTCATGTCACCTATCCTCCAACCACCTCTGGCCAATCTACTCCCTGAGTTCAGGGCTTTTTGTTTGGTTTGGTTGTGTGTTTTTTTAAGATTTCACATATACTAGTAAGTGGGATCATATGGTATTTGTCTTTCTCTGTTTAACTTATTTCACTCAGTATACTAGCCTTGAAGTCCATCCATGTTGTCGCAAGTGGCAGGATAATATCTAATACATATAATATATATATATATATATGTATCTCACAACCTCTTATCATTTACCCATCAGGTTGTTTCCATAGCTTGGCTATTGTAAATAATACTGCAGTGAACATGGGGGCACATATATCTTTTCCTGTTAGCATTTTCATCTCTTTTGGATAAATACCTAAAGGTGGAATTGCTGAGTCAGATGGTACTTCTATTTTTCATTTTGGGGGGAACTCCCAGACTGTTTTCATTAGTGCCTCTACCAGTTTACATTCTCACAACAGCGGGCAAGGGTTCCCTTTACCCCACATCCACACCAACACTTGTGATTGCTTGGAATAGTCATTCTGACAGGTGTGCGGTGACAGCCAATGTGGTTTTGATCTGCATTTCCCTGATGATGGTGATATGGAGCTCCTATCATGTACCTGTTGGCCATCTGTATATCTTCTTTGGAAAAATGCCCGTTTTTGATGGGATTGTTTGTTTTTTTGCTATTGAGTGGTATGAGTTTAATCCCCATTACTCACAGATTCCATATCTGCAAATTCGCCTACTCGCTGAAATGTGTTTGCAATCCCCAAAATAAACACTCACAGCACTTCCAAGGTCATTCACAGAAATGCACAGGGTGGTGCAAAACTTTCCTTGTTCAATAGCAACTTTCAAACATGCGATACACTATTATTAACTAAAGTCGCTGTGCTGTACACGACATCCCGTGACCTGCTCATTTTATAGCTGGAAGATTGTATGTATGAACGTTTTTTACTCATGTCACCTATCCTCCAACCACCTCTGGCCAATCTACTCCCCAGCTAAGCTCCAAAGGGGCCCTCTACTCTCTTGCTTAAACCCGCATCCTGCAAACACGTCCTTTTCACAGCCCGCACAGGGCCTTCTTGTTTTCGTTTCTGTGTTTTTGGTTGGCGAGTCTGCTGTTTAAAGCAAACCCCAGGTGCAGCTGAAGTGCCGTCTCGTGTTCCCAAGCGCGAGAAAGGTTCGATGTGCCTTACGGAGAAGCAGCGTGTTAGATAAGTTCTGTTCAGGCATGAATTATAGTGCTGTTGAGTTCAATGTCAACAATATAATTAAGTAAGGTGTCTTTACACACAAAACCCCATAAAACAAAGTTATGAACTGATCGGCGTGTGAAAATGTTGTAACCAGAGGCTCACAGGAACCTAAGCCTGTATTTTCCGTAGGGGCGATGGTTCAGCGTTCACTAACCCAGTGTTGGTGGAAACTTTAGCAAGCATAAGCCCTGTGAACAGTGAAAAGCAGCTGTATGTACAGGGCTGTCCTAGCTCTACCTTTTGAGAGAACCCCCTGAGCAACCGATCTCCGTGTCTAAACATTATCCTCCACTAAAAGGAACCTCAGAGAAATGGTTGGTTCCCGAGCTGGAGCAGGAAAAGTACAGCTGCACCCGGAACGTGTTATTGTGCCAGGAAGTAAGAAAATGCTCAGAGAATGATGAGGACATGTCGAAGGACACAAGGAGCCAACTTGTCTCGGGTCTGTGTGGCCCAATCTGGGACAATTTGAACACCAAACTAAATAATATTAACAGATTTTAACTAATCACATGAAATAGGAATCCATGGGCTAATCCTGACATAAACAAACACATGAGGGAGAAAGGAAGGTCTCTTTATAGTAGAATGCCAACTAATAAATGGTAGGAGGAATGCTGGGGGAGGGGGTCCTATTTGGCAATTACCATAGTGGTGTTTGATTCAGACGGGAGCTGTCAACGGACATTGAAGCTGGTGGGCCGAGGTTCGATGAGGATCAGGGTTTAGGTATAATTTCATAAAATCTCCCCACAAGGCATGTATTAATTAGAAGGGAGAGATGGTGACTTGGCAGTGAGGAACCTGGTAGACACTAACTTAATCAAGAAATGAAGGTATGACCCAGTCATAGTGGCTCGGTGGTTGAGCGTCAACCTATGAACCAGGAGGTCACGGTTTGATTCCCGGTCAGATTGCGGGCTCTGTCCTCAGTGTGGGGCGTGCAGGATAAAGCCGATCAATGATTCTCTCATCATTGATGTTTCTATCTCTCTCTCCCTTTCCCTTCATCTCTGAAATCAATAAAAACATATTTTTAAAAAAAGAAATGAAGGCATGGAGTCATTTCTGTGGTATTCCTGTCAAGAAAGCATGGGGCTTGGGTCTGGTCAGGAGAAAACATCAGGCTCTCACTGTTCACAGGGTTTATGCTTTCCAAAGCGAGTTGAGCGGCACCACCAGAACAGAAGGTCTGGCTCTCTAAGACTCATAAGAACAAAAAGGGCAAGAAAAGGTGGAGAAACTGGCCTAGACTGAAGGAGATGGATGAGCAGGACAACTAAATGCAATGCATGGTCCTTGACTCCATCCTGCAGCACAAGCGGAAAAAGGAGTGGTTGGGACAGCGGTAACATTTGAACAGGGACTGTGGACAAAATGAGAATGTGCACCAATGCCAATTCCCTGGGGAGCTGTGCAGTGATTCAGACAAGAGATTATTCTTGTATTTGGGGGTGATGGGCATTATGTTTGCACCTTGCTCTTAAATTCAGAAAAAAATGAATGGGCTTATATAAAAGGAGAGAGGATGACAAAGCGAATGTTGTAAAATGTTAGAGAATCTGGGTGGAGGGGTTAAGGAAGTTCTTAGTACTGTTCTTGCACTATTTCTATTAATTCAAAATTATTTCAAAATAGCCCAGCTGGCCTGGGTGGTGTGACTCAGCCATTGAGTGTCGACCCAGGAACCAAGAGGTCACTGGTTCAATTCCCAGTCAAGGCACATGCCCAGGTTACAGGTTACAGGCTTAATCCCCAGTAGGCGGCATGCAGGAGGCAGCTGATCAATGAGATGTTTCTATCTATCCCTCTCTCTTCTTCTCTCTCTAAAAATCAATTAAATGTGTTTGTTTGTTTTTTAATAGCCTGGCCGGTGTGGCTCAGTGGTTGCGTGTTGACCTATGAACCTGGAGGTAATGGTTCGATTCCCCATCAGGGCACATGCCCAGGTTGTGGGCTTGATCCCCAGTGTGGAGCATGCAGCAGGCAGCTGATCAATGATTCTCTCTCATCATTGATGTTTCCATCTCTCGCTCTCCCTCTCCCTTCCTCTCTGAAATCAATAAAAATATTTTTAAAATTATTTCAGAATAAATTCTTTTTTTAAAAAAACAGAAGTATACCCAAGTGCTTTGCAAAAGGCAGAGAGGTAAGGGGACTATGGTTACACCACTTTTAGAATGTGGAATACTGTGAGAAGGTGCGCTGTGTGTCAGGTGGTGGTGTTGCCATGGGGTGTGTGCTTATTTATTTTCCATCCCCAGATTAACCCCTTCTTCCCCAGGGCAACAGGCGATGCAGTCTGTGTTGTGGCGAGGGAAGGGCCACACCTGAGCAAACACTGAACCCAGGCTCAACTGGGATGAAGGCTGCGCTGAAGTGTTTATGACTCTTCATGTCTTATCAACCCTTCCTGTCACAACCACTGCTCCCTGCCATCTGTTTACACAGACACTTATAAAACAACATGGCCTCTGCCTTGCTCAGAGCCTTGGGAATATCCACACAATCCTGCTGGCTCAAAGCTGGCTTCCTGCTTCCCTGGCTGAGTTTCCCACCCTGTATGGCCCTCTGTCTCAGGTTGGGGGGTGTGAACTCAGAACAGAGAATAGGGAATCCCCAACCCAGTCACTCAGCAAGGTCATGACAGGGTGGGGCTGACTGCAATTCAGTGCAATGAGCATCTATTATGGGCCTACAATGGGCAAGGTCTAGCAGAAAGTTCTTTACTCTACTGTGCAAGGAGCCTGCTATAGTTACAGAGAGGCAGGAAAAAGAAAGGACACCATCATATCACCACCATTATTGTCACCACCACCATCATCATCACCATTATCACCATCTCCTTCATCACTGTTATGGCTTGAGTTATGTCCTCCCTAAAAAGGTTGGAGACCTGTTTTTTTGGAAATAAGGTCTTTGGAGGTGATCAAGTTCAGATGAGGTCATTAGGGTGGGTCTTAATCCAACATGACTGGTGTCCTTATAAAAAGGGAAAATTTGGACACAGGGAAAGACAGGCACACTGGGAGAATGCCATGTAGACACTGGGTGATGGTTCTATAAGCCAAACATTACCAGAGATTGCCAGCAAAGCCCCAGAAGCTAGGAAAGAGGCATGGAACAAATTCTCCCTCGTACTCTGAGAAGGAAGCAACCTTGCCAGCACCTTGATCTCATACTTGCATGTACTGTGAGACAATAAAGAATTGTGAAACAATAAATATCTGTTGTTTAAGCCACCCAATTTATGGTACATTGTTCTAACACCTCTAGGAAGCAAGTACAATCTCCATCAGCAACATCATTACCACCACCACTACCATCATCTTCTTCATCATCATCATCACCACCACCATAGTCAACACCACTGCCATCATAATCATTGTCACCAAATTTAGATGAAGCTCATCATAGGCCATCACTGAATTCATCTAATCCTCACCATAATACTGTGCGGTAGGTACTATTTCTATCCCCATTTTCCATAGAATATAAAACTAAAGTTCAGAAAGGTTAAATAGACTTCCCCAAGGCCACATGGCCAGAGTGTGTCTGTGCATTGGCCTCAACAATCCCTAGGACTTCTTTCCTCTCACATCAGCCATCCCTCTCCCCCAACGGTCAGCTGGTGTGTTTGTGTCCGGTGCTCATCTCCTCCTGCTTTAACTGAGGAAATGCTTCAACATCGTTTTCATGCTTCTCAGGCCCTTAAGGACACACAGGAGCAAGTGAGGATCATGCATGGACTCCTGCCCCCAGGTCCGGTCCACTCTTTGCCCTTAGAGAGCCTTGTCCCCACAGACAAGATTGTCTCAGCCCTGATGCCATCAGCAGAGGCGGCAATCACCTTTGCATGCAATGTGCAGGTGGATTGTCATGGGGTTTTAGTGCTCCAGTTGATAGCCAAGGACACTAGTCAGGCACTCAGTAATCATGACTCAGAAGGGATCTATCAGCGCTGTGACCAGGCATTCTCAATAGCCATCAGAAAGGACCGGGGTATTGGAATTTCCATGTGGTTTCCACATTTCCCATTGTGCCTACCACCATTCTTTTATATATATATATATATATATATTTTTATTGATTTCAGAGAGAGATAGAAACATTGATCAGCTGCCTCCTGCAGATCAAGCTCGTACCCTGGGCATGTGCCCTGACCGGGAATCGAATCATGCTTCATAGGTAGGCGCTCAACCACAGAGCCACACCGGCCAGGCCAACACCACTCTTACTCCATAAAAATGCTTGCATTAATGTTTGTTGAATTATCTTGACACATTGCCAACACAACCAGAGCCCCTACCTTTTTTTGTCAAATTCATTTGTCCTCCTACCCTCCCTTCCATCTTCATCCTAATATTTATTTTTTGTGGAAAGGGTAGGTGATGGTCAGGTTTGGGTCTATGGATGAAACTTTTACAGCCTATTGTCCAACCTTTTGCCGAGCCGATTTGCCACTTTTTGTAAAGCCTATAGCTGTTCACAGTTCAACAGCTGTTTGCAGAGCCTATCCCTATTTGCAGAGTTTCTAGTTTGTAAATATGTTTTAAATTTAAATCAGAATTTTAAATTGTAATTGTTTTATTTTGGTTTTGCTCATATCTTTTTCTTTTTCTTTTTAATCCTCACCCAAAGATGTTTTTCATTGATTCTAGAGATAGCGAAAGGGAGAGGGAGAGACAGAGAGAGAAACATTGATGTGTGAGAGAAACATTGAGCAGTTGCCACCCATATGCACCCTAACCTTGATCAGGGATCCATCCCACAACCTGGGTATATGCCCTGACCAGGAATCGAACCCGAGACCCTTCGGTGCACTGGACGACACTCTAACCAACTGAGCCTCACAGGCCAGGGAAAAAATTGTAATTGTTTTAAAATATGCAGATGTTTGCAGAACTTGAAGGCGTTTACAGAGCCAGTAGCTGTTTGTAGAGACTGCAGCTGTTTGTGGAGTTCTTTGTTATTTGCAGATGCTGTAGTGTGCAAAACATGTTGAAGTTTATCAGAATGCCTGCTGGATGCTTCTGGCTGGGCTTTTCTCGCAGAGCTTCCTCTCCAAGGGCTCATCTCGTTAAAGCACAGACAATATGTCCAACGTGGTGCCAAGAGATTGGAAGGATCTCCTTATACAGCTGAGGCACAATCATGGAGCATCCATGGACCACATGAGAAAAGTCCACAGAGGCGCACAGGGTTATGGGAAGATGTGAGCCACTCCGGGACTAGCCCATCTGGTCCCCACACACATCTGGAACAGGAACATATTTGCAACTAGCTCTTAGCCACTGGGATGTGCCGGGAAGGGACAATCACAATTTGAAATAAGACCCTTGGAGGCTGCCCTGCTGTCACCCAAACGGCACATCCCCTGACAGTAGGATTGGGCACAGTGGCAGCAGCAGGCATGAATGGGGTGCGTGGCAACCCGGCTGCCCGAGGGGAAGGCTTGCTCTGCAGGCGCGCCCCGCTTTTTGGCCACAGCTGTAGTCTCACTGAATCTTTGTTAATCGGATTCTCTTTTCCTGGTGACTCATGTGCCCATTGCAGAGCAAGGACGCACCCGGAATGAAAAGTGGTTCCAGTCGAGGCATGAGCTGAAGGAAGACCCAGCTGGTCCCAGACAGTGATTTTTACAACAGAAAGGTCTGCCTCTCTCTGGATTCCTGTGAGTTTGTTTCCTTACACTTCAGTTTGGGCTCTGATGGGCACATGCAATCGATGTCTTTTGCGGTTCCAGCTGTGGGTTCAGAGGCTGGTCCAGTTCTCCCGGTGTCTGTCTCAGCCCCGAGATCAGTCTGCATTCTTGCCTCTGCGAGGCTTCCTCTTCCTCTCCAAGGGCTCTGAAGCACACCACAGCTGCTAACGTTTCCATTTCCCAGCCTGCGAGTGGGAGCGGGGCAGTGTGGTCCAGCTGGGAGAAGACAGCAGCCATCTGGGTGCTGTGACCCCTGAATCTGTCTCTTCAAATTCCCGAATCCCTGGTCCTCTGTTCCCCCTGCTCTCTGGGCTTCTTTAGCACCAAACCTACAACAAAACCCCAAGGTGAGCTCATGACCTCTCCTGCCTGCTATACTCTCTCCGTCTTATTCCAAACTTGGCAATCCACCCAGTTGTCCAGTTAAGGTGAATCCTTCCTTTCTGAGTCCCGATAATTCTGCCCTCAAATAGGTATTGCAGCATGATTACCACACAGCATCAGCTAGCACCTCCCTCACGTCACATAATTAACGCTTCTCTTTTATGGTGCATTTAAGATCTAGTCTCTTAGCAACTATGTGAAAATCACTCTGAAATCCATCGCTCTTTCCACCTCCTACTATAGCCCCCCCTCAAAAAACAAACAAACAAACACCAGCACCCACATTGTTAACCTCTTGGTATATTTATTTCCAAACACTTGTCTTTTTCCTATTTGAATATTTAAAAACATCACTGATGTCCTTTCCCACTCCAAATGTATTTGTTTATTCAGCAAATATTTATAATAAAGTGCCACCATATGCCAGAACCCGGGCTAGATGCTGGGGATACAGAGACAGACAAACTATTGGAGAAGACAGATATGAAGCAAAAAATATCACATACATTAATATATGATTCTCAACTGGGACGCTTGTCATGAAGCCAGGGTGTGGGGAAGCAGGAGCACACATGCTGGGTCAGGAGCTGGCCGTGGGGCCTTGTGGAGGCCAGGAAAGGCTTCTTTGAACAAGAGTAGGGCTTGCCAGGAGGAAGGGCAGAGGGTAAGTGTTTGAGGAGGCAGAGACTGAATTCACGGACAGGCTGGCTTACCCATGAGCCACAGCAGGCTCAGTGTCTGGGGCGCACCATACTCAAAGGAGCCCATGTTAATGTTTTAATTTCTTTTAAAATCCGAAGAAAATAATGAACTTTTAGCTAAAACAAAATGTTTAAATATAATACTCATGTATTGGTCTTTATATTGGCACATTTGTAAAATGTAATTTATGGAGGAAGAGACCCCACAAAGGCAGTTAGTGTGGCGCTGGCATGAAGGCATGCATGGCTTAAGCAGACACAGAGTGAGGACTGAGAGGGGGCGATGTGCCAGAGAGGAGGTGGGAGCTGGTGCTGGAGGCCACAGCAAGGACGGGAACTGTATTACCAGAGACAGCGAAACAGAGAGGTGACAGGATTCTTTCAACGTTTTATTTAATCTCTAAAAGGAAAATGTCTTTTCTTAAACCACAATACCAGATTACACCTTAAAAATATTAGCATACCCTGCCAGGGTGCTCAGTGGTTGAGCATTGACCTATGAACCAAGAAGTCGCCGGTTTGATGCCTGGTCAGGGCACAGGCCCGGGTTGCGAACTCAATCCCCTGAAGGGGTGTGCAGGAGGCAGCCTATTAATGACTCTCTCTGTCACTGATATTTCTATCTCTCTATCCCTCTCCCTTCCTTTCTAAAATCAATAAAAACATATTTTAAACCAAATTAACACCTGGGAATGAATAACAGTGGTGGTTGCATGACACTGTGGATGTACTCAATTCCACTGACTTGTACACTTGAAAACCATCAAAGTGGTAAATTTGTTATGTACATTTGATCACAATTTAAAAAAATTGAGGCAGCAGATAGTCAATGGGGAAAATAAACAGAAACTTCTTAACACCATCAAATGTCCATTCAGTGTTCACATTTCCAATTGCCTCATAAATGTTACAAATTGTTAAGCTGTCTTGTTTTTGTGTTTTACTGTTTGAATCAAGAGACAAATAAGGTCTATATATGTAATTGATTGGTCTCTTCCCAGTCCCTTGCAATCTATACATTTCTGCTCAATCTTTTGCCCTCCCTCCCGTCTCTTTTTTTTTTTTTTCTGGTTATTTATTTCTTACAAGTGGTTTGCCTTGCATTTTGTCAATGACATCCCAGTGCTGTAGTGTAAAACATCGTCCTCTGTCCTCTGCATTCCCTACAAATGGTGAGTTGGATGTAAAGACTTCATCAGATTCAAGTTCAATTTGGGGCAAGTCTACTTCAGGGTGGGCCTGGGGACTTCCCACAGGGGGGCAGCTTTGTCTCTCTTCGGGGATGCTGAGGGCCAGGGATGGCCACTGCCTAGATGCCGATCTGGCACCAGGGGGAGCAGGTTGGAGGCTCAGGTGGGCCCAGAGTCTTCCATTCATCCAGGGAAGGACCTGCTCATGGAGGAAGGGGCAACGGTGGTCCCGGGCCCTTTCCTGGCCACCACCTCTGAGCGCTGACCATTCTCTCCCTTGGTCGAGAACCCCTCTCGTATATGAAGACAACCTCACCCGGACTTTCCTTGCGCCTTGGGCTTATAGTTTTGAAATCATCAGCAGGGACAACATTGTGCACCCCAGCAGGTGCAAGCCTGGCTCTGGAGGGACACAGGGCTGGGCGCTGGAGGGGCAGAGCTGGCTCAGACCCCGCCCTGCCCAAGTGCTCAGAGGCCTCTGCCATCAGACCAGTCTGGGTCCTGATCCTCGATCCCCATGCACCAGATTGGGTGGTCACTTCCCCTCCCTGAGCCTCAGTTTCCTCTCAGGTCAAATGGGAATAAAGACCAGGCTTACCTTAGAGGGCCGTAGGTTCAATACAGTAATGTGTGAGGTGCTCCCTGCAGGGCCTGACACGTAAGAAGCTCACAATGAAGGTGACTCAAGTCATGGCATTACTGATCACTAGTCCCTTCGTCAGCCTGAAGTAAAGTGGGTCAGTAAAGGGTCTAGGCCAGTGGTCGGCAAACTCATTAGTCAACAGAGCCAAATATCAACAGTACAACGATTGAAATTTCTTTTGAGAGCCAAATTTTTTAAACTTAAACTTCTTCTAATGCCACTTCTTCAAAATAGACTCACCCAGGCCGTGGTATTTTGTGGAAGAGACACACACAAGGGGCCAAAGAGCCGCATGTGGCTCGTGAGCCGCAGTTTGCCGACCATGGGTCTAGGCCACTCACCCCAACGTGCTTACCTTCAGTCAGGTCCTTGAGCCGGCCCAGCCCCCGGCTTCTCCAGACCAGACCAGCGTGGGTCCCTGGCCCAGGAGAAGAGGCCTTGGGTCACTGGTGGAGAGAGAGGTGTTTTGTGACCAGGGACAGGGATTCCGTTCCTTATGATAAGTGAGTAGTAGCTTATATGTTGGGAGCCCCATTGTGAGGTCTGGGGCCCCAAGCCCCAGGAGTCCCAGGGCATGGTGAGCCATCGCCCAGAATCGCATGTCCCAGGAGTCCATGGCCAAAGTCCTGTGTGTGCCCAAGTTCTGTTTATTGCCCAGCTCGGCCCTGGAGGTTGGCTCAGGAGGCAGAAATTCCAGGAATCCCGGTTCCTCCTCCGCCTTGGCATCCTCCTCAACCTCCTCCCTCCCGCCCTTTCCTCCACCAATTCTCAGGCCTCTGTCCCATTGGGAGCACAAGTGGCCAATTGTCCTGGGATCGTTATGTCCCTTGGGAGTAGCCGCCCTGGGGCCAGATGTGGCTGTTGTGGGCATTAAACACTGGGTCTGGAGGAGGCCTTCTGGAGCTGCTTAGAGCAGCCAGAGGGTGAGGGAGGTTAGGGGAGGCGGCTGGGGAGCGGCTGTGCGTGAGCAAATGTCAGGCAACGGGGAAGGGAAGCGGTTTTCCTGGAGCCTCCCTTCAGAACGCAGCAGGCCCTGCAAACAACATAAATAGCAGAACTCCCCAACAGTGGCAGCCCCTAAGTCACCGAGCTGCTACCTCCTGACATCTACTGTCACCCCTGCCTCTCATGGCCCTGTTCCCACCTCCCTTCTGGTCCCCGTGTGGACTCTCCCTCAGCGGACACACCTGCAGGAAATGCTAGTGACAAGGACACTTGCTGCAAACCCTCCAGGCAGAACCTTCACTGCCGGGGTGAACCTGTGGACTTCTAACTGGCATGCTTTTAAATGCATACAATAAAGTGTGCCATATTATACAGGCAACCAATTACATCAAAGCATGATTATCAACAAATGTTGTAAAAGTGCAATTTGTGTATAGAACACACAGGCAGGTGCGGCATAATGGCTTCAGTCAACAACAGGCCACACACTCAGCAGTGGCCTCGTCGGGTTATAAGGGAGCTGAACATTCCCTATCTTCTAATGACCTCTTGGCCACCATCATGTCCCAGCTCTAGGCATTACACAACTCCGACCACTGTATCACAATGCGTTACAATTGCCTACAGCAGCGGTTTTCAACCTTTTCCACCTCGCGGCACACATAAACTAATTACTAAATTCTGTGGCACACAAAAAAAATATTACATTTTTTGCTGATCTGACCAAAAAAATAGATACAATTTTGATTCATTCATACCAGATAGTTATTGTTGTATTGGCTGTTGTCAATTATGAGATCAATTATGATCTCTGAACGCATAATAATCTGGCCACTCAGTGTGTGTGTGTGTGCACGTGTGTGTGCATGTGTGTGTGTATATTAGAGGCCCAGTGCATTAATTTATGCATGGGTGGGATCCAGCCAGCCTGGCCAGGGGGAGGGGACACGGGCGGTTGGCCAGCCTGCCTGCTGGTCAAACTCCTGGTTGAGGGGACAATTTGCATATTAGCCTTTTATTATATAGATATACACTGAGTGGCCAGATTATTATGTGTTCAGAGATCATAATAATCTGGCCACTCAGTGTGTGTGTGTGTGTGTGTGTGTGTGTGTGTGTGTGTGTGTGTATAGAGAGAGAGAGAGAGAGAGAAAGAGAGAGAGAGAGAGAGAGAGGTTTCAGAGAGGAAGAGAGATGGAGAGAGAGATAGAAACATCAATGATGAGAGAGGATCATTGATCAGCTGCCTCCTGCACACCCCCTACTGGGGAATGAGCCCCAGGCATGTGCCTGGACCAGGAATCAAACTGTGACCTTCTGGTTCATAGATCGAAGCTCAACCACTGAACCATGCCAGCGGTGGCTGTTGTCATTTTTTTATTTGACAATCTAAGGAGTAAGAGGTCAGTGCCCCTGATTGAATAGTCAGGTATTGCGTGTTTTAAAAAATTCTTGCAGCACACGGGTTGAAAATCTCTGGCCTATGGTATTCACTATAGTAACATACTATAGTTTTATAGCTAAAAGATGTAGGGGAACAGAATTTTCACCCCAAATCCTGTCTCTTTGGCACAGGATTATTTTAGGCTGGTTAATTCTAAAAAAGAGCAGGCTGGAAGAAGCTCTGAAAACCAGGTTGAAGTTCCCCTTTCTAAAATGCATTCACATTTGTAAGAAAAGTCTCCCTTGGTCAGGGCGTCTTCCTGGCTGCACCAGGCAGAAGGGTGACCTCCTTACCTCCCGAAGCTTTTATCAATGCAGCTAAGACTGAAATCGGCATGACAGCCTTCGAACTAAGAATGTCCAAACCTGCAGAGAATTTTTATGAGTCTATTTGAACCAAACTGATGACATTTGCCTGGAAGCCAGATCTCAAATGCTCCACAGAGGACTTTTTTTTGTGTGTTTTTTAACAGTCCCATTTGCCCTGGTGCCCCACCCTCCCCCTTATCCCCATCTTCCACTCACCTTTTCCCTCTGCCATTCTCCTCATTAGCCAACTACACTCAGTCTTTCTGAGAGGTCCGTAGGTACTGGATGTGGTGACCAAAATAAACAATTGAAAAATGGTTAGGATCCACAGAAGCAAAGTGTTAGGGTCTGATGCCATACTCTTTTCCTGACCAAAAAAGAGGGCATTGTTTACCACAAAGGAATGACTCTCAAATGATGGGACTTCAGGGATCAATGAGAGGAAGGTTTGGGGTAGGTCGCATAGCACACACCGCCCTGCTGTCTTCCCCTAGAAATGATGCCCCCGGGGGAAGGCATAGTTCTAGCTGCCCTCTGAACCCGTCCGTGGGGCTTCTCTTCTGACCGAGTTGTGTTTCCTGGCAGTAAAAATGTTAGATGTCGCATAGCAATGAAATTCCGATATTATGATGTTCCCTTTGTAAGAGAAAGACTTTGAAATGGCTATACAGATCTATCTGAAACCTCCCAACACAAATAATTCAGAATCAGTGCTTGCACTCTGCCCTTAACCTGTGAAGATGTTTCTCCCCACAGCGGACTGGCTCTCAGCACAGGGCAGGCAGCTCCTGTGGTAACCGAAGCCCACCAAGGCCACACCTATGGGACTTAGTATTGTCACTCAGCTGCCTCTGTCTCCTCAATGTCTGGCTGATCCCTGTAACTTCAAATATCTTACAGTGAATTTACAAGGTCAATTTTTACTACTTGTCTATCTATATATGGGAACCCCTTTCACGTCCCGCGTGGTTCAGGGTTCCAGTTCAGGGTTCGGGTTCTAGAGAAGGCCGCACACAAATGAAAAGAGACTAGAAAAGTATTAATTTGGGAATATTGGGGGCCAGGCGGGAGTCCACCTCTAGTGGGAGGACTACCACCCCGCTCTGGCTTTGCTATCCCTTTTATTAAGGTTATGGGATACACTCATTGCCCTTAGGCAGGTAATTCCAGTAACGGGCAGATTGTCTTATTCAGTAAGGATTTACATGATTATTTGGTGGGGAAGTTGCTTCAGCTACCATTGTCTCAATTACATAGGGAGTGGTTGGCTCTGACCTTTCAGAGCTTCAAGGTTGACCAGCCTTCCGGGTTCCTTGTCTACACCTTTCTAATTAGTGAGACAATGATAGGTTTCCAGCATCTATATCTGATTATTCATAAATTTGATGCAAGTTTACAAAATTTACTGTAGTACTTTTTTGTGTTTTTACCTTAAATCTTACACATAACATAAAATTTACCATCTTAACATAAAATTTCCCCCCTTAACATCAAATTTACCATCTTTTTAAGCGGAAAGCTCAGTAGTGTTAATTATTTGCTCCTCATACAAATCTCTAGAACTTTCTTATCTTACAGAACTGAGACTCAGTACTCCTTGAACAATTTTGCCCCCTCCCCACATCCTCTAGCCATTACTATTATCTGTTTCTAAGAGTTTGACAACAGTCATGGGCCACTTAGGGACATGGATACATTCTAAGAAATTCATCTTTTTTAAAAAAATCTTTGTTGAAATTAATACATATGCCCCTCCCCATTGACCCCTTCTAGCCTGCCCCTGCCCCAGACCTTCACCACCCTATTGTCTGTGTCCATGGGTTATACATATATGCATACAAGTTCTTTGGTTGATCACTTCCAACCCACTCATCCTCCCCCAACCTTCCCTCTGAGATTCTGCAATCTGTTCTATGCTCCTATGTCTCTGCATCTATTTTGTTCATCAGTTTATTTTATTCACTAGATACCACATGACTGAGATCATGTGATACTTGTCTTTCTCTGACTGGGTTATTTCACTTAGCATAATACTCTCCAGGTCCCTCCATGCTGTCTCAACAGTGAATGATCCTTCTTATTTACTGTTGCATAGTATTCCATGGTATAATGTACCACCACTTTTTTATCCACTCATCTACTGATGGGCACGGGCTGTTTCCAGATCTTAGCTATTATAAATTGTGCTACTATGAACATAGGGGTGCTTACATTCTTTCTGATGGTATTTTGGGTTTCTTAGGATATATTCCTAGAAGTGGGATCACTGGGTCAAATGCAGTTCCATATTTCATTTTTTGAGGAAACTCCATACTGTTTTCCATAGTGGCTGCACCACAGCCTGCATTCCCACCTGCAGTGCACGAGGGTTCCCTTTCTCCACATCCTCGCCAGCACTTGTCATTTATTGATGGTACCCATTCTGGCAGATGTGAGGTGATACCTCATTGTCGTTTTAATTTGCATCTCTTTGATGATCAGTGACTTTGAGCATTTTATTCATATGTTCCTTGGCCGTCCGTATGTCCACTTTGGAGAAGTGTCTATTTAGTCCATTTTTAAATTGGATTATTTGTCTTCCTTTTGTTAAGTTGCATGAGTTCCTTATATATTTCAGATATTAACTCTTTATCACATTTATCATTGCCAAATATATTCTCCCATACAGTGGGCTCCCTTTTCATTGTGTTGATGGTCCTAAGGTCTTTTTGTCATGTGTGAGCATCATAGGAAGCACTTACACAAACCTAGATGGTGTAGCCTATGTGGATGTAAGAGCAGCCAAACCTGTCGAAAATTCTTACAAGGGTTTATTTGAGCCAAAATCGACAACAGAACTGGGAAACAAGATCTCAAATGCTCTGGAGAATGACAGTTTTGCAGTTTCTTGTATACATTTGTAATGAAGGAAAGGAAGGTTACATGAATGTGGGAGGAAGCTAGAGGAGATATCTCTGTTTGCATTTCAGGATCTCAAGATTTGAGGATGGTTGTTTCCCAGGGATTAAAAAAAAAAAAAAAAAAAGGCCCAAGACTCAATCTAGTCGAACAAGAACAACAGACTTTGCTTAAGGCAAAGATAAGCCTTTTGGTAAAGAAGTTACATGCCTGCACTGCGACTACCCACCATGACCTGCTCAGTTAGGAATTTATGATCTCGTCTTCCTATGAGGTTACTCCATAGAACTCCCCTATCACCATTGGTTTTGTTTTTGTTTTTGTTTTTGTCCACAAGAGCTACAAAGCTCTTTTTTTTTTCCTTTTTAAAGGAATCAACATTTTCAGTGATTGTGATGTTGACTCACTTTATGCTCCTAATGGCTTTTTATATGCCTCCTTAGGTGGGATGGGGAGTTCACAGGGGCACTATTCCCTTGGAAATTCCTAAACAGAATATGAACAGAAATACTCCCACATAGAGACGAAACAGCAAGTGTTTTAGCATATGAAAGCATTTTCAAATGTTCATTCACCATGAGGATAAGCCCTTCACCTGACTGAAAGGAGAAAGTAACAGAGGCGGGTGTGGGTCTTTGGAGCAGAGTTTAGGAGCATCAGTGACCTTGGGGAAAGCAAGCAGTCAGCTCGGCCAGTTTCACAGGGTGCAACCCTGATAAGTCTAGTGACCTGTCGCTATCAAGGTGAAACAGCAACTCAAAGCTCATTGCCTCATAAATTATCAAGATGGTGCTCTGAAACCAGTGATTATTGGCCACACCGTAAATAAACATACTAATAAAGCCATTGCAGTGGTTTTATCAGCAGTGTACAAAAATATATACCCCGTGCCCCTCCCCCACACACCCACTTTTTCCTTTTCTATTCTTGAGGCTCAAGTTGTCTAGACATTCAGTAGTTTCAGTACAGATTCTATTTCCAAAAGCCCCCACTGGCTCCTGAGCAGAGAATGGGCATAACTCCTTATCTGGTTGGAAATTAATTGATTCAAATGTGGCCAGGGAGGGTGGGGAAGGAGGGGGGAGGGGAGGAGTAGCACATTCTGTGTGGAAAGAGACAAAGGAGAGAGAGAGGCAGGAGCCTGGAGAATGGAGAGCTGGGTTAAGGGGTTTGGGAAAATGCAGGGAGGAAAGGGCAGGGCAACAGAAGGAGAGGATGAGGAGAGAGCGACCATAACATTGAGGGGACAAGAAAAAGAAAGCGGTCGAGAAATGAACAAATAGACAAAGTGGGAAGACAGAGAAACTGGCAATTACAAAAACTTGGGATAAAAACCAACTCATCCCCAACTATTCTGCCTTGTCTTTGTGAGATAGTGAAAATGAAATAGGAAGAGGCCCTTTATTTTCTTAGGAAGAGAACACAGTCCGGAGGTGGGAGAGGAATGGGACAGAATTTTCCTAACAAATAGAGGAAAATTGTAGCCTCTCAAACTGCCCCCACCCCACAATGAATGAACCGTTCACACCACCGTCCCTAACCTTCTCCAGCCAGAGAAGGAGACCCAGGAGAAAGGCCTGGTCCCTGGAAAAACTGAGGGCTGGGGAGTGAGTCTGCAGCATTAGGTGCAGGATAAACAGGCAGGCAGGGTTGTTTGTTGTTGTTTAACACATTTGTTTGATTTTTTATTGGGATATATTGACATATAACATTATATTAGTTTCAGGTATACAATGGAATGATTTGATACTAGTATGTATAGTGAAATTGAAACTGGACAACCAATGGGTCCAGGCTTCCTATCACTACTTGGGCCAATTCAGCAGAGACGGGGTTGAATCATATCTGAGTGTTTATTCCAATAATGTGGGCAGTATGGGAGAGCAGCAGGTCATCCACAAAATCTGCTCTGCAGCCTCCCATAGACCAGCTGCTTGTATAGGTAGGACAAGGATTACATGGGGAAGTAGGGATTGCAGGCAGGGGAAGCAGGCTGTGCAGGCTGAGGTGGGCCCCATTGTTTGGGCAACAAGGTTGCTAATCTTTCCATGATAATAAGCAGTTCTTGAATGAGGAATGGATGAATTTCAAGGTTGACTCCCAGGTCCAAGGTTGACTCCCAGGTCCTAGGGGCACACAACTCCCAGCCAGGATAGAATGTCCTTTCTTTAACCAGAACAAGGCCTGGTTAACAGAGCATGATTAATATTTTCCATAACCGTAGCTAGACCCCAATATTCTATTTTTGCCCCTAACAAAATGAACATACCACAAGTCCAGTTAACCTCCATCACCAAAACATAGTTACAAGAAATTTTTTTCTTGTGATGGAGACTTTTATGATTT
The DNA here is from genome assembly GCA_026230045.1 of Corynorhinus townsendii. NCBI lineage: Eukaryota > Metazoa > Chordata > Mammalia > Chiroptera > Vespertilionidae > Corynorhinus > Corynorhinus townsendii. Next base: position 92,184,832 of record JAPDVU010000004.1, read on the forward strand.
ACTCTCTTAGCAACGTTCAAATATGCAATACAGCATGTCAAACTCAAAGGCTAACAGGGGCCAAATAAACAAGGTCTAAGTTTATGTGAGCCGCAAAAAAAAAAAAAAAAAAAAAAAAAAGCTTCAATTTTCATAGAAACGTAGGTTTATTTTGATAGAGACATGCTGAATACAAAAGGCTGAAATAAATGAGTAACTTAACGTAAAATAACAGTACATTTTACTAAAAAAATTTTTTCTTGAATATTAACTTACCAGACACTGAATAACTGCACAAATTAACAAGCATAACGCAAATAAACCTATTTTTCTTGTTCTCCGAAAGCAAAATATTTCCTGTTGCACACACCAAACAAGTCAGTACAAGACTAATGATGTGGCAATCGGCTGCTAAAATATTCACTGCTGGTATTAGTGGAGAGAAGTGGTGCTCCTGCGCCTAAGGCTCGTAAGGGAAAGGAAAGCAACATGATTATAGCAATCAGTCATTAGGGACGTTGTAGTCCATTATTAATAATTATGTATAACAGGATATTGTAAAAATTAAGTTATGAAATTTTTATTACAACGTTTCTTACATACCATTATATTGTCTGGGTTGCAAAAATATTTGTTGTGGGTTGCATGCGGCCCGCCACTGTACTGTATATTACATCCCCATGACTTTTTTTTATTTTATAACTAGAAGTTTGTACCTTTTGACCTCCTTCATCAATTTTATAGACCTCAGTCCCCCACCCTTTGCCCTCAACAATTCTACCAATCAGTCTCTGTATCTGTAAGCTTGGTTTTTGTTGTTGTTTTTTAAAAAGTAGTTTATTAATTTTTAGAAAGAGAGGAAGGTAGAGAGAGAAACATCGATGTGAGAGCACAACATGGATCAGGGATCGAGCCAACAACCCAAGCATGTGCCCTAACAGGAATTGAACCGGCAACCTTGTGGTGCATACGAAGAAGCCCCATCAACTCAGCTATACCAACGAAGATGTTGTTTTAACTTTTTCAGAAACTGTCATACTGTTTTTCCATTCCCTTTTCTCCACATTTTTGCCCATACTTGTTTTTATCTTTTTTATAATAGTCATCTGACAGATGTGAGGTGATAACTCATTGTGGTTCTAATTTACATTTCACTTATAATTAGTGATGTTAAGCGTCTTTTCATGTACCTGTTGACCATATGTATGTCTTCTTCGGAAAAATATCTATTCAGATCATCTGCCCATTTAACAAAACAAACCAAACAAATATATATATATATATATATATATATATATATATATATATATATATATATAAAATTTCAGAGAGGAAGAGAGAAAGAACAACAATGAGAATCATTGATTAGCTGCCTCCTGCATGCCCCCTACTGAGGATCCAGCCCACAACCCAGGCATGTACCCTGACTGGAAATGGAACCGTGACCTCTTGGTTCATAGGTCGACACTCAACCACTGAGCCATACTGGCAGGATCCTGCCCATTTCTTTTTTTTTTTTTAATCCTTATCTGAGGATATTTTTCCATTGATTTTTAGAGAGAGGGAAAGGGAGAGGGAAAGACATAGAGAAATATTGATGTGAGAGAAACACATTCATTGGTTGTCTCCTGCACATGTCCTGACCAGAGCCTGGGCCTGTAACCGAGGTACATGCCCTTGACCGGAATTGAACCCGGGACCCTTTGGTCCGCAGGCCGATGCTCTATCTGCTGAGCCAAACCGGCTAGGGCCCATTTTTAAATTAAATTGTTTTGTTTTGCTATTGGGTTGTATTAGTTCTTTATATATTTTGGATATTAATTCCTTATCAGATATGTGATTTGCAAATATTTCCTCCCATCCCCTAAGTTGCCTTTTCTTTTTTGTTGATGGTTTTCTTTACTGTGCAGAAGCTTTGTAGTTTGATCTAGTCCCGCCTGTTTATTTTTGCTTTTGTTGCCTTACCTTTTGGAGTCAGCTCCAAAAAAAACCACTGTCTAGACACTAAGACTGATGTCAAGGAACTTACTGGCTATGTTTCTTATAGGAGTTTTATGGTTTTAGGTCTTACATCTAAGTCTTTAACCCATTTTGGTTTAATTTTTGTGTAGGGCATAAGATAGTCTAGTTTTATTATTTTGCATGTCCAGGTTTCCCAATGCCATTTACTGAAGAAACTGTCCTTTCCCCATCGTATATTCCTGGTTCCTGTGCTGTAAATTTATTCTAGGCTCTCTTAGGTTCCATCAATGTATTTATGCCAATGCTCTACTATTTTGATTACTATAGCTATTAAATATAGTTTATAATCAAGAGTATGATGTCTCCAGCTTTGTTGTTTTTTTTCTCAAGATTGCTTTGGCTATTCTGGGTCTTTTGTAGGTTCATATAAATTTCAGATTTTTAAGTTATATTTCTTTGGAAAATGCCGTTGGAATATTGATAGGGATTGCACTGAATCTGTAGATTGCTTTGGTGGGATGGACACTTTAACAATATTCTTCTACTTGTTAACACATTCAGACCTGTAAAGAATTTTTGTGAGTTTGTTTGAGCCAAACTGTTGAGAATTGCCAGGAAGCAGAATCTCAAGGGATTGGGATAATGCTCCAGAGAATGGCAGTTTTTCATATATTTTTATACATTGCAATCAAAGGAGGAGACTTAGGTGGGTTACATAAAATCCACTGGTGATAGATTAGGGAAGTGGAAGAAAGCAAAAGGTTGGGGGGAAACCTCTGGGATTGGATAAAAAGTAAAATGATAGACACATATTTAGGTGGGTTCAGGATAGTTAATAGTCAACAATTAACAAGATAACAATAACAATGAAAGAATTTGTGGTATCTATCCTGGAGCCCAGACATTTGGTTGTGCCTTGAGGGGTCTGGAAAAAAGGGAAGTTACAAGTCACCCAGACATTTCAATGATAGTTATCGTAGATGCAAAAAGACAATAACCACAGTTAAGGTAAAAGTTGACCTTGTCAGGGAAGATAACAGCCTAGGAGGTTGTTATCTACCCACCATAACTGCTTTTAATTAAAGTTTAATTTCAGACCATCCTTTGTGGTTACGTTAGGTCTTTGAGTCTGCAAGACTGCCATGCAGGCCTTCCCTGAGCTTGTCAGGTTAGCATGTGGCCCCTTTCGTCCACACAATCCATGAGCACAGAATATATTTCCATTTATTTGTATCTTTTATTGATTGATTGGTTGACCAACTCTTTATTGTTGAAAGTATTACATAGGTCCTCCTTTATTCCCCATTAACCTCTTCCAGCCCGTTCCTGTCCTCCCTGTCCCCCTCTTCTATTTATTTTAATCAATATTTTATCGCCTTTCACATCCTTGGTTAAATTAATTTCTAGGAGTTTTATTCTTTTTTATGCAATTGTAAGTGATATTGTCTTCTTAATTCCTCTTCCTGATATCCCATTAGTTGTATATTGATGTGCAATTTAATTTTGTGTATTGATTTTGTATCCTATAACTTTACAGAATCTGTTGATTAACTCTTAACAGTTTTTTGGTGGAGTCTTTAGTGGGGTTTTCTACACATAATATCATGTGGTCTACAAATAGTGACAGTTTTACTTCTTATTTTCCAATTTGGATGCCTTTTATTTCTTTTTTCTTGCATAATTGCTCTGGCTATGACTTCCATTGGGTGTGTGTTTTTGACAAATGTTTGTGACCGTCATTCACTTCTTCATTGCCCAAATGTTTAATAAGTGTCTATTATGTAACAGTCCTGGGGAAATATGTCATTGAACAATCCAGACTCCCCACCCACAAGTTGTCATTTTAATGTTGTATAGTATATTAGAGATATATAGTATATTTGAAAAAATGTAGTGCTAGGAGGAAAATAGGGCTAACAAAGAGGATAAGGAGGGTAAGTGTGTGTGTGTGTGTGTGTGTGTGTGTGTGTGTGTGTGTGTGTGTGTGGAGGGTGTGTGTGTGCAACTTGAAGTAGGCCTGGGAGTATCAGAGGTTATTTCCCCTATAGTGTGTGTAGTGGGGGTAGGGGTAAAAGAGGGGTCTTGCACAGCGGTGTCCAGACTTCTCCTCCCCCCACAACAGGGCACCTGAGAATGGGGCCAAATGGAGAAGCCATACCTTTGCGGCTGGGTTAGTTCCTGATACCCTGATTCTTGGCAGTTTCTCCGGTCCCTTTCTGATCCCCTTTTCCCAGGCTTATAATTAATGGTAAGGTGAGGCAAAAACTGAATTACAGTGAAAATAACAGGAGTAACAACTTCCTGACCCCAGTCATTAGGTCCACACTCATTTTCTTTAATACACCAGTACTAGGAACAAATGGGAGTCTCAGACACCCCTATCGCTCAGGCATTGGGCACCGGAACGCAATGAGCCGCGAAGCGCACCTCGTGTGACTCCCGCTGCTACGGGGCGGGGCGGGAGAGGGGCGGGCCCTAGTCGGCCCCGCCCCGGGGGCCTGGCGCGGGCGGGAGGTGAGCGCTGGGCGCTGATTAAAGCGGCGCGCGGAGGCGGGCGCAGCGCATACTGCTGTGGCGCGCGTAGGACAGCCCACGTGTCTCCCAAAGTCGGGCCCTGAGTTCCCCCAGCTTCTCTCACCGCAGCGATCCGGGGCGCTCCCTCGGCCCCCTTGGTGTGCGCCCATCCCGGCCCGCGCGAGCAGGGCCCCGCACAGTTCCCCGCGCTCAGTGGGCCAACTTGGAGAAGCTACTTTGTCCCGGGAGCCGCGCTGGGGGTTCGGGGCACTGCGCATGCGGAGCTCCAAATTCAAACAGCTGTTTCCAGAGGCTGGAGGGCGGGTGGACCGGGAGCCACTGGGGCTAGGAGACGCGTTCGCCCGGAGGTGGCCGCTCGGGAGCCATGGTGGACCGGGGCCCTCTGCTCACCTCGGCCATTATCTTTTACTTGGCCATCGGGGCGGCGATCTTCGAGGTGCTGGAGGAGCCGCACTGGAAGGAGGCTAAGAAAAAGTACTACACAGAGAAACTGCATCTACTCACCAAGTTTCCGTGTCTGGGCCAGGAGGGCCTGGACGAGATCTTGCAGGTGAGGCGCCGCTTTGCCCCTAAGAACACCTGACGCTGGCTCGAGCTCTAGGAGTGTGGCAGGGACGCCCCTCACAGCTTTGAGTGATCCTCGGTCCCTGTGGGTTGTCCTGGGGTGACAGGAGGGGTGTTTTATCATGGATTTGGTTGCCGGGATCTTTCGTTCACCCGTGGACACAGGAGTCACCTTGGAACCCAGTTTGTCCAGAGAGAATCATGGTTGACCTCCGGGTGAACCGGGCCCCGCGGTGGCTCGCTGTGGGTGTGCAGGTCCCTCCCTCCTCGGAAGGAGGCTGTGGGACGGATAAAAGCGTGAGACGCTCCCGGAGTTCGGGAGCCCAGCCTGTTGTCACTCGCCCAGCGCCTGCACCTCGCATCTCCGGGGCCAGCGCCGCTCCCGCACGACTTTTTTTTCGGGAATGGGAGCCGCGCGAAGTTGCTGTAGGGTCCCCAGGTCCAGCCTGAGCAAGACCCCCTTCCTCCTGTAGGGCGAGGAGTGGGGTAAGGGCTCTGCCCGGCTGAGCCGCGCGGGGAAGGGCCGGTGACTGGAATGCTGGAGACGCGCTCGGGCTTCCGGGAGAGCTTATCTCGCCTGTCGGGAAGGCTAACTCCAAGGGTTCGTGGTTAAACTGTGTGAAAGTAGTGGGCTGAACCAAAGAACCAAACCCGGGAGTCCATGGGGGGCCGGGAGGAGAGGCTGTGCCGAATGGGAGGTGATGGGGAGAGTTTCTCACCCCTGTTGGCATTGGGAGTTTCTTCTGGTTCATATGCCCCATGAGGGTATTGACCTTGCTGGGCTAAACCGACCCTTAGCCAGGACTGGAGGCCCTCAACTCAGTTTCCTGAAGACTCTTAGTCTTACCTGTCCAACCTTGGCCTGCACTGATGGCATCCTGCAGTGGATGACCCAGACCTGAGTAGAAGCGGTGGAGTAGGGGTAGTGGATGGAAAATGTTACCTTTCTCCTGGGGTGAAAGATACCTTAAAGGAGGTTTGATGAGGAGCAGCATTTAATCTACAGCAGTCCCCCAATGCTTTGTGCCTGTCTGGTTGTCTCATTCTTCTGGCCTCAGTTTCCTTGTATGTAAAATGGGAACAAACCCATCTTCATCCATCTTTCCTGCCCTGAACTGTTGGAAGGTTGAAAGCATTGGAAAACATGAAGCCATCTGCTTGTGTCTCCCTGTTTGTCCCCAAATCAATAGACATTCGAAGATGAGCATATCGGTGCCCGCTGGCAGCCAGCCAGACTAGCAGACCTGTGCTCTCGGGGACCACTGGAGGGGGGAGGCTTAGGTCAGCAGGTTGGGTGTTTGTTTTCAGTGGGGAAATTTCCTGGGGAGGGGGCTGGTGGGAGGTGAGGTTGGAGAAGGAAGGTGAGCTTCAGGAGGTAGCTCGCACTAGTGGGAGTCCCGGGCGGGGGGGATGCGGGTTCCTTTGGCTGGGTGTTTGCCCTGGGTGCATGAGTTGGGGAGGGGTCACTTTATAATTTCCCTTGAGGAAACAATTCTTCTGTTGTTTAGTTTCTTCCAGGGCTTTGTTTAGAAGGGAAGAAGGCAGGCGAGTATGATAATAAAGAATCGAGCTGCCCTCGAGAAGTTTCCTTCTTCGCTGCTCCTCCACCAACCACTGCAGGAAGGAAAGAATTCAAGGCTGAATGTGGGAAAATAAACTTCAAAACACGAGGAGAAGGGAAAAGAGGGGGGTCGGGGTGAGGCAGCCGGGTGCAGCTGGTGGTAGGAGCTTTGGAGTTTAGACAGCTTTCTTAAGGTGTTTGAGCAAACAATGTGTTTCTTAATTTGAGGTACTGCTAACCCCCTCCCCCCCCCCCCCCAAAAAAAAAAAGAAGGCAGGTAACTTAGAAAAAGGATTTGGGGTCAGGCCAGTGTGATTTGGAGATAATTACGGATAGCCCTGTCCCCATCTGCAGCCAAAAAACTCTCAAACTATCTCCAAACTGGGCGAGTCTCCTCCCTTCATAGGAAAAATCCAAGAAATGAAAACCAGTGGAAGCATTTTGTTAGCGTTACTTTTTTAGTTTCCAGAAGTCTGCCAGGCTCGGCTTTCTGATGCGACTTGGGGCATTGCCCTTGGCCTCAGGAAATTGGTTTAAGGAAAAATGAAAACTCAAAATCTTTCCAATGGGGTTGTTTGGGCATTTTCCACCTGAGGTTCTGAATCACCTTTGTAATTCTAAGGAAGCCCTTGCTAGGAATTCCTGGGGTGAGGGCAGGCTCCTGGGAGGGGTTGATGGAAGGGTGTGGGGGTAGTGCAGTCTGGGTTGGGGGTTTTCTCACATTGGAAACTGTGCTTTCAAATTAGTGAGAAAGGGAGTTTACACACCTTTCTTTAGGTCTTTGGAAAGAGCCCCGAGTTGTCAGGTGCTTCCTCCCTGTTCAAGCTGTGGTTGAACAGAGGCGGAGGTTGACTTTCAGATGCTCTGCACCCCACAAGCTTTGTGCCACGTGGCCGCCCTCCTTCCTGCTTCAGAACCATCTTGACCCTTTGCTGTGATGCTTGCCGCACCAAACACTGGGTGAACTCTGTCCCCCAGCCTTTCCCTAAATTACAGAGGTTCCCACGAGGGGAATTAGCACAGACTGAGCCCCTGGTGCACATTGTGGGTAGCAGCAGCATTTTATGAGAGGGCACAGTCTGGTTTTGCCATCTGGCTTGGCCATTTACCCATCAAGCCATTTAAGTTCCTCATCTGCAAAATTAGGTCTGGTAAGGGTCAAGTCAAGTAGAAGCATTCGGCCAGATGTGTGCAGATGTAACTTAGGAGAGCGAGCTCATCTCCCTGTCACTTGCGTGTATGGAGCACGGACCAAGGCAACTTGCCAAGTCGTTACCTGTACCAGGTCAGGTACTCCTTACAGCAGCCTTACCTATTTAGATAAGGACACCGAAGCTCAGGGAAGTTAAAGTGGCTTTGGTGACACAGCAAGAAGGCACAGCCTGGGTTGGGGACCAACTGTCTTGCCTCCTGGTGTATCCCTGCCCCCTATCTTGGGCATGTGACACTGTTGAATGGTTGGTCTGTAAGTGAGTTTAGTAAATTGATTCAGCTGGACCAATTGGACTCTGGTGTGCTGGGAAATTCTATTTTCTGTTTCCCCAAGAACAGGCACCTGCACACAGGCTTCTCTGAGCTCTGCCTGTTCAGCTGCTCCTCCTCTGTTACTGAAGGGAGCACCAGTCCCCAGTACCCCACACCCCACTCCCACGAAACCGCTGAGGATTGGGATAAACGGGGAGAATGAACCCTTCTCGGCCTTCACCTCCGGTGTGCAGTGATCATAAACAGGAAGGATTTGAGAGCTCACCAACAGCCAGGGCTTTGGTTGAGCACTTCATGTACAGTCTTACTTTAATCTGATCTTGGGACCCACCCCCTTTTATAGATGAGGACAATGAGGCTAAAAAAAAATTATATAATTTGCCCAGGATCATATAGTGCAAACTCAGAAAGTGTGTTGTATTCCAAAGTGCATGGGAATTAGCCAACAGGCATTTATTAAGCACCCACTGTGTTCCAGACAGTGAGTAAGGTGCTAGGAGTCCAAAGGTGAATTAAATCACTGCTCAAGCTGGAGATAAGAGTGAATAAATCCACCATGACCTAGCGCAGAGATGTTCAGGAGGGACTCTTAAAGAGGGCCCCTCGTCCAGCCTGAGGGGTCAGGGAGGGCTCCGGGAGGGGGTGACCTCAAGCCACCAGAGTGGGGTCTTAGAATTAGGGGGGGACTTAGAAGGGGAAAGAGGGTGGGATGTTGCTTTGGGCTGTGGCTCTTGAGATTCCCAAGTTTCCTGGGGTATAGTCAGGATCACCCCAGGCCCTGCCCTCCACTGAGGCACTCCACCCCTAACTCTGGGTTTTCCTAGATTGCTCACATAGATGCCCAGTTCCCAAAAGCCTCTTGGATTTTGCTGGCCTCCTTGCTGCTAAGCTGCAAACTGCATTATTCTATTGGGAGGTTTTTCATGTGTCCTAGACCTCTCTCCTTTTATTTTCCAGACCCTTCCTACTCTATCCATGCTCCAGTCTGCAGGAGTGAGGCCCATTCCAATTTTGAGGTTCTGACATCCTGTTATTAACACCAACCCTCCTCCTCAAATGTGAAAAACATAGCTATGCGGTAAAATTACATCCCACCAAAATGCACAGAATGGGGCACATTCATTGAATTTTTTGGAGAATTGAGGGTTAACATGAAAACCTCTTTTGTGTCAAGCCTGGCTGGAAATTGTAAAAGTGCACTGGTCCACGTAAACGCCTTTGTAAGTACAGGGAGCACAATAGATCTTTTGATTGTCCAGGATCGTGGAGGCCTCCACGTCATTGGCTCACACTTGAACTCTGACCTTCTAGGACTGAGAAATGAAAAGAGAAGTTGGGTTTGGGAGAGGGAATGGAAGAAAAGGGTCCCTTTCCAAAGGCTCGTTTTCTTATTAATGTTTTGCTCAAAGGCCAGGCAGCCACCAAAAAATTTTTTTTCTCAAATTGATAAATCTGCCTTAGTTGACTGCTTTAGTTAGAGTTTTAACAGTAAAGTGAATTTTTATTGAATCGTTTTGAGAATTTTACTAGAGCTCTAAGGACGATTAAAGATGGCATGGTAATAGAGACTCATTGAGGGTAGAAATTAGCAAGTGTTGAAATGTTCTGGTGGGGGTGGGGACTTGCTATAGGAGGGGTATGAGGGAGGTGATGACTGTGGCTTCTAAGTATTTTCCTGGGGTTTTGCCATATTTATAGTCTGTCGTTTAAAAGAAACAGAATCTTCCAGTTTTGAATGCTGTGCTTAGCTGGCTCTGACCTCAGGCCGTGGGCTTTCATCTTGAACTTGGCTGTTTGCTGTCTGATTGTGCTCAGCCTCTGAACTCTATGTGTGTGTGTGGGGGGGGGGGGGGCGGGGTGCGGGGGATATAGGGAGCAGGAAAGACAAGGCAAGGCTTTGGGGAGCAGAGGAGCCATGCTCCTGAGAACGGTACTCCCAAGAAGGTCTTTGTACCAATTGGGCTGTTAGATCTGAGTAGTTCTACAGGAGCTGACTGGCCAGAACTGGGCGATACAGAGGCCAGGGTGGTAGGTGACTAGAGGGAAACACTTGAAGTAGGTTTGTCCCCTCCCGAGGTTCCTCTGGGGAGGGGAGAAGGAGGAGGAGAGCCTCGGATGTCTCCGTGACCATCTGCATGGATAAGCCCAGGACAGTGGCCTTGGCCTGCAGCCACAGGGCAGAAAGGTAAGGGTCCGATAAGGAAGTTCTCTGGGTTAGCCTAGGAATTTGAACTCACCAAGTTTTTGCAATTTTCAAGTCAGGGAGTGAACAGCATTTCAGAAAGTTCTTCACTGCCATTTGTAACTTAAAAGAAGTGGAATATTCTACTGTGAGCTAACGGTATTTCTGTGGGTTGATCCTTCGCCCCATGAGTGTTGTGATAAGGACGCTGGCTCGCTTTCTCCATGATGTGAAAGTGTGGTTTTTCTACCAAAGCCCGCAGAGCTCACAGCCCTCCCCCCAAGAGCCCTCCATGCTCCCTCACACCCCAATTTTCAGTTAAGGTGCACTGTCTTCCTTCCCTGAGCCCCTTGGGAGGTCCAGGTCTGAGCCCCCCTCCCTGCCAAAGACACCCCCATTTGATGACCTTTCCAGACTCTGCCTAAGTGGCACTTTTACGTAAAAGTGAGGCCGTTAATCCTCTCCCCAAACTTCAGAGACCTGGGCAGCGTTAGGGATGACAGAGGAGTCCCTCACTGCCAGCTGTCACTTTTGTGTGTGCTGAAGCCTCAGAAACCGAGGGGGCTTTAGCCCCTGGGGGCTCAGTGTGGCGGGGAGAGAAACCGGGCTGTGGTGGTGAAAGGAGGGAAATGCGGTCCTGGTGCTGAGTGATGGGTTGCAGATGGTTGAGTCTGGAGAGACCGAGGCGGGTCAGAGGGCCTCGGAGGATTAGGTTTCTGTTTCCTGGGGCCTGTAGAACCCCTTGGCCTACAGGGGACCTGGCCTTGAAAGAAACATAACCTGTGCCCCCAGGAAGTCCCCCCTCAGCCAACCCCCCCCTCACCCCCCGCCCCATCTAGAGAAAGGAAGGTAAGGAGCTGTTACCTGAAGGACACATTGGTAAGTGTCCCGGAGGTTCCAAGTGTGTACCATTGAGTTACTTTCTGCCCTGGAACATAGAGAAGGGGGACATGAGCTGTGTGAGAAGCAGCCCCTGTGAGCATTCTGCAGCCCCTGTGTGCTAGGCACTGGGCTGGGTCTCACTGTGGGTCAGGTGGTATTGCTCGGCCAGGAAACTGGAAGCCAGGGAATTTGCCCTGTCACACAGCCAGCTACAGGCTGAGATTCACAGGGCCTGCTGACGGCAGCGCCTCAGGGTCTGACCACAAGTGAAGGTAGAGGCAGGAGTTTGGAGTGATGGAGTGAGGGTGGGTAGTGGCGATACCAGCTAACAGTTCCCAAGCATGTGCTTGGCCACAGGCTGTGTGAACTACAGCTCTCTGTAGTAGGTACTCTTACTGGCACGTCCTCTCCGGGAGAGCAACAGCATGGACCATCTAGGGTCCGTGACTGCCTGAGTCCATACAGCTAAGAAGTGGAAGCATCGGGATTTGAATCCAGAGCCTACAGTGAGGCCACAATGAAGGTGGGAAATGCAAGGTTTGTGTGGTGCCCTCAGAGCCATGGGATGACTTGCAGGAGACTTACTCAGCTGTGTGCCTCGAGCCAGTCACCTCCTGGTCTTTGAAAAGGGATAATAGTGCGGGAGTTCCCCGTGCCTGTAGAATCCGTGGGGACACCAAGACAGAGTGCTGGGCGCATGCAGCAGGTTCCTGGCCGCATTGCAGCCCCTGTTCCTGTGCCGTGGGGCCCCCTTCCTCACATGCTTCAGGCCCCATCACTGAGCCAAGCTGCAGATGGAGGCACAGATGAGAAAATGCAGATCCCAACATTTTCCATTTTCTGCAAATTCACCCATAACCCTCCCCCCAGAAGAGAGGTCATGGTCACCACTTCCAACTGTGGCAGGCTCCCTTCCTTTCCTTCAGCAGGCCCTGCTCCTTGCTCTGGGGCAAAGAGGCTTCTCGGCTCAGTCCTGTATTGTCCTGGGCCTTGGTTAAACCTTTTCCCTCCTGGTAGATAATTCCTGGGTCCAGATGGCCTCATGGGTGACCTCCCTGGAGGGTGGTCACATGGGACCTGGGGTCAAAGTTGTACCCTCCTTGGGGGCAGGTGCCACCTACCTCCCCTCTTGGGGCCCTTGGTAGTGAGGGCTCTTGGATTGGCTTTGAGATGTATATTCAATTTTTCCTATCCTCTATCTAAACATTTTGGTTTCCTGCCTAAATATCTAGGGAAGATTGTGTATTTGTGGCTGTTGTCACCTCCCATGACCCACTGTAATCTTGCTGCAGCTGCTTCCCTGGCCCCCTTTATGGGGGAAGGGGGGGTGACTTGCCCCAACAGCTGAGGGAGAAGCCCTTTGTCTGGGTGGATGGTACTTGGGGCCGGGGCTGAGACCTGTATCGGAACCACTGTTTGGGGAATCGTTTTTCTCCTCCCTCTTGGTTTGTGCTGTGTGGCCCTGGTTAGATTCACCTCTCTGAACTCCACTTTCTTCAGTGAATTCATCCATCCATTCAGGAAGGCTCAGAGTGCCTGTCACCTTAGCCCCAGCGGGACCATAGGCTCCTATGTGGTTGGGCCACAGCTCCTCACCCTTGGCCCTGTAATCCCAGGCCCAGCCCACGAGACATGCTCAGTATGTGTGTGGGTTTTAGTCAACCACTGACTTGCTCAGAACATGTCTGTTGGGCCTGGGGGCCCAGTGTTGTGCCTGGCTCTGAGGGGGACACCAAGAGCCATATGTGGACCATTGGGTTGGAAGTCCAGTCAGGAGGGCCCAGCCTCTAGCAAGATGAGGCCATTACCTGGGTAAATTGAGCCAGCTCAGACTCTGGCCCTGGTCTCCCAGGCTCTGAACCCTGGAGAGGAGTGGGCCGGGCCATTATCCAAGTGTACTCCCCCTTTTAGGCTACGTGAATGGGCCCATGCTTCCTGGGCGGTAAGGCCAGGCTCTCAGGTCACCTTGAGCACATCGCTGCTGGAACACCCTTGGGCGTGAAGATAGCAGACCCGCGCGTGCAAAACTCACTCCGTCACCAACTCACTCACTCCATCACCGTTCCCAGTTAACCTCTAACACCGGTTTATCATCTTATCTGTTCCCATTTGACAGATTTCATGGGACAAACTGCTCTCTCTCCCTGGTTTGTTTCTCCCCAGGAATCCCCTGCTTGCACCCACTATCCCTTGCTTCATGAACTTTCCCTAAACTCCGTTCCCCTGGGATGAGGGAGTATGCTCAGCAGGTCTGTCCTCAAGGGCTGGGTGCTGGAAGGGAGCCATGCTTTCTGCCTCCAAGGAACTTGAGACAGCACATATCCAGTCCTCCATTCAGCAGACATTTGCATCACGCGTGGGTCACACATGCGTACTGTGTGCCCAGACCTACTTGAGACCTGCTGCAAAGGTAGTTTTGTCCCTGCCTTTGGGGAAGGTCTTCAGAGCATAGACTGCGCAAACCAAGAGGTAGGTGGTGTGCTGTGGGTGGGACAATGCCCCCATGCCCCGTTCCTTCCTTGAGGAAACTTCAGAGCCTTCTGAGGAGGAGCAGGAGGGAGACTGGGCTGTTTGCATGGAGGAGGAAGTGTCCCTAGCCGATACCTCCTTTGGCGTGGCTGGAGCCTGCATTGGTGGCCCACTTACCCCATAGGGCACCCCTCCACAGCTGACCCAGGAGGCTGGCCCAGGAGAGGGATCAGGAGTTGCCTGCACATACACAGGCTCCCCACCTTACTGTGGGCTCTGCAGACCCTTCTTCCGAGATACCTTCTTGTGACCTGTGTGCCTGCCTCTGGGGTCTGGCAGGGAAATGCCATCCCATTTGCCAGATGGAAAAACCAAGGTGAGGAGTTGGGGACAGACTGTCTCATACCAAGCTCCGGGACAATTTGCTCCCTGTGCCCAGGGCCAGAGCCCTTCTTCATGGAGCTGTTTGTCACGCCTCCTTTGATACACTTTTAAATGGCCCTTAAGTCAAAACCATGGTAGTTTGGAGGTGCAGAGCACTTACTCAACATACACCAAACTGGCCTGTCTGATGTCTTAACCTGCCCAGTACACCCCTTCCTGTCATCTTGGTTGCCAGCTTCCCCACCCGCCAGTGAGTGTTTCTGAGGTAAGAGGGAGAATTTGAAGCTGTGAACTGTGGACTCAGGAAGGGGCCTGTTTTTCGGCACCATCAGAGCCTGGGGCAGAAATGATACAGTGCTTCCCCAGGGAGTTTCCCGTCACAGGACCCTGCTCCCCCAGCTTCTGCACTCAAGAAGCTGTTGTTGGCTGGTTTCTCGGGTCCTTGGAGGCTGGCATAGCAGATGGGGGAGGACGGTCAGGCTCTGGGCACCTCTCCTGGCAGCGAATCAAAATGTGAGGCTGGAGGGAGCTTCGAGGTTATCTGACTGGTCTCCCTTTACAGCCCGGAGCCAAGGCCCAGTTTTTGAGGTTACATAACTTTCTCAAGGTTGTCTTGCTCACCAGGGGCAGGGGAAGCACAATAAAAGAGTCATCAGAGCTAAGTGGGCAATTAGTGCAAGCTGCTTGTAAGCAGTGGCCACAAGAGGTAGGTAAAAGGTAATCGCCACTCCTAATAGATCCTCCGGTCACTGCCACAGCAGTCAGGGATCGCAGTCAGGGCTCCTGGGTGTCAGATCCGGAAGCCCCTGTGGCTTCTCCCTGGGACTAAGGGCCCACATTCTTGCAGTGGCCCAGGTGATCCGTCTCAGCTGCTCCTGTGGTCTCGCCTTTCTCTGACCCTACCCTTGATCCCAGCAGCCTCTGTACAGACAGGAAGCCATCTGATGTGGGCAAAGAGCTCTGTGTCCACTGATACCATATGTGACTTGGGCGGGGGCGGGGGAGGGCGCACAAAGAGAGGGATGACAGCAGTCACACACAGGAGGAACGTTAGCTGGAACTTAGTGGTGGAAAGGCTGCGCGGGCCATCGCCCCATCCCATCGACTCCCCAGCAGTGGTGCGACAGGTGCTGTGGGGAACCACAGCTCATTCCTGGCCTGAAACCAGGCTTTCTGAGCCCACAGCTCTGCAGAGTTGCCTCATTTTAGACTCTGCATGTCCTAAATACATGCCAGTCCTACTGTTCTTGCTCAGCTGCCAGCCATGCTTGGGGCTGTTTTCTGCCTGGGCCCGTTAGCTCCCAGCACTCCAGCAGCGCTCTGCATTCAGCTTTGCAGGTTCTGACCACAGTGACCATATATAGGTGTGTTTGCCAATTTCAGTGTGAAAACTTTTAAAGCAGGAAGGCCTGGGTTATGTAAGTGGGTGCCACAGCTCAGAGTTGGGGCTATCAACTCTGCTGGCCCTCTGCGTACCCCCCACCCCCACCCCTTCATCCTTGCAGACCTAGTAGGTCCTTGACCCTTTCCTGCAGGATTGTGGATCAGGGGACCCAGAGACCCAAGTCCTCAAGGAAAATCAAGGGGCTGGAGGGGGAGGCACAGTTACGTCTTAGCTGTGGGGCTCCTGTCTGCGTTCCACATTATCTGTCACTCCCCTAGCAGCCTAGCCCACACTTGTGACACATCCTTACATTTGACTTCTCCAGGGCTCACCCCCAGCAGGACCCTGTCTGCACCTTGGGTGGGAATAGCCCTAGCCTGGCCTCTATCCCAGGGTGCAAGCGCCATCCAGTTTCTGCCTCCAGGCTGGGACAGGCTGCTGATTTTGCAGCATGCTGAGGACCCCAGGTGGGGCCATGGTGGACTGAATGTTTGTTTTGGCTTGGGTGCCCTTTGTGTCTAGTTCGAGTTTCTTGTTCTTCCCATGCCCTGGATGCAGGGTGGCACCTGTACACAGACCCTCTGCAGGAGAAAGAACAGCAGCTCCTACCTTTCCCATTGCTCCTGTTCAAATAAAACCCTCGCCTCCCGGGTCGTGGAATGCATCCTGACAGTGTTAGCTTTGGAAGGGTGCCCTTGCCCTCTCAGCATCCAGGCCCCCTTTGGCGCGGAGTGGCGGGTGTCAGGGCCGCCTCTCGCCCAGGGATAGTGCTGCGTGGGCTAAGTGGGGCAAGCTGCGAAGCAGTGTCTTGTCAGCAACCCCCGGGGAGCAGGAAAAGGAAGGGTGTCCTGATTATCATCTTTTCAACAACCACCTCCCATCCCCCACACACTCACCAGTGGCCCAGTGGGGGACTAGCAGACAACTGGGGTCTGGCTCTGCTGTCTTGCTGTGTGGCTAGGCCAGGTCACAGCCCCTCTCTGAGCCAAGGACTTGCTCACTAAGGCCAATTAGACACTTCCTGAGCGCCAGCTATATGCCCGGTGCTGTTCTAAGGGTCTTGGGACTTAGGAGAAGGGTTAGCTATTATCCCTGTATTGGAAGTTGGGCTGGGGCCCAAGCACTGTAGGCTAAGGATTATTAAGTAGGTATGATGTGTGGTAGGGGGGGGTCTCAGGTGCTCCCAGATGGAAAGTTGTTGTCAGGGAAGATTCCCCTGACCCCTGGGCCTGAGGGTTGCCTTCCTTTGAGCCCTGGCTGCACTGGGCTTTTGCCTTGTATGCATGCCCCACCACATCCCACAAGGCCTGTGACTTGTGCCCCACTGGATTCCAAATCTAGCACTGCTGAAGGGGATGATTAGCAATGAACATTCTGAACCTCGACTCCTGCACTCATCCTCCCAGGGGGCACCTGTAGGGCCAGATTCTGCCCTCACCCAGTAGGCACTCTGGGATTGACCCGCCGCCACCTGTGTGTGCAGTGCCCTCTTCCCTGGACACTCCGTTCTCCTTTGGGAAAGGTCCATAGGTTGCCTGCGAAGTGTATCTCCCTGGTGTGCATCTGTCCAGACTCTAGACCCAGGCAATCCACAGGGCGGGGAGGGGTGCTGGGCAGGGCAACTTTGGAGTCGCCAGGGGCACTTTTGGGTCCTGTTCCAAAAGGCCCCTGTGTTCGCCAAGTGAGCTGGGAACTCTGAGCTCACAGATCTCTGTGTGGGCTCACCCCCGATTTTCAGAATTCCCTGTCTCCTCCCATCTGCGTTAGGGCAGTGTGTATCTCTTAAACTTGCTCCTTTCCAAAGCCAGTTTCCCATCCGTGCCCACACGCCTCCACACCTCTGCCTGATCCTCTGCACAGTTTTATCCTTGCTTATCTAGCCACTGACTTGCTGGGCTCTGGCATGTGGAGTGGGAGACCCTCAGACAGCCTGTAACAGGGCCTCGTGGTGCCTGCGCTGCCCAGGCCTGGGGTGGGTGCAGCTTCCTGGTCCTGTTTGGTGTTTCTCAGTGGGTCTGTCTCAGCCATGTGCCAGACTTGAAGTTACACAGAAACAGGCCCGGTATGAGGGGAGCAGGGAGACTCAAGAGTCCAGTGCGATTCTCCTCACACTGAGTCAGAGCCCATGGGAAAACAAGTTGAGCTGCAGGCGGGGTTATCGATGCCTTTTCTTTCTCTGTCTCCCCAATTTGCTGTCATGCTGTTGTATTGCTTTGAAAAGAAATCGAATTTTCTTAAAGGGCAAGCTCATGCTTATGTCATCAGCTCCTTCTACACTGGCTATTTTTAAAGTATGAGGTACACAAAGCACAGATAATTTTTTTTTTTTTGGTGTGGTTTTGTTTTAAGTTGATTTTTGAGAGAAGAGAGAGGGTTGGGGAAGGGAATAAAAAGAGAGAGTGATTTCTTCCACTTATTTATGCATTCATTGGGTGATTTCTTGTATGTGCCCTGAGTGGGGATCGAACCTGAAACCTTGGCGTATTGAGTGATGCTCTAACCAACTGAGCTGCCCAGCCAGGGTTAAACGGGTTTTAGCAGAACACACCTTGAGAACTGGTGTCACTCTGTAACCACTACACCAGTGGTTCTCAACCTTTCTAATGCCACGACCCTTTAATACAGTTCCTCATGTTGTGGTGACCCCCAACCATAAAATTATTTTCGTTGCTACTTCATAACTGTAATTTTGCTACTGCTATAAATCGTAATGTAAGTATCTGTTTTCCGATGGTCTTAGGCTCTACAGCAGCAGTTTTCAACAACTGTCGCAACCCCCAGGTTGAGAACCGCTGCTGTAGAGCCCAAGACCATCAGAAAACACAGATATTTACATTACGATTCATTAACAGTAGCAAAATTACAGTTAGAAAGTAGCAACGAAAATAATTTTATGGTTGGGGGTCACCACAACATGAGGAAGTGTATTAAAGGGTGGCAGCATTAGAAAGGTCGAGAACCACTGCACTACACAGTCTATTGTTATTTTTAAACTAGAGCCCGGTGCACGAAATTAGTGCACGGGGGGGGGGGGGGGGACACACAGCCTGCACCTTCTCCAATCTGGGACCCCTTGAGGGATGTCCGACTGCCCATGGGATCGGGCCTAAACGGGCAGTCGGACATCCCTCTCACAATCCAGGACTGCTGGCTCCAAACTGGTCACCTGCCTGCCTTACTGATTGCCCTTAACCGCTTCCGCCTGCCAGCCTGATTGATGCCTAACTCTTCCCCTGCCAACCCGATTGCCTCTAACTGCCCTCCCCTGCCAACCTCATCACCCCAACTGCCCTCCACTGCTGGCCATCTTGTGGTAGCCATCTTGTGCCCACATGGGGACAGCCATCTTTGACCACATGGGGGCAGCCATCTTGTGTGTTGGAGTGATGGTCAATCTGCATATTACTATTTTATTAGATAGGATAGAGGCCTGGTGCACAGGTGGGGGCTGGCTGGTTTGCCCTGAAGGGTGTCCCGGATCAGGGTGGGGTTCTCTTGGTGTGTGGGGCCGCCTGTGCGAGGGGCCTGTGGTGGTTTACAGGCCGGCCACGCCCCCCAGTGACCCAAGCATAGGCTGGAAGCAGGTATCTGGGATTTATTTATCTTCTATAATTGAAACTTTGTAGCCTTGAGTGGAGGCCAGGGCAGGGAAGCTTGGCTTCCTCCATTGCCGAGACGGGGGGAGGGGCGGGGGTGGGGGCAACCCAAGCTTCCTGCTTGCTCCAGCTCCGTGACTGCTGCCATCTTGGTTGGGTTAATTGCATACTTGCTCCTGATTGCCTGGTGGGCGTGGCTTGTGGGTGTAGCAGAGGAACAGTCAATTTGCATGTTTCTCTTACTAGATTAGATGTGACTGTGGAGCAGTGACTTTCTGGGCAGCGATGCTGTTGAGCACTGTGAGGGGAAGCTTCTCAGACTGGGGAGACCTGTGGGCCTTTGGTCTGTAGGCCAGGAGGTGTGAGATTGGGCACACAAGTTGACAGTCACTGTGTGGGTCCTCAGCAGAGGCCTGGCAGAACCGGGGGGCCCCCAGCCACTGTCCCCTGTGTTGGGGGCACTGGCTCCTGCATGGAGGGATCCTCCAGGGGCCCATGAACAGTATTTTCCTGGCCTCTGTGTGCACCAAGCTCTGCAAGCCCCGTGGGGAGGGGGGGGGGCGCGTAAAATCGTGCCCTGCTTTACGGATTAAAAAAAAACAAGCACAGGCACGATTTGGGATGGCCCAGGACCATGCCGGAGCTCGAGGTGGACTTCGGCCCGCAGCAAGGGCAAACCTGAGGGCCCTGGGAGGCAGAACCCGCCGAGGGGAAGATGGGGTAGGGACCACCCACTCGTTACTAGTTAACTTTATTATTACATGAGATGACTGTTATGGCTATTCAATTTTAAATTAAAAATCCATACAATTAAAGTTTAGTTCTTGAGTCACACCGGCCACATTTCAAGGCTCAGTAGCCACATGGGACTGCTCAGGTGCAGGGCATACCACCAGCTGCACTCGATGGAAAGCGCTGGAGCGTTGATGGGAATTTGTTGAGGTTTCTAATGGCGCACCAGCTTCTCTGGGGTGGGAGAGGGAGACCTGGCCAGCAGCCCAGGAGTGGGGAGGGGGTGCTGAGACCCCATAGAGGGGGTTTCCCCTGCCCCACCCACCGGAACTTGCAGTCTCTCCCAGGTGAGCACACCCACCCATTCAGTTCACAGAAAGCGGAGTTTTCAGAGGCCCCGTCTGTCCCCTCAGACTCAGATGAGAGTGTTTAGTAGGAGGGTCATTCCTGGTGTCCCAAACCCAGCATCACTGGCTATCCTTGGCTCCGTTGGAGGTGGGACCAGGCTGTAGAAAGCAAATCCCTTTTCATGGTCTCCAACTTGAAACTCAGGTCTCCGTTCCTTCTAATTGCCTCAGCCACCAGCCTGCAGTGACGTGGGCACTAGTCCCCAGTCCTGGGAGGAAAGCCTTTTCCGAGAGCCCAGAGTCACAGGTCAGGTGACTCTGCTGGCCACCTGGCGCGTCTTCCCTTTGGGATGAGAACTGAATGTTATCTTCCTGCCACAAATCTGGAAAGAGCGGGAGAAGGGGGTGACCGATGAAATGACAGGGCTTTCCTGGGGTACCTCCAGGGCGCACATGGGGGGCCTGGCCAGGACGGTGGAAGATGTGAGGATGAGGATAGAGAGTGGGGTAGACAGAGCAAGCAGAGCATCTGCCTGGGAGATGGCTCCGGTCTAGTTCATTCATGGTTTTTGAGCCTCAGTTTCCCCATCTGTGGGAAGTGCTTTGTGCCTCTTTGCTTGGATTTGAAAGCGGCACAGAGTGAGTCCTTAGGACTGTCCTGACCTCACTGTTGGCTTGCCTGCTGCTTTCTCACACTGTCCTCCGCTGTGCAGGAACTCCTGTCTGCCGCCTGCGTCTTGTTAGACTAGGAGGTGCTCCGGGACCGGCCTCTGTCTACATTCCCTTGTTTGGCCCACAGCATCA
The DNA here is from genome assembly GCA_026230045.1 of Corynorhinus townsendii. Taxonomy (NCBI): domain Eukaryota; kingdom Metazoa; phylum Chordata; class Mammalia; order Chiroptera; family Vespertilionidae; genus Corynorhinus; species Corynorhinus townsendii. The sequence continues at coordinate 92,205,698 of JAPDVU010000004.1, forward strand.
GGACACATGGTGCTCAGCGAAAACTTTGCGAACCAGTCCACCCGACTCTGAGCTCCATGGTGCAAGGAAAGGTTGCCCACCCCGCTGGTCCCCTCTCTCTCTGCATTAAATTAGGTTGGGTGGGTCTTCTGTGCGTGGGCTGGGGCCTAGCCAGAGGTGGCATTTGCAGAAGGCAGGCACTTTTGCCCCTCCCAGGGTGGCACAGAGGGTCACCAGAACCCTTGTTGCCTTCTTTCTGGGGGTGACACCTGGGGGAGAGGCAGGCTGTGTCCTGGACCCCCGCTGCTAGATCCCTTGTTTAGCCCTCAGCAGCCCACAGACCTGCTTCCGCAGCCTGGAGGATAAATGGTCCTTCTGGACGAGCCTGAGAGGGGCCAACCCCCCTGCCACTCAGTGTTTCTTGGGAAACAGTTCTCCAGGGGGCAGGAGGCAGCCACAGGAGGAGTGGGCCTCGCGCCCCCGCCTTGGGAATCCCAGCCTTTGTGCAGCAGGGAGAACGTGTGGAAGGTGCAGTGGGCCTCTGCCTCTGGCCCTTCGCAGTGTGGCTGTCTCAGAGTAAGACTCTCCTGCTGTGCCATCGAGTTTCCATTTCATGTCACCCTGGCCTCTCCCTGGTCCTGGGCCCCAGGTTTTCCGCCCCACACACCCCTCACCACACACCCCTCGTCGCAGTCCAGCGCCCCTGTGCTGGGAGGCCCGCTGTACTTTTCCATGCCTTCAGCACAAAACGGCTCTGTTTCTTCACCCTGGGCACGTCCATGCCCCGTTGGCGGGCGTGGGAGGTGGGCGGGGTCTGTCTCGCAGCACACTGGCTGCGTATATCAGGCCCCTTCTTTCCCACGCTGTTTGGGGGTCCTCTTTGTGTCTCATCCCTGTGATCTCCATCCAAATGGGGCCTTGGTGGCCGAGCCCCTGGTGCAGCTGCCACCGTGTGAGGTCTGTGTCTGGCAGCCGGGGTGTGGGGAGTCTGCATCTGGCCCCATGATTCGGTCGTGGGGCATCGTGGTCTTGGCTGCTGTCTCTAATCGTGATTCAGTGGGATTTGACCTGGAATCTGGGGCTATTGAGGCAGAAGGCTCCCCGGCCCACAAAGAGTACCACCCATCCCCAAATTACCGCGCCAGTTTGCCAGTTGTTTCTTGTACATTTTATTCCAGAGAGGATGGAGGGCAGCTGCTGTCCACCTCCAGCTGCAGACTGAACCAAGGGAACGGACTGCAGCTGAGGGACTTAGGTGGGAGTCAGACAACAAGGAACACTTTGGTGACAGGTGGTTGGCCCCCAGGAGGACCCTGTGGGTGGGGGGCTTTGTGGAGAGGGGTGAGGGTGGAATCAGGCTTGGAGGCCATGGGCCAGCTTGGGGTGGGACAGGGTGGTTTGTAATAAACTCAGGGGGGTTACTTCGTAGGAGCAGAGATTCGGCTCCCCCCTCTGCAGGATTAACACCACTGCCCAGTACCCACTGGGCTTTTTATCTTTTTAATTAGTGAAGAGGTTTACGGTTTAACCATCGGGTCATCCTAAACAAGTGATAATAAGTGGGTAGGTTTAATAATTCCTAATTAACAGAACTCCCGCCTTCAAGGATGGGCCATTTACTCACTACCTGGAGCCGCCAGCCACGGGGAAGGGAGAGGAAAGGCGGCAGGGGCAGGGGCAGAGGCCCAGGGTGGAGGAGAGTTTGCCTGTGGTTTGAGGTCCTATGTGGTGTCAGCCACAACCTTTCTCTCAGGGATATAGGTGTTACAGGGAAGGAACGGGCGTGGCAGGGGTCGGGCAGGTTTCCTCCCATGGAGGCAAGAGTTGGGGTTTTGGGGGGGGGAGTCTTGTTCTCAGACCTCTGCAGGGGCCCCAGGAACAGGGCTGGCAGAGCTCTGCGGAGCAGAGCATCCTTCTTCCACTACTGGGCAGCAGAAAGGCAGGGGCATGCTTGGGAAGAAGAGCCGTGTCCCTAACCTCCCTCCCGGGCCCCAAGCCTTCCTCCCCGCCCACCTCCTTCCTCTCATGGTTCCAAAGTCTGCCGTGCGGCTGACTCAGCAGGGCTGGGGTGGCTGGTGGTTTTGGCCTGGTGGACAGGTGCGGTGGGTGAGGTAAGGTAAAGGCACCGACGCAGAGAAGCAGGCACAAAGCCGTCAACCTGGGCCGCCGTGCCTCCTTATCCCGTGGAGCCAGGACCCAAGTCAAACACCACACCGCACCCACCTTTGTGCCCCGGAAGGAGTGGCTGTGGAAGGCACACATCTTGGAGACTCATTTATTTGGCAAATACTGAACACACACTAGATCCAGGTTCTGTTCTGGGAATAGGGAGGAGGGAAGTCCGCTTTCAGCGCTCACTGTCTATTTGTGGGAGATATAGGCCAGATAGCAGTACCCACTAGAGTGTCAGGTGGCAATAAGTACTGTCCCTGGGCTTCCGGGTGGTGGTGGCCAGGAAGGAGGGCACTGCTGGCCCAGCTCTGGCCCACAGCTCTGGAAGTCCCGTGTCCAGCAGGCACAGACCCTCGGAACTGCGCTGGTCTGCCCAGCCCCCATCCTTTCCACCTCACTTTTCTGCCCAACACTGAGCCTTGCATGTAAACTGCACCCCAACCTGATGAAGTCTTGGTATCCTCACTTTCCAGATACGGAAAGTGAAGCTCAGAGCAGTGAGAAGATGTGCCCCAGGTAACCCACCGGTGGCTGCTGTGGCCAGGATGTGAACCAGGGGGGAAGCCTTTCCCCCTCTGCCCTGTGCTGCTGGCGGAAGGTCCCCAGCTTGCGATCATGAGTTTTGAGGTGGATTGGCCACCCCAGCCCCTGTTGGGGGGCAGACCAGTGTGCAGACCTGGGCTCTGGGGAGCAGGGACAAGCTGGCACAGGGATCAGGTCACCAGCCAGATGGCAAGGTGGCAAGTCAGCAGTCCTCGTGACCTCCTTTGTGGCTGCTCGAGGATTGTTTTTAGAAACTTCAAGTGGCTGGTGACTTCCCATGGTTGCTCTTTCCGCCCTGCAAGGTCGGGGCAAATCTAAGGCATCTCCAGGAGCGAAGGGCGGGGAGCGCAAGCTTGCGCTCATCCTAAAGTTGAGATTAGATCGTGGGTGTGACTGCTCAACCCTGATATAGCTCTGCAGCATCTGTCACCTGTCTACCTGCTCCCCTCCATTTGGTTGGCACTTCTTAGCTCGGTCCTAGGAGTGGGGCTGGATGTTCTGGTTATTTGGTAGAAAGGGGGCTTTTGGCTGGTTCTTCTCTGTGCTTTGTCATCAGCTTGCTGTGTGCCTTCTACCATGTCACTAGCCCTCTCTGGTCAGTAACATCCATTTTGTCTGTCTTCCTGACAGACTCTGAAGTCTCAAGTGATTAGGGCCAGAGGAGTTTGCCAGGCATGAAAGGTGCCTGGCGAACGTGGGGTTTGGAGGGGAGGAGGGAGGTGCCAACTCCATGCTCGCCTTAGTCTGGTACAGAGGAGTCAAATGGGGCCACCCAACAAGACAGGAGCCAAATCCTATGCAGGACCTCTCACTCCCTAGTGACCCATACACCTATGGGGGGGGAAGGAGTGGGGCTCTTCCGCCCACCTGCTGTGTTTGAGGGGTCCTGGCTGAGGTTTCCTTCCTCAAGTTGTTGGCGCACTAGTTGGGAGACACCTGGGCTGATATCAGTAGAAACAGAAAGATGTTGACACTTCCAGGATCTGGATTCTGGGAACTGGGAAGGGCCAGGTCGTGAACCCAGGCCCCAGGCCGCAGAATCCCTGACAGGGAGGGGACACCACATGGCCCTGGGGGCCAGACCACAGCCACTCCAGAGCAGGGTAGTGGCTGTGAATCAGGGGTAGAGGTGGAAGAAGGATGTCCCTCTTGTCCCTTAAGTCTCTGGACATGCTGCCTGCCCTGAGCCCTTTAGAACAGCGGTCGCCAACCTTTCAGACCTCACGGACCACCGCGGACCACCAGTTGGCGACCGCTGCTTTAGAAGATGACACAGGGTGGATTTGAGACCAAAGCTCCAGAGGGTCACCTGGTATGTGTTTGGGCTGGAGGGGCTCCTTCCTGCTCCCAGGGCCAACTCAGGCAGTGGTGTGGTGGGAGGTCCCCTGTCCCCCCCACACAGAGAGGTCCAGTCTCACTCAGCAGCTGAGCCCTCCAGATGCTGAGAATGCCTGCCTGGCTCCCATCCTGAGTCTCTCTCTCCCCCCACCCCTTCGCTGTTTTCTTTAGCCAAGCCTCTAGCCTCCCAGGTCAGCCAGTCCTGAGAAGCTCTGCCTGGACTCCACTCTCACGGGAGGGGCGCCCAGCTGCCAGGGGGTTACCGTCCCAGCATGAGAACAATGGGGGCAGGGTCACCTCCTTTGTTTTCATTGTCCCTCCTGCGTGAGGACAGGGCTCCTGGGCCTGAGAAAGTCGGAAGCCTGAGGTTTCTGCTAGTCCCTGTGAGTGTGAGACCTGCCAGGGCCTCTGGGCTCTGCAAAGGCTGCTGAGAGATGGCCCTGGAGGGCGGGAGAGGGGAAGCCCAGAGGTAGACGGGAGGACAGCCAGGCATCCGTGTCCTGTGTGCTGAATCCAGGGGCAGGCTGGACTTGGGCCTTCCCCTAACAAGGAAGGTGATGGTTTGGGTCTAGGACAGTGGGTTTGAAGTGGGGCTGTGTCCAGTATTAGAGTGCCCTGCAGCAGGACCCCGGTATGCATGTTTCCCAGGCTCCTCCAGTGGCCTCGAGGTGCAGTCCAGGTTAAAAAGCAGTAGGGGTGACATCCCCGCGGTGTGCCTCCCATGTTTCCCCCTGCCCAATGAGGTGCCTGGGTTTCTGGGGTTGGGAGCAACAATTTATTTTCCCTTCTGTCTTCTAAAAACAGAACAGATATCCAGGTAGGAATTGGAGCAAATCTGAAAATTTAACCAAGTCCCTGTTGCAATAACCGAGGTCTGTTCTCAGTGGAGACATGGTGCCCTGTTTCCTTGCACCAGCACCTGCCCCCCCAGATCCCAGTCCTTCCCTGGGAGAGACAGGCCCGGGTGAGCTGGGCCTGCTGCTGGCGCAGGTATCAGGGTGGCACCATTGGGCCCTCGCCAGTACCCTGCTCATAAACTGGCCTGCCTCTGAGCCACACCCTGGTCACCTGGGCCTAGGCGGAGGGCGGTGAATACCACGGATGCTTTCCCTTGTCCTCAAATCCTCCCTCCCCCAGGGAGAAGGAGGGCTGAGCCCCGCCCCCACACCTGTGCCCTCCTGCCCCGGACAAAGGCAGTGGCTACACCCCACACTCGCCTGTGGATCCTGTTAGGGCCCAAGGCCAGGTCAGCCACATTATCAGCCCGAACTGGGAGCCATTGCCTCAATGGCCATGTGGTGCCAGGCCTGTTTCTGCATCTAAAAACAATCCCAGCACCCCTTCCTCACCCCCAGTTCACCTTAAGGGAAAGCTCCCGACGCTGAGTCAGTGGGAGAGTTGGAGAGTGAGGGAGTGAAGAGAATTGAGGGCTTAGCTAATGGAGTTAAACTCTCTAATTTGTCCTGGTAATGAGTTAATAGGTGCTCTCCTCTCTGCAGGGCGCTTTGATCTGCCAGCCTCCCCAGCAGATGGAGGGTGACTAGATGGGAATAACAGCTGTACCCAGAGCCCCTCAGCACTCCCCTTTCAAAACTGCAGGGTGTTGGGGGGAGCCCCAGTACTTAGGAAATGGGGTCCTGTCCCTCCACCCTCATCTTTCAAGAGCCCCTGGTGTAAAAGAATGAAAACCGTTGTATCAAACAGGCCCAAGCTGCAAGTCCTTGCCTGAAAAGTACTCTGACTGTCCTGTTCAGACCTCCCCAACCCACTCACGGGGGCCTCCGCTTGGCCCCTGCCCTGGGGGGTTTCTTTGTTAGAGACCAGGTGGACAGACAGACATGGACACACACGGGGAGCCCTGCACAGAGGCTGGGGGTGGGGGTGGCACTGGTTGCCTTGTGAAGCTGGTCAGGAAGTTGAGACAAGAGTTCAGAGACGTGTCTGCAGTCCCCAGCCTCGGCCTGTCCTGCTTGCCTGTTCAGGAACCTGGCCAGAATGTCTCTGGGTGGTAGAGACCAGGGGAGCGGGGCTTCCTGCGGGGTGAGGAGGACACCCCGGGGTGCTTCTGTTTCCTCCGCCCCAGATGCCCTCCCCCCAGGTCCCTGACTCCTAGTGCCTGGTGGCCTGGGGGGTCCTCCTCGATGCTAGAGAAGTCACCCCGTGCCCTGAGGAAGCAGGTCAGCCCGAGAAAGGACAGTTTCCACTGCCAGACAGGGAAGGTTCAGAAGAGGTGGCAGGTGCCAGGAGGCTTGGGGGCTGTGCCCTGGCCTCACCTGGGCCTGTCCTCCAAATGCAGGGAAGTAAACCCTTTGATTTATCCTTGGGGACAAGCCGTCTCCCCACTGGTCTCAGGGTTTGGTTTCCTGACAGACACGCAGTCATAACTCTGAATACAGATACATTCACTCAGGGCTGACGGCGTCTTAGGTGCTTCTCAAGTGTAGAGGAGGTGTGAATTTGGGCAGTTGGAGAAACTGAGGCTGATAGGCTGCTGTGGTGCTAGCACTGAGAGACCCCCCCCTCCCCCCACCCACCCCGATTCATACACAGGCCAGCCCACACCTCCATGAGCCTCTGCCTGGGAGAGGGTGCGGGTCTGCCTTTACAGCAGAGCCGGGCCACTCCCTTTCATGTTCCTTTTTCTAAGAGTTTGCAGAGGGGACAGGTCTCCCCTCCTGCAGGAAGGACAGTCCCTCTCAGCCCCAGGGCCCCCCGCTCTGCCCTCTTGGACGAGGGAGCTCTAGTCTGACTCCCTCACCTCCCTCTACCCCAATCCCTAGCCCCCAGGACTTTCAGCCCCCTGCCCTCTGGCCTACAGCCTGGTGACCAGCCCCAGCCCCTCCCCACTGCATCCACCCCCTGACCCTGCCACCCCTACTTCTGCCGGGGTCAGACTCTCTTCCCATCTTCTTGCTGGATAAAGGCTTCCACCTTGTTGCTGATTAAATTAGTGAAAACCCAACTGCAGCATGATGCTGGGAAGCTGAAGGAAGGACTTGAGAGGTCAGGCGAGTTCAGGCCAGAGAACATGCTCTCACTCATTCAAGTTAATCCACTCACTCATTTAACACATTTATTGAGCACCTACTATGTGCCAGGCAGTATTCTAGGCTCTGGGAATATAGTAGTGGAAAAGCAGATAACAGTCCTGCCCTTGTAGAGTTTACCTTCCAGGGTATTCTCCATTCCTGTGGCTATTTCCCTTGCCATTGCCTGGCAAGTTGTGTTCCAGAGACCTGGCTTCACTCTTTATAGCTAAACGCCCCCTTCCTTACCCCACCCCCAACCAGAGAAAGCACAGGGGTTATGAGCCAGACTGCCTGGGTTCACTACCCAGCCCCACCACTGAATAGCTGCCTGTTTCCTTGTCACTGGATAGGGGTACAGTAGCCCCCCTCTTATCTGTGGTTTTGCTTTCTGTAGTTTTACCCGCAGTGAACTGCGGTCCAAAATATTACATGGAAAGTTCCAGAAATAAACAGTTCATAAGTTTTAAGTTGCATGGCATTCTGAGTAGGGTGATAAAAATCTCTGCTCATCTCGCTCCACACACCACCACCCCCCACGCCCCCCCCACCCCGCACGACGTGAATCATTCCTTCGTCCAGCATATGCACACTGTATGAAACCCACCTGTTAGTCACTTAGTAAACATCTGTTATCAGATCCACTATCTTTCCTGCAACGTGCTTTTACTTAACAATGGCCCCAAAGCGCAAGGGTAGTGATGCTGGCCTGTCAGCTATGCCAAAGAGAGGCCATAAGTGCTTCCTTTGAGTCAAAAGTGTATGTGTAGGAAAAGCATAGTGTTTGTAGGGTTTGGTACTTTCCATGGTTTCTGGCATCCACCAGGGTCTTGGAACGTCTTCCCTTTGGATAAGGAGGATGCTGTAATGGTACCTATGTTATAGGGTGTAAAGATTTCTGTGAGCTGAATTCAAGTGCTTTCATTGATGTCATATAATAAGTGAGCACTTACCAGCTAGTATTCAAATATTAACTGTTCATAATCTACGATAAAAGAATTAATAAGGCATGCCCACCTACCTCACAAGCTGGCTGAGAGGACTAAGTGAGAGGAACCATGAAGGTTCTTTTTGGACCCCTAAACCCCATGCAGGTGGCAATTAGCGCCATCGCACCTTGGAGCCAGAGGGACCAAGTGAGCTTGGACAGAATGAATTAAGGATGACTGCAACCCAGATGGCGAAGGAAGGTTGGCTGGTGTAGACCAGGGGAAGCTAGCATCCAGGGGGATCTGAAAGGCCCCCTGCATAGCAGGAAGGAGCTCTGATCCCTACGTGACTAATGCCGACTTCTGCCTGGGAGCTGGAGGCGGGTGGGAGTAGCCCTATCGATGTCAGAGAGCCGCCACCCCCAAGCAGGCTGCCACTCTTGCTTCAGGTTCTCCCAGCCTGCCCAATGACAGGCAGGAAGGCCCAACCTCAGTGCTGGCTGCCCTGTCTGAAGGTGGGTATCTTTTCCCAACCCCTGGTTGTGCCTTCTCCGGAACTGCCCACTCGTCAGGATGAATCTCCAGGAAGAGGAGCCGTGGCAGGGCTGCACGGGAAACCCTGGGTCCCAGGGGATGAGCAGCTGCTGGGGAACCCAGATTCCATGGACAGGCGAGCCCGGGCGGGTGGGATGAGGGAGCTGTCTGCCTGAAGCCAAAGGCAAAGGCATGAAGCTGGGCTCCCAGAGGGCTGGCTGAGAGAGCGGGGCCCGCAGGAGTGGATGGACTGGTTTTAGGGCTGTTTTCTCAGCTGGTGCAAAGGGGTGGAAGTGTGCCCCGGCCACAGTGGCCACAGGAAGGGGGCCGGTGTGGGAAATGGTAGGGTGACAGCCACTTGGACCCAGACAGGCAGTGTTCTCTCCTGACTTCGCTTTGAGCATCCTGACCTTAGGCTACTTACTTAGCCTCTCTAAGCCTTGGATCCTCCATTGTAAAATGGAAAAAATGATGGTTTCTTCCTAGCAGGATTCTGTCCTCATTAAACGAGCTAAAGGCTTGTGGAGTATGTAGCATGACACTGCTGCGTAGTCAGCCCTCAATAAATCACAGCTGCACATTATGAGGGTGACAGAGGCAGCAGGGAGCTCCACTCCATCCCCAAACAAGAGCTGGGCCCGGGGAGTGTGCGGGGTCTCCCTCGCCTCTCTCCAGGGTTCTGTGGAAAATGAAAACATTGTCTTATGTGAATTTGGGAGCCAAGTTAAAGAATACTGTGAGTGAGCAGGGGCCACCTCCTCCCGCGAGGGCTGTTTCCCTAACCCTGGGGCATAGGACACTGAGTTTAATTGGATGTCTAACTGGATGTTGGCCTGGCTGCCCACACCCCTCCCGAACCCAGGCATGACCTCAGCCTGGGTCAGCCCCTCTGTTCTGGGAGCCCTCTTCCTCAGCCTGTGTGACCCTGACCATAGCCAGCACGGCATCCCAACCACAGCTGCAGGGAGCAGACACCCCGAGTTCACACTGGGACCTCTGATCCCCGAGCCTCGCTTTCCTCGCTCGTCAAGCAATGCCTGTTGGGTTAGATACACATAAGCCTTGGCGAGGGGTGTCACACAGCAGCACTAGCTTTCTGCTTCCCCCCAGCATTGAGATGGAGCCCAGCTGATTCTCAGGCCAACTGCTGAGGACTTGTGGGTAGACAGGAGACACCACTAGAGGCATTGGGGAGCCCGGGGCAGACAGCAGTGAGGGGAGGGAGGCAGGAAATGTGCCGATTAGCAACAGTGTCTAGAACTTACCCTGTTTCTGCCACTTAACCTCTTAGCCTCAGTTTCCCCACCTCACCCAGGAGGCACGAGTACTGCCACTGGATTATCTGAGGGTCAGTGGTGCTTTCAGCCCTGGGTGGGGAGTGAGGCCCTTAGAATGACCCCCGCCTGCCCCTCTCTGGGTGGCCACAAGCGATAATAGAGGTCACGTGGCTGCGGCTCCCTGATAACCCAGGCCTGGGGCTGCAGCTGTGCCCTGGGGGGCACCCTCCCCTCCCACAGGGTGAAAGCAGGAAGCCCGCTTTTCCGCCTCAAAACTGCCAAGCATAATGCCCTCTTTGGTTACTTGTTTTGCCAGCTCTTATGGTCGATGTCTCCTTAGCACTTACTATTCTTGAGTCACAGATCACCTTTGGCAAGCCATTGTTTCTCAGTGGGCTGTGTCGGCATGGGGGGGGGGGGGGCGGGAAATAGCGGGGGGGTGTCCTCTCTGGTCCCTGCTCAGTGCTAGCAGCAGCCCCATCACCACCACTTGTGCCTGACACAATGCTCCCCACAACCAGGCTCTACACGCCTGCAGAGTGTGCCACCCCCCACCCCACACCCCCCTTGAGAACTCTTGTTCCTGCCACACTTTCAACATCCCTGATGTACAGTGCTCACCATTGGTCTAAACACTTTCCATTATCAGAAGTGGACAACTGCCAAGGGCAGTCCATGCTGAGATGGCTGAAAAGCCACCCTGTTCCCTCTGGGACCTTGGCTCGTTGGCTAACATATCGTGAAGTCACCCAGAGTGGAACAGAGTGCCCCTGTGTGGCCCGACTCTGCGCGAACAGTGGCCTGTTTCCTCCCAGCCCTGAGTAGGCAATGTGCCGACGGCCTGAGATGCACTGGCTCTTCTTTCTGGTGGCCACCCTCGTGTTTGCTGGTTTGTGCTCAGCTGAAACCCAAGGACTTCTCCCTTCAGTCCTATACTCGTCTTTTCTAAACCAAAGTGTAAGATACTAAAAATTTAAAAGACAGTCATGTCTTATTTGTTTTGGCCCAGTTTTCCAGTGCAGATGATTTTGAGTCCCAAGCTATCATTGTGAAGTGTTAGTATCTTTTCCAGCCCAGCCTTGTCCCCAATTTTGCATCCTTTGACGATTCGACTGGTGAGCATTTCTGTCTTTAGTGTGCTGTTCGTGAAAATATTGACGAGGCCAGGCCTTTGGCCAGGTTGATAATGATCAGTACTTCTAGAGGTTGTTTATCCGTCTTTCAATGGACCCAAATTAATCCCAGCTCTACCCCACATTGCTCTGTCTTGTCCGCATGAATGTTTTAAACCCCTGTGTTCGGCTGCCTCCCTAAATCTAGATTCCCTGCATTCCACCCCCCCTTCAAGGCCCCGCAGCCCTTTGGGGAAGGTGATGCACTTGGCCGAGCATGGCTGGTTCTTGGTGACCCTGTGCCGGCCTCCAGTGCCACTCCTTCTCTCTGGATGCCGAGCGTTCTGCTGTCGAGAAGTCTGCAGGAGTTCAGGTTGGAGCTTCCAGAACCCATCCTTCTTGTTTGTGTGAGAACAGAGGTGGCTGGTCTCCTGAAATCTCTTCCATCCCTGAGATTCCATGGGGATGAGCAGCCGTGGTGCTGCAGTCACGTCGCTCTCTGGTCAGTGGTACAGTTCCCACCTGAAGGTGTCCTTGTTTGCTTTTTGCATCCCTGGCAATTGGCTGTGCTCCACGCTCCCCACTTTAAGATGGAGGGCTGAGTGGTTCTGCTTTCTCTGCCATCTGCTTAACGTTAGGACACAGTCTCATTTCCAGGAACCCCTTTGGATGAGCCTTCATGCTTGTTTTAGCTCTCCTGTTGGCCTGTTTATATCAAACTGTCCCAGTGCCTTCACCTGCATGTGGTCTGGCCCAGCTCTCTGAGGACCGGCCCGAGGGCAGCCTCTGCACTTGGCAGCCTGGAGAGAGGTGCGCTGGAGCCACCCTGAGGGCCAGGGCAGTGAGTGTGTGGTGTATGGCCTGTCAGATGAGCCTGTCATCATGGAAAATTCTTTATAACATCTGCAGGTCCGTTTATACGGGCTGCTGCTGCTGCTGCAGACTGCACTTCCTTCAGAACAACCTGCCCACCCCCTTTCCCCCAGACTTGACACGCTGCAGGTGGTTTCAAGCTACGGTTTCCTGTCTCTCTCCTGCTTCCACCCCTTGCTCTGTCTTCCCTCATTCTAGGCTTTATTTTTATAGGGAATATGGCTGAGTTCCTGGTATCTGGACTGGATGGGGCATCCTGAGGTTCTCTTAGGGGGCAGAACTGACCCAGATTTGGAGCAGGTCCTGGCCCTGGGAACTCCTTCTGGGGTCCAGCCCCTGCCATTGGTAGGTTGGGTGAGTGGAGGCAGAACTGAATGATGGGCTAGAGCAGTGGTCGCCAATTTCAGACCTCACGGACCACTGGTTGTTGACCGCTGGGCTGGGCTGGGCTGGGCTGGGCTGGGCTAGAGGCAGGTTCTGGTCCAGTGGAAACAGGTTTGGCAGCTACCGGTTTTCAGAGAACAGATAAGCCCTCTCCTGGGCCACTCCCTGAACTTCCCCAGGTGGCCTTTCCCCGACTGCCCAGTTTCTCGGAGCTCGGTGGGGACTTCCAGCTTGATTTTTGAGTCACCCTGATGTGTATACACCCGCTGATCTGTCCTGTCCCAGACACTGAAGTTGCTCAGCCCAGGGCTGAGATGAAGGAGTCGGGGTGGGGGGACAGGGCGGGGGGAGATAGGGTCCCAGGCACAGGGAGCAAGAGGCCTAGGAGGACCCTGCCTCTGACCTTCGCAGGTGTCCTGACAGTGGGGCTGACGGGTCTATAAGGGCCCCTCTCAGGCCAGCCCTGCAGTGGAACGTCTCTGTGGAGAGCTGGGTGGCAAAAGGGTCCTCCTGTGTCTTCTGTAAGAGACGGGACAGTCTCTCAAAGTGTGATCCCTAGACCAGCAGCATCAGCACCACCTGGGAACTTGTCAGAAATGCACATTTTTGGACCCCTTCCCAGACCTACTGGATCAGAAACTCCGGTGGGGCCCAGCCACCCAGATTGGACAAGCTGCCCGGGTGACTCTGGTGCGTGTGAGTTTGAGCAGCACTGGCTCAGTGAGAGGATGGACTTGGGAGCCAGACTGCCTGGGTTCATACATATGGCTCCCTACTGACGAGGGCTGGACTTAACGGTTTTTTTGACTTTATGATGGTGTGAAAGTGATGCATTCTGTAGAAACTGTACTTCGAATTTTGAATTTTGAGCTTTTTCCAGGCCAGTGATATTTGGTAGAATGCCCTCGTGGTGCTGGGCAGCGGCAGTGAGCCCGGGCTCCTAGTCAGCCCCGCGAATCAACAACCCACTCTCCACCCTGCACCGTGTTGCCAGTGTTTTCTGGATTCTGTGTTCTGAGCATGTTTATGGTGGGCTAGGGCTAGGCTAAGGTGTGATGTTTGGTAGGTTAGGTGCATTAAATGCATCATCAGGCCTTTATTGGGATGTAACCCCATCGTAAGTCGAGGAGCAACTGTACTTGACAGCTGTGTGACCCACTTAATCTCCCTGATCCTCTATACAATGTTTCGTTATCCATAAAATGGAGACAGTAATGCCACTTGTTACTGTGATGATGAATGAACGCTTATAAGGAATTGAACAGAGTGCTGCCACTTGAACAGCGTTTGTCTGGCCTCCTTTGACCTTCGTTGTCTCTCTCTTTAGGTCGTATCTGATGCTGCAGGTGAGGGTGTGGCCATCACGGGGAACCAGACCTTCAACAACTGGAACTGGCCCAATGCAATGATTTTTGCAGCCACTGTTATCACTACCATCGGTAAGTGTTCTGGGACCCTCAGGGTGATGCCCAGCTCCACAGAGCCTCACGGGAACATAGTTCTGGTCAAGGTAAACTTGGGCCATTCGCAGCCTGGCCTTTTCACACTTGTCCTGGGGGTTTAGTGAGTCCTTGGTGACTGGCCATATCCGGGAGACTGTGTACGGTGTCCTGACCTGGGCTCTTGGAGCAGAAAGACACAGATGGCCTCAGAGCCGTGCAGGAGGCTGAGCAGGTAGCCCACTATACACGCCCAGCCAGTGCTCGCTCGCCAAGCCGGGGGTCTGTTCTGGTTATGAGCCGGTGGCCACTCCAGAAGTTAGTAACTAAACACAGAGCATCTTATCTTCTGCCATTCTGCGGGCCAACTGGTTTCCACTGGCCGGCTCTTGCTTGCAGCCTCACAGGCAATGGCTGGCGCCGGAGTTGTCTGCACACCTGGCCGGCGGACATTCGCCATATCTCCCGTCACTGTTCGATAGAGGTTGCTGGCTGTTGCTGGGGGACCCCACTGGGGATGAAGGCACGATGGTGTTGTCATCTCAGTGTGGGTTCCAGAAGGGAACATACCAAAACGAGCATTTCAAGGGATCAAGCGGCAGGCTTCTTAGACCTACCGATGTCGCTGGTCAAGCAGGTCACTGAAGCCCAGATTCAGAGGGAGGGGGTTAGACGCCACCTCGACGCGAGCAGCAGGTTGCGTAAAAGGGCAGGAATGAAGAATGTCTGTCTTTGGAGACCCAATTGCCGCAGTGCCTCTGGGGTCGCTACCCAGAGAGGGTTTCTTTTTCTGGTTTGCACATGACTGTCATTCAGACCAGGAGAAGGCTCGCTGATGGTGGAGACTCTTGTCTGCCTTCAAGGAGCTCCCAGTCTGATGGCACAGCCCATGCCCTCGTTGTGCTGTAAATGGACATGGTCGTAGTGTGATCAAGGGAAATGCCATTTCCCAAGTATTGATATTAGATCCAGAGCAAGTGATCTTAGAGAACAAGTCTCCCTCATGATGTGTGTGTGTGTGTGTGTGTGTGTGTGTGTGTGTGTGTGTGTGTGAGTGAGAGAGAGAGAGAGAGAGAGAGAGAGAGAGAGAGAGAGAGAAAGAGAGGGGTGGGGGGAGATGGAGGCGGGCCACTCTGAGCCTGGGCCTGTTACCCCTACGATGGCTCTGTTCTTAGCTTCACTTCTCTTTTTCCTCAGGTTATGGCAACGTGGCCCCCAAGACCCCTGCGGGGCGTCTCTTCTGTGTCTTCTATGGTCTCTTTGGGGTGCCGCTCTGCCTGACATGGATCAATGCCCTGGGCAAGTTCTTCGGGGGACGTGCAAAGCGGCTGGGCCAGTTCCTCACCAAGAGAGGAATGAGCCTGGTATGTCCCCAACCCCCAGGTGCTGGGCAGAGAGGGGGGGACTCTGGCAGGAGATGGGAGGGTGGCAAGGATCCAAGAATTGGACAGAGGTGTTAGATGGCAAGGGGGCAGTTTCGGAGCCCCTGCCCTTCTGGGTCGGGCTGGAACATTGCCCCTCCCCTCCTTCCCCGACTGGTAAGCCTCCTCCTAGGTGTGCTGCCCCACTGGCCTCCCCTGTGGCCGCCTCCCCGGCCCTCTGGGTGTCCCTGCTGGGTCGCCATCGTTGTCTGACTTGGTCTCCCTGTCCCCCCACCAGCGGAAGGCACAGATCACATGCACGGCCATCTTCATTGTGTGGGGAGTGCTGGTTCACCTGGTGATCCCGCCCTTTGTGTTCATGGTGACCGAGGAGTGGAACTACATTCAGGGCCTCTACTACTCCTTCATCACCATCTCTACCATCGGCTTCGGCGACTTCGTGGCTGGTGAGTCCTGCCCCACCCACGCCTGCCTCTGCTTCTGCTTCCCCTCCGTCTCTCTCTGCTTCTCTCTCTGCTTCTCCAATCTCCATTCAGGTGACCTTCATGGTAGCCCCAGTGGGCTTTTGTGTCCAGGCCACTTCCTCCACCCAGTGGGGTCCAGCCCCACCGGCCAGTTGCAAGAGGCAAGCAAGGCTCAGAGTCATTGCAGGAGACGCCCGCTTCCCTTTCCTGGGACGAGGCTCCCACCTCTCCGCTCTCCCCGTTTAGCATCTGATCTTTTCCTAGCAGGTTGGGTGCTGGGAAAGGCATGTGCGTGTCCATCTCCCGAGCGTAGGGGGCATGAGGTAGGGGTGGGCCTTCCACCTGCAGGGTCTGTGCCTATTGCCCAGGGCCCCTCGCTGTCACAGCTGCCATCCATCATAGGAGCTGAGGGAGCGGTCCCAGGGGCTTGGCTCAGAGGCCTGAAACTTGCTCTCGCCACAGGCAGCTTAAACACAAGAGAGGCTTTCTCCCAAGCTGCTGGGGCCCAGGCACTCCTCCCGCCCCTTCCTACCTAATTGGGGCGGGAGATAAAGTTCTTTGGCCCCTTTGTCTGGCCACTCGGTCACTCCAGTACTTGTGCCTGCGGCCTGCACAGCATCCTGGTTCTTAATCTTCTTGACACCACGTTTGTTCCCCCAATGCCTGCTGCCCTGCCCAGTTGACCTCGGCCTCTGCTCCAGGGGCAGGGGCAGGTCACCACCCTTCTGCCCCATTATAAGTGGAGACTCGGAATGTTGGCAGGGGGTGACTGAGTGGGGGAGGAGCAGGAAAGAGAGGCCTGGCCACTCCTCTGACCTGGCAGAGCTGGGCCTGCTTTTTCGGGAGATAAATTTAGACAAAGGTACAGTCCTGCCACGTGCAGCCACTGGGGCCCGGCAGAGGCGCAGGTGGTTAGCCCTCGGCCCAACCATCAGCCTCATTTCCATTAAACTTGTCAGAGCTGCCTCACTTAATTCCTATCCTAGTTTTAACTGAACTGTAACAAATACACCAAAAAAGTACACCGAACAGGTAGGTGTAGGGGTGACTAACTGAAAGGCAAACATTCTGGACTGCCTCTGCCCTGTGCTGGCTCCAGCACCAGCCTCCCCAAGTCCCTCTCCCTCGAGCCGCCCTTGCCCAGCAAACCACTCTCCTGATGGCTGGCAGTGGAGGAAACTCCAGGCAGGCAGGGGGCTGAGAAAAGCCCATGAGTGCCTGGGGCAGGCCAGCATCTAGCACAGGCCCTCCTTCCTTTCTCAGAGGCTGGGGCCTTAGAGAGGTCCCTGGACCCCACGGACCCTCTCCTGATTCTCTGGGCTCCCTGTTCTCTCCTCAGGTGTGAACCCCAGCGCCAACTACCACGCCCTGTACCGCTACTTCGTGGAGCTCTGGATCTACCTGGGGCTGGCCTGGCTGTCCCTCTTTGTCAACTGGAAGGTGAGCATGTTTGTGGAGGTTCACAAAGCCATTAAGAAGCGGCGGCGGCGCCGGAAGGAGTCCTTCGAGAGCTCCCCGCACTCCAAAAAGGCTCTGCAGATGGTGGGGGGCACCGCCTCCAAGGACGTCAACATCTTCAGCTTCCTGTCCAAAAAGGAGGAGACCTACAATGACCTCATCAAGCAGATTGGGAAGAAGGCGATGAAGACGAGCGGAGGTGGGGAGAGGGGCCCAGGGACGGGGTCTGGAACTGGACCTGGACCAGGACCAGGACTGGGACCAGGCCTGGGGCCTCAGGGGGATGGGCTGCCAGGCGTCCCCGCCTCCCTGGCCCCCCTGGTGTTCTACTCCAAGAACCGGGTGCCCAGCTTAGAAGAGGTGTCTCAGACGCTAAGGAGCAAAGGTCATGTGTCGCGGGCCCCCAGTGAGGAAGCTGGGGCCGGGCCCCCCGAAGGCAGCTCCCCCACCTCCGAGGTGTTCATTAACCAGCTGGACCGCATCAGCGAGGAGGGCGAGCCGTGGGACGCCCAGGACTACCACCCGCTCATCTTCCAGAACCCCAACATCACCTTGGTGAACGAGGAGACCAGCCTCTTGGACGAGGAGACGTCCAAGTCCTCGCTGGAGGACAACCTGGCCAGCGAGGAGAGGCCCCAGGAAGAGGCGGAGGCCCAGGCGCCCCTGACCTTGGGTGAGTTCCCCTCCTCAGACGAGTCCACCTTCACCAGCACCGAGTCGGAGTTCTCTGTGCCTTACGAACAGCTTATGAACGAGTACAACAAGGCCGACTGCCCCAGGGGCACGTGAGGGGGGGCCGGCCCCCCACTCCACCTTTGATGGCTTCCATTACCTTCATCCTAGGCCTTCCTGCTGTGCCTGGGACCCCTGGAACTGGGAGTGGGGGGCCAGGGGCCTTTCTCGCCTTCCTTCCCCTCCAGCTAGCTGCTACCTGCCAAGCGTGGCGCCCAGGACAGGGCCTCCGTTCGGCCGAGCGGCACCCTGGCTGGCAGTGGGAGGCATCTGTCCTGAGCACACCTGGTTTATTCGATGGTTCACAGGCACATGTGGGCTGGCAGGACTGACCCCAGGAGGCCTGCTCTGTGTGGGTCTTCACCCATCATGCGGTTGAGAATGTCACACGGTTCTCTTAGGGCGGGCCGAGGCCACTTGAGTTTAGCAGTATTAATGAGCTTCTGTGTGCTTAGCACTGACCTGGCATTTCGGAGAGAGGGTGGGCCCTGCCTTTGCAGGAGGTATAGCTGAGGGGCGGGGGCTGGGCACATCAGGCCTCTGCAGGAGCAGGGCCCTGCCTGGGGGGAGAATTTAGGGCCTCCCCCTCCCCCTGTCTGCCTGTCTGGCCCCTCTGCAAACTGTGGGGCAGAGACTGCCTCAGGGAGGGAGCAGAGAGCGAAGAGATCAACACTCCTGATGTGGGAGCCAGTCCCATGCGGGCTGAGGTCCTAGATCTTGATGATTCACTGGGGACTGTGCCCAGCTCGGAGACCAGTCCCTGTCTCAGACGGCAGATGCGGGCTTTCTGCCTCCAGGAAGTGGTGGGAGGAAGAGAAGGGGCAGGCCACGGCCACTCCATTGCGGCTGGGCTCCTGGAGCTGGTGACCAGGAAGCTGCAGGAGCCAGCTCAGCTCTGCCCCCCTCCCATATCCCTGTGCCCAGAACAAGGACCTCGCTGCTCCCCAGGTTGCTCTTGGCTCACCAGTGGGAATGGCCAAATATGTGAATCAAGCTCCTCCCTCCAGCATGCGTGTGTGTGTGTATGTGTGTGTGTGTGTGTGTGTGTGTGTGTGTGTGTGTGTGTGTATGTGTGTGAAGGATGTGATGGGGGAGCTAAAGATAATGTGAAACCATGCAGACTGTTTCTGGTGGCGCTGGCAGGGTTCCTAGGTTCTCCTTGATGGACACTCTGGGGCCAGCCCACTGCCCTGCATGGTTTGCTATTTTTTAAATAAACTGCTGTTTTTATATACCTGGCATCTGTCGTTGGTATTAGAGCCAAAGGAGATAGAAGGAGAAAGAGCAGGGTCCCAAGGATTGGGATGTTCAGTGTCCACCCTCCAAGCCCCTAACTCAATTGGGCCTTCCTTGGTGACCTCAGCCAAGGTCATGAGTCTCCACAGAGTAGGGGGGAGAGGGCACTGATCAGCAGGTGAGCAGAGCTGGGGAGGACACCCATCACAGCTGATGATGCCTGGCAGGCGGTGAATGATCACACTTGACCCCAACACCCTCTCTGCCTCTCAGCCCCTTCTCCAATACTGTAGGACCACACAGGGCCAGAACCCAACATGTGAAGACAGCAATGTACACGTGTGTCCACACTGCCTCTCATCCTGTAGCTGAGGGATGTGCTGGCTGGTCAGTGGGGTGAGAAAGAGCGCCCTGTTTTTCTGTGAAATGTTTTTAATATGTCTTCGTTTCCTCACCCCACCTTGCTGGGGTGTCACTGGCTGACCTGGAATCACACACACTGTATGTACATACCAGCAATGATGTCAGGTGTAATTTATTTTAACATTTTTACAATAAAACATGAGATGGGACGGTCCAGTCTGGTTTGTGCTGTGGTGGGGGAGGGGCATAGGGTATGGGGGGCAAGGTGGCGGGGTCAGTCTGGGAAGATGGGGAAGGGCTGAGGACAGCCGCAGGATCACAAGGACACTTGGGGTAGTCTGGAGGGAGAAAAGGTAAAAGGTAGGCAATGGGGAAGGACAGGCTACCTAAGATGAGGTGGGCAGAGCACACCCTTGGAGGAGGTGACAGCTGGCAGGTCTGAATGGGGACAGGGAAGGGCTCCAAGAATAGGATGGAGCCGGGAACAGGGAGCCGGGGGTGATGAGACAGTCTGCCCAACAGTGTTCTACAGGCTCTGACTCAGTCTTATGTGTGCGAACTCATTTGATCTTGCAACAGCTCGAGAGGTGGGTGTTGCATCCCCATTTTACAGGCGAGGAAGCAGGCCCCAAGAGGTGCTTGTGCAAGATCTGGACAGGTGGGGAGCCTGGGTTCAAACCCACACAGCCGGCTCGGGTCACTGAGGTCGACACCGTCTGGACAATTCTGGGGCTTTCTTCCCAACACCACACAGCACAGCTACAATTTTGAGTCTGTTGGAAAAAAAATGAAAAGTTTTGTGATTTCAGGAGTGAATCACATTTTTCATGAGGTTATAGATGTGTTTTCAAAGGATCTTTGTTTAAAATACCAACCACTTCTTAACTACTTGATACCATCCTTCCCTCTGCCCAAATACATCTCTCTCTCTCTCTCTCTCTCTCTCTCTCTCTCTCTCTCTCTCTCTCTCTGTCTCTCTCTCTCTCACGGTTCTTTGTATCTCCACTGCACTAAGCACTACCTTTCTTTTGCACTTGACCATTTCACCAAGTCCTTTGACAAATACAGCTCTGTCTGTACTTCCCTGTGGCTCAGGTTACTCAGCCACAGTCGCAGTTAAGGAAGTGACTACTGGGGCACAGCTTCACAGAATTGTGCTCATGGATGATAAGACACAAATGGGGTGTTGGGGTGGAGGTGTGGTCTTGCCACTGTGGCTAAGATTAGATGGGAGCTTTCCGAGCAAAAGGTCTGAAAATAGGGAGCAACAGCAACTGGAGTACAGGGTGTGGTCTGGGAGGCACCCCAAGTTCCTGAGGGGTCAAGAGCATAGGAGGGGTACCTTGCAGGAGTCATGGTCATGTCACAGAGCTGTCAGGGATGGAAGGTGGTTTGGGAGTCAAGGGAGAGGACCCTGGCAGGTAACTCCCTCTACTGCCTCCAGATTCATAACCCAGGTCAGTGGGATCAGAATAAGACCTACAGGCTCATGGGGTACATTGTTCAACCCTAGAGGTCCATGGGGCTCTGAGACAGACACCCCCACTCCAGCAGGCCAGCTCCCAGCAGCCTCCTGGCCTCTGGCCCTCCTTGCTACATCCCAGCAGCCTCCCTGCCTTCATAGTGAACTGACACCCTGCTCTCCACAGTCATCACCCCATTCATTTCTTCAACTAATGTTCACTGAGCACCTACTGTGTACCAGGATCTGTTCTGGATACTTGGAAAACAAAGGTGTAAAATGGACAAAAACCCCTGCACTCGTGGAGCTTCTGATCTGGTTCCCTTTGCTCTCGCTTCTGGCCATTTTTCATGGTTTGTGCTTGGTATTTATATCCTGTCCATATTTCTCAAGGATCTTTCCATCTTATCTCTTCTATTTTTATTTTAATCCTCACAACAGGTGTTATTGCTAAAGGCCCAGTGCACAAAATCATGCGGGTAGGGTCCCTAGGCCTAGCCTGCGATCAGGACCATCTTCTGCCTGTTCGCCAGTCCCTAGGCTGAACGCGCCTCCACTGCCGGGGCGGGTAGGTTGCAGGTGCACCCCGCAGCTTCTGTCAGCGCCTCAAGTCCCAGCAGCAGTGGTGGCGCCTGTGTGAGTGGCCCAGAGCGGGCAGTGCATTCCGTCAGGGGCCGGCCCGGCGCACATGCATGGAGGTGAAGTAGCCGGCCTCTGAGCAGCTGGGGATACCAATGGTCTGACAGCCAGCCCAGTCCTCCCGCCACCCATCCCAGTTCCCCAGTTCACCATCATTGATCCATTGGAGCCTGCAGGCAGGGGGAGGGACCAAGAGGTCAGCCAGTCCCCAGTCCTACCCCATCCCTACCCACCCGCTTCCCTGTGGTTCCTGGTTCACCTGTAGGTGCAGGTGGGGAAGTGGAGGAGTAGGGGAGGTGGGGGGAAGGGAGGGACCGAGAAGTGGTCAATGCACCTCATGACGCCTGGTAGAGCTGTGTCGTTATGCTTATGGTCCCTGGCCTTTTATTATACAGGATTATTGCAAATTCAAACTATTAAGCAGCAGCAAAACAGCTTTCCTGACTTGCATTACCATTCCTCATGCTGCCTTCCAGAAATTCCTAATCTGAGGGGGCAGACACCCTCAAAAAACCACAGTCTGATGGAGGAGACAGTTCCCACGAGTCTGCAGGCTGAGGGGCGGGGGGGTGTGCAGAGCACAGAAACAGAAGCACAAGCTGTGTCCAGCTGGGCCTCCGCCTTCCCTGTAGTCCTGGAGGAGTCACTTCGCTCCATGCCAGGACTAATGAAGAGAAACCAGGCTGTCTGGGTTTCACCCCCTGACTGGTGAGGGCCAGTGCTGACCATCCTCAGCCCGACTGGGGGAAGCATTCCGGAGTTGGGGGCAGTGAGAGGGCAGGAGGAGGAGGAGGCAGAGCTTTGCCGCTGTCGGCCCCTGAAGTGTGGGGCTCAGCCCTGCCAATCAGCTCTCCACCCCTAAAATAATCAATCCCCAGTTTCCAAATTCATACACAACTGGTCCAGGAACCAGATGCCAGTTTGTGAATTGCCAGGATGTGTTTGTGTAACAGTGAGAGTGCCTTCTCAACTCCCTGTCCCTTCTCCATCACGGCCACCATCCAGGCCACTGTGGCCCCTCACCTGGATCCCCACACAACACAGGGCCTAACATTTAACAGGGGTGCCACAGGTGTTTGTTGAATGAATGAATGAGCCCCATTAGCTAGGCTCCCTTCCACCTGGCCATCGCTACAACCAGCGGCATGTATCCTAAACTCGAAACTGACCCCTTTCCTGCTTCAGACTCCCCAGGGGCTCCCATTGCTCTTCCCGACCCACCTCTCTCCAGCCTCATCTTCCGCCCTCCTCCACCTCTTTCTGGCCACAGTGAAGTTTCTCAAATCAGCTACGCCTCCCCAAGGCCACGCAGTTTCTCCTCTGCCAGGGATATGCCCTCCCGTCTCCTGGCTAAGCCCTGAGACCTGTTGGGGTTCAAGGTGGACATCAGCTCCTCTGGGAAGAGTTCTACAATTACCTGCCTCCAAATTCTGGAGCCGATGACCCTCCCCCAGCCCAGAGCACCTCCCACAGGGAGACTGCTGCTCTGTGCCATTTCCTGCTCCTGTCTCGAGGCCTCCCTCACACCCCGCCCTCCTGGGAACCCAGAGAGAGAGGGACGTGGCTGGCTCACCTTTGGATCCTCACCTCTGGGCCTGGCATGGAGGAAGGCTCAGCTGTTCCGTGTTTATCGAATGGAGGTGAATGAACCTGAGGCCTGAGCTCTCGTTGGTAATTCAGTCCCTCTCTTCCCGGGGCAGAGGCCCAATCCACAGGGCTTGTTCCAGGAGGGCAAGTTCCAGCAAAGCCGGGTGGATGATCTTATGGGGCCTTGTCGCAGGCTGCAGTGGCTTGATGAGTCACCTGATTTCGCTAAGTCACCTGAATGTGGTGGGCAGGACAGGGACACAGCACACCTTATTTCTCCACACTCCAGAAAGTACCTCTGACACACCCCTTTTGTGTTTCCCCACACCTCTCTGTCCTCACCTCTCACCAGCCCCGTGGCCCCCAGTCTCCATGCTTCCCTCCGGGTACCTATGCTCAAAGTGGCCACTCACCTCAACTCCCAAGGGCCAGCTTACAAAGCCCTTTAACATCCATTCCCAGATTACTCCACAGCCCAGGGAGCCAGGGGCAATATTTTACAGCCCTGTTAAAGGGCTTTAAATATATATATATATATAATTATTAATATTTCAGAGATGAAGGGAGGGAGAGAGAGATAGAAACATCAACAATGAGGGGGAATCATTGATCAGCTGCCTCCTGCACGCCCCACACTAGGGATCGAGCCCGCAACCCACCCAGGCAGGTGCCCTGACCAGGAATTGAATCGTGATCTTGGGTCATGGGTCGACGATGCTCTACCACTGAGCCTTGCTGGCGGGGCAGGGGCCTTTTTCAAACAAAGAAACTGGGTGTCTTGGTTGGTTTCTCAGGAGAGGAAGGCCTGAGGCCAGAACTGGGGGTATTTGGAGGAGGCAGCAGAAGGGGAGAGAGAGAGAAAGATGGGCAAAGACCAGCAGGCAGTTAAGGGGCATGGTTGAGCTAGTCTACTGTGGGCATCTGGGCCCAGTCCTGCTGGTGGTCCCCTAAAGTACCTGCCGCTATAGGACAGACTGTCCCTCTGAGGGACAGGACTCTGCATTTACCCACCAGTTCCCACCTCACTGGTTAGGAACAGCCCCAGGGGCACAATTCCCTCCTTCCTCTCCCCCCCACCCTGTCCCACCCCTGGGCAACCTGTGACAGACCCTGGAGTCAATGACCACGACAGTATTTCCCATCCCACATTCTGGTCGACAGAGTGACCTGTCAGTCCCTCAGCTAGCGATGGAGTCTGTTCCCCTGTGTGGGACTCTCTGGGGCAACAGAATAATGTGCAAGTGGCCTCTGTGCTCCCCGCAGCCGTGCGTCACGAAGGCCAGGCGGCTTCTGCGTTCCTGCTCTCAGAGCAGCCAGCCACATGTAGGAAACCCTTGCTGTGAAGAAGCAAACCAGCCCCGTGCAGGAGCCACGGGAGAGAGGACATGCAGCCAGGGTGCCATCCGGGACGCCGGGCCCACCCTGGCCACGGTGAGCGGGCCCAGCCGACCCCATGCTGCAGTCAGGCTTGGTGTCCTTCTAAGCCTCTACATTCCGTGCTGTTTTGTTAAGCAGCGAAAGAGAATAGAGCACTGGCTGGGCTTGCCCTGAGCTCAGCAACCTTCTGCCGGGTTTTGGAGGAAGCTCTGAGGTGGACCAGCGGAGAGGCACCGAGGCACTCTAGCTGCAGCCGCCAGCACCCCTGCAGCGTGGGACTGTCCACGTGGCCACACTGATGTCAGAAGAGGACCGAGGGATCGCACACGGGTGCAAACAACATTCACTGCCCTGACACTAAAACCCTCTGAAGAGACAGAATTGAGACCAAATGCCATCAGGTCTTCTAACTCCTTCCACAAGATCCAAGTTTTTCACCTTCAAGACATCAAAATCCCTTAGACTCTGGGATCTCGAGTCCTCTGCTGTTTACAGTGCTGAAGGCCTGGGGCGTGCTGCCATCTAGCTACATGCCTGCATAGCCACTCCTGTCACTGACCAGGACACACTATGCCCATGATCTCATTTAATCCCCCCACACTGAGGTCAGGGTCATGATCCCCATCGGGAAGCTGAGGCTCAGAGGGGTCATGTAACTTGCCCAAAGTCACACAGTGAGAAGCGGAGCCTGGGTTCTAACCGAGAACCCAGAGCCTGTACTAGCCTGTGCTATGAGCTACCATATGAGCCTGTGCTATGGAACAGAAAGAGCTGGTGCACCCGCAGCAGCAGTGCACATGAGACCTGCAGTGAAGAAACACTGGCTATTTCATTAACAATGGCACAGCCCAGGAGAAAGGGAAGCTAGCACTCAGAAGCCCGACCTCCCTGAAGGGGAGGAGGCTGCAGTTCTGTAGGGCAAAGTCAAAACACTGTGACTTGGGGTGGTGCTGGGAGCTGACTGGTCAGAGGTGAGGTGAGGTCTGGAGGACAGTTCTGAGGTCTCTTTGGGTCTCTTGGTCTGGACTCATGGGAAAGTAGCCAGGAGGGCATTCAACCTTAGGGCTCAGGAACTGAAACATAACTTAGGCAAGATGTTATCTTTTGCCTTGCTGCTGTGGTTGAGTGGATTGAGGGTCAGTCCATGGACCAAGAGATCCTGGGTTCGATTCCCAGCCAGGGCACATGCCCGGGTTGCAGGCTCAATCCCCAATAGGGGCGTGCAGGAGGCAGCTGATTGATGTTCCTCTCTCTCATTGATGTTTCTCCCTCTCTCTTTATCTAAAAATCAATAAAAACATATTTAAAAAGATGTTCTCTTTATCCTGCGGGTGCACAAGCTCTTTCTGTTCAATAGCACAGGCTTGTATGGCAGCTCATGGTACAGGCTAGTACAGGGTCACAATGGTCCTGACATTGTGACCATTACTCAGGTCTGGGCTACTGTCTTCAGCTGCCTCGGGGATTGCTAATTGTCCTGGGGAAAGGCTAGGTCTCTGAGGGGTATACATATTTATATAGACAGATGCTTTCTAGAGCTTGGATTTCAAGCTAAATTTAATCAAAGTCTTAAGGACCCTGGGTTTCACCTGCCAGAGCGAGGCTCTCCTGCTCAAGGGCGCAGGCACCACTTGAGCTTTCTGGATGACTTGGGGCACGTTCCAGCCACTCCTCATCAGGAAGACCAGTGAGGTGAACCCATCGCCGGATCCCAGCCCTGCGGTGACTACCCACGAATCAGCAGGGGATTCCTGGGCTCCACCTCCGAAATTCTGATTCAACAGGTCTGGAGCAAAACCCAGAAACACCCAGGGGAATACCTGGCTAGGGATCTCGGAACTCAGGTCCCTCTGTGTTTCTGGCATCCCCTGCCAATCCCTCCCCGTGTTTACCTCCAGTTACGGTAAACTTCCTCCTTGTTTGTTCATTCCTTCACCTGACCCCTGGCCAGCGGAGCTGCTCTGTGTGGTGCTGATGTCACATCTTATTCAGTGCAAATGGCCTGTATTTGAGGAGTGTCTCTTAGGTTGCCCAGAACACCTGATGTTGGTGACAGAGGAGGAAGAAACATGAAGGACAATCACCAACGAGGCAGTCAGGCCTTCACCTCTTTCTCTCTACCCACCGGATTCCCACCCTCAGCAGTTCACTCCAGCGGGATGGTTCTGACCCATGGTTTGGAGCCCGTTCGGACCAGCTCAAGAGAGCCAATAATTAAAGTTTCAGAAATTGTACAAGCTGGTTGCATTAAAAATTAAATCATATAAACATACAATTAAATTGCATTAAGCACAAAGGTGGTAAATACTCAAAACTCATCATCTCCTAATTACTCTATATGTTACTGTTTCCCACGCTTTTGAGGTCGTTGTACCTACTCTAGGCGTACGGTGGAAATATTACACAATGGAATGCTGCTATTGCATTTCTCCCCCTAACTTCACATTCGGGGACATGTTGGTAGCTTAACATCAGCCATGATGGCAGCATTTACACCACAGCAATGGTGAGCCACCACGAGTTAGGCTTCTCTCGTCCCCAGAGAGCCAGATGCTAACCATGGGCCAGAACATCACTGCACTGACCTTCTTCCAGACTGGCTGGGGGGCCTGAGTGGGTGAGGGCAGTGAGGTTTGCCCACCTTGGAAAGGAGACACAGTGTCTGGGTTCAGGGGGAACTTAGTTCATGAAGTTTTTACTTGCAAGCTCTCTTGAGCCCCTCAGACCAGTGTTGACTTGGGGTGAGGATTCAAGGCCCATGGGAGCTTACTGTGAGGGGATAAGTGTGCCGGTTACACAGGTACCTGCCCACGTGTGTCCATGGAAGCTCTTGCGTCGTTCTCCCAAGTGGAGGCAGAGGGAGACTGCAGGCTTGTGTAGAAGGCATTTCTGCCTTCAGCTGGAGTTCTCGGACAAACTCAAAGCCTCGCCCACTCTGCCCAACTGCACTGTGGCTTCAGCTAGGCCCCCACCCCCTGAGTGGTCTTACAACCAAAGTGGAGACCTCTTGGCAAACACAGTCTGGCAACTGGATTAGGGTGACTGGGTGGGTTGGGAATCCAGACTAAGGCTGCAAGGATCAAATTTCTGAGCAAAATACCTGCTGATACACAGGCTCCTATGCCTGACGTGAGCCAACACCAGAGGGAGTCTAAGGCCTTCCAGAATTTCCCCACCCCCAGTGCAGGGGAGGAGGCGACTCCACACGAGATGTCCATGGCCCAAGCCAGCAGTGATGCTGGAGCGGTCCAGTGTCCCTCAGCCCCACCCCAGCATCCTCCCCGAAGCTGTCTGCAGTGAGTCAGCCACAGTAGGCGCCCCACCCCCCTCCAGGGCAGGCATTGTTCTGAAGACCACCAGGATGCTCTGGGCTCGAGAGCCGCTGGTCATGCTGACCTCTAGCAAACACAACTTTATTGACCACTTGCCTGTGACAGGCTCTGTGCTGGGTGCATTACAAGGGCAAAGTGTTTCTCTTTGTTCATTTTCTTCCACTCTCATCCTCTATGTGTATGTTCGAAGCAGGAGGTGGAAGGAGAGGTCGCGTAGGGTTGGCCCTGGGGATCCTTAATGACCTACACAGAACTGCAGTGTTAGTCCAGGTTCTCCAAGAAGCAGATGCCATGGCTGGATTCAGCCAGAAAAGATTGTATTAGGGGAAGCAGCTGGGAGAGGCTGAGAGCACCATCTGACCACCGATCCTGGGTGATGGGGCAGATAGGTGTGTGTGTGTGTGTGTGGATGTGAGCAGCATTAGGCCAGAGAGAGGGAGAGGGACTGAGGGAAACAGAGGCTCAGAAAGACACAGACTGAGAGAAAGAGAAGAATAAACACCGGAGAAGTCACCTTTCTGGCCCCAGGCCGCTCTCTGCAAGGAGATGCTGGTTTCATCTCTGGATTTCCTTGAGGTAACCTGCTGAATCCTGGCCACAAACTCGACTTTCCTTGAGCTAAAGTGGTTCCTAATTCTTACCATGGAAAGAGCCCTCATAGTAGCATCCCCAATTCTCAACCCCAAGACATTAGTTAATGAAGAGTCATTTCTTTGTGCCCCTCGACTGGGTGACCAGGTGCTACACTGACTTAGAAAGACCTTCTTAACATCCCCCACCCCCACCCCGAACCCCACCCCCACCCCCACCACAGTCTCTTTGCAGCAAGGGTTCAGGAATCTGGAGAAGGGCTGTGCATAAATGAATAGAGACTAGACAAGAAATATAAATTTGGAAGGCATGGGGGAAAGCCAAGTAAAACTTAGCTCTAGTGACTAAGCTCCCTGAATGTCCGGACCCAGGGCATTTTATTCACACATTTTGCCCTTTAGCAAAGCAGATATACATATCAAAGGTAAGGTTTGGTAAACAATAAAGGACCATCAGGTTAGGGGAATTGCCCTCAGCTGTTTGGCAACAGGTAACAATATGCAGATCTTCGGTCCTGCTGAAGCTGTCCATCAGCCTTCTGATAAACTTCTTGCATAATTATGACCTGCTGGAATTTGCCTCCAGCACCCCTCAAAGTTTGCTCTGCTCTTCTCTTCTCTACCTGGCATGCAACTTCCCATTAGTGGCAGCTGGCTTGTTCTCCAGATGGTTCATGGGTGTCTGCCCCATCTCCCCAGTGAGCAGGTAGGGTACGACTGTGCTTGGGCTGCCTCAAATTCCGGCTCAGCCCTCTCACAGCTAAAAACCTTGGCAAGTCACTTAGCCTGTCTCTTCATAGGAAAAGTGAGGACCATACGTACCTGAAAGGTTAGCATGTCAGGTGCACAGTGTTACTCCATGTAACTAACTGTTCCTAGGAATAACGGGTACATTATTGTCATTCTTTTCATGCTAGGAAACACTGAGCAATGACTCACTGAAAATAACCGCCATCCAGTCACAGTTCCAAGGATGTGAACTGTGACTGGATGGCGGTTATTTTCCATGACAGCTGTCAGACTGACAATTTAGGGCCCTCCCTCTACTGCCCCCCTCGGGAAGACATTAGGTAGCAACATACCTGGGATTTACCTGAGATTAGGCCAGTTCTTTACATTCACTGGTGCTTTCCAGTCCTTTGTCTCCCTTAATCCTCCCAACCACCTAGTGAAAGGAGAAAGATGGTTCCTGTTTCCGTGTGACAATCTGGCGGGCTGACTAACTTGCCAGGTTCATGGGAGGATTCCATGCCAACTTCAGATCCCCAAGATCTCATACCACTTCCGGGCCTCACGGGAGCCAGCCATTCCAGGAAACCCAGCTTGGCTCATCTCCAAAGATCCCTCCTAACTGGCAGTTCACCCTCCTTCCAAGGTCTTTCTGAGCTCCCGAGTACCCCAAAACCTATCTCCCAACTCGGAGCCAACTGTTACAGTTGCAGGGAACTTATTCCTTCCAGGAGAATCTATTGAGCACGTTTCATGAAGCAAGTACAGGTTAGCCATTGAATATTAGTGATAATCTAATGATGGCTGCAGATTAGACTCACGAGGGCATCTTAAGAGTGTGCCACCCAGATCCTAAAGCAACCAATGAAATCAGAATCTCAACAGAAAGGGGTGGGAGAGGGGAGGGAGGCCAGTTATAAGAATGCTGGTTAGAAACTCCCTAGATGATTTAATGTTCTCTTAGAGTTGAGAGCATCCAAGCTAGTTGAAAACATAGCTCCCCTTATGTTACCGAGGAAGAAGCTGAGGCCTGTAGAGGGGCAGTGCCTTGTGCAAAGTCACTTGCTGAATATCTGCTAAAAGCACCCATGGGTGAATGTGGAGTGGGAGCAAGGGAAAGGTGGTGGTATAGTAGAGGTGTTTCAGATGCTTTCCCTACCCACAGTCCTTCCTGAAGATGGAACAGCCTTCCTAGGTAGTCGTCTTTGAACCATGTGACCCACCTTGGCAAAACTGATTGGATCAGAAGAGGAAACCTGAACTACCACAGACCAATGAATGACACACTAAAAGGCATTTAAATTAAGCTATTGAGAGAGTGGGCCGTAAGCTGTGGGGAGCTGAGCCTGGAGGGCAGGGAGGCGTGGGGGTGGTGGCAGGCATTAGGGATCATGTGTGAGGCAGTAAGTAGGGAGAGGAAGAAGGTGTGCAGAGAGAAGTAGGAGGATAAAGCAGATATATAGCAAGAGAGAGCCAGTGACAAGGGACTAGTCAGGCTTTGGTGCCCCTGGAAGCTGTATCCTTACATTGACCCTCACCTTTTAGAACTAGTGGGCTCCTTGACACTCAAAAGGCCTTGGCCATGGGGACAGCCCATGCAAAAGCCTATAGCCACCAAACCTTAATGTGTCCCTCTCTTTGCCCCTGACCCCCAACAGTGTCCCACTGAAGCACTGAGTTTCCTGTCATGCAAAGTACTCAGGCAAAGGGTCGCTGTCCACCTCCTGGAGAGGTTGGCAAGTTGATCTCATAGGTCCTGCTCAACCACATGATTCTGAATTTCCACAGTGGGCAGGCAGAGAGGTATTTTTTAAAAAATATATATATATTATTGATTTTTTACAGAGAGGAAGGGAGAGGGATAGAGAGTTAGAAACATCGATGAGAGAGAAACATCCATCAGCTGCCTCCTGCACACCCCCTACTAGGGATGTGCACACAACCAAGGTACATGCCCTTGACTGGAATCAAACCTGGGACCTTTCAGTCCGCAGGCTGACACTCTATTCACTGAGCCAAACCGGTTGGGGCCAGAGGGGTATTTTAAAATTGCTTTTGTCTCCTTCTCAGCACTCAGTGCCCCATGCTTGACACCTGGTCCCTGGCAAGGAAGCCTGTGCCCCTGGGGATGGGAGTGGGGCGCACAGTAAACAAAGAATACAAGAAAGTTCCTCTGTCCCGCCCCACACATCAGCACACACATCCCCACATGGAAGAATGGCAGGGGTGCAGGAACAATGGGAACCTATGAGTCATGGGGTAGGCAGGATAACCTTTCTCCAAAAAAGCTCCCTCTAGCCTTGTCTGGAGGAGCTTGAGTAGGCAGCTGACAGGCAGTGACACTTGAAATGACTCCCAATTCTGGGCAATCACTTGCCCTGACCTGGATGACCTGGGTTTTCTTTTTATCTTTTATTCAACTTTTATTTTTAGCAAAGCGATAGACACATAAATACTTTTTAAAAGTCAAATGATACTACACATATGATAAAGGAAAACAGCAGTTGCCCGGCTCAGCCTTCCCCATCACCAACCCCCAGAGGCAACTTCTTTTAGACTCTCCAGCTATTTTTTCTTATCTTTTCCTCCACTTCTCTAAATAACATATCTATTTGTATCCCATTATTATTTTTATCTTAGTTTAGTTAATTAGTATAGATTATCTTCCTCCTACAAAATATGAGGGCTGTCTCCATTCCACCCCCAACCCACATACTTCTTTTTCTATCCTCCCAATGTAGTTAGATCTCAATTTATGGTCAGATTTCAATTTGGTGTTTATATTAATTATGACTGAGTAAATATCACATGATGTACTTGGGTTACACTTTCTTTCTGGCATGACATTTCATTTTCCATGTTTTTTATTTGCTTAGTTTTGTATGTTTATATCACTAATTCTCAAACTCCCTGCTATGATTGTAAAACTCTTCTAGAGGAATAATCTATCAGTCCCATTTGTCTTTCCTTGGGGAATTGCATCCTACAGTGTCCCTTCACCATTCATTTTGGGAATTCCCTTTGCCTTTTTCCTACATTGAAGTCCCTGTTTTTTCAGTCCAATGCCTTCTGTCTTTCTTCATTTACTTCTTTGGTTGATGGAGCACTTCCTCCAATATCTTTCTGATAAATGATGCAAGGGAAGTAAAATTTTTGAGACCATGTATGTCTAAAAATACCTTTTTTTTTTAATACCTTCAAGCTTGATTGATAGTTTGGCTGGGTATCTAATTCTAGGTTGGAAATGTTTTACTTCAGAATTTTGAGCATTTTTTCCCTTTTGTCTTCAGCTTCCTGTGTGGCTATGGAAAAGTTCAGTGACATTCTGATTTTTGGGCCTTTCTATGTGACCTGCTGTTCTCTTTCTCTCTTTCTTTCCCTCTCTCTCTCTCTGGAAAGTTTTTACAATTTCTTTCTTTCCCAGTGCCTTGGTTAGTGTAATTTTTTTTATTCAGAGCTCTCCAATCTAGAAACTCATGACTTTTAGCTTCCTGTTTGTGCTTATTGTGTTCTATCTTATTGAACTGCACTTCTTGGATTGGTTCTCTGATTTTCTAAAATTTTTACTTCTTATCCTACTTTCAAGAGAATTTTCTAAACTATCTTCCAACCTTCCTATTGTTCAAAAAAATTCTTCTACTTTATCTTTATTTTGTTTCTTTTTCTTCCTAGTTTTTATTAAGAGAATAGCAAATATACAGAAAAGTTGAAAATAAAATAGTATACTTAAAATCTTTTCCCCACTATCTAAGTCAGTGCTGTTCACTAAAAATAAAATGTGATCCACAATGTAATTTTAAGCTTTCTAGCAATCACATTAAAAAGTTAAAAAGAAAAAGGTGAAATTAACTTTCATATTTTATTTATTTCAAAATATAATTTCTATATTCAATCAAAATAAAAATTAATAAGATATTTTATATTTCTTTATTTTTTTAATGTCATTGAAATCCAGTGTGTATTTTATATTCATAGCATGTCTCAATTCAGGTGGTTTAAAGTTAATAGTAGCCACAAGTGACTGGTAGCCACTGTATGAGACTGTGCAGAACTAGATTGAACAATGTCATTATTTAGCTATCTATTAACTGCCTGTATATTTTGGCAGAATCATTTGAAAGATATCCATAAGTTACATTATACTTGATTTTGGAATAAGATAGCCTGCAGATCCTAAAATTAAGGATACTCTCCTACATAATCACATCACCATTATCACACCTAAAAGAATTTACGATAATTCCATAATATCTTTACTATCCTGTCCATACTCAAATTGTCTCAATTGCAACCAAATTTTCTTTTATAGCTGGTCAATTTGAATCAGGATCCTATTTAGTTTCATTTGGTTGTTAGGTCTCCTTAGTCTTTTTTAAATCTATAATAGTTTTCCTATCTCTTTTTAAAAATCTTTATTGTTGAGTCCTGGCTGGTTTGTCTCAGTGGATAGAGCGTTGGTCTGCAGACCAAAGGGTCCCTGTTTCAATTCTGGCCAAGAGCACAAGCCCTGGTTGCAGGCTCCATTCCCAGTAGGGGGTGTGCAAGAGGCAGCTGATTGATGATTCTCTCTCATCATTGATGTTCCTTTCTCTCCTCTCTCTCTCTCTCTCTCTCTCTCTCTGTCTCTCCCTCTCTCTTCCTCTTTGAAATCAATAAAACTATTTTTTTAAAAAATCTTTATTGTTGAGAGTATTACAGATGTCTCTCATTCCCCCACCCCTCTCCCCACTCCACCCTGTTCCCACTCCACTCCAGGCTTTCACCACCCTATTGTCTGTGTCAATAGGCAATGCATGTATGCATATAAGATCTTTGGTTAATCTCTCCCCACTCCCCACCCCCCCCCCCACGCCTCTGAGGCTCCTCAGTCTATTCCATGTTTCTATGCCTCTGGTTCTATTTTATTCATCAGTTTATTTTGTTCATTAGATTCTTTGTTCTTCTATTTTGATTTTTAGATTCAATTATTAATAGCTATGTTTTTATTGCCATTTTACTGTTCATATTCTTTATCCTTCTCCTTCTCCTTCTTCTTGCTCTTCTTAAAGAATACTCTTCAACATTTCATGGAATTCTGGTTTGGTGGTGATGAACTCCTTTTGCTTTTTCTTGTCTGAAGCTTTTTATCTGACCTTCAATTCTAAATGATAGCTTTGCTGAGTAGAGTTATATTGGGTATAGGTCCTTGCTATTCATCACTTTGAATATTTCTTGCCATTCCCTTCTGGTCTGAAAAGTTTCTGTTGAGCAATCAACTGAAAGTCATATGGGCACTTCCTTGTAGGTAACTAACTGCTTTTCTCTTGTTGTTTTTAAGATTCTCTCTTTGTCCTCAACCTTTGGCATTTTAATAATGATATGTCTTGGTGTGGGCCTCTTTAGGTTTCTCTTATTTGGGAGTCTCTGAGGTTCCTGGACTTGTAAGTTTATTTCTTTCACCAGGTAAGGGAAGTTTTCTGTCATTATTTCTTCAAATACTTTTTAAATATCTTGCTCTCTCTCTTCTCCTTCTGGCAGCCCCATAATGTGAAAGTTGGTACACTTGATGTTGTCCCAGAGGCTCCTTACACTAGCTTCATATTTTTGGATTCTTTTTTCCTTTTGCTCTTCTGATTGGGTGTTTTTTCTTCCTCATATTTCAAATTGTTGATTTCATTCTCAGAATCCTCTACTCTACTGTTGAATCCTTATAAATTATTCTTTATTAGTGCTATGTCATTTTTCATTGTTACTATATCTTTACTCATGCTGTTGAGCATCTTTGCCATCAATATTCTGAATTCTACATCTGATAAATTTCATATCTCCATTTCATTTAGCACTTCTTCTGGAGAATTCTCTTGTTCTTAGTTTTGCACTTTTTTTTTTATCTCCCCATTTTGGCTACCTGTTTGTGTTTGTGTTTATGTATTAGGTAGGTCTTCTACACCTCCCAATCTCTAGTGCTGGACAATGTCAGACACTGTTTTTGACAAGCCATAAGTACCCTATTTGGAGCTATCAGAAATCCACAGCTTATGACTCCCTTTTCTGGGACTAGGTGCCTTTGGAAAGAACCAAAATGTGCTCCAAGTTCTGCTTTTCCTAGCCCAGGCCCTGAATTAGATCAGGCAAAGACTCAAAGCCTCCAGAGACCTGCCTCTACCAGTAGTCTGATTGTATTCAGACTTGATTAGCCTCAGGCTATCAACCACAGGGTGAGACAAGCAGTTTTCCAATAGGGTGGGGCAACTGCCTTACCCCCCAAGCAAAAACTGCTTGGATATCAAAGGTTCACTTGAGAGAAATGTCCTCCACAGTGTGAGTGAATGACTCAGCACAGTAAAACCAGGATGTCTGCCTTCCATGGTCTAATCCCAGAACTCCCAATCCTGGCTTCTGCTCCAATAGCTCCAGTCCACAGTGCCCTTCCTTTGCCAGAGCCCAAGGTAAGTGGCTGCACACAAAATTTTGTGCATTGGCCCTTTAAGAGGCCTGCATTTCCATCCATTTCTCCCTAGCAGACAGCAACACTACTGCTTTTCACAGCCAAATGTTATATGGGCACCTTTCTCAGTTCTGGTGCTCTCTGCTGGAGGGGCCCAGCTTGGGAATTAGACCCCAGAGTTCTCAGTGGGAACCCCCTGCAGCTGAGATATCTCTCCAGAACTTCAGCTGATGTCTGTGGGAGTCCAGCTAGCCCTTTCAAGTCTCCCCACTTCCTCCCAGTCTCTATGCAGTCTCCACTTTCCGTCTTTGGTTATCAGAGTTATCCCCAGCTAGTTGATTATTCAAGATAGTTTTTCTATATTTTAGTTGTAATTCTGGTTTGGTCCTGGGAACATGTCTGTGAGCTTCCATTTACTCTGCCACCATTTTGGAATCCCAAATTTTCTCTCCCAGCTGTTGTGTGTGTGTGTTGTTATTGTTGTTGTTGTTTGTTTTTCAATAGACATTTCAGAGAGGAAGCAAGAGAGAGAGAGAGATTGAAACATCGATGATGAGAGAGAATCATTGATTGGCTTCCTCCTGCATGCCACCCACTGGGGATCGAGCCCACAACCTGGGTATGTGCCCTGACTGGGAACTGAACCCTGAGCTCCTGGTTCATAGGTCAATGCTCAACCACTGAGCCACACTGGTTGGGCAGTTATCCATGACCTTTAAAAATATATATTTTTAAATTGATTTCAAAGAGGAAAGGAGAGAGAGAGATAGAAACATCAATGATGAGAGAGAATCATTGATTGGCTGCCTCCTGCACACCCCATATTGGGGATGGAGCCCACAACCCAGGCATGTGTCCTGACCAGGAATTAAACTATGACCTCCTGGTTCATAGGCATATGTTCAACCACTGAGCCAAATTGGCTGAGCTCTCCCAACTGATTTTTACAGCCCAATGTTATGGGGACTTCTCTTCATAGCTCTGGAATCCTGGATTGGTGTGGGGCTGGGACCCCCTTCGTCTCACAGGAGGCCTTAGAGATATTCCTCATGATTAAAAAACACCACACATAAGTGCCAGCCCAGCCCGTTCCATGCCTCCACCCCTCCTACAAGTCTCCATGAGCTTTATCTTTACTTCTGTAGTTGTAAGACTTCCATTCAGCCAGATTTCAGGTGGTTCTGAATAACGGTTGTTCTGTATTTTAGTTGTAATTTTGATGTGGTTGTGGGTGAGTACTGGTGTTTACCTAAGCCACCATCTTGGTTCTCCATTTTCCAATCTTTTTATTTCTCCTACAACATTAACACTTTCTGGGTCTAGGTAAGCTGTCTTATAGAATATTCTACATTCTGGATTTGTCTAGTTGCTTTCTCATGATGTCATTTAATTCATTCTACTCTCTGTATTTACTGGAGACTGGAAGTTAAATCATGTGTACATTCCAGTTAAATATTTTTTTTGCAAGATTACTATATAGGTTATTATATTTTTAATTTTCAATAACTATTTTTTTATTCTGTGAACATTAGTTTTCATAGCATCCTATTCTTGTTTCAAAGGTTGTGGTATTTTTTTTCTTTCTGAGAATATTAATTATTTCAAAGAAACATAAAGAATTTTGCTTTCTGCCTCATCTCCAAATTATGTTTTTTGTTTGCTCATTTTGGTTTCTCTTTTTCATAGGGATGCCTCTCTTCCAATGCCCAGTGATGCTCAGTTGTTTATTCATATTTAAGACTGAGGCTCTGGTTATATGAGCAGGGCTTGTGCCTGCTGGACTTGGTGACAAGCTGACTTTTTAAGTTGAGAAACCCCTAAATGTCAGTCTTTGTAGGACCGATCTTTTTTTAATCCTCATCTGAGGATATTTTTCCATTGATTTTTAGGGAGAGTGGAAGAGAGAGGTAAAGACAGAGAGAAATATCAATGTGAGAGAAACACATTGACTGGTTGTCTCCTGTAGGAGCCCCGACCAGGGCCCAGGCTGGGGAGGAGCCTGCAACTGAGGTATGTGCCCTTGAGCAGACTTGAACCCGGGACCCTACAATCTGCAGGCTGACACTCTATCCACTGAGCCAAACCGGCTAGGATAGGACTGTTCTTTTTTTAAAAGATGTGTGTGTGTGTTTAAAATTAACTTCAGAAAAGAAGGGAGAGGGAGAAATAGAAACTTCTATGATGACAGAGAATCATTCATTGCTGCCTCCTGCAAGCCCCCTACTGGGGATCAAGCCTGTGACCCAGGTATGTGACCTGACTTGGAATTGAACTGTGACCTTCTGGTTCATAGGTCGATGCTCAACCACTGAGCCACACCAGCTGAGTTGTAGGACTGTTCTTTTGGGCCAGTTTCCCTAGAGAGAATCCTAAGAATTCGCTGGGGGATATAAACCTGTTTTCAATGTTCTGATGCCGAGTGTGGAAGAGCCCAGGGAAACATCATTTGATGACTTGCACTTAGTTCCCTGTCTCAGTTGTGTTAACCCCTCTCCTACTAAGCCAGTCCATTTTCTGCTAAGGTGGGGAAAGCAAACCGGCTGGGGCAGGACTGTTTTTTTAATATATATTTTTTTTTTATTAACTTCAGGGAAGACCGGAGAGGGAGAGATAGAAACATCAATAATGACAGAGAATCATTGATTTTAAGAAGTGGGGGAGGACCTGGGCGATTGCTGCCTTTACCCACCTCCAACCAGTCCTCCTCAGCCCCACCCTGCACCCCCCTTTTCAAAGGGAACTGGCCTTTCTAAATGCACCAATAGCTCAAAGCAACCTGCTTCTTATTGCTGTCTGCTCAGCCTCCCCGCTTCCCCCACTCTCTCTAGGCAGTTAGGTGTGGCTTCTGTCAGACTACGTAACTATCCACTCCTTAACAGCTTCCAGAATTTTGCTGATTATTCTACAACGTATCTCTTCTTTCCTGTGGGCTATGCCTTATCACGATCATCTCAGTGGGGTTTTAGGAGAGAAAAGATAAAAATGGTCAGTGCTCAGTGCCTTATCTTCAGCAATGACCCATTCTCTGGAGATGAAAATTGAGGCTTAGAGAAAGTTTGGGGAGGTCCCACATTCAAATTCCCATCTCACTAAGAGCATCATGGCCAGAGACCTGGGAGGAGCTTGATCCCTGAAAACTCTGCTCTGTGGCCTGGCTTCGTGGGTGTGGGGTGCCAGGACCTCGACTGTGACCAAACCCTGGAATGCTGTGATGGTCACTGTGCTCCACACCAGCTCCTGTGCGGTCCCCTTGTATCTCCAGACTCCAGCGCAGTCATTGGAGCTTAACGACCTGCTTGCCTGCCCCAGCCGCCAGGGCCTGGCCTTCACTCTGTCTCTGAACCCGCTTCTCTCTTTCACTCCTTTTATTTCTTTTCTCTTTTATCTCATTTTCTCTCAATATCTCTCTTTCCTTCTTTTCTCTTTCCATCTGTTTCTCTGCTTCCCCCTCCACCCTCCATTCTCTCTCACTCTTTTCCTCTCTCCCTCTCTACCCATTCCTATATTCCTCCTTTGGTAAATCAGGACATTTTCAATCTATACCAGTGGTTTTCAACCAGGGTTGATTGCCCATCCCCCCCCCCCCCCATCCCAGGAAACATCTGGCAACTGGGGAGGGGGTTGGAGCTGATACCTATTGGGTAGAGGCTAGGGATGGGGCTAAATATCCTACAATGCACGATCTGACCCCAAATGCCAATGGTGCCAAGGTTGAGAAACCCTGATCTCCTGCAATCCCCACTCCACACACATGGTCTCTGTCCGAGAAAATAAGAGTGGAAGGCAAAGGCCCAGAGAGGGAGCCATTGCCAGCAGCTGGCTGGGGTGAGGAGCCCAGACAGTGGGTGGGATGCAGCCTCTGGAGTCTGCTGGTATTGGTTTTGGCCTTCTCAGGGTCAGACAATCTGGTGGGAAAGGACTCCTTAGCCATTCCAACTGCTGCTGC
The DNA here is from genome assembly GCA_026230045.1 of Corynorhinus townsendii. Classification (NCBI taxonomy): domain Eukaryota; kingdom Metazoa; phylum Chordata; class Mammalia; order Chiroptera; family Vespertilionidae; genus Corynorhinus; species Corynorhinus townsendii. The sequence continues at coordinate 92,245,028 of JAPDVU010000004.1, forward strand.
CAGCTGTTTACCTGGCTGTGGGACCACCCATGGTCCTGGCTTAGGAGCAGGTAATGAAAACACAGCTTCCCACTGCCCACGCAGACTGGCTTCTTCCGCCAATGTGAGGGCAGAAGGAGTACCTGTGACAAGTAGTGTGAGCAATGGAAACCTAGCTCTTTCCCAGTCTGTCCTACTAGCCTTCCAGAAACTCGCCCAGAACTCAGCATGGGATGTGATGGGGCCCAGGCAAGGGCCGGCTCGCCTTCCATGACTGTAACCCTACACTACCAAACCCTCCACAGGCTGCGTTGACTTCCTGAAGTCAATGAGAACAGGGGTGAATTGTGGGGCAGAATGGAGCCCAACCCTGATGAACTCAGTGAAGCAGGCCAGGAGTTCAAGGCCAAAAGGAGAATCCTGGAGAGATCTGGCTGGGTGCCCTGGCTCCAACTCTACCTTCAGACTATGAATCATTCCCTGTGGTCCCCCAATATTCATTTTCCCATTTCTTACATAGCAATAGAATTTTTAGCTGGGCACACGGCAGCCCAGCAAAAGACTACATATCCCAGATTCTCTTGCAGCTAGCAGTGGCCACATGACTAAGTTTTGGCCAATGATACAGGAATAGCAATGATAGATAGAACAAATATTTTGATCATGTCTTTAAAAGGAAGGAGGGTGAAAATGTGATGGCAGGAGCTAGAGCATCCCTTTTGGACCATGGGAAGCCATGTGTTGAGTGTGGCAGAGCAACAAGGAAGGAGATGCCTGACTCTCCACACACTAACTCTGCAGCCCCTACTCAGAAAGAGAAATCAAAGTGTTTCTTGTTTAAGCAAGATATTTGGATTTTTTTTTCTTTTTTATATCCTCATCCGAGGATATTTTTTCCCCATTTATTTTTAGAGAGAGTGGAAGGGGGAGAGACAGAGAGAGAAACATCAATGTGAGAGAGACACATCAATTGGTTGCCTCTCACACACACCCCAAACAGGGCTGGGGATCGAGTCTGCAATCAAGGTACACACCCTTGACCGAAATGGAACCCAGGACCCTTCAGTCCGAGGGCCGACAATCTATCCACTGAGCCAAACCAGCTAGGGTGGGGGGGGGGGGGGTCTTTTGAATAGCAGCCTAACATGTGTCCTAAATAAAATAGTCATCATGAGCTACGCCCAGCCTAGGCAAAGTATGGGTCACTTCTTGCACTCCCAACGCTTTTCAGATAACAAACTCATGATCCAAGATCACCTTTACAGTTAATTCATGATGAAACTGAGGCTTGAAGCCAGGTGCAAACCATTGGCCTGGATGAAGCCCAAGATTCTTTCCATTTCTCACGTCCTAGGATTCTCTGGAACTTAACCAAGGGTGTGGCCAGCACCTGGAACTCCAACTAACTGGAGACTTTTCTCTCAGTCTCATCTGATACAATGGGCGTCCCACTCTCTGCCATCCAGCCACTGATCCTTAATCCTCAAACCAGCCATGCTCCATCCAACCTCAGGGCCTTGGCTTGTGCTGCATCCTCTGCCTGGAATACGCTTCTCTCCCCTTTCAGCAAGGTGACCTTCCCAAGTGCAGCTCAGGCTACCTTCGTCAGGGAAGTCTGTCTGTGGGTCCCACTGGCCTGAGAGCTCCCAGAGGGCAGGGACCATGCCTTTTGTCATTTTTTGCTTATTATTGTATCCTGATGCCTAGTAGGGTGCCATAATAAACAACTGTAAAATGAAAGAGTGAATCCATGCGAGACCAGAGGTGTGGCCTCACCTAGAGGCTGGGAAGTGTCTTCCAGGCTCAGGAATGGAATCTACTAAGAGTGATGTCATCATCCATGCCTCACCCTGAGGAAACCCCCGTCCAGGGTCCAGGAAGCTTCTAGAGAAGCACCTCCAGAACTTGAATGTGCAAATGGACCAGCAGGTCTGGGTTGGCCCAGAGATTCTGCTTTTCTAAGAAGCCTGGGGTCAGGCTGCTGTCTACGACACTGAGTCTCAAGGCCCTCGGGGCCCCAGACGCCCTCCAGGAGCCCATCTGTTCAGGAGTCCATCTGCCAAGGTCCACTCTCTTGCTCTGTCTGCATGGGAGATAGGGCCTGGCTCCTGAGTCCCGGGACGCAGGCCCTTTGTCCTTTCAGCCTCCAGGACAGCATCCAAGATCAAGGCCCAGTCTGTTCAGCTCAGCTGTGCCACACCACAACCCTGGCAAGCGCACCCTGCATGCCCGGCCCCTGCCGCCAGCTACCACCTCCCTCCCTCCCTCTTGAGGCCAATTCTCCGTCTTGGCTTTGGCAGTGGCTGGGACACCCCTGGACCAGAGCCATCCCTTTAACTCTGTGTTTTGCCAGGATTAATTAATTGGCTTTAAAACACAAGGGCTGTGTGTGTGTGTGTGTGTGTGTGTGTGTGTGTGTGTGTGTGTCTTTGTGTGTGTGTTTAAGAAGATTATATCAGAAAAGTGAACACAGCCTTGTCCACAGGGTCCCACCTTGTACGGTGTGTGTGTGTATGTGTATGTTTGTGTGTGTGTGTGTGTGTGTGTGTGTGTGTGTGTGTGTCTGTGGGCCCTTTGGTGTTGATGTCTGGTGTGTAGACCTGGGCCTCTGACCCTGGTGCAGCTCTGAGTGTGTGTGGTGTGGGGTGGAGTAGGAAGGAAGGGCTGGGCACCAGCAGCTTCATCCCTGAGCCTCTCCTCTCGTCTTCACTGAATAAACATCTTGTTTGTGCACCGGACAGTAGCCAGAGGCCACACACTTCTCCTGCTGCCCCCCAGGGCTCAGGACTGGCCAGGCCTGCACAGGAAGTCTGGCTGAACCATAATCCGGTGTGGGAAATGTCAAGGCCGGAGGCACATGGTAGGCCTGCTAATGGGACCAGGCAGTGCCCAGGCCACATGCACCTTCGTTATACAGTGGCTCAGAACACAGCCTCCTCCCTGCACCACCCCCAACTGGCTGGCGCCATCTGGGAGCACAATGGGGTCACTTCAGAGCAAAATCTCATCCCTGAACACCGTCTTCCCAGGCGTTCCCAGCCTCAGAGGGAAGGCTCTGGGCACCGTGTACCTGGAAACTCAAGCTCCAGTGCCCCACCTTCTTTGCCAGGGTCTGCTGTGCCCAGGTGGAGGGCAGGGGACCTGGCAGCCTCACAATCCAAATCCCCCCTCCCTTCATCTGGTGAAGGCAAGGGCACCTTCAAACGGAAAGTGAGCTCCCTGTCAATGAGGTGACCTACCTTCAGGAGCCGGGCTTCTCGTCGCTGTGGGCTTTTACGGTTACAGAGGTCTTTATCCCGCTGTGTCCAGATGGACTGACTTCGAGGAAGACAGTGGGTCCGAGTTTAAAGAACCTTAGAAAAGCTGACTTCACCAGGGCCCCACACCCCCAGTTCACTCACCACTCCCTTTTCTCCAGCTCCTTTGCAGTGTGAATCCCAATGCATAGCCTCTGGTTTCCATGTTTATGAATTGGAGTGGCCCTTTTCTTGGGACAAACGTGGCCGGAATCATGCAAATGAAGGAAAGATGTTTTTCACCTATCATGGGAATTCACCCCATGCAGGGTCCCTTCCTGCCCACCCTTTGGCCCTCCCAGCATGGAGGCCTAAACAAGGGCAACAGGACACACCCCTGGAAGACGCTAAGGCCTGCCCCCTCTGCCCTGGGCTCTGGGAGTCAAGACAGTGGTGTGTGTGTGTGTGTGTGTGTGTGTGTGTGTGTGTTCCTTCCAGACCCTTCTCTTTAGCAGCCAGACCACGGATGGGACCTGTGAGGCTGGGAGGGAACAGCTCCAAGGAGGTGAGGCTCACACCCCTTGCTGGTTTGCACAAGCTGAGGACTCCTCTGTTGGTGAGGACAGCCCCAGAGTTCAGGTGAGGTCTGAGCCTCCCCGCTGGTAGCCCAGCCTCAACGTCTCCCCTGAGTCGTCAGCCAGTCTGGGTTTCTGTGGTCCTTGGAGTTTGGACTGTGTTCCTGGCATTTATTGAGATTTGGACTACAGTGTTTTTAAGACTTCTGAATGTCGGCATGTGTCTGTGTGTGTTTCTGAGAGAGAGAGGGGTGGGGGAAGAGAGAGAGAGGGAGAGAGAGAGGGAGAGAGAGACTCTCCCATTGGAGACCTTTGATGACCTGAAACTGTCTCCCCTCAGACTGGGGCTCCCTGAGGGCAGGGTCCTGTCTCCCCTCTGACTGGGTCCTGCTGACCATCTGATCTGCCTACGAAGAGAACTTTCTAGACCGTGAGTCCTCTCTATGTGTTTGGGTAATGAGCCCACTGGCCCTGGCCTCAGAGGCTTCTCTGGAAGCCCAGGAATGTCTTCTGTTCCTGGCGTGGCATTTACGGAGGCCCAGCTTGGGGGTCCTTGTCAACAGAGACAGATGGGATGGACCCGGAGGCCTGGGACTGCCCGCAGGCTGTGGGGGAGTGACGTAGGGGTAGGCCTGCGGGCTCCCACCCCTCCCTCCTATCCCTGCCCTCTGCCCTCCCTCTGCCTCGGGGCAGAGCCTGTTGGAATCCAGGTCTGTGGCCCCAAGCAGTCACTGAAGGCGCAGTCCTTCTCCTGTGGTGGCAGCACACCGACTCCTGGGCGCCAGCGCTGGGCCGGGCAGCCGGACTTGGCCCAGCGGGACCTGCGGCTCCTCCCTCTCTGGCCGCCCAGGTGCACAGCCTGTCAGTGCTGGGCCCCTCTGCCCCAGGGCCAGGCCTGTGCCTGTAGGGGTGCTCCTTGGAGGAGGCAGAGGAGCCAGAGGAGGGGCACCAGGAAAACAGCACAAATCAGGAGGAGATGGCGCCTGGGCACAGCGACTGCAGCATTGGAGAGGTGGGAGTGGGGGGCGTTAATCATCTATCTTGCCATGGTTGTTTTGTCACAGAGCAAACAGAACTCCCACTAGAATTTAAGCTTTTTTTTTCCACACAAAGGCAATTTATTCACAGAAAACAATAATTTGAGGAGTCTTGTTCAAAGAGGGCAACCACAGCGACCCCCCTTCCTGTGGGGGCTGTTGGGGGGGAATGGGGTGACATCCTCAATCTGTAAGATCTTCATTCACAAGAGGACCAGGGCTCCGAGAGTCGCCTGGGCCCCGAGCCCGGCTCCATTCACTCCCGTGGCCGGGGCTGACGTGGAGGGCGGTGGTGCCCAGCTCACACCTCTGGGCCACTTCCTGGCGACGAACATGGCAGTATATGGAGGACTCACCTCACTCAGCCTCTGCCTTCACCCCACCAGGCACATGCAGATGGTTTCCTGGCCGGAAAGATCGCTGGCATGGACAGAAGTGTCACTGAAGGACAAAGAGTGGCAGACACCCACACATTTTCTCCTCAGCCACCGAGGTGTGAGCTGGCCCGTGCTTCCTTCCTGCCTTCCCCTGCCTGGGGAGGTGCCTTTTCCATGCGTACTCTCCAGACGTCACCACCAGAGAGAAATGCCAGCTTCTTGAAGGCGGGGCCTTTGTTCTGTTCACTATTGCATCCATGTATCTGGGTGCCTGGAACATAGTAGGTGCTCAATTACTATTTGTTAAATGAGTGACAGATTCTAACTGGTAAGGTTTCACGGACTTCTATCATGTTTCTGAGCAGGGGTTACAAGTTCCCCCTGCTCCCGCCTTCCTCCCCCCGCCCCGCCCTCCCCCCCCCCACACACACACACAGCCTATATGCCCACGGGGTGATGTGAGGTGGGCCTGGTGGACCTGGGTTCCAGGGTTGACTCTGCTCCTCTTGAGGGGTGCGGTCAGGCAAGTCTCCGTCCCTGGGTCTCGGTTTTTCCATCTGTAAAACGAGGAGATGGGATTAGGTTAATGGTTTGCAAAGATTTTTCCTCTTCCCTCCAGCAGTGCAACACTTTCTTCAAAAGAAATCTTAAGAAAAAGCTCAAAACAGCTGATATTAGATGGTCTCGAAAGGGAAGGGAGAGGGGGCTGGAGTCCAGTCCACTTCCTCCCCATTCTCCTCCTCACAGGCTCCCAGCGTCCCCAGCAGGTATCCAATAAGTCTTTCCATCCCGCGCCAGAACCCCTTGGGGTGGGGGTGGGGGGGCTGTTCTTTCAGAATGCTTAGATCCCAAGGACAGGAGGGAAGGACTAAAGAACAGAGCAACAGAGGGGGTGCCCAGTGTGGATTCCATCGGAACTCAGGCCCCAGGGAGGTGGGAGTGAGGTGCTCCAGTGATTTAAGCTTGGGGCTGAATGTGAATGTCCGACCTGGGAGATGGGGCTCCTCCAGCACCAAGCCCAGCCCCAGCTCAGGAAACCCTGGAACGACCAATTTGAGTCAAAGTAATGTGCCCCAGAGCTGATGAGACTCTTGGGGAGGGGCTCTGAGAATGTCGGGGAAGGTGAGCCCCCTCCCCACCTCCGGGCCTCCAGCGCGACCCGCAGCAAATCATCACGCAGGCGCCACTGCCCTCTTGTGGTCACACCACAGCGACGCAGAAGTTCTGTTCCCCGGGTGCTCAGTGAAAGCCGGATTCCCTCCGCTAGGGTCAGGACTGGGGAGCTCCCCTTTCTCCCCAGGGTGGAGCCTTCCAGAACAGGAAACCAAAGCCATAGAGTGAAGTGGGCCCTGCTCCAGGCTGGAGTCCAGAGACCAGGGGTTTGGATGCTGCTACCCCCAAACACGCTGTGTGTCCTGGGTAAGTCAGCTAACCTCTCTGAACCTCGAGATCCTCATTTATAACATGAGACTGCCGCTGTCCTGATGGCCCCAGGAGGCCTGGCAGAGGCCCTTTGCACAAGGCCCTGGGCAAACACAGAGGGTCAAACAGGAGAGTCACTGCCAAGGGGGGAGCAGAGAGGGCCACGATTGGGAGAAACCAGCCTGGAGAAAGCCATGCAGGGAGTTTGAGAAGACAATCGTGAAAAGGAAAGTGGGGAGGAGGAATTCACCAGGGGTAACCCCAGCCAAGGACAGGCCCCCAGGCCTCCTCCCCGCTTGCCTTTAAGGAATGAGACAGTCTGCATGTGTCTCATACCCTCTAATTCCTGCCAGGAGCTGCCCTGACCCTCCACCCTCCCTGCTGAGCCTGCAGCTGCCCCCATGGAGGCAGGCACGCAGTACTGTGACATCAAAGCCCTCATATTTGCTAACACTGACGCACAGGGACCCCTGTGCTGATTGTCCCAGCCCCGAGGCACACAGAACAGCGTCAGCTTTCCTCCATTTCCCAGGAACGTGCTCCTCCTTCTGTCCGAGACTCACCTTTCACATCCATGCTTCCAGCAGCAACCTCGCAGCGTCAGACTTCTCCCAGCCTCTGCCCCTTAGCCAATACAACTCCCCTCCCCCCGCGTCTTTAGGTGTCCAGAGCTGGGAAAGAGGCAAGGAATGGACTCTCTCTCATGGCTCTCAGTTGGAACCAACCCTGCTGACACCTTGATCTTGGACTTCAGCCCCCAGAACCACGAGACAACGCATTGCTGTCGTTCTAAGCCACACGGTCTGTGGTTACTGGCACAGCTGCCCCAGGAGACTAACACACCGCTTTCCTCCTCTCAGCGCCCCGGGACAGCCCCTGGCCCAAGTGCCTACCCACCCTCTCCTTCAGCCGCCCCGCTGGCCTCACTCACTCCTGTGACGCCCATCCTTGCACCCTGGGGGAATCCTTCATGGTTCCTTCCACATGTCGGGGACCCATTGCTCTCTGGGCGGTAATTGTCATGGCTCACGTTCTGCCCTTATCACATGCCAGGCTCAGCTTTGGTTTACTTCCTTCTGCCATTGAATCCTCGCATGAGATAAGTGTCGACGTTATCGCAACCTCCCAGAGGATGCTGGGATTCAGATGCTAAGTAACATGCAGAGGGACACAGCTGGAATTCGCCCCCGGGGTGGTCTTAGTTGAACCTCTGTGCTCATAACCACCGCACACTCCGGCCTCCCACACACAGTCCTGCCTCTCAGAGTCACCATCTCCAGCTGCCTGCTGCGCATTGCACCTGGACAGCCTGAGGTCCCCTCAGGTTCACGGGGTCTAAAACAAGCATAGTGGTCCCCAGCCCCGCCCCAGAAGCTCCTCCAGCACTTCCGGTGACGGCCTGAATCGCTGGACCGGAGACCTGGCCACCCCTTAGCCTTGCTCCACGTCTCTCGAGGTTCAGCAGAGGCCGGGCCACTTCTCTTTGAGGTCCAGACCGTTTTTGTTTTTTTTTTTAATTTAAAAGTGTTATTTATTGAATGATTTTTTTAAAAAAATTAAATACAGTAGTATTTGCTTTTTGCTGTTCATTTTCATGGACTTCAGTAAATGCCTAGCTTTTTAAAAAAATATATTTCTTTATTGATTTCAGAGAGGAAGGGAGAAGGAAAGAGAGATAGATACATCAATGATGAGAGAAAATCATTGATCGGCTGCCTCCTGCACGCTCTCTTCTGGGGATTGAGCCCACAACTCAGGCATGTGCCTTTGGCCAGAATCGAACCTGGGACCCTTAAGTCTGCAGGCCGATACTTTATCCACTGAGCCAAGCCAGCTAGGGCTGCCTAGCTTTTTATAACATCACCACAAACAGGATACAGAACACTTTCAACAATGCCAACCTCTGGAAACCCCGATCTGTTTTCTGTTCTGTATCAGTTTCCTGTGGCTGCTACAAAGCACCACAAACTGGGGGGCTTAAAACAACAGAAGTTTATTCTCTCTCAATCTGGAGGCCAGGAGTCTAAAATTGGGACCCCTGGGCGGAGATCCAGGTGTTGGCAGGGCCATGGGCCTGCTCTTGGAGGCTCTGGGGAGCAAACGTCCTCGTGTCATCGAGGCACTGTGTGAAGGCTGCCAGGGTTCCCAGCACGTGACCGTATTCATTCATTCTGCAAGACCAGCACTGTCATCTCTTCCTCTGTCACCTTTTCTTCTGAGTCAATCTCTTCTTCATGTCATCCTTTCCTCTGCGTGAGAACGTCGTCTGCCTCCTCCCCTTACAGCATTTAGGGCCCACATGGATAACCCAGGATCATCGCCCTACCACAAGATCCTTACCATCAGCACCTCTGCAAAATCCTTTTTGTGAGATGAGTTAGCACGCACATGTTCCAGGGATTAGAACATAGATGCCTTTCTTTGAGGAGGGGGGCATAGCTTAGCCTACTGCATGTCCCTGTCACCTTTCTCAGAAGGCCAGATAAAAGGAATCATGTAATCTTTCAAGACTGACTTCTTTCGTTGGGCACAATGTCTTTGAGATCTATCCAAGTTTTCATAGTTCATTCTTTTCTATTGAGGAGTATTTCACTGCACGAATGGGTCACAATTTGTTTGTCTACTTACAGTTGAAGAACATTTGGATTATTTCCACATTGGTAATTATGAATCGTGCTGCTATAAACATTTGTGGACAGGTGTTTTTTTTGTATGAACACAAGTTTTCATTTGTCTAGAGTAAAAATCTAGGCGTAGGGGGCTAGGTGGTGTAGTGAGTGTGTGTATAGCTGTAAGAAACTGACAAACTGTTTTTCACAGTCGCTATACCATTGGTATTCCCACCAGCAATGTAGGAGAGCTGCATTTGCTCCACATCATTGCCGGCACTTGATATTATCTGTATATACATATTTTTAATTCTAACAATCCTAATAGGTACATAGTGATATGTCATTGTGGTTTTAAGTTTGTATTTCCTTATGACCAAGAACGTTGAGCATCTTTTCATGTGTGTATTTGCCATCTTTTTATCTTCTTTGGTGAAATCTGCTAAACTTTTTGTCTGTTTTTTTCTTTATGTTGTTTTCTTACTATTGAGTTTTGAGGGTTCTTTCTATAATAAATACAAGACCTTTGTCAGATACACGACTGGCAACTAATTTTCCCCAACCTATGGCTTGAATTTTCATTCTCTTTGCTGTGTCCTTAGTAGAGCGAAAGTTTTAAATTTTGATGCAGTTAAGTTTATCTTCTTTTTCTTTTATGGATCATACTTTTGGCAACATATCTAAAACTGCTAAACTCAAAGTCACAAAGATTTTCTCTGGTGTTTTCTCATAAGAGTTTCATTGCTTTACATTTTATATTTAGTTCAACAATCCATTTTAGGTTAGTTTTTGTATATGGTGTAAGGTGCAGGTTGAGGGTCATTAAAAAAATATATGGATATCCAATTGTCCTACCACCATTTTTCTGAAAACATCCCACTAAATTTCGTTTACACCTTTGTGGAAAAAAAAAAAAAAAAAAAAAACAGAACAGGTGATCATATTTGTGTGTATCTGTTTCTGGACTTTCTATGTTGCTCCATTGAGTTATATGTCCATTCTTTCCCCAATACCACACTGTCTGTATTACTATAAGTTATAGTGTGTCTTAAAAATCAGGTAGAGCTGCCCTAACTGGTTTGGCTCAGTGGATAGAGCGTCGGCCTGCGGACTCAAGGGTCCTGGGTTTGATACTGGTCAGGGGCATGTACCTTGGTTGCAGGCACAAACCCAGTAGGGAGTGTGCAGGAGGCAGCTAATCGATGTTTCTAACTCTCTAACCCGCTCCCTTCCTCTCTGTAAAAAATCAATAAGATATATTTTAAAAAATCAGGTAGAGCAAACCCTTCAATTTTAATATTCTACTTCAAAATTGTTCCGGCTCTTTACTTTCCCATCTACTTTTTGGAATGAGCTTCTTTGTATTGACAAAGGATCTTGTTTGTGTCTTTGTAATTGTATATTTACATTCACTTGGAGATAATATCAAAGTTTACATCTGAATATGAGTCTTGGCCCCAAGTCCAGCACTTCATCTCCCTCTAGGCCCCAGGTCATTCATTGTCCGCTCCACGTGCAGGCACCAGGTTCTGCTCATTCATTCTTCCCTTAACTGGCTCACCTGAGTCCACCCCTCATTGGTGTCGTGAGTTTCCACTCATCCCTGCTTCGCCCAGGCCGGCCTTTCTGCATCCTGCTGAAATCTTCCTCACCTGGAATCCTCCTCTGGCTCTCCTTTGCTTATTGAAGCAAATCCAGATTCTTTTTTTTTTAATCCTTTTTTAATTTTTTAATTAGAGTTGACATGCAATAGTATATTAATTTCAAGTGTACACCCCAGTGATTAGACGTTATAAAACTTATTAAGGATCATCCTGAAAAATCTCATACCCATCTGACACCATACACAGTGATTAGAATATTGACTATATTCCCTATGCTGTGCTTCACACCCCCTGACTACACTATACCTACTACCTTGTACTTCTAAATCCCTTCACTTTTTTCACTCATCTCCCCACCCCCTTTCCATTTGGCAACCATCAAAATGTTCTCTGTATCTATGAGTCTGTTTCTGTTCTGCTTGTTGGTTTATTTTTATTTTCAATTGTTGATAGTTATGTATTTATTCCATTTTATTGTTTTTTAATCTTTTTCCCCCTTCTCCTTCTTAAAAAAGACCCTTTCACATCTATACTAATAAAAAGGTAATAAGCTAATTAGACTGGGAGACCTTCCAGGAGACCTTCCGGACGTCCTTCCGGACAAAGCCATGGTGGCGGGGCTGAGGCAGAGGCAGTTAGGGGTGATCAGGCCAGGAGGGGAGGGCAGTTGGGGGCAATCAGGCTGTTAGAGAGGGCAACTGTGGGCAAGCAGGCCGGCAGGCAGAGTGGTTAGGGGAGATCAGGCAGGCTGGCCAGTGAGCGGTTAGGAGCAAGCAACCCCGGATTGCAAGAGGGATCAGGCCTAAACTGGCAGTCAGACATCCCCCGAGGGGCCCCAGATTGGAGAGGGTGCAGGCTGGGCTGAGGGACAACAACCCCGCCCCCTCCCCCCCCCCCCCCCGCCCCCGTGCACAAATTTTGTGCGACAGGCCACTAGTTTCATATAATACTGGTTTGGTGATAATGAACTCCTTTTGCTTGTTCTGGTTTAGAAAGCTCTTTATCTGACCTTCAATTCTAAATGATAGCTTTGCTGGGTAGAGTAATCTTGGTTGTAGGTCTTTGCTTTCTATCACTTTGAATATTTCTTGCCACTCCCATCCAGCCTGCAAAGTTTCTGTTGAGAAATCAGCTGATAGTAGTATGGGTGCTCTCTTGTAGGTAACTAACTGTTTTGCTGCTTTTAAGATTCTCTCTTTGTCTTTAACCCTCCTTACACACCCTCTCCCTGGTCTTCATGCGGGCCTCTTTCCTGACTGCTACCCACCTCCCAGCCTTCCCTTTTCCTCTACCCTCCTTACACACCCTCTCCCTGGTCACACCGGGAGGAGTCACCTTCTCCTGTGAGGGCCTCAGAGTTTCCTACTTGGGTGTTCTTGCACTTGCTACTCTTTCTGTCCAGTGTGTTCTGCCCCACCCCCACCCACTGAATAGTCAGTGATCTCTATTCATCTGCTGCTGGCCGGTATAGTCAACCAATGTTACTTATTGAGCATTTTACTGCAGATGCCCAGGCAGATAGGAACACATCCCTATCCTGCAGGACATGATGTGTACTGAAATGCTAGGTAATTTATGTTAAATGCCAGATCTTAAGGACTTGGGAATTCAGAGGAGAGAAGACAAATACTCTGAGAGATAGATTTTTCTTCAAGGCCTAAGCCAAATTCAACTTCCCCATGAAGGTAGTCCTACCTCCTATTAACCTAAAGAATGTGTGTGTGTGTAGGTGTGTATACACACACACAGGCATTAGACATGAGGTGGGCAGGAGGCACCTAGGAAATCCACCTCTAGTTTATGAAGAGAGCTTAGTGAACTCCTTGGTGACTAGTAATACTTCTTTATCTGTGTAATGGTTAGCTGGTTCAATAAAAAAATTTTATTTTGATTATTCAGAGAAAAGAAACAACATCATCTCAAAGTTTGGGAAATTCAGAGGGGGGAGAGGGATACCAGGCATAGAATATAGGAAAGGCATATAGGTACCACCACCTGACTCTGAAAGGGAAAATGGTTAAGAGTTTTAGGAATGAAAATCTAGTCCCACCAATGACCAGTTATTGCTACAGGAAGTAGAGTGGAATGTAAGACATGGGTGTGTTTTCTTTATCTTTGCACCCCCAACACCTAGACCAGCAGTAGGCACTTAGTAGACAAGTATTTGGGTCTCTGTATCATTCTTGATTCATTAAAAACTTTGAATAGAAAATGATTGGTTTAATTTTAGAACCCAGAAATATGTACACGCAGGCTTCCTTGCAAGAAGAGCCATATGACTGCGGCACTGCCACCTTCTGGCAGCATTGATAAATTACAGGCTAAACTTCCATGAAGACCTAACTTGAAGTTTCTACCCATTTTTCCCCTTCTCCCCAAGGTCTCAGGCAGCAGGGTCACTAATGCTTCAAGAACGGCCATTTCCAAGCAGCTCCTCATGATGCAATTGAGGCTTTCAAACCATTAAAGTGCAAAATGGTCAGGGTTAGGTGCTATCATTTGAGCTTCTAGGGCCTCTTCCATGCGAGGCTCTAAGACGGGTTTTTAACTTGGGGTCCAAGGATGGGCTACAGGGGATGCACGAGTCCTCTGAGACTGTTTGCGAAAGTATGTGAGCATGTGTCTATGGGCATCTTTTTTTGAGGAGGGGTTAATACCCACTGACTAGATTTTCAAAAAGATCTGTGACTCCAAAAAGATGATAAAAATCTTTGTCTTGGGGACAGGCCACCCTGACCCTAACGGAGGGACATGTTGTCTAAATAAATGAGACAGACAAACAGAAGACATTATCGAACTTAATGAAAGATTTTATCTTCTCCCTTTTCTCTGCCTCTTGCCTCCTGACAACACCCCTACCTTAGACCCCTCCCCTTCACCTTGGGAATTCAAACGCAGATAAGTGACCATCTGTCCTCCCAAAGGTTTATGGGAGAAAGAAAGAATTTTATAGCCTCCTGGGGAGACAGGTTAACCCAAATTAGCTCGAGGCAAAGGAATCAGGCTATTCAAGATAACACCATCTAAAAACAACCCCTTATTTGTCTCTGGATCAGGTGCCTGAGCTCTGTGTAGGAAGCTGATAAATGATTTAGTTACACTTTCCATTTGGGGAAAGCGCCTGCTTTTATCTTCGTGATTGCTTCTTTATTGCATAAGTCACAAACTTATCTGTTTTCCCTAATATAATTGCCTGGCCTCTCTGCACAGCTCACAGTAATGTCAGCAGGGCTATTCTTCCATTTTCTTCTTGAGTTTAATACTGCTTAAGCAAACAAATTGGGCTCTATTTCACTTTGCTTTCTTTTCCTGTGCCTGACTGAACAATCGGCTGTTTAGGTTTTACTTGTTCTGTTCCTTCCCGAAGTTTCACCTATGAGGTTCCCAAGTCTGGTCTTGCTCCTTCACCCCGTCTGGTTCTTTCTTTGTGTAAACATCTCTCTTCCTCCGGTACTGGGACCCGCACAGCTCTCGCCGAGGTGGGATACACAGAGGTAAACAAGGCGCAGGCCCTGTCCTCACATCCCTAGTCAGAGCCACTTGTGAGCAGCATGAAGATTGTTCCTTGCACAAGGGCACCAGGAGTCAGCAGGGAATGAAAATCAGCTGCACTCGGCCTGCCCAGCCAGGCACCTGGAGCTGGGCTGTGTCCACCTGGAGAAAGAGTGCCTTTTCTTTTTTGCAAAGAGGCCCCATATGGGCTAGAAGTTGCCCTACTTAGGATATAGTTGTTACTTACTAGAACAGGCATATTAATGTCCTAAACATCCAATTAGAAGTCTGCATACCCAGGTTTGCTCCTTAATATTCAGGACCTTCTTCTTTTGGAGCCTCGGTTCCTCTTCTGCATAATGAGGGTGTTGCATTCAAAGATCTGTGGGAGCCCTTTCACTGTAGACACTCTATTAATTGTTAAATTTGACTGAAGTGATGCCACTCATCCACCCATCCCATCTATCCGTCCATCCATCCATCCGTCCATCCACGTGTCATAAGACTATGGGCATCCAGGGGGACAGATGGGGGTCACTACTGTAGGGAAGAGATGCCACCTGGTGAGGCCTTTCCCTGCAAAGTAGACTCTTGTGATCTCTGAGGACACATGCCTGCTCTTGACGAAGGTCCTTTCCCTCCCGCCTGAAAGTCAAGGTATATACATGTCTCACTCCAGAGAGCAGCCATCATGTCATTATAGATGCAATCAATGCGACCATCCCGCAGGCAGCCAAGCAGCGCGGAGAGACTGCAGGGTGCGTGGGCTGATCCACCCGCTACCGCGACATGACATATTAGCACCACCGTAAAGACTAATGAACTTCTCTCTCACAGCCCCGGACCCTGGGAGGGATGATGGGTGTTTTTACAATCAAAGCACCTGGAGCCCAAATGGAAGGCAACAGACAATTATAAGCATTGGATCAAGTTGACATTGGGGGCCTAGGGAGGGCGCAGAGCATGGCCAAGCATTCGGCAGGAGGGCGTGGGTGGTGGGCCGAGGCAGGAGGGGAGAGAGGCCCTGCTGGGGAAGTCATTTTTCTGGGGGCCCATCCCTGGCACCTGGGCAGGCAGCCCGAGACCTTTTGCTCCTTTGGAACAGCTTTCTTTCATCTGCCTGATTTCTTTTTCTTCTCTCTTTTTTTTTTTTAATATATTTTATTGACTTTTTACAGAGAGGAAGGGAGAAGGATAGAGAGAAACATTGATGAGAGAGAAACATCGATCAGCTGCCTCCTGCACACCTCCTACTGGGGATGTGCCCACAACCAAGGTACATGCCCTTGACCAGAATTGAACCTGGGACCTTTTAGTCCACAGGCTGATGCTCTACCCACTAAGCCAGTGGTCGGCAAACTGCGGCTCGCGAGCCACATGCAGCTTGCGAGCCGCGGTTTGCTGCTCTGTTGACTAATGAGTTTGCCTACCACGGGGATAGGGGCTTAATCACAAGGAGCAACAACAGCCTGCAATTATTGGAATTGAGAATCTAGGTCAGTGGTCGGCAAACTCATTAGTCAACAGAGCGGCAAACCGCGGTTCGCGAGCAGCATGTGGCTCACGGGCCACAGTTTGGTTTGCCGACCACTGCAATAAGCCAAACCGGTCAAGGCTGCCTGATTTCTTTTATCTGTTAGACCCAGCCTTCTGCCAAAGAGGGTTTGCAATGGCTACAACAAAGATACCAACAGTCCCCTTAGAATGCGCTGGAAAGCTTTTCTAAAACCTCCCTATTCACTGAAATAACAATTCACCCATCAAACCAGCACCGTGCTGGACCCTCAGTTTGATGCATAGGGTCCTTGTGACTTAGGAGTTTACAAGGTGATGGAGGATCAAGATGTATATTAGGGAACAGGGGAAAGTAGGCATCCTGGTGTAGGGACTTCGGAAGGGCGAAGAGGGAAAAGACCTGGCTTGGCCCTAGCCAGTTTGGCTCAGTGGATAGAGCTTCGGCCTGCGTTCCGGGTTCAATTCCAGCCAAGGGCACATGCCCGGTAGTGGGCTTGACCCTAGTAGGGAATGTGCAGGAGGCAACCAATCAATGATTCTCTCTCATCATTGATATTTCTATTTCTCTCTCCCTCTCCCTTCTTCTCTAAAATCAATAAAAATATATTAAATAATTTTTAAAAAGACCTGGCTTGTAGTCCCCATTCTGCTGCTTCTGACTTAGGTGGCCTGAGGGCCTCAATTTCCTCAGCTGTAAAATGGGTGTGGGACTAGGTCTGTGGATTTTAAACTTCCATGGGCATTAGAATTCGCTAGAGAACTTGTTGAAACTGCAGGTGCCTGAGAATTCCAGAGATTCTGCTTTCAAATGTCTGCAGAGGGCTGGAGCCTGGACTTTAATACCCCCCACCCCGGGGGGATTCTGATGTCAGGGTCTCAACATATTTTGAAAAGGTCTGGCCCAAACACTCTAAATAATGGTAATTTTCTGGGGAAAAAATTTAATAGTTCAAGGGAAGGCAGAGAGTTATCATGGGAAAATGAAAGAGCCAGGGGAGCTCAGAGACGGGCGATTTCAGTGTGTGGGCAGGCCAGGATCTAGGGGCTCTTAGGGGAGCCGAGGCTCAAACATCCTTGCAAGATGTGTGAGGCGTGGCTGCTGCTGTGGTTCAGCCTTCCACTCACTGAGGAGGGAGGGGAGCTGTGCTTTGTAGCTATTGGTGCACCTCCTCTGGGAGCCGTTGACAAACGTTTGGAGCTGTTATTGGATGCACCAGCGGAGTCATCTCCGACCATTAGGATGGGAGCAGTGTTTTGGAATTTGAAAAAGTATAAGTGCTTAAACATTCTATTTTCATAGCATTTGAAAACATTGATCAATTACCCAAACAATGGGAACAAAAACCAAAACAGATATGTAGCGGTATAAAGCTTAAGAGGTGATCTTTATTTGAATAAGTACCTTCTCTCCCTCCCAACCCCCCCAACTTAACAAACTCAGGGGTAGTGTGCTTGGTCAGGCTTAGGTGAAGAGGAAAAGAAAAGAACTTTTTAAAGTGGTAAGCACAAGCCGGACATTCAGAGGAATCACATTTCATGCTAAAGCATATACAACGCTCCCAAAGCTCTATTCAGCGACTCAGTCTGGACATCCTGAGAAGCCCTGGACCCCTGTGTGTGACACCAGGAGGCAGGGTGTGTGTGAGGCGGTGCGTGTGGAGGCTGAGTGTGGAGGCCACTCAAGAAGCTGAGGATGCAGAGGGTAGATGTCTGAGGACCTTGAAGGACCCGGTTCCTGGTGAAAGCACGGGAATCTCCTCTGGGCCTGGAAGAGCAGTCCCAGTCAGAATCTGAGAAGGACAACGGTGGAGGCCCCTAACGTGGCAGCAGGATGGGTCCAGTCAACCAGGGTGGGGGCACCTTCTTATTGGCAGGTCCTGCTGACATTCCTGGGACAGCACCGACTATGCCATGCATCAGAGTTGCAGAGAGAGGCTTCTAGAATGGGGTGGAGGCCGATTGGAAGCCACAGGTTCCCTTCTAGATCCAGAAAGGATCCTCAAATAGGAAAGGATTCAGTCAGTGGAGCGGCTTGTGGTTTGGGGAGAGTCGGGGCTGGCTTCATGGGCTTGCTTCTGCACAGGGCCTGCCACTCAGACTGCCCCAGGCTCGGCCTGATGTCCTGCTGCTGCCATTGTGAGATGCTTACTTTTATTGACTTCAGAGAGGAAGGGAGAGGGCTGGAGAGATAGAAACATCAGTGATGAGAGAGAATCATTGATTGGCTACCTCCTGCATGCCCCCCATTGGGGACTGAGCCCACAACCTAGGCATGTGCCCTTAGCCGGAATCGAACCTGGGACCCCTCAGTTGGCAGGCCGATGCTCTATCTACTGAGCTAAACCGGTGGGGGCCATCGTGAAATTCTTAATAACGTTCTCTTTGAGCTTGTATTTTGGCTTCCTGAACACAGGATTCCAGCAGACCCAGAAGGCATGGGACTGAGTGAGGAAAGGCCAGGTGAGCAGTTAGGTCTGTGACAGGGTAAGGTAGGCTGCTGACAGCCTGGAGGGGCCACACTTCCCATTAGAACCGGAACTCGCTTCCAAAGAAGAAAGAAGGCAGTGGCATCCTAGGAAACGCAAGGGACCAGGGAACTCCACCCTGTCCCTTGTCACTTGCGCTGCTTTCCTGTACTGGCCAGCCTCTTGCCCCGAAATGGCTGATACAGAACGAAAGGGGGAGGTGGGGGAGCTCAATAACTCCCCTCCCTTGGCTTCCTCATTCCTCAACAGGCCAAAGCAGAGAGTCTTGGTAGGATGTGCAGGAATCAAGAAGCAACATTTTGAAAGTTTAGTCAGTTTTGTGCAGTGTTTCCACAGTTCTGGTGAGAACTAAATACATATACACAAATAAACTACAAAATGAGAATTGTGTGGTTTCAGTGATTCTGCATGCGAGATAAATGCTCTTCTGTTTGCATTTATTTGTTTTGTTTTGTTTTTTAATCTTTACCCGAGGATATTTTTCTATTGATTTTTTTTAGAGAGAGTGGAAGAGAGAGGGAAAGACAGAGAGAAATACCGATGTGAGAGAAACACATCGATTGGTTGCCTCCTGTACGAGCCCTGACCAGAGCCTGGGCCAGGGATAAGTCTGCAACCAAAGTACGTGCCCTTGACCGAATCGAACCTGGGACTCTTTGGTCCACAGGCCGATGCTCTATCCACTGAGCCAGCTAGCTAGGGCTCTTATATTTTCATTTAAAAGTGCCATAGAATAATATAAAGATGAGTGGTAAAATTCATGCTAATAATGAGAAATTTTAATTTTTCTCAGGTGGACAGTTAATAACTTAAGGAACGTCACCTCAAGACACGCCAGAAGAAAGGAAAGAGCTATGTATTTTAGTACTTTTAGTGGCATTTCCCCCCTGCTTTTTTGACCAAGGAACAAATTTTCATTTTGCACCGTACCCAGCAGATTATTAGTTGGCTCTGGGTGGACAACACCTTCAGTCTGGCAGGTGGGCAGAGGGCAGGCTGGGCTCAGAAGACCTCTCGGTAGTGGGATTTGATAGCAAGAATTCCTGGAGTTAAAGTCACTGGCGTATGACACATTGGTGTCTTGGCTTTATTTGTATTGATTTCTGTCCCCAGCTGGCAGCTTGCCTCTTCCCTCCAAAATGAGTGCTTTCTGCAGCACCAGCAGTATGCCTGCTGCTGCAGACTCTCTGATCAAAATGAGCAATTTAGGGCTTATTACATCTCATCCCGCCCTCCCTTCCCCATGCCTCACCTCCTGTTCTTAAATTCTCTGTGCATAAGCTTTTGCTGCCTCTGCAACTGAGGGCAGATGCCCCCCACCCTCCTCCCATTCAATCTCCTGCCCAGCCATGCCTCTGCCCACCCACTGTGCATCCATTTTCCAGGTGAGCCGGGATGGATGCTGTGTCCTAGGGTCAGTGGCCGACTTTATGCTCCCAGCTTATGGCTCGCTGACGCCTCATCACTCAGTTTGGATTGGAAATGGATTCTGTTTTTCAACCATTCTTTTCTTTTTCCCAGACTTTTTATCTTCTCACCCTGGTCATCAGGGGTTTCAGCAGCCCAATGCAATTATTCAAAATGAGAGTTTCATTCTTTTTGCACAATAAGTCTCTTCTAGAACTTTCTGAGATTTCTAATAGGATTGGATTCATTTACCAAGCTCAGTATTTCATTCATTCCAATCTTCATCATCATCCTAATATATAAAAACCCAGGGTCCCTAACGACTGACTGAAGGCTTGACTGAACACTGGAAGTCAGTCCTGCAGTCAGTGCTGTTCAGTCAAGCCTTCAGTCAGTGCTGGGTTGCCATGGCGACTCAGCACTGACTGCCACTGCTGTGGGCGCAGTGACCCAGCACTGACTGCCGAGGCAGCTGCGGATCAGGCCTGAAGAGAGAGGCAGAGTCTGATCCACAGCCTCCATGGCAGCTGTTGATCAGCTGTTGGTCAGCTGTTGCCTCTCTCTTTAGCTCCAGGCTACACCAGCAGCTGCTGCATCTCTGTTTAACTCTGGGCCTCCAGGGAGGCTGCTGATCAGCCCCACCTCTTTGATCAGGCTCGGAGATAGGCCTGGAGATGCTGACTGGCATAGAAACTGACCAATCAGAGCCAAATCTGGGTGAACTGTGAAGAGCCAATGTCTGCCTAGGAGGCGGAGCTTTTGAAGCTGACTGGCATAGAAACCAACTAATCAGAACCAAATTGGCTGTCAGGGGAGGACAGTTGGGGGTGAGATTAGGCCTGCAAGGGAGGGCAGTTGGGGGCGAGATCAGTCCAACAGGGGAGGGCTGTTGGGGGTGAGGTCAGGCCAGCAGGGGAGGGAAGTTGGGGGCAAGATCAGGCTGGCAGGGGAGGGCAGTTAGGGCTGATCAGGCAGGCAGAGGCAGTTGGGGGCAAGATCAGGCCAGCAGGGAGAGCAGTTGGGGGCGGTCCGGCAGGCAGGCAGAGAGGTTAGGGGCAATAAGGCAGGCAGGCAGAGGCAGTTAGGGGTGATCAGGCAGGCAGGCAGGTGAGTGGTTAGGAGCCAGCGGTCCCAGATTGCAAGAGGGATTCCGACTGCCCTATGGGATTGGGCCTAAACTGGCAATCAGACATCCCCCAAACGGTCCCCAATTGGAGAGAGTGCATGCTAGGCTGAGGGAACCCCCCTTCCATGCACAAATTTTGTGCACCAGGCCACTAATCTATATAATAAAAGCCTAAGTGATTGTTATGGTGGAATGACTAGAACGACTGGTCACTATGATGCTCACTGACCAGGGGGCAGATGCTCAATGCAGGAGCTGTCCCCTGGTGGTCAGTGCACTCCCACAGGGGGAGCATCACTCAGCCATCCAGAAGCCGGGCTCACAGCTGGCGAGCGCAGGGGTGGTGGCAGGAGCCTCTCCTGCCTCTGTGGCAGCACTAAGGAGCAGCGAGCCAAGTGGTAAGGAGCAGTGAGCAGGCAGGCGTTAAGGAGCCAGGGGTTCCAGACTGCAAGAGGGATATCCGACTGCTGGAGCAGGCCTAAACTGGTAGTTGGACATTCCTCTTGCAATCCGGGACCCCTCGGGAGATGGAGAGCAGGCCTAAGCCAGCAGGCAGACATCCCCCAAGGGGTCCCAAACTGCGAGAGGGCACAGGCCGAGCTGAGGAACCGCCCCCCGCCCCACTACACGAATTTCATGAACTGGACCTCTAGTATTTTCATAACAGCTTAAGACTGGATTTTCTTTTCTTGAACTTAGTAGTGCACTGGCATATCTTCACTTTATTTAAATTATCTTTATTAGGGGTTCTGTCCCCTTCTGGAAGTTTTATAAAATTACTAGTGAAAATGTGTAACTTTACCATGGAGTTCCAGGTTTCCAACAAATTTTTTTATTTTAAATATTTTTTTATTGATTTCACAGAGGAAGGGAGAGGGAGAGAGAGATAGAAATATCAATGATGGAAGGGAATCATTGATTGGCTGCCTCCTGCACACCCTATACTGGGGATCAAGCCATAAAACTGGGTATGTGCCCTGACGGGAATCGAATCATGACCGTCTGATTCATATGTGAACATTCAACCAGTGAGCCACACTGGCCAGGCATGACAAATTTTTTATATTCTGCTCTTTCTCTGTCCCCAAATAGCAAGCACATTTTCTGTACATTTAAGTCATTTCTTTAAGTCACCTGATCCTGATGTATCTTTTTTGTTTGTTTGTTAGTCCTCACCCATGGATAGTCATTCCATTGATTTTAGAGAGTATGGAAGGGAGGAGGAGAGACACACAGAGAGAAATATTGATGTGAGAGAGGCACATTGATTGGTTGCCTCCCACATGAGCTTTGACCAGGGATTAAGCCTGCAGCCAAGGTACATGCTCTTGACCAGAATCAAACCCATGATCCTTCAGTCCGAGGGCCAATGCTCTAACCACTGAGCAACCAACCAGGGCTGATCATATATTTAAGCCCAAATACTTACTGAGCTACATGGTTTTGGGGTCTTGATTTCTCTAAAAAATAAAAAATAAAATAAAAAATAATCTTTGCTGTTTTGATTCTGTGTTTTGTTGGCTTTTTTTTTTTTTGTCTTTTTTTTTTTTTTTTGATTTCAGAGAGGAAGAGAAAGAGATAGGAACATCAGTGATGAGAGAGTATCATTGATTGGCTGCCTCCTGCATGCCCCACAGCAGGGATTGAGCCAGAAACCTGGACATGTGCCCTGACTGAGAATCGAACCATGACCTTCTGGTTCATAGATCAATGCTCAACCACTGAGCCACACTGGTAGGGTTGATTTTCTGTTTTTAATTGGGTAACTTTTTATTTCAGAAGTTTTACACCTACAGAAAAATTGAGAGATTAGTGTAATGAATACCCCATATACTATTCATCAAGATTCACTAATTGCTAACATTTTTGCCATATTTTCTTCCTCTGTGATGTATACTTTTTTGCTGAATAATTTGGAAGCAAATCACAGATGTAACATTCCATTCCTAAATATTTCAGCATAATTCTCCAATGAATAAGGACATTTTCTGACATTACTGTAATACCACACCTCAGAAAAAGGAACAATAATTCCAAAACCTAAAATACAACCCAATTAAAATTTCTTTATTTGTCCCAAAATGAATCCTTACCCAAGGACATTTTTTCCATTGATTTTTTTTAGAGAGAAAGTGGAAGGGAGGAGGGGGAGGAGGAGGAGGAGGAGAGAGAGAGAAACATCAATGTGAGAGCAACACATGGATTGGTTGCCCTGACCAGGGTGGGGGATGGAACCTGAGACCCACATACATGCCCTTGAGTAGGAATCAAACCTGAGACCCTTCGGTGCACAGGCCAGTACTCTAACCATTTAGCAACACCAGCCAGGGTGAATCTAACAACTTTTTAATCATTTTTAAAAATTCTGCTAAGATCATTTTAACTACTGAGCAATTTCTTATTTAATCACTTGGTATCTTCAACTCTATGGGGAAGAGCATTCTCCCCTGCCCCCTCCAAAGAAACTGGCAAATGCACCACTCTCAAGAAGGCAGTAAAAATTCAATACCCAGGCCCATTATAAAAATCCCACCCAGCCCTAGCCGGTTGCTCAGTGTTTAGAGCATCTGCCTGCAGACCGAAGGGTCGAGGGTTCTATTCCTGTTCAAGGGCACGTACCTTGGTTGCAGGTTCCCCAGCCCCAGGAGGCGCTTGTGGGAGGCAACCAATCGATGTGTCTCTCTCATGTCAATGTTTCTATCTCTCCCCTCTTCCTCCCTCCCTTCCACTCTCTGTAGAAATCAATGGAAGAAATATCCTCGGGTGAGGATTTAAAAAAAAATCCAGCCCAGCCTAAATTGCTTAGGTAGAGTGGCCAGCAGCATCTCAGCATATCAGTTTAGGAATTCTGAATCACCACTGCTATCAGACGTGGTTGCTTTCCTGAGCTTATTTCTTGGCCGTATTCTGAGACACTGATGCTTCCAAGCTGTTGTACAATCAAGATATCAGACTCTTCCAACATATTCAAATCATTTCCAGGCATTTTCACTCTAACAACAGGCTTTTCTCTACCGGGCAGTGCCCTCATGTAATTCCTTGTTATCTTCCATTCTGAGTGTCATTTGGGTTGAAGTTGATCTTCCAATAGTTTCTTCAGAAAGACTTCAAAGAACAATCTTTCCTAAAGTCTTGCATGTTTAAAATGTTCAAGGTTAGCCCTGGCCGGTGTGACTCATTTGTCTGGGTGCACTGAGGGGTCGCTGGTTCGATTCCCAGTAGAGGCACATTTCAGGGTTACAGGCTCGATCCCCAGTAGGAGGTGAGCAGGAGGCAGCCAATATCATCTCTCTCGCCCTTCCTCTTTCTCTCAAATCAATAAAAACATATTTTAAAAAAATATTCAAGTTTATATTTCTAAAGTAAAAACTCAGTACAGAGAGTTTAGATCACACTCTCTTCCTTGGGGAATTTCCAGGATTTGCTCTGGGCTTCTAGCATTGAGTGTGGACTCCAAGGGGCCTGTAGTCGGCAGGTCACAGAAGGGTCTTTATCACTGAGGTCCAGTAATTTTGCGAGGATGTGTTTTGGTGATGAGAATCCTTGTTAGATTTTTCTGGAATCAGCTGTCCCTTTTCAACAGCTGTGTCTTTTAATTTGTTTTTCTATTACATGGTTCCCAGTGTTTCCTTCAGGCCAACGTGTGTGTGTGTGTGTGTGTTTTGGTCCTTTATTTTTTTTGAAGTGTCTTTGTGCTTTTATCAAGGTATAAGTATATACAAGAAACTGTACATATTTAGTGTGCCACTTGATAGGTAAGTTTTAACATATGTACACACCCATGAAACCACTGCCGCAATCAAATAGTGAACATACTCACCCCTCAGAAAAGTTTCCCTGTGCCCTTTATAAACCCTCCCTAGGCCCTTTCCTGCCCCTCACCCACCCTATGCACCACTGATGTGCCTTTTGTCACTTTCGATTTATTTGCGTTTCCTAAAATTTTACATAAATAGTACCATACAGAGCAAACTCTTTTTACTCAGCATAGTTATTGAAAGTCGTCCATGTTGTCACATGTATCAGTAGAAGATATGAGAGCAGGTAGCCTTGCCTTGTTCCTGATATTATATGGGAATTTTTCACTAGAAGAATTGTCTTCAGGTGATCTTCTTTTTCCTCCCACCCCCCACCCCTGCCTCCTCAGTAGTTCCTCATTGACCTCAAGAGGGCCCTCTGCAGATCTCGGGAGCGCTCTTTCTCTCTTTCTCTCCGACCCTTTGTTCTCTATATTATTCCCTGACAACTCTAGTCCCCCTTAACCTTCAGGTCTTCTAGCTCCTTCTACTGATCTGAGAGATCACCAGTCTCTGACTGGGTTTCCTTTTCTGTGCTGTGACCTCAAAACTCTCTAAGCGTTAACCTGGGACAATTATAGGGCTCACCTCATTTATTTCCCATCTCTCAGGGATCACTGAACGTCATCGGTGACATCCAATACCTTGAACACCATTGCTTCAAATATTTTGTTTGCTTTTTAGACAAAAAAAAAAGTTTTGTTTTGTTTGTTGTTGTTTTCAGGAAGAAGGTACCCTGTTACTCTACCTGTTCAAAAGTGGAAGTCATTGTTGCACAGCCTGTGATGAGTAAGGGGTGTTTTTCCTCCATCTGCTACTCAGAGGAGCTCATGCAGAAAGTGAGGTTCCAAATCAGCAGGAATTTTCCTTAAAACCTCTCTCTCCTCATTCTCTGACTGTAGTTTCTTACACACATGGTGTGACTGTGTGGCTTCTACCCCTTCTCTTTCCTTCCTTGGGACCAAACGAGATCCAGGGACACTCTGGCTCCTGGCCTGGTCACCCAATTTTACTCTTATAAGTCAAGGAGTTAGGGTTTGACCCCCAACTTGGACAGTGGTACTTTGCAAACTCAGGTCTGCAGCCCCTACATTCTCTCTTCTTCCTTCCCTTGCTCCTGATCTACTTCTACATCTTTGGACACTCTTTCCATCTATTTAAGCTTTTGACTTTTTTTTTTTTCATGCACAAGTCTTTTATTTGACCCTATAGAAAAATTCAGATGCACAGCTAGTTCCCTCTTACAATAAAGCAATGCTCAATTAGCAATCATATTTCTTTAGTGACAAAATGGTGTTAACTTTGTGCAACTTGTGATCAAAAATAATTAAAGACCATTGGGTAATATCTACCAGAAGTAATATTAGACACAGGATTACTTACACAACAAGCAATTGCCATAGAAAACTAAATATTTCCCTTGGGAAAAAATGTAGTATTTTATTATTAAACAAGTCAGGCAAAAGTCTAGATTTTCTATAAGTGTAGAACAGAACAGAAAGGCTTCCATAGGGCCCCAAAAGTAGAGGGATGTGATTCTTTGGATGGCTTTAAGATGACATTTATAACCTCCTGGGTATTTTAGCTCTCTGAAGAAAATGTTCATTCAAAAGGCTAAATCATACAAAGCATTTAATATCTTCAAATGAATGCCCAATAACAAACCTTTGTAACAAGAAGTGAGTCCTAGCACTAAATTGTGATTATCAAATACTTGAATAAGCTACATTCAGAAATGACAGAGCAGCTTACAGGTGCAGGGAGGCGCTCTGCACCACAAAAGCAGCCACGAGAGCTTTATGTACTCGGTGTCAAGCTGACTTTTACTCTTTGCAAGCCATGTATCTCTCGGTTACATTCTCCCAGTTGATGATATTCCAAATAGCTTTCAGGTAATCAGGCCTGACGTTTTTATACTGGAGGTAATAAGCATGCTCCCACACATCAATCCCCAGCAGTGAAACAAGACCTGTTGTTCCTTGAAGGGGATCCTGGTTAGAACAAGCAGCAATCTGTAAGCGTCCTTGTTCCTTATTGAAACCAAGCCAACCTCAACCGGAGCCTTGAACACCAGCAGACACAGTGGTCAACTTTTCCTTAAACGTAGCGAAGGAACCAAAGTCACGTTTGATGGCTTCCAGCAATTCCCCTTTGGGTTCTCCGCCACCATTAGGGCTCAGGTTTGTCCAGAAGATGCTGTGATTGACATGGCCTCCACCGTTGAACTTCAGCGCAGGCTGAAGAGCTATCTGAGCTGTGACGTCACCCTTGGCCAGCGCCTCGGGGTACTTCTCCTCCGTGACGTTCAGGTTGTTCACATAGGCCGCGTGGTGCTTGCTGTGGTGCAGCTGCATGATCTGGCCGGTGATGTGAGGCTCCAGGGCGCCATAGTCGTACGGCAGGTCGGGGAGGGTGTGCTGCCGCCGGAAGCCCAGGGTCCCCAGAGCTGGCACCAGCTCCCGGCTCGCGCCGCACGCCGCCCGGCACAACATGGTGACTCCGCCGCAGTCCTCGCCGCACTGACCGCTCGGGACGAACCAGTGAACCGGTGACCCGGGCCGCGCCGCCGCTTTTGACTTTCTTATAGTTTTAACAAAGACAGAGTTTTACTTTCTGCTTCTTGTTCTTCTTGTTTCTCTTTAGAGGATTTCCACAAGAACAGGAAACATCCACTTGAGGCTATCATCTTCACACTGGAAGTCAGGGGCCATGCAGTAGCTGTGGTTGTTTTGAGTGTATATTTTGCATCTCTACTAAACCAGACACAGTGTCTGGTCCCTAATACGTAGTCAAGAAGTGTTCGAAGGATGACTATCAAATAGATACCGCATTCCACCTCATAACCTGGGTCTGCATATTGAGGTAGACTGTTGCTTCCTCTCTACCTGAGATGTCCCAGAATGCATGAGCATTTTCCCCCCATTGAGTCTGGAGATTCCTAAAGAATGGAAAGAGCTGATAGAAGTCTAAGAACATGAGGCTGTCTGAAATTTGTGTCCCAAGAGCATGGGCTTTCGTGTTGAACAAACCTGAGTTTGAAACTCAACTATAATATTTACTACTTGATGGATCTTGTATTCATCAGGATTCTCCAGAGAAACAGAAACAATAGGATGGAGATGATAGATAGATAGATAGATAGATAGATACTATCTATCTATTTATCTACCTAACTATATCTTTCATCTATCTATCTATCTATCTGCCTATCTATCTGAAGATATATTTTAAGGAATTGGCTCATGCTTATTGTGGGGGTTGGCAAGTCCAAAATCTTCAAGGCAGGTCAGCAGGCTTGAAATTATGGCAAAAATTGATGTTGCAATCTTGAGTCTGGAGGCAATCTGGAGGTAGAATCTTTCTTCCTGTTGGGTGGGGGTTGAAGTCGGGGGAACAGACTTCAGTCTTTTCTCTTAGGCCTTCAACTGATTGGATGAGGTCCAACCCCATTATGGACAGTAATCAGTTTTACTCAAAGACTACTGATTTAATCACATCTTTAAAAAATACCTTCACAGCAACATCTAGACTGGTGTCTGACCAAACAACTGGGCATGATAGCCTAGCCAAGTTGATACATAAAATTAATCATCACAGACCTTGAGTAATTTATTCAATCTCACTGATCCTCAGTTTTCTTATCTTTAAAATGGAGCTATTATTATATATTCCTCACAGGACTGTTGTGAAAATCAAATTGGGATAAGTATGTAAATCACCCAACATAACATCTGACAAATTATAGGATCTTACTAAATGAAAGCTATTCTTGTTTTGTCTAGAGCAGTGGTCAGCAAACTCATTAGTCAACAGAGCCAAATATCAATAGTACAACGATTGAAATTTCTTTTGAGAGCCAAATTTTTTAAACTTAAACTTCTTCTAATGTCACGTCTTCAAAATAGACTCACCCGGCCATGGTATTTTGTGGAAGAGCCACACTCAAGGGGCCAAAGAGCCATATGTAGCTGGCGAGCCGCAGTTTGCTGACCACGGGTCTAGAAAATATGCTTGATATGGTCTCCTGGAATCCAGTCCACTCTCTTCCATGTTCCCTCACCTTCTGTCTGTATTAAAGGCTAGAAGTTTCAAAACTTATAGTACTTTGCTAGACTCCTTTGCAGCTAGAGAGTTTAGGCTGAGGTAAATTTAGGCAAGATTTGGAAGAAGAAAGTAAGCAAGATTGGGCAGATGTGACTGCAGCTGTCAGAGGTCAAGTTCTAGTTGCTGGTCATTAGCTTCTTGGTTTTACATCATGGTGACAGCAGCAATAGCAACAGCCGTTTCCTGACCTCTGGCCTGCAGCTGTGGAGGTATGGCCTTGAACCAATAGCCTTCAAGTGGCCTCTGACTTCTATTCCTCCTGTAAGCACCTGATTGCTTATATGAAGTCTAATTGCTTTGGGCCTGAAATACCTAGAGTGGTTTCTGATTCCTACGCGGAATCCTGACTGCTTCAGAGACTTCACTACAGGTGGCTTCCTGGTGCACTCCCCTCTGCATCCTGAAGGGTGCACTGGAGGGCTGACGCTCTACCCACCAGGTCCAGGAAGGCTCCCTGGGCCTTCCTCAACAGGCCCTGTCAGAGAGGGACAAGGCCCACAATTAGAGCTGTCGTGATGATGCAGGAGACAGAGGATGCATCAGCAACAGCCAGTCCAACACAAGGCATTTTCCTCATTGCATGGTGTTCTTGCTTTGAAGTAAGAACTCAGTGTCGAACAGACTGTTCAGCTAACTGGAATCTTCCATGAACATGATGTCACTCCTGCCAGGGCTGGCATCTGTCACTCAGCAGGCAGATTTTATTGCATTGTAATATTTATAGCTATAAACATTTGGGTGCATTTAAAGGATCGTCTCCTTCAAAAAAAATAAAATTTCCCCAGTGAGGACAATGACCCTAAACCCTTCCTCGTGGGGTCGCAAAAGTGGCCTCTTGACCTGCCTATGCCCCATTCCCACTGCAGCCCAATTTCAGGAGGGTGATATGAAAGAAAAATTTATCCAACAATCCCTAGCATGCTGGGTGAGAACTGCGGACACACTGGTGGACTGGGGGGTGCTGGCTTCCTAATGAGCCCCAAGTTGAGAATTAAAAAAACAGGGAGAGACAGATGGGCCAGGAAGACAGGCTATGACTGCTGAGTGCAGGACTGGCTTACAGAGGGGAAGCATCCCCTTAAGATTTTTAATAAAAACCGCTCCTACCTTTATCAAGTGCCTACTGTGTACATTTCACATATGATTTCATTTCATCCTAATAATTTTATGAGAGGATTATTAATCCAAGTCTACTGATGAGAAGACTGGGGTTTAGAAAGATTAAGAGACTTCCCCCAGGCCCCTGGTGGGAGCATGATTCAGATCTGAACCCACAGCTGAGACTATAGACACTGTGTTACACTGTTGACTCAAACAATGATCAGTGGTCTTATACCAAAGAAAGGGATCAAAACCAGTTTAGAAAATAACAAGTTTTGAAAAGTCTGGGTTAATCAAAATAGGTTGGATGTTTTGTCTCTTTGTTTTTGCTGCAGTACTTCTCAGAGCCTTTAATATGCTGTCAGGTGGAAAGAGAGAATCATTGAGAGATGGCCAGGGAGGAAGAGTCTTTTTTCATACAGCATTCATAGATAGAAGGATAAAATTGCATTACCTAATGAAGTATTCTAGATATAACCCCAGGCAAAATACCAAGCAATTGAAATGGAGAGGAATGTGTGTGTCCAGCAGTAGACAGCTTTTTAGTACAGGTAAGAATAAATATGTACACACAGTGAATAAGCCACAAGTTGGGAAAAGAAATCTCGGCTAAAGCAGTCATCATTAGGTGATCTATGCCAAAGGGCTGGTAATTTGTGCTTATTTTTATTTTCTATCCTTATGATAGAAACATCTGCTGTTTTTTATACTGCTGTAGACAAAGCTGGCTACCTAATTTGAAGGGCCTGATGCAAAATGAAAATGCAGGACTCCTTGTTCCAAAAACAGCAAAAAAAAAAGGTCATTAAGTAAAAAAATGGAGACATTTTTCTTTTCTTCTACAGTTCTCAGCTGCTCATGATGTTTTTTATTTGCTACTCAAATTTTTTCTAAATAAAGAAAAATTAAAGTTTTGAATTATCAGCACAAATTTTACTGTTATTCTCCATATTGTGCAATGCCAGTTTTAAATGCAGACTATAAAACCAAGAGCAGGGTGCTTCTGGGCACAGGACTCTGTGACTGAGCAGGTCACATTCCCGGGAAGCTTGCCCGGCTGCAGAACAGGGAGAAACACACCTTTTGTTTTATAATCTCCAAGCAGCTGATTTGGTGCACGTTGCGCAGAACTATCAGGTTTCTGACATTTCCAGTGTCTTCCCGAGGGAAGTTTGGCACATAGTCCACTGACAGAGGCCACCTTTGAAAGACTGTAATGACTGTCTCATTTGAGAGAGACAGAGAGGAGTCAGCAAGAAAAATGTTTCCCTTGTACCTCTGGAAGCTGTGAATGTCACTGCTCATTGTAAGGGAGTGTTCCAGGGCCAGCCTGATAAACCAATCTGGCAACCTCAGGTGAAGGCATTTCATAAACATGTTTGAAACCTGCCTGGCAGCTTTAGGGCTGAATGGGCTGCAGAGGCCAGCAGCTGAAGAAGAGGGAGAGGGAGCCAAAAAAGATAGCATGCTCACAAACAGGAAGGGCAGGGGGCCTGCACAGCAGGTGGCGGGGGGGCACCTTTTCTCCCTAGAGGCTGGGACGGAGTTAGACTGCTGGTCTGCCTTTTCCTCCCCTTCTTTCCCTGCTGCATGGGACCTGGTACAAGCATGTTATGCTGTAGCGTTACATATAACTAATGCTCCCACCTTTGCCTCTTCTTTGCTTGTTCAAAACTAGCACTTGTGATCCTCATAACAAATTTATAAGGCTATCTTTCCCATTTCCCTGGTGAATAAACTGAGACTTCAAAAAATAATGTGATTGACAGAGGTAACCCAGCCAGAGTGGACCTCCCTGGGCCTGGAGGCCAGGCCTGACTGGCTCCACAGTGCATCCTCACCCTCGATATTCCTGGCCTCGAGGTACCATCCTAAGCCCTGGCTGCCTGACGTCAGGGACTGGTTCAACATCATGGCATTGACTTCAGGTCTGTCTGCTGGTCTCATACGGTTGAGGGTTTTACTAAATGCCAAATGTCCACACATGCACACATGTGTAACTGTGGTGTGTAGTCTAAAGGGAAAGCTTTGGAATCTGAGCACAGCCCTTTGAATATCCTTAAAAGTAGAAAATCTTTACCTCGGAAAGTGTATTTGATTTTTAGAAATGGAAGAAAATCATTTGGAGCTTGTGATATTGTAATTTGTAATAAAAAAGATACGTTTGATTTTTGTCCCCAGTCCCTGACACAGGGTCCCTAAACCTTTGGAAAGTGCTAAGTGACAAGAGGACTGGGAGCATCTTCTGTTCTAATGAGGTGACTCTGGGTGGGCTCCTGGATGGCTATGTGAGGAAGCCTCCGTAAATCCCAATAGTATGGGGTCTGAAGACCTACCATGCCTACATGAGGAAGCCTCCATAAAGCCCAATAGTATGGAGTCTGGAGACCGACCATGCCTACATGAGGAAGCCTCCATAAAGCCCAATAGCATGGGTTCTGGAGACAGACCATGCCTACATGAGGAAGCCTCCATAAAGCCCAATAGTATGGGTTCTGGAGACCGACCATGCCTACACGAGGAAGCCTCCATAAAGCCTAATAGCATGAGGTCTGGAGAGCTTCCATTCACATACCAGGAGGGTGACACACCCAGGTGCCCCAGGACAGAAGCTCAGTGTTAGAACCCTCCCAGACCTCCCCCATGTCTTCATCTAGCTGCACATCTGCATCCTTTATCATACATATCCTTTAGTAGTGAGTCGTGTTCATTACAGTAAATGTTTCCCTGAGTTCTGTGAGCTGTCTAGCAAATTAATCGAACCTAAGGAGGGGGTCAAAGTAACATCAGATTTGTAGCAGTTGGACAGGAATTGTGGGTAGTGGGATTGGCATCTGAAGAGGGGGATAGCCTTGTGGGACTGCGCCCTTAAACATGGAATATGACACCATGTCCAGGTAGATAGTGTCAGAATTGAGTTAAATCGTAGGACACTCAGCTGGTGTCGCAATAAATGCTTAGTGGGGGGAAAACCCACATATTTGGTGACTGCAAGTGGCGGGCAGACCTGGAGGTGGGCAGAACTGTCATAAGTGACATGTTCTGTGAGCAGGTAGAGAGGAAAGACACAGGAGGAGAAAAGTCTTAGATTCCCAATATGGAGCCTGAAGTTTAGTGGACAATGACTTTGTTCAGTGGATAAAGAGGTGAAGTAGGTAATCAGGAAGGGGAAGGTCTGCATATATGGATGTATTAATGTATTTGACTGCCTATCCTGAGCCAAGCATCCTGCCTGCTCCTGCTGTCCTAGTCCTCAGCTCATCAATGGCCATACTACAATGTAGATTTTATTATCCAATTTTGCAGGGGAGGACACCAAGGCCAAAGAGAGAATATTACAATCCTCTAATTAGTGGCAGAATTGGAAATGGAATCTAGTTTGCCTTAAGGGAATGAGAGTTTTTTGTTTGCTTGTATGTTTGTTTTTTGTTTTCCTCCTCAGAAAATAAACAAAAAGAAAGAAGAAATGCATGGCTATAAAGCAATGAGGTGCTTTTCTACTTTGGTTCCAAGAACTGGCTCTGCAGATAATTTTAAGCTAATGAATCTGAAAGTGTTGTGAGAAACAGCAGCACCATTATCATAAGAGTCAAGTTCCCAAGGAGACAAGTACGATAAAAACAAACACCTTTTGGCTGTCTTGTGTTATTCTTGTTTTGAGTCAGAGACTTTCCTGGTCCCCTTAGCTACAGTTCTCTAGAACCCAGCATCTTGGCACCGAGCAAACCCCGGAGACCTTGTTCAGCACCCTCATCCCAGGGAGGCAGAACTCGGCGCCAGGGGTGGGAGTAGTAACCTGCTCAAGTTCACAGTGAATTTGCGCTGGAACCTTGACAAAAATCCAGGTGTCTGACGAAGCAGTGCTGTTTCCCTGAGCTAATCCCACCCCTGTGGCTACAACATCTTCCTTTTTTAAAGAAGGCTTCCTATGTCAGACACTTGGAAGTGCATTATCTTTATTAAGCCTTCAAGGAAGCCTCACCATTCCCATTTCACGGATAATAAAGCCAAGGCACAGAGAAATGAAAGGATAGGTCCAAGTTACAGAGCTAGGAAATAGAGGCCCTGGGATTTGAACCCAGGTCTGCTCACCTCTAGGCCCCACATGTTTAACACTCAACACCCATCCTTTTTGCCTGAGTGTCTTCTTCTTCCTCTTGTGTCCCTTAGGGGCCCCGGAGAAGGCACAGCACATTCCACTTAAATCCACCTCCCCCAGCTGGCCAAGTCCCTGCTTTCCGTGTTTATCAACACAAATAGCCTGACCTCCTAGCACGTTTGTTTGGTTGAAGGCCTGCCTCATTCCCTGGGAACCCAGAGGAACAATGAGTTGTTGTCCCTCCGGGACTGCTTCCTACTTCCCCTGCCCACACTGGCCCGTAGCTCGGACCAGCCAGGCCCCTCCAGCTTGTCTACAAAGTGCGTCAATCACTTGTTTACTTCCTTTTCCTGCCTGGCCCCGGGGGTTCCGCTGGCTATTTCTTCTCTTTGGGAGTTCCTCTGGGGTGAGCTTTGATCTTCCTAGAGGAAGGGGCAACAGGAAGATGATGAGAGATGCTAGAAGTCTGTGACACCTGACTCACTCTGAAGAAGAGGCTCTCTGAGAGCAATGGAGGGTGCTGCTGAGATCTGAGCATCCTGCCTGGGTGGAGGTCTGCCTTTCCTCTGGGATAGAACTGGAAAGGAGTAAATATTCCACAGGCCGGAAGCAAATGGCCCCAGGCCTTTCTGTACTCAGCCAGCAGCATAATGCAGTGAATAATGAGTACAACCTTTTTACAAAACGCCTCACAGCAGATGCCCGCTGGAGGGAGAGGTTTTTAGATGTGCATCTTCCCCTAGACGAGGCTGCTTGTAAAAACACCCTACTGCTTGTAAAGGTCTAATTTGAGAGCTGACATGAGGACGTCTCTGGAATACTGCCCGGAATACCACCCCATTAGAGAGCTGCTTATTTGGGTTCTACGGGCTTTTGGGTCCTCAAAATCCATTTTAGCATGAAAATGAACCCTGAGCAGGGACACTTAAATATTAAAATAAAATGTCAGCCAGGGCCCAGCAGGAAATGGCAGAGACACACAAAAGGGTTTAACTGAAGAAAATTTAATATGGACTATTTACAGGGCCGTGTGGGGATTACGGGGACAGTAAGGTACAGCGAGGCAGGGAGGGAGAAGGTAAGAAATACCCTGACTTTTCACTCCTCCATGCCCTTTACTTTCCCAACAGTGCCTCCCATTGACAAAACCCGGCTAACACCCGAAGAAGAAAGAAGCCTGGGTGACCTAGTCCACAGAGGGCAGCCTCTGGGTGGACAGGGCAGGGGCGGGTCAGGAGGGGCAGGGGTGAGTCACAGTCCCTGTCCTCGCACCAAGAGCCCAGGGAGTGGCTCTGAATTGCTTCTTCATGCAGAGCTGCCGTCGCGGCATCCAAGTTATGACAGCAGGATTCTAAGTATATACGACCAGTTTATGAGACTGCCCGGAAAACCTCAGCACCGAGCTGCTGGGTGGCCATGTCATTGCGATTGATGCTCCCTTTGACTAGGGCTCCGAGAGAGGGAGAAGCTGGTGGCCTTTTCACGTTTCCCTGTTTAAGGCCCAGAGAACCCAGATTTCATTACTTCACAGGGTGGCTTTGCTCGGTATGTGAGTTGTGCTGGGAAGTGTATCATATGTGTAGAAGAATATTTTAAATATATGTAGAGTTGAAAACACAGTACATTTAGCACCTATGTGCCTATCATACAAATTAAAACATAGAACACTCACCAGGACCTTAGACATCCTCCAAGGGCTCCTCTGTAAATAAAACCTCCACCCTCCTCCCCAGAGGTGGCCTTGTTTTAACATTGTGCTCATTGTGCCCTTGGTTTTCTTCACCGTTTTACCACTGGGCGTATATTAATGCCAAACAGTGTGTATGGGGTAGAAGCACAAATCCAGCTGAGAATGAAAGGGCGATGTTCTCCTGTTCGATGAAAGTGTCCAGGAGAGAGAGAAGGTAAACAGGGTCTCTGGGTCAGTCTGGTTTCAGTTTCCGCAAGAGTTTACAAGAGTCCCTTCTAGGAAGTCAGCAAACAAGGTCATGCGTTAGGAAACACAGGACTCATCAGAGCTGGGCATCTGGTAGGGCTCTGGTGGGGGCCAGGTACTTAGTATCTGGAAGAAATATGGTCCGGAGTGTGGATTGCTCTGGATTTGCTGCCTCACCACGGCCCACCTTCAGCTTCTGAAGCAGATCACAGCAGAGCACTTCTGTGGGGTGAAGTGAGCAACCTCAGCTGAACCATTAAATAGACCATAGCAGGAAAAGCAGCGACCTCGGCAGAAATGATTAAGGCAAGTCAGGAACAGATCACATCAGCCAGCCTCACCCAGGAATTCTGTCTTCAGGCATCGCTCCCCCTCAAAGGATCAATAGCAGTGGGGATCTTAGTGATGACAGCTCTTAACCTTTTGAGGCATTCTGCACTCATCTGGGCTGGTTGTCCTCTATGCTGCATACACAGCTGTCAATCTAGACACCATTTACCACCCTCTTCGGTATTTCTTTCATCTCTCTCCAGTGTTGGAGCTCATGTGTCCCGTATTCAATGTCTTTCTCTGTTTCCTCTCTCTCTCTCTCTCTCTCTCTCTCTCTCTCTCTCTCTCGTTTTATAAAGCATATACTCCAATAATTCCCTGAGGAAGGGTGCATGGGAAGAGAAATTTGTTAAGGCTGTACAATCTATAAATGCTTTTATTCTATAGTACTTGATTTATAGTACTTAAATTTTTAATGTTTTTGTTCTATAGGGCTTGGTTTATAGTACTTGCTTTTATAGTTGAGCTGGGTATAGAATTCCAGGTAAAAGTTAAGTGTTTTCACCAGTATTTTGAGGGCATTTCTCTATTGTCTTCTTATTTCACACTAGAGGCCCAGTGCACAAAATTCATGCACAAGTAGGGTCGCTAGTGGCTGCCGACTGCTGGCCAGGGCCTCCCTTCCCTTCCCCAGGGCCTTCCTTCATTCCACGCTTCCCCCTGGTGGTCAGTGTACATCATAGTGAGCAGTCGAGCTCCTGGTTGGTTGAACTCCCACCCAAGGGGGCAATTTGCATATTAGGCTTTTATATATATAGATATTACTGTTGAGAAGTCTAAAACCATTCTGGCCTGGCTGGTGTGGCTCAGTGACTGAGCATTGCCCATGTACCAGGTGGTCACCAGTTCAATTCCCGGTGGGGCACATGTTTGTGTTTTGGGCTCCATCCCCAGTATGGGGTATGCAGGAGGCAGCTGATTGATATTGATGTTTCTCTCTCACCAAAGTTTCTATCTCTGCCACTCACTCTTCCTTTCTCTCTAAAATCAATGAAAACACTTAAAAAATAAAAATAAAAAAGTATGGTCCTTTCTTTAAAAAAAATAAAGCCATTCTGATTCCAGGTCCTTGGAATATATATATTCACACACACACACACACACACACACACACAGGTATATATATATTCCAATATATATACTCATATATATGTATATTTTCCTCTGGTACTTCGTATATTTTGTTCTTTGTCCCCACTGATATGAAATTTCACAATGATATAAGTGCCTTGTGAGTTTTTTTCTTTCATTCATTAGGCTGGATACTTGGTGGGTACTTTTGATCTGCTCTGGGAAATTTCTTGCATTATTTCTGAGAATTCCTTACTCTTTCCCATTTTCTCTGTTGTCTCTCTTTAGAACTACCAGTATTCTAATGTTGGACATTTATTATGGACCTCTCTTATTTTTATTGTTTTCTCCTATGTGTGTTTGCTCTCTTTTTGTGGGGATAAGAGTAAGATCAAATTCCCTCAGTATTATTTTCCTACCCAGTTAGAGTTTTTCATTTATTATACCATATATATATATATATATATATATATATATATATATATATATATAGAGAGAGAGAGAGAGAGAGAGAGAGAGAGAGAGAGAGAGAGAGAGCATTCTGTTCTTATTTCAGGTAAGTTCTTTTTTCAAAATACATTAGTCATAAAATTTATTTGGGAATTTTTTTCCCTGCAGTTTTTGTTTCCTCCAAAATACTTTGCTCTTGTTTTTGTCTCCCATAATACAGCCTTGCCTTAGATGTAAAACTTGGCTGTATGTTCATAATAAATGGGAAGGTTAAAAAAAACTAATTGGAAGCTCTGATGTAAAACTTGGCTGTATGCTCATAATACATGGGAAGGTTAAAAAAAAACACTAATTGGAAGCTCTGAGTAGAGCCTGACAACATTGAGATTAGATTCAAGTAGGGAAACTGGGCTCCATTGTTTGTTGGGAGAACACCGAATATAGGCATTTACTTTTCAGATACCTAAAGAATAGTTTTCCTGTATCTTGCCATGAAGGTAAGATTCTAGATGCTAATGTACTGGGAGCCAAGTGTGGAAATAACACAAACATATTCAGAGTTAGTCCTGTTCCAGAGCTCTGTTTCCAATGAAGCCCTCAAAGATGGGAAGTGGGAAGGTCACTGCCAGTCCATGCCTATAGCACCTTGTTATACACCAGGCTTGGCCTTGCTGTAGTAGAAAACTGAGTGTCCAAGCAATGGGGTAGGAAATAATAAACCAACATTTGCTGAGCACTTCTTTTACTTAAGGAAACAGCAGTACATACATGTAATTGAGCTCATTTACTATCCACAAGGGTCCTGGCATGGTAGGCATTAGGAAATTATTGAAGACTTAAATTTTTTATTTTGCAGTAAATAATGGCCAGTGAAGACTAAATTAACTGACCCAAGGTCAGACAGTTATAAAGTGACAGAGGTAGGATTCATACGCCAGTCCCTTGATTCCAAAGATCTTTATTATTATTTTATTTAAAATATATTTTTCTGAGTAAAGAAATACAGGCTATTATAGATAACTTGGAAAATATATAAAATTCCAAATCCATATTTTAAAACATATAAGGCCACCCAAACACTGTACAATTTTCATAGGGGCACATCATAATTTATAATAATTTATTTAACTGTCTCCTAATTTGAATCATTTATGTTGGTAAATCTATTCTCTTTCTACTGCATGGCATCAGCCAAGAGCAGCAAGAATGGCCAGGAGTCAGGGTCAGGAAGGAGCAGGGTTCTAGGCAAGTCCCTTGGCAGAGAGCTCCTGATTAAAGGCAGTTTAGAAGGATGTGATTCAGTACCCTGGAGAGCTCTAAAGAGTCCATCTCTACTAGGGAGTAGGCCCAACCAAGGCTGGGAGTTCTTAAGGGTTCTGAACTGCCTCCCTAGAATGGAATGTTAAAAGAGACAACACCCAGCTAGGACTGGAAATCTCTTTGTCCTTGAGGGATTCATCCTCACCACTCCCCAGATTAGAGAGCTTTGTGGGAGTAGGTCATTGTTCTCACCAATATGCCTTTTCTCATTGCTGGAAATGCCTGGCTAATTTCTATTCATCCTTTAATGTTCCATTTAATCACTAATTTCTCCAAAAAACGTTCTGAGCTCCCTCTACTTATCAAAAGCTTTCCCCCTTTCCTTCTGCATTTCTTTTGGTCTTTATATATATACTAGAGGCCTGGTGCAAGAAATTCGTGCACTCAGAGGGGATCCCTTAGCTCAGCCTGTGCCCTCTTGTAGTCTGGGAGCCCTTGGGGGATGTCTGACTGATGGCTTAGGCCCACTCTCCAAGGGAAGCGGGCCTAAGCTGGCAGTCAGACACCCTTAGTACTGCCATGGAGGCAGAAGAGGCTCCTGCCACCACAACTGCATTCGCCAGCCATGAGCCCAGCTTCTGGCTGAGCAGTGCTCCCCCTGTGGAAGTGCACTGACCACCAGGGGGCAGCTCCTGCATTAAGTGTCTGCCCCCTGGTGGTCAGTGCATATCATAGTGACCAGTTGTTCTGCTATTTGGTCGATTTGCATATTGGCCTTTTATTATAGGATTGGACTAGATTATAATTTTCTGTTTGTTCTTCTAACTAGACTATGAGTTCTTTGAGGACAGGGACTGATTTTCAATTATCTTTGGTCTTAGTAAGTACTCAATAAATAATGTTAAATTTTAATAAATGAGTGTATTTTCTGTAGGCAATGGAGAGCTATTGAAAGTGGTTCTCAACTAGGGAAAATTTTTGCCCCCATTTGCAGTGTCTGAAAACAATTTTGTTGTGGTTGTTGCTGTTAACTGTGGGGTGTGTGTGTTACTGGCATATCATAGGTAGAAACCATAGATGTTTCTCAACATCCTACTATGGACAGGACAACCTCCACAACAAATAATTATCTGGCCCAAAGTGTTATTTGTGCTGAGGTTGGAAAACCCTATTTTAGAATAATAAAATGAGTTTAATCAAACTCTTCTTTAATCAACTTAAGAGTCTTCAGAGAATAGTGAACCCAATGGGCTCATTTTTCAGACGTGAAAACTGAGCTAGCTGGTGTAGAGTCAGAGCAAAAACTTGTACTATGACATCCTTTCCACACAGTTGCATTTGGCTAACATTATTTTTACCCATCCAGTACTCTGAGTGGTATAGGAATCGAATGATTTTCCTAATACCTATTACAATAGGTTCACCAATCAGGTTTGGGGAACAAGACTAGAGGAAAAAATTATTTATTTATTTATTCAGCATATTTATATTCCTCACCTGAGGCTACTTTTTCCATTGATTTTTAGAGAGAGTGGAAGTGAGGGAGAGAGACACACAGAGAGAAAAACATCGATGTGAGAGAGACACACTGATTGGTTGCCTCCCGCATACACCCCAACCAGTGTCAGAGATTGAGCCTGCAACCAAGGTATGTGCCCTTGACCAGGATCAAGCCTGGGACCCTTCAGTTCAAGGGCCACTGCTCTATCCACTGAGCCAAACTGGCTAGGGCTGTTAGTTGATATTTTCTTTAAAAGAATAGTTTATTAATTTTTAAAGAGAGAAGAGGGGTGAGAGAAACATGGATGAGAGAGAAACATGTATGTGAGAGTGCAACATTGATTAGTTGCCTCCTGCATGCCCTCCACCAGGTATTAAGCCCAAAACCCGGGCATGTGCCCTGACGAGGAATGGAACCAGCAACCGCCTGGTGCATGGGATAATGCCCAGGCAACTAAGCCACACCAGCCGGGGCGGGGGGTGGGGGGGGATAAAAAAATCGAAGTCACAGAATAGGTACAGCCAGCCTCCTCCCACACCACCCTTGCATTGGCTTCCTTTTTCTTCTGGAAATATATGTTCTAAATCTAGGGCTGAATGAGAAGAAACAGTTCTCTCAAAAGCTCATTTCTGAACAATTCCCAATCTGCTCCGGGAAATGAGAGATTAGCCTGTGGAAGAGTGAGTTAATTTTAAGTCACTCTGCATTAGAACCAATTAAAGCGCTGGAGAGCCCAGCCTGTCACAGGAGAATTCACTCTAATTGCTACAGACCAAGGGGATCCAGTATAATTTTCTTCCCATCAACAAATAAAAGCATTTAGGGAGACAAATTCAATCTCCAAGGGTTCAAGTGCCTCATATTTAGAATGTTCTTGATCTCAAAGAGTGCTCTGACCACTCCTCTTATGAGCCAAATCTGCCATTTTCCCAGCAGTAATCACATGTCCGACTTCTCCCATTCAGCTCAGTTGATTTAGAAAAGCCAAGTGATTCAGGCATAATAAGCAATGATTCCGCAGAGTTAAAAAATGTAGGAAAAAATAATCTGCATGGCATCATGAATAAAGTGCCTTCCAATAAACTTGGTGAATTGTCTTCAAAGGATTCAGCTGAATGTGTTAAGCATTTATTATGAACCATAAATGTCTGGAGCATACATGATTAGCCAAAGATTATATTTGTGGGTCCACTGAACTCTGAAATGATGCAGAGGGGAAGCTAGTTTCTGCAGAAGCTCAACTTCCTTTGCTGAAGTTTCCTTGGAGCATCAAAAGCTATGCCTGTATTGGCTGCTATTGGCCCGAGAATGGAAGCGGGGCGGGGGGGGAGGGAGGGGGGGAGGCAGGGGGAGAAAGGATAATAAGCAGCAGGTCCCAACAAGGAAATACTGTTTCTCCACTTCTATACCCTGTCCTCTTCCTATCCCCTGCACACCCTCCAAACTACCCCCTACACACACACACCATGGGGAAAAGCAGTATAGCAACTCAGTATGTAGACTTAAGTAGGTTTAGGTTTGAATCTTCATCCTACTCATTTTCGGAGCCTCAAATTCTTCACCTATGAATTGGGACTAATACTGCTAATACCCCCAGATTGTCAAAGACATTTACATGAAATGATATATATAAAGCATATGCCTCATGAAGGCACCAAATAATGTTCTACAATCATTGGGCTCAGTCTCTGCCTGGACAATTTTTAAAGACAGGTCCAGGGGATTAGTGTGGGATGGCAATAGGGGATAGGGATGGTCAACTGTAAAAAAAAAAATCTTATTGGGGGTCCACTTCATTTTGAGGTCTAATAATTTTCCAAAACTCTTTATAAGATATAAAATGATTGGATTTGTGGTTAACCAAGTTTTTTAATTGCTCCACTCTGTAGTTCAGTTTCTAAAGAATAGACTTGTCGCTGAACAGTCTTGGAGAAGGTCCAAAACTTCTTGGACATTGCAATAACCCAGAGTTTAGAGTTCAGAGAGAACATTAAGCATGAATTAGCCTTCCATAGGTTCAAACAGAGAAAAATGCTTCAACCATGAATTTGCAGATAGAGCAAACACAGGATGGTGATAGGTCTTCTCAGTGCAACGGTGCCCACGCCAGCTCTCCATCAGAATCACTGGGGTAATTTTACAAAAATATATAAATTCTTGAGCCCTACTCTGGCGATTCAATGTCATGGAGGAGGCTCAGGGCCTTGTTTGTTGTTTGTAATTAAAGTGCCAAGGTGTTTCTGATGAGCAGTCAGATTTAGAAATAACTCAGATGCTGGACGGCTCAGGTGCATGGGCTCCCATGGGCTCATGCTTTAGAAGTGACTGAGTATTAGCTTTTCTACTCTATTTCCATGGAGGCCCATGTCTCTCCAAAATGAAATAAGATTTAGGAGAGTCTTAAGGGGTACTTGAATCTGATTCCTATTTTAGGGGTAGTGATTCTGGAATATGGGGCTGAGAAATGACACTATCTAAAAGTGGCGGTT
Organism: Corynorhinus townsendii; assembly: GCA_026230045.1. NCBI lineage: Eukaryota > Metazoa > Chordata > Mammalia > Chiroptera > Vespertilionidae > Corynorhinus > Corynorhinus townsendii. The sequence goes on from JAPDVU010000004.1 coordinate 92,288,031, forward strand.
ATTATCAGTTTTTGACATTCAAGTCCTGCACAATAAGATGCAATCTTCTCCCACCATTTCCCACCAGGCACTCAAAGTGTTTTCCAATATATCTTGAACTTTTCTAACTTTTTTCACATGTTCCTCTCTAATCTGCAATGAGCTTAGCTTCACTGAGCTCATTATGACCAGAGTCAAGTCCCCACCCACCCACATGCACCTCGAAATCGAGCGAGACCCAGACCCAGCTGCCCCCACCCCCATTGGGCAAGATCCAGACCCAGCTGGCCCCATCCCTGTGAAGCCCCGCCGGGCAGTGGGCACAGCCTCAGGTCCCCCGCCCTGGCCTGGCGCCATGCAGTCTCAGGTCCCTGCTGATCACTCATTACGGAACCCCGCCTCTGCTGTGGGTGCAGCCATCTTGTGTTATGGAAACCCAGCCTCCGCTGTGCATGCTGCCATTTGTGGTGTGAGGGTCAATTTGCATATTACCTCTTTATTATATAGGATCATATGGTATTTGTCTTTCTCTGTCTTATTTTACTTAGCATGATAATCTCCAGGTCCATCAGTGCTGTTGCAAAAGACTTGGTTTTTGTTGGGCCAAAGGGTATTCCATTGTATAAATGTACCACAGCTTTTTTATTAACTCATCTACTGATGGACACCTGGGCTGCTTCCAAATCTTGGCTATTGTAAACAACACTGCAATGAACATAGGGGTGTGTATATTTTTTGGAATCAGTATTTCTGGTTTCTTTGGATATATTCCCAGAAATGGAAATGCTGAGTCAATAGACAATTTCATTTTAAATTTTTTGAGGAAACTCCATACTGTTTCCCACAGTCTGCATTCCTATCAATATTGCACTAAGTTTCCCTTTTCTCCACATCCTTACCAACACTTGTTGTTTGTTGATTGATTTATTTTTTAAAAAATATTTTTATTAATTTCAGAGAGGAAGGGAGTGGGAGAGAGAGATGGAAACACCAACGATGAGGGAGAATCATTCATCAGCTGCCTCCTGCATGCCTCCTGCTGGGGATCGAGCCAGCAACCCAGGCATATATCCTTGTCCGGAATTAAACTCGGGACCCTTCAGTCCACAGGCTGAGGCTTTATCCACTAACCCTAACTGGCAAGGGCTGTTTGTTGATTTATTGACGAAAGTTATTCTGATAAGTGAGAGGTGATATATCATTGTGGTTTTAATTTGCATTTCTCTGATGATTAGTAACTTTGAACATCTTTTCATGTCTATTGGCCACCTGTATGTCCTCTTTGAAGAAGTGTCTATTCTGTTCCATTCCCATTTTTTAATTAGATTGTTTGTTTTTGGTGTAGAGTTGTATAAGTTCTTTATAAATTTTGGATATTAAACCCTTATTAGATGTATCATCGGTGAATATATTCTCTCATTCAATGGGTTGTCTTTTCGTTTTGCTGTGCAAAACCTTTTTAGATTGATGTAGTCCCATTTATTTTTTTTTCTTTTGTATTCCTTGTCTAAGGAGACATATGAGAAAAAATATTGCTACAAGAAATGTTCAATATTTTACTATATTTTCTTGTAGAATTTTTATGGTTTCAAGTCTAACATTGAAGTCTTTAATCCATTTTGAGTTTATTCTTTTGTATGATCTAAGAAGGTGGTCTAGATCCTTATTTTTGGCATGTGTCTGTCCAATTTTCCCAATGCCATTTATTGAATAGATTATCTTTACCCCATTGTATATTCTTGCCTCCTTTGTCAAATATTGACCATCAATGTGTGGGTTTATTTCTGGGCCCTCTATTCTGTTCCATTGATCTATATGTCTGTTTTTTTGCCTTTACCATGTTGTTTTGATTGCTATGGCCTAGTATAGTTTGATATAAAATAGTGTGATTCCTTCAATTTTATTCTTCTTTCTCAGGATTGCTTATAGCTCTTTGGAGTCTTTTGTGGTTCCACATATATTTTTGAAATATTTCCTCTAGATCAGTGAAATATGCCTTTGGTAACTTGATAGGAACTGCTGATTCTATAGATTGCTTTGGGTAGTATGGACATTTTAGTGATATTAATTCTTCCTATCCATAAACCTGGTATATGCTTTAACTTATTTGCATCTTCTTCAATTTCTTTATTCAGTGTCTTATAATTTTCCAAGTACAGGTGTTTTACATTATTGGTTAAATTTATTCCTAGGTATTTTTTTTTAATGCAATTGTACATGGAATTGTTTTCTTAGTTTCTCTTAGTTCATTATTGGTGTAAAAAATGCAATTGACCCTAGCTGGTTTGGCTCAGTGGATAGAGTGTCGGCCTGTGGACTGAAGGGTCCCAGGTTCAATTCTGGTCTAGGGCACATGCCTGGGTTGCAGGATTGATTCCCAGTGGGAGGTGTGAAGGAGGCAGCCAATCAATGCTTCTCTCTCATCATTGATGTTTCTATCCCTCTCTCTGCCTCTCCCTTCCTCTCTGAAATCAATAAAAACATATTTTTTCAAAAATGCAATTGAGCCAAAACCGGTATGGCTCAGTGGATAGAGCATCGGCCTGCAGACTGAAGGGTCCCGGTCAAGGGCATGTACCTTGGTTGTGGGCACATCCCCAGTGCGGGGTGTGCAGGAGGCAGCTGATCGTTGTTTCCCTCTCGTCGATGTTTCTGGCTTTCTATCCCTCTTCCTTCCTCTCTGTAAAAAATCAATAAAATATATTTAAAAATTAATCAAAAATGCAATTGATTTCTAAATATTTATTTTGTATCCTGCTACTTTACTGAATTCATTTATCAGTTCCAGTAGTTTTTTGGTGGAATTCCCATATACAGTATCATGTCATCTGAAATAATGACAGTTTCACTTCTTCCTTTCCAGTTTGGATGCTTTTTATTTCATCTTGTCTGATTGCTATGACTAGGACTTCCAGTGCTATGTTGAATAAGAGTGGTGAAAGCAAACCTCCCTGTCTGGTTCCTGATCTTAAAGAAATGCTCTTAGCTTTTGCTCATTGAGCATGATGTTGGCTGTGGGTTGTCATATATGGCCTTTATTATGTTGAGATATGATCCCTCCATTCCTACTTTGCTGAGTTGTAGAGAGCGCCTGGGAAGGCACATGGGCAATCTTTAATTATTGTCAGCTGAACCCAGTGGCATTGGCAAAGCCATGCCCTGGGAACACACTTTGCCAAAAAGGCAAGGGTGTTGTCAGCTTGACCTTCATTTCAGCCCATGGTGTGGGAAAGTGGTTTTGATATCTAAATGCAAATAATCTCCTTTTGTCTTGACCTTTGGTAAAACTTCCTGGGTTTTGGGATATAAAATCAACTCTGTGGATTGGCTCTGGGTCCCTGTCCCTGTCTCTCCATCAGAAGAGGACAGTGGTCCCACCAGGTCCCAGTTTTTTCTATCTCTGTGTCTTATCTCTTTCTTTTATTTCTCAATCCCCAGCTGCCCCTACTCAGGAACTGGACCCACTCTCTAGCCGCACTGGACTCAGAAAGAGAGAAATACCTACACTGAGTGCTCAAATGCTTTTTCTGAATCTATTGATATGATCATTTGATTTTTATCCTTTATTTTGTTTATTGATTTGCAATATTGGCCAACTTTGCATCCCTGGAATAAATCGCACTTAATCATGGTCTTTTTAATGCACTGCTGAATCTGATTTGCTAATACTTTGTTGAGGATTTTAGCATCTATGTTCATCAGGGAAATTGGCCTACAATTTTCTTTCCTTTTGGTGTCTTCATCTGGTTTTGGAATTAGGACAATGCTGGCCGCATAAAATGAGCTTATGAATCGTCTCTTGAATTTTTTGGAATAGTATGAGAATAGGTGTTTGTTTTTCTTTGAATGTAAAATTCACCTGTGAAACCGTCTAGTCCAGGACTTTTATTGGGAGTTTTTAATTACTGATTCAATTTCATTGGTTATAACTGGTCTGTTAGATTTCTGATTCTTCCTGATTCAGTTTTGGAAAGTTGTATGTCTAGTAACATGTTATTTAGCTTCCCTGTCTTTTTTGTGTTTTTCAAGTTTTTTTTCTTGTGATTTCTAGTTTCATACCATTGTGGTCAACGAAGATGCTTGATAGGATTTCAAACATCTTAAATCTATTAAGACTAAATTTTTTGTGTCTTAACATGTGGTCTACCCTAGAAAATGTTCCATATGCACTTGAAAGGAATGTATAGTCTTCTGCTTTGGGTTAAAATTCTCTGATGGTATCAGTTAAATCCATCTGATCTAGTGTGTTATTTAAGGCTGTGATTTCCCTTTTGATTTTCTGTCTGCCAGATCAATCCATTGATGCCAATGGGGTATTAAAATCCCCTACTATGATTGTGGTATTGTCAATCTCTCCCTTTATGTCCATCAAGATTTGTTTTATGTATGTAGGTGCTCCTACGTTTGGTGCATAAATATTTACAAGGGTTATATCCTCTTATTGGATTGATCCCTTTAGCATTATGTAATGTCCTTCTTTATGTCTTTTATGGCCTTTGTTTTTTTTTAAACATTTTTTAAAATAAATCTTTATTGTTCAGATTATTACAATTGTTCTTCTTTTTTCCTCCCATAGCTCCCCTCCACCTGATTTCCATCCCACCCTCTGCCCTTACCCACCCCCACCCCGTCCTCATCCATAGGTGTACGATTTTTGTCCAGTCTCTTCCCGCACTCCCCACACCCCTTTCCCCCCAAGAATTGTCAGTCCACTCTCTTTCTATGTCCCTGATTCTATTATATTCACCAGTTTATTCTGTTCATCAGATTTTTATTCACTTGATTTTTAGATTCACTTGTTGATATGTATTTGTTGTTCATAATTCTTTTCTTTACCTTTTCCTTCTTCTTCCTCTTCTTAAAGAACACCTTTCAGCATTTCATATAATACTGGTTTGGTGGTGATGAACTCCTTTAGCTTTTTCTTGTCTGTGAAGCTCTTTATCTGCCCTTCAATTCTGAATCATAGCTTTGCTGGGTAGAGTAATCTTGGTTGTAGGTTCTTGCTATTCATCACTTTTAATATTTCTTGCCACTCCCATCTGGCCTGCATAGTTCTGTTGAGAAATCAGCTGACAATCGTATGGGTGCTCCCTTGTAGGTAACTGTTTTTCTTGCTGCTTTTAATATTCTTTGTCTTTTGCCCTTGGCATTTTAATTATGATGTGTCTTGGTGTGGTCCTCTTTGGATTCCTTTTGTTTTGGGTTCTCTGAACTTCCTGGACTTGTAAGTCTATTTCTTTCACCAGGTGGGGGAAGTTTTCCATCATTATTTCTTCAAATAGGTTTTCAGTATCTTGATCTCTCTTCTTCTGGCACCCCAATAATTCAGATGTTGGTACGCTTGAAGTTGTCCCAGAGGCTCCTTACACTATCTTCATATTTTTGGATTCTTTTTCCTTTTTCTTTTCCAGTTGGGTGTTTTTTTGCTTCTTTGTATTTCAAATCTTTGACTTGATTCTTTGGATCCTCTAGTCTGCTGTTGGATCTCAGTATAATATTTTTTATTTCAGTCAGTGTATGCTTAATTTCTAGGTGGTCCTTTTTCATATCTTCAAGGGTCTCACTAAATTTATCGGCCTTTCCTAGGAAATTCTTGAAAAACCTTATAACCATGGTTTTGAAGTCTATATCCAGTCATTTGCTTTCCTCCATTTCTTTCATTTGTGATCTGTTTCTTTGTCTCCGCCTTTTTGCTGCTTCCCTGAGTTGGTGGAGTAGCTTTGTGTGCTAGGTGTCCTACAGGGCCCCATGGCTCAGCCTCCCCAGTTACCTCAGGTGGACACTCTTGGTGCACCCCTTTGTGGGCTGTGTGCACAGTCTTGTTGTAGTTAAGCCTTGATTGTTGTTGGTATTACTGGGAGGAATTGACCTCCAGGTCCAACTGGCTGTAAGGATCAGCTGTGTCTATGCTGGGAGAATTTCTGTGCTGGAAATACCCTTATGAGACACGACTTGCAAAAGCCTCTGTGCTCAGCTTGGATAAGGTGGAGTCTCAAGGCAGATCAGACAGCAATGGCTTCCCATCAGCCCTGTCCTAAGAGGCCCCTGGGTCTCAGTGTCCCGAGATAATCACTGCAAGCACCTCTGAGAGAAAGCTGCCCTCGAGTTTCGCTCGCTGTCAGACAGTCCAGTTTCTCCCCGAATGAGTCTCGGTCCCCAGAGTCTCACCCAGAACTGGAGTTCAGAGCCGTCGGGAGCTTTTGTCTCCCTCCCAAATGAGAAAGCCAGCCGCGTACTCAGTTGCCAGCCTTCTCCGTGCGAGCGCCTCCGTACCTCTGCCTTCCGTAGTTTCTCTGAGTCTCAGTGTGCTTTCCTCTATCCTGACAGTCCAGTTTCACCCCTAATGAGTCTGGGTCCCCAGAGTCTCGCCCAGAACTGGAGTTCAGAGCCATCAGGAGTTTTTAATCTCCCTCCCAGTTGAGAAAGCCAGCTGCGTACTCAGTTGCCAGCCCTCTCCGCACGTGCACCTCGGTACCTTTGCCTTCTGTAGCCCCTCTGAGTCTCAGTGTGGTTTTCTCTTTCCTTCTAGTTGTAGAATTTCCACTCAGCCAGCCTTCCTGTGGTTCTGGATGCCCATTTTGTCTTTTAGTTGTAGTTTTGAAATTGTTGTGCAAGGCAGCAGTTTAGGTATTTACCTATGCCGCCATCTTGGTTTCTCCTCATGGCCTTTGTTTTAAAGTCTATTTTTTCAGATATAAGCATTGCTATCCCAACTTTTTGTTCATTTCCATTTGCGTGAAATATCTTTTTACATCCATTTACTTTTAGTCTGTGTGTATCTTTCATTCTGAGGTTGGTCTCTTGCAGACAGCATATATATTGGTCTTGTTTTCTTATCCACTCTGCTGTCCTGTCTTTTGATTGGAGCATTTAAGCCATTGACACCTAAAGTGACTGTTGATAGGTACATATTTATTGCCATTTTATTCTTCATAACTATGTTCCCTTTTTCTTCTTCTTAAAGAAGAGTCTAACATTTCTTGTAATACTGGTTTGGTGATAATGAACTCCTCTAGCTTTTTCTTGTCTGAGAGGCTCTTCATTTCTGCTTTGATTTCAAATGATAGCCTTGTGGGTAAAGTAGTCTTGATTGTAGCTACTCGATTTTCATCACTTTTAATATTTCATGCCAATCCCTGCTGGTCTGAAATGTTTCTGTTGAGAAATCAGCTGACAGTCTTATGGGAACTCCCTTGTAGGTAATTAACTGTCTTTCTCTTGCTGCTTTTAAGATTCTTTCTTTGTCCCTAACCTTTGCCATTTTAATTATGATGTGTCTTGGTGTGAGCCTCTTTGGGTTCATCCTATTTGGGATTGTCAGTGCTTCCTGAACCTGTGTGTCTTTTTCTTTCACCAGGTTATGAAAGTTTTCAGCCATTATTTCTTCAAATAGGTGCTCAATCCCTTGCTCTCTCTCTTCTCCTTCTGGTACTCCTATGATGTAGATGTTGCAACACTTCATGTGTTGAACTATCCTCATCTTCTAAACTTTTTACTGTTCTAATAGGGTGTTTTCTGCTACCTTGTTTTTCAAATTGCTGATTCAATCCTCTGCTTCATCCAACCTACCATTTATCCCTTCTAGTGTATTATTCATTTCAGATATTATATTCTTCATCTGACTATTTCTTTTTTACGATTCCTAATAGAGGCCCGGTGCACGAAATTCGTGCACAGGTAGGGTCCCTAGGCCTGGTCGGTGATCAGGACCAATCTGTGGGGTGACCAGCAGGGTGATTGGGGCCCCTGCTCACACCTGCCTTGGCCTGGTGCCACCTGCTCATAAGCCCTGCCCTCCACCTTCAGTTGCCATCTGTGGGGCAACAGGCAGGGCATTTGGGGCCCTCACTTGCACCAGTGTTGGCCTGGCATCACCCGCTCACCTGTTCCACCATCCCATCGTGGTCCCACTCTTGTCAAGGCCCATTGGTGCTGGCAGCACCTCCACTGCTGCCTGCTGCCAGTGTTGCATTGCCAATGCCTGCCATGTTCCACGCCACCCTCTGATGGTCAGCGCACATCTAACTCCCAGTTGGTCAAACTCCCACTCATGGAGACAATTTGCATATTAGCCTTTTATTATATAGGATGTCCTTTTCTTTTATGCTTGCTATTGCTTTGTTTAAGTTCTAAGTTCTTTGGGCATCCTTATAACCATTTTTTAAAAACTCTCTATCTGGTAAATTGCCTCCATCTCATTTAGCTCTTTTTCTATAGATTTCTCCTGTTCTCTCATTGGGTCATGTTTCTTTGCCTTCCTATTTTGGCTGCCTCTTTGTGTTTGTTTCTATGTATTAGATAGATCTGCTATGACTCCCAGTCTTGATAAGGTAGACTTATGTAGTAGGTATCCTCTAGGACCCGGTGGCATGGTCTCCTTGATCACCTGATCTGGGTGCTTTAGAAATGTCTCTTGTGTTGGTTATGTGGGCACTTCTGTTGTTATTGAGTCTTAACTGCTATTGACTTGTTTGTGTGTGGAGTCAACCCTCAGACTGGCTGATTGTGAGGATTGACCCTGGCTACACTGTATGAGCTGCTGTGTATGTGCTGAGCCCATGAAGTGGAATTCGCCTCAGCAGGGCCTGGTGCATGTCAAGAGTTCCCTTTGGATATGCTTCTTGTGAAGCTTAATGGATCCTGCTCTGATTTTGTGTGAAGATGGCCACTGGGTGGTTCTGGGGCCTTTTAGGAGGTATTCTGGTGCAGGCCAATGTCAGACACTGTCTGTGACTGGTCCCAGGCAAACTGTTTGGAGTTACAAAGCAATCCCAATTTGTGGCTGCCTCTGCTGGGCCTGGGCATGTGTGGGAAGGACCACGGTGCACACCAAGGTTGGATTTTACCAGCACTGGGCCCATGGGCAGGTCAGAAAAAGTCCCAAGGCACCTTGAGATCTGCCTCCACCTGCCTCCAACTGCTGGCTGCCTGATAGACTCAGTCACTGAAAGAGCCTCTGGTGACACTTGAGTTGCATGAGGTAGGTTCTCAGTGAGTCACTAGGTAGGATTGAATAGCATTCACCAGATTGATACAGGTTCAAACTCTGTGCCAGTGCTGGGTCTGAGGTCAATCAGCAAATGTCCCAGGACATATCAAGTTTAACTGCCTCTCACCAAATGCCCAAAGACTTTGTGGTGAGGTGTGGTCTCAGGGAGTCATCAGGGTGAGGCCAGCATTTTATCATATCCAAACAGACCAAGATTTGGCCATGTGAAGGGAGGGATCTTCACTGGTCATGCATGTGAAAGAAAAATGACCCGCATCCTAAAGGAACATAACTCAGTCTGTTCAAGATTCTGTCAGGAGCCAGGGCTCAATAGGGTGGAGCTACTTTGAGTTCAGAGGGCTGTGATGGGAAGGTGCCAGTCCGGCTCCAGGAGAGATGGCAGGAGTCGCTTCTGCCTAGAGCCACAACTCAGTCTGTCCTGCATTCTGCCCAGACCTTTGCAGGGCGGGGCCACCAGGAGTCAAGATGGTAGGGCTAAAGGATCTCCTGTGATAGGGAGGCACCAGTCAGGTTCATGTGAATGTGGGAGGAATGAACCCTGCCTCAAAGCTACACTACTCAGTTACTGACACCCCCTAAGTCTGCCCAGACCTTTATACCCAGGCCCAGGCAGCTGACTCCTCAGCAAGGTATGAGCTCACAGGGTGTGGCTATTGCTTTCCCCCAGGCTGATGCCATAAGGAGAGGAGTGCTCCACCCAAGAAAGATGGTGTCTGTGGTGTTGAAGATTGACTCAGCACAGGGGTCCTGGTGGCTGTCCACTTAGCTCTTTCTCTGGAGCCACAAATCCAAGTCTCTCCTCACACAACTCCAATCCATCCCATCCCCTCTCCCTCTGCTGGAGCCCAGGGCGAGTGATTGCAAACAAGATTTTGTGTTTTGGCCCTTTAGGAGGGCACCTGTGACTCTAATGAACTCCTGTTTTTCCCTAGAATACAGAATTCCTGCTGATTTTCACAGCCAGATATTATTTTTAGACCTCTTCCTGGCTCTGGTGCTCTGGGCTGTGGAGCATAGCATGGGGTTGAGACCACTCCTTAGGGGGAATGTTAGCAGCTGAAATATCCTTCTGAAATCTCAGCTACTGCCCATGGGAGCAGGGCCAGCCTTTTTCACATCTCCACTCTTCCTACCTATCTCAATATGGCTGCTTCTGTAAATCCTTGGTTATAAGACTTCTATTCAGCTCATCTTCACTTGGTTATTCAGGTGATTGTTCTATATTTTAGTTGTAATTCCAGTTTGGTCCTGGGAGGAGAAGAGCATAACATCCACCTTATCCACTGCTATCTTGGATCTCCCCGCCCCCCCCCACCCCCCCCACCCCCCCCCCACCCCCAGCGACATCCTTACCCCAACAAAAAACAGTTTTTTTTAAGAAAGAACTCAGATAGGAAATCTTTTTTCCACAGAATACAAATCTAGAAAATTCACACACAAGTTGGAAAGAAGCCAAGTGTTGGGTGGGAAATGCCTCACTTCCCCTCCATCACTTCCACCTTACAGCACAATAATGCTCCCCAGTGTGCAGAGTATTGAAATGACTAACAGCTGAGCAGGCAACAACCAGGCAGCGTTAGGGGCCCTGGCAGTATTCCTACTACTAAGTCATGAAGAAGGGGCCAGCTTTGCCTATAAGCCGCAGCAGCAGCCAATGCTGTTAGGATGAAAGATGAGTCTATTTGGGCCCCAACCTCAGTGTTCAGGCCAGACTCTAGAAGGTTGGTGGCTGGAGAGAAATGCAAGGGTTGAATCAAGAATTTGCAGGGAAAAGGTAGCTGACTTTGTTAAAAGTTAGGAAATACATTACTGTGGGTATGTGTGCATGTATTTTAGCAACACAACCTATTTCTTGAAAGAACTTTAAAGGGCAAATTCTTGCATTCCTTATAACTTTATTCCTATACATCTGAAACATACAACATCTATTATTTTCTTTACAGGCATTCTCAATTTGCAAAGAGATTCTCCTTCAAATACTTTCAGATAATTTTAAGGAGAGTTTTAGGATGGGATTTACACATAGATAATCTTTGCTGTAATTCTGTGGGCTTTGTCTGATCATCTGTCCTGCAAGCCACAGGAGGCATTTTTCTGAGCATCAGAACTAAGCACAATAGAACTCAAAATAGAATAGTGGGAGGCAAGTCAGGTGGCAGGAAACTGTCACAACCTGAGGTCTTGGAAGCTAAAGGGAGTTTAGGTGATAGAAAAGAGGGTAATGAGGAAGCTTCAGATAATGGGATCTGGTAGGACTGGGAAACCAGCAAAGACTGCTGAGGTCTCCTGGAATACAAGATCCTTGTAATTATAGGGAGGGGAGGGGATGAAAAAGGCCAAGCTCAAACCAGCAGTAGCTGTCAGAAGTGGGCCACCAAGCCAAAAGCAGATGGGGGCAAGCAGTCACGCGGCAATACCTTCTAATGCAAATAAGTATAAGACAGTAATACAAAGAAATGAACTATCATCAGAAATATTTACTGTCTACAGCAGTGCCCAGCAATTACATAACCTCACCAGCTTTCCTTTTCTGGCCGCAGTCTCCCCATATTTAAATCCCTGGCCTAGAGTGGTACCCCTCCTCTGCTTCCTCAGACTTCCCTGTGTAATTGTCTGTTAATGTGTCTGTCTCCCCAACTAGACCTTAGAGTCCTCAGGGCTGGGACTATATTTTATTCATCTCTGTATCCTCAAAGCCTGGCACAGGCTGGCATATAGCAGGTGTCTGATCAACATTTGTTGACTGAATGGTCTCTAAAGTCTTTGGAGGACAGTCACAGAATGACTAGATCAGTCATTTGGATTCTGTCCTCCACAGAGCCGAGCATAAAGTGTGGGCCAAATCACCTTCCCAGCTGTCCTAAAAAGGCTGCTTCAGTTGAAACTCTGTGGCCCTCCCCTTCCTTTCCTGTCTCTTTCCTTCACTTCTTTATTCCCATCTCCAAATATCATTCTCCTTGAATTGCCTAAAGCCCTGTTTGCTTGCTTCAAACTTCACGACAATGGGCTTTTAAATGTGAAATACCAACCAGCCCTCTGGTTTGCTTCCTCTCTGCAAGCAAGTCCATAGGCCTCACGTAGGTCTTGTGTGGGTCCTATCTTAGATTCTCTTGGAAGAAGATTCTGAGATAACGATTTGAATGGAAGGGGTTAAGTGGGGAAATGTTTGCAGGAAGCATTGATGGTTGACCAGGAAGTGAGAAAGGAGAAGGAGATATGGGATGCTTTAATGAGCAGGTACTGCTGTGGGTTCATTCCTCCTGAGGACCCCTGGGAGATTCTGTGGAGCACATATCAAGATCATCCCCCACAGGGAGTGAGGAAGCTGGGGTACTGGTCCACCAAATCCTATCCCAAACTGGTTGAAGGTTTTTAAGGAGTGGGTGGAAAATCTCCCAGCACTGCTAGTCTGCCTCATGCATTAGCTTAACACACTCCTGCAGCCAGTCAGTCAGTCCCAGATGCTTGTGGAAACAAGCTATCAGCATGTACAGCAATAGTGAGGTCTGAGGGGATATGGACAGTAGCACCAGCAGCTTATTTGACACATTCTTAGCTTGATGACCCAAAGTCTTCCATTCTCTCCTCCCAGTTGGCTCTACTTGGACTGAAACAAAGTTCTCCAGTTGGAAGAGATTCGGCAGTCATCTAGGTTAACCAAAACCCTCTTCAGTTCTGAAATTGTCTAAACATTCCTGACAAGTATTGCCTCTGCTTGAATACTGCTAGTGCCAGGAAACGCACTGTTCTGAAAGGCAGCTCATGCCGTTGATGTTTTTGAGTTGTTGAAAAAAATTTTGAAGTTTTTTTTTTTTTTTTTTTTTTTTAGATTTTATATTTGTCACCTTGTAATTTCCAAGGTGACAAATGTAAAATCTTAGTTCTGCCTTTTGGAGCCCCACAGAGTAATTCTCCTCCCTCATTCACAGTAGCCTCGTCCTCCCCCCCCCCTTTTTTAAAATATATTTATTGATTGATTTCAGAGAGGAAGGGAGAAGGAGAGATAGAAACATCAATGATGAGAATCAGAATCATTGATTGGCTGCCTCCTGCACACTCCCCACTGGGGATAGAGCCTGCAACCCAGGCATGTGCCCTTGGCTGGAATCGAACCTGAGACCCTTCAGTCTGCAGGCTGACGCTCTATCCACTGAGCCAACTCAGCTTGGGCTGCAGTAGCCCTTTTAATAGAGTTCCTGAAACTAACTAGTGTATTTTCACTATGACTCTTCACTGGCCCAAATCATTCACTGCCTTCACCATTCTTACTACAATATGATCTCTAGACCAGTCATTCCCAACTGAGGTCAAATTTGCCTCCCAGGAGACATATTTGGTTATTACAACAATAGCAGGGAGTGCTACCAGCAACTATGGGTTGTGGCCAGGGAGGCTACTAAGAATCCTACAAGATACTGGACAAACCCCACAACAATTATCTGTCCCAAAATGTCTAAAGTTCCAAGGCTGAGAAACCCTGCTATAGACACATCATTATCCAGGTCGCTCCCCTCTGGACTTTCTATGAGTTGTCATATATAAAGCACAGTGCTCAGACTTGGCATGAGGTACCTGCAAGGATAGGGACAAAGACAGCATGAGAGCATGGGGGTCTTCTCTCAATGGAGATGACTGTAGCAGCTAAAGCATCCACCACATACGGCCCCTCCTCTTCAGTGTGTGGTCAGGGAAAATCTCCAAGTCTTACTGAAACAAACTGCTCTCAAGCCAATAGTTAAGAAACAAAAACAAAGCTATAAAAAATATACATGCAAATTTAGGAGGTAGCGTTCCCTCTGAACATCTCCACAATCCTTTAATCATAATAAATTGAATCAAATTCCTTTCTTTTTTACCCTAACAACATTCTTTCAAATTTTCATTTGAAAATATGATAAATTGCCTTTTATATACTTTCATGCAGGCCACTTCTGAAAACATCAGACCGACAGGCCAATGTTGATCTATTTCTTAGCACTTTTTAAAAAAAGGCTGTGTTGTCCAGCTATGGATTCATTTAACTGTAGCTTACATTTATTTATTTCATGTAAGAAAACACCAGGCCTAGATGATTTTACTACTAAGTCCTATCAAACATTAGAAGAAAAGTTAATTCCTATTTTACTTAAACCAGAAAATGGGTTGCGGGGGGGGGGGGGGGGCATAGATAATCCTAAAATCAAAACCTTTCAAGGACAGTACATGAAAAGAAGAAAATTATTGGAAAATCTCATTAATGAACTTAGATGCAAAATTCCTTTAAAAAATATCAAGTTCAATATAGTTTTGAATTTTATATTTTATAAAGTGACTGAGTTTTGGAGGAGAACTAAGATAGCAGTGTAGGTAAATGCTGGTAGTCACCACCTCTCACAACCACATCAAAATTAGAAATAAAATACAGAACAACCATTATTCAGAACTGCCTGAAATTTGGCTGAATGGAACTCCTACAATTAGAGAAGTAAAGAAGAAAGTACACTGGGACTGGTAGGAAGTGCAGAGTCGAACAACTACATGCGGTGTTTTTTTGTAACCTGGAGAAATATCTTGGCTGTGGAGGCCTCCTGTGGGGAGCAAGGGGTCCCAGCCCCACAACAGAACCCCAACCCAGTGTTCCATAGGTGGGAAGAGAAGACCCCATAACTTCAAGCTGTAAAAACCAGTGGGGATTGTGGCTGAGTGATAAGGCGGCTACTGGAGTCCCAGGCAATTTCTCTTAAAGGGCCAATGCACAGACTTACTTGGACTCGCTCCTTTGAGCATGACTTGGAGGAATCTAGGGGCATACAGAGAGGAGCTGGATTGTCTAGCATCAGGGCAAGAACTTGGGGAGGCTTTCTCACAGATAGGGGTGCTCTCAGGATTCACTGTTCCTATGCTGAGATCTCCCCATCACAGAGCTGATTGACAACCATATCTGAGTCTCCATCAACCTGGCCCACACTGTTCGCTACACCTTGATGATTCCTTGAGACCCCACCCCATCTAATTTGCAGCCCCACCCAAGCTATTTGCAGTGGCTTTTCCATATGAATGGTCTGTCTTGGCTTAGGCTTCAGACTTTCCTAAAATCTCTCAAACAGCAACTGGCATCAACATGCCCCATACCTCTCAATAAGAGGCCCAAGACTTGGCACTAGCAGCAGCCTGCCTTGCTTCACAGGTTGGCCTCTCCTGTGTAGTTTCAGACCCAACACAAGTAGCAGCCAGCTGCAGATTACTCTGTAGCCCCTGTTGGGTGACCCCAGGCAGTGGCTGGGTCTGCACTTCCCCAAAGGCCAAAACTAGTACACCTGGTGGATAGCTTCAGATCACACCACATTAAAGTTCTACACATCCATGTGCGACACTCTCAAGGGGCAGATTCAGTGAGTACCAAAGCCCCACTGAAGCAACTCCTGCTCCATTGGGTATCTCCTGCACAACAGCTCTTCCACTGTACTCGCAGCTGGTCTTTACAGCTAATTGGCCAAGAGATCAATTCCTACCAGTGATGCCAACAGCAATCAAGGCTCAACTACAATAAGACAATGCACACAGGCCACACAGTGGCACACCTAGTTCAGGTGACTAGGGTGGCTGAGGCACTGGGCTCTACAAGACACCTACTATGTAAGGCCACTCAACCAATTCCAGGAAACATGGCAGCTCTACTTAATACATAGAAACAAACACAGGGAAGCAGCCAAATTGTGGAGACAAAGAAACATGTCACAAATGAAGGAACAGAAGAAATCTCCAGAAAAAGAACTAAATGAAATGGAATCAAGCAAACCACCGGATACAGAGTTCAAAACAATGGTTCTAAGGATGCTCAAGGATCTTAATGAGAGCTTCAAGGGACTTAGTGAGAATTTCAAGAACCTTAGTGAGAACATCAAAGACATGAAAGAGGACCCGTCAGAAATTAATCATACATTCACTGAAATAAATAATAATTTAGAATAGAGAAGAAGATGCTGAAAATAAAAATCAGCAATTTGAAACATAAGGAAGCAAAAAGAGCAACAAAACAAAGAAACAAACAAAAAAACAATCAGAAGAGCATAAAGAAGAAAGAATTCAAAAATATGAAGATAGTACAAGGAGCCTCTGGGACAATTTCAAGCACACTGACCAAAAGGAGAAGAGATAGCAAGATATTGAAAACCTATTTAAAGAAATAATGACAGAAAACTTCTACTACCTGGTGAACGAAATAAACTTACAAGTCCAAGAAGCACAGACAGTCCCAAACAAGAGGAACCCAAAGAGACCTACACCAAGACCCATCATAATTGAAATGTCAAGGTTTAAAGATAAAGAGAGAATCTTAAAAACAGCAAGAGAAAAGCAGTTAGTTACCTACAAGGGAGCACCCATACAACTGTCAGCTGATTTCTCAAGAAACTTTGCAGGCAGAAAGGAGTGGCAAGAAATATTCAAAGTGATGAATAGCAAAGACCTACAACCAAGATTACTCTACCTAGCAAAGTTAGCATTTAGAACTAAAGGTTAGATAAAGAGTTTCACAGACAAGAAAAAGCTAAAGGAGTTCATTACCACCAAACTAGTATTGCATGAAATGTTGAAGGTATTCTTTAAGAAGAGGAAGGAGGAGGAGGAGAAGAAGAAGGGGAAAAATATGAACAATAAAATGGCAATAAATTCGTATCTATCAACAATTGAATATAAAAAATAAACAAACAAGGAATCTAATGAACAAAATAAACTGATGAATAAAACAGAACCAGAGGCCTGGAAACATGGAACAGACTGATGAACAGACTGAAGGCAGAAGGGTGGGTGCTGGAAGAGGTCAACCAAAGAACTTATAAGCATAAACTGTATGCTTTACCTATGGGCACAGACAATAAGATGGTGAAGGCCTGGGGTGGGGCAGGAACTGGGTGGAGAAAGGCAATGGGGATAAAAAGGAGGGACATCTGTAATACTCTCAACAATAAAGATTAAAAAGAACTAAAGTCACTGAGTTTCGTTTATTCCAAGAATGTAGGGTAGTTTAATAGAAAATCTATTAAAGTTACTCATTGTATTAATAGATTAAAGGGGTGGGAAGTACTCAGGAATGGACCACAGGCACACAAAGAAACATTCTTTTTCTTGAGTAGTGACTATGTATTGGTTATCCTTTTCTGTGTAACCAAAAAAACCTACAAAACTTCTGTAATATAAAATAAGCATTTATTTTTCATACATTTTTGGGTAAGCTGGGGTCAGCTATTTCAGGTTGGGCTCAGCTGGGCAGCTCAGTGTTAAACTGCAGGTATGCAAGTCAGCTGGTGACTATATCCACGTGACTCATTATTCTTGGACCAGGTGGCTAGCTGATGCAAGTTCATCTGATGTCAGTGCAAAGTATTCAGAGGGTGCCCCCAACAGGAGAAACATACTTCATGCCCCTGCTTGCATAACATCGGCCATCATCCCATTGGCCAAAGCAACCTGAAAGGTGCAGTTCAAATAGGGTCCTACCCAGTGTGGCTCAGTGGTTAAAGCATCAGCCTGCAGACTAAAGGGTTTCAGGTTCGAGTCTGGTCAAGGGCATGTACCTTGGTTGCAGGCTGAATCCCCAGGCCCGGTCATGTCGCATGGGGGAAGCAATCAATCAAGCAATGTGTCTCTCTCACATTGCTGGGTTTTTTTTCCCTCTCTCTCTCTCCCCGCCCTTTCACTTTCTAAAAAACAAAAAAAACACACAAAAAAATCAATGGAAAAAATATCCTTAAATGAGAGTTAACCTAAATAAATAACTAACTAACTAAATAAATAAATAAATAAATAAATATAGAGAGTCAAGGAATAGGGAAGTATACTCTGTCCTTATATACCATTTCCTTATGTCATGGATGTAAGGAAGAGTAAAAAATTGAGGCCAAAGACTGAATATCACAGGGCATATAGATATTTTAGTACTTACAACTTACAAATATGACATACACATATACACATAATTTGTTATGTACAAAATATTTCATAATAAAAATTAAATTTACACATTATAAGTACACTTTGAGACCCTGCTTATTTACTAGTCTCATAACCTTAACCAAAAAGGAAATGAAGTTAGTTCAGTAGAAGTTGTTCTTTCATGATCATTTCTACTTTTTCCATTCTTTCAACCTCTTCCAAAAAGAATTTAAAGAAGTTTACAAAGCATCAAGAAAAAATAAATTTACAATAAATCAGAGAATGAAGCAAAGGGGAAATAAAGTTTACCAGAGCAAGATGGGAGCTGGGATGACAATTGCATTTGGCTGGATATTCCGTTTGCTCTTCTTGATTCTCCCCACACCCTTCTCCTCCTGCTCTCTGCTCCTTCGAGGGCTCTATTGTCTCCAGTTTCTCCTATAGCTACAGGTCTTGCTGGGTTCTGATGTTTACTCATCTGCTAAGTCTTCTTTCTGCTTAAGGCCCAGAGGCTGGTAACACTTCCTGTGAACCATCCCTTCCTTGTTAGCTTCCTTAATCCTTCCATACATTTGTAACTTAACTCCTTCATGTTTAGGTAACCCTTTTAAAGATGCCATGTTTCCTGTCAGGGACCATGACTGCAATAGCCCACAAATCCTATGCCTTAAGTCTAATGCCTACTAGGAGACCATAAATACAGCTCCAAGATCTCAGTGTGATTATCCAGCAGGAAACACAATCAATGAGAGACTCTCTAATCCTTCAAGAGAAGCAGATCTACTGCCTCTCTGTGCCCACTTCTTCTATCTCCAGGGTAAGATGGCCCAGCCTTTGGCAGCAGTCTCTGCCCTGACTATCCTCAGTCTGGATGCTCCATAGGAGGGCTGAAGGACAGAGCCATCACATGTGCTGTTACCTGGGATGCTGCCATGGTGGAACCTGGCACCTGGTAGATGCCAGTGAAATCCTAGGTGATGCCTGGCTCATCTTCCTTCGCTTTCCTTCCATCACACCTTATTTTATTTTTTAATCCTCACCTGAGGATATTTTTCCATTGATTTTTAGGGAGAGTGGAAGAGAGAGGGAAAGACAGAGACAAACACTGATGTGAGAGAAACACATCGATTGGTTTCCTCCTGCACGAGCCCCAACCAGGGCCCAGGCCAGGGAGGAGCCTGCAACCAAGGTTCGTGTCCTTGACCAGAATCGAACCCAGGACCCTTTGGCAGGCCAATGCTCTATCCCCTGAGCCAAATTGCCTAGGGCTCCATCACTTTTTAAACAAATCTACACAAGTTGTGTTTTCTATGATACCTGTCTGAATTCCTGGAGTTGGGGGTCCCCCTACCCCCTTTACCTGATAAACTTCTTTTTGTACCAACAGATCTGGGCCGAAGACACTGAAAGGGGATTTCTAGAATAAATGTACAAACTGAAAAAAACAAAGGAAGAAAAAGAGAGAGAGAGAGCAAAGTAGACCTACTCCTGACACCAAAATGGGCAAGAAATTTTCTCTGTGACTGCTCAATGAGAGGTGATCATAGTATAATGACCATTCTTTTGTGTCTTACAAACTATCTCTAATTATTCAGGGCTCAGTCCTAAAATATCTTCTCTGCTATCCACACTCACTCTCTAGTTATCTCATCTAGTCTCACAGCTTTAAATAACATATATATCCATATATATGCTGATGACTCCCAATATGTATCTCCTGTCCTGACTTTTTCCTGAATTTTAGTTTTTACTATCCAATTGCCTACATTGGATGTCCAATAGGCATCTCAAACTCTTGGCATGTCCAAAATAAAACTATCCATGTTCATTCCATAATCCTCTCTTCTTGATATTCCCCCATTTCAGGAGGCGGGGGGAGGGGGGGAGGTCCCCAGCATCAATCATTTGTTTAGGATGTGAGTGGGAAGGGGGTGTGGCAAAAATCTGTCATCCCTTCCCCCACCCCCTTTTTCCTAAAAATCCATCATCCTTGATTCATTTTCCTCACACTCCACATTCAACCCATCTGCACATTATGCTGGTTCAAATCTTCAAAATATATTCAGAATTGGAGAATTCTCACCACTTCTATCACTACCACTCTAGCCCCACGAGTCACAGTCTCTCTTATACTACTGTATTTTCCCTCCTACATTTGCACTATTCCATGGCTCCACCTCCAGCAGCCAGTGCAAGTCTTTAAAAATGTCAGACCTGGCTAGTGTGGCTCAGTTGGTTCGAGTGTTGTCCCATACACCAAAAGGTGGGGGGTTTGAATCTCGGTCAGGGCGGATGTGGGAGGCAGCCAATTGATGTTTCTCTCCCACGTCGATCTTTCTCTTTCTCTCCTTTCTTCTATGTGAAATCAATTCTAAAAAAAAAAAAGCCATTATTATGTCATCTCCTGCTCAGAATCCTCTAGTCATTTACTATCACACTCCAAATGGACCACAAAGTGCCTATCATGACCTATAAGGTCTTACATGATCTGGCCCTTGATACCTGTGCATCTGTATTTTCTACCATTCTGTCCCTCCTTCCCTCTCCTCCAATTGTACTGGCTTCCCTGATGTTTTGTGAGCAGGTCAAGCACACTGCTTGAGGTCGCAGTATCTTTGCACTTGCTGTTTTCTCTAAAACCCTCTTCTCCAGATATCTGAATGTGTCGCTCATTTCATTTAGAGCTCTGCTCCAACGGCAACTCCTCAACGAAGTCTTTTCTGGTCATTGGCTCCAAACAGCGCCACCATTCCTGTTCCTGACTTTACTCTTTTTTCAAAGCACTAATCAGTACTGACACTGCATTGAATGTAAAAATGCAGTTATGCATTTGGTTGTCTGTCTTTCCACTTAGAATGTAAGCACTAAGAAAGCATGATTGACTTTATTCACTCCAGCATCTCCAGCGCCAGATACAATACCTGGCATTTGTTTAATGAACAAAAGAATCCATTCTAGTTTTAATTTCTTGACTCAAACTCAGCAAGATCCAAAAAATATTTGAGTCTCAATTATGTGAGTGGCACTTAACTAGATGTTTAGGGCTTTAAAAATATACCTAGCAGTCCCTGACCTGAATTGTGAACTTCTGGGTGAGTAGTGATTGAGAGAGGGCACAGGGGGCCCTCAGCATGCGGGAATCGTCCTTTATGCGTAATTACAAACTTATTGAGCCATACACTTACAGATTTGTGTATTTTATTTTAAGCTGCACCCCAATAAGTTTTCAAGTTTCTGACCTATCTAGATGCACCCACAGGTGCTGGTGGCAAGAGCAATGAGAGGTCTGCAGAGCCTGCCGGCCACGTAAGCAGAGAGAAAGCCACCCTCCAAGTACTAACTGGCATACTCGTTAAAAGGAAAAAGGGAGGCTGTATCCTGTTCCGAGATCATGGACCTTCTTCAGTGCCCTGGGACCACCTTTCTCAACCTGGCCCCTGCTACAGGAAGCTTCGCCTGTTGGGGAGCAGATCCCTAAGGTGAGATGGAGCACATGAGAGTCGCCTCCTCCAAACCCTCCCCAGGAGTCTGGGGCTAGAGGGAGAGGAAGGATGGAGCAGTCCTTAAGCTTTAGATTCTTCACCGTTGTGCCCGAGGAGGTGGACACAGCATCCACATGCGTTTGGAGGGGCATTTGCACCGACAGCCCACGCAACATCACAAAGCCGGCGCACGCTGGAAACCTGCGCCCAGTGCGCACGCTCAGCACATAGCCGCGCTACGCAGGCGCACTGCGGCCTGGCGCCGGGCTGCGCGAAGGGCCGGTTCCCAGCGGGCGGGCGCGCTCCCGGGCTCTCAGGAAGCGAGGCGCGCGCCATGGAACAGCGGTTAGCCGAGTTCCGAGAGGCCCGGAAACGGACCGGGCTGGCGGCCGAACCCAGCACTTCCAGGCAGAGTGCACAAACTTCGGGAGAGAAGGCGGAAGCAACTGCCACTCCAAAGTCAGCCCTAGGCTGGCTAAAACGATTCCTGGTGTGGAAACGGAGGCCCGCGACTGCCCCGGCCCAGCCCAGCCTCGCTCAGGTGAGAGGAGGAAGGCCCCGCCAGGGACCTGGCATCGGGGCCGGTGTCTTGGCTCCTCCGGAAACTCTGGCTGAGGCTCCGCCCCTTCCACCACGTGGTGGCTTTCAGGCCCCGCCCCCGCGAGGAGCAGGCTCTGGGTGGAGGAGCGACCCCGCCTACACACCCTGGCCCACAGGCCACACCTCCTCTGGTTTTTCCGGGGCCTTCTCTGGAGGGGGCGGGGCTTCAGGCACCTCCCCCATGCTCCGGGGCTGAGCCTCGGTCTCTTTGTCACCCCAGTGATTAGTGGATTTGACAATTTCATTCCTGCAGCTCCTGATTCCAGGTGGGAAGCGAAGGTCAAAGGGCTTAATCAGAAGGAACAACAACAGCCTGTAATTATTGGAATCGAGAGTCTAGGACAGCGATTTTCAACCTTTTTCACTTCATGGCACACAATTACTAAAATTCTGTGGTACATCAAAAAACATGTTTTTGCCGATCTGACAAAAAGTGTAATTTTGATTCATTCACAACAGATGGGCTGTTGTGTTGACTGTTGCCATTTTTAAAATTTTGCAATCTAAGGGGAAAGCGTCAGTGCCCCTAAGTAGTCAGGTATTGTATTGAAAAATTTCTTGCCGTCCCCCACCTCTCATCCTCCCAGTTGAAAATCACTGGTCTGAGGTCCTGGAAGAAAGTTCCTCTGCCCTTGAGTTACTAACGAGTTGAATTATCTTGTGACACCCTGTGGCTCTCAGAAACCTCTCCACAACCATGTTGAGCCCCAACCCTCTGCTAGTGGAGGGTGAAAGGTATAATTGGATGCTGATTAAAAAGTGGCAGTAATTAAGGCTTCATTTGATTTAGCACCTGGACCACATGCAGCCAGTAACCCACGTTTGAATACAAATCTTGCAAAGGTGTGGTGGCTGTAACTGCCAGAGGCGGCATGCGCTTGTGCGCAGCTGTAGAACTAGACTAGCAAAAAGTTCAATACTGAATGTTGACGGTGAAAACAGTATTTAGATTAGTATGATAGCGTTCTCACCCTTTAATCCTTTTGGTAGCTCTTATTTTGCAGATGAACTTATTCACATCTCTATTTTTCTTTAGTTTTCTCTCATGAATAAAGTGGCCAGGTGAGTTGCACCTGAGATTGGAGTATCTAAGGGGGAATACTAGTACAGGACAAAACATCAAGGGAAAACCAGTGCTTTGAGACCATCTGTGACATGGCCTTTGTACCTCAGATGTATATTAAGAGACAAAAATTCCTTTTGAAATTTAAAATGTTCTGGAGCAGAAGTGTACCTTCCTTAATTTTTTGTTATATTAAGTTCATTTATTATCGCACAATATCTGGTTAGTGTTTTTTTTTTAATCTGGTTAGGTTTTTTTCAGTCCTCACCCGAGGATATTTTCCCATTGATTTTTAGAGAGTGGAAGAGAGAGGGAAAGACAGAGAAATATTGATGTGAGAGAAACACATTGATTGGTTGCCTCCTGCTTGAGGCCTAACCAAGACCTGAGCCGGGGAGAAGCCTGCAACCGAAGTACGTGCCCCTCATTGGAATTGAATCTGGGACCCTTCAATCTGCAGGCTGATGCTCTATCCAATGAGCCAAACCAGCTAGGGCCACAACATCTGGTTTTAGGGAATTTTTTTTAAAAACCATGAATTGTTCCTTAAGTTTGATATGTTCTCTATGACAGGCAGGGTTCTAACTGACTCCCAGAAAAGGTGCTATAGGGTTCAAACAATCCATTTCCTTGCATGCAGTTTGTCTCAGGGTAACTTTATTGTCAATTAGAACTCCCTGAGCACAATTACTTAAGATTTTAGAATCCATTTCCCCTACCCTTTTTTCTCCCTGCAGTTAAAAAACAATGTCTACTCTACAAAATGAGCTTCTGACTGTATGTCTCATTACCAAAGGAATATGAGATCATTGAGTTGGACCCAGAGAATCTGAACTTGGAGAAAGATTCTACTGTTAAAAACCCAAAAGCTGGTGGCCTGACAGCAGAATGAGAGGAAATGCTGGACCTGCAGTTGGTTCTTATTAATCAAGCTGTTTCTGTCCTAAGCTCATTTTCATGCACTCCCTTATCATTCCTGGGGTTGCTCTGGTGTGACAATTCTCATTAAATTTTCTTTCTAATTTATAATCCATCTCTGCCTAATAATTTTGGTGGCACACAGTGGCATGTCAGATATCTTAAGCCTTCTATTTGAAATTTTCTATAGTCATTGATAAGGAAGTGCCCACATCCTCCTTCTCCCACTCTCAAATGTCTTCCTTGCTGTGACAAGCTTCTGCCACAATAGGGCAAAAATACTTGTAACTTTTTTAATCCTGTAGAAACCCCCTGCCTCTCCCCCAGGCATATTCCCCACCAGCCACAGGGCACTGTCTAGTCCCAGCGTCTACTGCCACACCTGGCCTGCAACTCCTCACCGCCAACCCTTAGCTCAGGTTGGCCCACTGCTCAAATATGCTTTTTCTTTGGAGTCACCTGGCTAAGCACAGTCTTTGCGTCAGCCCCTCCAATTTAGGAGTCACCTTTTTGTTTGTTTCCCTCACCACCACTCAGCAAAATCCTATCATGTGTCCACTGTGTTCCAGCTACTGTGCTAAATCTGGGGGACACTGTGAAAACGACACACAAAACGCTGCTCTCACAAAACCAGCTTTTGGAGAGGAGACGATAAAAGAAGAGAATGGTGAAAGGGGAATCAGGAGCAGACACTATGGTAGTGAATTGGGGTGAGGGGTGCAGAGTGCTACTTTAAATTGGATAGGCAGGCAGGACTTCACCCAGGAGGTGACATTTCATAAGGAGCCACTCTTCCAGAAACCTGGGGACAAGGCCAAGGCCACATGTGACGTTTTGCTGAGGCTTATAGGAGCAAGGGAGCCAGCCAGGTGATGTGAGGGGACAGGGCCATTCGTCTCAGAGGGAGATACTAGTACAAATGCAGAGGCTCTGAGGTGGGAAGCCGCTTGCTATTTGGGGAATGGAAGTATCTTCCCTAAACCGTGCCTATATGTGCTGTGAGACCACAAACCCTCCCACTGCCACACAACAGTAGGTGCCCTGGAACTAAAACAAAGGCCAAGCGAGGCTGAGGACGTCCCATATCCCTCCTCTCCTTTCCTTGTCCCTTGGCCAGTTCATTTACTAGCAATCTTTCCCATCTTCTTCTAGCTCTTGACCCTCCCCTTTACCAGCTCCCACAAAGGCTCCTAAGTAAGTAACAAGGGCTTTGGAGGGAGACCATTCTCAGATCCTAGACCAGCTTCATCTCTGCCTATTACCAGGTGTGTGACTGGAGGGGAGTTAGTTAACATCTCAATGATCCCTTATCAGTAAATTGGGAATAACAGTGCCTGCCTGGATTAGAAGAGATCAGGCATTTTGAAGGCACTCAATAAATAAATGATGGTGCAAGCATTATTTTTATACTCCCTCAATAATAAAATAAATTCAGTTTGCTATGAATTTCAAGTCATACACATTCAAAATGTATTCTGTATCCATCAGTCCATCATTTCTCTCTGACATCTGGGCCACCACCTTAATCTCTGCCTGGTCCTCTCTTACTGGGCCTCCTGCTACTAACAATTTCCCTACTTCTACCCTCGAAGCCCATTCTCTACCTGGCAGCCAGAGTAGTCTGAAATATAAATTGATTATATTAGTTCCCACTAAGATCTGCAGGGATTTCCCTATTGTGCACACTGTCAAATCCGAGAGGGACCTTTATCTATTTAATAAATGTCTGTTGGGGTGGGGTGTTTGCTGATGATATGTTAAGGGCCTTTACTGAAAAGGTAATTACAATATTGATGCTAAAAAAAGAAGGTTCTAACAAAATGAATTTCTAAAGCAATATAAATCAGATGATCTGTACTTTTTTTCAATCCTCACCTGAGGACATGTTCTTATTGATTTTTAGAGAGAAAGGAAGAAAGAGAGAGAGAGAAGGGAGAAACTTCTTTTGGCTGCCTCTTGCATGTGCCTCAACCAGAACTGAATCCACAACTCAGGTATGTGCCTACCAGTGACCTTTCATTGTACAGGATGATGCTCCAACAAACTGAGCCACCTGGCCAGGGCGACCTATATATTTTATTGAAACCAAATATACTTTGTGGTCACTTTTAAAATGAAGTGAAGAGAAAAAAAAAGAACACCCTAAAAATAAAATGAAGTGAAGAAGAGGAGATATAACTGAAGAAATGAACTAAAAGTTCTTCTGTGGATTGAGAACCTATGTGTGGGTGCTGTGTTTGGCTCTGGAGACAACAAAGGATGGTAAACGGCAGTCTGTGTCTTCATGGTAACAATCTAGGGATACAGGTGACCTATATTAAAAGAGAGACACTTCAGCCCTGGCCAGGTGGCTCAGTTAGGTGGAGCGTCGTCCCCTACACCCAAAAGGTTATGGGTTTGATCCCCAGTCAGGGCAAGTATGGGAAGCAAGCAATTGATGTTTCTCTCCCACATCGATGTTTCTCTCTTTCTCTATCTCTTTCTCTCTTTTCCCCTCTCTCTAAAATCATATCATCAGGTAAGGATAAAAAAAAAAAAAAAAGACACTTCAGTAAGTATTATTTTACCTCAGGTTTGTTATTTTTTGAGACAATTTCTTTTTTAATAGTCATCTGTATATTATTGTATTGTTTGTTCACCATCCCAAGTCAAGTATACTTCTATCACGTTATCCCCCATTTACCCTCGCCTCCCTCCCCCACTGTCCTTTCCCTCAGGTAAATCACCGTACTGTTGCCTGTGTCGATGAGTTTTTTTCCTTTGCTCATTCCCTTCACCTTTTCCACTCAGCCCCTGACAGCTGTCAGTCTGTTCTCTGTGAGTCTGTTTCTATTTTGTTTGTGAATTTAACTTACTAAAAAATAAAAGAGACACTAGCTGAATAGTTTGGTGCTCAGTGAGAAAGAGCCAGTCAGTGCTCAGGAGGCTGAGGGCACCCTTCTTGGTGGTGGAGAAGGTCAAGGCATGCACAGCACACCAGTCATGCCTGCCTGGAAGGAGGGCAAGGAGCCGAGGCATGGAGAGGGACAGAGGCGATTCTAGGCCAGACGGGCAATGGCCTCGGTAGTGAGACCAGTTGAACTGGAGTAAGAGGGTTCATTTATGCAGTTTCAGATTGTGCTGTGCAGGAAATTTTCTAGACCATTTTTCAAATGGTAAGTCATGACCCTATAGTGAGTGGTGACATCAATTTAGAGAAATCTAGTCCTCTGTTAAAATAAAATAAAAAAAATAGAATAGAAAATGACAGCTTTATATGATGTGAAGATATTTGTTGATTTGTGAAACTTTTTTCTATTTCATGTACATACACATACACACATATGCATACATATACATATACATATACATATACATGTATATGCATGCTGGGTCACAGTATAAAATGTATCTTTTATTCTAGGTCAAACCCAAAGAGTTTTGGGAAAAATACTGGAGTAGAGACCCAGCTCCCTAAAACGGCCTAAGTCCCTGTGTCTCCCATTACCACCAGCACAGTGGCCTGTGTATTGGCATTTCTATCTGTTGAATAAATGGAAGGCCTTGGATTGCAGCCCAAAGAGTTTAAATTTTAACCTATAGGCAATAAAAATTTGTTGAAGGCTTGTGAACAGGAGGTTGATGGGTGTTTTAGGAGATCCATTTAGCAACTGTATGTACACAGGATGGCGTGGGGAGGGAAGAGATAGGAGGCGAGAGTCCACTTAGGAGGCACTGCCCGGGCCTGGGGATGTGTGGGACGGTTACCGGATGGAAAGGTTGCAGCTGTAACAGCAATTTTTATTTTTTAATATGTAGAGGGAGTTTTCTTTTGTGTTTCTGGTGTAGTCCTCATTTTAGAATCATGTCACTCAAAATTTTAGCTCATCTAATCAAATCAACGAACATATCGATTCTGTGTGAAGCATACGCGTAGCTATTGCATTACCAATTACTGGGGAGCTTCTGTGTGGGGCACACATTAGCTCTTGTTAGCAGAAGACTTGTCTGAGGAAGTGCCTCTCACAAAGGGAACCCATCTGAGTGCTGTAGGTTTTCATCGGGTCATCTCACTAAGTGCTGACCGGTTTTGGTCCAGTCGGAGCAGGGCACAAGAGCTCTTTGGGAGATGATTGTTTTAGAGAGCAGGGCAAGGAAATAGAAATCAATGAGCCAGAAGCCTTCCGGGGACAATGAGAGCTGCCTCTCTAGATTGGTTTTCTCCTCTCAGCCTCATTACCCTTTATTTCTACCTTTGCTTGTTTGTGTCCTAGGAAGCCGCTCAGTCTGGGAGCAGGACGCCACAGCCCCGACGGAGGACAGCCGTTCCCCCACCGTTGCCGCGGGACCAGTCCTTCCTAACCAGCATCACCTTCTTGAAGGTTCTTCTCTGGTTGATCCTGCTGGGACTGTTTGTGGAACTGGAATTTGGCCTGGCTTATTTTGTCCTGTCCTTGTTCTACTGGATGTACATCGGGACACGAGGTCCTGGGGAGAAGAAGGAGGGAGAGAAAAGCGCCTACTCTGTGTTCAACCCCGGCTGCGAAGCCATCCAAGGCACCCTGACTGCAGAGCAATTAGAGCGCGAGTTACAGCTTAGACCCCTGGAGGAGAGATAGGAGCAGCTTTGCTATCACTGGCTAGCCTCCTGAACGCCTTGGCCCTCCTAGCCCTTGGCTGTGGACTTGTGGGTTTGTTCAGGTGCCCCAGACTAAGGACAGCTTACAGGTTAGTCCTGTGACCGCACACTTCTACCTGTTTTCCCTGATCTGCTGCAGTTTTATTTTTGAACTTCTCTTTGGTTTGGGTGAAATTCCCTGAAAGATACTCACTGTGTATCTGATGCAATTATAAAAATTACATACTGGAGAGGAGACCTGTTTGTGTCCTGATTTTGAGAGATAGTTTTAGAGCACTACAGAGGCACTGGGGAGCTGACTGTGAAAATAGCCAGCTGTTGGTTGGATGGTCAGGTCCATGGGACTGTACACTAAAAGTAAATGTTCTCTGTAAGTCTTTTCATAGTTACAGCATTTTTTTTTCTGGAAAGTTTAAGTTGAAAGTTTTGTTTTTTTCTTTCTGTTTTGTTTTGCTTTTTCCGTCATTAATAGTATTGCAAAAAATATGTATATATATCTTTACAACAGCTACTTTTTAGAGATAGATCCCATTGCCCATCTCCGTCCTTTACTCTCCTCATTGATCCTGCCCCAACTCAGTGAAGGAAGACGAGAGAAGACAAAGTCCTGGGTGACATGTGGGGAGGGATTTCACCAAGTCAATATGGGCAGATTTGATAAATAGTTATTAATGATGAAGTCAGCCGGAAAAAATTCTCAAGTGTGTACAGAGGGGAGCCCTGGAAGCAGAATCCAGACTCGCTGGCTGCGTGGTGGCTTCCTGTTTAAAGTAAGCAGTGCGTCTGCCCGTGGGCCTCTGGTGAGAAACTGTAAATAGTGGTAATAGGTTTGCTTTCAGTGTTCCTTCTCCTTCCGGTACAGAGTTAGAGTTTGGGTTAGAGAAAACCATTAAAAATGTTTTAATGGATCATACTGAGGAGTAAGAGGACTCTAGTTTTAAAACAATAGTGTTTTCCAAACTTAAGATTTTAAGCAATTAGTGATTCCTCAGCAGGTTTTCCACTTCAGAATTCAGTTATTAATTCTGATACTATGAAAGTAATTTTAATACGTATGAGATGTTATTAAGTAATGGAGGTCTTACTATTAATTTTTTTTCATTTTTGCCTCATTTATTTATTACAGCAAAATCTCAGCTCAATTTAAAGTTAGCTTTTATTCATTGAATGCCAGCACTCTGATAGGTGCTTGAGATATGATAATGAGAAAAGCAGATATACCCCCAGTTCACCGAGCATACAGTCTGGCCAGGAGTGCAGTGGTGGATAAAATAAAATAAGCGTTTCCAGTAATAGAGAGAGATAAGTTTTAGTTATAGAAGGAGTGCAGAGGAGATGTTCTCAGTTATCACATTTTGTGGCCAACTAACCCCGGGGGGTTCAGCCATTGCTGAAAACTCTGCTATGCATTGCTCCTCTCTCCAGCCCTTTGCTGATTGGGAGTTTGGCTATCCCTCAGAGTCAGCTATTGAGCAGAAAGTCCCTTTAGCTCATAAAGAAGTCTTTTCTTCCATGACTTCTGTCTGAAGTGGATCTGTAGAGAGTATGGGAAGCAGAATCCCTACCAAACATGCAAGTTTTCATTATATTGAAGACGCATGATTTTGTCTTCTGATTTATTAAGGCTTTCTTCATTTCCCTGATATTTTTAAAATATTTTTTATTGATTTCAGAGAGGAAGGGAGAGGTAGGGAGGGATAGAAACATCAATGATGAGAGGAAATCATTGATTGGCTGCCTCCTGCACACCCACAACTAGGGACTGAGCCCACAACCCGGGCAGGTGCCCTGACCAGGAATCGAACCACAACCTCCTGGTTCACAGGTTGATGCTCAACCACTGAGCCATGCCAGCTGGGCATTTTCCTGATATTTTACTTGGGATTTTTCATTTTATAAAAGCTAAATGCAAGGAAGAAATATTTTTTTTTAAATAAGTTTTTATTGATTTTTAGAGAGAGAGAGAGAAGGGGAGAGGGAGAGAGAGAAACATTGATTGACGCTCAACCAACTGCACCACACGAGCCCAGGGTAGAAGAAATATCTTTGATCAATAAGCATTGTTCTAGGAAAGAAAGAATTTGCATTTTAAGACTATAATTCTGACTTTCCCCTAAAGCAAGGTGCCTGTAACTCTCAATTAGGAACATTGGGTTCAATACTAATCCCAGCAAGGCAGAGACTTCTGATAAGTATAGAAGAGAACAACTTATGAGTGGACCACGAGCGCCCTTTGGAAGTGTCGCTGTTTTTTTCATGAGGCGGAGCCTTGGTTGCCCAAAGCCCCTCTTTCTTAGGGTTTTCTGGGAACTGTTTGTCATCTCTCCTTGCTCATTTCTTCTCAAAGGATGCATAATGCCAGGATTAACTTCTAGGAAAAGTGGGGTGTGAACCAATTAAATGCTTGGCGGGGAAGAGAGGCAGGGACTATATGTATTTGCCATTCTGATCAGACCATTAAGCTTTAGGAGCAATCTTGATTTCCGGAATTTAGAAAGGCCTGTTGCTCTCAGAATTTCCACGCAGGGCCTGACCATTAGCCCAGCAAGCAGCCTCCATTAAAAGCCTTCTCTGTCATCAGGAAACGTGAACTTCAGAGCTGCGTGTACTCCCCACGAGAGCTGTGTGCAGGGGTGAAGTCATTTCTGTCCGAATCTTACAAATTGGCTTTTGCTCGTCTTCACATTGTCCCATCTTGCCTATTCACAGGAGCTATTAAGTGAGCTTTTACTTGGAGGGCTGGAAGAGACCCCAAAATGCCATCAAATGTCCCCCCAGCCTTGGGCAGGGCTGCATTTATTTCTTGACTAAATTTGCCCCGCCTAATGATTCCTGAAGAAGAAGAATCCAGACACAAGACTCAGTCTCTTCCAGGCAGTTCTTTACCCAAAGAACTTGAGCCGCCCCCCCTAATCGCCACCACAGGATATTCTAATCCCAGTGGACGCTGAGAGTCCTCCAGACTGTGAGCCATCTCTCTCAGTCCCCTCCGTTTTTCAGGCTAAGCCATCCCAGTTGTTCCTCTGGGACAAGCACTTTGAACTGAGGGCTCCAGGTCTGGGTGGGATGAATGATGGTTCTGAAAAAGCTCTGGAGCTTTACCAGTGATGGCTTAGGCATTTATATTTTGTGCTATGTGGATTGTGCTTTGAGGCTGGGTGATCTGTACATTAAAAGTAAGCTCACACGCTGTACAAAAGAAAAGAAGGAAGTTACACAGTTGGTAGAGCCAGTGATCCTCGGGCAGAAGAAAGTACAAGTCTAACTGTGTGTTTTTGTTTCCTGCCACTCACACTGTTAACCTATTTACCAGCAAATATCTGTAGGCTCCCTAGGCTTGCTGCTGGGGACATTTAATGAGCCTCTGCCGTTGAGTCCACTGTGAGAGCCGGGCTGCAGGTGGGGTTGGGATGCATGGAGCATCCTGCCACCAGGGGGTTGCAGAGAGCTGCCGCTGTGCGTCGTGGGTCTCTTCCCATCATACTTAAAAATTCTTGTAATGTGGAAAACCCACTCTGCCGCTTTTTCAGATGGTCTTTTCTCTTTAAGATTCACAGAGGAAAGGGCTCATCAGAGGTCCTGGAAAAGGCACAGAAAGCTGCCAGAGTGATTGATACATTTTTTAAGTAAAACAACAGCCCCTCTAGATTTAGCAGTCGAGGGGGTTAGCCCTGTGCTTGTCCATATCTGAGCTCTGTGGGGAGAAAAGGCTAGAACTTACACAGCCCGCAGAGAAACTTGACCCCTAAGCCAAGAGAGTAACATTTGAACTGTATGCTTTGGTTTCTGTCACATACTTTTACTTCACAACAGTGGAGCACTGGGTTAGATGAAGACTTGAATCTCACTCTCCAAAAACTGAGAGAGAAGGCAAGGTGAGTACACAGAGGACCACACTGTAAGGCATGTAACATGGTATAGGTGTTTATAAAGGGATAGGGTGTGTGTGTGGGAGTCATCAGATCTCAAGTCTATAGTACGTAGGATTGTCACTTTTATATAATAAAAAAACTGAGTTCCCTTAAGTCATTAGTCAACAAAGCCAAATATCAACAGTACAACAATTGAAATTTCTTTTGAGAGCCAAATTTTTTAAACTTAAACTTCTTCTAATGCCACTTCTTTAAAATAGACTCACCCAGGCCGTGGTATTTTGTGGAAGAGCCACACTCAAGGGGACAAAGAGCAACATGTGGCTCGCGAGCCGCAGTTTGCTGACCACTGCCTTAAGTGATGGATGAATGTTTTGCAAAGCGTGGACTATGGGCACTTACATGGGAATCTCCTATGGTAATGTTAAAATGCAGATTTCACGGCCCCACCCAGACCCACTGACTCAGAACATCTAGGGATAGGGCCCCAAGAATCTGCATTTTAGCCACCTCCCTGGGATAATCTCTAGCTTACTAAAGATTTAGAGCCACTGACATAAATCATAAATGTTAAATAGAAAGAAAACAGTATATATTAGATCCAAGCCAAGAAAGATGGCTGTGTATTTTATTATTTTTTTATAAATACGTTTTTATTGATTTCAGAGGGAAGGGGAAGGGATAGAGACAGAAATATCAATGATGAGAAACATCGATGGGCTGCCTCCTGCACACTACCTACTGGAGATCGAGCCCACAACCCGGGAATGTGCCCTGACTTGACTGAGAATCGAACCATGACCTCCTAATTCATGGATCAAGACTCAACTACTGGGCTACACCAGCCAGGCTGGATGTGTATTTTAAATGGAGGTAATAAAGTTTTCTATTTTCAAACTGTTCATTCAGAACATCATAGCTACATAAATGGCTTTAAAATGATGAGGAACTCACTCCAAAAGCTGCATGGCTATTAAAGGTGCTTTATTTTTGAAGTTTCCTTTAAATACAATTACAAAAAGGAAAACATGGTTATTTTAGAATATCTTGGAATTATGAAAAAGAATAAAGTATTTTAATTTTGTATTTATGTGCATATATTTGAGAATTCGAAAAGTTAATAACAGTGATGAAGCTCCTTCCCACTGCCATGCTTGCTCTTTCTCAAGCCCACAAATGATAACATACACTATACGCTATTCTGCCCTTTGCTTTCTATTTTCTTTGTTATGTTTTTGGGTTTTATTTCCATGCACGAAGTTTTTATGGGAGAGTGACATGATCCAGTTTTCATGGTTAAAAGACCACCTGGGCTATCATATAGAGAGCAGATACTCTATGTCATTCATCTGCCCTTCCATCCGTATACCACCTGTCACCTGTCCATCCATCCATCCATATGGGTCATCTGGTTTATGAAAATATTTACATATTTTTATTCAGCCATCTTTTAAGATTTTATAACAGTATTGCCATTATGGCAAAATTATTGGCTTATGAAGTATATTTATTCATTTAACCTTTTTTTGTTAAAGTGGAATGTTTTAATTTGGGGAAACCAATGATATTAATGATCATGATAATTAAAAACCAAGTCAGAATATCCTAAAAGTCAACACAACAAAAATTACAAACATTTTAGTAAAAAAACTAAATAAAACCTGTAACCATTTGGTTCCAGAACAAATACGTTTATGCATTCATCAATTTAACTGTTTTGGACAGCACTTTACAGAACAACTTTTTTTCTGAATTATTCTTTCACCAATGAAAGAATTACAATCCATAAACATGACCAAATGTGGCATAACAATCTACTAACTAGCACCTGTTTTTTCAACTTATATGAATCTATCGGATCTTTCCCCATCTATTTACCTATCTGTCAATCTTCAGCCATTTATCTGCTTGGGATCTGGTTCATTATTATTTTTTAAAAATTCTGTCTAATATACTTTATTCAAATTTCAGTTGTTTGATATTCTCTCCAGCAAAATCGAACTTTTTTTCCCCCCTGGTTCAGTATTGCATCCTGGGTTATGACTTCCAATGAAGAGAATCAAAGCCTAACGGTATCTACTGTGGGCTTTGACAGAGCACCTAATGTTTGCCAGGCCTGATGCTGAGCATGAGAAAGCATGCAGTCGAGGTCCCTTTTCTCATGGAGTTCACAGTCAAATGGGGAAGGCGGTCCCAAATCAGTTACAATACTGTGTGGTAAGCACTATGAGAACATGATGTCTAAACAAGAACCAGAGCACAGAAAAGGGATATGGGGTCAGGGAGGGCTTCTTGGAGGCAGTGATGTCCTGATTTCGAAGGAGCATCATCCCCTAGGGAAGAAGGCAAGGACAAGGAGGTAGATTTCAGACACAGGAAATCAACCTGGTAAAAAGGTGGTAATCATGATGGAGACTCATGTTTGTGAAAGTGATGCATTCTGAGGATTTCTATTATTCCTTCCCACTAGTTGACATATATATATGCATATATGAAAATTATTGATTTTAATATATTAATATCATACCAGCTCTTGCCTTTTCATGAGTTTTCTTACTAATTATAATGATTCTCAAGTTGATTCTCCTGGATTTTCCACATAGATAATTATTTTCTTTTCAAATAATGTAAAATTTAGCCCCCCTTTTTCTAATTCATCCTTTTATGACACTAAGATTGGGACCCCTTCTTACTTTTTGTTTGCATTTGCCAAGTATGTTTCTGTCCAATCTTAAATTTTTGGCCAGAGTAATTTTTATTAGGTGGGTTGCTTGTAGAGAACGGTTGGATTTTCCTTTATAATTTATTCTGAGAATATTTTTCTATTAATAGGTGAGTGTAGCTCATTTATATTTATTGAAGTCTTGTTTATCACATCACATTTTATGTTAGTTTTCTGTTTATATTGCTTTTTTTTTTTTTTACCATAATGGTCTCTGTTTCTTAAATTTTTTGTTTTGTTTCTTTTGATAATTAGAACAAATTTCTGTTCCTAAGTTCTTTTTTAACTTTAAAATATTTTATCATTCATATTTTAGGCAGTATTAATATCTTGTGCAAAAGTGAATATCATAAGTTTGTATTTCCACCCTCTTCCTGCTTCTTTCTATTCCTTGGCACTCACTTCTATTAACTGATTGACTTATTGACTTTATATTTTTCAATTTAATTTCAACTTCTTACTCGATTTATTAGCTTTAAATTACATACTTTTACCTGTGGCTATGAAAGATGAGGAAGTCAACATACCTACACAGCTTTATACCTCCTATCCCTTTTCCTTTCCTTTATTATATATTGTTAAGGTTTATAACATATACATTCAGGTTTTTAATCATAATTTCTATTTGTTTTAGTCTTAGTCATACTATAATTGATTTTTTTTACTTAATGATAAACTATGAATATATATTCTCATGTGATTCTTCTACAATATTGATTTTGATAGCTGCATATTTCTTTTTTAAAACATGTGTTTTTTAATTGATTTCAGAGGGAGGAAGGGAGAGGGAGAGAGAGTTAGAAAATCAATGATGAGAGAGAATCATTGATCAGCTGTCTCCTGTATGCCCCCTACTGGGGATCGAGCCTGAAACCCAGGTATGTGCCCTGACCCAGAATTGAACTGTGACCTCCTGGTTCATGGGTCATCACTCAAACACTGACCCACACCAGCTGGACTTCATAATATTTGTATATCAATAAGAGTACCATTATTTACTTAGCCAATACCCTATTATTAAACATTTATATTGTATTGAATGTTCACTAGTATGAATAGTATAAACCAGGCTAGCCTCTTTGAAACTTAAAGTTATATTTCTAACTCCTGGAGAGTGGTGTCAGACTTTACTGACCATTCAAATCTCTGAGGTTCTGCTTAAAATGCAGATTCTGGTTCTGTAGGTCTAGCCAGGGCCTAAGATTCTCATTCCAAACAAGCTCCCAGGTGCTGCTGATGCTGCTGGTCTTTGGAACATTTTGAGTAGCAAGGTCTTGGAATATATTTTGTGTCTGTGGAATTTTGCTTGAATGAAAAAATGCTAGAAAGCAGTGTTTCTCATTCTTTTTTGTGACAAATTTTAAAATATTAGGTTTGTATCAAAGGAGCAAACCTAATGAATGTTCATTTTGCAAGGTTACCCTTATATTGTAAATCTCCTCACTGGCCTGGGCCTCCCATGCATGTGTCCAGGGGAGCCGATCAGTTGTACACATTGCTGTCACATGGGGGGAAAGACTGAGAACCAAAGAGCAAATGAAGCAGAGGTCCGAGAGGTTCCCTGGAGTGAGCTGGTGCAAAGAAGCCTTTGAATTCCTAGTTGTAAGTTATATCTGCACTCCTACCCCTCAGAGGTGTGTGTTTCATTTGGTGGGCGGTTGGTGGTTTAGGTGGTTTTATCTTACCAGGCCCTAAGTGACCTAGCCCTGCCTGTCCTCCCAGTCACGTTTGCCTCTTTCACTGTCATCATACACAGTAGTTTGGCAAACTTTTTGTAAAGGAAAAAGCTTCATTGACCATACTGTCTCTGTCACAACTAGCCAACGTCAACCCATTATGAACAAATGGGTGTGCCAATAAGACTTTATTTATAAAACCAGGCAGGGGTGGGAGGGCATAGTTTGCTGACCCCTCCTCTATACACCAAATAAGCTTCTGCTTTAGGGTTTTCCCACCTCCCCTGGATGATCCTAGGATTTGTTCCCTCACTCCATTCAGGTCTCTCAGATGCCAGTCACCTGGCAGGCCCCCAGACCACCCAAGTCTACAGTAGCATCCCTCCCCCAGATCTCCATGTCATTTTTGCCACTTCCCCATGGTACATATTTCATCTAGTTGTCTTACAAATAATTTGATTATATTTGATAATTCCTAGAGAAAAGCATATATGTTTATAGGCAGAGTCATTTTTATGCATGTAGAAGTTTATTTACAGTGGAACATCTCCGTGGACAAAAATAGATTTGTTATACAGAGTCTGTTGTAATCATATTCCTTCTAGTGACTTTTCCCCTGAGCCTGGCAGTACCAAATGTATTATATGGTAAATATAGCTTGATATGAAAGAATTGCTTTGTTCTAGAGCCTCATCAATAAATAAAAAAATGTCATGGGCTATTCTGGCTCTTCTTATGGATTATACCAGGTTCTGCTCCTACATGTAATTTGCAAGAACTATTTATGGAAAGAGAAGAATTTTCTATATAATTTGCACATATCCCCCAAACAGAGGAGGCATCGTGGCCTAACAAAAGGCTGGTCACTGCAGGGTGAGTAGGGGAACTGGGGAGACATTTCCTGAGGAAAGATGGCTAATAGGAATGCATGTTAGCTTTGGAGGGTCCAGCCCCAAAGAGGAGAGAGAGGTCGGATTCTGAAGAGTCCACCAGGGTGCCGGCAACCTCACTGCTGCGGTCCCCGGACAACTCCACCAGTGACCATTGTGAGTGAGCCTAGGAAAGTCTTCCATGTGGGCGGCTGAGGCAGATGTGAGCCCCACATGCCGTTATGGAGATGACTCCAAATTAGGGGCATTCCTGGGGTTCAGGTGGCTGGGCATACTCCCAGAGGGCCTGCACCATCGATGCAGAACATCCCAAGAGCTGTTGCATTTCTAATGCGAGGAAGACACCAAGACTAACCTGGTCAAGGAGCCAAGAGACAAAGGGCCCTCCGGCTAGATGAGGGGCTGTATCTGAGCAGCAGGCAGCGCTCCAGCCGGGAGAATGCAAAGGAGCCATCCTTGGCTGCTACGTGCGGCGTCTGCTTTGGTTGGCAGCCTTCATGGCCTTTACCAATTGCTAAAAGAAGGTGCTATTGTGAAATTTCTTGAATGCTAAGAATATTCCAACACAGTATAATTCTTAATGTAACATGATTCTTTTATATGAGTGTACATAAATGCCTTTTCATCTATATTTTTAATGTACCTTTTTAGAGGATGTTGTTGGAAGGACATTGGTTTACCTTAACCAGAGTGAAATGTCTTTACTTTGGTGTGTCTCCTGCATTTTGGGTCTCTCATCTTCACTTCTTATACCAGGATTTGAAAGATGAAAGCTTGAGGGTGGTTTCATTATAAAGTGGTATCTAATTGGATACTTATGGGGTTCAATAAATTCAATTTTCTAGGACTAGAGAAGGTTCTGAAACTTATCTGGAAGGCAAAATATATGGTGATAAAACACCTGTCTCTTTAAGCCAAAAATGTACATAAATGGTTATAGATTGTTGAAGCATGGACCTAAATGGTAAAGTAACTGTGGCCTTTTTGTGTAGCTATGACATTTGTATCCTTATGTTCCGAAGCCCTGAACTGTGTTTCTAATTCCACCTTAGTCACTGGAGCTAAAAAGGCTTCTGTAACTACTATTTACTATTTCAAGTCCTTGTTCTTTTTACCTTGGGGATCTGGAAAGTTAAAAAATAAATTGCTTGCCAGTGCCCTCCAGCCCACTTGAGCCCCAAAGCAATCCGTCTCTTGGCATGGGATGCTCAGTGTTTATAATTCTAAGCTATTGATTTTGTTCTTAGAGGTTGTAACACGGATAAATTCTGAATCTGCCGGTCCTGCACGGGGAGGAGCTGCAGTAATTCATTCTAACACTGGTGACCTGAGTCAGTGGGGAAAATTTTTAATAGTTGGATTTACTCTAGGCGATGGGTCTTTTTCTCTTTCTTAAGTCATTCTGTTAGTTAAAATGAGCCTTCGCACCGGAGAAAGTAATCTATCACAGTTTGGGATTAGAGAACTCTGCAGGCAAACAGCTCGATTTATGGAAGCAAGTTAACGCTGCCAATCAGACCTGGTCCTCCTTGGCTCCCTCTTGTTGGCTGGCCACCTGTGATTCTCCTCCTTCTTCTCACTTCTACATTCCCACCCCTCTTATCCCGCGGCTCTTTTTCACATTTAAACAGTCTGCTGCTTTCCTTTATTTACTTGTCTTATATTCTGGCCTCTTCATCATCTCTTTATAACTATCTGTCCACTTTTGGGGGCACAATTTCTACTACTTCCTGTCCCAGTATTGGATTTACTTTTCCACTGTCTCTAGCTCTCTGGCTACACCTGTCATCCCTTCCAGTTTGTACTGCCTGGGTTTCCCTGCTGTTTCAGATAAGGGAGACCCACTGTTCTCAGTCTTTTTATCGTGGGGGTCGGGGGAGAAAGGAGAGAGATTGGAAGACAGGGAACTGCATGTGCTTCTGGCATTGGCTTTTGAGAGGAGAGTGAGAGAAGATTTGGGGAGGGAGGTGATTCCCACCCCTGGGAATGCCGACACAGATGGCATATGAGTGAGACTGTCACAGATTCTGAGGGGAACTCAGTCACCCCCTCCTGTGGAGCATCATCCCTGAATGCGGCTTTATATTGCAGGTGAACAGGGTGAGTTCATATCATCTGTTACCCCCATGGCTGAGCCTCTGAAGGGCAGGGCAGCTTCCCTCGCCCTTCCCTCAGCCTCGGATTAAGCCCTGTTAACAAGAGTGCACCCTCTTCTCCCGAGGTTACAGCTACCCGTCTTCCAGGGTCCTACCAATGTGGTCATTACAGCTGACCCTCAGACAACGTGAGGGTTAGAGGCACCGAATCCTCCCTCACCCCCACTGAAGATCCATGTGCAATTTGACTCCCCCAAACCTTCACTATAGTCGTCCTTCGGTATCTGCAGGGGGTTGGTTCCAGCCCCCCATGAATGCTCAGTCCCTTGTATGAAATGCTGTAGAACAATGCATACAGTTGGCGCTTGGCCTCTGGATTTGCAATTCCCTCTCATAGAAGAGCACATTCTCCCTAATTCCTCCTCCATTTGACTCCCACCCTGGATTGAAAAGACTGTTTTTGATTTGTGGTTGGTTGAATCCACAGGTGGATTAGAAATCCAGGAACAGGGAGGGCTGCTGTGGATTCTCTGAAAGAGATCCGAGTACCAGTGGACCCGCGCAGTTTAAACCCGTGTTTCTCAGGGGCCAGCTGCATTGGTTGGGGCAGGTGTTTTTGGAGGTGGGAAGGGGGAACAGTTTGAGCTCTAGCCTGTCCTACTGAGTGTCAGGATGAAGATGCAGAGAGGTGACAATAGCAACGGGGGAGGAGAAGAGGAGGGGGAGATGAAGTCGAAAGCAAGGTTGGTGCAGAAACTCCAAAATGCCAAGATTCTGTCTGCAGATAGCAGGGGCTGGCTACATTTGTAGTTTGTTCTCAGAATAAGATTTATTCTGTTTGAAAGGAACAATGGCTACAGCTTGTCTAAAAAGAAGGTGTGTTTAAAGAGACCTTTGGAGAAGTACATTCATTTTCTACTAGTAATGGTAACTGAATGGTGGAGGATTTAGGGAGAATGTGCTCTGCTATGAGAGGCGATTGCAAATCTGGAGGGCGAGCAAAGATTTAAATTGGTGAAAAGTTCATTTTTCTGAAGATGAATTTCTAACCAGCAG
The DNA here is from genome assembly GCA_026230045.1 of Corynorhinus townsendii. NCBI lineage: Eukaryota > Metazoa > Chordata > Mammalia > Chiroptera > Vespertilionidae > Corynorhinus > Corynorhinus townsendii. The sequence goes on from JAPDVU010000004.1 coordinate 92,328,929, forward strand.
CTCCATTCAAATTCTGTGTCTGCTTTGCAAACAAGGTTCCTGCTTTTATGGCTTTTGTTGTTGCTGTTAAAGAAATGGACTTAATGGACTGAGTTCATTTAGACGGGGGATCAAATGAATGAGTGGAATCAGAAGACATCCATTTGGCCATCAGTCTTTGTTTAAGCCACTCGACCACCCAACTTCTCTAATGAAATGACATCGCAGTCCCTGCATAAAGTCTGCGGTGGATAAATGAGTGCGTGCTAAGTGCTTTGAAGATGAAAATCACGACGCGAAAGTGAGCAAGGTTTCTTCCTGGAGCTGGAAAAGGCATCTTTTGTGTTTTCCTGCTGCACCAGGAGTCACCTCAGTTGACACTGCAGAAAATTTCCTCTCCGAAAGAAGAACTAGAGAGACACAGTGACGACAGGCCTTTATTGGGTTTACCAGGCAAATTGAGAAAAAGCCCGAACCCATTCACATCTGTACAAGGGATTACACACCGTACACGTCTGCTACCTATAGATGCAGGTCACATTTTACATGAGTTTCTACAGTAAGAAATTGCATGACAATTACCTTATTGAGACATGAATGAGGAGCCAACATCCCCTCAAAGCACTGAAGACAGACAAAAAGCATTGTCCCTCCAGCAAGCGTGGCTCACCTCTCTTAGTGCATTTAAAGATCCCATCAAACCCTCGCCCAAACCAAGGGAACTTTGAGGTTTATCTGCTTGGCAGGAGCTTAAAAGAACTGCAGATTTGGAAGTGAAGTGTGAGCCGTTGGGCAAGACCCAGCCTTGTCTGTCTGTATGAATCTGGCCCCGATCCATCAACCCACTGGCTCCCAGGGAAAAAAGCCAGCAAGGTGCCCATGTCCCAGGCTTGGCAGCAGCTCTCTTCTCCCCACACCCAAATACCCTCGCTTGTCTGTTTTCCGTCTGCCGACTGCTATGACACAGTGATAATTAGTCATGCTAGATTGTCGGGTTGACAATTACAGATAGTTTTGACAGGCCCCTTCAGGAAGATTGCACAACCCCCGTGCAAGTTCGGATCCGAGCCACTGGTGGCCGCACTCCTCGTTGCGCCCAGTGTGGAACTCAGTGTATCACTGTCAGCCTGGCAGCTGCACCCCCAAATGGGTCACAGCTGAGAGAAGGGCATTCACAGCATGGCGAGCAGGGTCCACTCCCACTGAGGGGAGGTGTGTGGGGAGCTCATTGGGAGGGGGCTGAGGGAGTGAGTCGGGGAGGTGCAGAAGAGGTTGGATGCATCAGAGGGGATTGCAGGGCTGCTGGATGAAGTCCTGAAAACTGGCTAAAATGACCAAGGGGAGGAGAGAAAACTCCCCTGGGCCAGATTCAGATGCAGGCAAAGTCCAAGAGACCTGGAGGAGTTAATGGGAAAATAATTCTTATCTGCTTCCTGCCAATCTGTATCCATTGACAGAGCAGAAGTAATTATAGATACTGTAGACACATGAGGCATTAAGTAAAGTGTTTCAAATTACACTGCTTAACAATGCTTCCTGGTGCGGCTCTGCTCAGCCGAGTGCGTGGAGCCAGCAGGTAACGCTGCAGGGCATGGTGGGTTGCTTGCAGACGTTTCTCACTCTGCGCATGTTGCTTCCCAACAAAACTTGCTCCAGTGAAAAGAAGACGACACTAATTTGGTTTCTGTTGAATATTTAGAATGTCATTCACATAGTTGTCTTAGCAGAGTAAGGTGACATATTTGGATGATTTTCATAGTTTGCCTTGTAGGATCCAAAAGCGGGGTCAGCATTGAAGATTAGAATCAATTCAGTCGAAGGAAAATAAACCTTTGGAATAGATTTTGCCTTCCCGGAGCACGTAGCAGGCATTAGCAATAATGGGAGCATTGTCTGCGCATGGAGAGGAAGCATCTATCGCTCAGACTCCCACACATCCTCGCCTGGGGTTGTGTGGTCCCATGACCTTCACAGTGGGTGGGAAGATTCTAGATTCATCATCTCCTAACTTTATGCTGCTATGCGCAGGACAACACACACACACACACACACACACACGGAGTGTTCCTTCCTTGTGGAAGAAAGAGACAGGAGAAAAAGGAGACAGAAGCTGCTGAAACATGGCCCACATTGATGAGGTGACCGAGCCTTGCTGGGCACGGATGTGAACTGACTCTATTTGCCCTTCATGGTGGCTGTGCCATCTTTGCCAGGCTAACGTTGCCCAGTTTGCTGGTCTTCTCCCACTTCGGGGACCACTACAAAAAACAAAAGAGGGCCAGGACCCTTCCAGTCCACTCTGTGTGTCTGCCAGTACTTCTCGAACAATTACAGGGGCAGCAGGAAAACATGAAGCCAGACCATTGCAAGAGCGCTGTGTTTGCTGTGTGAGATGGCCCACCCGCTGTTTTTATGCCTTATGCATTTCATTTCTTAATTTTAAGACGATGAGTGACATATGACATAGAGATTATAAAGCACACGTTACCTCTTGTCTCAGTAAAAATAAGTCACCGCAGAGATGGCACCTACATTTGCTGCTGTTTGCTCTCTAACGGAAACCCAGATAACAGCTAAATTTTACTTAGAGCATCGGTGTAGCCATTTATATTTTTCACCTATTTGCTAGAGGCCTCACTGGTTGCAGAGGCAGAAGTTGGCCGGGGTCCTGGCCTAGCTCAACCACCATCTAAGCACTGTGAGTTTGGGCACATCAGCTCTGCCAGCCTCCCTCCTCACTGTAGCTCAGGCAGGACGGTTCTCCAAGGTCCTTCCTGCTCTTGAGTCCAGGAGAACTCCACTGGGGTGGTCTTCAGCAAGAATTGCATTGAGGCGATCGAAAATCGTGCCACGCCTCTAAAGGCCTTTGAAAGGGAAGGAAACTTTGCAACATGTGGTTTGTTTCAGTTCTGTGATTTAGCTGCTCCAAAGATTGAAATGGCAAGGACAGGCTGACAGGATTTAAGCCCCTAACAAGTCGAGGGAGCTGGCCAGAGTGCTGAAACCAGACCTTAAGGGCTGCTCAGCTCCAGCGCCCACACCCTGCTGGTCAGTAGTTCCCTCAGCACAGAGGCAGACAAGGGTGTTCTCAGCAAGCTCCAGACCCATAGCATCAGGCATGCAAACAGCTGGTGGATTCCGGAGTACAATGCATTTGATGGTTCCCAGATCTGTTAGAACTATTTTTCATTTAGGACAGTTTGGGAACAGCTTTGGAAGGAGTGCACTGCAGTTCAAATGAATATTAATAGTGTGGGTCTTGGAACAAAGAAAATATTTTCTTCAGTTCAGTATCTGGTAAGTATCCAAGAAGGAAAAAGTCCCTCAGTGTTCAAAGGCTCAGGATGTGGGGGTGTGATGAGCCTTCTGAAATCAGGAATAGCCAGTACCATTCAGGAAAAGAACTGTGCTTACCAAATTGCCCGAGCTTCCCAGGTGTCCCCTAACTAAACACTGTCTCCCCTCAACAATGTATTTCTTGCATGAAATACTAATGTGTCTCTTTGTTGCTGTGCACTGTATCAATATTCTCAAAATCTTCCAAAACTGATATGCTTGCACCAGAGTTGTACCCCCCACCCCCATGAACACCCCAGTGCTCATCACCCCTCCCCACTCCAAAAAGAGAGCCCATGAGCAGTGCCCGCCGGGAAGGCTGCCCTGACTTCACCATCAAGGAGGCAGTACACACAGTTCTTCTTTAGCCCGAGGCCCAGCTTCCCTATTAACATAGACACAACACTTCGCTGAAGCTGAGGTATAAGAAATTTTCTGCTTGAAGTGTTTTATGTCCCATTATTATTTTTCCTGCGTGTCACACGCCTCTGTTGAGAATGTGTCTGGTGTAAGGTTTTGGGGAAGGCCCCCACCACAGCCTCCCAGGGTGGCTGGCTCCCTTTTTCCTGGGAATCTACGTGTCTGCTTGCTCATCATGCCTGCGGCAGGATTAGCAGGTTACTGCTGCTCATGACTTATGGGATGAGACCGGAGGCAGGGCAAACACTAATCTGCTCTGAGTGTGGAGGAGTCCAATCAGTGACAACCTCTCCCCGCTGTCCCCCAACAACATCACCACCACCACCACGATTTAGTTCTTGTTTCATCAGGTGGGAAAAACCAGAATGGCACGTTTGCACATATAGACTATTCACAGCAATGAAGAAAAGTGGATCCAGTCTATACAAGCTCCCCAGTGGGGGGATTTCAGAGGGAGAAGAAGCCTGTCTCCATGGTAACAGTGGGGTCTGGCAGTTGTCCCACAAGCGGCCACATTTCCTAAAGTTAGAGGAGGCACCCAAACTCCCATGCAAGATGCAGAATCTGGCCAGAAGTAAAAGCACGTCCATGGGGTGGTGCGGCTCCTGGGTTTCCGTCAGCGGCGGGCAACCTAAGTCCCCAGCGTGGATGTTGTTGAAGCTCCTAGGGGAACCCAGAGGGCTCCTGAGCATCTCCAGAAGAGAGTTCAGGGCTCATGCACAGGGCCGGGCTCCTCGGGAGTGGACCTGCCCAGTTCCCTGGGCGTGGCAGGGGCAGACACCAAAGCAACTGAGAGAGATGCCCAGGAGAAGTGGGCACCAGCGAAGAAAACCTGCAGGCATCTTCTTGACGTGACCCACAGCCATTTCTAGAAACAGCTGCTGGTTGCAGCCCCAACCTCTGCAAAGAGAAGCTGGTGGAAAGATGAGGGGCAAGCGAAGGGGAACCAGTGACCCAGACACATGACCATTGCCCCTGACTGAGGAGGCCGACGGGCGGGGGACCCACCCCGAGGCAGGGCGGCGCTGCATTACCCAGCTCTCGTCTGGCTGGGGTTATGTCCGCCTCTCTCAGGACCACCTCCTCCGACAGGACAGCCACAGTCCCACTAATAAGCCATTGACCTCATGTTTGATCTGGGGCTGATTTGCTGCTCTGTCTGGGGGAACCCCAGGGGCCTGTGGCTTAATGGGAAGAGATCCTCATTTTAGCAGCAATCGCTTTTCCTCTCTTCCCACCACAGTGATCAAATTAGCAGGCTGCTTCTCTTCAGGGAAAATGTGTCCGCGTCCCGGAGGCATTGCCCATTTGCCTGTCTGATGGGTTGGGGAAGGGGAAGTGAGGAGGGGGGGTGGGAGGGGGTTGAGAGCAGCAGCTGTCCCTCCCTTCCCCGGCCCCACCCCGGAAGGGTCTCCCCCACCTGGGAGGGCAGGTGCCACAGGCTTAGCTGCAGGAGGCCTGGCAGGTGGCAGTGTACACACTGCTCCCCACTGCGCCCCCACTGCTCAGGCTGCTGGTGGGACACTGGAGGGGCTTCATGCTGCTGTCCCTCTGCATGTGCAGGCGCTCGAGCCGCCAGCGCTCCCACCTCTTCCGGAACTCCAGCTGTACCTTCCGTGGGAAAAGGAGGGGAACAAAAGCCATCATGCAAACCGACTGCCCACAGAATGGCCGTGATTACATTAGCAGGGAAGGGAAGCATCCACTGCATTGCATTAAGAGACACAAGTCAAGGCCTTTGGGCACCTAAATTAATATCCCAATAAAATTGTTTATTGTTGTCTTCTATTTTCCGCCTCAACTCAGGAGAGAGATGGGCTGGATGGTTTAATCGGTCCCTTCCATCTCTAAACTCTGACTCACCAAGCACCTTTACAATCCATCTCGGGATCATTTAACGGAAGAGAATAGGAGGGAGAAACGCGGGGAGACGAGAGGGAGAAGAGAAGGAGAGAGAATCTGACTTTTCAGCTTAGAGACAGAGGAGAGGGACGCATGCCCCCACTCCTCACGGTGCCCACCCCAGGCCCTTCTAAACTCCCCGGCTTCACAGGGAGGGAGGAGGAAAGGACGGTGGAGGCTGCACCTGGGAGCAGCAGTGAGGAGGGGGCCGTGGATGTGGGCTTCGCTGCCTGTGCTTGAACCAATCCCATCCAGAAACCAGTCCCGACCCCAGGGGTGTGGCCTGGTGAGATCAGTCAACCAGGACCCTGCTGCGCAGGGCTCGGGCTCTCTTGGGAAAAGCCTTCTCAAGGGGCCTGGTGCTTGGGGACCATGTTGTGGGCACAGAGATCAACTCCAACTAACACTGCAGACCCCCGAGTCACCACGGGCTCGTGGCCATGCGCTGGTGACTCAGGTCTCCCAGGGGCTGCTGGGCCTGCATGTCCAGCCCAGGGCGCCTGGAGGGGTCTTCTGGGGATGTTCCATAAGTGCTTCCCAGAACTTCTCCTATGCCCACCCTTGCACCCAGGCCTCTCCACATGGGAATGTCCGGGGCCTGATTCCTCCCTTTCCGGCCCCAGCCACCCAGATGGCCAGCTGCCAGCAGATGGAGGAAGCAGCTCACTGCCAATGCCCATCTGCCCCTGCACAAACACCCCTCTTCTGCTGCTGCTGCAGGGCCGACGTCCACCCAGCTGGGCCCACCGACGCCTGGTGTGGCTGCTCGCCACCCCTTAAAAGAACATCTTCTGCACTGAGTGGAGAGGAGGTGCCAGGGGCCTTCCTGCCAGGATGGGACCAGTGCCCCAGGCCACTGGAGGGAGGGGGAGTGGACACATGTAGCCCCCGCCACACGCCAGCTCCCTGCCCAGCAGAGTGTGTGTAGAGCGTGTGCTCACAGCTGGGACGGGGACATCTGAGAAAATGGTGGCCTCTGTGCAGCAGCCATTAACGGGGGTTTTGCGGGGGAGAGATGGTAAACTGAGGCACATCCATGGGCAGCCACCCCAGGGACTGAAGGGGTCTCTTGGACCCCAGCAGGAAACCAGGCAGGACCAGGGCTCCCCAGTGTGCCGACGCTGGACCTCTGTGCCCATCATCCTCGGCACTTTTCCTGAACCTCTGCTGCGGTCCCTCTCATTACAAAGCAGCGATTATTGGGAGCTACTACATGCAGCATTTTCCATGGATTATTTTAGTTAAATTTCACAGCAATCCTGTGAACAGCTCCTGTTAGAGGGAACTGAGGTGCGTGGTATTTAAGTATTTCTCTGGGCCCGGCTGGCCTGGCTCAGTGGTTGAGCCAGGAGGTCACAGTTCCATTCCTGTTAGGGCACATGCCCGGGAGGAGGGGGGGGGGGGCAGGAGGCAGCTGACCAATGATTCTCTCTCATCATTAATGTTTCTCTCTCTCTCTCCCTCTCCTTTCCTTTCTGAAATCCATTAAAAAAAAATCTATTTTAAAATATTTCTCTGGGTCTCAGCCAGGATTTGAACTGATTGGGGCTGACTCCAAAGCCAGTCTCCTACCCACAGCCCTGCCTCCCCTGACTCTCTCGGCCATACTTGTTTCTGCACCCCCCCGCCACAACTCAGGTGGGAGGGCCGGCACCACACCTTCCTCACCTCCCTTGTCCTGAACCTGACACAGTGCCCAGCATACAGTCGGTACTCAATAAGTGTTTCTTAAAGGAGCTGAATGGATGAATGAGTAACGAATACGCCCCTGGCATTGGGCTCCTGGATACCAGGCTATTATGATGGAGCCACATGGACAACGATGCAAGTGTGGACCTGTTCCAGCACTGCAACCGCTAAGTTCACCCCCTTTCCTGCCTCCCATGGCCTCTCTGGCTGGGCACCGAGCCAGGCTCTGGGGTTGGGGTGAACTGGTAAAGCTCATTCACCACCACTTGCACTTGGGGAGAGAGGCAAGGTGACTGCCAGGCCACACAGCCAGGCAGTGTCAGAACCGGACCAGCACTCAGGCTCCAGAGTCAGAGAACAATAACCGCCACAAGTTCACCCAGGCCACCTTTCCCTGGGCCTGCTCCCCGCGCATCGGCTGCAGGTGCCGGGCAGCCACACAGGACAAATGCCCAGGCCATCTTTTCTCTTCAGTCATAAGTACCTGGCATTGCCATGGCAACCCTGGGCCTGGAGGACAGGTCTTGGCCCAAGAGCCACGGGTGCCTTTGTGGCCCAGTGATGATGATAGGTCTGTCCTCATGCCGGGAGCTACAGGGCACGAGGGGCTCCACGAGGGTTTAAAGGTACACTGGGTGGGGCCTCCTGGACCCCAAGGCAGGAGCCTGGGAGAGCCCCTGAGAGAGGCCAGCAGGAATCTGGTGATTCAGGGGTCAAGTTATTTGCCAAGAGCAGAGCGGGGGTATGTGCCCATCCCTCCCTCCTTACACAGCTGAGCTGGGCTGGGGAGGCCAGCGAGGAGGGAGGTGACAGGGAGACTGGGCTTTAAGACTGGAATCAGGAGAAGTGACTGAGACAGGGTCCAGGTGAGACGCTCCACAGAAGTGGTGGGGAAGCCGTTGCACAGGTGCGTGCAGGTGTGGGGCGTGAGTGTGTGCTGCCAGCAGGGCTCTGGGGAAAGGGGAGGGATAAGTGGGAAGTGGAACTGGGGGATCGAGTGAGAAGTGGCAGCAAGGAGCCCCATTCTCTCCTCACAGGCCTCCGCCCCCCTGCCAAGCACACACAGGAGGGGACACCTGCCACCCTGCCCCTGTCCCCCAGAAGATAAAGCAGCAGAGCTTTGGGCCAGGTGGCACACCATCCCTCTGGCTCTGCCATTCCTGCAGGGAATGCCATCCCTCTGAGTGTCCTCTACGCCCGTCTTCCCTCCTTGCCTGGCCCACCCCACGAGGCTGGCCAGCCCTCTGAGACCTGCCCTGGGAACACCTTGGCCTGGTGCTGCCTCCCCCTCCCCAGTTCCAGCAGACCTGACACCTGTGTAGGCTCCCTCCCACAGCCTGCGAGCTCTACCAGCCTCTAGCCATCGAATGGGAGCTGTTCGTTCCACATTGCTCAGACTGAATTTTCTCATCTGTAACATGAGGGTAACATCTGCTACACAGGATTGGATTCATTAAAACCCTCGAGCACCTTATACACAACAAGTGCTCCGGAGGTGTCTCCCTTTCCTTCAGAGATCCGAGTCCACGCCCTGAGAGCATTATTACCTCCTTTTTGTAGATGAGGAAACTGAGGTTCAGAGTGGGCCTGTCACTCACCCAATGTCACACAGCTCATTAAGCAATGGGGCCTGCACCAGAGCAGAAATCTGATGCCATTGCCCACATCCTTCATCCTTCCTGCTGCATCACATTGCTTCTTTGAGCATCTCCTAGATCCCTGAAACTCCAAGGTCCCCACCTCTGCTCCCCTTGTCCCCCACACCCAGAGCAAAAGTGCAGTTTGCATGAGTGCACAGACTCTAAGATCTCTGAGCTCTGACCCCAGACTCAGTGACACAGGAACCACAAGGAGAGCTAGATCCTGAACAAACAGTGTCCCCGGGTCACCTGAGCTCCGGCCCCCTGAGGCAAACCCTCACCTGCAGTTACCTGGATACAGTGAACAGAGCCTCAGTCTCCCCCCAGACAGTGGGAAGGGGAGCCTACCTTCTGGGGGTCAGGTCTCTTGTGGAAACTTCCCCAGGTGGCCCTGTGCTGCCTGTAGGACTATTACTTGTTTTCTCCCCTGAAAGATGTGGGGGGGGGGGGGGGAAAGGGGGGTGGGGGGGCAGCTGTGAGATTTGTGATTTCTACTTTGATGTCTTGGGGTGTTCCTGCTCTAGCAATAAGCTGGGTACCTTGGAGCAAGCAGCCTCCCCCAGGCACCCACAGACACAGACTGGCCATCCCAGAGGGGGAGGGCTGTGGTCCCATGTGGTCTCCAGGAGAGGGTGTGGGGTCGACCAGAAGCCCTCTCCCAGCCCAGCAACCAGAAGGCCACGGAGGAGCTCCCGTGTGGCCGGGCTCTGGCCTGCCTACAAGAAGGGCAGCTGGCTTCTTCTTCCAGGCAGAACTCATTGAGTCCTGGCCCTGCGGCTCTTCCAGGCCAAAGCTGGACATGCTTCTTCGTCTCTGACCATCAGTGTTCTCATGTATGGAGCATGGTAATAACAAAACCCGAATTTTACCAGGGATTTCTTGGGGGAAGAGGCTGTGACAATTAACAGAGACAGTGATTATTAAAGCCCCAAGTCTGGGCCGTGGACACATCTGTTGAGTCATCTTGTAATAGTCTCACCACCTGTTCACTCAAGACTCCCTTACCATGAGGCTGGGTCTTTCCCAAACTCACAGATGGTTAGGTAAGTCTGCACACGTGTGTGTGTGTGTGGGTGTGTGGGTGTGTGTGTGTGTGTGTGAGAGAGAGAGAGAGAGAGAGAGAGAGAGAGAGACCAGCACACAGAAAACTGGGTTTGCTAAGTAGGGGTCTGAGCTGGAAGACTCTGGGGGTCCCCACTGAACAGCTCCAGAACACGGAGGGTGGCAGCCTAGCAGGGTGCCCAAGCCCCTCCTCAGGCCTTACCTCGTTGTTGACAAAGCAGTACAAGATAGCCACCATCAGCCCCTGGAAAAGAGAGGCGCGTCAGCAGGGAGGAGGTGGGAAAAGGCAAGAGGAGGGAGAGGCGGGGGCTGGCGGGGAGGCCAGCGTCCTGCAGATGGCCCTGGCCCCCAGCTCCATGGGGCTCCTGCCCCAGCTTTCCCTGCTCAGACTGGGAAGCCCAGAGCTGGGGGGCTCCTCTCCTCTCCTTTCTGGAGGGACAAGAAGTCCTCTTGCCCAGATGCTCCAGGAGCCCTTCCATCTCCCTTAGAGGACAGTGGGCCCCAGAAAGGAGGGACCTCTAACCGCGTGAATTTCCTCGGCTCAGCCCCATGTTTCCTCAGGAGAAATGTGCTCCAGAACGCCAATCTGTGTGTGTGAGTATGTGTGCGCATGTGTGCACATGTGTGTATGCGTGTCTCTCTCTGTGTGCATGTGTGTGAGAGTGTGTATGTGAGAATGTGTGTGCATGCATGCATGCGTGTTTGTGTGCATGTGAATGTGTGTGCATGTGAGTATGTGTGCACAGGTGTGCATGTGTATTTGTGTGTGGCTGTGTGCATGTGAGTGTGTGAATATGAGTATGTGTGCACATGCGTGTGTCTGCATGTCTCTCTGTGTGCGTGCATGTGTGTCTGTGTGCATGTGAATGTGTGCATGTATGTGTGCGCATCTGTGCATGCATGTATCTGTGTGTGCTGTGTGTGCGTGCACATGTGAGTGTGTGCATGTGCGTATGTGTGCACATGTGTTCTTGTCTGTGTGTGACTATAGGCATGTGAATGTGTATGTGTGCTGTGTGCAAGTGAACACAGAGGCCTGCATGCTCGTGGCCATCCCATAAGCTTCCTGAGAGGCTGGGACCAGTTTCTTATGTTGCTACGCCCCCATTGACACTCGCACCCCTGAAGCAGCATCTTCTAATACTAGTGGAGAAGATCAGTTTGTGGCTGGGTGCCCACAGCTACATCTGGGAAGGCTTCTTGTCAATGTGCTTACAGACAGACTGGCCTGGGCATCGGGACACCTGGGATTCCAGCTCAGGCTCGGCTCCAACCACATAACCTGGGCAAGGACCACTCTCCTCCAGGCCTCGCTGCCTGTCTGCCTGCTACCGGCTGGCTCTGCCCCCACGCTCACTCTAGGACTTTGCAGGGAAGGGCCCCAGCCATGGTCACCTGGAAGGAGGTGAAGGAGAGCTCTGTGAGCAACTTGACGAAGCGCAGGGTCCCCTGTGCATGCTCGTCCATCACGAAGGCAAAGATGACCTCATGGGTGCCCAGAAGGGGGATGAGTGTCAATGTGGACTTGGCAAGTCTGGGGGGGGGGGCGGCATGGAGATGTCATTCTGGGCCTCTCCCATGAACTCTTCTCCCCTTCTGTGCTCTAAACCCCCACCAAGGCCTGGCATCTCGGTCAGTCACCCTCCCACCCCAATACCCTGGGACAGGCTGCTTGGAGGGAAGGAGGTAGCAGTCGAGCCCCTCTCCCCACCCCGCAAACCCAGGAGCTGCCCAGATATAGGGAGGAGGGCAAGGAGTGGGTCCCAGGTGAGGTCCAGGTGGGAGAAGGCCATGCAGGCTTAAGCTGGGCACCTGGGAGCTCTGTCTCTGCCGGAAGGAAGGCTGAGGGTGTCCGGCAGAGCCAGCGGTCACGCACCTGCACTTGATGTCTGTCTTGCACATGAGGTTGGCTTTCAGCTTGGACACCACAATGCAGATGACCCGGACAAAGATGAGGAAGTTCACCTGCAGGGCAGACAGGAGGGTGGCCAGAGGCCTTCTCATGACACACTTCCCCAGTCCTCCGCAGCACACCCAGGGTCACCTCCATGTCACCACTCACCCCAATGGCGAAGAGAATGGGCAGCCGGATAATGAGCCAGTAATTCATGTTTGAGTTTCTGGTCCAGCAGCTGGAGAGGGGAGACACACAGGCACCCAATGGGGCCCAGACCCCGGCATAGTGCAGGCACAGGGCACAGAAGTACACCTGGCATCCAAGGGACACACACAGAGCCATACAAGCACGGCCACCGGGTGCTACCCAACAACCACCCACAGACCCACACAAAGGCCTTCTGCCCAGATATAGGGAGGAGGGCAAGGCGTGGGTCCCAGGTGAGGTCCAGGTGGGAGAAGGTCATGCAGGCTTCACACACACAGTCCCAAACACACAGACATACGTGAGCCCATGAACACAGGCGTGTGTGTACCCAGCACCATACACAAAGCAACAAACACTTCATTCAGTTCTTACAGAACCTGGAGGGGGCGCCACACTCTCTACAGGCCCCACACCATTGGCCCTCATACAATCCCACGGAGGGTGGACAGGGCAGGAGAGAACCAGTCATAAATTCAGCTCTGGTCCCTCAGTTTATCATCCCGACAGGTCCCAGCCGCAGGGCCCAGGGCCAAGGAACCAACACGGGGTTTGGAGACAGAGATGTCAGCACATTTACCCCGAGGAGCAGGACACTCACCCCTCATCCTCATAGAGGTACTTGACAATGCCCCAAGGGATGACAAACAGCAAGGGAACACCTGAGAGCAGAGGGAAAGAGAGGGGAGAGGGGCTGGCAGGCTGGGGCCACTGCGTGCGCACACCCAGCAGCCTCTCCTTCCTGGCCTCCCGCTCCTGAGCCCCTCTCAGTGCTCGGCCCAAACCACACTTTCCAGAAGGTGTGGAACAAGGCTGGTCTGGGTGCATGAAGAACAGGAGGTGGAGCCACACCCACCTGACTCCTTAGCCTTCCTCAGAGAGGGCCATGGAGTGGGGAGAACCTGCTGCATGAGGTGGGAACAGGACAAACCTCTGATGCGCTTCCCCCATGGCCTCAGCCCACACCCCCATCTCAGTCCATTTCTTCAGGCACCGGACGCCCCGCCAGACACCTGTTCCCTGACCACTCACACCTGCAAGGCACCGGGGAGAGCCTGGGGTGGGAACAGGACCTTGATGCTGGCAGCCCAACTAACTGCACCGTGGCCCACAGCCACGAGAACTGCAACCACGCCTTCTACTCAGCTGAGACTTGATGGTGGCGGCAGGCTCCACCAGGGCCCCCAGAAGCCCCCACCTCCTGGCATCCATACCCTGGCGTAGTCCGCCTTGTACCAGGGCTGGGCTGGGTGACAAAGGATGCACAGCGGAAGTGATGGCGTGACCCTTCGTAGATCAGGTCATGAAACACTGTCGTAAAAGGTTAGAAAAGGCTTGTCAAGGGCTTTCTCACTCAATGAGGTCACCTATTGCCATGTCATGAGGACACTTAGCCAGGGCAGAGGTCCCTGTGGCAGGGAATGCAGCCTCCACCCAGCACCCAGCAAGGCCCTCTGCTTCCTGCCCTCAGCCTCACGCGAGCTTGGCAGCGGATTCTCCAATCCCGGCTCAGCCTTGAGATGACAGCTGCCCTGATGGACAGGTGGATTGCATCTGTCAGAGACCCTGGGCCAGAGGCCAGCTAAGGTGAACCAGATTTCTGACACAGAAACTTTGAGGTAACAATTGTTTTAAGCAGCTAAGTTGTGGGGTCATTTGTTTGCAGCAAATGGCAATGAATGCAACTGGTTTCCAGCTAGAGCCTCACTCACTTCCAGAGCTTGTGCGTAGCTCACGGAGAGCTCGGTGTGTGTGTGCTGACTTACAGACTGTCCATCCTTACGGGACAGATGGAGAGGGATCAACTCAGGAGGCTCAGGGGGAGTGCAATCCCACGCTCATGCCAGTCCCCTCAGTGGCTTCTACACTAACCCCCTCCATGTCTCTCTATGAGCGCCCCTCTCAGGGATGGAGACCTGGGTGTCTGAGAAAGGTAACAGGGTGCATATGGGGGGCCATGTGTATGCATGTGTGCTTTGGGGGGGGGGGTCTCCCCCAGGAGCACGCTTCCAGGGCAGGACACACTTCATAGCCTTTCCTGCCACCATCATCCAAGTCCTCAACATGTGCTGTCCAGTCAACAGCAGCTGCCGAGTGGCTCGCATGTCTGGAGCTGCTGTGTGTGGAGCTGCAGACAGGCATGGAGGAAGCAGAGAAGCCCACAGCTTCCTCAGAGAGTGTCCTCTTGGCCATTTATTTGAACACAACAGACCTCTCAGCATCCATGATGCTTTAATAACAGGCTTTCATGAGACCAGACGAAGTGCAGATGCCCCCAAAGGCCTCAGCACAGAAGATGCTCAGGGGGAAGGGGATGGATGGATGGATGGATGATCAGGGAGTCAGTATAGCATTTAGAGAAGGGAAGCTCTCCAGGCAAGAACATGTCAACTCCAAGAGCCCTTCTTGGGCACCAGCCACATGCTGTTCTTTTTCTCAGAGACCCCACTCCAGAACGGGGACTCATTCATGATACCAGACATGGGGCTTCATTCATTCATCAACATCTCCTTAACAAAGCCTTTCTAAAAACAGGCACAGCTCTACCGCATGCAAATATTCCACACTCCCTGCTGGCTTCATCTTTCTCCCATTTAGAAAATCAACAAGACTGCCTGCAGAGAAAGCTTGAATTAAGACCCAGAACCAGCTCCAAGAAGTAATGGGGCCCTCGTCCACACTTGTCTTCCTCCTGTGCAGCCTCCTGGGGGTTGGGGGTTAGGGGTGCCCAGCCGCCCATGGATATGCCTTCTGGGAACCCCCCGCTGTGTTGGAGTCCCCACTTTCGTTCTTCTGCTCACACAAGAAGCTGCTCATTGTCCCAAGCCTGCCAGGCCTCCTGGCATCACAGTGGGCACTTGGCTCTCTGTGACTCTCTCTGACCTTCTGCCTTTGTCCCTCTGTCTCTCTTTCTCTGTATCTCCATATCGCAATTTCTCAAGAAGACGATGCTCTGATTGAGGAGTGGGGTCCAGCCCTTATGCCCCTCAGACCCTGAGCCTGAGCTGGGGAGTGAGGTGGTGGAAAGACTGGCACCCCTCCCCCATTTCCCACTCGAGACCTCAGGGCATGGTGTGTCCCCACCAACCCTCCACCAATCACCCCCTCCTCTGCACACACCACAACGTCCTTTTGATTGTTCCTGTCCACAGGTCGCCATGGTGACGGGCACTCCCAGTGCTGATGCTATTTCCCAGAAAGGACATCACCAGCCCCTCCCTGAGGACAGAGCTCTCCGCAATGGCCCACCCTAGCTCTCCACAGGCTCTCCAGCTGCCGTGCCTGACTGCCCTAGTGGGATAAAGAGGCCTCAGAGGGCAGGGAGGGGCTGAGCCTTGGGGGGTGGTGGAGAGGTGGAAGCAGGGAGCTGAACGCAGAGTCCAGGCTCAGGGGGCTACCTGTGCAGAGGCCTGAGCATATTCCACTGGGCAGAGGGGACTGGAGGAGGGACAGGTGGGGCTCAGAGCCTGGGACTCAGGAGGCTGTTCCAGGGCTGGCCCTGCCCATGGCGGTGCCCTCGATACACTGATCCCACTATGGCCCCCTTAGAGGCATTCTTCTACACTGGGCCACACGGAGCCGAGCGGCTGAGGGACGCCAGCAAGAAGCCGGGGAGTGTGAGAGAGCACAGAGCCAGGGTGGCAGCCAACCTGCGTGGCCTCCTGAGGGGTGGGCTGGACCGGGCAGCCTTGCAAAGGCCCAGGGGCAGAAGGCAGCATGGGAGGGCCTTCGAGAAGGAGCGTGGCCGTAACTGAGTGGAAGTCCCTGGGAGTCGGGGCAGCAGTCAGAGCAGCTTGAGGCAGACAAGGGAAGGGAGGAAGGAGTGGGTGGATGGACGCCGCTCCGGTGGAGGGGGGCCCTGTGGTGTAGTCAGGGGCAGGGACCCGCAGGCCAGGGAGGCCAGGCAGCAGGGCCTCTGCGGCATCCCCGTGGGCGCCGGTGGGCCCCCAGAGCAATTCTGCTGCATCTGTTTTCCGGTGGCCAGTGGGAGCTGGGGGCTGCTGCTGCTGGGGTCCCAGCCCCTGCCCCACCCACCCCTTCTCATCGGGATCCCACATGGCGAGAGGCAGAAGCACAACCAGAAATGTTCCAGCAAAAAAAAAAGACACAGTGATTCTTGGCAAACTTTTTTGGCCAGAACATTTCCGGCTGGGCTCCAGGCGCATCCGCGGTCCACCTTCCTCAGCTGGTTTCCGCGACCCCTGCCCTCCTCTGACCCCCTCGTCCCCATTGTGTGACAGAGCCACAGCCCTCTGCCCACCCAGTGACCCCCACTGAGGTCCAGGATCTCCCTCTCCCTCCCAGCCTCGCTGCCCAGGGCTGGCGGGTGTGGGCTGTCCCACAGACCTTAGGTGTGGGGGTATTTGAGGACAGTGCAGGGCTGTGGAGTATGCAGTGGATTTGGCTTCCATTAAGGGGGAGGGTTATGAAAAGGGGGAGGGCAGCCCTAACCCCATGGGCAGCAAGGCCTGTTCCCAGGAGAGAGCTACCCAGGGAGCCCTGTCCCAGCCCAGCAGTGTGCTCTGAGCACCAAAGCGGCTTCGTGGGGGAGCCCCGCACCCTCCCTCTCCCTCCCCCCTCCTCCCCCCTCCCCCACCCCGTGCCACAGGGGTGGGGATGTGATGGCCAGCAGTGCCTTACCCCAGCCTATGCTCAGGTAGAGTCGGAAGATGCGCTGCTCAGAGAAGACGGAGAGGGCCAGCAGCGTGTACAGGTACACGCCCTCCACCAGGAGCCAGTAGTAATTGGCCGCCACGCAGTATTGCATGAGCAGGAACACCAGGCGGCAGCTCAGAGAGTCCTGGGGGCAGAGGAAGGGTCCCAGGGGGACAACAGTTCTGGCCCCCACCTCTCTTGACCCCTCCCCCATGTCAGACTGAGAACTCCCTAAGGGCAGGGGCTGTGTCTCCCTGGGGGGCCACAATGGATTGCCTCTCCCATCAGACTGGGGGCTCCCTGAGGATCAGGCCTGGGCAGCTCTTGCCTTTCTCTGTGCCAGGCCTGGGTGGGGGGCGGAGGGGGAGACACCAGCCTCCACCGTCTGCCCGCCCCTCCCCAGGCCCTTCCCGGACACACCACACACCTGGTAGGAGAGGAGCCCGTCCCACTGGTGCTGCTGGGCAGCCGTGCTGTACATCCACTTGAGGGCCGCATCCTTGACGAAGACGGACAGTGCTCGGAGGATGAAGGACACAAACAGGTTCAGGTGGATGTAGTTGCGGGTGCAGTGCAGGTGTCTGGGAGAGAAAGCAGGGCCCTCTGGCAAGACGGCCCGCAGCCCCCAGCTCTCAGGCTAGCACACCCGGGGCACACTCTGGCTCTGGGGCTGTGCTCCTGTCCTCCCTCGGAGTATGCCCGTCTCCCCACAACCATGACAACCCTTTTGCTTCATTTGAGTCTGGCCTCTCCATAAGCCTTCGGTTGTGTGGTCACTGTACCCCCAACCCCACCCACATTCTGTCCTCTGTCTGTGGCATCTTCTTTGCTACAAAGTCATGTGTGGCCCAAGCAGTAAAGGTGCGAGGACCACTTCCCCCAGTGGGGACTTTGCTTCTTGCTGGCAGGGCCCTTCTTACCTGCCTCGGGGCTGCCGTACAGGGCACGTGGGAAGGATTCCCAAAGTATTGGATACAATTTCAATATCCTCTCATGTAAAAAGATGTTACAGACTGGAAATATGAGAGCATTTCTTAACATGATAAAGGCTATCTACCCAAACCAGGAGCAAACATCACTCTTAACTGAGAAACTTTAGCAGTATTCCCTTTAAAATCAGAAAAAAATAAGGCTCACCCTATCTAATAAAAGAGTAATATGCAAATTGACCATCACACCAACACATAAGATGGCTGCCCCCATGTGGTCAAAGATGGCTGCTCCCATGTGGACACAAGATGGCCACCACAAGATGGCCAGCAGGGAAGAGCAGTTGGGAGGGACCAGGCCTGCAGGGGAGGGCAGTTGTGGGTGATCAGGCCAGCAGGGGAGGACAGTTGGGAGGGACCAGGCCTACAAGGGAGGGCAATTGGGGGTGATCAGGCCTGCAAAGGAGGGCAGTTAGGGGTTAGCGGGCCAGCAGGGGAGGGCAGTTGGAGGTGACCAGGCCTGCAGGGGAGGACAGTTAGGGGCAACCAGGCTGGCAGGGGAGGGCACTTAGAGGCAATTGGGCTGGTATGGGAGCAGTTAGGTGTCGATCAGGCTGGCAGGAGAGTGGTTAGGGGATGATCAGGTTGGCAGGCAGAAGTGGTTAGGGGCAATCAGGCAGGCAGGCAAGTGAGCAGTTGGGAGCCAGCAGTCCTGGATTGTGAGAGGGATGTCCGACTGCCTGTTTAGGCCCGATCCCAATAGGGCAGTCGGACATCCCTCAAGGGGTCCCAGATTGGAGAGGGTGCAGGCTGGGCTGAGGGACACAGACCCTCTCCTCCCCCGTGCACGAATTTCATGCACTGGGCCTCTAGTCTGGACATAAGAAGCTATCATCACATCTATTCACATTGTATGACAGACCCTAGCCACTATAATAAGAAAAGGAAAGAGTGTGTTGGAATTGGGAAAGCCTTGGTTGGCATGGCTCAGTGGATTGGGGCATCATCCCATGCACTGAAGGGTCATGGGTTGGATTCCAAGTCAGGGCACATACCCGAGTTTCAGGTTTGATCCCTGGAGGCAACCAACCAATGTTTCTCTCTTTCCCTTCTTCTCTCTCTAAAATCAGCAAAAACATATGCTCAGGTGAGGATTTAAAAAAATAGATTTGAGAATAAAGGAACAAAATTGTTATTATTTGTAGATGATAGATTATCTTCATAGAAAATCCAAGACACTTGACACATAAATTATTAGAACTAGTAAGAGAGTTCAGCAAGGTGATATGTAGGTTCATATACAACAGCAACAAACAATGAAAAAGTAAATCTTAAAAATTCATTTATAATACTTTTAATTGACTACCTAGAAATAAGTGTAACATAACATGGGCAAGATTTCTAGGAAGAATAAAACTTGCTAAAACCATTAAAGAAGATTTAAATTAATTGAAGCTATACCACATTCACAGAGAGACTCATTTTCTTAAAGATTTTGTCAGTTCTCCCCATATTAATTGATAATGTCAATATAGCTATAACAAAAATTCCAATAGTTGGAATTTAAACAATGTTGGTTTTTAAAAATGAAATTTTAAAATGTATAAAGAAGAGGTGAGGACTGAGATTAGTCCAGACCACACAGTAGGGGCCCTTGCTGCCTGGCAGAGTAGGCATTGCAACCGAGGGGGGAGGGCGACTGGCAGCAAATGGTCCTGAGACAATTAGCTAAATGTGTACGTGGGAAAGTAAATGCATTTTAATTTCCATCCGAGACAAAACTAATTCCAGGCACATCAAAGAACCATAAGGAATGAGCAAAACCCATGACTCCAGGAGATAAGGGAAGATTTCTCAAACAAGACCTTAACAAAATTTGGTCTTTGGAAAAAACAATACATTTTAAATCAATTGACAAAATTATTTTTTATCTATTGACAAATTTTGTTTACCAATAAAACAGAAAAATTAATATATTTCATTCCATTAAAATTGATGTCTTCTGTGCATAAAAGGCACCAGAGTGAGTGAAAAAATAATAATAATAAACCACAGACTAAGAGAAGACATTTCCTGCATTGGTATCCAGAATATGTAATGAATGCCTAAGATAAAAACGAAGAAGCCAAATAAGCCAATAAAAAGTAAGCGATTCTACGAGCAAGCAATTCACAGAATCAAACATAAAAAACATTGCTCTCTCTGGGAATCAGAGATATGCACATTAAAATCACAATGAGATATTTCAGACACTTTAGATTAGCAACAATTAAGCCTGAAAATACTAAATAGTGGTGATAATATTAAGGGAAGGAAACTCTCAATTATTAGTGGTGAGAAGGCAAACTGGTGTGATCACTTTGGAAGCAACTTAACCACACCTGATAAATTTGCAAAAGCATGCGCTATTCCAATCAGGCGACTGTACTCAGAGGTATGTGCCCTCAGAGAAATGAACAAGGGGTCACAGGTAAGAGAGTTCATTGTAGCAAGGTTTATAATCCAGGAGAGGAAAACTTCAAATGCCCATTAAAAGGACAAGCGATAAATGAACTGTGCTGTGTCACACAATGTGGTACATAGCGACAGTTAAAAGGAATGAAGAATTACCTGTTTCAATGGAAATGAATCTCCCAAAAACATTGTCAGGCCAAAAATAACATTGTGGAAGAATCAATGTCCAGCATGTCGTCCAAAGTATGCAACATTCAGGCTATATATTTTTACAGAGACTTACAAAAGCAATGAGAGTCTAGAGAGATGCATGGGAATTATAAGCAGCCCTCCAAGGGAACAGGGAGTAAGTGCTGTCCTGGGGAGCGAAACTGTGGTTCTTAGACTGGATGGTGCATGCATGGGTGACCCCAGGATTAGCCACTGTATCTCCAAATCACTGAAATACTTCATAGTAAAATTAATTCCTTGAGTGAATGCATCTATTGAGCACTGACTATGTGCTCAGCACTGACTGTGCCAGGTACCAGGGGACATAGGAGGAATATCACCTCTCCGGTTCCTGCTGATGGGTGTCCTGAGCTTCCCGCCCTTGGACTTCCTCCTGCCCTTGATACCAGCCCCCCCGACCACCCCTGGCCAGCGCCGAGGGTGTGGGAAGAAGCTGGTACTCTGGAAGGAATGGCTCCTCTAGGAAAACCTTTCCCTGGGATGGCTGATGAGCTCTGAAGAGGAGCAGGCCCTCTGAACCCAAGGTATGTCTAGAACCATACTCAACCCTGACTATCTGAGTTACATATGCCCTAAGAGCATGTCCCCTCATCTACAGCCCACGGTGAAGGTGTGTGGGTGCCTCGTGTGTGGACATGTGGCATTTGTTTTTCCTTCTTTGCAGTATTACATGCATACATTTATGTAGCAGAGATTAGACACAGCACACAGCATCATAGCCCTATTTTCAGCCTCACATTCAATGGGGTGGGCTCTCTGGAGACCTCTTAGGAGAAGAACCTGCTGCCTGTGGTTTTGGTTTGGTGCCCCCGCCTCCATCTGGGGACAGACAGGAGTTAGGACATGGCAGTGCCTCGGGCCCGGCCTCTTACCTGAAGCCCAGGAGGATGGCAGAGGCGATGACCAGGGCGGAGAAGGAGAGCGCGTAGCCCACCGTGTAGACGATGTAGAGGGACAGGAGCTGGTCCTCTGGGGAGCTCTGTGTGCACACAGGGACGTGTGGACATGGGATGCCCCAGGACATCCCTCTCACACCCCTCCTTCCCATGGGACCGTGGGGCCCCCAGAACGAAGAAAGAGAATAAGCCAGGGAGATGGTCTCCTGATCCCAGGACCCTGGTCCAAGGCCAGAGGTGAACACACACCACCTCTGCCCAGAAAGCATGGTTTGCAAAGCTCCCACCCAGAGCGATGGAGGAGATGACCAGGGCCCAGCCCCCACACCCCCCAGGGGCCAGGGCCCTGCTCCACTGACGCTGGGACCTGCTACCCCTCGCTGGCTCGGAGTCCCATCTTCAACTCACCCTGTCCCCGTGCTTGGACTCCTCACACTCCGACAGGTCCCGCCAGGGCAGGCTGGAGTTGACCTGGTGCAGCCACAGGCCGTCGGACGTGCAGAAGCGGTACACGTGGCCCTGCAGCACTGGGCAGGGACATGGGACTGAGCCTCGGCCACTGCCCCGGGCCTCTCGTCCTCTGCACCCCGGGCTCCCCACGCCCCCAGGACTGGCCTCTGGGAGTAACACCTCACACACAAACCCACACACAGATGCCCGCACACCTGGCCTCCTGCCCTGCCATGTGCCCACCTGGCCCAGGGACAGGAGAGGCGGTCACCAAGGTGGGGCCACCACTGCCCTCAGCCCCTCCTCCTGGCTGAGCTGTAGGACGATCAAGGAAGCCTTGCCTGAGAGGAGCCAACTCCAGCCACGGCCAGGCCCCCCGCCCGTCTCCGCCTCAGTCACACTGATCCCAGGGCTGCTGTGACCTCAGTGGCCCTGGCAGCCCACAGCCACCTGCTGCGGCTTCTGATCTGCAGGCTCAGTGCCCACCTCCTCCCAACACTCCGTGGGCAGAGCAGGCCTGGAAACCAAGTGGGCAGGGAGGGGCTAAGAGGAAGCGAGAGACACAGCCCTGTCCTCAGGAAGCCCCAGTCTGAGGGGGACACAGCCCTGTCCTCAGGGAGCCCAGTTTGAGGGGAGACAGCCTGTCCTCAGGGAGCCCCAGTCTGAGGGGGACACAGCCCTGTCCTCAGGGAGCCCCAGTCTGAGGGGGACACAGCCTGTCCTCAGGGAGCCCCAGTCTGAGGGGGACACAGCCTTGCCCTCAGGGAGCCCCAGTTTGAGGGGAGACAGCCTGTCCTCAGGGAACTGCAGTCTGAGGGGGACACAGCTCTGTCCTCAGGGAGCCCTAGTCTGAGGGAGACACAGCCCTGTCCTCAGAGAGCCCAGTTGAAGCAGGAAGGAAGCACACTTCCTGGCTTTAATGAGACTCACAGAAAAAAGCCAAAAATGTGGTCAGAAAGGAAGAGCACAAATACAAAGCAAGAGAGACCAAGCACCGGCCAGGCGAGCGGTGCCCTTCACTCACATCCAGGCATCTGGACCCGAGTCCATCCCCAGCCACACCACACTGTCCCCTCCCCAGGACACGCGGGCCTGTGGCCACAGGTTGCTCCATGAGCATGAGTCTGCCCCCAGGGCAGGACGTGGGACAGAATGAGGGAGGTAGGAGAGGGGTGGCACAGGGGGTCCAGGAGAGAAGCTAGAGCCAGGACAAATTTTAAGTTTTACAATTCTAAAGATGTTAGAGCCCTGCTTCCCCAGCTGTGGGAGGCAGAGCTGCGTGAGGGGGAGGTGGCAGGACGGGCAGGCTTCCTGGTGGAGGTGGACTATAGACTGTCTGCAGGCATGGCCAGCCTCCCAGGACGGGCCTAAGCCAGGGCTGTCTCCCAGTGTACACCCTCCACCGCCCACCGCATGAGTGCAGACCTTCACTGCAGGGTCTGGGACAGCATCTCCCCGCCCGGTCAGGCACCTGCAGGCTGTCCATCAGGCCCTGTCCTCCCTAGATGGCCCCCAGGCACCCCAGGCAGCCTCCCTTTTGGCTCTCCTTCCCCTGCTCCCTGCCACAAGCAAGCCCTTGAACCAGGTCCCTCTCCGGGACATAGCACCTGGCAGTGAGGCACGTCAGCTTGCAGCATCACTCCCAGAAGGCCCTGCATTTTAAGAGACTTCTCCTGGAAAGACTGAAGTCTAACAGAGGGACTTCCAGCAGCGGTAGAGCCTGTCCCAGCACCCCTAATGCAGAACCAGGCAAGACAGGGGCAGAGAAGGGGAGAGCCCATCTCAGGCC
Organism: Corynorhinus townsendii; assembly: GCA_026230045.1. Lineage (NCBI taxonomy): Eukaryota > Metazoa > Chordata > Mammalia > Chiroptera > Vespertilionidae > Corynorhinus > Corynorhinus townsendii. The sequence goes on from JAPDVU010000004.1 coordinate 92,352,463, forward strand.
CCGAATGCATCTGCTGTCTGTGGGTGGGTGCCTGAAACCCTTCACTAGGGGTCCAGTCCTTTTCTGGCCAAACCAGTGGTAGATAAGCCCAGAGCAGTGCCGGGATCTGGGCTCTCACCCCATGGCGAGTGGGGCTGAGGCCAGAGCCTTCCCTGGCAGCCTGTGGGTGGGGGGTGAGAAAGAAGGAGGCAGAGGGCTGGGGGAGGGAGAGGACACGGCCTGGGGCACAAACCATCAAATCGCCCAGTTACCAGCACTCAGCCCGCGGGAGCATGACCCTCCTGATACCTACTCACCACCGCGGGCTCAGGGCCTGGCACTCCACAATTGCTGGCGCCCGCCCATCACGCCCCTTTGCACACCCACTCTGCAGGCTGCACACTCACAGAACCTGTCTCACGCACCTGCTGTATGCCTGACACCTTTGAGCATCACAACCACCTACACAGTTCATCCCATTTGGCAGGTGGAGAAACGGAGTCTCTCAGAGGCCAAGCGACCTGCCCCAGACCAGCCAGCCAGGACACAGCAGAGGTGGGACTCAGACCCCAGCTCTTTGCCTCCAAAAGCCAAGAGTTAGCAGCCACATGCACTGCTAGGAGTCAACAATGGCCACGTGCTGTTACTCCTCTGCCCTTCCCGGGGCCGATCACTGGCATCCAGCGTCCTCCCCGCAGGTCCTCCTGCCAGCGGGACCCCAGGCCAGCCGCACGCTCTGCTCAGGGCCAGCGGGGAGGACGGGAGGATGGGGAGGTGGTGTGAGCACAGATGTGGTGTTACTGGCAGAGCATCAGGGATCACCGCGTCCCTGAAACAGTCTATGTGAGGTTGGCTGTCAATTATCCTTCAGCAGCAGCAAATATTAAAATCCAGGGCTGGTTCCTGGCTGGGCCGTGGTCCCCAGATGCCCATCTTGGCTGGGGGTGCAGTGGGTCCAGGCCCAGCCCTGCTTATCAGCCCAGCTTTATCTGGCCCAGGAGCTGCTGGTAAATCAGCCAGGGGCTTGGCTCCGGTCTTGTCAACACCAGGAGGCAGCCGGCCGCATGCCAGGAGGCCCAGGAATATTTCATTAAGTCAGACCCTGGTGTTGGAAATAAAACTCCCAATTAAACACTTCCCCTCCCGGAAACTGCAGCGGTGTCTGTAATCAAGCTAACAGCCACCCTTCCACGTGGCTGTGGCACGCGGGGCCTCGGAGAGCCGCTCATGAATCCATTAGCTCAGCTCTGGCAATGGCAGTGCCAGAAGGATGCCTGGCCCCTCTCACAGACCACAGGCCCAGCTGAGGGCCCCGAGGGGGGTCACAGGTCCTACCCAAAGTGCTGACATGCAGGTCAGAGGCGGGGCTCGGACCAAAGGCACCAGCATGGGGTGAGGTGAGGGTGGAGCATCAATCATGGCCTAGGAAGAGGAGGGCAGGTTCCGAACTGCACAGACTCAAGTTCAGATCCTGGTTCTGCCTCAACCAGCCATGAGACCGGGAACAGACCTCCTGGGTCTCCGTTTCCTCACTTGTAAATGGGACCATGATGACTGCCCTGCCCGGGTCTGCGGGGTGAGGATTAGGAGATAAAGTGTGTGAAGTGCCCAGTGCACAGGAAGCTTTCAACACGTGTTCCCAGTGGGAGCCCTGCTGCTGCCCCACCCCAATTTCTCCAAAGGGCACCCCTTCACTGAGGCTGGGGCTGGGGTTCGGGACACCTCCTCAGCCAGAACTCCCCCAAAGCCAAGCTCGGGCCCGTCTCCCCGTGGCAACCTGGGCCCGTCCGGGAGCTCCCATGCTGCTACTCAGGGGAGGCACCTGTCAGAGCTTCTGAGACTTGTGAGTGATAGGCCACTTTACACGCATTTTATGACTCCCGTGTAATTAGAACTGAGCTAACACGCAGGTAGAGATCGGGAGGGGCTACAGCTAATGAGACCAGAATGATGGGTAACAACCAGATCGTTGTGTGTGGGTAAACGGCCCTCCTTCCCCTTCTTCCTCTGCCTGTTCATTCAGGCCCGATGTCACCTCTCTGAAAGCCACAACGTGGGCAGGAGAAGTGGCTCTGACCTCCCTCAGCACACTTTCTGGGCCGCTGAGCTGACCTCTTCAGCTCCGTGGTGAGGGGTCACCTCTACTGCCCAGTGCACACACTCATACACCCCTAAGCGGGACTCTCCCTGGACGCCCCAGCTCCTGACACAGACCTAACTGTTTTGAATGTAGTTCCTTTTCTGATCATTCATTCCTCGGCCTGCTCTGCCCCCAGGAGGCTGACCCCTGTGGACAGCATCACTTGGGCTCTCTGACCTCTACTGGGTTTGTCCAGGGGACGTGTCAACAGAAGGTAGGAGGGCAGGAGAGGGGAGATGCTGGGGGATTTCTCCCTGGCTTCCTTCCTGCCTTGATTTGGAGGTTCAGGCAGTGGCTTCAGGCTGGCCTCTCTGTCACCACGACCTCTGGCTGTCATGGGGGCCCAGAGCCCCATTCCTGCCCCACTCGGGTGCAGGGATGCTAAGCTTCCCTCAGCTGCAGTCCGTGGTGCTTTATGTACCTGTCGGCCCCAGCTCTGCCCAGCCTCTGTAAGTGCCCATCATTAAACTCTCTTCCACATCACAGTTGAGTGTGTTTTCTGCCAGCATCCCGCCTGAGACAACCCTTCCTTCTGCCCACCCCTAACCCGTGCTCACTGGCCACTTCCTTGATCAGCCCAAGAAAGATCCCAAACTGCCCCTTCCTGCTCCCACATGCCCTGAGTGGGGGCGAGGGAAGCCCCCGGTGCCAGCCTCTGCCCAGGGGGCGGCCAGGACAAGCCAGAGGCAGCAATTCTGCTGCGGGAGCCGGGTGGGTGTCTCTTTGGATCCCTTACTCAGGGAGAGGGACAGGGGAGGCAGCGTGGGTGATCCTGAGTGTCAAAAAAGGGCATGAATTAGCGCACGAGTCAGGGAGGGGCGGGGGCTGGCAGGGCCTGGGCTGTGGCCGTTATCTTCGTGTAGAAAGCAATAAAACTGTGTTCGCTCATAAACGGGCACCACCAGGACCTATTTCCTGCTCAAATAAAATTAAAGGTGATGGATGGAGCCAGGAGCAGCGGGGGCGCGGGGGGCGGCTTGTGCTGAGTGATGGGGCCTGTCCGGCGCCTGGCTCCGGGGGGTCTAGGGCGCAGCCCAGGCTACGCTGTACACAGCCTCCCAAACCTCTGGGAGGCAGGGGACGTGGAGGTATTCCGGGAGGTGGGGGAGGTAGGTAGGGTGGGGGAGAAAAATTAACAGCAACCATCTTTCAAGAACCTGCAATCTGAACACCTCCATCACCTGGCTCCATCCCATGTCCCAGGTGAGCCAGCTGAGGCACAGGGTGGTCTGAGGGTTCCCTCCAGCTCACACAGCCACTGATTGTAAGACTCGGCTTTTCCATCTCTGGAAAGAGAGCAGGCAGCTCAACTGCTATCCCTCAAGCTGTGTCCAGCCAGCAGACGTGTCCAGCCAGGGTGCCTGGCTACTCACCTGTCTCCATGCCCAGGAATACACATGTGCATGCACACGTGTGTGTGCGCGCACACACACACGCTCATGCTTGCACACTCAGGGAAGTCTGGGATAGCAATTAAACCTGAGTCCCAGGTCTTCTATTTACAAGCTGTGAAAGCTTGGAAAAGTCACTCAGCATCTCTGTGCCTCGGTTTGTGACTCTGTAAAACGGGAAGATAATCGGAGTACCGGCCTCATAGAGTTGTTGTGAGGATTACATGAGTTCAGGTATGCACAGTGCTTACAACAGGCCACAGGTGCTGTGTGAAGGGCCCTGTCGTAGCCAGGCTTGCCCTATGCACCTCAGGGAGGTGGTGTCCTGGGGGTGGAGAAGGAGAGTCTCTGTAGGACTCCTGCTGCGGCTTCATATGACCTCAGTCCTGAGCACTGAGGTGAGGCTCATGCCAGGTTCTGCCAGGTGACCTGATGTTCGGCTAAAGGGTGCCTCCTCCAGGAAGGCCGCTGGCTTCCAATGGTGCGACCTCATTTTCACACTTGCTTCTGGGCTGGTTTCTGCTCAGTCTCAGGTCCCCTCAGACACAGTGGTGAAGGTCACAGGCTAGGTTCAAATCCTGGCCCTGCCATTTACCACATCATTTGGAGCAAGTAGCTTAAACTTTCTGGGGTCTCTGTTTCCTCATATTTACAAGAAGCATAACCATGGGGCAGTGGTAAAGATTAAATGAACACCCTGCTTTCAGGCAATACTTGGCACATAGTAGGTACTCAATAAACATTGAGGCAGGGTGTGTGTCTCTGTTAACCCCCCTGACAACTGAGATAGATGGGTAGTGTGGGGGTGCATTAACTGCCCCTCCAGTCAGAGCCCCCCATGCAGCCTCTGTAGGTCTCTGTACTCCAGTGACCCCTCACTTATCTGGTTACACCTTCCCCCGTGCAAGGCGTCCCCTGCAGGCAGGAGTGAGCTGGGAGGCCTTAGGGACAGCTCCCCAATGCCCTCATCACTACTCCCACTGCGTCCATCTGACCAGCGAAGTCCTGAAGAGTTAGGAGGTGGCTATATGCCACCACCAGGTATAGGGCACCTACCAACACCCAGCACATATACATGCATACATACATCAGAGCAGTGGCACCTCTAGGTAATGTCCCAGGACTGTTCCCACTGGGCTCCTTTCCTAACTACTGGATGAGAGGCCCACGTTTCTCCTTAAGTCAGACCCCATACTTCCCCCACCCCACCTGCCAGCACAGCCTCAGGCCCAGTTACACCCAGTGTCCCCGCTGCCCCCTGGACCCAAGGAAAAGCCAGCAGGCTACCCAGAAGGAGGCCTAAAGACCTTCTGGGGTGAGGAAGGCTGTGTCCCGGTGGAAAGGAAGCAGTGTGCACCCCACCCCAACTGTACCCCAGCCTCCTGGACACTGGAGGGTGGTCCACACCAGGGGAGGGGACTCACCGCTGTTGGCCCAGGGCAGGTACCAGGGGCAGCTGACATTCACGAATGACCCCGGTGGCCCATCTGGCCAGCAGGCATAGTCATCGAAGGTCCGGTTGCAGAACAAGTCTGGGCACAGAGAGAACAGTCCTGAGTGCCGGCCTGTCTGAGGCACTTCCCCACCACAGGGCTGGTGGGGCAGGACCCTGCGCTCTGCGAACCTCTGCTGAGCACCTGCTGTTTGCCAGGCAAGCAGACTTGGCCACTTAGCAGTGGCACTTTGAGCAAGCTGCTTAATGTCCCTCTTCCCTCATCTGTAAGATGGGGGTAATCCCGGTTCCCCAGGGCTTTGTGGGGACACACAGTGCATGGCATGGAGATAACGGAGCATAGTAAATGCTCAGTAAACAAGCTCCTTAGGACTATTATTATACATTGCGTTCGAGTGGGAAATGGTAGCTCATGTGGCTGTTACCACCTTCCTAAGGTTGCTGCGTTGTGATTGCAGGGTCAGGATTTGAACCCAGGCCTATTGGTCTCCTAATCCCGCCTTCTCCCCCAAACATTCATTCTTATAAATATGCTGGTGGGCCCACAGTCCCTGCACAGGCCGGGAAGTGCTGAGGACACAGAATGGAAAGGCCTGAGGGGCCCAAGCCAGGGACAAGGGGCATAAACATCAACAAGACAACACCCCAAAGCACAGGGCAGATGTGGCATCCCAGAGGCGAAGGATGCCCACCCAAGGCACGGGGCCCCACCTGGACTCACCTGTGGCTGGGGGTGGAGCCTCAGTCAGGAAGCGCTGGCACTGGTGGCGATATTCACGCCATTTCTGCACTGTCTCCGAGAGGGACACGGTGGCACCCTGAGGGGAGGGCAGAAATGGGGCCCCTCTGGTTCAAGCCAACCTGTCTTCTAACCCCGTCCCCAACACATTTGGGTTTCTGGATGTCCAGGGGATCTAGAGCCTCTAGCTCCACCCGGCGCTGGCGGTCTGAGGAGGGGAGGGAACCAGTGGCGCTTCAGAGGGACGTTTTTACGTCTCTGTCCCTCCCAGGGACTGGTGCCGCCTGATGTGTGGCAGTGTCTCCTGACTTGATGTTTTGGGGGAGGCATGGGGGGAAGGGAGGGGAGGATGTGTGTCAATCATGGTCTCCTCTGACCTCACCGAGGATAAAGTCCCTGGGAACCCCATGCTTTGTGACTGCCAAGGGCTCCGCTCCCAGTGCCCAGTCAGCCTGCAAACTTTCAACCATTCTAGAAGGGAAATACAGGCCCAGTGTGGGAAAGGGATGCAGTCAGGGTAACACAGCACCCTATGGGGCAGAGCTAAGGTCAGCTGGAGTCCTGGGGGGCACGGGTGTGGTGGGGTTCAATGATAATTCAATCCCTCCTGCACAAAGCAATCTGTGGGGAGGCAACCCCACTCCCCAGTAACATAACAACACAGGTCAAATGTGCAGCTCAGCTTCAGTCAGCTGGAGAGGGTGCGTCCTGAGGCCTGGTGTGAAGGGGTCAGGAAAGTTCCAGAACATGGAGCTCAGGCCTGTGACGGGAGGGATCCCCCATCTGTGATTAGGGGAATATGAGTTTCAATTTTCAGATAAAGTAACAGAACTGGCCTTTTAGCATGGAGACCCCAGTGGACCCACCCAGTGAGAATGGTCCCTTCCAAACATTTTTATGTACTTCCTTTAGGTTTATCTTGGGACTCTGTTTCTTTTCTTTTCTTTCCTTTTCTCTTCTCTTATTTTCTTTTCTTTTCTTTTTTTCCTGAACAGACTGAAAATTATAAATATTCCTCATGCAGAGGCTGCAGTTGTGAAATGACCAGGGAGCCCTACATATAAAATTTAGGATCTATACATAATTTAAAACAAATTTCACTTTTTGAAATCACAAAAGTAGACACATGTGTTGAAATCAAAATAGTTTGTTTTGGAAGCTCACAGCCTTGACTGGCAGTGCCCTAAGCACTTACTGGGCCTGGTTTCTGAGTATCCCGCCCACGGGGGAGCGGAGCCCTGGCTTATAAGACACAGCCTGGCCCGTAAAAGACACAGGTTACCATGTGCTGGTTCCCCAGGGAGGGGACCAGGCCTGCTTGAACCCCAGCCACATTCCTGGAGTAAGCGTGCCAAGGTCATATGGGCCACCTGGAGGATGGAGCTCTTCTGAAGGCAAAAGTTCAAGTGTATTTGAATAGTAGTTATAAATAAATAACATGATTCTTTAATCAACCTCAACAACAGCAAAGGCAGCAAAGGCAAGATTTTAGCTACAAGTGAGGCCTGGTGGACCCACCCCACCTTCCAAATCCCTTTCCTGCAGCTCCGGCCCTGGGGCTGCTGGGGCTGCTGGGGCTGCTGGGGCAGGTGGCCCTGGGGGCCTTGGTGGCAGGAGGGCAGAGGCTGCGAGATTTCCCCTGACTTCTCCTTCTGGGAGGAGAGCAGGCAGGGAGCAAGGTCACTGCTGGGAACTGGGGCAGAAGGTATATCTGGGCCAGGGAGTGGGGACAAGGCAGCCGTGGAGACCAGAAGCCTCAGGGTGGGGGTGGGGTGGGGGTTAAAGGCCAAGGTCAGGCCATGAAGGTCTGGCCACCACCTCAGGGACCATTAAACGCAGGCAGCCTGTCACCTGCTCTATCTCAGACTGGGGGCAGGGCTGTGTCCTCCCTGAGGGCAGGGCTGTGTCCTCCGCAGACTGGGGCTCCCTGAGGACAGGGTTGTGTCTCCCCTCAGACTGGGGCTCCAGTTATAAGAGGAATAAGCCCCGAGGATGTAACATACAGCATAGGGAATATAATCAATAGTATTGTTACAACCATGTACACTGACTTATCATGGTAATCATGTCAGAAGATAAATAAATGTTGAATCTCTATGTTGTTTACCTGAAACTAATATGATATCATATGTCAATTATAATTAAAAATAAGTCAAGTGCTATGAGAACACACACACACACACACACACACACACACACACACACACAGAAATAAGAACAGGCCTGTGTCCCCCTCAGAAAAAGCTCCCTGGCAACGGGGGTCCTGCACCAGCTTGGGGTCTCCAAATACTGCTCATACCCCTCCTGCGGTCCCTCCCAGGACCTCGGGCCTCTCCTCACCTGGGTTATGAAAGCCACACTATGCCAGGTTCTGGGTGGTGGTGTGGGGAATGGGCGGGTCTGGGGAAGATGAAGATGTAGGACCCAGCTCTGGCCTAAGAGAGGCTCCAGGCCAGGGCTGTGCCCTTCACTTGTGGGTGGGGTGGGTCCTTGCTTTGCAGGACAGGACAGAGAAGGGGTGGTAGGCATGCTTAGGCTGGGCCAGGCTCAGTACAGACTCCAGACCCTGGGAGACTGGGAGCTGGGGATGAATGGAGGGTGGGTGGGGAGAGACTGGGCTAGCGAGGGTGGAGGGAGGGCATTGCAGCAGAAGGGCCCAGCGGGGACAGGGTGCAGAGCAGGGGCACTGATACTCCAGGAGCAGAGGAAAGCCTGGACTGAGGTTCAGGAGGATTCCCAGGTCAGAATGGGACCTGGACAGAGTTGAGGATCTGGCCTGGGGCAGGGCTGCAGGCCACCCAGGGCAGCTGGGCCCAGGTGCTCAGGTGGACTCAGTAACACCGTGGAGGGTAAACAACCCTGGCTTTGGGCTCAGACCTGGGCCTGACATAGAATTAATTAATTAACCCCCCATAAATTGTTTGTGATCTTGTGCAAGAATTTAAACTCCCAGCCTCAGTTTTCACATGTGCAAAATGAGAATAATAACAGTCCCTCCCGACCCAGGTTTGTTGTGAAGAATAAGTGAGTTCATGCTGAGAGCAGTCCCTGGCAGGGAATGCATGGTCAACAGCATGGCCTCAGGATTTCTGCTGTTTGTGGGAGGAGCAGTGGAACAAGCAGCCTGACTTCCTGAGGAGTCTGGGCCCCACCCCTCCATCACTTTTAGGATCAACACTCTCCCCAAAGCAGAAAACAAACATACTTTCACCCAAGAATCAAGCAGCTAAGAGGGGACATGGGGGACTCCATGTCCAAGGGCAGGGAACAGTGAGGAGGAGCAAGGCCCTGTCCACCAGCCCCGGGCTCCATTGCATCCTCCCATGGCATGAGGCCCTGCCCTAAGCCAGAGACGTGGGGCTTGGGCTGCTGGCTGGCTGGAGGACACAGTAGAGGGTGCCCCTGCCCCTCACAGGGCAGCAGAGCTGGCCCAGAGTACAGGGCAGAGGGGAGGGGCCCGCAGGCCTGGGTGCAGGCAGGTTGGCAGTTTTTAAAATTGGGATTTGGCAGGATTCATGGGATCTTTCTGAGGGGGGTGAGAGCAAATGAGGGTGGAGTTTACAACAGGAGGGGGTATCTCTCAGATTCAGGAGGTGAGAAAGAGGATGCCAAGAGGGAGTGGTGTATAAGCACTGAACAGGGAGTCACGGAGTACCAGGACCCCTGGCCTCTTGGTTTAAATCTCAGCTGTGACTGAAGGGTCATATTTAATCTTTTGAGGCCTCAGTTCCTTCGCCTATAAAATGGGCATATCATTCTCAGAGTTACTGCACAGATCCAGCAAGATAAGGCAGGTGAGCATCCTCAGGAGGTAACAAGCCCTGTAGCGTGGGCAGCATGAGGAGGAAGGGGGCGGAGAGGAAGGATGGAGGTGGAAGGGCTCTCTAAGCCTCAAGCCCCGAGCCAATCGCTGCTAACCTGAAAATCCCTCCTACGGGTTTATTCCTCCCAGTGAGTAAGGGCATCGGATTCTTTTCTTTCTTGGGAACTGGTTTGATTGAAGGGGAGGAGGAAAGAGACCTTGCCTCTCTGGGCCACTGAGGTGGAAAAAATAGGAGAGGGCCCCCCAAAAGAAGAAAGAGGGCTCGAAAGACAGCTCTGATCCCCGAAGGCTCCTCCCAGGACCCAAAGGCCCTTAGCCACTTCCCAGGGCCCAAATCACTGGCCCCTGTGCCCTGGAGGGGTGGGGCTGTTAGCCCCTGGCTCTTAGACACCCCTCCTTTTTGTTGTCTTAAGGGCTCCAGATACACAAGCGAAAGGGCAGGGAAAGGAATAGTGCACACACACATGCACAACAACCTCACATGCACAACAACCTCACACGGATACCCTGTCACACATTACCACACACGTCAACACATGCTTACTTCCCAAGAGATGATCCAGAGTCTCTCACATGCTGAGACACTGCCCACAAGACACACACACACACACACAAACATGTTCCTTGACTGACATAAACTTAACTCACAGTGTCACACACATACATACAGAGACACAGCCACACATTCTGTGACAAGCGCTCTCTCTATCTCACACCCGGACTCATCCTGGCAGTCAGCCAGTCACACACTAAGATGTCACACACACACACACACACACACACACACACACACACCTTCCAGACACAGTATCACATATGAGGTCACAAACACATATACACTGTCAGACACAATCACATGCTGAGATGTTTCACACACAGTGACAAACACAAACAGACTGTCACACACTCAGGGCCATGTATAAGCACACAGAGAAACAGGCCCATACAGCCCTCACCCGCTGGTCTGTCTCTCAGTTTCTCTCTCCCTGTTTCTATGTCTCTGTATCTCACTAACACACACACATACACACACACATACACACACGAGTCTGGCAGCTAAGGCATCAGAGGGCAGGATGTGATTTGCTGGTTGCTCCTGCCCCGGCAGCCACCTGGGTCCATGTTCAGGAGTGAACCTAGCTCAGAACAACATCCATGCTGACCGCAGTGCACCCTGGACTCGCACCGTCCTCCACTGAAGTGCAGAGCCAGGCCTCCACAGCCCCTCTCCAAGCCCTACTCTGCTGCCTCAGGGAAGGCTTGCAGATTCCAGAGGACAAATGGGTCAGTCTGCCAAGCGACCAAAGCTGTCTCAGGTGCCAGTGTCTCCGTCCTCTGCATACCCCATTCACAGATGAGGAAACTGAGGTTCGGGACGGCCAGGTGTCCTATCCAAGATCACCAGCTGATAGACTCAATATGTGAACTAGGCTTGTCTGGTTCTAATTTGGGTGTCAAAGGCCTCCCCGTCCCCAGTAGAACAGCTCCCTCCCAGGGGGCTTGGGAGGTCAGAAGCAGGGATGGGTGGTCAGCCCCTGCCAGCAATGGAGTGGCCTAGGTCCCCTTCTTCAGAGCTCACCCCTGCCTGCAGGGGCTGTTTCTAGCCCTGACCCTAGAGGTCCCTCTGGGACCTTCCTTCAGTCCCACCAGCCCCGCGCACCCCTTGCTCCTCTCTGATCCGGAACCGCGGGGCCACCTTAAATAGGGAACCTTTCTTTTCTGAGCTCTGCCCCCCCCCCGCCCCCCATCAGTGCCCTGGAGGGAGTAACTCTAGTCTTGCCAACCTCATGAACAGAAAATATAATGTAAAATTTACCTTTTCTTAGAGTCTTATATGCGGGCATGAGGTTGTCACAATTATTGCCGTCTAATCTCAAAGTCCCTATCCACAGTAGCCAGGGATACTCAGGGGCCCCCCAACAAGAGGATGCCCGAGACGGCACCGTCTCTGCTCAGAGCCTGGCTCACCCTGCCTTTTTCTGTCCCCCAGCCTTGCTATGGCCCCAGGATATTGGGTTTATAGTGTGGCCCAGGGCTAAGGAATGAGGGGATCAGAAGGAAGGGCAGGTTCAAGGAGCCTGTCTCCTCTGGGGAAATGAAGGAACTTTGTGGAGAAGACAGGCAGTCTCCAGAACCTCTCCTCTTCCCTGAATCCAAAACAGTCTATATACCCGGCCTGGAGCAGGATGGAGCCCGACCCCATCTTTACCCAGGAGAGGAGGTGAAGGTGAGGGAGAGGCAGGTCATGGGCCTGCAGTCCTGGCTCCGGAAAGATCCCAAGTGCACCAGGGAAGCCACGGCCTGGCTGAGGGGTTGGGGGAGATGCTGTGTGTGTGTGTGGGGGGGGGGGGGGGGGTCAGGGAGGATCTCCTATGGCCAGAGGCAGTAGCTGGGCTGAGGGACAGGGATACAGAGGGCATCTGGAAAGGAACTTGGGGGCGGAAAATGGGCTGGCACCTTAGCTGGGAGGCACATCTGTCCACATCTGGATTCTTAAGGGGTGGAGCAGGTCCCCACCAGGGCAATAGCCCCTCATCCTGCCTCCCACCTGTGTTGGGACAGTTCCAAGGCCTGTATAGGCGCACTCCCCGCAGCCCTGGGTTCTTCGGGTCTGGGGGTCGGAATGGGAGGCCATGGAAGAGACAGTTGCGACACAGGACAGGCCACCCAAGCCTGTGCCTCCTCTCTGCTCAAGCTTCTCACAGCGTCTTAGGACAACTCCCTTGCCAAATGCCGGCTGACCACAGCGCCCGCCCAGGGCTGGAGACAGGACAGGCAGGGAGGCAGTGGGGGGCATGGTGGGGGCTTCAGCGGTCCTCCCGGTGGCTTGCTCCCCGGTGGCGGCGGCGAGGAGGCCAAGGTGTCTGCGAGGCTCAGGATGTGCTCTGGTGTGTGTTGTCCACCAGGGGGTCAGAGGGGGCTCAGGCTGGTGAGGGGGGCCTGCTGCTTCCAGAGGGGCAGGAGCCTCCAGCCTGCTTGCCACAGGGGCTGGGGAGTGTGCCTGGAACAAATTCATCTGGGAGGTCACCAGGAAGGACGAGCGCTGCAGGGTCCCTGGGGCTATGAGTCAAAGGCTGCGTTGGGGGCCGGGGATCATGCAGCCCAGCGCCCACAACCGGGTCCCCTCTGTCCCCAGAGCCTTCTCAGGGTCTCAGGGTCTTCGAACAGCCGGCGGACGGCTGGGGAGTGGGCACTGCGGGCAGGGGTCGGGGCGCAGCGGGGCGGGGCCAGGTCGGGCGCAGTGGAGAGGCGGAGGCCAGGGAGGGGGCGAGCCGGGCTGGGCCAGGCAGCGGGCCTGGGTCCCGGGAGAAGGAGTTGGGAAAGTGTCTGGGAGACACGATGCCAAGTCAGCGCCCGGCGGCCGTGGGGCAGCTGGCGCCTCGCAGAGGGGCCCGGGCAGCCGGGAAGCGGGCGCGGCGCGGGGAGGGTCGCCCCGGGCAGGCCACCCCGTCCGCCCAGTCCCGGACCAGCTCCGCAGTCCCTGCTCCCTGAGCTCCTGCTCCCTTCCCCTGTGGTCGCGGAGTTTCTCCTAAGTCCCGCCGCCCCTGCCGGGACCCGCCCGCGCCCCCACTTCCCCGCGGGGCTCACCTGGGGGCGGGGGCCGGCCCTGCCCACCGCCCCGAGCAGCAGCAGCGCCAGGCGGAGCGGCCCGGGGGCGCCGGCCATGGCGGGCTCAGGACCGGGCCATCGCTGCCACCTGCGGAACCGGCGACTGAGCCCGGCGGGCGGGCTGGCAGGCGGGCGGCGCGGGGAGGAGCCCGCGCGGGGCGCCCCGCCCGCGGGAGGGGCCAGCGGGTCCCCGGCCTTCCCCTTTCCCGCAGCTGGCACCCCGCAGCCCCGACACGCGCTCAGTCATTCCGGGACCCGGGGGATGCTGGGCCCTGCGCCCCCAGCGCCACCCACGCACCCCGACTTCCTCCCAGGGGCCCTGGCTAAGGAAAGCCAAACCACCCCCACCTTTCCGACACCCAGAGGAAACGGGACCTGCGGAGCGCGTGGGACTCGTCCAAGGTCACCCCGCCCGCAGACCCCTCCTGGAAAGTGTAACCCCAAGAGCTGCGAGTGACTAGGAGGACAGACCCACTCCGAGGGGTGCCTCCTTCCAAGGCCGCCCCTCTCCCTACCTCTGTCCGGAAGGGCGCCCTGGGATGTTTGGGCTTGGGGGAGGAGAGGGCGAGAAGGAAGGGTGGTGGAGCCCTGCTGCTGGGGAGGTCTGGGGGCCCCCACTCCTGCAGCCCCCACGGCCCGCTCTGAATCGGGGGCTCTCAGACCTCAGTGTCCCGTGATAACGTGGGCCCATGGCTGCTCCCTGAGACCTCTGCGTCGTTTCCCTGTATTTTACTCCCCCCCACACACCTCCAAACACAGTGCGGGCCAGGGGTGGGGGCGGGTGGGAGCAAGGGCTGAGCAGGCACTGATCCCATTCCCTAATCCCCACGAGGAGAGGGGCGGGAAAAGGGGAACCCCACCCCCACAACACACGCCCACCACCACCACCAAAAGAACTGGGATGCCACCTTTGGGGAGGGCGAGGGAGCAGCACTCAGCCCTGGACCTGCCCTGGGGCATGTCTGGAACACTCCAAAGGGAAAGAGGTTCTGTTGGAGTAGCTCCTGGGGAGAGAACAGAACTTAAAGCCCAGAGGAGGTCTGATCTAGGGGAGAAGGAAGGGGAAGGGGTAGGCGGGATGTAGAGGTTGGGAGAGGAGGAGAGGGTTGGAGGAGGAATGGGGGCAGGAGGGGAACAGAGACTGCCAGAGGGATCTCCTCTCCAGCAAGTTCTGCCTCCACTGCCCTCCCTCCTCTTCCCTGAAGTCGGTCTGACAGTCACCTCTGGGTGTCACTTAGGGTGTTTGTTCAGCTACACAGGACAGAAGACCCCAAACAACAATGACGATGAAGGGCTATGTCCTAAAAGCGAGGCTGGAGTTCAGGGCAGGGCTGGAGTGTGGCTGCTGATCACCAGCCCCGGGCTCTCCTGGCTGCACCTTCTCCTGGTCCACAGCTCCCACCTAATGCTCCAAGGGGCTGCTCTGCCCCAGCCGGCCCCAGCCTGACATCCACACTCAGACAGCAGGCAGTAAGTGAGAGGGTGACCCTCCTTCCACAAGGACACCCGGAGAGCCGTAGTTGCCAGACCCAGCCATTGGCCAGGACTTAAGACACCTGGGCAGTCGAAGGGGCTGGGCAAAGTGCCTTTTATTCCAGGCAGTCACTGGCAAGGTTAAATATTGGGGCTTTTATTACTCTAAAGCAGTGGTTCTCAACCTTTCTAATGCTGTGACCCTTTAATACAGTTCCTCATGTTGTGGTGACCCCCAACCAAAAAATTATTTTCATTGCTACTTCATAACTGTAATTTTGCTACTGTTATGAATCGTAATGTAAATATCTGTGTTTTCCGATGGTCTTAGGTGGTTGAGAACCGTGCTAGCAGGTTGAGAACCGCTGCTGTAGAGCCTAAGACCATCGGAAAACACAGATATTTACATTACGATTCATAACAGTAGCAAAATTACAGTTATGAAGTAGCAACGAAAATAATTTTATGGGTGAGGGTCACCACAACATGAGGAACTGTATTAAAGGGTCACAGCATTAGAAAGGTTGAGAACCACTGCTCTAAAGGAAGGCAAATACAGTTGATCCTTGAACCGGAAGGGTCTGGAGTGCTGACACCCTCAAAGTAAAAAAATCCATGTGTAAGTAACTTTTGCCTCCCCTCAAACTCTCATCGTTCCCTGGTATCTGCGCCCCTTGAATTCACTCCAGGACTCCCAGAGATGCCCAAATCCCTGGATGCTAGAGGTCTCATATACAATGCAGCAGAACGATGCTTACAGTCTGCTTCCCAACCACAGACCAAAACTGCGAATTTCTACCTGCAGTTGGTTGAATCTGCAGATGGGAAACTTGGGGATCAGGGAGGCCAATGGTATAGTTATGGGGGGAAATCCATGCGTAAGTGGATCTGTGCAGTTCAACTCTGTTGTTCAGGGCCAAGTGTACATCTGTCTAGATGGATAGGTGGATGGATAGGTGGGTGGATAGGTGGAGGGATAGGTGGGTGGATAGGTGGAGGGATAGGTGGAGGGATATGTGGGTGGATAGGTAGGTGGATAGGTGGAGGGATAGGTGGGTGGATAGGTGGAGGGATAGGTGGAGGGATATGTGGGTGGATAGGTAGGTGGATAGGTGGAGGGATAGGTGGGTGGATAGGTGGGTGGATGGGTAGGTGAATAGGTGGAGGGATAGGTGGGTGGATAGGTGGAGGGATAGGTGGAGGGATAGGTGGAGGGATAGGTGGAGGGGTAGGTGGGTGGATAGGTGGAGGGGTAGGTGGGTGGGTAGGTGGAGGGATAGGTGGAGGGATATGTGGGTGGATAGGTAGGTGGATAGGTGGAGGGATAGGTGGGTGGATAGGTGGAGGGATAGGTGGGTGGATAGGTGGAGGGATAGGTGGAGGGATAGGTGGAGGGATAGGTGGAGGGGTAGGTGGGTGGGTAGGTGGAGGGGTAGGTGGGTGGGTAGGTGGAGGGATAGGTGGAGGGATATGTGGGTGGATAGGTAGGTGGATAGGTGGAGGGATAGGTGGGTGGATTAGGTGGGTGGATAGGTGGAGGGATAGATGGAGGGATAGGTGGAGAGGTAGGTGGGTGGATAGGTGGAGGGATAGGTGGAGGGATAGGTGGAGAGGTAGGTGGGTGGATAGGTGGAGGGATAGGTGGGTGGATAGGTGGAGGGATAGGTGAAGGGATAGGTGGGTGGATAGGTGGGTGGATGGGTAGGTGAATAGGTGGAGGGATAGGTGGGTGGATAGATGGCTGGATGGGTAGGTGAATAGGTGGAGGGATAGGTGGGTGGATAGGTGGAGGGGTAGGTGGGTGGATAGGTAGGTGGATAGGTGGAGGGATAGGTGGGTGGATTAGGTGGGTGGATAGGTGGAGGGATAGGTGGGTGGATAGGTGGAGGGATAGGTGAAGGGATAGGTGGGTGGATAGGTGGATGGATGGGTAGGTGAATAGGTGGAGGGATAGGTGGAGGGATAGGTGGGTGGGTAGGTGGGTGGATAGGTGGGTGGACAGGTGGAGGGATAGGTAGAGGGATAGGTGGGTAGATAGGTGGAGGGATAGGTGGGTGGATAGGTGGAGGGATAGGTGGGTGGATAGGTGGAGGGATAGGTAGGTGGATAGGTGGAGGGATAGGTGGAGGGATAGGTGGAGGGATAGCTGGATAGACAGAGACAGATAGAGAGAGATAGCTGGCTATTGAGAACAATTTGTGGCTCTTCTCTGCCAGGGTGGAAGCGAGGAGAGGAGAGGACAGGAAGATAGGAGGCTAGAAAAGTATTCAGACAGAGCTAGGTCTTCACTAAGAGCTTATCAACCTCCAAATTACTTCTATTTCTAAGTATCTAGTGAACACTGAATGAGGCCCCACCCCCACCGCAAAGTGGAGACAGTCTGTCTTCAGGGAGCAGCTACCCTCATGCAGGAGGGGGCCTCACACAGTGACTGGCACCACACAGACTGCAGTTACAGTCATGGCCAGCAGAGCTCGGAAGCCTCCCTCAGCACTTGGAAGGCCATTTGCCCTCGGCCAGGGCTCTCTCTGACTGGGAGGAGAGCCCTGTGTTCCCCTCGGAGCACTCTCAAGCATGAAGGGACAGGAGTAGATCGATAAATGCCCAGCTCCTCACCATGGGATCAGACAGCTCAGGTGGGTCCCACAGTCTACCCGACGCCCTGGCAGCAGAAGCCTGCTCAGGAACGCACCTGCTCGTGGCTTCCTTCCTGCCTGTCTCACTTCTCACTTTCCAACGGCCGGCCGAGCAGCCATGCTTCCTGGGGGCCCCTCCCAAACAAAAATAAAGCGCTTGCCTCCAGTCCTCCTCTCAGGGCTTGTTCCTGGGAGAGCCCAGCTGAAGACGGTGGGCATCTGAGAGCACCCAGGGATGGGGGTGGCCCCTGAGCCCAGAGACGCGGGGGGCAGGTTACTCAGCCTCTCCTTCCGCACCTGGGGTCCAAAGCTTCTGCATCTGAGATGCCACCGCCTCTATCTGAGCAGGTGCCACCCGGGATTATCCCTGTGTCTGCATCAGTTAGGCTCCGAGTGGCTGCAGGCTGTTTCAGAACTGGCACAGGCCTGTACCCAGTAAGTGCCCAGTGTTCGCAGACCTTTGGTTCTGTCTTGGGTATGCTGGGCGATGCCGAGTGCCTTGCCTGGGGTCGGGGGGGGGGGGGGGGGGCGGGGAGTGCTCATGCCCTAGGGCTGCTGGAGAAGGTGCATTGACACAGGGCAGCATTGTCTCCCCATCGTGTAAGGTAAGGGAACTTCAGAGTGGGCCCAAGGTCTGACCCCTTTCTTCCGCCACCTGCCTGCTCTCCCTCCCTCCTCACCTGGTCTCCTGGAGGATCTGCGTTCTAAAACCCTCCCCTGCCCTCATCCCTCTGCCTGTCCCCTGGTTCCACCACCCGGACCAAGTCCTCCAAACTCATTAGCAGTTAAGGAGTCAGCTCAGCTCTGCCCGCAGCTTCCCTTCCAACTCCTTGCAGCATGGCCCTTCTTTTTGAAGTGTCCTCACCCACCCTGCCTGCCTGAGCTCCAACTCAGGCTTCGGGACCCAGCTCAGGCAGCCCCCCTCTAAGAAACCTTGGAGAACCAGATAGGGGCTCTTTTCAGCCGCAAGCACCCTGGAAGGCTCCCCTGAACATGGTTCTCCTCCACCCTCAGAGCCTCAGTGGAGGGGTCGCCCCCACCTGGGAGTGTTCCGTGATTCCTCCCACTCCTTCAATTCCTCAGGGCCCGGGCCCTGTGCTTACTGCCGTCTAGGCACGTTGGAACCTCTTGAGTGTTTGCTGGCAAATTCCTTGGTTTCCCCAAATAGGGGTCTTGTTTTACTCATCTCTGTGCCCACAGCACCCAGTGCCATGCTTGGCACATGCGAGGTGCTCGGCGACTCTTGTTCAAAACACCGAGTGGAATGAACCGAGGCACTTACTGTGTCCTGTCGCCGTCCCCATATGACTTTCCTTCACTAGACCCTGAGCTCCGGAGGGGAGATGTTTCTGCCTTCTCCCCTGGCCATCCGGCCTCAGCCCAGGCCTGGCACGGGGCAGGTGCTCCATAACATTTGTCCCAATGGAAGTGTGTCCCTCCAGGGTCCATGGCAGGTGCTCAGAAACGTATCAGAAGGAGGATGCGCTGGGAGAGAGGACAGATGTGCTGGGGAGTCCCATCCTGTCCTCTCCACACTGCACGCAGGGCCCCGAGGTCTGGCCCTGCAATGGTCTGAAGGTTTGTGGCCCCCGATCCACATGAGGGCAGAGCCCTTGTGAATGGGACTGGTGCCCAGGGACTCCCCGGCCCTCCCACCTGTGAGGACAGGAAGAACAGCCACCAGTGACGCAGAAAGTGGGCTCAGACCAGACAAGCCTGCTGCTGCCGTGATCTTGGCCTTCCTGCCTCCAGAACAGTGAGAAAGCGTGTAGTAGTTTGTGAGCCCCTCAGTCGGTGGATTTTGTTGTAGCAGCCCACATGGACTAAGACAAGCCTAGAAAGGAGGGCAGACGCTCCCTAAGCAAAGACATTTGAACAGATAGAATACCAGTTCCTAAACCAACAACAGCCATGCGCAAAAACATAGTGACCACTTCCTGAGCCCCACCCTGAGCTGGGCGCTGCGGGGTGCTTCTGTGCCCTGACCCCCTCAGGGGATGTGCCCATTTATGGATGAGGAGACCAGAGCTCAGGGATGAAGAGCAGCCCAGGCCACCTGCCCGCCAGGCTGTGGCAGCGCCCGGTTCCCCTGGGCCTGTGGCAGTGCAGAGGATGCCAGCCTGTCTCAGGAGCACCTCCCTGTGCCTCCTCTGCAGCCCAGAGCCCTGGGTCCTGCTCCTCACCCGCCTAAAGTGGGGCCCTTCTGCTTCCATTCAGAAAACTTGGTTTTCAGATTGGCTTCAGGAATGGGAAGGGGAGCAGCTGCTGTGAGCTGGGGAAAAGATGCCACAAGGCTGGCCCTCGGAGACAGTCCCTGGCAGGTCACCCACTCTCCTTTGTCCCTGGCTAAGGAATCCGCTCTCCTCAGTAGGGAGACCTGGCCAGTGGGTGGGGGACAGAACCTTTCAGTCAGGGAAGATAGAGAGGGAGGGAGAGGGGAGGTGGAGAGAACAGAGGTGGAGGACGAGGCCAGGAGAAGAAAAGGGAGGGGAAGGGGGGAACCGGTGTCTCTTGACCATATAGCTTGGGTTCCTTTCCAAGCTCCAAGTTCTTTTGAATGTGTTTATTTTCCAAAAGTGAAGATCATATCCCTCTTCTGGGAGACTAGGTGGGGAAAGAGCCAACATCTTTTAGCTGAATATCAACACATATGGGAACACACACACACATTTACACACATCAGTCTTGGGTTCAAATCCACTTCATTTGCTCACTGAACATCTCTGAGCCTCAGTCTGACCATCTGTAAACTGGGGTAATAAGAAAGGTCACATTTGCTGAGCCCCTGCCTTCAGCCAGGCACTGTCCTAGGAGCCACGTGAGTGTTGCTTCATTAATGCTCACCACCCCGCCCCCAACCACCCCAATTGTCACCCCTAGAATCAGAAGACCTGCTGCTGGGAGATGGCAGAGGCCCAGGAGTGGGCCCGGAAACTGCCTTGTGCCAGGAGAACCAGGCTGCCAGCAACTCCAGGGCCAGCTGTGTAACTAGGGAGGATGCCCCTCTAGGCACAGGCTTCACCCTCAGACTCCTGCTTCTCCACTCTGATCCGCCCTTTGCCCCTAACCCAGAGCTACTGGGTTGTGAAGTGGCATCATTTAATCTCCATTGTTCTGATGAGGATCCTGAAGCACAAAGCCTGCATCCCAGAGGGTTTCAAATGGCCCAAGAGAGCCTAGATGTAACCCCCAGAGCCTGGCACACAGCAGCGCTCACTCAGTAAAGGGCAGCGCCCACACCACTGTCATCCAGGCCCTCCGTCTCCCCAGCTGTGATTGCACCAGCTGCCCCAGGTCTCAGCAGGGGCAGGGGCTGGCTCAGTGCATCCCTTCCCACCCAGGTGGCTACAGCCCAGCCCGGTGCTGGGGGAGGGAGGAGGCTGGCTGGACCAAAGAGGCCCTTCCTGTGTAGTACCACCGTCACTGTGCCCCTCGCTGTCCAGCCCCATTTCCCAGGTGCTGGGTCTGGTTCAGCTCTGGGCAGTTGGCTGGGGAGGATTTATAGCCTCGAGCTACACTGATTACTGCTGTCTCAAGTGAATGCAGCCTCCATATTTCCAAAGTGTCACGCATCCCTTTCATGCCTGGCTCCTCTGTTGAGAGGAGGGGACTGCTTCCACTTCACAGGGAGGGAAACCGAGTCTGCAGAGTCAGGAATGTGCTTGAGGCCAGTGAGCAAGGAGTTGTCAGGGTTTGGCCCTCTGGACCAAGGAAGAGAAAAACTTTAAGGTGAAAAGAGCAAAGTCCCTCTCCCTTTTCCACGTGGGAGAAGACCTCATTTTAATGTGAGAAAAAAACGGGGGCAGAGCTGCAAGTGTGCAGAACCAGGGAGGCACCAGGAGGGGCCTAAGAGCTGCCTTCTCTCTTCCTTTTGATAGGAAGACTGTGTGGCTGAGCTGGCTGAACGCTCCCAGAGGCTGACACACAGCTGTGCAGCTGGTTTCCTGGGGCTGCTGTGACGAAGTACCTCAAGGCAGGTGACAAACAAGGACATGTATCGTCTCAGCTCTGGGAGCCAGAAACCGGAAATCAAGGTGTCAGCAGGCTGGCTCCTTGTGAGACCAAGGCCGTGAGTGGTCTGTCCCAGGCCTCTCTCCCAGCTCTGGCCTCTGGGGTTCCTGGGCTCATGGCTGCCCTCTAACTCCTCGCTAACTGACTTCTGTCTTCACATGTCTGCCCTCTGCATGTCCCTCTGTGTCCAACTCTCCCTTTTGGATAAGGGTGCCAGTCATTTGGGATTAGGGCCCACCCTAATGACCTCATTTTAATTCAATTACTTCTATAGAGACCCTGTTTCCAAACAACGTCACATTCTAAGTTACTGGGAGTTTGGACCTCAAGATATCTTTTTGGGCCCAGCCGGCCCGGCTCAGTGGTTGAGCGTTGACATATGAACCAGGAGGTCATGGTTTAATTCCTGGTCAGGGCACATACCCAAGTTGCTGGCTTGATCCCTAGTAGAGAGGTGTGCAGGAGGCAGCCAATCAATGATTCTCTCTCATCATTGATGTTTCTATCTCTCTCTCCCTCTCCCTTCCTCTCTGAAACCAATTTTAAGAAAAGTAAAAGATATAACTCAACCCCTAACACACCCAGACCACATATCTCAGGCTCCCTTGATGCTTAGTGACCAATGGAATGTGTAGGAAATTGGCGGAGGTTCCCAAGCTGGGCCCAGGAAGCCTCCCACACAGTCCTCCACACCCTCTCCTCCCAGTCTTCCAGCTGGACACAGAAGGCCGCCAAGGCCCCCATGGACACCTCCGAGGCCCCCAGGGACTCTGGAACCACAAGACAGAGGAGCCTGGGTCCTGAATGACCTACCGCACGGGGCAGGTTCCTGTAATTCGTCGTGTTGAGCTGCCAAGATTTGGGAGCTGTTTGTCACGGCAGCTAGCTTCCCTCACAAACACAGCTGGCGATGCCCCTGCGTCTGTCAGGGACGGGGCTAGTCCATCCAAGGAGAGGGCTTCTGATGGTCCCCTCTTTGTAACTGCCATGAGGTGAACAGGGCCTCTTCTCTGGGCCTGTCTCCTCCCCTGATCCCCTCTCCTCTGACAGTGAATGACAGTACAGGAAGGAGCTCGGGGTGTGTGGGGCATGACTCCTGGGTCTGGAGGGCAGACTCTTCCTTCTTACTCACATGGCTCTCCCTACGGTCCCCCTGGCTGTCCCACCTGGCAGCCTTTGCCTCTGGAAAGGAGCGGGCCGGGGAGGGAGTGGTTACGGCAGACCCACATTGTCCTTTCTCAGAGTTACAGCTCTGCAGGAAAAGAGGAACCGTGTCAAACCTCACACGCTGGACATCTGATGAAAAGGATACATCACACTGGCTTCTCGCCGTACACTTTCACAAAGCCGCTGTGACCAAAATGAGATTGGAAACCAACGCCAGCCCGAGTCTAACATGAGAGGGCTCATCAGACTGACAGCTAACCGCCACGTCTGGCAGCCTCCTCCTGGGAAGCTGTCCCAGCTGCTCCCCTCGCACAGCCCAGACCACCACAGGCTTCCCAGGCCTGGGAGGAGACGGGGCTAGGGTGTGGGGGAATGCTGCCACTGCTCTCAGGAGCGAGGGCCACCTCCAGGGCTGTGCCAAGGTCACTGCAGAGCCTCCTCAGAGTCCCCCACGGCAAGGAGCACCCAGCAGGCAGGGCGGGCGGACCAGCAACAGCCTGACCCTCCTCTGGGAGCTTGACACCCTGACTGGACCAAGTCACCCCCCTCAGTTCTCCATAAAGGGAATGTGAGAGCCCACCATTCCCTTCTCCTGAATCATAGGAAACCAATGCCAAACAGACAGTCAGAAAGTTCTAGGCCGCCCCTGCCCATTAACCTGCACCATCGCCTTGGTTGTCTGAGTGTGGGCTTGGCAGGCATCCCGGTCCCCAGGCCTCACAGGTCCCACCAGGAGCCTGGCTGAAGCGGCCACAGCCATCAGGACGGACCCTGCAGATGTCTCCTCCACCTCCACAGGCTTAAGGCGCAGAAGTTTCCAGCCATCTCTGGCCATTCCTCAATCCTGTCGACGTGTGACAGTGTCATGCTTCAGAATTGGAGACCGGCCTTAGGGGAAGTGGGAGTCCCCCTCTGTGGTTGTGTTCTGACATCTCGACCCGCCCGGTGGGTGACATTTCCCAAGGACCCGATCCATTGCAAGCTTTCCCCTCCCCTCCAGAAAGCCCTAACACACTCAGCCACGCTCTGGTTTCTGGCTCATTTGCCAAACGGGATGGCAAACAAAGCTGATGAAGCTGCTCAGCGCCTAATGGCTCAGCAGCCCAGTCCCGGCCACCCCGGCGCTCTCAGGGGAGCTCCGCGGGTGTGTGCGCACAGGATTAACTCCAAGCACGGCAGTTTTCTGTAGGAAAGTGAACAAACACCTCTCCACGAGGAAAGCGGATGACCTGGGGGCTGTGGGAGGCTGGGAGGCCCAGGCTTCCGGGACTGAGAGGCCCTGGGGCTTTGGCGGCACCAGCAGGCTGGGCTCTCTGTGGAGGTCAGCTCCAGGGCTCAGCCCTTGAAATTCACAGCAGTAAACTGAGGACAAGGAGGGGTCCTTGTCATCAAGCCAGGCTGCCGGGTCCAGGACACGATGATGGAACCCCTGAAAGTCAGTCTCCTTTATCTGTGCATCGGAGAGTTGGAGATCACTGACTTCCTTCTGGGGGTGCCCCTCAAACACCAGGTTGTGAAGATCATGCTCGTGCAAACGCAGACCAAGCTGGCCAGCAGGCCAGGTTCCAGGCGATTGCAGCCATTGGGGACAACAGCGTTCATGTCAGTGTGGGTGTCATGTGGCCCAAGGAGGTACCACTGCTGTCTGGTGGCCTTCACCCTGGCCATGCTCTCCATCCCCTGGAGCAGCGGGACCCTGGGAGGACCAGCTACGCACGCGGCCACTGCACTGCCCCTGCGTTGTCTCGGCCCCTAGCCCAGGAGGCCACTGTGGACCACAGGCCTGGGCCCGCTTTGCCAGCTTTGCCAGCTTTGCCGAGGCCATTTCAGTGTCATGTCCAAGACCCACAACTCTGGAAAGTCTCCCACCAGGAATTCACCGATCCCCACCAGAGTATCCAGGGGTGGCCACTTTATGGTGCTTTTGCACAATAAAACATGGTGAGTCCAGCCGGTGTGGCTCAATGATTGAGTGTCGACCTATGAACCTGGAGGTCAGGGTTTGGTTCCTGGTCAGGGCTCATGCCTGGGTTGCGGGCTCGATCCCCAGTGTGGAGTGTGCAGGAGGCAGCTAATCAATGATTCCCTCATCGTTGATATTTCTATCTCTCTCTCCCTCTCCCTTCCTCTTTGAAATCAATAAAAATATATTTTAAAAAAAGAGAAGAAAAAGAAACTCAGTGAATTAAACCTGAAAGCAAACCAACCAACAAAACCTCCAGACAGGTGCTGAGGAGCACATGCTGGTACAGGCTCCCTGCCCGCACCTGTGCAGGGGGAGGCCTGGCCAGGGCTGGGGAGGCCTGGGCCCTCACCCTGGGTCTTCCTCTCTTTTCCTTCGTCCCCTAAAGCGGACTGGCTCAGCTCTCCGGTCTCGGCTTCTTCATCCGTCTTTTGACCTCTGCTTTGGCCTGCTTACAGGCTTGTGGTGAAGGTCAAATGAGATAATGTTGTGCACATGCTTTGGAAACTACAAGGCGCCACTTAGATATAAGGAACCACCCCGGTCCCACCCACATCACTCTTGACTCCCCACGCGGCAGGCTTCCCTCCCATCTCTCTCCACAGTCCCCCACGGCCAACGCAGACGTGTTGTGGTTTAAACTGGGCTGCCGTCCACATCTGGCCTTGCTCCGGCTGTGCCTTCCCTCTAGCATGTTCTTCTTCCCTGTTTCCTTTGGTCAAATCCATCCGTCCTTCCCCGCTCAGCCTAAATTCAACTTCCTCCAAGGGTCTTGCGCCACCTCCCTCAGAAAAGCCAGCTCCCTCCTCTGCGCCCCTGCGCCAGGGCATCTTAACACAGTGACCGCCCTGGCCTCCCACTGTGTGCAGTGGGTGCCCTCCGACAGCACGTGCCCAAGGGCAGGGCTCCTCTGGCATCCCACACCCGCATCTCACGTAGCAATGAGTTGGAAAGAACCTCAAGAGGTAATCAATGTGACGGGGGCCTGGAGGCAAAAGATGCGCGTGGCCGAGCTCCAGGGAACGGGTCCATAATCATCTCTTGACAGAGAAGCCCAACTTCAAAGCCTAGCAATTTTAGATTATATTTGCATTGGAGGCCTTTAAAATAACGAAACTTTAGATTTATGTTTATGTGAACAGATGTGGAAGGGAAATCAATTTCTCATAGGATTGGCTTATTTGTTTTTATCGCAGTGCTAAATATTAGGCACTGAGTGACAAATTAATACATAAATCGGCGCAGGGACACAGCACGCACTGCCCTAGACAGGAAGGAGTGGGGAGCCGCCGTTCCTCCCGCGCTGCATGTGGCAGGTGTCCGCACGCCTGTCAGCTGTGCTGGAACTCCCCACAGAGATGCTGGCCGCGAAGGCAGCTCTCATCGACAGCTCTGAGGGAGCCCAGACTTCTCCACACAAGAGTAAACCTGCTCACACAGTTTTTGGAGACAGGCTGGCTCCCAGCTTTTCTGGGACTGCAAGAAGGATGTAAGGAGGAAGGGGGCGGCACCTTGGCCCCTTCCCACCGTGCCCTCTTCTGGGATGGGAGGAAGAGCGTGGAGAAGCGTCCCAGCTGGCGCCGGCCACGGTGCCCTCGGCCCAGAGTGCTGCCCATTCCCAGTGAACACCTGCCAACCCTGGCATGGCTCCAGAGTGAGTCCCAAGCACAAGGGAATTGTGAGCGGGACCTTTCTCCTGAGGGGTCTGCCCCTGGGAGGGTAGATGGGCATGAGAGGCAAGGGCAGGACTCATCTGCTCACCCCCTGGACCACCTGTCCCACAGCCCAGGGTCCAACGGCCAGGGCCCTGGGACCTGCTAGGGGACGTCGCAGTGACTGCTGGCCATGGAGGATCTGCTCTCCAGAAAAATTCCGTAAACATGGAAAAAACTAAAAGTGGCTCCTTTCCCCAGGAGAGGAGATGACACATAAAAGACAAAGCTTCTGACGTGGTCTCGCTGATGCCAAGCAGTTGGTTCTCCGCTCTGGGGAAGGAGGGAGGGAGGGATGGAGGGAGGGAGGGAGGGAAAAAGAGAGAGACAGAGATAGAGAGAGTGAGGGAGGAAGGGAGGAAGTGAAAGAGGTTTTCTATTTGTCAGGCAGTCAGCCTTTCACTCAGGTTCTTATTGTGATGGGCACCAATGTCCTCTGGGGGACAGCAGAAGAGGAACAATAAAAGGGGAAGGGTTTGCATAATCAGGAAGGGATACGTGGAAACCACATAGGACAGATGGGTGTCCTTTCACCCTCAGTCACAGGTTGAAATCCCCAATCACATGTCTGAGGCGGCTCCAGTGACAGAAATACCCCTGAACCTGTCAGGGGGAGACTGGGAAAGATCCCCCCATGCATAACCCATGTTGAGGAAGCTGTGAGGGAGCCAGGAGATCGGAGGCTCAGGCATGGAGTCCCTGCTCCCAGAGGCAGAGCCTCCTGAGTCAGTCAGCTCCGGACGAAGGAGCAGCTGGGGGGCTGCCGCCAGCCCCTGTGTGGAGGAAGCGGACTTCTGCTCCTCCCCGGGGACACCTGTGCCACTCCAACTGTCTGTAAAGAAGCAACTGTCACCCTGCCACAGTCCCACGGAGGCAGGCGACTTGGCAAGTCCCGGAGGGTGGAAGCACTGCGGCCCCTCCCCCCTGGCTCCCGGGAGATGGGACAGGTGAGCGCAAGTGCTAAACCCACAGCTTCTAAGGCAGGGGTTCCAGACGAAGAGCATTGTCAGTTCGTGAGCATTACTCCGAAGCACTTATGCTCACCTCAGAGGTATGGCAATCAAGGGTTGAGTGTTCAAAGATTATGTTTGCAGTCAAAGCCAGATGCTGGAAGAGAGAAGCAAGGAAACTGACAAATTTTCTCCCATGTGCTCAAGGTACAAAGACATCTTCTAAGGCAAAATACAGTTCTGTCCTCCTGAACTTCTCAGGGACTCCACGGCTCTGAGAAAAAGAGCAACTAAGAATAGATGCTTTCAGAGCTCAGCTGTCTTTGTGTTTGGGGGTGTTTTCCCAATCTGTCCTGTTGCTCTGCTCAACCGGGTATCACCTCCCTCGGTCCCCACCACTTCAGGGGCTCCAGAACTCCTCATTTCAGGGACATGCAGATGTGAGAAGTACCTGGCTACGCCTGTGGAGATCCGAGGAGACCGTAGAGCGGGAGCAAGGGAAAGCGTGTTCGTGATTTGTTTCCAGATCAAAGGAAGCAGAGAGAGGGGGAGAGAGGGAACCAGGAAAAGTGTGGAGGGAGAAAGGCACAGCCATGGACGTGCTGCCCAGGTCTCCCTCCACCCGGCTCTCCTCCCCGGCTGCTCGGAGTATCCACTGCCATGGGCCGGCAGCCCCATGTGGAACCTCCTTCAGGGCCATGCTCGCCCCACCACTTGGGGAGGGCAGTGGCTGAGGCCTTTGCTGTGGCTACATCGCACCCAGCTTCTCCATCCGCCCAGTCCTGCCTCCTTCCCTCCCCCATGGGTGGTGTCCCGAGAGCTCTGCACACAAATCTCCAGCTGAGTAGGTCAGTGTCCAGAGAACCTGACCTAAGACAGGGAGCAGGGTAAAATTTTTAGTGGTTTGAAGGGGTAGACAATTTATATCAAATATAGAAAAGGCTCACAAGCCAGTGTCTATCCAGCCCTGGGTAGCAGAGGAAAGAATCATTATCCATTCAATACCAGGCATGTTTCTGGCTTTATGCTATGCAGGCATACCTCGCTTTATTGCGCTTCACTTTATTGTGCTTCGAAGATATTGCGTGTTTGACAAATTGAAGGTAAGAACGACCCTCCACCAGCAAAAAGATTACCACTCACTGAGGGCTCAGACGATGGTTAGCATGTTTTAGCAAGAAAGCATTTTCACATTAAGGTTTGTACATTTTTAGGCATGATGCCATTTATACTTAGACTACAGTATAAATATAACTTTTATATGCACAAGGAAACCAAAAAAATTGTGTGATTCACTTTATTGTAGTATTCGCTTTATTGCAGCGGTCTGGAACCATACCCGCAACATCTCCGAGGTAGGACTGTATGTCCTAACAACTCTTCCCAGAGTATTGTCATGTGATATCTTTTTATATCTAAAGCAGGATCATGTTTAAACACTAAAAAGTCACCGAAGATTCCATTAGACACCTAGGAATAAGTCGTCGGGTTACTTTAATTGTGAGTGGCTTTTTGGCTTTTTTAAATGGAAAGGATCTCCATAGTTCCCTAGTTTTTTTACTTAGGTTAGTGAATTGTTTTTTCACTTTTGGCTCTCTTTCATCCTTTGCTGAATTGTGTTCTTTAAAATAACATCTTAGTTACATTTTCTTTCTTTTGCACATGGACAAGGAAGCCACCCAGCAGGGGTTCTGTGTCCCAGGACCAGACCCTGGGCTTCTAGAGGTAATTTCTCCAGCTGCTGCCAATCAGCAATGCACCTGCTGGTCTTGAAGGTTCAAGAAAGCCCAGAAACAGCCCAGGAAGAGCATACTAAGTGAGCCTACTCATTCCCTAAAAGTTCCCGAGTTTTAAATGCACGTTTGTTTGCACACATACAAATGCTGATACCTGCCTGGCAGTCTCTCTTTTATGCATGTTATCCTTTCCACCCAGATTATCACAGCTGTTCACACCAGCGAGTCAGGGAAACATAGACACACTATTTTCTGTGCACGATTTTGAATTTTAGAGGTTTATGCAAGAGCCTCTGGCTTTAAAACTAAAATCTAGGCTGCCCTGTGAACTTCACCAGAGCACGAACCGGAGTCACTCAGCCTGGCTGCAAATCCCAGCTGTCACTCACTGGTTGTGACACCTTGGATGAGTTATTTAGCTTTCCCGGGCCTCGGTTTCCTCATTTGTGGAATGGAAATGACCAGACATGATAGGGTTAGTATAAGGGTTACATAGGCTAATTCAGGTCAGTTGCATAGACCAGTGCCTGGCATTTGGTAACGCTGTATTATTAGCCCACAGACTTCATCATGAGCAAAGGCGAACACACAGATGTTTGAGTCTCTCTTCAGGGAGCTGGCAGTTATGTATAAGCACATGGCTAGGAAAATGGCTCTTTTCCCAAATGTAGTGACAGAAGAAACATCCGACCAGACTTTCCAGGCTATAAACTGCTTTATCTTTCAACCCTTCCTGCTTGATTTCTGAATTCCCAAATTTTACCTCCATGAAGTCTTTCAAATGACTTGCTTTACTTCCAAGCAAATTGTCTTCTCTCTAGTTCCAGCCTCACTTCCTCTTGTTTGGTCCCGAGCAACTGCCTCCTAATTGGCCTCTCACTCCCACTCCTACAGCTGCCCTGAGCCATCCTCGATACCTGCCCCTTCCCTCCACCCCCCGTGCTCTAGACCCTCCCAACATGGCCCACCTGACAGCCCCTCCCTCCCCATCACTGGCCTACATTTACAGGGTATGTTCACGGTTCCATGCAATCAGCATTTACTGGGGTGCTGAAGGCCAGGCTCGGCTTTCAAGAAGCTTGATATCGAGTGAGGAGACAGATAGATGTTATTGATTTCTAGGATTGAAATGGTTAAATTTGGTTGCAACCAAAATGCAGCAGGAGCAATAAATCCTACCTGGGGGAGTCGTGAGGGTTGTGGAAATCCTCACAGAGGGCCGAGAAAGAACTGGGTGGCACAGAGAGGACTTTCCTTTACAGCCTTATCGAGGTACAATTGAGTACAGTAAACAGCACATTTTGACCCTTGTGAAACCTTCACCACAACCAAGAGAATGAACACGTCTATCACCTCTAGTTTCCTCCTGCCCTTTCGCAATTCTTTTCCCATGCCACCACCCCACCCCCTAGCCCCTCCCAGCCCAGGCAACTGCTAATCTGCTCTGCCACTGTAGGTTAGCTTGCATTTAATAGAATGTTATGTATAAACTAGAGGCCTGGTGCACAAATTTGTGCATGGGTGGGGTCCCTTGGCCTGGCCCATGATTGGGGCCAATTCAGACCAGCTGGTGGGGGGAAGGGACCACAGGAGGTTGGCTGTGGGAGCACACTGACCACCAGGGGGCAGCTCCTGCATTGAGTGTCTGTCCCTTGGTGGTCAGTGCATTGTCATAGCGATAGGTCAACCGGTCGTTCGGTGGACTGGTCGTAATGGTCGCTTAGGCTTTTATATAGAGAGATGGAACCATACAAATGCCCTTTCTTTTCATCTTCTTTCACTCAGCATAGTTATTCTGAGATGAGCATGTTACTATGTGTATCAGGTACTGTGCTTTTGTTGCTGAGTCTACAGAATGGCTGCTCCATAGTTTGTTTATCCATTCACCCATGGTGGGCATTTGGGTTGCTTCCAATTGTTGGCTGTTACAAATAAAGTTTCTATGAACATTCATATGTAAGTCTTTGTATGAACATCTGCCTTTATTTCCCTTGGGTAAAAGTCTAGGAGTGAAATGCCTGGGTCGTATGATACCTGGATATTTTACTTGAAGAAACTGCCCACCTGCTTTCCAAAACAGCTGTGACGTTTTACATTGCCTCCAGCCGTGTGTGAGAGGTCAGTTGTTCTATATGGGAAAGTCTCCCTTGATAAGGGAGCAACGTGAGATGTTCATGGAACACCAAATAGTCCTACAGCAGAAGCCATGCAGAGTGCCTGGAGGCTAGCTATGGCAGGAACTTTGACGTCAGCTACTCACAAGAGGCTTTGGGATGGAAACTCATTGAAGGCTCTTGAGAAGGGGACCGCATGACCCGGCCTCTCTCTGGATGTTCTGTGCAGTTTCCCATCATTATGCCATTCTCTTCCTCATGCTGTTCTCTTCCTTCTCTATCCATCTACTATCTTGGTACCTGCTTGGTGCCATCTACTGAAAGGTTACTGTTCTTCTTCTTTTTTTAAATATATTATTATTGATTTCAGAGAAGAAGAGAGAGGGACAAGGAGATAGAAACATCAGTGATGAAAGAGAATCATTGATTGGCTGCCTCCTACATGCCCCCTACTGGGGATTGAGCCCACAACCCGGGCATGGGAATTGAACTGTGACCTTCTGCTTCATAAATCAACGCTCAACCACTGGCCATGTCAGCTGAGCGAAATGTTACCGTTCTTTGAGTTCAACCCTCGTCCCTGACTTTCTTTGACCATTCTTGTCCACCCATGGCCTTCAGTCCCACCCACACACAACACAGGTCTGGACAGCAGGGTGGGGCTTGCTCACGCCACATCACCACAAGACCAATCCTTTTTGGGAGAAGATGTATCTTTACACTTCTCTTCTGGTCTTATTTTTATGCAGACTTAAAACTAAAATAACATTTTAAGTCTCATTGTTCATTTTGCAGAGACCAAAATGAGACTATGTGGATTGATTCCAAGGAGGAAAAATATGACTGTCTCTCCCCACTTCATTGGCTTAACCACCTTGTCCCAATTCTTTGCTCTGTTATGCTCACCAGGTCTCCCTCCCAAGTGTGGCAAATTATATAATTAGTGAAAAGGAACAAGTTTTGCTGAGAAAATGGTTATGGGTGTATGGAAGTTCAATGGCTCAAAATGTCTAAGAAAACCATTTAATGGGCTAGCGAAAGAAAAAAGAATGGAACCCTCTCCCTAGACCTCCCCCTGGCCCCTGCCTGAACTCTCTTTCTTGGTCCTCCCCCACCCCAGAACCCTCTCTCCTCGTCCTCCCCTCAGAACCCTCTCCCTGGTCCAAAAACTAGGGGTGGCTGAGAAGTGCCTACTATAAAGAAGACCATTTTGAGGCCCATCTTGGGTGCCAGATATTCACCCCCAGGTGGCCTTTGCACCCATCTCTCTCCTCGGTGTGGACACAGAGCAAAATAATCAGCAACAGTGAAAAAGTTCCCAGGAAATGGCCTGTGGCTTTAAACAGCCTGATATAGACCCTTGCCAGACTCACACATTTCCCATCTCTTTCCCAATTTTCCATAAGATATTCAACTTACTAGAGAACATTGAACCTAAATGTTGTTCTCTGAAAACTGACCATGACATCTGGGGGGTTAGGTCATGCAGTTTGCCTCCAATCACGTTAGCCAAATTCCAGCCTCCATTCAGGAGGACAACCTTTCCAGAGAGGCCCATCTTCCCTCAGTGTGCCTGCTGGCCACAGAAACACCCCAACACCTGGGCCAGGGGGCTACTCACCACCCTGGAAAGTTCTATGGCTCTGACATTGAATCAACACCAGGAGCGCATCAGAGCCACCGCTACAGTGTGCATTTCATACTATATTTCCTACCGCTGGAAAGTACCCTGGGCCTAGAGGATGGTGGAATTCCTTTTGGGGCATCTCGGGACACCTCATCTGGGCTGCTGCGCTGCCCTCTTGTTTTGTTCGTCATTGCCTCTCTGATCAGGGCAATGCTTCCTGCCTTCAGCACCGATGAGAAAATGAGGCTTGTGAATTTGGCTGTGAGCAGGCAAGAGGGTTCTGGTGGGAGGACCAGGGAGAGGGTTCTGAGGGGAGGACCAGGGAGAGGGTTCTGAGGGGAGGACCAGGGAGAGGGTTCTGGTGGGAGGACCAGGGAGAGGGTTCTGAGGGGAGGACCAGGGAGAGGGTTCTGAGGGGAGGACCAGGGAGAGGGTTCTGGTGGGAGGACCAGGGAGAGGGTTCTGAGGGGAGGACCAGGGAGAGGATTCTGGTGGGAGGACCAGGGAGAGGGTTCTGGTGGGAGGACCAGGGAGAGGGTTCTGGTGGGAGGACCAGGGAGAGGGTTCTGGTGGGAGGACCAGGGAGAGGGTTCTGAGGGGAGGACCAGGGAGAGGGTTCTGAGGGGAGGACCAGGGAGAGGGTTCTGAGGGGAGGACCAGGGAGAGGGTTCTGAGGGGAGGACCAGGGAGAGGGTTCTGGTGGGAGGACCAGGGAGAGGGTTCTGAGGGGAGGACCAGGGAGAGGGTTCTGAGGGGAGGACCAGGGAGAGGGTTCTGGTGGGAGGACCAGGGAGAGGGTTGTGTTGGGAGGACCAGGGAGAGGGTTCTGAGGGGAGGACCAGGGAGAGGGTTCCAGGTGGGAGGGCCAGGCGAGACACTTCTTCACTTTCCTGAGGCTGCATGAGAATTCAATAGAGGACCCCATTTGTTTTGTTAAATTGACAACTTCCTTTAGCAAGAAATAAAGGTTCAAACCGAGTTTCAGACTAGCTACAGAATAAGAAATAGCTTCTCTTTGTAAAGACTTTGGTCTTCAAGGCATTAAGCATACAACATAATTTCACTTGATGGAGTTTGTTTTCCTTCTCCGTTTGCTGCCTAGAAATGTGCTCTCCATTATCTCCACAGAGCTGGGCAGGAGAGCAGAGCGAAGGACAGAGTTCTCTGAGCCCCAAGGCACTTATAGACAGCACCCATCTGGGACCCTAGAGGTGCTGAACGAACCGCCCCCCCCCCCCCACCCCGT
Source organism: Corynorhinus townsendii (assembly GCA_026230045.1). Classification (NCBI taxonomy): domain Eukaryota; kingdom Metazoa; phylum Chordata; class Mammalia; order Chiroptera; family Vespertilionidae; genus Corynorhinus; species Corynorhinus townsendii. Next base: position 92,386,232 of record JAPDVU010000004.1, read on the forward strand.
TCCCATTTCACAGACACCGACAGAAGGCCAACACAAACGAAAATCATGGACATGGGTAGATTTTATTGAAGGAAAAGTGGAATTTATTAGAAAGAAGAGTTTGCATCTACTAGATTCCTTTTAGGATGCAACAAATGAATACTTTTAGATTTTTAAAATTCAAACCTTCCGGAGTGTTCTAAAAGGTAATTATGATGGAATATGGTTGCCTGAAATAAAAAGCATTACTGTAGAATTGTCCTTTGGAATGTTGATATGGGGGAAAACATAAATACATAAGCGGTTAGAGAACATTGACTTTTTAATTTAGAAAGATAAGCAAGCAGTGAGCAGGGGGAGGAGACACGTTTCTGACTCTCAGTGGCAGCGGCCGTTGGCGAGGCTGCTGTGCTCTCAGCGAGTGGGAATGAACTTACTTGACGTCACACAAGAGGGCCACTCCCCTCAGGATCCAGTGATCTGGGGACAGTACGGTCCGCAAGTACACCATGGTGATGAAGGTCAGGTCGGTGCGCCGGGGCTTCTTGTAGATGGGGCACACATACAGCTTGGGGTCCTTGGGCGCCGTGGAGTTGATGGCAAAGATGTGCAGCACGGGCAGCTGCGTGAAGAGCACCTTGGGCGTGGACTCTGTGAGCTTCCCATTGCGTCTGTCCCAGGCCGCGCCGTCCATGTACAGCCCATAGATATACACTCCTTCCTGGAAGAGCCAGACAGAGGGCGATGGGGAGTATAGAAGTCAGGTGCTGTGAGTAGGCACCCATTACTGTAGCAAAGGCTGTCTGTTTGGCAAGAGGACACACCCCAATCTTAAAGAGCTCCCCAAAGAAGAGAGAGCCCACTGGGCACACCACATAGTGAGGTAGGAGCCCATTTCCCTGCAGCCGACCTCGAGGCCACGAGCCCTGCAGAAATGTTCCTGCTCTCAGTGGGTTGGGTGTCGAGTGGCCTGCCTGCGACAACACACTTAGCCAGCACCGAATCAGCTCTGCAGGGGCCTGACAGTCTCCCAGAGGCCCCATCTGGGCCCCATCTGAGTCCCCCAGAGGCCCCATTGGAGTCCCCCAGAGGCCAGGTCTGAGCTGGTGTAGGGGTAGGGTGGGAGTAGGGAACAGGACTTAGAGCCAGGCACCATGTGGGACCTCCACCGGCACCATCCAAGCCAACCGATGGCTCCACTGTCATCTCAGGCCCAGGAGGAAGTGAGGTCTGTGCCACCAGGCCCTGCAGCAGGACAGTCAGACCTCTCTCCCTGTCCAGGCTGGGAGGTGGACAAGACTGGGTATGAGGGGCAGGGCGGGCACGGTTGGTTCACTGGCTGGCCATCACCTCGAGTCTCTCTTTCACACAGTAGGACCTGCCCTTGAAGTTCCACCATTGAATCAGGAGACAAGACACACAGAGTTTAACACCAACGCCCGCACACACCTGTGAAAGGGCTGCCTAGTGCACAGTGCGAGGCCCAGGACGGTGAAAGGCACTGTGGGCCGAGTGCTCAGGGTCTTTGTGGGGAATGTATCCTTGAAGGGTGGCTGCACGTGGGATGATAGAGGCTGGGCATCCCAGGCAAAAGCAATGCTGCAGGGAGGTTGGGAGGGGGGTGGGCATCCCTTTGCGATACAAAGTCCACGTTGCATCATTTGATTCGGCAGCGGGTCCAGGGGTGATACAATAAGTCAGCGCCTGAGCAGGGAGGATCTGGACACCAAGCTGAAGGGTTTGAACTCGACCTTGTAGGCCAAGGGAGCCACAGAACACATATCCAGCAAGACAAGCCAAGAGAGGCTAAAGGGAATCACAGGAGACTCCAATGATTACATCAGCTTATAAAGTGTATTTATGTGGAAGATGGTGACCCTTTTTCCATTTCCAGCGAGGACCGGGTGCGGGGAGTAAGTATAATGATAATAAAGCCAATAATGATAATATTGCAGAGTGTTTCCTAACAGGCCGAGGGCTGCCTTTTTCTAATCTAAAACTGAGGTACTTGGTTTGACAGGGGCAAGCCCAGGAGATCAAAACATCATTAGCTGCTGGATGATGGTTGCTGCGCGAACAACAGCCACTTAGGTACCATCGGACAGCAAACTGCATCCTTCAAGGCTGCTGTTCATCTCAGAACCTTACAAAGCCGTAGTTAAAAAGTGCAGTGGGTTGAACAGTGTCACCCCAAAATTCATGTCCACCCAGACCCTTAGAACGTGACTGCTTGGAAACAGGTTCTTTGCAGATGTAACTAGTTAAGGTCATTCGAATTGGAGGAGGCAAGTTCCTTCTGGCTGGTGCTCCTCCAAGGAGAGGAGAGGAACTCGGCGATACACACACAGGGAGAAGGCCACTGACAGTGGAGGTGGAGAGTCGGGTGATGCAGCTACAGGTCAGGGAAGCAAGGATGGTGGGACCCCCCTAAGCTAGTGGGAGAGGTGAGGTGGCGGGAGGGGGGGGTGGATTCTCCTTCACAGCCTTCACAGGAAAGCAACCCTGCCAACCCCTTCGTTTCAGGCTCCTGGCCCCCTGGGCTGTCAGGGAATAAATTTCTATTGTTCTAAGTCCCCCCATTCCCCATTTGTGGTACTTTGTTACCACAGCCCTAGGAAACTCATGCAGATCTGGGTACCCAGAAACGGGGTGCTGCTGACCAGATATCTAACAACGTGGACTTCGCATCGCATAACGGGAAGAAGCGGGGAGAGCTCTGAGGCCCATGACAGGACAAGCCTGTTGCTGCTGGACATAGAGACTCTAGGTGCTCTCTGAGACCTCAGGCAGGAGTAAAGACCACACTCCTGGAAGCTGGAGGGAAGGAGGTCCTTGTTACAAAGGGGCCGTAGGGGCCAGGGCTGGGAAGTCTCGTGGTCCAGGCCCTCACTGGACAGTTGAGGGAATGAAAGTCAGAGAAAGAGAAAAGGGGATGAAGATTTACTGAGTGTCTATGTGGGGTCTGGCACCAAGCCTAAATGATCCCACTAAACTCTCACAAGCACCTGCATGAGGTTGGTGTACCTTCCTCATTTTGCAGTTGGACAAGTTGAGTTTTAAAAAGTTAAAGAACGTGTTCGAGTTCAGAAAGCAGGTAAGTGTCCAGGTAAGATTCCTTTGGGAATTAACCCAGTCATTAATTAACAGGAAAGAAGCAAAGGGAAGGCTAAGTATCATAGTCATCTGTGCAGCCTTGCCAGGAAGCTGCGGTCTAACACTCCCCAGGGAGCCACTGGACTGGACAGAGGAGGAATAGATGCGTGCCCCGTAAGGTCTGGGTGACATAGGGAAGGTACTAGCCTGTCAATCACACCTGGGAACAGTTCATTGGCCAGAATAGGTGTGGCCACAGCAAGCGTGGGAATATTTGAGATACTTAAGCTCCTAAACAGAGGAGTTTGGCTCTTGCCTCTTGGTTCGCGATGCCGTCCTGTGGGACTCTCACGCTCCTGCATTCGCCCACGTGGCCATGTGGACTACACACACAATGGACTAATGGGCTACAGCCAGCCTAATGCTAAACCGGACCCGATTCCACCATGGAAAGGAAACTTTGGATGCTGGCTTCTAGCTCTGCTGAATCCTCATTTGCACTAGTTCCAGGACTAGATTCAGGGAAACGGGACTTTGAAAACTCAAGGATGTAATTCCATGCAAATAAAGCTTTCTATGCCATCCCATCCTCCTGTGGGGGCCTCCAGAAATGCTTATTCCAGTGGCACCCCAAGAACTCCACTCCCACTAGCAACAGAGAAAGACCATCCATGCATTTCTCCAATAACACAAACAGTGGCTCCCAAGGGTGTCTGCTCACCCCGAGCCCCTCCCTGTGCCCCACCTGGGGTCCTGCAGGTGGAACTGGCCCAGCACTCAGGCCTGCCGGTCCTGTTTGTCTCTACTAGGGTCCTGACACTCGCCCATTCCCCAAGCAGCCACAGCAATAACTGGAGACCCCTTCCCTGCAAACACAGTGTAACCTGTAATTATAAAGAAATGGGTTCCCAGTGCTTGTTCTGGTTGCAAATGAGGAAAAACCCTGGCTGCAAAACCAGTGGACTTGACTGAGGCATGCACAGGTCAGCTTTAGGCAGAACTTGAACTTCCACCCCAGCTCTAGCACTGTCCCTGTCATTGCCTGGGGCGCCTACCGCTGGGGGTGCCACAATCTCCTCCTTGGTCTGCCGCAGAACTTCATTGTGGATGGTCACCGAGTCCAGGGCCCAGCCTTTGTGGGCGCGGGTCACTTCTTGCCTCATGGCTGTCAGGAAGCCTTAAAAAAGAAAAAGAATTTTGATGGCTCGTGCAGCCCACTTTAGGAACAAAGGGAGCAGAGCTAATTGCTATTTGCTTATCAGTCTCGAAAGGCTGCCCATCCAAGAGGAGTTGAGATCAAACCTCCGGGGACATTTCTTTTAGTGTTTTGTTTCTATGGGGACCTGCTATGAGCTCAATATTTCCCGTGAGCTCACAGCAGAACAGCTTCCTCTCTGCCTCAGACAAGAGTCTTGGTTTGAAATTCTCCTGAGATTCCAGCCACTCAAGTCTTATAAGGATGGTAACCCGGTCCCAGCTCATAGCCACTATTTGAAGATACAACATCTAGGAATTAAGACTGGAATGCTAAAATATTCTGAGAACAGCATTCCAATTAAAACTTGAATCAAACCATTATCGAGTTTCTATTTGCTATAATGGAACAATTTCATTTATTCATAATGCCAAAACAGAAAACCCAACTTTCAATTTGATCAAACAAAGCAATCACGCCGGAGGAAAGCTGCATGCTTTCATATGCATAATACAGTTATTTTAAGACAATACATGGTTCTGCATATTGTGGCCTTCCTTTAAACTTAATATTTGCAAGCTATGCCATCCAAATCAGTAAGAGAAGGTTTTCCTGGAGAGTAGCATTTGGTGTTAGCAACTATACCCTAAACTGCAAAATGGACTTTAGAATTTTATGAGCATTTACCTGTGACTTACAGATCACACTTAGGCCTCCAGGTTAATACTGACTATCACACTATGCCAAGTTGCAGACATAGGCACAGAGCTAACATCCCTTGGAGTTGGAAAGAAAGCATAGGCCCTAGCCTGGCTTAGAGAGAGGTCAAGTTTTCCCGTTGCCAAGCTCTTCCCTGGTTACTAAACTTGGGGAGGTGCTCATTCACTTGTTAACTCTCTGGGGAGTGGCCACCATGTGTACCAGGCACTGCTCCAAGTGGGATGACTACAAAGAGGAAGAGCTACCCACAGGCCCAGCATTCTAGGAGCTCAGTCTGGAGGCAGGCAGGAGTTATAACCCAGTGTCGCTGAGAGCAAAGAGGCCAATAAAGCAAACCACACGAGAATTGAGAAGCTGAAACTGAAGGTGACACTGGAAAGATACACAGCAGTTTCCAGATGGGACAGTTCCGTTGGAGGAACAGTATGTGCGAAGGCGTGGAGGTCTAGGCTAAAGGTGAAGCAATATTGGCAGATAAGGTCAGAACAAAGGTAGAGGAGGGGTTTTTCAGGGTCAGAGTTTGGACTTGATTTTGTGGATGGTAGGAAACCACCCAATATTTAAAGCAGGCAAATGATTTGGTTGTATTTGCATCGTATAAGGTTGATCAGAGTGCTCACGAAAAGAGGATCTGGGGCTTCAGGAGAGTCCTTGTGTTAATCCCCAAAAAAGTTAGTTGGTCAATCCATGAGTGACTGATTCTTCTAAAGCTATGGTTTCAGGAAACCATGAGTGCCTAGTAGAAAGGATGACTTTATGACAAGAGAAGTTAACTCCAAGGGCAGGAAACATGGCGAAGTTTGCTGGCAGCAACTTCTTACTCTCTGCGTGGGGTCATTTGAGGTGATTTGGTCAGCATGCGATTATGTGGATTTCCATTTTAAATACCAGAGATCCCACACTTCAGTAGTGAAACAAACATTTGCGTGTTTGCCAGTCAGTGTACATATGACCACAATATTAAAATCCAATTCTCCCTTCATGCCATTTTCATCATTCAACGTGAACCGTGCACCCATGTGCTGTTAGACACTGTGTAACTGAGCAGAGTACTGGGAATTCAATTGACCTGATTTCATGACATTTTACAATTCATCACTGACCTATGAGTGTACAAGTTCACAATGCACAAGACGTGAATCCCGGTCTTAACCATCCGTCTGCACAAATTTAATAAATGAATTTTCCTATGACGTTTTAAGTTCCAACTAAATTGCGAATTTAGCCTCCCTCCACACGGGCCTCAGGACAATGCCACAGGTGCCAGGTGAGGAAGGAGAAGGATTCTCTCTTCTGTGACAAAGACTTCCTCGCATCATTGTCACAGACAAACTCCAGCACAGTTAAGGAGAGGCCCCCCCCCACCTCCCCTCCTGCTGACTTCAGTGAAGAGCCTTCTGATGCTTAGGAAGCCCCTTCATCTGCCAGTGCGGTGCGTGGAATCTAGCACACATGTCACCTGGAGCTACTAGAAAGGAAAGTGTTAAAGACATGTGTCTGAGGCCCCAGACCTGGGGAGAAGGGGCTGTTCCAGGGCTCGGCCCACTCAGAGAACATGGAGATTTTTTTTTCCAATTCTTGATAGTTTTCATTTGGCTTCTTTAAAAAAAAGTGATCTTGTAGAATTCAAACCATAATGAATCCACTGAATAGTTCACTACTGAATTTAAAAAATGATTGTCTTGTAGACTTCTATCAAGTCTAATGGAGGCAAAATCAATGTTGTCTGAAATCTGAAAAGACCATTGATATATTTTCTAAAATAAAAGCTTGAAAAGGAGTACTTTTATCTTGGCACCATTGTAGTTTTAATAATTCCAAACCAAATTTCAATCACCATTGGTGGAGAGTGATTCATACATTCCTATGTCTGACTCTGAAGTGAGAAAGAAAAAGTTGGGGAAACTCTTCAATTATAATAATGTTCTATTCTCCCTGAGAGGTAGCCACCCACATGAAAAGGGGCGATTTGATATTCAAATGTGGGAGTCACGTGTGGTCTGAGCGAGCTGCTTTACAGAAATGTTTCCCTTCAAGACTTACACAGCACAATGCTTTCTTAAGACATGTGTCAAAGCTTGTTCTTAAAAAAAAAACAACTCACTTTTAAGCAGGAATCACACTTCGGAGACAGGTCTAAAGTAACACTTGCCATGTCTTAATCCACACAATAACATTTCAGCAAACCAATTACCGACACTTGATGGTGCAATCAGTTGGCTTAAAGACTGCTATAGAGTGCTTTAAGGATCATTTCACACAGGGTCTTAGAAAGGACGACAGAAATAACTAATCAGGAATATTGTGCTTCTCAGTTTTATAAGGAGTTGATCGACACTCAGTAAGAATGGTTCTATGGGCAACACCTTTTTTCCTTTAATAAATGAACCAGTCCTTATGTAACGGGCCTTAGGTTGTGTGGTATTTCCTGTCTTATCAGTTGTTATGCCTCCCAGTAGCGTCTTTGAAAATGAGGAGAAATGATGTTCCTGCCACAAGTTTAAGACGGGCAGTTTTGCCCCCTATGAGAAGCACATGGAGTTCATTGGTAAGTTTAAAGAAAAGGTCAGAAACCATTAAACACAGACGGGGTTGATCCACCAGCTCAGTGGTCGGCAAACTCATTAGTCAACAGAGCCAAATATCAACAGTACAACGATTGAAATTTCTTTTGAGAGCCAAATTTTTTAAACTTAAATTTCTTCTAACGCCACTTCTTCAAAATAGATTCGCCCAGGCCGTGGTATTTTGTGAAAGAGCCACACTCAAGGGGCCAAAGAGCCGCATGTGGCTCGCGAGCCGCAGTTTGCCGACCACAACACCAGGTGAATAAAAGCACCCGGGCTTTCCTGACTTGCTGGATGCTTTAAGGCAGGGATCTTTAACTTGGCTAAACATGAGAAATACCCGGGCAGCCTTTAAAATCCCATTTCCAGGCCACAGCCCAGACCAGTAAAGACAGGGTCTTCAGAGGTGGGACGCAGCGTCAGCCTGTTTCCAGGCACAGGTCTCACCTGGGGAAGGATCACTCATTTCAGCGCAGGCTCTGACTCAGGAGGTAGGTCAGGGGTGAGGCCCAAGGTTCTGCGTTTCTATCCCGCTCCCAGGGGATGCCAGTGCGCTGCTGATGGACCGACCACATGACTGGGAGGCCCACGCTGAGGTTCTGCTCCTGATAGAGTGGCCAGTGGAGCTTTTAAGGAAGTTAACTGCACAGACTCCAGAGGCCTCCCCTCCACAGGTGCTGAGGCCATTGGTCAGGGGACCCGGCAATCGTATGGACTGAAACTCCCAGGCGATTCTCCCCAGCAGGCAGGGCTAAGGACCACGCTCGGTATAAAGATCTGCGCAAGAGGCCGTTGACCCACATTTGTTTTTGAAACAAATCTGACAAGCAGGAAGAGAAATGCCCCATGAGACAAGCACAAGATTAAGAAGGCTGTCAGTGGTACCACCACTCTCTCCACATCCCCTGAGACGCACGTGCTCCACCGTGTCCTCCGTCCAGGACACAGTTGGCTCCAGGAGAGCCTGGGTACCAGCTGGAGAGCTGGGCTAACACTCCCAGTGGGATCAGCTAAACCCACTCTGTCTCACTCGCCAAAATCAACTCCTCCCACTTCTCTGCCTTCTCCATGTGCTATTTTATGCGTCCTTTCCCTTGACCCAGCCTCACACTGTGCCTGCCCTCCCAAACCTTCCCACTGCCTCGGGGGTGGTTCAATGGTACACAAACTCTTCAGTATTTCCTGCCTCGTCACAGCACATCTCTCCCTCTCCCTGCTCTTAGAACCTGGCTTGGCTCTGAAGATGCCATCCTAGTCCTTTTTCATTCTTTAGGAGGATCTCCCTGCTTCCACCGCCACATCCTCTGGCCACAGGCCCCTGCCCTCACTGTCCCTGCCAAATGCCACCTGCCCCGGGCACTGAGCATCTTGCCATCCTCTGGGTCTCTTTCACACCCCTCTCAACATCTTGACCCCTTAGTTCCTTGAATTCATCATTTCTGACGACCCCCTCCTTCCTTTTCTTCACTTCCTTTCCTATTTAGCCTGGACCCATTCTTTTCATCATTTACCCAGCAACCCCTCTCCCCCCAATCCTGCATGAATCGAATGCCTCCCTTCTTACACCTGTACCAAGCTACTAACAATCCTGAGGCAAAGACACAGCTACCACCATGCTTCACCATTGCCAGCCTCGAATGCTCACACCACCATAGCCCTCTTTCCCAAACTTCTGCTCCCTCTGCAAGTCTCTCTTCCAACACGTCCTGCCTCCTGAGGTCGCGCCTCCTCCTTCTTCAAAGAGAACTCCTTGCCACTAAACCTGCCAACTCTCCTGCATCCAACTCATTCCCCCATTCCTCTTGTTCCAATAAGGGAGGGCCTTCCGCCTGGCTGGACTGCATCTGTCCACTGGGGGGCCACCCTCCTGCCTCTTTGACCCTCTTGGGTTTCTTTGCTCTTTCTCCCTGTTCCTCTCTCTGACCCTCTCCCTCTATCCTGGCTCCTTCCCCTTCTACCAGTATTTGAATAAGCTAAAAAAAAAGAAGAAAGAAAATCCTTCCTTTTTAAATCGACCCCTCCAATTTGCCTCTCCTCTTTCAAGCCAAATTTCTGCTATCATCTGGGTCTCTGGGGTCCCACTTAGCATTCTCCATGCTGGCCACACTCACCCTCTATCTCTCCCTCACTCCCCTGCATTGCGGCTCCTCTACCTTCCCACCCACTCCACTGAGAGCTCTCTTGCCAGCAGTCTCCTTGCTGACAGCCATCCAACCATTTGGGCCCTATCTGACCTGACCTCTGGGGGCATCTGTCACTATTTCTCCCCCTCCCCTCTCAGCTTCATGACGCTATGCTCTCCTGGTCCCTTCTTCCAAGCTGTTGGATGTGAGGGACCTTTCACAAGAGTTCCTGTGACCTGGACAAGGATGATGCACAGGCCCACAGAGGAGAATCCTGGTGGGGCTGGTTTGGGAGGAAGATGCCCAGGGGGTAGTGCTGGGGAGTCCGCAGGGGAGGGCATGTCCTATGCTGGCACTCAGAAGTAAAGGATCAGTCTCAGGCTGGGGCTTCAGACAAGTCAGTCATGGGTAGAGATGCGTAGCTGCACCGATGAGAATGGCTGAGGTCATCAACGAAGGGCTGGGCCAAGGGTAGAACTTGCCTGAGAAGAGCCCCCAATGGGACAAGAACCAGTCCTCTGGGAGGTAAGAAGAACCAAGGAAGGTCCTGGACAAGCCAGGTATGAGAATTCCTGGAACCGGCATCCCAGTATAGTCAAGGGCAGTGGAGTTGGTGGGAAGGTCAGTGCAGGGTGGAGGCTGGTCAGGCTCCCAGGGGCCAGGTGGGTGGTGAGGAAGGTAACCATGTGCAGAGACTAGAATCATAAAGGATGTGGCTATGGCTAAAGCCACTTTATCAAATCCCCTCACACACAACTACAAGGAGAGGGGCTGTTATTCACTCTGGAGGCATTTTTAAGCTGTCACAGCCCTGTCGTCCTGCAATTTGGGGACAGGCAAGTGAGTGCTGTCACTCTGATTGGGGTCCATTCACTCAGAGCTCCTTAGATGTTAGGGACAGCTGGGGTTCAGCAGGAGGAAGCCACAGGGCATGCTTAGATTGTTACTAGGTTGGAAGAAATCCCCAGCCCCAGCAATGCTAAAGCTCCATTAACTGTTGAAGCACTCTCCCACCCAATAAACGCTGGCTCCAATAACTGTCCCCCAGACAAGCCCTCAGACACTGCTGCATGCAGATGGCATCACCGTGGAGACAAACACCGGCAAGAGGCCAAGGTGGTTTTACAGGAACAGGATAACAGGCCAAGCTTATCCGTCTCCTTGCTTCAGCAAACTCCGTCTACAGAAATCACTATCTGTGTTAACAGTGAATGACAAGTTGTCGCCGGTATCTGCCACCATAGACTGGTGTGGCCTGTCAAGACACTGAGGAAAATAACAGAAAAACTAGTGCAGTTTGGCATCCAAATGGCCTCAAGCTCCAGAGTGAGTTAAACATTTGAAAATAACTATATCACGTGGTCAGTGTAGTGTAGAGAGAGGGCATCATCAGTGTGGTATATAGAGGGAGTGGTCAATGTAGTGTAGAGAGAGGGCATGGTCAGTGTAGTGTTGACAGGGGGTGGTCAGTGTAGTGTAGAGAGAGGGCATGGTCAGTGTAGTGTTGACAGGGGGTGGTCAGTGTAGTGTAGAGAGAGGGCATGGTCAGTGTAGTGTTGACAGGGGGTGGTCAGTGTAGTGTAGAGAGAGGGCATGGTCAGTGTAGTGTTGACAGGGGGTGGTCAGTGTAGTGTAGAGAGGGGGTGGTCAGTGTAGTGTAGAGAGGGCATGGTCAGTGTAGTGTAGAGAGAGGGCATGGTCATTGTAGTGTAGAGAGGGGGTGGTCAGTGTAGTGTAGAGAGGGGGTGGTCAGTGTAGTGTAGAGAGGGGGTGGTCAGTGTAGTGTAGAGAGAGGGCATGGTCATTGTAGTGTAGAGAGGGGGTGGTCAGTGTAGTGTAGAGAGGGGGTGGTCAGTGTAGTGTAGAGAGGGGGTGGTCAGTGTGGTATATAGAGGGAGTGGTCAGTGTAGTGTAGAGAGGGGGTGGTCAGTGTAGTGTAGAGAGAGGGCATCATCAGTGTGGTATATAGAGGGAGTGGTCAATGTAGTGTAGAGAGAGGGCATGGTCAGTGTAGTGTTGACAGGGGGTGGTCAGTGTAGTGTAGAGAGAGGGCATGGTCAGTGTAGTGTTGACAGGGGGTGGTCAGTGTAGTGTAGAGAGAGGGCATGGTCAGTGTAGTGTTGACAGGGGGTGGTCAGTGTAGTGTAGAGAGAGGGGGTGGTCAGTGTAGTGTAGAGAGGGGGTGGTCAATGTAGTGTAGAGAGGGGGTGGTCAGTGTAGTGTAGAGAGGGGGTGGTCAGTGTAGTGTAGAGAGAGGGCATCATCAGTGTGGTATATAGAGGGAGTGGTCAATGTAGTGTAGAGAGAGGGCATGGTCAGTGTAGTGTTGACAGGGGGTGGTCAGTGTAGTGTAGAGAGAGGGCATGGTCAGTGTAGTGTAGAGAGGGGGTGGTCAGTGTAGTGTAGAGAGAGGGCATGGTCAGTGTAGTGTAGAGAGGGGGTGGTCAGTGTAGTGTAGAGAGAGGGCATGGTCAGTGTAGTGTAGAGAGGGGGTGGTCAGTGTAGTGTAGAGAGAGGGCATGGTCAGTGTAGTGTAGAGAGGGGGTGGTCAGTGTAGTGTAGAGAGAGGGCATGGTCAGTGTAGTGTAGAGAGGGCATGGTCATTGTAGTGTAGAGAGAGGGGGTGGTCAGTGTAGTGTAGAGAGGGGGTGGTCAGTGTGGTATATAGAGGGAGTGGTCAATGTAGTGTAGAGAGGGCATGGTCAGTGTGGTATATAGAGGGAGTGGTCAGTGTAGTGTAGAGAGGGGGTGGTCAGTGTGGTATATAGAGGGAGTGGTCAATGTAGTGTAGAGAGGGGGTGGTCAGTGTAGTGTAGAGAGGGGGTGGTCAGTGTAGTGTAGAGAGGGGGTGGTCAGTGTAGTGTAGAGAGGGGGTGGTCAGTGTGGTATATAGAGGGAGTGGTCAATGTAGTGTAGAGAGGGCATGGTCAGTGTGGTATATAGAGGGAGTGGTCAGTGTAGTGTAGAGAGGGGGTGGTCAGTGTGGTATATAGAGGGAGTGGTCAATGTAGTGTAGAGAGGGCATGGTCAGTGTGGTATATAGAGGGAGTGGTCAATGTAGTGTAGAGAGGGGGTGGTCAGTGTAGTGTAGAGAGGGGGTGGTCAGTGTAGTGTAGAGAGGTGTGGTCAGTGTAGTGTAGAGAGGGGGTGGTCAGTGTAGTGTAGAGAGGGGGTGGTCAGTGTAGTGTAGAGAGAGGGGGTGGTCAGTGTAGTGTAGAGAGGGGGTGGTCAGTGTAGTGTAGAGAGGGGGTGGTCAGTGTAGTGTAGAGAGGTGTGGTCAGTGTAGTGTAGAGAGGGGGTGGTCAGTGTAGTGTAGAGAGGGGGTGGTCAGTGTAGTGTAGAGAGAGGGGGTGGTCAGTGTAGTGTAGAGAGGGGGTGGTCAGTGTAGTGTAGAGAGGGGGTGGTCAGTGTAGTGTAGAGAGGGGGTGGTCAGTGTAGTGTAGAGAGAGGGGGTGGTCAGTGTAGTGTAGAGAGGGGGTGGTCAGTGTAGTGTAGAGAGGGGGTGGTCAGTGTAGTGTAGAGAGAGGGGGTGGTCAGTGTAGTGTAGAGAGGGCGTGGTCAGTGTAGTGTAGAGAGAGGGCATGGCCGCCACAGTGCCGCGGAGCAGCACCGCCAATAGCCTGAGCTCAGCCACCAGCAGGGTCTCAGAGCCAACACCCATCCTTGCAGCTGCGTAGCCCTCAGAGGAAGGAGGTCTGCGGGGCGATGAGCAGAGACATGATGGGAGACACAAGACATGTCAGATGCCATGACATTGTAAGAACACAAAAACGGGCATATAGCAACAGAGCACTTCAAGTGCGTTATAGTCTGAGTGGCTTTGACAATACATATTTCTGATGCAACTATCGCCTTTTGGTAAATTGCATTGTGCTTTACTTAAGCATGTGCTTTTTAAATTTAAAATATTTACTTAAATGTTTTGAACTGAAGAACTTATTTCATTGCAGGGTTCGAGGCTATGAATCCAGGAGATACATTCGAATTGAGAAATCAATTACTGATGTTAAACAGCGGTCTGAAGGGCTGATCTGCTTGCACCCTGCCTGTGAGCTTGCACCGAGTGGCTGTGAGCTCCCTGCTTTGGGGATTTGGCCAGGTGATGTGGACCGGAGATAAGGGGCGGGAAAGGAAGCGGAGGAGCCACTGGTATGCGGGAAAGTTGGCGCCCTCCACGCTGCCAAGGAAAACAATCACTGATAAGGTGTGTGTCTGCGCTTGTGTGCGCAGGGCAGGGAACTGGAACAAGTCCAGGCTTTCCAACACGTGGAACACTCTGGGAGGAGGAATCAGACTTTAGCTTGAAACCAGAAATAAAGAAGAGAGAAAGGGTTGGATTATTAACAAGTAAAGACAGGTAAAAACAACCCTGAGGTGGACACCTGCATTTGTATTTAAGTGAGCTGGCTTGTAACACTAACAGAAAGTTCCAAGAAAAGATAAGTTTGTATTAATATCTTGCTATTTTAAGTCACATTTTAAAAAAATGTTTTTATTGATTTGAGAGAGTAAGGGAGAGGGAGAGAGAGACAGAAACATCAATGATCAGAGAGAATCATTGATCAGCTATCCCCTGCATGTCCCCCACTGGGGATGGAGCCTGCAATCAGGGCATATGCCCTGACCAGGAATTGAACTGTGACCTCCTGGTTCATAGGTCAATGCTCAACCATTGACCCACACTGGCCAGGCTTAAGTCACTTTTTTTTAATTGATGTCAGAGAGGAAGGGAGAGGAAGAAAGAGATAGAAACATCAATGATAAGAATCATTGATCAGCTGCCTCCTGCATGCCCCCTGGGAGCCTGCAACCCAGGCATGTGCCCTTGACCAGAATTGAACCTGGGACCCTTCAGTCCATAGGCCAACACTCTATTCACTGAGCCAAACCAGCTAGGGCTAAAGTCACATTTTAATGAGGAAAATTACTGAAAGAGATTGTGTGCTGTGATGTCCGACTTAGTTGTCTGTGTCTGTGGAAAGCCAGGGAAGAACCAACCCACTCCCTTGGTTTCCAAACATAAAAAATACACTCAACAACCGTACAGTTTTTAGAGTCACTGGTTCTTACTGGTCTTGAACACTCCAAGTCTGCCAGCACACCTCCCAACTGGCCGTCCTGCCCTTCCTCCCAGCCTGTGCCTCTTGTACCACTGGTCTGGCACCTGCCTTCTACCCCAGCCATTGCCAGGTCCTGCGCCCTCAAGGGTTCCGGTTTAATCGCTCCATCCAATCTGTCCCTCCTCGGCAACTGGCTGAGGTGCAGGCTCTCTCCCTTGGACCTGGCAAGGCTTGTGGCTCTGTGTCCACATTCCAGTCTTCCCTCCACCTTCTCTCAGGATGGTCTTCTGAGGGTTGGTGACTTCCAGTGCCTGTATGTTGCAGCCCAGACACTCCCGGGAGACTTCAGGCTCCAGCCTCCCTCCCCACCACCGCTCCTGCTCCAGAGCTCCAGCTCCCACCACACTGCCTCCTCCTTTCCCCGGACACGCCTTGCCTTTGCAGGCATCCCTGCCTTAGCAAACCCTACTCCCTGCCTCCAGGGGAAGCTCTCCGCAAGCCCCGCCCTCTCTGTCCTCTGTCCCTGTGTGGCACTGAGTTTTCATTGCATTAAAGTTGCTGGAGCATCTGTCTCACCAACCATATCACAGGCCCCTTTGGGGCAGGAATCAGCCTCAGACTTCTTTCTATTGAAAGCACCCAGCAGAGGGCTGGCAAACAAAGTGGTTAAATAGCATAATTAAGCTAAATGCTATTTCTTCAGGCTCCAAAGCCAGGAATTACCTGGTGACAACTCCCTGAAACTGAGAGTTGGTAAGGAGGAAAGAGACTCACAAGTAGACACACGGAATCTGAGAACCACAGTAAAAAACTTTCCTCCCCAAATTCAGTGGAAATTCTGAGAGAAAAATGGAGAAGTGAAATTGGGGGCTGTCCTTTTCAAATCTGACATGCACCACTTGGTAAGCTCATAAAAGCCACCAAGGTTAGCGGGTTAGTGTTTTAAAGTTAGAAAATATTAGGGCATTTGAAAATGCATGGAGTGAATCAATGCATGTGCCCCAAGGATAATTAAATGTATACTTTTAAGGGATACTGTTTATTGATGTATTACTCATGCAAAGAAAAGTGTACAACTCCATGCATTTTCACCAAGAAATGTAATGTCCAGGTCAAGAAATGGACCATTACTGATCCCCGAGGCCCTCTTGTGACCTTCGCAATCCCTGCCTGCCCCCAAGGGTAACCACCATCCTCATTTAACACCATGGGTCTGTTTTGCCTGTTTGCTCTGTACAAATGGAATTGTACAGTGTACATGCATTCATTACACGTACAGTACAATGTGTACCATTACAGTGAGTCCTGCTTGACTTTCCTCACTTACCATTATTTTATGAGATTCAGCCATACAGCTGTGAGTAGCAACAACACACCTCAGCTCTCTAAGTGTGCACGCTTCTTAAATGGCATTGCCAGGGGAGCTGCAAGGTGTGGAAACCGTCTCTTCGTTTTGGTCAAGAATTACTTGAAGTAACACTATCCATGTTGCAGTGAGAAAAAGTTGTGTGTCTGAACTTTATGAAGTCTATGACATCGGTCAGTAATTTACATAGTAAACATTCCCAGGATGAAGGATTAAATACAGAGCATTTTTCAAGGGGGAAAAAAAAAAAGAAGAAGAAGAGGGTGGGGGGCGGCAGACTCTGGAGTTCAGGGAATAAAACTTCTGCCACGTGTTCACTGTTGAAATCAGTCTAATTTCCTGTACTTTGGCAACAGTTTCTGCATATATTGGTACTTCATTTTTATAAACATTTAAAAACTAAAGTTTGCGTGACACCTTTTTACTATTTCACATTTTCTAACCACAGACTGATGGCTTGCTGAAGTGGACTAGAAGAAAAACAAAGGTTGAATTTGTAAAACAAATACAGAAGATCGTCTGTGGTCTCCAAGCTTTGAAAGCACGTGTCCAGCACCCCGCAGGCTGTCCCTCTGTGCTGTTTTATGTAAGATACATGTACCACACCACGATGCTATGCACACACCCACAGTTTACAGTCTGCCCACTCTCCTAGGAGCACGTACCTTGGGGATTGAAGAAACCAGTCATCCAGAACACATTGGGCCTCCCCTCAAATATCCACATCGAAAACTGGGAGTTTCTCTCCAAAAGTTCGGTGAACCAGAAGCCCAGGGTGGACGAGTCCCAGGACACCCTCTTCCAGATCTGAGGTATGCGAGCATCGTACATGTTGTCCAGGGCATCCCTCAAGTTCTGAAGTTAAAGAGATCATCCAAAGGACTTGTATGCATGCATATAAGCCTAACCAATGGACACAGACACCAGGGGGTGAGGGCCTGAGTTGAGGGGGGGGGGCCGTTTGGGGGGACAATGGGGGATAAGGACACATATGTAATACCTGAATCAATAAAGAAAAAAAACAACACACAAATAAAAGATAAAATGACCGAAGGTGGAAAAAAAATGAAGTTAAAACAGAGAAGCAGGAAAAGCCACAAGAAGAGGGAACGACCATGGAGGAACCAACCGCTCACCTCACTCATGATGATGGTCCCTTCGATGGCTAATTTTAGGTCATTCAGGCTGCTGCGAAGTATTGTTATCACTTTTTGCATTCTGTCGATTTCCTGTCTAAGAAATATGTTCATTGAGTTCAGGTGGCCCATCTTGATCAAGCGAGCTTTCACCTGAAACAAAATATAGCACAAGGAGGGAGATTTTAAAAAATCGCCTGTCACCCCTCTCCCAATGGCCTTTCCTCTCTCTGTTCTCCTCCGTCCTCTGGAAGTACCTCCACAGCCCAGAACACTCTCAAAGATCGCTTGCAGAACCAGACCTGCCATTAAGCCCCCCATTTTCCAGTCTTCAAACATGACTGTTCAAATAAAATGATTTTTCTTTTCTACTGACTGTACTTCAGTGGATAATTGGAAATGTACTTTAAAAAGCTGAAGTAAAATTGCACCTTTTCCCCTTTCAAATGATTAATGACTAGTGTCTGTTAAATACTCTTTTGCAATTTAACCTTTGTAAGAATACAGTTAGGAATACTTTTTTTTCATAATTCTTGCAGAGCTGCTATTAGAAATGTCACAGACAATAGAAACGGCTGAATCTTTCCAGAGCTGTCACCAATGAATAGGATTCCCAGAGACCATGTGGCCTGGTCTAGGGTGCCTCCCGGTCGAGGCTTTCCTCACTTAACCAAGGGAAATATTTGCCTTCATGGGCGAGTCATTAGGCACCTGCCATTTGCTCCTTTTGGTACGTCATTTACTGACCATTTTGAAGAAACCCGTACAAAAGCCTCGGGTTATGGAAACAGTAAAGCACAACAATTATTGGAAAATACGTCAATCCATGTGCACATTTCAATCTCGTGACATCTGCCCAAGATAGGAATGACTACAAATCCTGGCAAGGACTCCGAGA
This sequence comes from Corynorhinus townsendii, assembly GCA_026230045.1. Taxonomy (NCBI): domain Eukaryota; kingdom Metazoa; phylum Chordata; class Mammalia; order Chiroptera; family Vespertilionidae; genus Corynorhinus; species Corynorhinus townsendii. Next base: position 92,404,369 of record JAPDVU010000004.1, read on the forward strand.
GAGGTCTGGCCTTCCGCTGGCCGCAATGGGAGAGCTGCCAGCACAGGGGGGAAGGATAGACGCCCAGAGAGGGAGAGAGGTCACAGTGATGGCCCCGTCCAAGGACCCACCGGGGAGCGGGGAGCCGTGGGTCCTCGGCCGGAGGGGCCCACTGCCTGTCCCGAGTCACGGAATGCTAGGGATGGATGGCACCCGACCACGTCCTCATCTTACGGGACACTCTCCCACGGCACAGAGGTCCCACCTGGGCAGACTCCGCGCCCTCCCAGGAAGCCAGGGATGGAGGTGAGCACAGACTCAGAGGGCAGCAGCTGTGAACTGAGCAGCCTGCACGGCCGTGCAGGCAGCAAGGAAGACCGAACCCACTGTCTCATGTGCCAGTGGAGGTCCCTAGCCTCCTGGCATTCTCCTAAATTCCTGTTCTATAACTTTCGTTCTTGCAGGCTCCACTACCCCGTCCTCATCTCGAGCTCTTTACATCATGACTACCCTGTGAAGAGTCACGAAAAGAGAAAATAAGAAACTATACCTTTGCAATCCTATTAAGGGGGAAATAAAGCGCAGATATTGGTTACAAGGTCAGATCAATAGCTCAGTAACTTTTAATTCACTAACAGCCCCAGGCAAATGGCCTCACCCCACTTAGGGCTCAAAAGAGAAACTTCCCACAGCAGAGACATGCTTAGAAAACACTTAGCCACCTAAAAATCCGATGCTAGTGCTGATTTTATTTGGACTGTGATTATTGTTCCAGCCTAAAACTGTCTTTTCATTAATAAATGGAAGATTTGCTGGAGTCTCATGGGGGATTTCCACTGTTAGTGAGACCAGGCAGTAACGGGCTCGTTTTCACTGTGGAAGGCAACACAGTGATTATATTTCAATTTACAAACGTCATGTCACCATCGCATCTTAGAGCACATCTCCTCCATACAACAAAGAACACGAGAAAGGAAGTGACCTTGAGAGAGGAAGTGACTGTAGATGCCTTCAGCACTAACTCCCCCGTGTGGTCTCCATATATAGTGATGTTCCTCACGCCATGCCCCCGCCCCCTGGCGCCCCATCCCCACCCCCCTCCGGCTGCTAGGAGGTGGCCGAACAGAGATCCTGGTGAAGTGCCCGGCTAACCCTGAACCTCACGTTACCCCACGGCCTTGAGGCCCTCCTCCCATTGTGTCCGCCTATGGGTCACAGGCCGGTTTTTACCACCTCTGGAAGCAGGTACTACCCTCATCTGTCCTCTGAAGATCACTTCCAATGAACCATTGAAAGTCCCTACAGTTCTTAAAATATTGACTCATTTAAAAAATACTTTCTCGCCTTACTAGCACTATCTCTACGTGAAGCCATTGATTTCGGAGACATGGCCAAATGTCTTGGCACTCATCTGCACGATGAAACAAATCATTTCAAGAGGGAAGAAAACGATTTTTCATTGCTGGGCACTCATTACAGGTGGGAGGGCGAGGGGCTCCCAGCTGACAAGCGCATTTGCTTAGGCTTGGGCATGCAGGCCAGGGCAGACGCAGAACCACCGTTGCACCTGCATTCGGGCATCAGCCTCCACTCGGCCTGGTCCAGGACTCAGGCGGCCTCTGCCAGCGGCACAGCTGGGTGGAAGCAAAGACAGGAGAGCCGACACCCTGGACACAACTGCCCCCTTGGACAAAGCAGGAGGCCAGGTTGGAGGGTCTCTTACAGAACTTTAGACCATCCGGAAATTTTACCATAGACATTTAGATCAGCAGTTCTCAAAGTGTGGTCTGGGGTCCTTCCTCTGAGTTCCCCTGAGATCCTTTCAGGGGATCGAAGGGGTAAGTTTTTCACAGCGACACTGACTTTTCACTCCCCTTGTCTCGGGCATGCACAGAGAAGTTTTCCAGGGCTGTGACCTGCTCTCACAGCAGACTGAACACAGAGGTAGGCGTGGGACCCCCACTGCCTTCTATGAAACCAGATATTAAAGAGATTTGCAAAATTAAAACAATCCCACTCATTCCCATGCACTTTCCTGTTTTGAAAATTATATTTACTTTTTAAATAAAAATGCCATTTGCCCTGGCTGGTGTGGCTCAGTTGGATGGAGCATCATCCATGCACTGAAGGGTTGTGGGTTCAAATCCTGGTCAGGGCACATACCCAGGTTTCGGGTTCAATCCCCAGTCAGGGAGTATATGGGAGGCAACCAATTGATGTTTCTCTCTTATCGATGTTTCTCCTTTCTCTCTCCCTCTTCCTTTCTCTCTCTATAAGATCAATTAAATTTTTTAAAAAAGTCATTTATGTTAATACATAATGGGTTATTACTGTTACTTTATAATAAGTTAATATTTTTGAAATTTCTCAGTTTAAATTTCTAATATATTAAACATCAGCAATTTACCCACATTTAAAAAAAAAAGCTATTCGTGGTCTTCAATCATTTTGTAAAGGGATCCTGAGGTAAAACATTTGAGGAAAACTAATTAACAAGCAAGCACCGAGGAGGTCCAAGAAGTAGAAAGTTATTGCCATCCAACCTGGGGAGTGAATTCACTTTAATCGCTTGCTTTCCTAGTGCCTGGCTAAGAGGACTGGAAAATGACAAGTGTGGAGGGCAGAGGATAAGAACAAGGGGCAAATTTAAGGCTGGACAAAGCAGGCTTAGGCAAGAGAGGGAGGGAGAGTTTTCCAACCTAGAGGGTGAAGATTTCTGGGAATCCAAAGATGCGAAAGGGTAGAGAGAAGGTGACTGAAAGAGAAAGTGGGGCAGAAAGGAAGTGGAGAAAGGTGTCAGAGAAAGTGTAAACCATAATTTGCAAGATGCTGAGAAAGGCAAGGCAGAGAAGACCAAGGGTGAAAAGAACAGCTGACAGTGAAGAAGGGATGAGCAGACAGGAAAGGGACTGAAACATACCGTTCGGCATTGAGCTTGCTGGCTCTGTGGAGCCCACTGGCGGCCCTGTACCCTGGAGGTGGGGGAGGTGCAGCTCACCTCGTGAGGAATGTAATCCGGAGGCAGCTTGCTCAGCATGTCTTCAGACAATCTGTAGACAATGGCTTCCCGGGTCTCCCCCACTCCTCCTCCACTCTCCTTGGGTTGAATGTTGGTAATTGTTTCAAGAACAGCGGAAGCAGTGTTACTCTGGTACCTGATGGAAAGAGGGGACTGTTGGGAATGCAGGGAAATACACCTTCACAGATAATGATCAAAGTGCACACGAAATGATGAATCACCTAAATCCAGCAAAAGAGAAAAAAAGGTGGGGAACTTTACCATCAACCAATAGGAATGAAAGAAAAAAAAAACCCAGAGATCCATTTTACTGTCTCCCAATGGGATACCAAGGACATCACAGAAATGAAACCTCTCCTCCTCCGGGAAAGAGATTCCGCAGATGTCCCTGATCATCCAAAGTGTGCCATCAATCTCCTCGCAGCTGACCTCGTGCAGAACAGCGAGCCCACCTGCTTTCTTCCTCTCTGGCTTACGGACTGGTCCTAAGAAGCTGCCATTACAGGACAATTTGTCAGATCAAAGAGCACCACTCACATTTGCTCAATGAGTTATAAACTATTAAAATTTATTTGGTCTTTTCTGTTCTGTGTTCTCACTTTCCCACGTGTGTTATTACTTCCAAGGTAATCTATTGGCATCCATCTGCTCCACCTGTCTAACTGCAGCCATCCATCTTTAGAATCCATACATTTAGGAAAGATTTACGCTGTATGAGGCACTGAGCTAGATGCCAAACAGGTGACAAACAGGTCCCTGCCTTGGTCCCTTCCTCTAGTGGAGGAGGGGACATTAGTCAACACCACTGTAAGAAATTCTGTGGAGAAACAGAACAGATGTTTAACTTGGTCTCTTGCTCTCGCTCTCGCTCACTCTCGCTCTCTCTGTCGCAAGGATGTGGAGAAACTTGAACCCTCATACAGTGGTGGAGGGTACTATAAAGTGGTGCAGCCACTTGGAAAAACAACTTGGTAGATTCCTAAAATGTTCAGGGTAGATTAATCATATGACCCAATAATTACATTTCTAGTTACCTATCAAGAGAAATAAAAAGACATGTCTACCCAAAGACTTGGGCATGAATGTTCATAGCAGCATTATTTATAATAGCTAAAAGGTGGAAACTACCCAAATGCCCATCAACTGGTCAATGGATAAATTAAAAGTGGTCCATTCATACGCTGGAAAACTCTTTAGCAATAAAAAGCAATGAATACATGCTACCACCTGGGTGAACTTCAAAAAGACTGTGCTACGTGAAGAATCCATACACAAAGACCACATGGCATATCTATAGGAAATGTCCAGAACAAGCAGATCTATAGAGACAGAAAGTCGATCAGTGGCAGCCTGAGGCCAGCGGTGGAGCTGGGAATTGAGATTACTGACTAAAATCGCATGGTACAAAAGGCAGTTCCAGTACCATCTCCTTTTATTTATTTTTTATTTTATTTTATTTATTTATTTATTTTTTTGGTAACACTGTGCACGTATAGGCGCAGAGACAACCTGGAATATTTTGGTAGTGGGATTTTTGTGTGGTGAGCTTTTGTTTCAATGATTACTTTCTATTTTCTGCACTGGCTCTTTTTCTCAAAGAGGAAGTATGACTTTTTCATAAAGAGGATTAAAACCATTTACATTTTGAAAAATAAGAGGGGGAAAAAAACCTGAGAAGCAAAGCCCACAAGGATCAAAAACTCAACAGAGATGAATTAGTGACAAATGTTTTGGGTTCTGTGAGATGCATCTTACAAATCCCTACCAAGGTTTATTCGCTTCCAGAAGCGCCCCCCACCCCACCCCGCCTTTTCTCACTGCACACGGAATGAGGGAGTTACCTCTCTCTCTTCATCCCTAGGTGTGAATTAAACAACCTTTTGTGGAAATGGCTTCTGCTAAAATTACCCAGGCTTCATTGCTTGTGAAAAAGCCAATTTTGTGCAAACTGAGGACTCCTGAATTATTCAGGTGACCTTTGATTTATTTAGGACACCAGCTTAAGAGTGGAGGGGATGCTTCTGTCTTCAGCATTTTTATTTGACTGTCTGGGCTCCAGCTTGTGTATCCTAACAATTACATCCTTCCCAAGTCCCAGCTAAGGCAAATGCATCTACCTCCGTGCTCTACCTGCCTGGCTGCCAGTAGAGGATGTTCAGTGCTGACGAGGGCCCTGGGACAGACCTGGTGAATGTTTGCAACCCAACCAGGGCTGGGGAAATAACTCCACTTTACCTTTAAACATAAGAATTTCACAATAGAGACCAATAGGCAAAAGCTGATTTTAATACCTTAAAATGGATTTTTGTATAATTTTATATATAATTTTTTATTTTATTATTTTACTAGAGGCCTGGTGCATGAAAATTCGTGCACTGGGGGAGGAGGGTCCCTCAGCCTGGCCTGCCCCCTCTCACAGTCCAGGAGCCCTTAGAGGATGTCCTACTGATGGTTTAGGCCTGCTCCCGGCAGCCAATCAGGTGAAGGCACAGCTCCTGTCACCCCCTCGCTGCTGCTGCCTCTGGCCTCCATTTGCAGGAGGCGACACAGCGATCAGGGGAAGATGAAATCCCCATCACGCCTCTGCTGCTGCCACTGCCAGCCACGCAGCTGCCTGAGCCTTGGCCCTCACAGCCACCGTGGTTTGCCTGAGCCTCAGGCAGCTGCTGTGGCTTTTTCCAGAAGGATGCAACATCAAGTCCCCACCCACCTGCATGTGCCAGGCCCAGCACGCAGCCCCCGCCCACCCATGTGCGCCTGCTGTGCACACAGCCTCCTGCTGATCGGTCATTGCAGCATGATGGTGTGACAACCATAAGCATATTAGCTCTTTATTACATTATACTAGTGGCCCAGTGCACGAAATTCATGCATGGGGGGGGGGGTGTCCCTCAGCCCAGCCTGCAGCCTCTCCAATCTGGGACCCCTTGAGGGATGTCTGACTGCTCATTGAGGCCCAATCCCAGTGGGCCTAAATGGGCATTCAGACATCCTTCTCACAATCCAGGACTGCTCGCTCCCAACTGCTCTCCTGCCTGCCTTCCTGATTGCCCCTAACCGCTTCTGCCTGCCAGCCTGATCACCCCCTAACCACTCCCCTGCCAGCCTGATAGATGCCTAACTTCCCTCTCCTGTAGGCCTGGTCACCCCTAACTGCCCTCCCCTGCAGGCCTGTCCCCCCCAACTGCCCTTCCCTGCAGGCCCGGTCACCCCCAACTTCCCTCCTCTGCTGGCCTGGTCACCCCTAACTGCCCTCCCCTGCAGGCCTGATCACCCCCAACTGCCCTCCCCTGCTGGCCATCTTGTGGTGACTATCTTGTGTCCACATGGGGGCAGGATCTTTGACCACATGTGGGCAGCCGTCTTGTGTGTTGGAGTGATGGTCAATCTGCATATTATTCTTTTATTAGATAGGATAGAGGCCTGGTGCATGGGTGGAGGCCAGCTGGTTTGCCCTGAAGGGTGTCCTGGATCAGGGTGGGGGTTCCCTTGGGGCGTGGGGCAGCCTGGGCGAGGGGCCTGTGGTAGTTTGCAGGCTGGCCACACCCCCTGGCGACCCAAGCAGAGGCTCTGGTATCTGGGATTTATTTATCTTCTACAATTGAACCTTTGTAGCCTGGAGTGGAGCCAAGCCTTCTGCTTGCTCCATGGCAGCAGCCATTTCTGTTGGGATTTATTTATCTTCTATAATTGAAACTTTGTAGCCTTAAGTGGAGACCTGGGCCGGCCAGGGTGTGCAGAAAGCTTGGCTTCCTCCATCACCGGGGAAACCCAAGCCTCCTTCCTGCTCTCTCCGTGGCTGCAGCCATCTTGGGTTAATTTGCATATTCGCTCTTGATTGGCTGGTGGGCGTGGCTGGTGGGTATAACAGGGTGATGGTTAATTTGCATATTACTCTTTTATTAGATAGGATTACTCTCTTGTGAGCAACCTCTTTCAGAAGCTGAGGTTTTAAAAAATATTCCAAAAGGCATTTATTTAAAAAGTTGAAAGATGAGCATATCAAACCCATACACACACAAATGAACATATGAATAGAGAGGAAAATATCCTAGGAAAATGGCACAAAAAGCCCTTGAGGTCCATTGCCTGTTGTTTTCTCGTTACTGATTTTTGAAGTATAGCGTTATCTCAGTTTTTAAAAGTCATATAAGGAAAAGGAAAATACAAATGACAGTGCCCTGTGCAGACCCACACTTGCCCCTTTGATAATAATACAGGGTGGGGCAAGCATAGGTTTACAGTTGTGAGTACAAGAAACATGCAGTTTATTCTTATATTACTATTGATTAATTATTGTATTATTTTCCATGTGAACAACTGTAAACCTACTTTTGCCTGACCCTACATGTAGCTGATGTTGCATGAAAATAACTGGTATGACAACAAAATGAAGTTATCAACAGTCAAGGACCCACATGTTATTATGTAACAGAGATTTAATCAGAAATGTAAATGTGTGTGATTCCTATCACTCTGTGACCTGGTTCTGCACTGTACACCAGCACGCGGGGAGGAGGGTGTGTGGGTGAAGCTATGCTGGAGGAGACGCAGGTGTCATGTCGCTGGGGTCCTGCGGAGCCAGGACACTCCAGGCAGGTCCGAGTAACGCCAAACCTCTGACTCTATCCTGAACTCCAATCATCCAAATCTCCACAGTCTCCCAGAGCTCTGTTCTTAAACCAGACAACTCCCGCCCTGGTTTGCCTTAATCCCCCCTTTCCCTCGCCTGAACTGGCGCTTGCACCATCTCTTTAAACATCAGCTGCCCAACTGGGGAACTTCAGAGAAGGCTCCCCCTATGTCACTCCCCAGCCTCTTTCAGTTTCCAAGTCTTATTTCCAGATCATGTCTAGCACCATGTAGAAACGTCCAGCATCCTCATCCTTCCTGCCTTTGGAACGGTCCCAAACCCTTTCTCAGGACCCCCCGCATCTCCCAAAGCCAGTCTCTGCATTGTATCAGCATCATTGTCAGGTTGCTTTCCTCTCTGAGCCTTCACCCTCCACGCCCCCACCCTGACTCCAGGCTCCAGGCATGCTGAACTCAGCCTCCCAAACATACCATATTTTTAATAGCTTCCTGCCCCTCCTTGGAGAGTTCCTTCCTGCATGTGCCCTCATCTATGCTTTTGTTCATAGTGCTGATGTGTCATTTTTAAATCGTGTTTAAGGTGTACAAGTTGATCTGATATGCAAACACAGCCTCCTTATCTTCCTCTTTCTTTGTACTCTGCCACTCTTGCTGGTGCTGCTGCCACTCCTCACTCCCTCCCCTTCTCCATACTGAGAATCCCTGCAGGTCCTTAAGGCACAACTCAGAGGTGGCCTCACTCACTCACTAGCTCACTTTGATCCCTAAATGGAAATTGATTGCTTCTTTGCCTTTGTTCTCAGAGCAATGTGTGTGTGTGTGCGCGTCCTGATTTTAGAGTTTGCCATATTATGTTACATAACTGTCTGCCATTCATTTATTTTCTCTGATAGATGGTTCCAGGGCAAGGACTGTGACTTACTAATCTGTAAGCTGGCTAGAGAGCAAGTTCTCAGTAAATATTTGTTGGGCTTGAATTTTACTAAACCTCACTTCTAAAGGAGAACAATCCTCTAATATTTAAAGGGCTTGAAAATGTAATTATTTGTTTCTTCTAATGGCAAAAGTATATTGTCCTTACTGTGTGTCTCTTTCCTGGCACCTTTCCACCTAAAGATAAATATATCTCAGATCTTTAAAGGTCAAAGAGAAGAAAACCACAGTAAATTTCCATTCATACCAAGAAAATCCTGATTTATTCTTCCCACCTGTTCTAGCCACATATGAAATGGGGAAGGATCCCATATCTAGGATTCTCAGGCGCTCCCCTGGCTCCCCGTCAGCTCTTATCCTCCTTGGGAACGCTCTGCACCAGGGCTGCGTGCCAGCACACACTGCAGGCAGGTGCAGCCAGCCTGCTCTCGGCCACCTGCCCGCCACCCTCGCCAGCACTCCAGGAGGGCCCGTGGAGGGGCCACAGCTGGATCTCATCCGAGAGATCACTCCCACAGTGGGCCATTTAATTAATCTTTTGCAGTGATTTGAAAACTGTCCCTTTGACATGGCTGTGGAAAGAATCCCTGAAAAGCTGCCCCATTTTGCACATGAGCTGGACAAGCTCTCAGATCACCTCCCACCACACACTGGCCACCGAATGCCAGGGATGTACAACCTCCATTCCCTTTATGTCTTTCTCCACAATTTGATTTTACATTTGCAAAGACAGAAAGGGCAGAGGCCTACCTAACTAGCTACACTGGAGAACTGCAAATACCTCTATAAGCCTCAGAATCCCAAGGGCTCCCAGGGAAACTGTCCCATAAATAAATGCTCTGAGGTGAGGAAAGAGAATGGTGCTATTCCATTTGCTTTGGTCCCGAGTTACTTCTAGAAGAAATTTCTCCTTGAAATAAACGTGGGAAGGAGCTCCTACTGGTCTTGTCACTTGGTGGTTTTGGGGGAGTCGTCTGGTCATCTCTGTTGGGTGGTCATGGATAATACAAATGCAAGACAACTGACACAGAGGGCTATCTCTAAAATAATTAACCATTTCCCGAGGTATTAGTGCACTATCACATCCAAATCAGCCTCGATTTATATACATCTTTGCACATGAAACATAATGTGCAATGAGCATAATTTTTCATTGATTTTAGAGACAGGAAGCAAGAGTGAGAGAGAGAGAGAGAGAGAGAGAGAGAGAGAGAATGAGAGAGCGAGAAAGAGAGAGAGAGAGAGACATCAATGTGAGAGAGAAACATCCATCGGTTAATTCCTGAAGGTGCCTTACAGGGATTGAGCCCACAGATTCCTGCCTTGACTGGGAAAGGAATCTGCCACAATGAGTACAATCTTTTCTTTTTCTTTTTTAAATCTGAAACTTAGCAGTGCCAGCGAACAAGAAAAGAAATACAATTAAATTCAAACTGTGTAGGAATGAATACAAAAGTTGTAATAAGACATTTGATAAATTTCAGAAGGTAGAAAAATATGCAAAACTGCTAATGAGAAAAAGAGTGAAAATAAATAACTGTTTTTGACATTGAGATAGTTGAATTTGCAATGTCCTTGGTACCTTATAAATCTAGATAATAAAACTATTTAAACTATGCATAGTGATTAAACTATGCATTTTTATGGTTCCTGTCACCAAGGTATCTAAGCTCTTGGGAGAGATTTTATTTATTTGAAAGCATTTATTCAACTTGATTTTCCTTCTCTACTTCTGCATTCTTAAGCAAAGGTGGATGGAGGTGGGAGACATGTGGTCTCCCTTCCCAAGTGCCCTTCTCCCCTCTACTTTGTGGATGCTAAGGTCAGAATGCAGATTCTGATCAGCAGGGACACATTCTCCACCACGGCCCAGGGGCAGCCCTGAGCCAGTCTCTGGGAGCAAGAGCGCTTTTAATCAGATACATTAATAAGGACCTTCTTCGCTGCGACAGTCACATTGATTCAGCCAATGTGTCTCAGACAGTCCACCCCCTCTTGTGTCTTCAACTGTCCTCTCTGCACAAATGCACTGAAACCCACGTTTCTCACACAGACGCATCCCTCTGTCTTTCCTAACTCAACACGCCCCAAGCAGGATAACTACACAAAACACACTCCTGTTCCCAACGCCTCCATCATCTCAGCTCCCAGACCAGAAACCACAGCAGACCCTTGGACTGCCTTTTTTAGTTCACACTGATGGGGAGAGTTCCATCTTGCAGCAGTGGGAAGGGTGTACTTGGGGGAAAGAGACTGGGTTGGGCTGTAGCTGGGAAACTGTCAGTTTTTGCTTACTGCCTCCTGGTGGCTGATGCGGGAACAGCGTGGGGTTGGAGTGCAGCTCCCCTTCCCCCCCTCAAGAAGACTCAATTGCCTGGAAGAGTGAGGCTGATTCTAGTTATCAGGTACTTCAGAGCCCAGAGGAGAGAAGGATCAAGCCTGGGAAAGAGCTCACTCAGACAGAAAATGACCAAACGCAGCCTGTGGGACAGAGACCACTGCCTGAGCAGGCACTGGAAAGGGCCATGATTGCTGGGAGGAGGAAAGCAGGGGTGGATGGCGGGAGAGGAAGACCCTGCGACAGACCAAGAGGGAAGTTAAGGATGGAGAGAAGTCCTGAGAGGGGGCCACAGGTCTCGGGGCCAGCTGCTGTCTCTGGCAGGAACAGTCCATGTGAGGCAGAGGTCCAGATGTTTTACTTGCCCTCACTCAGTGGGATGGGAGCTGGCAAGACCCTGACAGTCAGTTTGGGAAGGACAGCTGTGCCAGCCCAGCAGGCCTGTCCACGAAGGCATGTGAGCTGTGTGCAGAGCTTTGGAGGGAAACTTGCCCCGGGACAAAGGATGAATGAATGAAAACTGTAGAAGGCTCCCAGCCTTGTTCCACGTTCATTAACCTTATCAGTCCGCCTTTGGGATCTGCCCTGCAGCTTCACTCCACCTCTGCAGCCCATCACCGCCTGACTACAGCCTACATCACACCCAGGGCCTCCGAGGTGGTCTCTTAGTGCAAATAGCCTATAAATGTAGGAAAATGTGCTCAATTTCACTCAAAATTAGAGAAAATAAATTAAAACCATGCTGAGGCACCATTTCTCACTGCCATACTGGTAAAAATTCAAAACTTCACCACTGCTCTGTGGGTGAGACGGAGGGGCCAGTTACGCCCGCACTGCCGGTGAGAGTAACGGCACAGCCGATGGAAGGGACTAGCCCTCGGTCTAGCCAGCATCCCAGCAGAGCAATTTACCCTGAAAACACATCTCCTGCAATATGGGAAACTGCACGCAGGAGGTTATTCATTGAGGAATTATTTGGGGTAGTGAAGCATTAGAAGCAGCCTTAAATGCCCACCCTCAGGAGAAGGATGCAGGAACGATGGAACATGAGCACTGAGGAGCCTGCAGCTGCAGTACAGTAATGAGGCCAGCATCTATGCACTGAATGGAGTGGTTATAAGATACACTATTGCTGAAACCGGTTTGGCTCAGTGGATAGAGCGTCAGCCTGTGGACTGAAAAGTCCCGGGTTCGATTCCGGTCGAGGGCATGTACCTGGGTTGTGGGCACATCCCCAGTAGGGGGCATGCAGGAGGCAGCTAATCGATGTTTCTAACTCTATCTCTCTCCCTTCCTCTCTGTAAAAAAAAATCAATAAAATATATATATATTTTTAAAAAGATACACTGTTAAGTGAAAAAGGCAAGACACAGAATTATATGTCTTGAGTATGGCAACTTTGTTTAAGAAAGAAAGGATCATGAGAATATATATGTACATGTGTATGTATGTCTGGGCAAAAAGAGCACAGGGAAGACAAGCCAGAAATTAATGCAGTTTGCTGCCTCTAAAGAGAGGAGGAAGTGGGTTGGAAATGAAACTTCTCTAAGAACAACTTACTATCTAGCTGTGACTTTCAGCCATGTTCAAGTTTCACATAATTAAAACAATGGATAGCCCACCCGACATGGCTCAGTGGATGGGTGTCAACCAGGAGGTCATGGTTTGATTCCCAGTCAGGGTACATGCCCGGGTTGCAGGCTTGATCCCCAGTGTGGGGTGTGCAGGAGGCAGCCAATCAATGGTTCTCTCTCATCATTGATGTTTCTATCTCTCTGTCCCTCTCTCTTCCTCTCTGAAATCAATAAAAATATATTTAAATACCCACAATGAGCAAAGATGGAAAACACTAAAATGTAATAAAAGCAAAGCACCTACATATCAATGGATGTCATAACCACCCAGAAAAGAATTGGCCTGACTTTTGAGCAGAGCGTTCCATGTGCCCTCAGAGAGTCTGTTCTAAGGGCAAAAAGGACGGCAAAGAAACCTTGATCTGCATGCAGGATGTTGGTGGTTGTAGGGGTGCTGGTGGGGTGATTCGGAGCAAGTGAGTAAAGATATTGAAGTTGCTGGGAACCGGAGTTCTCACCGTGGGAGGAAGGAGACAGCAACATGAAAGGAGGGAAGATAAGGCACAGCCCTGAGGTATACCATTGGAATCGGACCTGTTAGTATTGGCCCGTGATGATTTCAAAAATATGTATTTCCTAGCTCATCCACTGAGAGGGGCTACAAGCACACGTGTGCACGCGTGTGCACACACACACACAGAGAAATAAATGCACTTATATGTGACGTCGCTGAAGACATATAAATATACAGAGGTTTAAATGTAGAAAAAGAAAAGGCAAATGGAACAAAATGCTAGTAATCAGTGAATCTCAGTGAAGGGTCAATGAGAGTTTATGGTGTACTTGCAACTCGTCTGAGGGCTTGTAATAGCGCAAATAAACGTCCCAGGAAAGCCTCTCTGTGGCTTCCCATGTGAATTACACTTTAGTTGCCCTGCTCTGAGCTGTTCCGAGCTCCGGTTTATCTTCCCTGCGAGCTGGTGATCACATGCCCGCGGTGATGCAGGCGCGGGCGCATCCGGGGGGCCAGGGTGAGATGCGGCCAGACTTGCTCTGCACCGTGGCAGGAGCCCACAGCCACAACAGCATCGCATTTCTGGGAACCAGCTCCCACGGCTCCAAAGGCTCTCGCCAAGAATGGAGCCCGAGTTTTCTAAGCCCTCATAGGCGACCACTTCACGTGCTCATTTACAAGTGCATAACAACCTACTGCCCATTTTCCTGCCCGCTCACATGCATTACGAGCCCTTTCTGTGGATTAGCCCCCTCACTAGGTCCTCCACAACCTGAGAACTTTGTATGGCTGTTGCAGTCAACAGATGTTCCCTGCACATCAGGCACAGGCTGGCACGGGAGGAACAGCAGTGAAAAGAGGCCAGAGTTTCAACAGAATGAGCTTATGGTAAATGATGGCAGCCAGACGACAGCAAGTGATAAATACAGATGTGTCAGTTGGGGAGAAAATCTATAGAAAAAGGCAGACAAGGAGGAGGTGGGGGGGAGTGGCTAGCAATTGTTAAATAGGGCGGCCAGGCAAGACTTCTTTGATATGTCAGCAAAGAATGGAAGAGGTGAAAAGGTGAGCCACAGTGCTACATGGGAAGGACTGCCAGGAAGTGCAGGTACACTGTGGTGAGAGCCTGGGGCCTGTCTGAGTGACAGGAAGCTGGCAGCAGGTGGAGCTGGTGGCCACGGGGCGGGGGGGGGGGGGGGGGGGAAGAAAGGGACTGGCCAGGGGTAAGCGCAGATGGAATCACTGGGCCTTGGAGGTCACCTGGAGGTCACTGTTGGCCTTTGACCTTGACTCAGAGTAAGATGGGCCTTCAGATGGTTCTGGGCAGAGGCCTGATGCCATCTGATTCACGTTTTTAAAAGTCTCAGCTAAAGCAAAACTATTTCTGTTTTCTCTTTCAGATAATGTTTAAGTTGATTCACAAATGGGTCCCTGAGGAATCCTTTTCATTGTCTCTTGCCTCCAGCGAACTTTATGACAGCTTTTATTCTTCACATAGTAGCTAGCACCACCACCAAAGGACCATCGGGTTCCTCCCGTGGGGTCAGAAGGGAGTGTTAGCCATCCGTGGGCCTTTGGAGCGATGCTCACATCTTTGAAGATGAAAAGAACATGAGAGAGATGAGATGGAACAGAGAAGTTAGAATCAAGTGGATGACAGAGGCCAGGAGGCCAAGCCTGGTGAAAGGGGAGGCGCGTGCAGGGCTGGAGTACACGGGGACTCTGGGGCCGCCCGCGAGGGCAGAGGACCAGGTGAGGACGTGGGCTGCGCTGCAGGTGAGTGACGGGAGAGGGCACGCCGCACGCCCGTCTCAGCCATCACAGCTCAGAACCTTCCAGGGGCCTGTTGGCTTCTCTCTCCTTCCTAAAACGGCCCTCCTAGAGCAGACTTTGTGGCCTTGCATCAATGGGCCGGAGGAGACCACCCAGAGGAGGCTGAGCAGGGGCCTCTCCGTGGAGCCAGAGGCTCTGTCTGCAAGTGGGACTTCCGGGGGAATTGAGGGATGAGACCTCCTCCAAAGGGGTTTGGAACCTGGATGCCCTTCCTACCTCTTCACCCGCCTCTGGGCTCTGGGACTGGAGCAGGGACCTCCCTCGCAACCTCGACACCCAGCCTCTCCTCATCTGCCCTGTGGGCCTTGCTCACTGCCTGGTGCCACGTGGACGGTTAGTGACAGAGGAGGCCGTGAGAAGCTAGGGAGCAGATCGAGCACAAGCACCCCCGCCCCCTCCTCTCTCAGCCCTCCTGGCCCTGCTAGATTCTACTGAGGACCATTATTTTTAATGGACTTTTTTGAGGTAAGAGGCAAGGATGACTGTCCTATCGGTGGAGAGCATCGGCGCCAATCATACCAGCTGGTTTTATGACACGACAGAGAAGTAATCGGTGCATAAATTAGAGCCTTCACGCTGCCATAAACTCCGAAGCATCAGGATTTAGTGAGGGGAGAGCTGCCAAGATCCGACAAAGTTGTAATTGGGAGACAGAAAGTGACACAATTTTTCATAATAAAGTAAAAAGTAGGGAAAGGAGAGAGATTAAGAGAGAGATGAAGTGCGTAGTTATTGCCAGGCTGAGTTACAAATGACTCCTTCAAGTTTTAAAAGGGCCAGGAGCTTACGTGATGTCGGCATTTGGGTGAAGCCCAAAGACCTCAGGGTTGTCGAGGGAGGGCAGCGACTGGATGTACTCGAAATACTGGTCCAAGGTTTTGCAGACGGGGATTTTATATCCGGTGTAAAAACAAAACGACGGTTCAAACATCTTCTCACTGAACCAGACCTGTATGGGAGAGAAAATAGAAGAAATAAAATCGATAAACATCTAAATGAAAACTGTTACTGGAAAAGAGAAAGGGTTGCCTTATTTCCATTTTAATAGTTTTTAATATTGAGGTTGAAAGCACCCAGATGCAACCACCGACAGAATAATGAGCTCGCAGATGAAGAAAAGATGCGAAAGCAATGGAGCCCCAGTCTGGTCCGCAGCAGAGAAGATATTTGCTGACAGTGGAGAGTGGAGCCGGCCTCACAAGTCTGCTCCCAGATCCAGGACCTGGCTGACCCGCCAGCCCTCTGTGTGTGTGTGTTTCAAGATTTTTAATTTATTTTTAGGGAGAGAGGAAGGGAGCAGGAGAAGGAGAGGAAGAGGGAGGGGAGAGAGAGAGAGAGAGAGAGAGAGAGAGAGAGAGAGAGAGAGAGAGAGGCAGGCATCCATGTGAAAACGGAACATTGATCAGCTGCTTCTTTCATGCCCCCTACTGGGGATCAAGCCCTGGGTCTTGTGCCCTGACTGGGAATTAAACAGGAATGTTTCTGTGCACTGGCCAGGACTCGAACCCTCTTTTAAAGAGGAGTGGCAACACACTGCAGAAGAGATAAGGCAACACACACACACACACACACACACACACACACACGACAGTTTCTGGCCTTTTCAGTGCTCCCTTCTCCCCCAGCGGTGCTCCTGCCAGGGGGCTGGGTCTGTGCTCAAAGCAGCACTGAGCACAGCACGAGGCCAGGAAAACTCCAAGCCTCTCCCTTCCTGCCCTGAGCTGGAGAGCTCTCCTGTTAATTAAGTTCTGTCCTTGGCCACAAGAAGCAAATGTATCCAACCGTCTTATTGTTCGCCTTAAGGACATCCTTTTCTCATTCCATATGAGCTGATTATGTGTAATGTTACAGCAAGAGCACAAATGTATACTTGGTGTGAATAGACTTATTCGGAAGAGGAAAAAATAATGCTGAATGCCTACCAGCCCGATTTGAGACAATGACTTTAGTGTCTAACAGAGCAATTTTCCCGGTCGGAAGGGAACTAATGGGGAGACAGAGGAGCAGAAAAGCAGGTGGATGTCTGAATTTCTCGAGGATGCCACATGGAAAGAGGTGGGATTGTGCTTACTCTGGCTAACCACACCCGCGCCAGTATCTTTGCTCCATCATCTTTTCCCCACTCTTTTTAGGGCCAGCAATTGTTCTGAATATGAAACACCCTGTGTACCCGTTCTCCCGGTTGCTCTATTTGCCACACTCCTATCCTATTCAACTTGCGCGCATGAGGCACTGAGCTTAGAATGAGAACAGGATGCAAAGATGAGGCACACACAGTCCTTTCCTTCAAGGAGCTTGTGACCAATGGAGGGCTAAGCCGATTACATAATAGCCACAGTACAAAGTGCAGAGGCAAGAGCCGCGGAAAGAGAAATAAGCCAAGTACTAAGGAGGCTTAAAGCAGGGGGGAAGCACAGCCAGACCTGTATGGGAGAGAAACTAGAAGAAATAAGGTATGTCAGGTAAGGCTTTAGCTAGGAGGTGACCTTGAAGGTAAACCTTGAAGGACAGGATTGTGACAGTGGGACTCGTGATGGGGAGATCACACTAATGCACATGTGAGGCAGGTGGGGGAAATGACGAAGGCTCGGGTAAATCTAGTGTGGGGGTGAAAGAAGGGACAGGAAGATGAAGGGGGGCCATATTATAGATGACTGTGTTTGTCAGGGTAATGACATGCTAATTTAAGAAGTGGGGAACAGGTGGAAGTTATTAGAGAGCACAGTGCTGTGATCGTGGTCATTCTGAGACAGATTATGTTCTTGGGGATAGGAATGAGAAGGCAGGGGAAGGCCAGGGGCCCTCAGCACACAGACCACCAGGGACCACTGTGGGCTCTGTGTCTTCAGATGACATCTACATATATAAAAGCTTAAGTGACCATTACGCGCTATGACATGCATTGACCACCAGGGGGCAGATGCTCAACACAGGAGCTGCACCCTGGTGGTTAGTACACTCCCACAGCCAACCTCCCGCAGTCCCTCCCCCGTGGACTGGGTGAGACGGCCCCTATCAGCCCCAATTGCCACCCAGGCCAAGGGACCCCACCCATGCACGAATTCATGCACCGGGCCTCTAGTGTATCTATAAAAGCAAATAGAGCCCTAACTGGTTTGGCTTAGTGGCTAGAGCATCGGCCTGCAGACTGAAGGGTCCCAGGTTCGATTTCTGGTCAAGGGCATGTACCTTGGTTGCAGGCACATGCCCAGTAGGGGGTGTGCAGGAGGCAGCTGATTGATGTTTCTCTCTCATCGATGTTTCTAACTCTCTATCCCTCTCTCTTCCTCTCTGTGAAAAATCAATAAAATATATTTTTTAAAAATAAATAAAAGCAAATAGATGTCTCCACCTGTTTTTCCATTAATTTATTTACACACACACAAATAGTTGGATTCACTAATACAAATAGCTGAGTTTCATCCAATTTGGAGGACATTTGGGGGATATATTAAAAATACAGAATATGAAGTCTACATGGAATTACTGTGGGAGATTCTAGAAGGTACTTACAAAGACATGCAGTCATACTCCAAAGACAAATAAGGTTCTACAATTGTTGGTTTTAGGAGAGACACACCGTGCTAAGAATAGAGAAAAGATTAGCTTCCAACTGAAAGTCACAGGAATGAAGGATCCCACTGGAAGGCACTGATATACAATTAAACCAATTCTTTCTCAGACAACAATAGGTAACATAAGGTAAAGTGGCAACAAAGAGGTTAGATCCCCTGCTTGGAAGGTAAGATGAAGCTGAGGTTGAGATATCTTTTTCTCCTTTGAACCTGGATACAGAGGTGAGTTTATCATATTCCTTGATTTTAATGTTCTCATGAGTCTAGGCACCTTTCATCTTAGTCTTTTCCCCATTCAGCCCTGATAGCTACTCCCCGTCTCCTTCCCTCTGAGGGTGTCTATTTAAATGTCCTTGATATATGTCCTCGACGATGCATTTATCCTTGTGAAATACACACGTATTACTTTATAGATCTCATTTGATTTCATTAACCTCTGCACTCAACAGTAAGTTTCTAAGACCTGTGCATGCTGTCATACGGATCGCTTCCTCCAAGTGCTGCATTGTGTTCCACAGCAGGCGCCCACGACACTTAACTCTCCCATCCCCGTGAAGACTCCTAGGTTGCCTTCAACTTCCCACACAATATCACCATGAACATTTGTCGACATATCCATTTGTAGACTCTTCCTAGAAATATTCTGGGATGTACCTACCCAGGATACTTAATTTTAGAAATTTTGCCCAATGGCTTTCTGGGAGGTCTGGACCGGTCTGACGTCCAGCAGCCTGACTCCTGCCTTCACCATCCTTACTGACACACCTCTCCACACATGGCTTCAGAAAAATGTGTAAAGGGTTGAAAGAAAAATTAGCTTTCTGGTAAACCCCAATTTACCAAAGTACCCCCAAAGCATGTGTTTTTAACTTTGTTGAGGTTTTAATTTTGTTTAGAGGGGGAAAATCATTGAAACAGAGAATTACCCATATAGATTCTGATATAAAGAACTCAACCATAAAATACATATCTGATTCTCTCCCACTTAGGTAATATATATTGTTTCTTTAACATGTAAAAATTTTAAGAAGCATTTGAGTCTGATGGGCTATTTATACTATTCATCCTTGGTGTGAAAGGTAAAAGCCATAATTGCTAAGAACATTCTCCAGAAATGTTCAATATAATATATATTTGGGTTTTACTGGGCACAGAGAAAAAAAAATGAGCACTTCATCAATTTTCAATTGTCTGTCCTAATGGAAAAGATGAGAAAACTCAAATTATGGTTCATTTTCCAATCAGTTATTTTGGGGCTTGAAATCGCTTTGCATGGTTTCAGAGGAAGAAGCAGAGAAATTATGTGCAGTGTTTTCAAGGAGGGGGGCCCTGGGCATGCACAGCTCATCGATACAGAAGACTCACAGACCACAAGCAGATTGCTAGTTGGTTTCGCTTTGGTTTTAATTTTGTTTTATTGGCTGACTCTTTGCAGCAGCTCGGCTCTATACCTTCCCCGCCCACGCCCCCTGCCCCCCTTAAGTTTGGCTCATCTATTACCAAAAAATGTTTTTGCTTAAAAGGAAAATGCGATAAAATGTGTCTCCATGCCTTTTCCCCCCGAAATTGACTTACTCTAGCAAAGCAATTAAGTAGACGTTTATCAAAGTCATCTGTCACTCTGCCTCCATATTGCACTTCTCCGATCATGTACCGCACTGTACTCCACGATACACCCTGCATTAGGAAGAATAAAGAATGAGTCACTGTCGATCCAAGCAAAAATGCCTAAACATTTCGGGTCTCTCCTAGGGGCCAAGGTCTGGAAAAGGAAGCCCCGTTCGGCTGCAGAAGCTTCTCATCATGCTGTGTTAACAGGTCTGTTGCGCCGGAACCGCCACGGTTTGTTCACTAAAGACAGTTCCACAATGCTGCACGGCCGTGACTGGTGTTCACTGATGGTTTAAAACAGGAAAAAACACCCGATTTTTCACTCTATGTTTGTAATCATCTGTAATGCTCATTACAGTAATGCAGAGCTGTTAGAGAAGGAAAGGTTGGTCTAGTGAAGAAAAGAAAAATGAAGTCATCAATACTCTAATATCCTTTCTTAGCAATATGCCTTCTGAATCAGTACGAGAACAACTCGGAAATTACTCACAAGATGTTTCTGCGATGAAATCCTTTGGTATCTCACTCTGTGAGTGATAACTACATTAAAGTATGGATTAATGTCCGTAGCCATTTCAGATATTAGTAGTTTTTTAAATTTAAAAATCCCTTTAATAGATCTGAGGTAGGAGACATAAGGATGATTTTTCTTTACTTCCTCTTGGTTAAAACTTTATTTTTCAGCTTTGTGGCCCTTCAAAGCAACTATTTCAAGAGCACTGTTGTTTGTATATGCCAAAATGATAATTGCAGATTATGAGCCTAATGTGATATAAGTTTTTAATGAAAACGTCATAGTCAGTTTATTATCCCCTTGTAACAGCAAGGAAAAATGGTGTTTGATCCTGGATTTCCCACTGGCCCAGGTAAAGATTCCCCGTGGCTCACCATCCCCTGCCATGTCTATAATCTTCCTCAGGATCTACTAGGAGGAGAGGGGAGCAGGGTGCTGGCACTTTAAGCCCTACTAGCACCACACACCAGACTGTCACAGTGCTGACTCATTTGCTCTCCACAGAAGCCTGGGCCATTACACAGGGGAGGAAACAGGCTCAGAGAGGCCCAGCAACTTGCTCAAGGTCACAGAGAGACAGATCACAGGCCTTTACAGCTCCCCGGTGAAAGGACAGCAGGTTTGCACTCTCAGCTCTGTGACCTTGAGGGAGTCCCTTATTCTCACCAGGAAAATGGGGCTACCAGTGTGTGCCCCACTGAGCTGTGAAAATGGGATGAGACCCTGCCTGTGGCCTAATTATCAGACCAGAGTGCTCAATACGGTAACTAGTGGCCATTGTTAGGAACTGTTAACAATTCATATGCATGAGCTCAAAGGTTTGTTCAGATGTGATTCACATGCAAAAGAACTTCCCCTTGGCCGGGAGATAACTGTCACTTGCAGAGGCACGGGGGAGGAAGAAAGAAAAGTGTGACTTGAGGTGCGTTCTCTCAAAGTGCTCTTGGACTCTTGGCTGTGGAGTCCAGAATGCACTCCCAGGGGCAGGAGGGAGGGAGGGGAAGGGCTGGGCCAGCACACAGCTGATGGGAAGCAGCAGGCTCTGTGCAGGAGCTGGGGGGCCTCAGCAGGCTCTCTGAATATCACACTGAAAATGTCTATAGAGGCTTGATTAAGAACAGCGATAAAAATAGGAAAGAGAAAAAAATGTCACTCACCTTTTTAATATCACATTCATCAAGGTGATTCTGAATAAACTGAACACTGGCTGTAAAGTCGGCAGAATTGAACTCATAGGGAATATTCCATCCCAAGGGGCCGAATTTGCGGCGCTCCTTAAAAACACCAGAGCGAAGTACTGAGTGAGGTGTTTAAAGTTTATGCAGTTGACCCCTTCTTTATTGCTAACATATAAAGTAAGTACAATTAAAGCATGATATCAAAACTGATGGACATAAAAGAACAGTATTCAACTTGGGGTGTAATAACCTTCCAAAATATTATTCCGTGGCTCTAGAGACAGATGGCTTACAAGAAGAATAAATCGCCAAATACTTGCTGAATTGGCGTTCTTGGGTTTAGAGAAGTCTAGGTCACCGTTGCCAATTCAAAAACAAACAAATAAAACAACAACAAAACAGGTGCTCAAAAAATATCTGTTGAATGAATTGTTTATTCATTGTTTATTCTAAATTGGACTCTTGGGAGTTTCAAATGTTAAATGTAAGGTTTTGAATTTTTGTTTTTCAACTTGGATAACTTGAGCACGCAAGAGCATTTAGACCAGTGGTCGGCAAACCGCGGCTCGCGAGCCACATGTGGCTCTTTGGCCCCTTGAGTGTGGCTCTTCCACAAAATACCACGGCCTAGGTGAGTCTATTTTGAAGAAGTGGCATTAGAAGAAGTTTAAGTTTAAAAAATTTGGCTCTCAAAAGGAATTTCAATCGTTGTACTTTTGATATTTGGCTCTGTTGACTAATGAGTTTGACTGATTTAGACTCTCTGCTAGTTTCACTTTGTAATCTTGCAATTTCGGCTTCTGAAAACCAAATATTTCTAAAACATGGCACATCATTCTGTCTCAAAATGCTCACATTGCCCTCATTCACACTCTCCATCTGTGAAGCTACTCACAGTAACCAACTGCCTTGCTATTCTGGAGACCACTTTAAAGGTATGCTGTGTTAGAACTGCTATTTCCACGCCTGGATGGCCTTGCAAACCACCCAGATGAGCTCAAATGTTGCCATACCCCAGCATGCGGCTAGCCTCTCGGGAAGGTCCAGTGACTTCTTTGAGTGACCTCCTGGGCCTCTGACCCCACCACCTGAGGTGAGGACCCACGTGGAGAGTAGAATCCCTGTGTATCTGTGGGGAGCTGTGATTACACTTCTCTACCTCTGAATGTATTTTTTGTCTCTTCTGCCTTCCCCAACCCAACACACACACACACACACACACACACACACACACACACACACACGTGCGCGCACGCCCAATCTTTCCTTCTGCAGCTGCTTCATGCTTGCATCCTGACAAACACCACCACTGAAAGGAATCTAACTGAATGTTAGTTGGACAAGTTCGTGGACAGGTCAGAGAAGAAACTCAGAAAGCACAAAGGTTTTAACTACTGATTTTCAGGATGCATTTTTCAAATATTAAGTAAACCATGAAAATTAACGTGGGTCCAGCTGTCTGGCTCTGGGAGATCAGAATGAGGGCAAACACAGAACTTTTAAAAATGTTTACCCCCATACTTCTAGATCTGTACTTCTTTAGGTTCAGTTGTCAGGCATTAGACGTTTCTATGGTGTGACTCCCAGCCTTGTCCCTTAGCAAATTCCATCAAATATGGACAGTCAGTCCAAAAAGAGCCAACCGGATTCCTTCTTCCAGGAGTGTGGACTTGGGGTTCAGAATTGCTACTGGTGTTTACCCCAGTGCGAGCTCCCCGTGGAGACTCAGCCTCAGGAGCTGGGAAGCACCACCTTCCACCTTGACACAGAGAAGGGAGAGGAGCAGAGGAGAGGCTTGTGGTGTTGTTCCAGGTGCGAGAAGGGAGCGTTGGCTCTCAAAGGTGTCTGCTTCTCTCTTAAAAAATTTTTCCTAATTGATTTTAGAGAGGAAGTGGGAGGGATAGAGGGATAGAAACATTGATGGACTGCTTCCCACACGCCCCTACTGGGGATGGAGCTTGCAACCTGGGCAAGTGACCTGACCAGGAATCAAACTGAGACCTCCTGGTTCATGGGCTGACTCTCAACCACTGAGCCACACTGGCCAGGAAGCATCAGCTTCTCTTGATGGCTTTCTGCGTCACAGTCTCAGCATTCCTGTTGCCTTGATGAGTTTTTCTAGCTATTCATAGTCTATACTCAGTTTTGAGCCTTGACAGTGAAAAACATCTCCCATTTTTGTCTCCCCTTTTATACCTGTACTTCAGGGTAAGGCTCATGGCTGCCTAATGAGCATCTATATACACTGAGTGGCCTGATTATTATGATCTCTAAATGCATAATAATCTGGCCACTCGGTATATATATAATTTTAGAAGCCTGGTGCATGAATTCGTGCATGGGTGGGGTTTGGCCAGACAATAGGGGGAGGGGACATGGGCGGTTGGCCAGCCTGCCTGCTGGTTGAACTCCTGGTCGAGGGGGCAATTTGCATATTGGCTTTTTATTATATAGGTATACACTGAGTGGCCAGATTATTATGCATTCAGAGATCATAATAATCTGGCCACTCAGTGTATATAAAAGCCTAAGCAACTGTCTGACCATCTGACTGTCCAACCAGTAGCTATGACACACACTGACCACCTGGGGGCAGATGCTCAATGCAGGAGCTGCTGTTATGTCCAACACTAGCATCTGGCATCAACTAGCAGAGACTCTAAATGTGGTGAATTGGCAGCTGCAGTTCTCAGGTGACACACCCAAAACCAGAGAGGAGAGAGCCCAATTCCGGGGTGCATCACCCGAGAACCGCCCTCTTACAATCTGGGACCCCTTGGGGGATGTCAGAGAGCCAGTTTCAGCCCCATCTCCACAGGCCAGGCCAAGGGACTCCACCAGTGCATGAATCCGTGTACCAGGCCTCTGGTTAGTTAATAATGATCAGAATGAAAGGCACGTTTTCTCTCACCCTCTGGGGGGGGGGGGGGGGGGGGATCAATTCCAAGTCTGACACAGGGTTTTGAATTTCTTGAGTGGATCCCAGAAACATTGAAGCAAGCCTCCTCCAGGTTATTCCAGAGCAAGTGTGCATGGGAAGGGCCTATAGAATATTAATGTGAAAATGCATTCAGCTAAACCCCCCCAAGTCCATGGAATTTTTTCTGTCTTGAGGTCTTCAAAGAGAAGAATGCTAACCACTTACTAGTGAAATGCAAATATTTTTTCTTTTTTAAAAAAAGAGAATCAAATCTAAAATAGTTTCACCTATGTTTGACTTAATTTTTAAAATTAACTGTCTAATTAAGACAGAAGACCGAATGAAGAGTAATTTTTTTTCTCCCAATTATTGCAGCAGCTTAAATGGGTTCTATGGAAACACTCCCATTTATAAGCACTGGGCAATTACAATTCAGTTGCTCCTTAAAATGTGATCTTTGAAAATTGCTCCAAATGCTGAAATTTGCTTCACTTCATTTAAAGTATTCACTCTTTAGGTTGGTTCACTAAGGCTGTAGACTGTTTAGCTCTTAGGGAAAAAGTCACAATCTTGGTGGGTGTCTTTTCTTTCACAAATAAAGTCATTTCACTTGTTATTTCTGTGTGTGTGCGCGCGTGCACAAGCAGGCTTACTAATCTTTCTAAATGACAATGAAGAAGAAACTCTGAACTATCACGTTGGAATGCTATCAGGACAGACAAACCATTGGGACCTAACAAGTCATTTGGAAGCTCAAAAGCAGGAGTCTTTGCTAGAATTTGGAATATTGAATTACCTCCAATTAGTATTTTTGAAACCAGGGGATGAGACCTATGTGATACAATAGAAAAATATTTAAATCAATGTACTTTCAAGAAGTGTTAGCTTACTTGAGAAAATAAGACTTAAAAACAAGGAAAGGGCAATGTGATAGTGAGTATAATTGACTGTCAACATTTAACAGACAATAAGCCTGAGAAAGATGTTGAATCAGTGGGTTCTGGGAAGAATGAAACAGAAGCCAGACTTGAAGAAGGAAGAAAAGACTGCCAGGCTGGTGAAGGCCACGAGCAAAGACAGGGGCAAAGCTCTGGTCATCCAGGAAGTCTCGGTAAGTGTCCTGCAGCACAGAGGCCGGGCCCTGGTGAGCAGCGGAAACCAGCACCCAGGGGCTGCTTCAGGGATGGAACGCAGACAGACCTGAACGTCAGGAGAGCTAAAGCCCACTTCCGCAGAATGGAGTCAGCATCCATTGTTAAGTTGGAGAGTGACATACTGAGGAAGACTAGTCTACTCACTCAATTTATCCAACACAGTTCCCTCTTTTTATTCCAAAGAATATACAAAACAGAATTAGTAGAGAAAACTTGGAATCCTGCTTGGACCACGAAAGTAGAGTTGCTCAATGGAGTCAGACTTTTAATAATGTCAAAACTATTTCCAATTTTATGCTCGATTCTGCCTCAATCCAGTGACTCCATCTCCCCCAGCCCAAGGCAGAATCCCTTCACTCGCCGCTTCAACACAAGGATCTCCTTGGAGTGTCCCACACTAATTATGTAATACCTGGAGGGAGCATAAGATGGAACATGCAGCCCACACTAGGCAATGTAAGGGAAATTTAATAGGTAAAAATGAGGAACAGAAATTGGCAGAACTACGGGGAAACTCTATAGAGGAAAGTGTAAAATATCCCTTTATTTTATTTATTTATTTATTTATTTATTTATTTATTGAAAGATAGAAACATGGATTGGCTACCTCCTGCACACCCCCTACTAGGGATTGAACCTACAACTCAGGCACGTGCCCTGACCAGGAATCAAACCAGAGACCTCCTAATGCATAGAATAACACTCAACCAACTGAGCCACACTGGCTGGGTTAAAAGATCTTTTAAAAATCTGTATCCTATTACTGAAATCATGGTGAGGACATTTAAACTAGGACCTATATATAGACGATTACCTTTGAAGGGAGTGTCTGTCAAGGTTCAAACTTGAGAAAGAAAAATGTAAAGGAAACATTTTTCTGAATGAGGAACTGCTAACAGTGGCACCCCTTGTTGATATGGCCATTTTTATTTATTTCGATTTTTTAGATTTTATTTTATTTTTATAACTCAAGCTCATTTTTATCTATCTATCTATCTATCTATCTATCATCTATCTTATTTTGTTAGGCCTTACCCGAGAATATTTTTCCATTGATTTTTTAGCGAGAGTAGAAGGGAGGGGGAGAGACAGAGAAACACTGATGTGAAAGAGACACATGATTGGTTGCCTCCCATGACTGGGGCTGGGATCAAGCCTGCAACCAAGGTAGGTGCCTGGAATCGAACCCACAGCCCTTCTGTCCCCAGGCCGATGCTCTATCCACTGAGCCAAACTGGCTAGGGCTGGCCATTTTTATTTAATAGTTAAATTATTTTTAAGAGCCATGATAAAAATTCCAAGCCATGAAAAGGACATAAAAATGACTGAAGACTCCTCCCTTAAGGGCAGTGGCTGTTTGGCAGTTATTCTCAATCCCGGTACATATTAGAAGCAATTGGGAAGTGTTTAAAAGATTGCGCACCCCACCCCCACTGCCTCCTCCCAGGGACTCTGGGGCCCAGGCAATGGCTGAGAACATTTGCTTGAAGTATTCCAGGGTCCAATGTGCTGGGCAAACAAAGGGTGGCATGTTGGCATCGATGGGAAAACAGAAACAGAAAATGTGATTCTGATCTTCTGCAGGACGTGTTGCAAGGAGATTACAAATGTAATTGTTGAGTTTCAAAGACCAAGACTTTGGAGGAAAATATATTTAAAATTCAAATCCTGAAAGGTGAATGTGGGTTTGCTCTGAACCCCAGCATGGTGTTATGATGGAGTTTCCGGGAAACCACGGAGAGATCATACTGAGGCCAGCAGAAGTGTTCTCAGGGGTAGTGGCCAAATGAGCCGAGGCGTGCACCAGGCTGTTGGGAATGAATGGCTCCTGGAGAGGGCAGGAGGGCTGGCTGCATAGCAGAGACCTCACCCGGCTGCCATGAGAGCCAGGGCTGCTGCTGCAGTGAATTCCTGACCTATGTGGTGGTAGTAAGCTCTTGGAGGAGGAGAAAGGGAAGCTGGAAGGAGGGGAGAGTTTGGAAGAGCAGGGCTTAGTGTAGATCTGGCTTGGGCATCTCTGCGTGTTCCCGTGGAGGCACCCAGGGCCCTCTCCTCCTTGGTAAGCTTGCTCCCACCTCAGTGACAAAAAAAAAACACACCTTCCACTACTCTTCTGCCTAAGAAAGTTGACCCGCCAAGTCCACTTTCCCTCCTTATAGGAGAGGAGGGTGCTCATTGTGTGCTCTGCAACAGGAACAGGGTCCACGTATCACACCCAGAGCTGGAGTGAGTGGCTGGCATGATGCCAAACCACGATTCATGTGAGAAAAACTACATGGAGGGCGGTGGGGGTGCGCCGAGGTTCTGTGTTCTGCTATACGATGGAGGCCAGCAAGGACCTCTCCCCAGTTCGGAATCCCCACATTATGTGACATGAACCAATTCCCTGTTCTTTTTCAATCTCTGCAGGGACACAAGTATATACATCATGTTTGCAGAAAGTAACGGATATCTGTGTTCACTTGGAGGAATAAATCGATTAACAAATCAGGTATTTCGCTGTTATGTCCAACACTAGAAAAATATGAGCCACAATCCATCCAATTCAGACAGACTTTCCCACATCAGTTACATCCCAAGCTCTAATGTCCACATGCATCACTGGGGCATCTATTACAGGTAGACTTGGCTTCCAGGGGTCTGAGGTGGGGCCTGAGATTCATCTCTGACAAACTACCAGGTGGTACGGTGCTGCTGGCTCAGGTCTGCAAGCCCCTAAAGAACCCTAGGTTTTTCTGTCAAACTAGTCTCTCCTAACCAAGTAAAAGAAAATACTTAGGTAATATCACAGTAAACAATTCTGAAATTAAAAAAAAAGAACAGAGGAAAATACGCTTGAATTGTCTATACTTCCTGTTTAGTCATAGAACTAGGTAACAGAATTTTAGAAATGGGGAAAATCATGAACGATGAGCTCCTTCGCCTCTAAATGCCCCGATGGGGAAAATGAGGCTCTGAGAGGGGCACAGCTCGGCCAACTTCGCTCACACACTCACTGATTGAGCAGTGAGCACTGAAGCCAGGCCACCTGACATACGGCCGTGCTCTTTCTCTAGCCTGCTAGGATGGGGCTGTAAGAGATGGTCAGCCTTCTTTTCATAGACACGCCGCTATTAGCTTCATGGCCTTAGCAATGAAGGTTTTTTGTTTTTGTTTGTTTGTTTGTTTGTTTTGTTTTTCTGTTTTAACCTAAATACAAGTCCTATTAAGTGCAAGCACACTTCAGCCCCATGACCGGACCACAGTCCTGTGTTGTATTTAGCCCTTGGATCTTGGCCACTAGCAACACATGCTGCCGCACTGACCATATGGAAAATATCCCAGTCCTCTCTCCCTGATAAGCACGGTGGGAGAGTTGAATCATCACCACTAGGAACCAAATCATAAAATATATTATTTGTGAATTGGGAATTAAATAGCAGAGTTAAAGCAGTATTTGTATTAGCGTGTGATAAGGTCTGGCGAAGTGAACAATCCCCAGATAGGAATGTGTGAAACAGGCTTCAGAGTGATTTACAACCAAAGGCGGCAATGGGCCTGAGGGGAAGTAACCACAGGGTTTTACCTGATGCTCACTCTCTCAGGGACAGATAAACACCACCCTCTCAGTAGGGACAACAAGCCTGAGGGCAAATACCCCAGCGTGTTCTGGGTGACACTCAATCCCCCTCCGCGTCTGGGCAGGGAGCGGAGGGCTCTGCGCACACCGCGCAGCTGAAGCCTGGCTCTGGGTTCGAGCCTCCCGGAAGAGAGGATGCAGCCAGGGAGGAAGGAAGCCTCGTCCTCTCCCTGTCAAAGAGGAGTGAACCAAGTGTGACTCAAATACAGAATGACACCCAACACTCAAATGTAGACAAAAAAGCAGTAACAGAATGAAAACGTCAGTAGACAAGTTGCTGGGCAGCCGTAAAACTATTAAATTGCTTTGTAAGTAAATGGTAAAAGCCAATAGCAAAGGACCTGGAAGAGAGATAACCACAGTGACTCCTGCCGACAGCCACCGCTCTCACTAGAGGGAGCAGGGTCAGCCCCTGCGCTGAGGCAGCCAGTGTAAGGCTCAGCTCCTGCATCCACCACCTACAAGTGAACCTAACCTCTTCGAATTTCCATTTCCTCGTTTAAAAATGGCATAACCCTACCTTGAAGTGTGGTTGTTAGTATTACAGAGACAGTGCACAGAACATTCCCGGCCACTACAGCCACGTTGACAACCAAGCTCTCACCTAACTGATCCGTTTGCTCATCACACAGACATTATTGAGCTCGGGCAATGCCCCCGCTGCTGTGCCAGAGAGACTCAGCACTCACGGGGCTGACACCCTGCCGGCCAGGGAGGGTGAGGGGGGCAGGAGGTGGTGAGCAGACAGACAAATATACACTTGGCAGGTGGGGAGAAGTGCCTGGAAGGGAGAAAAGCAGGGTGAGGGGCCAGACAGTGCAGAGCATGCCCTCACAGAAGGGCCCTCCAACAAGGCCCCGTGACAGCATTAGCATCCCCAAGGTGCCCGCTGCTGCAGAAGGTACCTGTACGGTGGAGTGTAAGAATGCCACTGTGTAGAGCATTGGCTTCCACATGGGCAAGTTACTGATGTCCAGGAGGTCTTGGTTAATTCCGGCAAACGTCCTCTTCAAGCCCGCGCGTACGCCTTGGGGCGGCTCATTAGTGAATTTGAGAGAAGTCTGTCACAAAAAGCAATGGTAATTTTGTTTCTATAAATTATGGCAAAGGATAAAGCAGAAATTACAATACATCAGACAACAATATGCTTATGGTACATAAAATATGGCATTGATCAGAGCCGAAACGCAGCCAATCAGTCCCAAGTCTCAGAAATCTTCTGTGGAAATGCTTGTATAGCCTCGGAGATGGTGCACAGAACATTCCCGTGTTATAGAGTGACATTTTGCAGTGCTGCCTCCACTGCCCCGGAAAGCCCTGCTGTGTTTCCATCCTTTGGTAACGCCCATGATGCTGCCTTGATTGTGTAACGCTCAGGGGAAAGACAATATCCCCTAGGAACCAACCTGAAGCAAAGTTATTGGAAATCGGTCGTGGGGCTCGGTGGTTATCCACACTCGGAAGGATTCATCATTGGCTTCGGTGGTGGTGATGGTCTCCAGCAGTTCTTCCATGAATTCCAGGCCAAGGTGACAATTTTGCAGCAATACCCAGCCACCCTGCATTCCAAAGTGATTTCGTATTAATTTCCTTTAAGTTTTTGGCTATGATTTTAATTTAAAAAATGGACAGATTCTTTTTAAACCTTTGCTTAGGGAATGTGAATATTCTGTTTTGAGCCTATGTTTTTAGTTAAATTACTATATGCCAATGCAATTATTTCTTCTGCCACTGATAAAGCTGTTTATCAGGAATCAAGTGGGCTCCAAGTGACTGTATTCTGCCACCACTGGCTCAGGAGGGAGCAGGAATGAAAAATTTGTGGTCAGATTTGTATAAGTACAGTGTGTGCACCATCTAATGGCGGAAATGGGGATTTCAGAATCTGTAACTTCAATTGTTCTGCCTAGTCAATCAGAACTGACTTGTCGCCAAACTTTAGTTACAAACAGAGGTACACATTCCCTCGTGAAAACTGGAGACAGTACATTTGGTGACATTTGCTACCATAAATACTAAGCCTCATTCTTTGTTATCATGCTTCCCATAATTCCTGAAAGCACCAAATGTATTAAGCACTCTCACAATCAGAGGAAGGGAACCTTGGTACTGCCCAGGGCCATTTGGATGTCTATAATATCATTCGAGGGCCATACAAAAGTATCAACCTAAAAGTTAGCCTGCTCTATTTGGTCAAACATTTAATTAACTCACCCTAATGCCTTGGCAGGCCCAGACCAGATGATTCTGCAGGCCTTCCACGGTCCTTAAGCTAGACGTTCCCTACCTCTGATCTAAAGGCTTGATAAAACTAGCTTTAACCACATACGTCACACAACCATCACTGCTGTGTGAGAAAAAAAGGTTTATTAACCAGACATTTTGCCACCTCATATAGTGAGAGCAGATTAAAGACAGCTACAAAACATTGAGCACAGTAAGTTAGGTGTGCATGTTGTGCTTTCTAACATAAGAGAATATACGACGCCTACTGGCTTAAACGGCAAAGACGACGTGCTGGTCTCAACCACGGGGGTGTCAGGGGGAAGCCGGACTTCAGTTCGTTTGTACCGTCACGGAACCAGGTGCTTTCTGGTTCCCCACTCCACGTTCCACAGTGTCAGCTTTATCCCAAACCCGGCGTCCTGCTCCAGTGGCAATGTGGCTATACCCGGCCACGTGTGTGTTTTTCCCCAATGATGCCATGATTGTCAGTACTTCTCCCACATTGAGGAGAACATAATAGTTTTAAAAGCCAGTATTCCAAAGAAGGTTAATGTGACTGAGGTCTCTACAAAACTTCTCACTCGTGGAAACTCAAGTAATTATTTAAGACCCAAAGTTCAACTGTCAACTCACTCAATAGAGTGGGTCATTTAGTCTGAATAATAATAATTATATGTAATTGCTTTGAATAGAAATTAAATACAATGTATTATTGAATTTGATTAGGTGATAAAAATTAAGGCTTAGAGCACGTGGGAATTAATGGCCAGGTTGAAAATTTGATGACCCAGGCAGGGTTTTACTCATTACCATTCTCTAGTCTTTAATTCCCAGGCAAAACGGCACCAAAGTTGCTACGAACATTATGAGGTAAAAAGCTTAGAAATAAACCAAGATCTTATTTTATTTTCATAAATGGTGCAATTTCTTATTATGGCTGAAATTGCTATCTCCCAAGCATATCTAGAAAATTAATGTCCTGTGAATTTATTAGGTGTGACAGATAACATTTCTCAACATTCCATCCAGCTTGGGATTTTCAATAACAACCATCATTAATATTTAAACAAAATGTCCTCAAATATTTATTTGGCTGAAACTACCCATTAATGAAAAATGAAAGTCTAATTTTAACCAAAAATTGAAATTTAACTGTCTCAATCTGTCACTTACTATTAATATTGATCATGAAATTGTAAGACTGTTAGAAGCTATACCTATAGGGACCTGAAAGTGTGTATGCCAAATTGTCCAAAAAGAATTAGTGAAAATAGAATGGAGCATATAGTATTGAAAATGAAACCAGCTTTTTTGTGGGGATGTCAGAAGCAAACTAGCTGGAGGTTTAAGATTCACAGGCAACCAAAGGTTGACTATATCCACATAAACAAACGTGGAAAGGGCGACTGGGCCTCAGGCAGACTGCTTCCCCAGTGCTGCGGTGGTTCTGGGTGGGCCGACGGCCAGAGGACATCGGTGAGAATGTTGCCTTAGAAGCGCTTGCCCCACCACGTACCTGCTGCATGGACATCTGAATCAGCTTCCGAGCGTGCACTTCTTGTCCTTGCCCCATGGAGATGGTTCTGCATTCTGTAACACAGCAGAAGGTTCTCCATGTTAAAACATACATTTTATAACAGGATTGGGACAAAAAATTGATTTCTGAATGGTCATAGCCTCCCTCCAAGGAGCTATTCTTATTCAAACAGGCCTGGCCTCGGGTTGCACTGATGAGAGACACCAGTGGAGCAGAAAGTGGAGGAACCACCGGGAGAGACAAAAGGCCCAGCTTGGCTCCCAGTGTCTGGGGTCTGTGGAGATAAGGAGCAGGAAGACTGATGTGGGAGAGGTGGCTGCAATATTACTCAGAGGGAAGGAGGGGTTACATGGGCTCTGTTTTGAGGAGAAACCTCCTTTGGTGTTTTACAGACGCTCGGGGGAGACTGAATCGGATTCCCACTCTTTTAGGATGCCAGGCTTGCGGTGTTTTCTGTCTGTTTTGTCTTCGTTTGCATGTTTGTCCATTGCTGAGATGGAACTTGAGGTGGCCTGGCCCTCTGAGGGGTAGCGGCTCCTCGGATTAAATGGCCACCTTGGCAGTGAGCGCGAAGAACAGGTGGAGACACTCGGGATCCGAAGTGTGGTTCTGATCCAGGGAGAATACACTGCTTTCTTAAGGAAATCTGATGTCCCGGGCGGAGAACCACATTGGTGTCCTGCCACTGGAATTCACTACATTGAAGAAGTCTATGAATCTTGCTTGTGAAACTCAGATGGGAAATTAACTTTTAAGCACGCCTTCGTGGAGTTGGATGTTCTTGAGTTTGGGAGGCGTGATCTCCATGCCGGG
This sequence comes from Corynorhinus townsendii, assembly GCA_026230045.1. Taxonomy (NCBI): domain Eukaryota; kingdom Metazoa; phylum Chordata; class Mammalia; order Chiroptera; family Vespertilionidae; genus Corynorhinus; species Corynorhinus townsendii. The sequence goes on from JAPDVU010000004.1 coordinate 92,438,299, forward strand.
AAAGGTCGGTGGAGACTTGGTGAAGCCGCATTGCCTGGGCCCTTCTCTGCCGGATGGGCCCGAATCCTCAGACACATGGGCTGCCATGGCCGGGCAAGCAACGCTGGTCAGGGAACTGCTCAGAGAGGCTACGAGGGACGGGGGAAATTCACGGGGTGGGGAGGGGACTGGGAAGGCGTTTCCAGGGCACACCATTTCAATGGCACCGTGTGGTTAATGGCCAGAGATTCCATTAGGGTTTGGAGGGTACGGCATTGGGGATTATTTGTGGACTCAGGGCCACAGGGAGAAACTGTGATGGGCGCCTGAGAGAGAATGGACGAGGAATTGCTACAGGCCAGGGGTTACTGAACAATTGGACCCCCCTGCCTCTGCCCCAGCCCCTGAAAAGGCCCCATAATCTCTCCTGCTCAAGAGGAACCAAGCCCAGCTCCCAGGGGCATCAGAGAAGAACCCACACAACCTACAGAAGGAGAAGAAAGGGGAGTGGGACTTGAATGGGAGGAGGCTCTGAATGGCCAAAGACACCCTGAACACTTCTTACATGGGAAGAACACACAAATGCTCAGCGGGTCAACAGGGGAAAGCCGATGTGGACAAAAATACCAACACTTGCGTGTGAACCACAGTCCATCTCCTCTCCTTCCAACTCCTCTGAAATGCGCCGTCTGAAAAGAACTGGTTCGGGTCACTGTAAGATACTCAGGGGGCTCAGTTTCTTACAGTGATCCAGGTAAGAGGCCGGGAGGAGACTTGGAGGCAGGATCTGACCACTTCCCGACATCTCCACTTCTATTCTCCTGGTCCAAGTGACCATCACCTCTTGCCTGGATTTTTTTTAGCAGCCTCCTAATTGGGGGCCTCACTCCCACTCCTGCCCCTACTAACTTTTCTTCCCACTGCAGACGGAGGGATTCGGTCCAGCCCTGAACGCCTGATTATGCCCATCCTCTGCTCAGAACCCTCTGATGGCTTCCCATTTCATCCACAGCAAAACCCAACCCAATCCAAAGTCCTTAGCCACAGCCTCCAAGGCCCTACACAATCCAATCGGCCCCCACTCGGCACGTGGGTGCGCGCGCGCGCGCACACACACACACACACACACACACACACACACACACACACCTTTTCTTATCCCACCAGTCCCCCTCATTCATTCACTTTTCTACAGCCGCACGGGCCTCCATGCACACTGCAGCCTCACTGCTGTTCCCTCTGCCGGAATGTGTTTCCCTGTCAAGGGCACTGACTCCCTCCCTCCACATTCAGTCTTCCTCGCCCTCCCTACCAGGCCTTCCCTGATGATACAGCCACCCCCTCACTCTGCCCCTTACCCTGCTTCTTTCTTAGACTATTAGATACTTTTCCTAGCTTATTACATACTCACTTGCTTATCAATCATTGTCTGCTTTGTCCCACACTAGAACGTCAACTCCATGGGAGAAGGGACTTACTAGTAGCTCTGGTGCCTTACCTAACACTAGACAGTATATGCACTCAGCAGATGCTCAATAACTATTTCCTTACACTTTTAAAAGTGGTATATAATTCACATATCAGGTTAAAGTATACAATTTGAATTATGTTTTTAGTGTATTCATAAAGTTGTAGAACCATCACTATACTCTAATCTCAGAACATTTTCATCAGCCCAAAAGAAACCCCAAACAGTCTCTCCCCATCACCACCTCCTACCCCAGCACTCACTAGAAAAACAACAGAGAATCAGCAAATGAAAAGCACATGATCATCTTTGGCACCGTGAGGAGGGTCCTCAGGGAGGACAGCTGCAGAGGGTCCTGTGGGAGATGCTGCTGTAGGCGACGCAGCATAATTACTCTTTGGTGGTCTCGGTTTGGCCTCATTTTTACTCTTTAGTTGTTTCTATTTGAGAGACTTTAGTAAGATGTCAACTGCCTTTCCACTTCCTTCCCAAATTAGGCTTGTGCCTCCTTCATTTGTCCTCTTCCTTTTAAAAACAAACATTTTATTTTTAATTATGCTCATAGTGAGAGCCTTGGAAAATATAGGAGAGCATAAAGAAAAAATAAAAATCACCAGTATCCCTCGCTAGAAACCTTCATTCTAATCCTTTTGAATATGCACAATCCCTTATGCTCATTTCAAAATTCAAAACACTCTAAAAACTGAAAGTTTTGCCATAAAACTAGTTTAGTGGCAAAAGCTGACCTGAATGAATATGAATCTATTTATAGCCTTTATTATCACTATCTTTATTAATATTAATACTCTTATCTGCAGTGTATTATATAATATAGGGAATACTACCTGTCTAAAAGCTGGAAAATTCTGATTTCTGAAACATATCTGGCCCCAAGGGTTTTGAATAAGGAATTATACAACTATATTAAAAATTTTATGTATGTCTTATATGTATGTGTGTTACATATATACATATTGCATTACATATATGTACATATGAAATAACATACATGTTACTTTATGTCTCTACTTGTTCACAGTATGTTGTGAGCATTTTACTGCCATTAAATATCATTGGAAAGCAGTTTTTCATGGCAGCACAGTCTTCCACTATGCTGGTCATTCAGCCACGACCCTTTTGCACATTTAGGACATTTCCAATTTTCCAATATTATAACTAGATTAAGCATCCTTGCACATAAATCTTGATGTGTGTCCTTCAGTATGTCCTTAGGAGAAATTCCTTCACATAGAACACTTGGGACAAAGCATACATCCATCTTGAGGAGGATTGGGGCCATATACAGAGAGACGGCCGTTGTCCCAGCTGAAGTGGAAGGCTGTACTTCCGAACCCACACTCTGACCCGCGGCTGCGCTGCAGTTCATGGTGCTTCCGACGTACAGAAGTCTTAAAACTTGGTGCAGATTATCCATCTTGTCCCCTGGGCTGGGACTCTGGTATTATGATCAAGGAAACCGCAGCAATACTACGTAAGTATTCAATGCATTCCTTTTTCCTTTTACAGCTTGATTGAAACCATTTAAATGCCTAATCAATGCAGAACTTACTTTGGGGTTTAATGTGAAGTGAAATTCTTTTTTTCTGAAGGTAGTCTACTACCCAACACTGTTTATATAGTTCATTTTCCTCCACTGACTTGAAATGTGAATCTTATCATAGACTAAGCTACTATATACTAGTATACTAGAGTCTATCTAATTTGGGGCCTTGTATTTTGCTCTGTTGATCTGTTTACCTACTCTGAGCTATCTCCACACATTAAATTATCTCAATTGGATGAAGTTTTTAAAACCTGGTGGTATTCATTCCCCATTATTCTTTTTCCTTTTCAAGCTTTCTTGGTTATTTTTGTCCATTTATTGTTCTAGATGACCTAAGATCCTTTTCCTATCCCATCAGAAAAAAAATAACTGCTGGAATTTCAATTACACTTGCATTCAATTTATAGATTAATCTAGAGACTATTGGCATCTTTACAATATTGAATCTTTATACTGGGAATGTGGTTTAACTGTCCATTATTTTATCCTACTTTTATGTCTCTAAGTAAGTTTTATAGTTTTCTTTTAATGGGTATTTTAAAAATTATTTCTCAGTTTTACTTTTATTGCTATAGTGAATGGGACTTTTACATTTTATTTTACAAGACGCTTCGTTGATTTTTTAATATATTTATTTTGTGATCAGCCACCTAATTGAACTATCCTGTTAAATCTGATAGTTTTTCAGCTGATTCATTTGTTTCTTTAGTTAGACAATTACATTGTCTGAGAATAATGGTGATTTTTGCCCCTATTGTCCAGAAGTTATATCTTTTATTTATTATTCTAACAATGCATTAGCTATATCTCCCTCAACAGTGCTGAGTAATAGTGGTGAGGGCAGACATCTTCATCTTCTTCCTGACTTTAATGGGCATGTCTCCGGTCGTTCATCAACAAGTATGATGTTGATGTTTGAAGTTCATTATCACATTAACAGTGAAAAACAAATATTAAATTTTTTATAAATTGCTATTTCAGCATCTATCAAGGCAATAATATGATAGCTTAAGGGAAAGTCTTTCACTTATTGTTGTGGTAAGGTTTTTTATATTATCTTTTTTATTTCAACTATGCATTTCTACTTGGTCAGGGCACATTATTATTATTCTTGCATGTTATTTCTTATAATATCACACTGAATTTTTCTTGCTTGCATTTTAGTTAAGATCCTTATATTTACATCGATAAGTTGATCTATCTGTGGTTTTCTTTCTTTTATGCAGTTATTTATCATGGTCTGTTTTTGATATCAGGATAATGCTGTTCCCTAAAATAAAGAGGAGAATGCATCCTCTTTTCTTCTCCTCTGCGAGGGAATACAGCATGTGAACACTGTAAAGGACTTATCAAACGATCACCCAAACCCACAGCATTTGTTGAGATAATCATTCAAAACTTCTAATTTGGCTCATCTTAATTATTAGTCTATTCATGTTTTTCTACCCTTTCTGAAAAAATTTTGTAAAATTATGTTTTCTACAAATTTGTCAATTTTAATGAGATTTTAAAGTTTATTACCAAAATATGTATCTTTCTCGTTATTTTTATTTTAAAATCTGTATATTTTGCTATACCCATTTTCATTAATTCTTTTGTGTATTTGTGAGTCTGCATTTCATTTGTTTGCTCTCTTTACCTGTGCTTGGGTTCTGTTTCTAAGCCTGCCCTCCTCCGGGACCCTCTCCCTCACCCAGTCCGAGTAGAGTTCTCATGCTGAATCCACGTGTTTCCCACCCACTGCACGGGCACTAGTGCTTCTGCGCAGAATCCATCCACTCCGCATCTCTCACTGCAGAGCTTGGCAGGCACCAGGCAGCATCCACAGTGCGTTTTCTTTCTTCTTTTTTCCTACAAAAACTTGTTTGATTTGGTCCCATCCCTCAAGTTGCTGTCAGGTAATGGGTTAATTCAACCAATAAGGCAGTGAGAGAGGAAAAGAGAGAGAGAGACCACTGAAGTGGGGTTTCCAGTCCTGAATCAGATCTGTCACCAGCGAGCTCTCTGGCCTCATCACCGACCTATAAAATACGGTAGTTGTATTGCAAGGTTTCCAGAGTCGAATTTACCTTGAGCATTCTATGGTGATCTGTTATCCAGTTACCCAAGTGAAATATTTCTACTTAAGACTAGATTAATATGTTATTCTATCTACATAATAGTTCTATTTTCACAGCTATTTTTGACCTAAAGCAGTGAGAAGCATGTGACTTTCTAATATTCCTAAAACTGATTTAGCAAATGGTTCTTTATGCTTTGGGTCCTTCAGTGTCAAAATGAAATCTACTTTGTTTTATTCTCCAAACAAAGTAACCAATAGAAGCTTGAACAATTGTTGGAAAAACAAAGTAGTAGCAAGAAATGGAAATCACCCAATTGCCAAGCAAAGCAGTATGGTAACAGATAATAACACTAAAGGTGATAGCACAATTCTGGCCTTATGTACTTATTTAATGTCATAGTAAAATTTCTCCCAAAGAAGATCTTGAATTTCTTACTTCTGTTTTTGAACCATAGTCCTAGGCAGCACAATTAGTATCTGAAATGGGAACTCTAGTGGAACATGCTCTTCTTCTAGGAACAGTATCCCCTTCTAAGAAATGCACCTTACTCAAGCTCCATATATGGTGTTCCTGCTATGAACCCATCTCCACAGCAACAGTTCATTGATTGGCCTAGAAAGAACACATGACCAAAGCAAAACCAGTGAATTTCTTCCCTGCTTATTTGGACTTGAGACCAAGAGAGTAAGGGGACTTTCCCCGGGAGTGCGGAACTTACTAACCATGTAATCCCAGGAGCCACCAGAGGCCATGAGTTCTGTCACATGAAGATTGATGGCAAGAGAGAAGTTAAGAAATTTATGTGCAGAGAGAAGTGGAGCATAGAAGCAGCTGGACAAAGACCCATGGAAGACTAGATCTGAGAAAGATTTAAAAGCTCCAAGGCTGTGAGAGAGGCACCACTCCTAGACCAGTGCAGATGACTAGCATGTCGGAGTAAATACCAGAGCAAAAGAGCTCATTTTAAAGGTGGTTAATGAGACTTAACCATGAGCAATTGCCAAAAGAACCATTTAAACACGGATCTGTACAGAACATGGAATGGTGTGGTGACAATGAACTGAGCAAAGTCAAAATGAGAAAAGTGGGAGTGAACACAGACCATGCTACCATATCTAATGGTTTACAGTAACTTCTTGGTGCAGAAGGTCATATGGCGAATACTCAGGGATGACTAAATGGATTTTGTATCACGTTTATATCAACTATATAATAAGCTCAATGTAAGTTTTATTTCATAGAGTAGGTTCAGTGATTCATAATCAATCACTTTTATAATCTTTATAAAGGCAGGAATGAATTAACCACTGTACAAGGCATAGTTATCGAGATCTGAACCTGGAAGATTGGAATTCCAACAACATTCAGATGTTCGGAGAATGGAGAGCGACAGACAGCCTCTGTAAGCGGGTGGCTCAAGTGTATGGCCATGGGCTGTGCCTCTGCAGGCCCCTGTCCTTTAGTTCTGCCGCTCAGTCACTGCTCCCACAACTTACGTGCTTATAACTCCTTGCCCTGTGTCCTCCCCCTGGAATGTCTATTTCCCACCATTCTCATCTAATAAAATGTATTAGATCCTATTTTAATACATTAGATCCTATAAAATGTTTTTTAGATCCTATTCAAAAAGCATCAATGTGATCCCTGCACCCCCTGCAGTCTGAGAAGCTCCAGACATGTGTACGTAACTTTGTTACAAAAGCCGTCATGTGGTCTTCAGTTAAGTGTTGGCATGTCTGCCTTCCCCAGCTGTGTTGTGTTCTTCTCTGTACTCCCTGAATCCATCAGCCTGACTGGACTAAATGGTTTCTGAATAAAAGCATGGATAAATGAATCCCCAATTACTATGCATTACAATGGTTCTAGTTCTTTTAAATTTGTGACAAAATAGACTTTGTTGTCATTTTATATAGACACTAGAGGCCTGATGCACGAAATTCGTACAAGAGTAGGCCTTCCTTCCCCCCAGCTGCGGGCACTGGCTTCCCTGTGGCACCCAGGACCTGGGCTTCCCTCCAGCCACTGGCAGGCACCTGAGACCTGGGCTTCCCTCGCAGCCCCAGCTTCGTCCGGAAGGTCATCCGGAAGGATGTCCAGTCTAATTAGCATATTACGCTTTTAGTATTATAGATGGCAATAAAATCTGCTCTTGTAAGTTCATTCTTGCTAATCTACTGTCCATGTAGCATGGCCATCTGCTTATAACTTAAAAAAAAACAAAACAAAAAACCAGAATATGGTAGATGAGTCTGTTCCTCTCTGCACAAAGATATCTTCTCCCAACCTCACTCTAGGAGAGCTGAAGGAGGAGGAAAGAATTTAGTATTTTTTTCTAACTCAATTTTACTGACATATTCCTAAGCAGTTATAAAGTTATGAAAGGCAAAATTTGAGGCAAAAGCATGTGGGGTTTGCTAAGTTTCATAGCCTGCTGCTCATACCCAGCTTCAGCTTCTTGGCCAGGGCGTCGATTTGAATGGTGGGGTCGGACCCCATGGACAGGAAACAGATCAGAGGTGTCCGTGTATCACTTTCTTCCCAAGTTTTCTCCAGGTTTAAGATAACTGGTTCTGTGTACTTCTCCTCCAGAGAACTGGCAATGTACTTTCTTGCTTGAAAAACAGTTCGGTCTGGGCACCAAGACCTAGAAATGGACATGAGCGAGAGGAAAAAAAATCTAGTCTCTTCATTTCTTATCCTGTCTCATTCTAGGCACGTAAAGAACATATTTAATTAGCAAAGGACAAAGAGCTAACTCTCCATTGTGCGGGTCTGAGTAAGGGCAAGGTCTTCTACCCTGGGTTTCGGTGCTAGGCATATTCTGAAATTTTAATTGGCTATTTTTAAAAGCGCATCAAATGATTATCCCTGGTAACCGGGGCTATCACTTCAGGTCAGCAATTCTTCATCCAAGCTAACACACAGGAGCACGCTTATCTTCAGAGGCAGTGAAGCCAGCGGGCCGGCTTGTGCACACAGGAAACTCTGCAGGCGTCGGGGTGGGGGGGGGTGGGGGTGGGGGGTAACGTGTCCAAGTGTCAGAAGTAGGTTGACCAGCAAGCACTAATTTAATGCCATCTGTGTTGCCTACATTGAAGTAGGTTCTAAACACAATGACACCTTAAATAACGTCATTTGATATTTTAAATCACAACTTCTACAGATTATAGTATTCATTAGTCAAAGATTCAGTTTTAGAATAATGGATAAAAGATGGACACATCTATTCCAATAAAAATAAGTAGGTCTTTCAGCCTTTGTAGGTCATGAGGTCACCATTGCTGTGATCACTCGCTGAGAGTGACAACACCCAGGAAACAACTTTTTGTAAGAAGTGCGAGCTCAGGTAGGGGTATAACATTGGAAAGGTAAAAACGACTCCAAAATTATCCAACAGCTTTTTGTTAATCTTTTGAGGGTTTCATCTGCCCCCAATGCCAACCTTGCCCACCAATCTACTCTCTCTCTCTCTCTCTCTCTCTCTCTCTCTCTCTCTCACACACACACACACACACACACACACACACACACACACTCTAATACAGAAGCCTTCTTTAAGCTACTGGATATTAAGAAAATATGAAAAGTGGTAAGGAGAAGAAAAAAAAAGTTCTTCCTTAACATCAATTTAAAACTTTTGCTTCTATTTTAATAGTCAAGCCTGCATTACACATTTCAATAACGTAATATTTATGGGGTTTTTTTCTCAGATGAAATTGAATTTCAGCTTATAAACTAATTGCTTTATAACTTTGTGAGTTATATTAAAGAAGTAAATACAATAATAAATAATGAAGTGAATAATAAAGCATATTTTTCATGTTCTTTGGCTAAAAGCACTATCATCAATACATTGTGAAAACATCCCATTCCCTGCCACCACCATCATTTTATTTACTTGTCAAGGAACTAAAGAATTGCCATCCCAAATTGCAATGTGAAAGCACCTACATTGCTTATAGGAACTACTGGGGCACAGTGAAGTAACTCCCTGAAATTTAACAACACGATGCCTCCAGCTCTGAGCTACCTATTCTCACCTGATAAGTAAGAGTTTGTGGCAGGTATCCAGCGAATCGTTATATCCATCAGGGATAATTTCTTCCTCTGGAGCATCTTTGTCAAACCAGCTTTTCCATCCCTTCTCATTTCGAGATATCTAACATAAACAAGCCAATTAGCGAGCCACAGGAGTACATGGAGTTGAAATAATATATTGGGGAGGACGCCAAATAACATAGAGCATCATTCTCTCTAGGCACATCAATTTTTCAAATATAACCACACATCTACATTTTTCTTCAAAATCAATGACTCAAACAATGTGGAGATTACTATTCTCTTTCAGTTTTCCCATTGCTTTTCTCCACTATTCACTAAGATTAGGACCATGAATCAATTACACTAAATGACTGGGAGGAAAAAATCATAGACCAGGGTTTCTGGACCTACTGACATTTGGCGCCAGTTATTTTTGGTTCAGGGGGCTGTCCTGTGCAATGGGGGATGTTTGGCAGTATTCCTGGCCTTCACCCACTAAATGCCGGTAACACCCCTCCCCCAATTCGGAACAATCAAAAATCTCTAGACATTGTAAAAGCTCCCTGTGGGAGGTTGGGGGTGGGGCGGGGGGGGGGGGGAGAGAGGAATGGGCACTAAGTTGCCCTGTGTTAAGAACCACTGATAGAGACCATTCTGATAAGCAAACCTCTAAATGTTGACCTCTATGTAAAATACTGATAGATGGCACAATCAAAACTTCCACTTTCCTAGCGACCCCCACCCTGAGCATTAGACCCAAGGAGGGAAGCGGTCTTTCCAGGAGCTGGTCCTGGGCACCTGTTCCTGCAGAGCATGGGAAGAGCTTCGGGATTCAGAGGCATCACAGGCACATGGTGAAGCCCAGCCCTGTGAAACCAGTGGCAGACACTGCATGATGGCGAGCCTGGTGCTGTTCTGCGCAGGCTGCTGGAGTACTTAGGCCGCGTTTGCATGTTTAAAGAGCAACAGTCAGCACTAACAGCAAACAGCCAATCAGCACAGAGCTGAGGCTGAGTGCCACCCCAAGCCTTGTCCTTCTCCTCTATTCTCCCCACTTTTTACTGAGGCACAGAGAGGAATAGCTGCCCACAGCCCACAATCATAGCAAAACAATGAGCCCAGTTGCTCCAACTTTGTCCCTGGGACACTGAAAGATGGAGGAGGGTTTCTGAAATGTTTCCCAGCTGCTTTCTTTCTCCCGGCTCTTCCTAGCTTGCTGCTCTCAAGGAATCAGCTTGGCACACAGTCCCGAGGCCTGGACGCTGCTGCAGCCCACCCTACTGCCCTGGTCCCAGCACACTGCCACTCACAGCGCCCCCTGCAGGCCTCCCCCACACTAGCGGCTAGAGAGAGGGAGACTCGAAGGGTGTTTATTCCCAGCCTTCCATCTGCTGATTTTGACTTCACAGTAGAGGCCCAGGCGAGTGCACCTATAATGAGCAATGGGCTAACTTCCAGCCCCTTGGTGCCTACCTCCATGGCCTACTCCTTTTCCTGGCCCTCTCTCCTAGCAAATACCACTTCTGGGTGTTAAACAGTTTGGCCTGGGATGCCAGGCAGGGCCGCTGCTGTTGAAGGCTATTTTTGTTTCAATCGCTGACACCACTCAGCTGGGAGCCTGATCTTCTACTCCTCCCTTCCTTCCCACAGACAGGCCAGCTGCGGGCCGACCGATGGCAGGGCCCGGTGAACTTCTGCCCTGTCCTGAGAACAGCTCTTCCCTCACATCTGGCCCAGCCCCGGTGTACAAGGCGTTGCAGAGAAATAACTCGTGCTGCCAGGAAAGAGCATGAGGTCAAATGACAGCTTCGCCCTTCATTGGCCACATCGAGAATACTTAACCTCTTTGAATCTCAGTTCTCTCATCTCTAAAGCAGGATCAACAATGCAATAAATACATATCTATCAACATTTGAATCTAAAAATCAAAATAAACAAGCAAGCAAGCTAATGAACAAAATAAACTGATGAATAAAACAGAACCAGAGGAATGGAAACATGGAACAGACTGACGACTCTCAGAGAGAAGGGGAGGGTGGGTGAGAAGAGACTAACCAAAGAACATGTATGCATTACCTATGACACAGACAATAGGGTGGTGAAGGCCAGGCGGGAGGGAACCAGATGAAGCGGGCAACAGGGATCTGTAATACTCTCAACAATAAAGATTTTTTAAAAATCATAAGCAGAAGTAAAAATGTAACAACATCAATACTCTACAAAAAAGGATCCACGCCTCGTTCCGATTCTGACAGCAATTCAAGCAGCCTGTGAGTGACCCATGCCCAGCACAGAAAAGAAAGGCAGCAGCCTGCACCTCCAAAAGGTTCCTTCTGAGAGCCCCCGCCCTCCAACTATACGCTCCCTGGCAAGCCACGGAGCATTAAAGCTACACCATTGTGTGGACCCTTTTGTGTGAGGACTTGTCACCAGGAGGACCCCAATTAAAATGGCCTGGGTGGCCCTAGCCTGTTGCTCCGTGGTTAGAGCGTTGGCCCTTGGACTTCAAGTCTCGGGTTTGATTCTGGTCAAGAGCACGTACATACCCCGGTTGCAGGCTCAATCCCTGGCTCAGGGGTGTACAGGAGGCAGCCAATCGATGTCTCTCTCACATCGATGTTTCTCTCTGTCTCTACCCCTCTCTTCCTCTCTCTCTAAAAATCAATGGAAAAAATATCCTTGGGTGAGGGTTAATAACAACAACAAATGGCCTGGGTGTGTTTGGGTGTAGAGATCTGTGCTTCCCCGCCCTTTATTACCTGGTTCATGATTTCTGCAAACTGCGGAAGCTTACTCAGCTCGACGAGGTTCAGCCAGGTCATGTCGAGGATCCAGCGGAAGGGCTTGGGCGGGCAGGCCTTCAGGTCCAGGGCTGCACCGCCTGGGGGAGGAGGCGGCGGAACGAGGTCAGCTCTGCTCCATTTTTAGAAACGCACCCCCGAGTCATAAAAATGAGATAACCATATTACAGAAAAATATGGGAAAACTGGAAAATAGTCACATTACAGAAAATGTGTTTCTCCTTTTTGGGTACATTTCCTTCATGTCTTACTGTTTTATTTTACTGGTTTGTACTGTCTTATAACATACAGGTGGTGGTAATTCCTTGTCATTTTTCTCAGCAAAGAATTGTTCCCAGGTGGTTGTGGTTGTTTGCCTTTTTATTGTGTTTTAACAGTCTGCAATGTACCATTTTGATATCAATGAATAGGCTGATCATCCCATGTGTGATTTTAAAAATCACTTCTAAGTCATCACTCCTCCAGAAGTTTCATATTCAATACTACTAGTATTTGTTACCAGGTCAAAAAAATGAGTAGATGGATAGATTGAGATAGTACAGCTGTGGGGTTTTAAGGGAGTAACTAATGATCAAATCATTCATTCATTCATTCATTCAAAAAATACGTAAGTGTTCCCTGTGTATCTGGCACATTCCAGGCACCGGGAGTAAAGCAGAGAAAATGAGCAAGGCCATGGCCTCACAGCATGTGAACAACAGCGTTGGGTCGTGTTTTGAAGCCAATCACAAGTCAACAAGCATTCCCAATGTGACCATCTCCCACCCAGTCGCGTGACTACTGTTACAATTTCAAATCCCTCTGTTGCATATCTTTAGTAATGTTTTATCATAATAATTCCAGCTCTGTTTTTAATTCAGACTATGCAAAAACGGTGATTCTGCAACTTTCAAATCCCATTATCCTGAAGATCTCCTGAAATCCCTCCACTTCATAATCAACGCTTAGGCAAAAAAGGGGGTGGGGGGGGGGCACAGGGCTCTGCTCCCCCTCCAGCACCTTCCTGAGTTGGTGAATGAGCTGAAGTACCCCTTTCATGCACGGCCCTTTGTTCCACCCACGGGGCAGTGATTCTGAGGCCATCATGTCTTTAGACCAGCAACCTTCCTCACCACCTGCCCTGTGCAAACCTGGAGAGGGAGAAAGCCCTACTCAGCTCCGGTTCTGCTAACACAGAGTTTACTGGGAAAGCAACCCCTGGAGTGGGCTGCGGACCTAAGGGACTCAGCCTCTCTGATCCAGGGAATAGTCATGCCTTTCTTCTCCATTGTTTCCAGAACAATGTGTGCATGGGCCATAAGCCTCAAAGGCACCAGCAGAGGCCAATTAGGCTGCAGCAGCATTTCAGGCGCATGCACCTCAACCAACCAGACAGCCTCACCCCAACACCCACTCTAATACTCCTGAGCTGCGAAGACGGGAACAAAGAACTCAGTCTCTGCCTCCTTTTCGGCCACAAGGTGTAAGTAACAACAGAACCTACCAGGTGGGGTGCTGTGATTAAATACACGTTTGTGTGCAGACAGCTTAGGACAGTCTTGGCCCACAGTAACAGCCAGGCAATCATTAGCTGTGGTTTTGACGTTAACTGTCTGACTTGGAACTCAGGTCCAGTCCAACCCGGAAGGCAAGGGCACACGCTCTAAAGTGTCTTTTGTCCATGGATCACAACAAATGAAAAATGACATCTTTCTAAAGTAACTGGGCGGGGAAAACAGTCTATCAGTTACTCTCTGATGCAGGATTGCCCCTGCCATCTGCTTCATGCTTCACCATGTCTGACACTGTCTGTTGAAACAGAAAGTCAAAGGCATCTTCCAGATTCTAAAGAGAGCAAGTCGGAGTGGAGGAAAAGGAACGGTCCTCCCAGGGAAATCAAGACACTTCTGCTGTGACCAAATGTTTTCCTTCTCCCCCTGTAAGCACTGAGTTCAAATGATTAAAAAAAAAAAAAAATCAATGACCTAAGGACCCTATGTGTTCACCTTGTAAAAACTGTTAAAAACAAAGTCATACCATCTTTTAAAAAATAATTTGGTCAAAATGTAAGCCTGTTCAAAACTAATACAAACTGTACAATAAGCCAGCTTTGGGCTGTTTTTTAAAAACACAAAACCTCTTTTACTGCTGGGCTGACTATACTTTTGCTAATCAACCTACCAGACAATCCCAAATTCATCTTCCTAAAGCACTGCTCTGTTCGCGGGACTTCCTGCTCATAAAGCGTTCGATGGCTCCCTGTTGCCCACTAAATGCAACCCACACTCCTCGCACTGGCTCTGCTGGCCCTGTGCAATCTGCTTCTCCCTGGCTCTCAGCTAACGAAACGGGGGCACAGATGTGTTCTCTCCACAATTCCGATGTGCAGCCTTCTTTTTTTCTGTGTCAAATCTAATTCTCCTCACAGATTCCTTCCCCACTGTGTTGCTGTGTTTCTCAGTCTCCGCTGATTTACATACTTAGTCTCCCAGAATCCCGTCTGTCTCAGGTAAGAGCTTGGTTTGGCTGGATTTGCTGGGTGGGGAGAGGTGGGGGTGGGAGGTGGGGGCGTGATTGTGTCATGACAGGGAGGGGCCCCAGATCTGCACACACCCTCTCGTCTCTACCAGTTTTGGTCCCAGGCTGCGATCCTGCACTGTCTCCCCTGAGCACATCCTGTGTGACCTGCAGGTGCAGGGGGCTGTCATCCACAGGAACTGGGCCTGTCTCCAGTCAGAGGTCCCTGCTCTGCAGCTTCTTGGTTTACGCCCCAGGCCTCTGGTGTGCACCAGCCCCTCCACATTCCATGTCCACACACTTGCTGCCAAATCTCCCGCTTATGCGTCCGGCCACTCCCTCACAATGCTGCCAGGCAGCTCCCATGTTGGCGTGGCTCTGGGCAGAGCGCAGGGCATCTTCTGCCTGGATGTTTCTCGAGTGCCCTCCTCTCCCCACCTCCTTCTTCCTCTGACTCCTCTGTCCTTCCATGACCCATTGTGGACCCAAGGGCCAGGGTTCCCATTTCTTTCTATGTCAGAGCTGTCTCCTTCCCAGGGGTCACACTGGCAGATGGGACTCAGAAAGTAGAGCCAGCTCACCAATGAGGAAAAATCCAAAAGTGTACTTCCCATCCCGCTTGTACCCGCAGACGGGAGGCTGTCCTCAGCGGGAGGCCGTTTGCACCCACTGCTGCCTAGGTTCCCACCCTTCCCTCTACCCCTTCCCCACTGCCCAGGGCCCCAGACCCCGAGGCTGTGGCCCCAGGCAAGTGAGAGCCTCGAGGTGACTGGACGAGTCAGAGCAGCTTTCTAGGCCTGGTAAATTCAGGCGCGTTTTATTTAAATGTCACAGAGACTACCCCTACGGATGGACGCTCCTCTCCAGCACCTGCCCTGTCTCTCCAGGTGGCACTTATCCTTCCCCAGGGCCCACAGCCCCCTGTGCGTGGGAGACTGGTGGTCGCTCTCTGAGATCACACTGCTAGGCAGGGGCAGAGTCTGCTCGTTCCCTGGTTCCAGCCCTGCACACGCCTTATACACCATGCGGTCTCTAAACTCCTACATGCAATTCAGACACCAGCTCCTCCAGGCTTACCAGGCCTTAGAAAAAACATGAACCCAAGGATATCTTCTCATTTCCTTTGAGCTACAAGAAATACAAAGTCAGACATTTCAGTGAGTACGCAGAACAGTTTACAACGTTTCTTATCCAGTAACCTAACCTGGGCCTGAGGAAGAAATTAACTGAAGAACAATGGTAGAGCAGCAAGGCATGGCTCCTGCCTGCGTAGCGTCATACGCATCATGTCCCTGCACCTTGCAGCATGAACTCCGCATTTTCCTCCCAGATGGCCTCTGCTGACCCACAGCCTTGGTTGCTATTTCTATGCCCAACATGGCCACTGTCTGACTTCTCACCTGTCGGGCCTGCCGTCTGCCTGCTGGATGTCTCAAACCCCTCATCTCTGCGTAGTTGCCAGGGCTATGGGAACGTCCAGTCCCCTGCCCCCAAGCATGTGGGAGAGCTGCAGTCCCCTGCTCGCCGTGAAGTTAGATGTGGCCACATGTCTTGCTTTGGCTAATGAAATATGAGTGTTAAGTGACATGTGTCACTTATGGGATAACTTTTAAGGGCCGGGACACAATTTGCCACATCCCATCCCTCTGCCTAGCAATTATGGAGGCAGTTGGGATTCCTGGGTGACCATAAAAAGCATGTTGGAGCAAGAGTGGAGGAGAAGTAAACCTTTGCTGTGTTGAGCCATTGAAATTTGGGGGTTATTCTTATGCTGACTGAAAAGTAGGTCCCAAACTCACACTCATTGTTCCCTGATTCTGACTCCTAAACTAGCTCCTCTCTCAACCAAGCAGACGGGAAATCTCTGCACAGACTGGAACCTCGGCTCTGACCCCCTCTTGGCTCTGGTCCAGTGCGTGTCCCTGCTATGACCCCTCACCTGTTTCCTCTTTCTACTCCCATCGCCTTTCCCGCAGGCTGTGGCATGGGAGATTATAACAGACGCCTCGATCCTCTGCTCTCTAGCCTAAGCATATCTGCCCGAGTGACCTTCCCGAAAGACAATAAAAGGTTCCGAACGGCCCACAGCACCACCCCCACGACACCTGACTGCTCACCAGATCAAGAAAACCCTTCCTCTAGGAATTGAGGCTCACAGTTCACGCACTCCAGGCGTTTCCTTCTCATGCTTTTGTCTCTACCGTCAGGGGCCACTCAAACGCCACTTTCTTTTTTTGGAGGGTGGGGAGGAGCAGAGAGAAAATGATTTCTTAAACTATATACAAGTGCAAAACCAGCAAGAAAAGATTGAAACATTTCCCCATGCGTCAAATAACCTGAAAAATTCCTGACCAACCCTGCAACAGTGTGTTTTCCAAGGAGCTTTTCTGATCTCACCAAGCGCACGTAACCTCTCCCTCCTTTTAGACTGAACACGTTGCTCTTAGTGCTCTTATCACACTCGGGTGATTCAGCCTTGTTTTGCAATTATTTTATTCCCTGTATGAGATTGTCATTTCTCTTAAAACAATGTCTGCTTTATCTTTGTATCCCAAACACTAGCATGCTGGTGTGCATAGCACTTGTTTTGCCGAATTGAATGAAAACACTTTTGTCTTAGTTATACTTGAACATGGAGATAAGCAATGAATGGAATTAACTTCAACCATGAGCCATCACATTCCTGCTTGAGGAACTGCTCTCCTGCAATGCAACGCTCACCACCAGCTGCACTTCCCCACCCCTCGGCATCCGGGTCTCCTAACCACGGACAACAGTGACCAACCTTCATTTAATTACATAACTGAGAATCTTAGCGTTAACACAGACCCGAAGTACGTTACCTTGAGTAACCAGAGCACAATGAATGGAAATCAGAAAAAAAGGGGCATAGGTAAAGAGCTTCACTTTCCTGACAACATAACAGCTCTACTGTGTTGTAAAAATTAGTTTACAGTCCACCAAAGAGCGCATCAAAAGCGATATCCTTTACGTCACATCCATATTCCAAACCCTTCACCTTTGATGAGAGCCTGGAACTCTCGGTGCTTCACTGTTCCTCTCTGGAGGTCGATCTTCAAGGTCATGAGGAGTGCAAAGAGGAATTTGTGGTTTTCATACAGGCCTCTGACAGAATATGTAAAAACTTCGTATGTCAGGTACTCGATAATATTTGTAATTCTCTTTTGAGGGAGTGGAGACTTCTCAGATCTGCAATACATTTTAAAAATCAAAGAAGTAGGAATACAAACAAAAATGTTTAAGTTGCTGCTCTGGGGGGAAGGTCGCAAGGCCCACCTGGCCATGGACTGGTCAAACAACTTCAGGAACTGGGCCAGGGAGGTCTGGTACATGATGTTGACCATGCTCATCTCTGTGATGAGGAAGTAGAGGATGCTCCCGCGGGTGGCCGCCGGCCGGAACTCCTCCTGAGCCAGGTTGATCTTGACCTCCGTTTCCGCGGCCACGTGTAGCTTTTCACTCACTTCAGCTGCTGTCAGCTTGGTGGTTCGGAGGACACCGATGAGAGATTCATCATCTACCAAGGAGCCTGAAAACCAAACAGGAAGAGTGTGGGAACTGTAGAACACAGATGGGGAAGCTGGAAAGCCAGGTGCATCCATTCAGAAATCTCCCCATCAATTTTCAACCCCACTTCTTCAGAGCCCAGAGGGCTTCTAGTCCAGCTACCACCCGATGCCTGAATTCCTCCAAACATTCCTGCAAAGGTTGTCCCTCTCTGTGCCTAAAAGTCTGCATATCCAAGGCAGCCCACCCCCAGGGGCCTCCACTGTCCCCTCCATCATCACCCTGATGGTGCCCTGCAGCATCATGAGCTCACCCGTCTGTCCAGCTGGCCTCCCAGTGGCGCTGCCCTGAACGCTGCACACCGGCTTGCAGGTGAACGGTGCACTCTCACTGCTGCCTTAGAGAATGGCCCTTCCACCGGTGGGAGTGTCTCACCAGGAGAAAAACCCTAATTTTATCTTTACCCTTCCTTATTGTTTCTAATAGATAGAACATGTTTATGACAGTAAGTTTGATTTTAAGACATGGAAGACACTTTGGACATGCTGAGATAATGGTCATGATGTCTGCAAACAGTAGTGCTCTGGCCTAGCCCAGCATTCGGGGAGGGCCCTGAGCTGCCAGAGGGAGCGGAGCTGCTCTAAAGGGCACTAGATCCACTGATGGAGTCCAACTTGCAGTTAACCTCACAGGAAAGAGACCTTGAGCCAGCATACTCTTGGCCCAGTGAGGAGAGGAGCACTCAGCCATCTTTCTAATATTTAGAATCCCAGAGGAACCAAGTGGTGGGAGAACACACAGCACAAGAGACAGACAGTGCAATTAAGGCAGAAAATAGGACTTCCCAGAGCGACTGACTCGGACGTGGAGACCGTGTCATCTTGAAGGGGAAAGTGGATGTTATTGGAAGCCTGAAAATCTACAACTGCGGCACCCACCGAATAGCTGCGAACCCCAGAGAACTGGTCCCCAATTGGCACAAATACACAGATTCAGAGGAGTTCTACACTCCACCACGGAAAGGTCAGATTTCACCTGGGATAAGGAGAGAGAGAACTATATAACCAAACACCTGGAGAAGAGAGACCATGGGGAGACAAAGAAACAGCCCGCATATGAAAGAAAAGCAGGCATCACCAGAAAAGGAAGCAAATGAAATGGAGGCAAGCAACCTGCCAGAGAAAGAATTCAGAGAAATGGTCATAAGGTGTCTGAAAAGAATGGAAGACAAATTCGACAGTATGTGTAAGAACCAAGAGGAAATGAAGAAGGACCAAGAAGAAATGAAAAATGACATCGCTGCTGTAAAGAACTCAATAGAAAGCATCAAGAGTAGACTAGAAGAAGCAGAGGACCACATCAGTGAGCTAGAAGACAAGGTAGGAAAAAACACCCAAATAGAGCAGCTTCTGGGAAAAAAAATTAAAAAGCAGGAAGAGAGCCTAAGGGAACTTTGGGACAACACGAAACAAAACAACATCTACATAATTGGGGTTCCAGAAAGAGAGGAAACTGAGCAAGGAATAGAAAACCTGTTTGAAGAAATAATGACAGAAAACTTCCCTGATATAGGGAAGAAAAAAAAACACACAAATCCAAGAAGCTCACAGAGTCCCAAGAAAAATGAACCCCAAAAGACCAATGCCAAGGCACATTATAATTAAACTGACAAACACCAACAACAAAGTAAGAATCTTAAAAGCAGCCAGAAAGAGACAGAAAGTTAACTACAAAGGAACCCCCATCAGACTAGCAACTGATTTCTCAACAGAAACTCAGCAGGCCAGAAGGGAATGGAATGAAATATACAAAGTCATGCAAAGAAAGGGTCTGAATCCAAGAATACTGTACCCAGCAAGGCTATCAATCAAAATTGAAGGTGAAATCAGGAGCTTCACAGACAAAAAAGGATTAAGGAAATTTATTACCACCAAACCAGCAATGCAAGAAATGCTAAAGGGTCTGCTATAAAAAAAAAAAAGAAGAGAAAAAGAAATAGTAAGCGAAGAAGGAACACAGGGGTAAAGAATAAAAATGGCGACAAATAAGCACCTATCAATAATAACTTTAAATGTAAATGCACCAATCAAAAGACATAGGGTAACAGATTGGATAAGAAAACACGACCCATATATCTGCTGTCTATAAGAAACCCACCTCAGAAAAAAAGACGCACACAGACTGAGGGTGAAGGGATGGAAAAAGGTTTTTCAGGTGAATGGAAATGAAATAAAGCTGGGGTATCAATACTTATATCTGACAAATTAGATCTCAAAGTGAAGGACATAAAAAGAGATAAGGAAGGCCATTTTATAATACTAAAGGGAGCAACCCAACAAGAAAAAATAACTCTGATAAACATATACACACCCAATACAGGAGCACCCAAATACAT
The DNA here is from genome assembly GCA_026230045.1 of Corynorhinus townsendii. Taxonomy (NCBI): domain Eukaryota; kingdom Metazoa; phylum Chordata; class Mammalia; order Chiroptera; family Vespertilionidae; genus Corynorhinus; species Corynorhinus townsendii. Next base: position 92,458,634 of record JAPDVU010000004.1, read on the forward strand.
AAAAAAATTCCTGGAGGATATCATCGGAGAGATTGACAGCAATACAATCATACTAGGAGACTTTAATACCCCACTATCACCATTGGACAAATCCTCTAAACAAAAAATCAGCAAAGAAACATCAATCCTAAATGACTCAAGAGACCAGATGGAATTAATTGACATCTTCAGAACATTTCACCCAAAAGCCACAGAATATACATTCTTCTCAAGTGCACACAAGTCATTTTCAAAGATAGACCATATATTGATTGGGTCATAAGCAAAGTCTCTTCAATTTCAAGAAGACAGAAATCAAACCAAGTATCTTCTCAGATCACAATGGCATAAAACTGGAAATCAACTACAATAAAAACAATCCAAAAAAATCTAACACATGGAGACTAAACAGCATGCTATTAAACAATGACTGGGTTACCAGAGAGATGAAGGAAGAAATAAAAAACATCATGGCAACAAATGACAATGAAAACACCACAATCCAAAATCTATGGGACAGAGTGAAAGCAGTCTTGAGAGGGAAGTCCATAGCTCTACAAGCCTACTGCAAAAAACAAGAAACAATGGTAATAAATTACCTAACCCTACAACTCAAAGAGTTAGAAAGAGAGCAACAAGAAAAGCCCAGTGTAAGCAGAAGGAAGGAAATAATAAAGATCAGAGCGGAGATAAATGACATAGAGACCAAAAAAACAATACAAAAGATCAACAAAACCAAGAGCTGGTTCTTTAAAAGGACAAACAAGATTGATGAACCTCTAGCCAGGCTCACCAAGAAGCAAAGAGAGAGGACCCAAATAAACAAAATCAGAAATGAAAGGAGAAATAACAACAGACCTCACCGAAATACAAAAGATAGTTTAAAAATACTATGAAGAACTCTATTCCAACAAAATGGACAACCTGGAGGAAATGAACATATTCCTAGAAAAATACAACCTTCCAAAACTCAATCAGGAAGAATCTAAACATCTCAATAGGCCAATAACTATGGAAGAAATTGAGCAGTCATCAAAAAGCTTCCAGCAAACAAAAGCCCGGGGCCAGATGGTTTCACAGGGAAGTTTTACCAAACATTCAAGGAAGAACTAAAACCTATCCTCCTCAGACTATTCTAAAAAATTCAAGAGGAAGGAACACTTCCAAGCTTATTCTATGAAACCAGCATCAACCTAATACCAAAACCAGATAAAGATAACACAATGAAAGAGAATTATAGGCCAATATTCCTCATGAACATAGATGCCAAAATCCTCAACAAAATTCTAGCAAATTGGATCCAGCAGTACATCAGAAAGATCATACACCATGACAAAGTAGGATTTATCCCAGGAATGCAAGATGGTACAGTATCTGCAAATCAATAAACGTGATACATCATATAAACAAATTGAGAGAGAAAAATCACATAGTCATATCAATTGATGCAGAAAAAGCATTTGACAAAATCCAACACCCTTTCTTGATAAAAACTCTCAACAAGGTGGGAATAGAAGGATCATATCTCAACATAATAAAAGCCATATATGATAAACCCACAGCTAACATCATACTCAGTGGGCAAAAACTAAAACCATTTCCCCTAAGAACAGGAACAAGACAGGGATGCCCACTCTCACCATTCCTGTTCGACATAGTACTGGAAGTATTAGCCACTGCAATTAGACAAGAAGAAGAAATAAAAAGCATCCAAATTGGAAAAGAAGTAAAGCTGTTCTTATTTGCAGATGACATGATATTATACATAAAAAACCTGAAAGACTCTATCAAAAAACTAATAGACTTAATAAATGAATTCGGCAATGTAGCAGGATACAAAATTAACACCAAGAAATCTATGGCATTTCTATATACCAATAGTGGACTTACAGAAAGAGAGACTAAAAAAGCAATCCCATTTACCATAGCACCAAAAAAATTAAGATACCTAGGAATAAACTTAACCAAGGAGGTAAAAGACCTATATGCAGAAAACTACAGGACACTGAAAAAAGAGAGAGAGGAAGACATAAACAGATGGAAGAACATACCGTGTTCATGGATTGGGAGAATCAACATCATTAAAATGTCCATACTACCCAAAGCAATCTATAGATTCAATGCACTCCCCATTAAAATACTAGCAGCATATTTCACAGACCTAGAAAGAACTCTCCAAAAATTCATCTGGAATTAAAAAAGACCCCGAATAGCCACAGCAATCCTGAGAAAGAAGAACAAAGTAGGTGGGATCTCAATACCAAATTTCAAGCTGTATTACAAAGCCACTGTTCTCAAAACAGCCTGGTACTGGCACAAGGACAGACATATAAACCAATGGAATAGAATAGAGAACCCAGATATCGACCCAAACCACTATGCCCAATTAATATTTGACAAAGGAAGCATGAACATACAATGGAGTCAAGACAGTCTCTTCAATAAATGGTGTTGGGAAAATTGGACAGATAAATGCAAAAAAATGAAACTAGACCACCAACTTACACCATACACAAAAATTAACTCAAAATGGATACAGGACTTAAACATAAGACGGGAAACCATAAAAATACCAGAGGAATCCACAGGCAGAGAAATCTCAGACATTTGCCGAAGCAATTTCTTCACCAATACTGCTCCTAGGGCAATGGAAGCTAAAGAGAAAATAAACAAATGGGACTACATCAAAATAAAAAGCTTTTGCACAGCAAAAGAAACCATCAACAAAACAACAAGACCACTACATGGGAGAACATATTTGCAAATGTTACCACTGATAAAGGTTTAATCTCCAACATCTACAGGGAACTTATACAACTTAATAAAAGGAAGATAAATGATCCAATAAAAAAATGGGCAAAGGACCTAAATAGAATCTTTTCGAAAGAAGACAGAGGAAGGCCAAGAGACACGTGAAAACATGCTCAAAGTCACTAATTATCCGAGAGATGCAAATCAAAACAACAATCAACAAATCAACAAACAACAAGTGTTGGCGAGGATGCGGAGAAAAAGAAACCCTCGTGCACTGCTGGTGGGAATGCAGACTGGTGCAGCCACTGTGGAGAACAGTATGGAGTTTCCTCAAAACACTAAAAAATGGAGCTGCCATTTGACCCAGTAATCCCACTTCTAGGATTATATCCCAAGAAACTAGAAACACCAATCAGAAAGAATATATGCACTGCTATGTTCAAAGCATCACAATTCACCATAGCTAAGATTTGGAAACAGCCTAAATGCCCATCAGCAGATGAGTGGATTAAAAAACTGTAGTACAACTACACAATGAAATACTCTGCTGCTATAGAAAAAAAATAAAAAGGAATTCTTACCATTTGCAGCAGCATAGAACATTATATTAAGTGAAATAAGCCAGGCAATGAAAGAAAATACCACATGATCTCACTCATTTAGGGAAAATAAAGACCATTATAACCTGATGAATAAAAAGATAGATACAGAGGCAGTAAAGCACCGAACAGACTGTCAAATTACAGCGGGAAGGCTGGGGAGTGCTGGTGAGAGAGGGAAATAGATCAACCAAAGGACTTGTATGCATGCATATAAGCACACCAATGGACACAAGACACTGGGGGGGGGGGGGATGAGGGCATGCAACAGGGGATAGAGGAGGCTGGGGGAAGGTCAATCAGGGGGGGAAAATGAGATATATGTACTACTATATGTAATATTTTAAACTGTAAATAAATAAATAAATGGAGAAATAAAGAAATAAATAAAAGAAAAGAAAAATAGGACTTCCCTTGAGGTCACCTGGAAGATGATGCTAGAGACTGTTGAGAGTAATGCATAGTGTTCTTCTAGGAGGTTAAGATTTTTTTTTAATCCAAGGATTAAAGTGCTGTTGGGAAGTATTCACCATTAAACTTTTAATTAATGGCAGAATTTACATGGCATTAAGCTGCCTACTTCAGAACACTATAGTGTTTGTTGATTTTATTTCCTTGGGATAAAATATTTTTACATATTCAGAGAGAACACACCCCCACATCAGGGGGTGGTGCGATGATCTGACTGCCCAGACAGAACCTGACTTCTAAGTGGGAGGTCAAGTCAAACCAAGAGTAAGCTGGGTCCTCGCTGGTTTGGCTCAGTGGATAGAGTGTTGGCCTATGGACCTGGATTGCAGGTTCAATCCCCAGCCCTGCCCTGGTTGGGGCATTGATCTCTCACATCGATGTTTCTCTCTCTGTCTCTTTCCCTCCCTTTCATTCTCTCTAAAAATTAAACGGAAAAATATCCTCAGGTAAGGATTAACAACAATAAAAAAAGGGTAATCTGGGCCTTGGGTGCTGAAGTGCCTCCACCACAGATTACACACCTCAGAACCCACTGTGGTGATTACATTTCAACGCCAACTGAAAGAGTGAATCTAAAAAAAATAGATGGAGCCCATTAGTTTCCTTTGGGCAAGTAAATTATCCTATTATGAGTTACCTAGCTCTCCTGAGAGCCCTTTTTTTTCTCAGGAGAGAGCAATTATATCACGAAAATGGTTATTCTCAAATGCTCAGACCTTGTTTGCTAATTCAGTAATCAGATTCCCTGCCGCTCCTCTTTAATGTCTACATGGAAATTGCCTCGCTTGTCTTTGCATTGATAACTATTTCCTAACATCTGTCATCATGGGGCCGTTGAAAAGAGGATACAAGAAATCCTTCTTCAGAATCCATTATTTGATTATGTCGTGATAACACAATACCTTTTGTAGCACTTAATTTGTAGAGGAGGTTATCTTCAAGTTCTTTCATCTTCCGCTTATTGAAAGTCACATCCTCCAAAAGTTTAACCCTCTCAGACTCTAGCTCCTGTTAGTAAGAAACACAAAACAACCCCAGAATGTTACCAGTTATTACCATAAATCCAATTTACTAGTGTTTATTACAAACTTTTAAAAGTTTAACCCAAAATGCCTTTTGAATAACAAGAAATTGCTACCATTAGTCAAACCTATTTTTCCATATTTTTGTTTCTCTAGACAGTTTTTTTTTTAATTATGCCCAGTAGCATTAGGTTTCCATAGCACTTACACTGGCATGCATGCGATTACCTTGCTAAAATAATTTTTCCCAATTATCCCCAGCTGTCTTTCCAGCTCTCAGTTTATTTAAATTAGAGCGTCCCATTCTCTTGGCCGTTTCCACATTGCCTCTGGGAGAAATGTTAACTTTATTTGCCGTCAGAAGTGGTAGAAACAAAGAGGCATTAATTAATACCAAGAAACCACGAGGCAGCTCAAGCCAAAAGTGAGCTCTTCACTTGGGCCCTCCCTGCCTGTAGGAACTCCAGGTACCTGGTTTGGCATAGCCAGGTGCCAATACAAATCCATTTCCCATTATTTTGCAGCTCCTTCTACAAGAGGGGCTAAATTGGATGTTTGGGAGGTATATTTTTCATACATAAATGTGTTTTTTAAAATTATATTTTGAAAAATTTCCAGCTTTCAGAAAAGTTGCAAGACTGGTACAATGAGCTCTCACAAACCCGTTACTTAGGTTCACCAAATAACATTTTGCTTTATCACTCTTTCTCTCTATATAATATTATAATCATTGCTAAACCATTTGCCAATGTTATCCTTTACACCTAAAATCTTCAGCAAATCTCCTAAGATCCAAGACATTCTCTTACATAACTATAGTGCAATTTTCAAACTCATAAATTTAACGTGGATATAATACTCTTGCTAAATATAGAGTAAACTGAAATAGTCTCAATAACATTCTTGATAGCACTTTTTTTCTGATTTTATGCAGAATCGCAACTTGTACTCAGAACTGTGTTTTTCAACTACTTAGTTGAGGAAGTTTCTTGAAAAACTGCTTCAGAAATTCCTCCATTTTCAGAAGGTCTTCCCAAACCAACCCGTCAATCAAGAGCCACAGCACAGCATCCATCTGCATACCTCCCACGACATGCATCTCAATTAGAGCCGTACATCGAATGGGCAGGAACTTGTCCTATTCATTCTTGTATTCTTGGCAGCACTTATCTCAAGGCTTCGCAGAGAATGGACTCAACCCAATAAATATGTGTTAAGTTGAAATCTGCTGGATTTATTCATCAACTTTATTTTACATCTGGGGAAATTGAGCACCCAGAAATATTAACTCCAAATAGCATTTCAATATAAAATGCATAGCTAGCTAGCTACTGTCAGAGAAAGGCCTAATAGCCTTGCCCTTCAACTCCAAGACCAGCGTGTACAGTGTATAATACCACTCGCTATCAGGTTCGCAGTATGTGATGAGGTGGCAGTGAAGAGCTGACGAGCCTGGCTGT